>CM056054.1:119583719-121008719 GCA_029574335.1 Rana kukunoris | reverse complement strand
TCCCTCTACATAGGACTACCCAAATACCAGGTGACTACAAGTTGTCCAGAACACGGCAGCCAGACTCGTAATGGGGAAAAAACCCTGAGAATCCATCACCCCTTCCCTGAGGACCCTTCATTGGCTAACCATAAAGGATCGGGTCACATTCAAGACCCTCTGTCTCACCCACAAGTGCACACAAAGAAAACGCTCCGCAATACACTACACCCCCGATCGTGTTCTCCAATCAAGAATCCCCGCATCCTCTTCCACATCCCCGCTACAATTGAAGGGAGAACGAAGATTTGCATTCCAAGGACCACGGCTATGGAATGCTCTACCCATAAACATCCGCATGGAAGAAAACCATCGGGCCTTCAGAAAAAAACTTAAGACCCACCTCTTCTGAAGGATCAGGACGACACTGGATGGAAATAAGCGATTTGAGGCGATTAGGTTCGCATTTGCAGCGCTATACAAGTTATTCACTTACTCACTCACTCACTCACTTTTCATCCAATCTCATCCAATTCTTCAGAATTTTTGGTACACATTATTATTATTTTAAGAAGCTGCTTTTTTTGAGGTTCGCACAGTCATTGGCGCAGTGGGGTCGAAGGAATCAGAAGGAGCACCTATTATTCTCTTTTTTTTCATTATTTGTTTAGTTCATCACATTAAAACCCAATAAAATACGTTTATGTTTTTGGCTGTAGCATGTCAAAATATGGAAATAATAGAGTAGGAGATAATCAGAAAGGCACTATATCTATCTATATATATATATATATATATATATATATATATATATATATATATATATATATATATAAACAGTGTACATAGATCGCTCGCTTTTTCTCTCTCTCTCTCTCTCTCTCTCTCTCTCTCTCTCTATATATATATATATATATATATATCACTTCATAAGTGACCAGAAGAAAAGCTCTTTTCAGCATTCACAGAATATGGAGCAAATAGAAAATGTTGTAAATAATATAACGTTTGAGAGAAAAAAAGCTCTATACTGCTTCAACAATGGGTTACATAACACAAACTTCCAAAAACACAAAAATATCTTTCCTTTTACTGTAGTAAGCTGTGAGATAGCTGAGAGGGAGGCTGGGAAAAGTGAGGGGAGGGAGCGGACAGTCTTAGCCAGGCAGCTTTTCTCTGACTCATTGTTGATCTAACACAGCTGTATATCATTGTACCTCTCAACAATGTGAGTTTGGTCCCACACCCCTCCTTGTTCCAGCACAACTCAACTGGCTGTTCTCCTCTTGTTCATTAGTCGCCACACTACCATACCCCTAATGTGAATCCCAGAATTCAGAAACACACTGATTTGGTTGATTAGAAACAGACAAGTTGAAGAATAAAACGTGTGTATCAGATATCATAAAAGTAAAACATTTTGTTTCAACCATTTAATTTTCACTGCTTGAAAAGTCGACTTAACATGGACCTGGAAGTCTTCACTTTTTTATAGAACAATCCTTGTTATCATGCATATAATTAAGGATGCACTAATACACTGTACCTGAAGTCACCATTTGCTTTTATACAAAATGAATGGGCACAAATCGCACTGCAAAGAATCGCATGCAATTTGAACAGGAATAATCTGCTCCTGTATGAACCCAGGCTAAAATCCCTGTGCCAAGCCTGATTTCACATAGGAGTGGTGGGGAAACCACATACAATTCAGACAGGAATAGTACTGATTTGCAGTGCAAATTGAGACCATTCATTTTGTATAGATGTAAATTGCACCGCAAAGTATTGGTACTCGGTATCAGCGACTACTTAAAGTGGAGGTTCACCCTAAATATACTATGTCCCATGTGATTCAGCATACTGGCGTCAGCGCCAGTATTTTATTTTTATTTTTTAATGGTCCACTTACTGTGAAATCCTTCATTTTCATTTATTTCCCCCGCCATGGATGGCGCCTCTATAGCCCGTCACGGCTTCCGAAAATAGCCGATTTAGGACTCGGGTATTTCCGTTGCTATACGGCGCCTGCGCACAGACCTAGGAGCTGACTGCGCAGGCGCCGTATAGCAACGGAAATACCCGAGTCCTAAATCGGCTATTTTCGGAAGCCGTGACGGGCTATAGAAGCGCCATCCACCGCTGGGGAAATAAATGAAAATTAAGGATTACACAGTAAGTGGACCATTAAAAAAAAAAAAAACAGCATACTGGCGCTGACGCCAGTAAGCTGGATCACATGGGACATAGTATGGTTAGGGTGAACCTCCGCTTTAACCAAAAGTATTGGTACTCATATTTGACAATTTAAAAAATGGTATTGGAGCATCTCTACATATAATATAATAAAATAGTTATTGCAGTGCCTTCAGAAATGTTTTAATTTACCTTAAAGCGGCTAGTGCCTAGTGCAGCAGGTTTAGAGATGAAGGCAACAAGTCTCAAAGTAAAAAAATTGAAAGAAACTTTTCCTTATTTTATTCCCCTTTCCTGGTCAACTCTGGACACTAGTGGCCAAACTCAGCTAGAAATCTTTTGGAGAAGGATTTTGTTTTGGGGTTGCAGTGCCAATGTACCCTTGTACTCATTCCCCTGTGAGGGGGCCATATCTGGGGGCCCACTTAATAAAAAGAGGGCTTACAGATTTCCTTATAAGTCTTCCTCATATCCCCCACATACGTTTTGAGGGACCGGGTGTGGGGAAGGTGTCAATTTGGGTTTTCCATTCCTCAATGTTGAAAGGCATGTGACCTGGTATAGTACAAGAAGGGGGGAATATTTGCCTGGCCACCCAGGCTGCATGTCTGGATGAGCGTCTAGGTGGAATTTTAAAGGGAACACCCTGCAATTTGTATTTGTTTTTCTTTTAAAGGGGTTGTAAAGGAAAAAATGTTTTCCCTAAATAGCTTCCTTTACCTTAGTGCAGTTCTCCTTTACTTTCTTCATCCTTCGATTTTGCTTTTAAATGTCCTTATTTCTTCTGAGAAATCTTCACTTCCTGTTCTTCTGTCTGTAACTCCACACAGTAAGGCCTCGTACACACTATCGGACATATCCGATGAAAACGGTCCGCGGACCATTTCCATCGGATATGTCCGATCGGGAGTTTGATCCGATGGCGTGTACACACCATCGGATCAAATTCCCCGCCGCCGAATCCGATGGACCGTTTCAGCAGACATCTCCGCTCGTGTGTATGGGCTAGCGGACAGATTTCTCCACCCGACAGATTTCAAAGCATGCTTTGAAATCTATCCGGTGGGAATCTGTCCGCCCGACATGTCTGCTGGTTAGTACACTTACCAGCAGACATGTCGTCCCCCACCGCCGCCGCGCCGCCGCCGAATGGATTCGGCGCATGCGCGGAAGTGTTTAACTTCCTGGTGCGGTGACGTGGCGGTGACGTGGCGGCGTCAACGTCACCGCCGCGTCACCGCCACGTCACCGCGCCGTCCGGCGGCGGGGAATTTGATCCGATGGTGTGTACACGCCATCGGATCAAACTCCCGATCGGACATATCGAATGGAAATGGTCCGCGGACCGTTTTCATCGGATATGTCCGATAGTGTGTACGAGGCCTAAGGCTTTCTTCCTGGTGTGGAGAAAGCCTCTTGAGGGGAGAGGGGGCGAGCAGGAGTGTCAGGACGCCCACTAACACACAGCTCATTTCTCTATCTGCAAAGTAGAGAGTGTCCTGACTTGCCTGCTCACCCCTCCCCCCTCAAGAGGCTTTCTCCACACCAGGGAGAAAGCCTCGCATTACGGTGTTGAGTTACAGACAGAAAAACAGGAAGTGAGGATTTCTCAGAAGAAATAAGGACATTTAAAAGCAAAATCGAAGGATGAGATAAGTGAAGGAGGACTGCACTAAGGTAAAGGAAGCTATTTAGGGAAAAGAAAAATCCTTTACAACCCCTTTAATGTATACTGACTAGGGATGAGCCGAACACCCCCGTGTTCGGTTCGCACCAGAACATTCAAACAGACCGCGGGTTCGCGTGAACACTTAGAACCCCATTGAAGTCTATGGGACTCGAACGTTCGAATTCAAAAACTATCATTTTAAAGACCAATATTCAATTTACTGTTGGAAAACGTCTTTCAGAACCCGGGACTTGCCCCAGGGAACATGTCTTAATGGAAAAAAAGTTTTAAAAACGGACGTTTTTTTCCGGATAATGCTTAAAGTGAAAAAAAAATCAAAAATTCCTTAAAATATCGTACCTGCTGGGTGTCTATAGTAGTGGCACGTGTTTAGAAATGTCCCTGCACAACATGAGATTACTATAAGAAAAAAAAATGTAATACCGCTTGCGGCCTTAATGTAATGTTTGGTCCCTGCAATATGGATACACATCATTTAAAAAAAATAGCATGAGTTTCCCCGCCACCACTCCCCCAGGTCATTACAAGACCCAGTGGCAATCCTGACCTCCCTGGGGCCCTAAGCAAAATGACATGGCACATTAAAAATGAGAAGCGGGGGGCGCTGACGACAGTGACATGTCACGTTAAAGAAAGTTGAGAAGCGGGGGGAGGGGGTGGGGGGTGTTCTGCTGTCGGAAATGACTCAGCCAGCGAGTTTAGAAGTGGGGTGAGGGGGACAAAAATTACTTCTCACCAGGTGGGGCCTCTAGTAATTTGGGGGGCCCTTTGGAGCTTTGTGGGGCCCTAAGCGGCTTGCATAGTGAGCCTATAGCGAGGATCGGCCCTGACAAGACCCTTTGGCCCTATATACTTTGAACAGCAGTATACAAGACAAGGACTGTAGGTTTGTTAAGTAGAATCTGAACCATGTCATACTGTAATTGGAGTGCAACAAAGAGCCACATGCAAAGTATTTAATCAAAAATTGTTATTAGATGCCCCTGTTAAACAGGGGCAGAAAAATGTTGGCCTTATGCACAAGACAACACTGCAACCCGCACAGATACTGTAATTGGAGCGTAACAAAGAGCCACGCGTTTAGGTGCTATTAAACAACACACGTGCAGTAACAGCTAATGCGTTTAGGTGCTATAAAACAGCAAACATGCAGTTACAGCAAATGCGTTTAGTTGCTATTAAACAGCAAACGTGCACTAATAGCAAATGCGTTTAGTTGCTATTAAACATCAAACGTGCAGTTATAGCAAATGCATTTAGTTGCTATTAAACAACAAATGTGCACTAATAGCAAATGCGTTCAGTTGCTATTAAACAGCAAACGTGCAGTTACAGCAAATGCGCTTAGTTGCTATTAAACAGCAAACGTGCAGTTACAGCAAATGCGTTTAGTTGCTATTAAGCAGCAAACGAGCAGTTACAGCAAATGTGTTTAGTTGCTATTAAACAGCAAACGTGCACTAATAGCAAATGTGTTTAGTAAACGTGCAGTAACACCGAGTACGTTTAGGTGTAAACTAAACAGCACACAGGCAATACAACACATTAGAACACTGCACCTAGCACAATCTCCTGCCTGACAAATAGAAAAAGCTGATCTAGCTAAGCTATACAGTGTATAAATATATGTACAACTCCTAGGGATGTATATATATTCTCTACACACTGTAAATTAAGCTAAACTGACTAGAATGCCTGCTCTATCTAGCTATCTAAAAAGACAATCTCTCTGTCTCTCTGACTGCTTTCATTAACAAGCCAGAACACACTACACAAGGCCGCCCAGCAGGTGGCCTTATATAGTGTGGGGCGTGTGCTCAAGCCCTGAGCCATAATTGGCCAAAGCCACCCAGGCTTTGGCCAATTATGGCTCTTCGTTTTTTGCGTGCTGTGATTGGACAAGCATGCGGGACATACTGCATGCTTGGCCAATTATCAGCGCGCAATGCCGCAGTGAATTATGGGCTGTTTTGCGTCACTCTAATTTGGCGCAAACGACCTCTTTTGTTCGAATTTCGTCAAACGTACAAACAAACACTGTTCGAGTCGAACATACATTCGTATCAAAAGCGAAGCTCATCCCTAATACTGACCTTTTAAAGGATTACATCACACTGCACCTTTAAAGTGATTGTAAACGATCACCATGCAAAACAAACCATTCAGTTTAAAATAGAAATGAAATGGAAAATTGGAAAGAACCCCCCGGTGGGACTTTAAAGGTGGACTCGAAGTATTAAGTTAATTTTCTAAAAAAAAATATTGTTATTATTATACAGAATTTATATAGTGCCAACAGTTTGCACAGCACTTTACAACATGGGGCAGACAGTACAGTTACAATACAATTCAATACAGGAGGGATCAGAGGGCCCTGCTCGTTAGAGCTTACAATCTAGAATGGAAGGTCAAGAGGTACAAAAGGTAATGATGGGTGTGGGGTATAATCAGATGAAGAAAATGAAAATACAGTGGTTATGTGTGAGTAGGATAGGCTTCTCTGAAGGGAAGAGTTTTCAGGGATCGTCTAAAAGCGAATAGAGTAGGAGATAATCAAACATATTGGGGTAAGGAGTTCCATAGGATTGGAGAGGCTCTGAAAAAGTCCTGGAGGCGAGCAAGGGAGGAGATAATGAGGGAGCTAGAGAGTAGAGAGCATGAGGTCTTGAGAAGAATGAAGAGAACAATTAGGTTGGTATTTTAACCACTTAAGACCCAGACCATTATGCAGGTAAAGGACCTGGCCAGTTTTTGCGATTTGGCACTGCGATGCTTTAACTGACATGCGATGTGACTTCCAAACAAAATTGGCGTCCTTTTTTATCCACAAATAGTGCTTTCTTTTGGTGGTATTTTTTGCGCTATAAACAAAAATAAAGCAACAATTTTGAAAAAAAACAAACAATATTTTTTACAAAATTTGCTATAATAAATACCCCCAAAAAGATATATAAAAAAAAAAAATTCTCAGTTTGGGCAGATACGTATTCTTCTACCTATTTCTAATTAAAAAAAAAATTCAATAATCGTTTAACAATTGGTTTGCGCGAAATTTATAGCGTTTACAAAATAGGGGATAGTTTTATGGCATTTAAAAAAAATTTTTTTTTTTTTACTACTAATGGCTTACTGAGAAAATGACAATTGCAGTTTAGGAGTTAACCACTAGGGGGCGCTGAAGGGGTTATGTGTGACCTCATATGTGTTTCTAACTGTAGGGAGGTGGGACTGGACATGTGACATCACTGATCGCCTTTCCCTATAACAGGTAACAGACAATCAGTGACATTGCCACTGTGAAGAATGGGGATGGTGTGTTTACACACACCTCTCCCCTTTCTTCAGCTCCACAATTAAAAACATTGGTGCATACATCACAAATAAGATTTTTAATCAGCCATCAGTCTCTTCTCATTATGCCCTAAGGGCCAGATTCTCAGAGGCGCTACGACGGGGTATCTCAGATACCCCGTCGTATCGCCGTTTTTTGTCCGTGTATCTATGCGTGTGATTCCTAGAATCACTTACGCATACATACCGGTGAAGATCCGCCAAGTGTAAAACAATTACACTGGCGGATCGTAGATGTAATGACAACTCCGGCCACTAGGTGACCTTTACGTTGTTTTCTCATTTGCCTATGCAAATGAGGCTAATACGCCGATTCCCGAACGCTTTTACGCCGCCCCGTCGTGGTTAACGTCGTTTTCGTCCGCGTAAGGTTACCCCTGCTAAGATGTGGAGTAACCTTACGACGTCCCGTCGGATGCCATGTTAAGTATGGCCTCGGGACCGCGTTGTGTTGTGCGTCATTTACGCCGTTTGCGTACATCGATTCTCAATGGGGCTGGCGTACGCTAGGATTACGTTGTTTACATTGAGAAAATGTGACGCCCTTTGGAGCATGCGCAGTTCAATCGGCACGGGGGCACGCTTAATTTAAATACAAGCCGTCCCCTTCGATTTACGCAGGGATACGCCGGGCCATTTACGCTACGCCGCCGCAAACTACGGAGCAAGAGTTTTGGGAATAAAGCACTTGCTCCAGTACGATGCGGCGGCGTAGTGTAAATGGCTAACATCTGTCGGCACAAAGGGGGCATTCAAGGCCTTGGTGTCCACCCTTTTCTTTGAGGGATCCACTCTAATGGGTATTACCTAAACCCTGATGCAGACTTACTCTTGGTTGCTTTTATTTGTGATGGGTCTATTGCAGGCTGTGATTTTGATATGTATACTCCACTGTCAGTATAATCTGCAATATGTGTATATTTCTCACCTGTTTTCTATGTTCTTAACATACGCTATGTTCTGGTATAGAATATCCCAAATTTATGATCTTCTCTCCTAAATTTCCCTGAAGAAGGAATATAAAGTTGCTCCTGAAATGTGTTGAGCATAATGAGAAGAGACTGTTACATCAATAACCAGCTCTACACGAGAATCTCTGCATGTTGTTAGATGTATCTTATGGTGATGTATGTACCTTTTTTATTTTTTATTGTGTATGAATAAACTTTATATTTTTATAGTAAATTAACTTAACCACTTCAATACCTAGGCCGTCAATTGACGTCCTGGCTTTCAGTGGGGATATCTGAATGATGCCTGCAGCCACAGGCATCATTCAGATATCCATCTCTTCAGGCGGCGAATCTGTGCACCATAAGAACGATCATAGCGGCGGTTCCGCCGCTTGATCGTTCTTCTAGGTGGCGGGAGGGGACGCCCCCCCCTCCCGCCGCCATCCGGTGCTTCTCCGGGCTCTCCTTTGCCATCGGAGACCCGGAGAAACGATCCGCCGCCGTCCATCGAAAACCATAGAGTAGACTGGTGACCAGATGGTCACCAGTCATCTCTATGATCGTTGGAGGCCCGGGCGCGGTGTTATGACGTCACGCCCGGGTCCTGGAATGTAAACACAGCCGCAAAAGCGGCTGAATGCATTAGATCTTTGAAATTTTTTTCACGATCTAATGCTTTCCAGCCTGGAGGAGAGATGTTGGGTCTTATTGACCCTGCATCTCTCCATAAAGAGTACCTGTCACACACATTCCTATTACAAGGGATGTTTACATTCCTTGTAATAGGAATAAAAGTGATCAAAAAAAAAAAAAAAATGTCAAAAAAAGTTTAAAAATAAAAGAAATTGTGTAAAATAAAAAAAAAATAATAAAAAATTTTTTTTTAAACGCCCCTATCCCCGGTAGCTCGCGCTCAGAAGCGAACGCACGCGTAAGTCCCGCCCACATATGTAAACGCCGTTCAAATCACACATGTGAGGTATCACCGCGTGCGTTAGAGCGCCAGCAACAATTCTAGCACTAGACCTCCTCTGGAACTCTAAATTTGTAACTTGTAAAAAAAAAATAAACGTTGCGTATGGAGATTTTAAAGTACTGACGTTTGGCGCCATTCCATGAGTGTGCGCAGTTTTAAAGCGTGACATGTTAGGTATCTATTTACTCGGCGTAACTTAATCTTTCACATTATACCAAAAAATTGGCCTAACTTTACTGTTTTGTTATTTTTTAATTCACAAAACCATTTTTTTCCCCAAAAAAAGGCGTTTGAAAAATGATTGCGCAAATAATGTGCGAGATAAAAAGTTGCAATGGCCGGAATTTTATTCCCTAGGGTGTCTGCTAAAAAAAAATATATAGGGGCAGATTCACAGAGAAATGGATTATCGTAGCGTAGCAGAAATACGCTACGCCGCCGTTTTTTACCTTGCTCTACGTGGAATTCAGGTAGATTTTCTACGGTAAACGACGGCGGCGTAGTGTATTTCTCCCGTCGCAATCCATATAGACGAGTAGGGGGCGTGAAACATTTAAATTAGGCGCGTTCCCGCGGCGATCGATCTGCGCATGCTCCGTTCGCAAATTTCCCGCCGTGCATTGCGCGAAATCACGTCGTGACGTCATTCGTTGTTTATGTAGCGTACTTTACGGCGATCCACGTCCCGACGAGTTACGTAAATAAAAGAAAAAATTAAATAAATTCGAAGCGGGAACGACGGCCATACTTAACATGGGCTACGTAAAGTTAGAGCAGCAAAAAGCTGCTCTAACTTTACGTATAAAAAAATAGACGAAAACGACTGCGCCGCTCGCTCGTTTGTTCGTGAATCCCCGTAAAAACACATTAGCATATCCCGACGCATTAAAACGACGCGAACTCCTCCCAGCCGCCGCAAATAGATGGCAGCGTAGATCCGAAGGCTTACGAAGACGTAAGCCTCTCGGATCGAAGCCCGAAGCCGGCGTATCATGGTTTGAGAATTCAAACTAGTGATACGCCGCGGGAAATTTGAAATTACTCCTGTCTAACACCAGTTAGACAGGCGTAATTGTTTTGTGAATCTGCCCCATAGTGTTTGGGGGTTCTGAGTAATTTTCTAACAAAAAAATTATGATTTATGCATGTACGAGAAGTGCCAAAATAGCCCCGGTATTGAAGCGGTTAATAATTTGAGTCTGCCTTTAAAGTCCCACAGTCACAGGGGGGACTTTCCAATTTTCTGTTTCAAATTTAAGGGATGTTGGCAACAAAATATTTTGTCTCTCCACAGCGGGTCAACATCTCTAAAATATAAATTAAAGACAAAACATTTTGAATAGATATAAAAATAATATATAAATACCTTTTTTCCATGTTTTATAAGTAATCACAATTTCTCTGTTCTCAGCTGGATAAGAGCTGGGGAGGAGAATCAGCAGAACACTGAGCTTGCCTGTGCAGGAGGGGTGTCAGGTCAAGTATGATCATTGAAGGAGAGCAGGCTGAGTTCCCAGCACAGCTAAAGAAATTACCCTGGTGTGCTCTCCTGCTTAGTTTGGTCGGTTTTAATAAGAAAGCAGAGGGACTAGCAGGAATGCCAGGGATTTCACACAAAAGTAGAAATACAAAGAGAACCTGATACTTTCTCATACAAGTACATTGTACAGCAGCAATATATCTGGAATATGAAATGTTAATGTAACAAACGCTTTACGGCATTGCCCAAGCATGTTATTTAAATGATTTGTGCATTTTCAATGTTGCCCTTGAAGCCCATGAAAGGACCCTCTCTCTATGTATTTTTGTTGTTATGCAACAAGAAACAATAGCATGAGATGACATCACATTCATGGTCAATTACATCAATGTCAGTTTGCATTAGCTTTTTGGTGAATGAATGGGGAAAAAGAAGTTCATGTCCAATTCTGCACATCAGCAATAATAAACAACTGAAGCCGAGAGGCTAAATACTGATGTTAAAGCAATCTAGCATATAATTGATGACATGGTGGAGACCATGGAGACTATATACAGGCCAGTAACGGTAATCAGCCTGCAGGCACATGACTAAAGGAGGGAGGGGGTGCAGTTAGTTGTTATAATATAATAGGGAACCTTGTTCCAAGGCCTCCTTGCAGTCACATCCTGCAGTTAGTACATACCAGGTGGCATTTTTTCAATAGTTTTGGGGTGAGAAAGAGGAAACCGCTAGGTGTTCAACCAGAGGGGAAGAGGAAAAAAAGTGAGGAATAGAAGGGGAACGGGGAAAGGGATTTTCGGATTGGGGGCAGGGGGGTGTCACCAGGAGTCAAACCCACATTAAGAAACAATCTCCATTTAGGAATAAGATAAATACTCCTCTGAAAAATGAAACATATCCCAATAAAGCCAGCGTGCATTATGTTCCTCCATTTTGTCCCTGAGGCCAGCAGTCAGGTGTTCCATATGTTGAATATTGTTCACCCTGACAAGCCATTGAATCACGATAAGCAGAGATTGTTGCTTCCACATACTGGGGATGTAAGCCCTGATGGAATTCAATAGGTATTTTAGTGATGACTAGGGATGACTCGACGCGAACATCGTGTGTTCGTACCTTCGTCGAAATTCGAACAAAACGGGTCGTTTGCGCCAAATTCGAGTGACGCGCCACGGCCCATAATTCACTGCCACATTGCGTGCTGATGATTGGCCAAGCATGCACTATGACCCGCATGCTTGGCCAATCACAGCGCGCAAAAAACGGAGAGCCATAATTGGCCAAAGCCAAGGTGGCTTTGGCCAATTATGGATCAGGAGGTTTAGTACACGCCCCACACTATAAAAGGCTGACTGCAAGGCGGCCTCGTGTAGTGTGTTGCGGCGTTGTTAAAGAGATCAGTCCTATAGAGAGAGAGAGAGACAGTGTCTTTATTACTAGATAGATAGATAGAGCAGGCAGGCTAGCCAGTTTAGTTAAATTTACAGTGTGTAGAGGATATATATACATCCCAGGATTTGTACATATATTTATACACTGTATAGCTTAGCAATATTTAAAGGATTTTTTTTTAGTTAAGCATCATTAAAATCACTGCTCCTGGAGCAGTGATTTTGATGATGCTTAAATTTAAAAAAAAGAAAACGTCTTTGAGAACCCGGGTCTTGCCCGAGGGAACATGTATCAATGGAAAAAAAGTTTTAAAAACTGTCGTTTTTTCAGGAGTCCTGCTCCTGAAAAAAATACACTTTTTAAAACTTTTTTCCATTGATACATGTTCCCTCGGGCAAGACCAGGGTTCTCAAAGACGTTTTTACCGGCAAACTATAGACACCCAGCAGGTACACTATTTAAAGGAATATTTTTTATTTTTTATTTAAGCATCATTAAAATCACTGCTCCTGGAGCAGTGATTTTAATGAAGCTTTAATAAAAAAAAGAAAAAGAAAAATTCCTTTAACCACTTAAGACCCGGACCAATACGCTGGCAAATGACCCAAGGGGTTTTTGCGATTCGGCACTGCGTCGCTTTAACAGACAATTGCGCGGTCGTGCGACGTGGCTCCCAAACAAAATTTGCGTCCTTTTTTCCCACAAATAGAGCTTTCTTTTGGTGGTATTTGATCGCCTCTGCGATTTTTATTTTTTGCGCTATATACAAAAATAGAGCGACATTTTTGAAAAAAAAACAATATTTTTTACTTTTTGTTATAATAAAAAAACAATAAACTAAATTTTAGTCAAACATTTAGGCCAAAATTTATTTAGCCACAAGTCTTTAGTAAAAAAAAAATCGCATTAAAAAAAAATTAGCTACCTAGCGGGAACAGCGACACTAATACAGCGATCAGAAAAATGATCGCTTAGTGACGCTGGCAATAGGGAGTGAAAGGGTTAACTAGGGCAGTGATCAAGGGGTTACAACTTTATTGGGGGGGGGGGTGGGGGGGCTACCCTGACACTAACACTGACTGACTGTCACACTGTCTGTCACACTGACACTAAATACAGTAATCATACATGTATGATTACTGCATTCAGTGACACTGTGACAGGGGGGAGGGGGGGGGGGGCGATCGCGGGGGTTAAATGTGTTTGTGTGTGTGTAAGTGTGCTGTTTGGTGCAGGACTTACTTGGTGTGTAGTGATCTCTCCTCAGCGGCGCTTGAAACAAACGCCGAGGGAGAGATCACGTCGCTTCCTCCTTCCTGTGTTTACACAGGAGGAGGAAGTGACAGGGCGGGCGGGCGCGCGCATTGGCTGGGAGCGATCCGGAGGGAGCGGATGAAAACGGATAGCCGCCCCCACTTGTCGGATCGCTCCTGCAGCCGCGCGGACCGCCGCATGTACGGGGGGGGGGTCCGATCGGACCCCCGATCCCCCCCAAGGCACCAACGTATATATACGTTGATGTGCCTGTCGGTGCCATTCTGCCGACGTAAATGTACATGCGGCGGTCCTTAAGTGGTTAAATATTGTACCTGCTGGGTGTCTATAGTTTGCCTGTGAAAACGTCTTTGAGAACACGGGTCTTGTCCGAGGGAACATGTATCAATGGAAAAAAAAGTTTTAAAAAGGGTAGTTTTTTTCAGGAGTCCTGCTCCTGAAAAAACGACAGTTTTTAAAACTTTTTTCCATTGATACATGTTCCCTGGGGCAAGACCCGGGTTCTCAAAGAAGTTTTACGACAATGACTTGCATATTAGGCTTTAAAATAAGCACTTTTGAATTTGAACGTTCAAGTCCCATAGACTTCAATGGGGTTTTAAATGTTTGCGCGAACGTTCGGTCCGTTCGACGGTTCTGGTGCGAACCGAACGCAATATCTTGCAATATCTTTTGTCAGGGTCAGGTTAAAAAACACTGTAGTCGGGTTGTCAAAAAAGGAGAAATATGTAAATTTGCATATAATCTGCAGAATTTTCTGCCAGAAGGGGCAGAGAGTTGGGCAATGCAATAATTTGTAGAGCAGCATGCCCCCCTGAGTACTGCACTGTAAGTAAAGAGGGCTGTGTCCAGAGAACAGTGATGCTAATACTGATAGAGTCCAGTACCATTGTGTCAATAGTTTGTAAGTAGTTTCCTGGAATTTACTGCAAAGTGGAGACTTGTGAGCAAATAAAATAACTCTGTTGTTTTGCTTCTCAGTGAAAGTGGTATTTAAATCTCTTACCCACCTGCATAAATAAGGGGGGTCATGTTGAAATGTGGCTGCGAGCAGCATACTGCAAGAGGATGAAAGAGACTTCCTTATAGGCTCATCCCTTTGTACACAGGTCCTCGGATGGATTTAATTGTCTACTGAAGCACATATGATCCGAGAGGGAGCATAAGAAGTAGGACACTTGCATTAGCTTTTAACACCTTAAGATGGAAGTGGTGAGTGTACAAACAGGTTGGATGGTCGGATCCAGCCTAAAAAGTTAAAAGGGGCTGACCAAGTGCTAGTGCTTGTGGCGGGTGCTGGGACCATCTTGATTATGCCCAGTGTAGAGGTGACAGGCTGTGTAGCTATCAGAAAGTGGTCTGTGCTGGCAGAGAGACCCAGGCAGTGGCGGTATGCCTTCTTCTTCATAGGACCTCTATGTAGTTTTTAAACTTTATTTGACATAGATCCCTGTTCCCTATGGAGGTGCCCAGCTCCCCATACAATTTTTTTAACAACAGTTTGTATATTAGTCTTAGGCTGGGTTCACACTAGTCTGGTGTGAATTGCAGCTCTATTTTCCTTGCAAAGAAAAAATTGTATCATTCAGCGGTTCCTCTCCGTTGTACCTGCAGATCAGCTGACCAGGGAGAGGGGGGAGGTGTAGGAGGAGGGGGAGAGAATGCCTGGAACATATCTGCAAATCAGATGCATTCCTATTAAAGATTATGTTCTCACAATTCGCACCGCACTGCCTAAAAAACATTGGTCATTTAAATTCACCCTCCCTAAACTCTAGAAATGTCTTATATAGGCAATGGAAAGCAATCAAACTCCCAGCCGGTGCAATTCTGAGCAGAGCAAAATAAACAATCACTGCTCCTCTGGTGTCCCTAACGCATATGGTCAGACACTATAGCTAGCTTCTGTGTTCTTAACCTATAGCAGCCCCCTTTCCCTGGGTTGTTTCCAGGTCTTATACACAATTCTTTAGTGCCTGCCCACCACGCTGAGGAAGGCATGAACTAAGCAGAGCAAACAGGTACTTGTAGTTGGCAGACAGGCAGAGTCCTTCAATGACAGTCCAGGTACAAGGCAAGCAAGGTCCAGAATATTCAGGGTCAATCCATAGTCAAAAGGTAGACAGTGTTTTTTTTTCTGTAGCGGCCTGGTCCTCGGAGTGATATCAGGCGACTACGGACGAGAGGAGGCTGTCTCCACGAAGGGAAGTAAAAGGGTAGGAAGGAAGTGTTTTTTTTTTCTGTATGTATGTCGGTTGTCTCTCCCCTTTTTGGCCCTCGCTGCGCTCCCCTCTTTACCCCTCCCTTGCTGGGTAATCTTAGTTGATAAGACAAAATATGACTAATATAACATTTACTACGTACAATGTTAAGGGGTTAAATATCCCGGAAAAAATAGTAAGATTATTAACGGAACTGTACAGATTCAAATGACAGATTACCTTCATGCAAGAAACACATTTCAGAGGGGATAAAATCCTGAACCTTAAAAACCGTAGATTCACGATAGTATACCATAGTACATCGCAGAGCTCCAAAACATGCGGAGTGTCTATTTTTATATCAAAGCAAGTGGTCTGGAAGGAATCTGCAGTGATTAGAGATGAGGTGGGATGCCTAATAGTCAAAGTAACTCCGAACCAACAGAAGGTCACGTTAGTAAATATATATTTACCGAATGTCGATCAGATACATTTCTTTGAAATATGTTTACAAATGGTCCATCAATACAGAGAGGTCATTTTGGTGATATGGGGGCATCTGAATATATCCCTGGATCCTATAAAAGACACTTCGAAAGGAACCTCTCATCTGTCATATATAAAATTAAGAAAAGCTAAAAAAATCTTACAAAAACTACAATTGATTGACAGTTGTAAGATGGCTGATGCACAGGAGAGGGACTACACGTTCTTTACGGCAAGACATAGAATTTAGCGGCATCCCTGGTAGACGCCTCTATTTTACGCTCTCAGACCATGCTCCAACAGCCTGCACAATAAAATGGGGAGAAGTAGATAGGAAGGAATGGCATTGTAATATAAACAAGACTTTATTAAAAGATAGTGAATATAAAGAGAAATTAAAAGAAGAAATATAATTTTTTTTACAGTGAATGATACAGGTGAAACAACTCCCTTCTGTCTGTGGGAAACGCATAAGTGCGTAATAAGAGAAAACCTTATTGCAATCGGAGCACATAGAAAAAAGAAATTAAATGAACAAATGGACTCGATGTTTAAACAAATTGGGGAACTAGAAACTGTACATAAGTAATCTCAGGCTCAAGCAATAGAACAAGAATTAGAGGAAATAAGGGAAAAGCTGAACCTTTTGTTGATCGATAAAGCTAAAGCTAAACTAACAAGGGGGAGGTGAACATTTTATGAGTATGGGAACAAACCAGGCAGAGTGCTAGCAAATGCCCTTAAGAAGCTCATACAAGCAAACATATTACACAAATTAAGACATCCAAAGACAAGATGGTTAATATCCCACAGGAGATCACAAAAGGTTTTAAGAAATATTATGAGAAACTATACCAGTTAGATGAAAAACCCTCTCTGGAGAAAGATCAAGAGAAATTGCAAAAAGCTAGGGAATATATTAAATAAACTTAGATGCCAAAAATACTAGAGGAAACAGCTAGAAAGGTAGATGAGCCGATTACAACAGGAGAGTTTATGGAAGCAACACAAATATTAAAATTGGGTAAGGCACCAGGCCCAGACGGGTTTACTCTATCATACTATAGGATGTTTGAGGAGAAATTGGCCCAAAGATTTACAGCAGCTTAAAACTCACTGCGGGAAGGAAAGAGAATACTAAATGAAACGTTACTGGCACACATAACAGTTATCCCAAAAGAAGGGAAAGATCCATCACAATGTGCCAGTTACCGCCCTATATCATTATTGAATATAGACCTAAAAGTATTCACTAAGATTCTCGCTACAAGGTTATTAGAACATATCCCAGACTTGATACACCCGGATCAAGTGGGATTTACACCTGGGAGAGAGGGGAGAGAAAACACACAGCGTGTTGTGAATGCGATATTTCTAGCACAAAAACAAGAAGTCAATAATATTAGTATCTAGTGATGCATGCTTTTGACCGAGTTGAGTGGATGTTTTTAAAAGCAACGCTACAACACAGAGGCGGCTCTTTAATTAGGCAAATCAGGTGGTCGCCTAAGGCCTCGCACTCACAGGGGCCTTGTGGCTGCCTAACTTACCTGATGCATTACCCCAGTTATGAGGGACAGGGGACGTTAACGCTTCTGTGCTCAGGTAGCGTTAAAAACCCTGACTCAGGAGAGGGGCCGCCAGCGTCCATAACAAACAGTGAATATCAGTGACACAACCCCTTGTGACGTCAATGACCCAGCTTCAGTCAATGATAAATTAATGACTTGTATAGCGCAAGGCTTGCAAACTGAATCGCCTCCGGGCGCTTTTCCCAGCCAGTGTCTGCTTGGCTGGTGTGGTCATTTTTACCCCATAGGATCTTGACACGCTAGGGACACATAGTCATACACACATATATACATATATACTAGGGCCAATTTGGACGAGATCCAATTTACCTACCAGCATGTCTTTGGAGTGTGGGAGGAAACCGGAGTACCCGGAGGAAACCCACCCAGACACAGGGAGAACATGCAAACTCCAGGAAGATGGTGTTGTGGTGGGGATTCGAACCAGCGAACCTTTTGCTGCTAGGCGAAAGTGCTACTCACTGCACCACTGTGCTGCCCTGGGTTCCCCAGGTGACATCACTGAGTGGCCCCGCCCCTTAGTTATTAAAGAGAAGGATCTGGGGGCTACGATTGTTAAAGGGGGCTTCCAGATTCCGATAAGTCCCCTGCCCGCAGACCCCCCACAACCACCGGCCAGGGTTGTGGGGAAGAGGCTATATGCTACAACATATAGGATTGAGAGAAGGGGTGATGAGCTGGTTCTCAAACCTCTATTCACAACCAAGTGCGAAGGTCAAAATAGCAGGCAAGATACCCGAACCATTTTCTATTCGAAACGGGACAAGACAAGGTTGCCCACTGTCGCATATTATTTATATTTTAACAATTTTAACAAATGAACCCTTCTTAAGGAAGATACAGGCAAATTTGAATATTCAAGGGTTAATAACGAAAGGAGAAGAACAGAAACTGGCAGCAAATGCGGACAATTTAACTTTTTTTATGACATCCCCAGTTATATCCCTACTGTCTTTATTGGCAGAAATAAGAGAGTACGGAAAGTTGTCCAATTTTAAAGTCAATTATGGGAAATCGGAGGCATTAGGAATAAAAACAAAAGCGGCACTATTGGACCAGATAACAACGCAATTTGATTTTAGGTGGACAGACTACCATATAAGCTACTAAGGAACAAAGATAATGAAGAACTTAAATAAACTATTTGAATTCAACCATGTAGCACTGGCTAGACAAATAAAATTAGACCTAGTGAGATGGGATAAGGAAATTTTTACATGGTTGAGACAAACATATTGAAGATGAATTTGCTCCCAAAAGTTATATATCTAATTCAGGCCCTACCAATTAAGATCCCACAAAGTTTCCTAGGGGAACTGATATCAAGATTCCTGAAATGTATATGGGCAGGAAAACTTGCGAGAATACGAAGGGCTATCTTATCACTTTCTAAGGGGAAAGGGGGGATCGGCTTCCCAGACCTGGTAAAATACCAGGTAGCATCTCATTTAGTCAGAGTAATGGAGTGGTGTGGGCGAATTAAGAAACCATATATAAAAATGGAACAATCAACGGTAGAAATACCATTGGAAGGCTTGGGTTAGACTCCAGAAGCTGAAATAACAGTAGAGGTAAAGAAACACCCAATGATAGGAGCCACTATACGATCAATTAAAAAGATCTTTGAAAAAACAAATATATCTAAGCATCCAAGCTCGATGACCCCGATCCTGGGTACGAAGGCATTCCAGCCAAGTTTGGTAGATTTAAGATTTAAGGCGCTGCGACAAAGAGGTAATAGCAGGATCATTCATTTTTCAAAACACAACCGATTAATGACAAGGAGAGAGATTGAAAGAGAAATTACACCAGAATTCGATTTTTTTAGACTGCTGCAACTAGAAGCATTCCTACGGACAAAAGCAAACATGTTTCCAGAAGTCAGAACTTAAAATTTGAGCAGATATGCCAAGACGGGAAGCCTATGAGACACTCATTGTCATACTTCTATGCAACACTTATCAACCTAGATATACCACAAGAATTTACATTCATACAAGCATGGGAGAGAGACTTGGGGCTAACATTTACCCAAGAACAGAAAGATAGGATTCTGCGTTTTACACATAAGGCCTCAGTAGCAAGTAAATATGAGGAGGGAGGATATAAAACTCTTACGAGATGGTACAGAACACCAACAGTACTACACCGAATATACCCTCAGATATCAGATGTCTGCTGGAGATGTCGTGTAGCAGAAGGGACATTAGTGCACATCTTTTGGGAATGTGCAAAAATACAAAAGTTTTGGAAAATGGTAATAGAAATGATTAAAAAAATCATAGGAATTAATCTAGAAGGTAGACCATCAGTCGTTCTAATACTAGATATTCATATGTCAATGGAAAAGTTCAAAAACTTGCTGCTAAGACATCTTATTATAGCCGCAAGAGCATGCAACCCTGTCCTGTGGAAACAAGAGACTTCCCCATCTAGAGCACAATGCTTCGCGAGAGTAGCAGAGATTTAACAAATGGAGAATCTCACAATGGCAATGAAAGACCAGGATAAGAGATACCGGACGATATGGGCCCCAATATGTGAAATATTGAGAGAGGTGGGGGGATAGACGCAGCAGGGGGGTGACAACCTTTTTTTGGGGAGGAGGGGGGGGGTAATAGAGAGAAATAGGATAGTGAGAAAATTAGAAATTACACAGAGTCAGAGAAGAAATGGGGAGAGAGAGAGGGGGTGGGTCAACAGGGTACATTTTCATCTATTTCTCCTCCTTGTTTGGTATAATTGATATAAACGGATATTATGTAATGTGATAATCTGTAACGTGGAACTTCTAAAAAAAAAAAATGAATAAAAAAAAAAAAAAAAGTAGACAGTGTTCAGAGAATAGTCAATATCTGATCCAAGGTCATAAATAGGGGAATCCAAGCAGCATAGCAGGGCAGACAAACAGAGAGCTTGCCCATATTACACATGCTATCACAAGCATGAGTCTGCAGGCTTGGCTGGCTTAAATCAGGTTTAGCCTCCACTTAGAGACTGGCCACGTCAGTCACCTTGCAGGAAACAGACAGAGATATATCATAGCCAAGACCAGGATGCTGAAATGAGACCAACAGCTGTCAAAGAACAGGAACAATTACACGTTCCTGACATCTGGTTACAGCATGGGCCAAAATCCAAATTTATCTAGCAGCCTAACTAGGAGGGTGCTACATTTGAAATAAAGATACCTCCAGATGAATGTTGCAGCAAAGTTCAGTTGCAGGAGCCTCTGAGGATGATCATGATGCAGCGTTAGGCCGCGTACACACGATCGGTCAAAACCAATGAAAATGGACTGAAGGACCGTTTCATCTGTCCAAACCGATCGTGTGTGGGCCCCATTGGTCAGTTATCCTTCGGTCAAAAAAAGAGAACTTGCTTTAAAATTTGACGGATGGACGCCTGACCGATAGGTCAAAACCGATCGTTAGTATGCAAAAGCATTGGTTAAAAGGTCCCGCATGCTCAGAATCAAGTCGATGCATGCTTGGAAGCATTGAACTTTGTTTTTTTTAGCACGTCATTGTGGTAAAACACGTAATTGTCACCGCGTTCTAACACGATCGGTTTTATAACCGATGGTGTGTAGGCACATTAGACCATCAGTCAGCTTCATCGGTTAACCGATGAAAACGGTCCTTTGGACTGTTCTCATCAGATGGACTGATCGTGTGTACGTGGCCTCAGTGTCTTCTCAGAGACCTGAAGACAAGATCGGTGTTAATGGGGAGAGTCCCTAACCTTTGTACAACCAGTCTGAAACACATCTCACCAGCAGAAACTGTGGTGACAATAGAACTCAGTCAGCCTATTTACTCTGCGCTTTAGTCCCTCCCTAATATTTTCTAACCAGACCTCTAACTACCAGAACTAGCTTTCAGGAGCCTACCCGGACTCTTGCCTCTTTGTGATTTTCCAACCACAGAGGGCAGGATTGTGCTCCTCCAGGCATTCCCAGCCAGGACAAGTACTGTCAGTGAGTAATGCAGTGATGTGGCGGCCTTTTTTTGGGGGCATAAGATTGGCCCCGGGGGGGGGGGGTGGCTGTTTCAGTTTTTTTCCGGGACACTGCATTGTCCAGGAATAAATGTGCCCAGGACAGACCTGCAAAATGTGGGACTGTCCCAGGCAATCCAGGACACGTGGTCACCCTATGTGCATGTAAGATAATAACAATAATACAGAAATACTCTGTCTGTCACAATGATTCAGAAACACATTAAAAAAAGCCATAGACAACTGCTAAATAGCCTCAGCTCCTGGTCTTAGTGAAAATACAGCAGCAGTAGCAGCCTCTGTATGTGGAAATGTGGTCTCTAAAAAAGCCCCCATCTATTTCCTTCCTCTGGGAGATTTTTAATCAGCCATCAGTCTCTTCTCATTATGTCCGATGTGTTTCAGGAGCAAATATATATCCCTAAAATAAGGGGAATATCATAGTTGTCCCTGAAATAAGGGGAATATCATGTTTATATAACGATCATCAAATTATGGCACAAACAGAGTATCATAGAGGGAGTCTATGATACTCTGTGTGGGACATTATCTCATGATCATTATATAAATGCAGGGACAACTATGATAATCCCCTTATTTCATTACTGTTTATTTATATGTTAGGGGTGGGCAGACATCATTACTGATGTTAGCTACTCCTTACCAGCCGTGACTTTCTTTTTTTTCCCTTGCCATACTCCCCATCTGTTGGCACAAGTTGGCTGTGCCTCTGGATTCTTGTGAGGGGCATTCAAGGCCTTGGTGCCCCCCTTTTCTTTGGGGGATCCACTCAGATGGGGATTACCTAAACCCTGATGCAGACTTACTCTTGGTTGCTTTTATTTGTGATGAGTCTATTGCGGGCAACCCAGTAAGCCTGGCCTCGTTTGGCTGGGATTCTCATAAGGGTCACAGGAGTGAAATTTGTTTTCAGTCTGAAGTCCGCTCTCTGCTGATGTCACCAAGATCAGTCCAGTCACCACTTCATCCCGACTTCGGAATTCTGGATCTGCCAGTTGCCTGGACTAATGCCAGTCTCAGCAAGCTGCAGAGACGGCCGCTCCCCAACCCTCCACAGCTCAGCGCTTCAGTGAGCGTGGAGGAGCAGAGCAGGAGAGCTTCTGATTGACAGTCTACAGCTCTCGGCGGCGAGCCAAGAGAACCAAGCCATTTGTGATGTTTGATGTCTCGATTCTCAGTGTAGAGACGCCGGGGGACAGATGCAGCATTTGGCCGATGCTGCATCCACATAGGTAAGTATTATTATGGGGAAAAAAGCTAAATCCATAATTCTCCTTTAAAAAACAGGATATGGATATTATCTTTTTTCAGGCACTATCCACAGTCAATATCTACCCTGTATTGAGATGCCGACCCAGAGTGACACAACAATGTAAATCCTTGTTCCTGTACAGTTCTTGAAGTGGTTATTAAGCCACTCTAACCTGTATACACCGTCAGCACTGCCTCCTTTTGTAGTATCCCCCTCTGTGTATGATTTAAAAAAATAAATGCTCCAAATACCTAACTTCTCTGCCGAGATTGCGATCACATGACTAGCCAGCTTTCTCCTTTTCTCCTCTGAGTAAGAGATGCAGTGGGCAGGGCTGAGATTTCCCTGCTGATGTCAGTCAGGAGGGGAGGAGGAGAGTGCTGGCTGGTCATGTGATCGCAATCTCGGGTCTTAAAGGGGTTGTAAAGGAAAAATCTTTTTTTCATAATAAGCATCCTTTTTTTATAATCATTTTTTTTTTTTTTTTTAAACATTCCATACAACATTGTACATTCTTGTGTTCCATCATTTACTTACTACACAATTAAATTAAACATTGCATGGAAAATCTAAAATTTTCATATCCAAAAAAACGTATCAATTATTCTGCCCCCCCCCCAGAAAAAGAGATGAAAAAGGAAAAAAAATATTAAAAGTATAATCCTCCTCTCCCTCACCCCTCGCTGCATTGGGGTATGTCTGCTCTGCCCCTACACCCTCCACCCCTTCTGCTTCGTGTGTTCTCCTAATATGTCCTTCTATACCCCGCGAGAAAAAGGAAGTGGCAAAAAAAAAAACACCACTATAAACAAACAATGAGGAAGTGAAAAGTCTGCAGGTAAAGGATGCTTATTATTATGCCAATAGTAATAATAAGCATCCTTTACCTGCAGACTTTTCACTTCCTCATTGTTCGTTTTTGCTCAGAAGTTGCTCTATTTCTTCTCTGTTCAATTCCTGCATGTCTGATTGTTACTCACCACCGTGAAGGGAGGCTTTACTGTGGTGGTCAGTGACGTGCTCGCCCCCTCCTGGGAACTACATCTGTGCGGCAGGACGCTCTCTACGTGTTAGAGGCTTCAAGGAGGCGTGAATTACTGGGCGTGCCTAAATGCATACTGGAAAATGTAGTTCTTACGTGAACGAGCGCCACAAACCAGGAAGTGAATGAGAGAATAGAAACTAGAATGCCGGAGGTGATATAGATGAAGGAATTTAATAGGTATTTACTTGGGGTTTTTTTTGACAGAATCATTACACGATTCTGTCTACCTTGCAGACATTAATTTTAGGCAAAACATTTTTTTCCTTTACAACTCCTTTAAATCAGGTATTTACAGCATTTATATTTATAAATCATTCATCAAAGGGGAACACTGCAATAGGAGGCAAAGCTGATGGTTTATACAGGTTAGTGTTATGAGAGCAGCAGGAGGGGGGAGGGGCGGCTCACACACAGACAGAGAGTGGAGGGGAGGAGGACACAGGAGCAGAGAGGAGAGCACATAGCAGAGATGAACTACATCCATAGAAAACAGTGGCGTCTCCAGCTTTCATATTTAGGAGGGGCACATGGGGGGACAGGGACAACAGTAGGGGGGCCAACTATAAAATGTAATTTTATATATATCTATATATATATCCTGGGGCCCTTTACTACGATCCCACAATGAGCCCTTTCACATGTTCTGCAGTGAGCTCCCTTCCTACTATACTGGGGCCCCCCAGGACATCAGCCCCACAAAGTAACTAACACTGGGTTCCTATGTGCTGTTGCCAATGCCATGGAGACAGAGACCAGCGCTGTGAATAGCCGGGACAGGAAAGCAACTCTGGTTATTCCAGCACTGGTCCACACTGGGAGGATTCCCCCATCCACTCATAATGTGGGGAAACTGGATCATTTTTCTTTTTTCATTCAACCTAATAGTTGAATGAAAAAAAAAAGTGATCAATTTATGGGCTGCCTAAGAGCTAAGACCTGCCATAGACAGTTTAAATATCAGCTGGTTCAGCAGTAACTGGCTGAGATTTGAACCATTAATGAGCAGATTCTCTTATGATTATCACTAGTGGTTGCTGTATAGCCACTAGTGATAATCACTGTTTGTCAGGACAGGAGAATATAATTGCTGGGCAGGAGGGATATTCCCCTGTCAGCACTGTCTGTGTTAATGGGGGAATCATGCAAGTTGCCTAACTGAAAGTGAAAGTAAATTGTGACTGTCTTGAAAGAACAGGAGAGGGGGAGGGAGACAGAAGGGGGGGAGAAGGGATGGAGATAATGCAGTTCAGTAATTACAGTGTTCTGCAGTCTGCAGCAGTGGCGACTGGCGCTCACAGTTTTTGGGCGGCGCAAACAAAAAAAAAATTGCAGCCACTGTGCCATCAATTGTCACCACTGTGCCATGCCATCAAATGCAGCTGCTGTGCCATCAATTGTCACCACTGTGCCATGCCATCAAATGCAGCCACTGTGCCATCAATTGTAACCACTGTGGAATGCCATCAAATGCAGCCACTGTGCCATCAATTGTCACCACTGTGCCATGCCATTAAACACAGCCGCTGTGCCATCAATTGTCACCACTGTGCCATGCCATCAAACACAGCCACTGTGCCATCAATTGTCACCACTGTGCCATGCCATTAAATGCAGCCGCTGTGTCATCAATTGTCAGTTTGTCACCACTGTTCCATGCCTTCAAACACAGCCAGTGTGCCATCAATTGTCACCACTGTGCCATGCCATCAAACGCAGCCACTGTGCCAATTGTCACCACTGTGCCCATTGTTGCCACTGTGTATGTCACTGTGCCCTTTAATTGTTGCCACTGTGCCCATTGTCACCACTGTGCCCATTGTTGTCACTGTTCTGTATGGTATGAACCTGCGCTGGGACTGCAAGTCTGGGACTAAAAGTCTAGGCTGCTGCCCCCCTAAGCCTAGCCCCTCAAGGAGGGGGTAGGTAAAAATAGATATTGGAAAAAATGGGGGTAGTGGCGCTACCTAGAAAACCGCATTAAAAACCCATATGTACTCAAGCAGTAGAACAATCTAGGAGTGTAGGTCAAGTACAATATGGGGCGAGAGCCCAATGGAATGGCTGGGTGTGCCCAAGACAGAGTGAGTGTCAGTATGCCAGTGTGTAATGTGCACAGTGAAACCTGTAGTACCACAGGGGAGGGGCTCAGGGCTAGCCCTCTACCGGCCTGTAAACTCACAGTAGGTGTTATCTAGGTGTATGTGATAGTAAATATATGGGGCTCTAAGATGCGCCCAAAGCGGAGTATCAAGCCACAAAAATGTGTGATAGTCACCATCCACTAAGTGATACCAAATCAATAACACAATATGTCAACATCAATACAAAATCTCAACATGTGCCAAATAATAATTATTGTTAATGAGAGTCCGGTGGTAATGTACCACACAAATATAGTGCTGTGAAGTAAAAAGCTGCCAAAAACCGCACATGAGTCTCTCAATCACAGATCATCATCTATTATAGTCCGGCTATAAAGGAAAATAGGGGGGGGGTTGTCTTGCTGTGGAGGGGGTGCTTCTGTGTACAAAACAACCGACAAGGTGGTCCCGGTGCTCCCTTCAGGGTTCCCCACTCACCAGACGGCCAACCCCACCAGGGGTAGCAGGCATGTATCACAGACTCCTCAGATCACAGCTGATGTTCACTCCTCCCCAGGGCTGCGGCTCTCCAATAGTTGATCCGGCTGGTTTTCTCCTTGTAAATAAGTGATGAGAGTTCCTCTGTTCCTCAGAGGGAAAAAAATGAAGGCTCCAATAGTGTAGTATGTTAAAAATAAATCACTGTTTATTTAGACCTGTATGCCAAATGCCACTCACCAACAGGGAGCGGCTACAGGCCAGGATAAAACAAAAACTTCAAAAAATTCCAAGTAAAAGCAAAACAAAAAGCAGTAAATAAAACAAAATCAAACAAAATAAGGTAAAAAAAGTCCAGCCAGAGTGTAATACTCTGTAGGCTCTACGGGTGTGCGCGTGTGTTAGGTGATATTCAGCATGCGTTTCAGCTGCGCTCCACCAGACGTTGACCCGGAAGTGACGTATGTGCGTCTATGCCTGACGTACGTTTCGAATAGATTCGTCTTCTGAGGCATAACTTGCTCACTCTGCTGTGCCCTTTGTCGCCTCTGTGCCCATTGTTGGTTTACTTACCTTTTTCTTCAATTTCCCTTCTAAATGTTTTTTTCTTTGTTTTCTTTGTGTGAATTTCTCACTTCCTGTTCCTCCTCAGTAAGGTGTTCAGTAAGCTGTTCTAAATGACTTTCCACCTCTCAGATGATGGTGGAAAGCTTATTGAGGAGAAAAACAGGAAGTTAGAAATTCAAACAAAGAAAAACATAATTTAGAAGGAAAATTGAAGGAAAAGGTAAGTGAACCAACAATGCACTAACAGCTTCCCTGTTCTTCACTGTGACGCCCGCATTGATTGTGTGTTCCCTTATATAGGGAATCACAATCAATGATGTCACACCTACAGCCAATCCCCCTACAGTTAGAAAACATATGAGGTCACACATAACCCCTTCAGCGCCCCTTGTGGTTAACTTCCAAACTGCAATTGTCATTTTCACAGTAAACAATGCATTTTTAGTGCATTTTTTGCTGTGAAAATGACAATGGTCCCAAAAATGTGTCAAAATTGTCCGCCATAATGTCGCAGTCATGAAAAAAATGCTGATCGCCGCCATTAGTAGTAAAACATTATTTTTTTTTTGAAAAATGCAATAAAACTATCACCTATTTTGTAAACGCTATAAATTTTGTGCAAACCAATCGATAAACGATTATTGTGATTTGTTTTACCAAAAATAGGTAGAAGAATACGTATTGGCCTAAACTGAGGACATTTTTTTTAATATATTTCTGGGGGATATTTATTATAGCAAAAAGTAAAAAATATAGCATTTTTTTCAAAATTGTCGCTTTATTTTAGTTTATAGCACAAAAAAATTAAAACCGCAGAGGTGATCACGGAAACCAGGTCGCATGACCGTGCAATTGTCAGTTTAAGCGACACAGTGCCGAATCGCAAAAACTGCCGAGGTCCTTTAGCTGCCTAAAGGTCTGGGTCTTAAGTGGTTAAACCAATTTAGAAAATAAAAGACGATCCTTTACAACCCCTTTTTTAACCATGTTAAATGAACTGAAAATGCACTAAAAAATGTATAGGTGTGAACCAGGCCTAAAGTCAGGGGCGGACTGACAACGCATGGGGCCCCCGGGCAATAGAAGATTATGGGGCCCCCAGGCTTACAGATGGCCACCACGCCAGGAGGCAGTGCAGAGGCCGGGCAGCTAAAATCTCTGGATTTTCACATCAAAAGCATGTAGGTTTTGGACATATCAGGGACAGATGTAAAAAAAACACAGATTTTTACATACTGTCCCTGGTTTTAATGAGCCTGGCAACCCTGATGGGGCCCCCTAGTGGCATGGGGCCCTCGGGCAGTGCCCGAGTTCCTCAATGGTCAGTCCGCCCCTGCCTAAAGGTGCTTACATATGACAGCTAAGCTGAGATCTCAAGGTCTCTGCACACAGAGAGGGGAGTAAGGAAAGAGGAGGAAATTGCACAGATTTAGCAAAGGATAAAAATATGGTAATCGGGACAGATTATTTTACTTGTCTGACACATCGTTTTCCCTAGACAGCAGAAAGCCAGTAAAGGTGATTCACAGACATGACACTCTCTCCATCTGGCCTTTGTTGTAAAATTGGGTGCATTATTGTCTCCTGGGTCTAAAATATAAGGAGACTCCTCTGAGCATATCTGATCCATTCCAACTTCCATTTATATTTTTATTATTGTTATAAAGCCTGATTTGGTTTAAAAACTTCTTAATGCCTGAAGGTAAAACAAACCTGAATGCAGTTTTAGAAATTTGGCATGTGTTAGCAAAACCATACATTTTTATTTTTTGCTTTAGCTGTATACAATTTATTTCTTGTCATGACCCAAGACTTGGAAAACAACTCAATAAATTCTCCCTTTCCTGCTGTTTATGGCAATATCCCCTTTGTATATATTATCTGTTGTCTGTACCTATAACAGGGTCAAGAAATAATAGCGTGCAATTTGCTTTTGCATTTTTTGTTTTATTCTACATAAATGAACAGATCCTGACAGTAAATAAAAACCTTTTTTTATCCTACCTAAAACCAGGTGTAAGGGATAGTGCTTTTGCCTAGCAGCAAAAGGGTCGCTGGTTCAAATCCCAACCACGACACTACCTGCCTGTACTCCAGTTTCCTCCCACACTCCAAAGACATGTTGGTAGGTTGATTAGAGCCTGTCTAAATTGGCCCTAGTATGTGTATGTATGAATGTGAGTTAGGGAAATTAGATTGTAAGCTCCTTGAGGGTAGGGACTGATGTGAATGTATAATATATATGTAAAGTGCTACGTAAACTGACATAAATGAAAAAAAAAACAGTGGTCTTCGACTTTAACCAAATGACCTCTGACATTTCACCCTAACACTAATTTATTTTTATTATCTTTTTTTTACTCACATTCTTCTTTTTTATGTTCACTTTTACCTCTGGTCAGGACAAAAAATTACAATATATCTTTTTCTCCATTCAAAAGAAGAAACATTGTACAGGGGTGTCATTACTTAACTAATCACATGCGATCACAGTGATCATGTGATCATAAACTGTCAAAGGCAACTCAGTCTCTGGGCTGCGGCGAGTGTGGATGTACTATGGAGCATACTTGCAGTAAGACTCTGTGCTCATATATGCGACACCTAGGAAGAAGGTGTTACGTTGGTGTCAATGAGTTTATAATTATATTTATTAGGGTAACTTATAAAAACCATTTAGTCCCTAATAGAGCCTCATCAGTGTCACTACCAGCAAAAATCATTATGCTATACCTTGTTTAATGGGCTGCATATTTAGTTGTGTCCTTTGGTAAATTCTTACCCACATCAGCTGAAGGTTAGTACTGTTCAACCAATGCCATTTTTTATATTGGTCGTGAAAACCGGTCGTCTGTATGCTCCCAAGCAGTTTTCTCATTGAAAAAACTGTCCGCAAAAAAATTGAAACCAGCTCTCTTTTTTCTCGTAGTGTTTCCCGTCAGTCTTTTTCTCGTCTCGAAAACGGTCGTGTGTATGCTTTTCCGAGGGGGGGAAAAACGCGCATGCTCAGAATCTAGTATGAGACAGGAGCGCTCTTTTTAATAAAACTAGAGTTTGTAATGGAGATATCACATTCATCATGCTGTAACGGACTGAAAAGCATGAAAACTGAAAGGCGTGAACCGTCTCTCACCAAACTTTTACTAACATGAGGATCAGCAAAAGCAGCCCAAAGGGTGGTGCCATTTGACAGGTACTTCCCCTTTATAATCCCGTCATATGTGTTGTTCGTCACTGTTCTTTATTTGGACATTTTTTGCATGAACGTGTGTATGCAAGTCAGGATGGAGAGGAATCTCGTCGGGAAAAAAGTTGTTTTTTTTCCTGCCGAGAAAAATGGTTGTGTGTACGAGGCATCAGTCTTTGTCCAGGCAAGCATGCTTGGGTGTTCAAGCTACACCTATCCTTGTGCAGTTTCACCATCTCCAAATATCAGCACTTATTTTTGTTGTTCAAAATAGAAAAATATCTTTATTAAATATCCAAGTCAGAATATACAGTACAAATAAATAAATAAATACAAACCTGGATGATGTGTTTCAGCTGTATAACCACATTGTAACAGGAAACAGAAAATACCCATCCCCTGTGCACACAATTAAAAGGAGAAATCCTGGATTAAATGCTTACCAGAATGAGAAGCAATCCTCATTCCTCAGGAACCTCATTCCCTGCCTTAGTAGCCACCATATTGGACACATCTCCTGGCCATTGGCCCGCTCACAAATTTCCAACCTGACACTTGTAATAAAGGATCATAATGTTGCAAAAAATATGACAGTCGATAATAGCCCACCACCTATTACTAACTATATGCTAAATTACAGTGAATAAAGCATAATGTTAAAAGCACCTACATATGTAAAGCCATGTCTTATTTGCTTTCTGTTTTTTTTGCTATGTTGTAACATCTCTTATCCTTATTATAGGTATGCATTCTATAATATTCTTATGTGTTCGTACTTTTTAAGAGATGTGTATCAGAATTTGAGCTCTAATGCAAATAGTTTAGTACTCCCATATCTGTCTTCATTTTAACTATATTCTCACTCCCAATTGATTTCACATTTATATCCCGCCAATACCTTATCTTCTAACTCCCACTGAATTCCAGACTGTTGGAATGTGTACAAATTATGATCTTACTAAGCACATCTGCAAATTCAATAATTGAAAGGAGATCTGCAGGCAACATGTAGTGATGGTTGGTTGGGAAGTGAAGCATCTTTTGCAGGTACTTCCTAGGCTCATAATAAAAAACAATTCTTCATCTATGATTGTTTGTTGGGTGAGTTTATCCTGACTGTATTTTGTCCTTAAAAATGTATTTTACCCTAAATTTCTAAACTGTTCAGATTTTTTTTATCTCTTTGAATGCCAAATGTTTGTGGATCTAGGAAGTTACTTCACGCCGACCCATGGTACTCCATTATGCAGAAATGAATGATATATAGTGCATCTGGAAAGTATTCACATCACTTCATGTTTTCCACATTTTGTTATGTTACATGTATTATTTCATCAGAATTCTACAAACAATACCCTATAATGACAACGTGAACAAAGATTGTTTGAAATCTTGAAAACATTTTAAAACTCAAATAATGAAAAAAATGTACATAAGTCTTCACAGTCTTTGCTGAATACTTTGTTGAAGCACCTTTGGCACCAATTAGAGCACCAAGTCTTTTGAGTGCAATGCTACAGGCTTGGAACACCTAATGTTGGTCAGTTTCTCCCATTCCCTTCTTTGCAAGACCTCTCAAGAACCATCAGGTTGGATGGGGAGCATCGATGCACAGCCATTTTGAGATTTTTCTAAAGCTGTTCAATTGGGCTCTTGACGTTCAAGTCTGGGCTCTAGCTGGGCCACTCAAGGACATTCGCAGAGTTGTCCTGTAGTTACTCCTTTGCTATCTTGGCTGTGTGCTTAGGGTCATTGTCCTGTTATAAGATGGACCTTCGCCCCAGTCTCAGGTCTAGAGCACTCTGGAGCAGGTGTTTCCTCAAGGATGTCTCTGTACATTGCTGCATTCATCTTTACCTCGATCCTAACTAGTCTCCCAGTTCTACTGCTGAAAAACATCCCCACAGCATGATGCTGCCTCCACCATGCTTCACTGTAGGGATGGTATTTGCCAGGTGATGAGCAGTGCCTGGTTTCCTCCAGACATGATGCTTTCCATTCAGGACAAAAAGTTTAATCCTTGTTTCATCAGACCAGAGAATTTTGTTTCTCATGGTCTGAGAGACCTTCAAGTGCCTTTTGGCAAACTCCAGGCGGGCTGTCATGTGTCTTTTACTGAGTAGTGGCTTCCGTCTGGCCACTCCACCATATAGGCCTGATTGGTGGAGTGCTGCAGATATGGTTGTTCTTCTGGAAGGTTCTTCTCTCTCCACAGAGAAATTGGAGCTCTGTCAAAGTGACCATCTCATTTTTAGTCACCTCCCTGACTAAGGCCCTTCTCCCGTATTCACTCAGTTTTACCATGTTAAGGATGATCAATGGAAACAGGGTCTTTTGAGCTCAATTTTGAGTGTCATTGCAAAGGCTGTAAATACTTATGTAAATGTTATTTATTTTATTTTTTTATAAACGGAAAATATTTTTGGGCCAGGCACTAGATTTTTGCCTGGCCCACAACTACTTTTGGTATAATCATGGGTTCTTCTCCCAAAAGAAGGGAGTAGCGATGGGCGCTAGATTTGCGCCAAGTATTGCCAATCTGTTCATGGGGGAATGGGAGGATAAATCATTTTTCGCTAATAAGAAGGATGGTTTCCTATTTTATAGCTGACCTGTTTTTCATTTGGGAAGGAGATGAGTTATCTTTACATGAATTTTGGAAGGAGTTAAATGATAATAAGAACAACATAAAATTAGAATATGAGTTCAGTAGTGAACATATTCACTTCCTAGATGTAGACGTAATATTACAGGGGATGTCATTGGTCACCATGATTTTTTTTTAAACCCACTGACAGAAACAGTTATCAGTGGTGACCATCCCAATTGGCTTAAGAATATTCCTACCAATGATGATTTTATTACACATTCGAGAATAATTAAAGAGAGATTCATGCAGAAAGTTTATAAAGAACCAGATTTAGATCAGATTATAAGTGAATTGGTTGACATCCCAAGGGATTTGTGTCTGGCAGATAGAAGTCGCCCTACTAACCATAGACAGGAATGGGGTTTTATATCCAATTTTCATATGCAATATAAGGATATTGAAAAAATCTTTAAAAAGCATTGGCTCGTATTGTGTTTAGATAAAGTTTTACATAATTCATTGCCGACACTTCCACCATTTATCTATCGGAAAGCGCCCAATTTCAGAGATAAAGTGGTACAGAAGGTATTGGATCCTCCTGAGCGAAGGAGTATGTGTTGGCAATTGAAAGGTTTTTACTCATGTAGAAAGTGCAGCTCTTGTTTAGTGGTTAATAACACCATTAGGGGGTTAACAGAATTTGTATTCTCAGGCAATAATAACCTTTGTAACATCACTGAGTTTATCACATGTAATTCCACTCATGTGGTATATGTGTTACAGTGTCCTTGTAATCTTATGTGGGCTGTACTAAAAGAAAGTTAATCGGTTATAGATACCACAATGTGTCCTTGCACTTTAAGAAATTTCATAATCAGGACCCCTCCTGTTTAAAATTTCGGGGAGTTGACTGTGTACTTCCCAACTGGAGAGGTTCAAATCTGGTGCGTGAAATATCCAAGCGATAGACACGCCGTATATTTCACATGAATACATTAGTGCCCTGGGGTATGAACGTCGAATTAGACGTGAACTGTTTTATAAGTGATTATTAAAGATTACCAAGATCACTAAAATTACTAAAAAGTTACTAATATTTGCTGCTACAGTATAATGAAATTGGTTGCTATGTTAAATTGTTAAGAGACGCACATGGTATGGCAAGAGGGAGATGCATAAGCTATGGTGTTAATCTCACTTTATTTTAATTAGTCAGTATTTTTTTTTGTAGTGTATTTTATTTCATTTTTATTACTTTATTTTTATTATTTTATTATTATCCACTCATTGTTAATTACCATATAATGTCTGGTTGTTGGTATTTATGTATTTTGTTAATATTTGATATCCCATTCAGTCAGTTTTGAATAATATGCAAATTAGATTAAAAGTTATGAGCTTAGATTTTGCTGAGTTAACATTATGAGAATGTGCTGACTGCAGTTCTAAGTTGCTCCAATAAGGGGTATGTAAAGGTATAACTGTTGTTTAGCCATATATGAGTCAATAGGAGATATCAGGGCCGATGTCCACCTCTCTCTTAGTTGATTGGCAATGCGTAAAGCCACATATAAACATGACAGTGAACACTACTAAACCACGCCCACAGATAATGTCGAATACCGACGAAACGCGTCTGGGGTTGGTTGTAGTAGCTGTCAGTTAGGTGACGTCATCACGCAGATCGCGATACACGGAAGTGTGTTTGTTTGGTGGTTTGGCTGGACTACGGATGTACGGAAACATTGCCCTGATATGATATGCTCCTGCTGCACCAACCTGATGTGATGTATTGCCTTTGAATTTTTTATATATTGTAAGTGCAATTTTAAAGGGGAGAGGTTTTAAATAAATAGTTTATACGGTATTACACTATTGTGGCTTTTTTTTTTACCTCTATATTTGAGCACCAGTCGCTGGTTGCCTTTTGAAACTGGAGAAGTGGAGAGTCATTTTTGAGTTCATACAATGCTGTATATACAGTACCTTTTGGTAAGAGCAATTACAACAGAGGTGTATTTAAACCCCGAATAATCTTCACGAGTGGTGGTTCTGGTGGATAAGGATGAGCATTTCAAGCCGTTGAGATCTCTTGTGCTTTTCTTTGAACACGGACTCTTGTCTCTACTGTTTCTTACCTGTTAATGACCTTCACTTTCACTTTTTCAGATATAGGGCCAGATTCAGCAAAGGTTACGCTGGCGGATCGAGTGATCCGCCAGCCTAACTGTGGCTTTGAGCCGGCGTTTCTGTTTTCTGTAACCAGAAAACAAGAAACGCCGGGTTGAAGTTCCGATGCGAGCAGCGTAACTGAGTTTCGCCATCGCATCGTTACTTCAACTTAAAAATGGCGCCGGGGGCGTTCCCGCCGATTTCCGCTCAAAAAATATGTTAATGAGCGGAAATCGGCAATTCACGATCGAAATCCGGCGCGACGCAATGACGATACGACGTTTCCGGACGGGATACGCGGCGCATAGATATACCTACATGGGGCTGGAGTATCCTATGTTAGGTATAGGCGTCGTCATCGCGTCGAAAAAAAAAAAAAAAACGTCGCTTGCGTAAAACGGTCATGAATGGGAATGTGACGTCATTGACGTTCATTCACAGATTTTGGAGCATGCGCACGGGGATGTTTTGACACTCGACGCATGCGCAGTACGTTGGCGGCGGGATCGCGCGTAGTTAGCATACTACACGCCCCGTACCCGCGACATTTGAATTCCGCCGGCTCATTTGTGATGCGCTGCCGCAACTTTAGGAGCAAGTGCTTCGTGAATGACAGCACTTGCTCCTAAAATTTCGGCAGCGCAACGCAAATCAGAAGCGTTACTCCAGAGCAAAGATGCTCTGGAATACGTGAATCTGGCCCATAGTGTTTATTTATTAGAAAATATATATATATAGATATATATTTTTAGGTAGCGCCACCTTGATATGTAATGTGTTGTTAATGCATTGTATGTTGTATTGCTATAAAAATCAGTAGATGGGATAAGGTGGCAGCTTTTTACCATCACTGGTTTTTCATATTTTTCTAGAGGGTGGTGATTATAGTCCCTCTGTGTATTTTAATTTAGTTTTCATTTTTCATTTAGTTTCGCTCCTCTTTTCCACAAGAGCTTTGATTTTAGGAAGGGCTAGTCGTTTGTTTGCATAATATGGGGTATTGTTTGTAGAATTTTGAGGAAAATAATGAATTTAATGCATTTTGGAATAAGGCTGTAACATAACAAAATGTGGAAAAAGTGAAGCGCTGTGCATACATGCACTGTAAACCTTGCTTCAAAGTTTGTCCTAACATCTATTGTTATTTCCCTTATGGCCTGAAAATTGGATTATGATAATGCTTGAATGGTTGTCAGGAAATAGAGCAGGGTAGAGATGCTATTACCATTGAGTTAAGCATGTCTCATTTCTCAGGAAGCATAGTCGTTCACTGACGAAGGAGGAGAGGGGACGCATCATTGGGAGTCCCTCTGGCTGAACCTGGAAGGACTGAGAAGAGGATCTCAGCAGGACTACAGTGGATCTGCTGGATTGGTGAGTATCTGAATTTAGCAGTACACAGCCATCAGGTAAGCAAGAGTTAAAAAAAATACTACTGTTTATTTTTTTGCTATATTAAAAGTAAAAGACTGACATTGTTTTTTTTTTTTTTATCATATAAAAGGTTTATTGAAATTTATAAAAAGATACAGCAAAAAATGCACACATCACAGAATGCAGATGCAACTGCACAAAGAAAACAAAAAAAAAAAAACGACAATCAGTATATTCCAATAAAAAAATACTTGTCCTAAGACTATACCTTGTTTATTCCAAGAAATAAGATTAGATAGAAAATAATCCTCGCCAAAACAAACACGTAAGATTCAATATGCATATAACTATAGGACATGCTAGATCAAAACAACGTGGCATAATCATTCAACTTTGTCCATAATCCGGTGAATATCACACACCCCCAATGGTAGTAGTCAGTACCGTGTTCTGAAATCATCTGCCGGACCGACTAGAATTGTAAACAGTTTAGAGAAAAATGAGTACTGTCCGTGATACATTTTTATTATTTGCACTAACATACAATTTTTCAGGACAAGCTTTGGGGGTGTTACCCCTTCTTCAAGGTCCAAGCAGTACTCATAGGGCTACAATCATGTCAAGTAAACAGTTTAGAGCAAAGAAAAGAAAGAGGAAAAAGACAGATAAGGTGAAAAGTAAGGCACTTGGCTAGTAGAACAATCTCACAAGTGATCAGCCAGAAACAACAAACTTGCATGTAACCATGTTACCAATACGGGATTCTGAGAGTAATAAGGAGCAACATAATATAGCAAGTTTCTCAAGAATTGTGGGAGAATTTGTCAGTAATAAATTCCTGAGAATATTTAAAGACCAACCGATGTACCAACGCGTCAGCAACTTGTAACTTGTTTCCTAAAGTTTTGAACTAATGGAACACTTATGTGCTAAGATACAGGCATACATCCATAAAATCCATGAAAAATCCATACATCCATAAAACCCATCTAAAACTATTTTTTGGGGGATTGATAAATATACACCACATTGGCGAGGTAGCTCTCTAGTGAGAAGCATCTCCAAACTTGAGATGGCCTGGATACATAGAGTTAAATGTTACACCCCTCATGGGCTTAATATTGAAGTCAATGTAAACGCTTTCATAGATAATGAAACTTACCGCTTCATTTTCTATTTTTCATTTGTGAACTTTATTTTTCACTTGTGAACCCGATTTCTGTCAAGGTTAGACCTCAATTTATGACAGTAGCCTTATGGGGTTGGAGTACACGCGTGTTTTGAGGTCCTTTCTCAATAATAACTTATTATTTATAACCTTCTTGACTATTTTTATTTAACCATACAATGGTCATATATTTTCTACAGGCTTTTACATGGAAAGTTTGATGTAGATATGGCTGATTTAAGCGATATATCCATTTCTTACATTATTCTTTTTATATATTTCCTTTTTGAGCCATCTCAGTGTGGCCTCTATCAATGCCCCTTTCCTCCCCACCTTTTTTTCCTGGCCACAATTAAGATACACGCTTATTGTGAGTACAGGTCAAAGATTTAATATCCTCCTGTTCTACTGTTAATTAATACAACTCTGTCTCAGCACATAAGAATTTTTGCTCTCCTATAACTGTATGGACATGCTATTTGTCCATTACAGTTAGATTTTAATCCCAATCTCAAGATTACATTTATTTGTATATTTTTATAATTTTGCTCCACATTTTAATTTTGGCGGAGACAATTTTTATTTCTAATTTTTATTTCTAATTTTTTCCTATTTTTAGGCGATATTTATTTTTCATTAATGTATATTGGAGCTTTGTATTTGAGGAATGGAATTATCCATGTATTTGGGTTCCCTTCACATCTATTTTTACCTTTAATGATCGTCATTTTTGATATCTGGATACTTGACTCAGATCGTGGCTGTGTCTATTTTATCTTTGTATTAATGTGTATGTGATTAGATGGATCATTAATGGCCACCGTAGTTGTTTACATGGAGACCTTGACCCATTATGAGGCTTGGCTCCTGATGATCAGCCCAAATAGGTGATGTGGTGATATACCGCTAGAAGACTTTGATTTAGAACGAGGCTTGGTCCCGTAGCGTTAATATAATACGCGATGCGTCAGCGCGTCGCCCGTTCCCCAGACAACATCATTGTATGACGAAACGTACATCGGGCAAGGTAGACGTGCTGACGTGAGGCGTTACGATCCATGAGGACGGGCGTTCGTGAGAGTCGGACGGCTTATTCTATATGCTTTTAAAGAGAGACATTCCTGTAAGTGTATTTCTTTTAATAAATTGTTCGTGTTTACGGTACATCACTATTTTAGTTTATCATTTCTTCTGGGGGCTCACTGACATCATCGGAAATCGGGCGGATTTCGTTCATTGAGTTTGGTGATAGTTCCAGTTTAAAGGCCCCGGCTGGAGTATCAGCTGCAAACTCCACATGCTTGCCTTCTGGTAAGGCTCCATTATTAACGGTGCTTCCTGCTGGTGGTGGTCTCTTCCATTCCTGGTCTCACTGGTTGATTTCAAGTTAAACAATAATTTTGGAATCACTTTTGGACTTTTATTTGTTTCAACTTACACTTTGTTTATCATTTTCACTTGTTAATAATATTATCACAATATTATCAATTTTTTAGCGCAACTATAATTCTTCTTTCCAGTATTTTGTGTGTATACCACTTTTTTAGTTGCAGCTCACTTGTGTTTATTTGTTTTAGCGCGGTAACCTTTTTTGCCCTCTGACTGCTGTGCTGACTGCTCAGCCCCTCCCACCATAGTCGTTGATTGGAATAGGAGACCAGGCAGTCACGTGACCGGCCCGAAGCTCTCTGATAGGGGTATATAGAGTCTTTGTTTTAAATAAAAACACTTATACAGTGGATTATGACTGGCAGTGACATTTTCAAAGTGTACTTCAGTACCAATAGTGGCAGAAGTGGGGGCTGGGGCTCACACAGACGCATGGATCTGACAGGCAGGGGGGAGGAGGCAAGGGCAGGGCCGACATCACGGGGGTACAGGCATTACACCTGTAAGGGGCCCAAATGAGAGGAGAGGAGAGAAAACTGTTTCATTTTGGGCAGTCCCTCCCCTGGTTTTCATGTCGCAGCTGGAGAGAGAAGAGCGGAGGAGAGAAAACACTTCCATTTTCAGCAGCACCCATCCCCCCCCCCCCAGTTCTCATGTCTCGGCTGGGGAGAGGAGAGTAGAGGAGAGAAAACACTTTCATTTTTGGCAGCACCTTACCCCCCCCACCCCATTCCCAGTTCTCAGGTCGCGGCTGGAGATAGGAGAGAATGTAGGGGGGTCTGGCCCAGGTCTAAAGCTGTGTAAGGGGCCCCAACATTTCTGATGGCTGCCCTGGGTGAGGGGGAGAGAAGAGCTTCACATAAGATTTGGAAAATGCTAAATAAATTGATAAGGCAAGAGGGTGAACAACTCCTGACAAATCAACTGGATGTGTATCCCATGCTGCGCTGGCACTGACAGTATGCTTCTAATGGCCAATGGCCACCACTCTTCCTAATATACCTTGTGGAGAGAGCTAGCTATCTCAAACCCTCCCCTTTCTTGTCACCCCATACCACAGTACAACCACTGAGTTTGCAGTTTATTACAGTAAATGGTCTAAGCAGTATCAAATACTGCTAAAGGAAGGCCGGCAGTGTGTCTCTCTCTTCCATATAATTTTAGAGGAAATTGTAAATTTTTATACTTTTACACAGCTATTCACTCCAGATATGTTTTCCATGTCAGTCATAAGAATGCATACAATTATAAAAGTGCTCATACCGCATAAAAGCAGTTTTAGAGTACTGGAAGACTAGTGTATATGGCTAGTGTTTAGATGCCTAAAAGAGTGCCATCAGGAAATGTCTTATATGTGCTAATGCCGAAGATTCTCAGTCCACAATGTAATCATGTAAGGGTGGTTAAATTGAGGGTTTTTTAACCATTATGATATACCAAAATGAGAGAATGGCTATCCACAGTCCTTGAACCAACAAAATATCCCATAATTATTGTGCCCAAGAGAGAGTTTCCAGGAAACACATAAACCTCAAGACAAGGGATTATTAAAATAAAACTCTTACTGTACATATGTTTTTCTACATACTGTACATACTGGTATATCTATTTAGTGGTAACTTTTTGCGTTAGTCTACCTTAAGTGAGAACTTCATTTAATAGTGCAGGACTTCTTGGCGGTTGATAAATATTGAGAACATTTCTGAGTATGTAAAATGCAGCATGGTCTACAAGTGTGGTAGGCAGGGCTGTTAAAAGTATTAAACAGCTTACAGAGTACAGCAATAAGAAGTATTTTTGGGGTATTCACTGTACAGAGTGGTCAGTATAGTACCTGATTACATTGGTGGCAAATGGAGACGTGCTCCCTTACAGTGGTTAGTGTAGTGCCCTTTAACGTTAAAATTCAGTGGTAAAGTGCTCCCTTACATTGGCAATCAGTGTAGGCTCCATTGGTATTAACTGGTGTAGTATCCACATGTTGGAGGTCAGTAGAGGCTAAAAAGGTCACTGGTGTCAGTAGATACTTTTAAGGAGCCCGATTGCCTAAAAGTAGCGTTCTCATGATCAATCTATGTCTTGTCAGTGGTTTATTGAAAGACATAAAAACAAGAGAACACATGACCTGGTACATTATCAAATGAATTTGTTGTTCTTTAATCATTCTTATCTGTATCCAGATCAGAGCAGTATGTAGCATTGAGAGGAATCCAAGAGCTCGGTGCTACACACTGCTTTGATCTGGATGCAGGATGAGCTGTTACATCTGCCCCGATCTCTCAGGATGTGAACTGAGAATTTATACAACTATTAAGATTCTAGCCTTACTGTTTCTCTAGCCAGCAAGGCTTTTAATATATCTGTACATATTCTGCTCTATGTGGGTGCAATTATTGCTTTTAAAGAATAAAATATTACTCTGACCATGCACCGGGTTTGTGTGCTCTTCTGTTTTTTATGTTTTTTTTTTTTCTATGCATACTCCTTATATTGAAAGAGAGAAGTAAGTCCCTATACAAGAATAATTTTTGACTAAATAACTTTAACTGTGCTATTTACATCCTTTGCAAAGTGAGAACCGATCGGTGAAAAAAAATAGAACCTGAGAATCTAGAAACACTGAAGTATACCCATGTTAGCTTGAGCCTTCTGTGATAGTTGGGCACATAGGCCCGGATTCACAAAGCACTTACGCCGACGTATCTCGAGATACACCGCGTAAGTGTAAATATGCGCCGTCGTATCTGTGCGCTGGACGCATTTGGCACTCTTATTAATTTTCGATGCAAATATGCAAATGAGGGAGATACGCCGATTCACGAACGTACTTGCGCCCGACACATGTTGTAAGCGATTTGCGTAAGGTTTACGTCCGGCGTAAAGTTATTCCCCATATTGGAGGCGCAAATCATGCAAAGGTATGGAAAAGGGAACAGATGCCATCAAATTTTACGTAGTTTACGTAGTACGTGAATAGGGCTGGGCGTAGGTTATGTTCACGTCGTAGGCAGTGATTCGACATACTGTATCTGCGCCAATGTATGTGAATCCAGGCCATTGTTTCCTTTTTACGTAGCCTGATGACGATCTTATACTTGCTGGAAGTGTTGTTTGGGCTTAAGATTATGTCATATGTTACTGTACCTCATGTGTTACTGGGGCCTCCTGGTCTCTATATTTTATTGTTATTCCTGTCGATGTTTTTAAGATGTCTGTTAAAATATTTTTTCTCTCAATAAAATTTTTATGGAAAAAAAAAATAGAACCTGTTTTAATTTTTTTTTCTCATGGTTAAAAAACCGATAGATTTCACCATAAACAATATTTTTTCTATCGGTCAAAAATCCACGCATGCTTAGAATCAAGTCGACACATGCTCGGAAGCATTGAACTTCATTTTTCTCAGCATGTCGTTGTGTTTTACGTCACCGCGTTGGACACGATCGGATTTTTACCAATCCATCAGTCTGTTCATCAGACGAACCAATCGTGTGTACAGGGTGTAAGACTCCTTTAACCACTTCAATACCGGGGACTTTCACCCCCTTCCTGCCAAGGCCAATTTTCAGCTTTCAGTGCTGTCGCAATTTGAATGACAATTGTGCAGTCATGCAACACTGTATCCATATGACATTTTTATTTATTTTTTGAGATAGAAAGAGCTGTCTTTTGATGGTATTTAATCACCACAGTTTTTTTATGTTTTGCTAAACAGATAAAACAATAACAAACATAAAAAAAAAGTTTGTCTTAGTTTCTGTTATAACATTTTGCAAATAAGTAACTTTTCTCCTTCTGATGTGCACTGATTAGGCTGTACTGATAGGTTGCACTTATGGGCACTAATAGGCTGTACTGATGGGGTGGAGCAGTGATTTTAATAAAGTGAATAAATAAAAATGAAATATTTCTTTAAATATCATGCCTGTGGGGTCCCATTAGTCTGCCTGTAAACTGCACATCTGTAAGATGTGTAAAACAGTGCTGCAGCAATAATGACGTTTCTAAAGGAAAAAATGTAATTTAAACTTGCTCGCGGCTGTAATGTATTGCCCGCTCTCGGCAATATAGATGAAAAATCTATGAAAAAAACACTACCTGTCTAATCTCCATTCATTCACTATATACAGTCCAGAGAAGAAGCACACATACCGCATCATACCTTGGCTCACCGCAATTCTTGATAATGGGAGGAAGAAGAAATTGGTTGCACACCAGACCTTCAAATGCTTTAAAAATAAGTCCTTTATTGCCACATGTCAGTCATATATGCAGGGTACAGATAGTTGACGCGTTTCACGCGGATATACTGTGCTTGTTCACAACAAGCGCAGTTTATCCATAAAAAAAGTGTCAACTATCTGTACCCTGCATATATGATTGGCATGTGGCAATAGAGGACTTATTTTTAAAGCATTTGAAGGTCTGGTGTGCAACCAATTTCTTCTTCCATTCACTATATACGGCCTCCGTGTAAGCAGCAGCCTTATATAGTGTGGGGCGTGGACTTAGCCCCTGAGCCATGATTGGCCAAAGGCACCCTGTCTTTGGCCAATCATGGCGCCAAAGCATGCAGGTCAGGTGCATACTTTGGCCAATCAGCAGCCGTCAATGCACTGCGATCTGCAAACAAACAAACAGCCAGAGCTTTTTTTCTCAGAAAATAGGTGCAGGAACTCAACCACGACCCCGTTCAGATTTCAAAAACAGTAGAAGGGTCTTTAAGGGGCAATAAATACCAGGATTGCATTACATACAGAGTGCAGAGTTCAGGGGGTTACACACAGAGTGCAGAGCTGTCACTTGTAAACACAGAAACCCCACTTCTGTGTTTACAAGTGATTGTGGTGAGCAGGCACCAAAGGGTCTGAGCCAAAGGTGGTGGAACTGAGTTCCCCCAAGTTCCCCCTGATAAAAAGCCCTGCAAACAGCTGATGTTCGAGTTGAACTTATGTTCGACTCGAACATCAAACCCATCCCTAATGAGGAGGCACCGATACACTGATAATCAGGCCACTGATGGTCAGTGCCCTGATAATCTGTGTTAATGTCCCCTGTCACATTTGCACGCTGTGACAGGGAGTGAAGAAAGAAATGCACATAACCAGCAAGTTTGTTTACATGTGATCAGCTGTTATTGGACACATCTGATCACATGGTAAAGGGCCGCTGTGATTGTCCCTTTACCACAATCAAAGTGGGCTCCGGATGCGTGCCCCAAGGGGGCCGTGAGGAGCATGGATCTGGGAGTACTCCCAGAAAGAGAGAGCCATGCTATAGCTTTTGGCTATAGTGTGGGTCTGAGGAGGGTAACAATATAGCATAGCTCGCAACTGTCCCTGATTTTGAGGGACTGTCCCTGATTTGGAACAAAGTCCTTCTGTCCCTCATTTTGGTCTGATCCATATAGTTTCCCATTTCACAGTGCTAAACCTTTCATCCAATTTCTAAATTTCTGCATTTGCTAAGAGCCTGTATAAAGGAATTGCAATGTCAAAAATAGCTCTTGTGGGTTTAACTAATATATTTTTTTATAATTCTCCTTTAAGAAGGCGTGACAGGAGGTGTGTCCTATGTCTACATACTTTTGGTAATAGGTGTCCCTCATTCCCATCACAAAAAGTTGGGAGGTATGATATAGTGATCTATATCACAAAGGACTTTTACAGAAAACTTGTGCTAAAATATGTCTGGTGAAAGTGTTGACTCAGGGACAGCCAGAGAAAGCGGTCTGGAAGTAATATGATCAAAGCAGTCATTCATCTACCACTTCAGAAGTCTTTGACATGCCTAAGGTAAGGGGAGAAATACTGTGCTATACCCTACAAACATGTGCTGGCACAGAGGAAACCACAGGAAGAAATGCCCCTGCTGGAGAATTCATTACTTTAGACATAAAAGGAATTGAAGGAATTGATCTTTGGGTCAACAAGAGAGACTTCTACCTCTAAGGGATTATGCATGTTTGGCCACCCATGGAGAAGTGATTTAAAGCCTTCAAGGCTTCAGGTCTCAATACTGCAATGTCAAAGATAATGCCAGATTTTGTCCAATGTTTTTGGATTTGGACTATATGCTTGCATATTATTTTTGTGTCCTCCAGGTTCAGGGGACAAGACATTCACATTCATGGATTTATATTTTGTTACTGTGAAATCTAAGGATTTCAAGTGGGTAGTATTTTTTCTGTTGTTGTTCTGAACTGTATTAGGTAACTATTATTCTGATGTGTGCTTACATATATAGCCATGGCCAAAAGTTTTGAGAATGACACTAATATAAATTTTCACAAAATCTGCTGCTTCAGTGTTTTTAGATCTTTTTGTCAAATGTTACTATGGTATACTGAAGTATAATTACAAGCATTTCATAAGTGTAAAACGCCTTTATTTAAAGTTACATTAAAGGGGTTGTAAACCCTCAAGTTTTTTCCCCTTAATGCATTCACCCCCCCAGACCCTCTTTTTTTTTATTTTAGCCTGGTCGTTCCTGCGATGGGGACTAGCACACTAGCTCCAGTAGCTGTCTCCGGTACTCATGGGATAGACTGATAGCAGCAGGAGCCATTGGCTCCCACTGCTGTCAATCAAATCCAGTGACATGGGAGCCAGGGGTGGGGCCAAGTCCTGCTGTCTGTGTCAAAAGGATAAAAACAAAAAAGTGTAGCGCTAAAATTATGTGGAAATTAAATATATCATACAATAGAGTGTCATATGAGCATTGAAGAGTGAAAATTCAAAAGTACATGTATTAAAGTGTGGCATTGAAGCCCAAAAACAGTTCATAGAAATGTGAAATAACTAAAAAGTGTCTCAATCTGAGTGTCCAAATAAAGGTGACAACAATGGAAGTAGTGTTGATAGCAGATCCACCACCAAAGGTAATTGAGGGGGCTTACCGGAAAGTGTGGACTCAACTAAGCGATAAACTTAATGAGTCACTGAGGCATGTATATGATGACAACCAGGCAGTAGACCTCCCAATGATAAGAAGTGAACGATATCTCAAAGGAGATCAACTCTTCATGTGATGAATGAGAGCCAAAAGAGAGTATATGGTACCAGGGCCAGCATACAGGGAACGTAGGCTCTTTACATAGGATCCAAAGAGCTCAATGTGCAACAGCAAGGGGAGGAAAAATAAATGCGGACATAGTGTGATACCGTTTAAAATCTTTACTAAAAAAATTCCAAAGCATAAAAGGTTACACTCACATTTCAGTGGACAAATCAAAGTGTCATACAGTTTAGCAGTAGAATCAGCTGGAAACCCGACGCGTTTCGATCCAAAGATCATCATCTGGGGTGCTGACTTACTGCTGTGACAACTCAAAATATATACCTATACCCCCTTACCACGATCACGGCTCCAGCTTCAGTCAATTGGTAATTAATTACCAGATGGATCCTGGCACCAACTTTCTGGGCTTCCTGATTTCTCGTAAACAGGCTAGACTTGATGTTCTCGATAGAGAAATTAAGGAGTTAAAGGACAAACTGTTGAATTTCAAAAATTCTAATGAGTATAGTTCCCTTTCCTCGAGTCTCCAATTACATTTGGAGAAGGAAGATAGGGAACAAAAGACCAAAAAACATAAGAAATACTCCAGAGATGCCGGAGACTATAAAACCGGGATGGTTTTTAAATGGCAAAAGCCATCAGGTACTTCAGGTAGCTCTGATTCTACTCCTATGGATAACACCGTTGAGAGCCATTCTGAAAACAACACAAGTGGCCCACATCGTTCTGATCAGGTGTACCCTAGACTTCCACCCCCCCCAAGGGGCCCCCCACCAAGGGTGAGACACCCTAGTTTCGACTCTCCAGTCAGGACCACTTCCAGCCGCCATATTAAAAAAGGCGGTAAGAATCGGTCTAGGGGTAATACATCGGATTATAGGACACCTGTTCATTACAATCAGGGCCACCGTGATTATGAAGGATCACCAAGGAGGACTGATGGTTATGTGGCCCCATATGGGTCTGGCCCATATCCATACCAATACCCCCCTGGTTATACCCATAATAGATGTTTACCCTTACAAGAGGTCCAGGGTGGCCCTATGGGGTACCAACAACCCCTGGCCCTGATCACCATGGCTCAGATGGCCAGCCCAATAAGGATTTTCAGTGGGGTGTGAGAGGCCAAAAAAGGCCTTGGGATCCAAAAGAGGCAACAGGGGAGGCAGGAGACATCAGAGGAAAAAAGAGAAAAATGTAGTAGGTTCTGGACTGTTCAATCTCAGTGGGAAAGTCCTTACTACTGACGAACTTGCTGTTTTGGACAAAGGTCTTAAATTTGCTCCCCCCAACAAGCTTAGCAAATTTGACACCTTTATCGATGTCCATAAATTCGTCCGTAAAATTCATATACAGAGAAATTTTATTTCTAATACATCACCTTTCATGGAACGAGCGGCAACGTCAGGGACTGTTCACTCTAGTCTCTCCAATCCGTCGCTATTCAATCCCCCAGTTCCAGTGGGGTCTTCGGTCAATATATTCAAGGACTTAGTCCTCAAAGACCTTGAGTCTTTGGCCGTCAAGAAGTTCTATAACCATCCCCTACCCAAGGAAGGTTTCCAATCCCTATGTAACCGCAAAGACCTTGTCGTGCGTCCTGCCGATAAGGGGGGTGGCATAGTCATCATGGACAAAAACAATTACAATAATGAAATGAATCGCATTCTAGGCGATTCTGATACATATTTTTTGTTACCCAACAATCCTACCAACAAATATAAAAATGAATTGGTTACCATAGTGTCAAAAGGCTTTAGTTCATTTATCTTGAACAAGAAGGAAAAGGCATATTTAGTGCCTGCAGCTCCCAGAATTCCCACACTATACCACTTACCAAAGATCCATAAAGACCTGTTGAATCCACCTGGCAGGCCTATTGTAAGTGGCATTGATTCGATAACGTCACGTATAGGACGCTACATTGATTCCTACTTACAACCCCTGGTGAAAGCAACACCATCCTATTTAAAGGATACCACTTCAACTATAAAGCTGTTAGAAGGGATTGAGATTAAGGGTGACTACCTTCTCGCTACCGCCGATGTAGCATCCTTATATACCTGCATCCCCCACCAACTTGGAATAGAAGCCGTTAAACTTTTTCTTGATCGTGAACATACCATTGTAGAAGCGCAGAAACAATTTATTATTGAGCTACTAGAATTCGCAACCACCCACAATTATTTTTGGTTCGATCAGAAATATTATCTACAGAAACGTGGGGTGGCAATGGGGGCCAAGTTTGCCTCCAGTCTTGCCAATCTTTTTATGGCCAAATGGGAGGAGGACGTCGTCTATCATGATCAACATCCGTCCCTCGTCCTTTGGGCGAGGTACATTGATGACGTCCTCCTCCTATGGGATGGTTCATGACAGAGTCTAGAGGAATACTTTTCATTTCTTAACACCAATGAACGTGGTATTTCATTCACTTTCGATTCCAGTCCTGTGAAGGTCACTTTCTTAGACTTGGAAATTGAACTTGAATCTAGAAGTTTTAAATTCCAGACCCACTTTAAGGCAACTGACAGGAATAGTTTTATTCCAACTGATAGTTGCCACCATAGAAGTTGGCTCAATTCTGTTCCACGTAGTCAGTTCCTGCGTCTACGCAGGAATTGTACAGACGATGATACCTATTTCTTACAAGCATCTATGCTTAAAAGTAGGTTTGTTGAGAAGGGGTATAACATCACAGCAGTAGATCTAGAGTTACAGAAGGTGGCACTAATAGAACGGAGTACACTCTTGATGGATAAAGCCCCACGAGAACCCGATGACTCTTTCAAGTTCTCTATGATTACCTCATATTCTAACCAGCATAGAGACATCAAGTCCATTATCGACAAACATTGGGATATATTGAGGAGTGATAAAGTGTTGGGGCCTAATTTACCAGAGAAAGCTAAAATTATTTTTAGAGGAGCCCCCACTCTTAGAAATAGAATTGCTCCCAATATTGTTGATCCACCCCGTCGCCCAGTGTTTTTTCAGGATATGAAGGGGTATTATCCGAGTAAGAAGTGCAGTGTTTGCTTGGTAAATACTAATGGGAGATCCAAATCGTTGGAATTCAGGTCCACCAATACAGGTCGCAGTTACCCCATCAAGTCTTTCTGCACTTGTGCCACCACTCATGTGGTGTACCTCATCACCTGCCCGTGCGGAAAACAGTACGTTGGTCGCACTATACGGTCCTTTTCCTTACGGGTAGGTGAGCATGTTGCCAAAATTTCCGGTGGGAGCACCAAACATACTGTCCCACGACACTATAGGGAATGTCATTCACGCAATCCCACAGGTACTCAATTTTTGATAATTGATAAATATGTACCACCTTGGAGGGGAGGAGCCAAATTGAGAGGGGTTTCTCAACTCGAGGTTTATTGGATATATGAACTGCGTACGTATGTCCCACATGGCCTCAATGTCGAGTGGGACATAAACGCCTTCATTAATAAATCCTAATAAAGTTTTTGACATGTTATGTGCCCTTGCTCTATCACGGCTCCAAGACATATTAATTAAATATGTATACATTTTTTTTTTTAGCCAATTTTTATAATTTTATCCCATAGTGTTTCAATATATTTTGATTAATTTTATGATGACACTATTGTTAAGTGTGCATTATTTACTTATGCCATTTATTAATAATATGAGGCTCTGTATAATTTTTATATGTTTACACTGGCAGGTTTATTCTCTTTTTCCTGCACGTGTCGTTTATTTATATACCACAAACTCCCCTGATATGGATATCATATGTTTGGGATTTCTATTCCATCTATGGTCTCCATACGCTGCATCTGCGAGTGTGGCATGCAGTTTATTATTACATTCTGTGATGACAGTCTCCGGCCCCAGCATTCTGGATTGCATCACGTGACCTTCCTGTGTCCGCACGCACGAAGTTGTGCTCCGGCCTCCCTTTCCGGTGTGAGGCTTGAAGCGCACAACGCCATGCGGTATATGGGTAGACGCGCTTTCTGTCATCAGCTTGACGCGCACGCCTATGACACGCAGCGGAACGTCTGCACGATCGACGTTGCGTTCCAGCCTGGTCCTGTGAAGCGAGGCTTGGAGCGCACGCCGACAATGCCCTTATCCATCTGGTAATTAATTACCAATTGACTGAAGCTGGAGCCGTGATCGTGGTAAGGGGGTATAGGTATATATTTTGAGTTGTCACAGCAGTAAGTCAGCACCCCAGATGATGATCTTTGGATTGAAAAGCGCCCACTCCCTTGGCTGAAAAGCAACCTCACACATGAATGGTCTCAGAATGCTGTACTGTTGGCATGAAACAGGACTGATGGTAGTGCTCACCTTTTCCTCTCTGGACATGGATTTTTCCAGATGCCCCAAACAATCGGAAAGGGTATTCATCAGAGAAAATGACTTTTCCTCAGTCCTTAGCAGTCCAATCCCTGTAACCTTTGCAGAATATCAGTCTGTCCCTGATGTTTTTCCTGAAGAGAATTGGCGTCTTTGCTGCCCTTCTTGATACCAGGCCATCCTCCAAAAGTCTTCTCCTCACTGTGTGGGCAGATGCACTCACACCTGCCTGCTGCCATTCCTTAGAAAGCTCTGTACTGGTGGTGCCCCGATCTTGCAACTGAATCAACCATAAGAGATGGTCCTGGCGCTTGCTTGACTTTCTTGGGCACCCTGAAACCTTCTTCACAAATGCAGTGGAAATGTTTTTTTTATGGGATTAAGTTAATTTTCATGGTGAAGAGGGACTTTGCAACTAATTGCAATTCACCTGATCACTCTTAATAACACCCTCAAGTTGTAAAGTGCTACGTAAACTGTTGGCGCTATATAAATCCTGTATAATAATAATAATAAATATACAGAGAGTTTAGGAATACAGAGAGGCTGGAAATACAGAGAGGCTGGGTATATGCAGAGATACTGGGTATATACAGAGAGATATTTTCAAGTGGGACTTCTGCGCTACTAAATAAATCTCTAAACAATGACAGTCTGCAGCAAACACAAAAAATGCATACACAGCATTTATAATAGGTAAATAAAAAATATGGTGCTAGCGCAAGTGATAAAGCATAACATAGGATGTACAATATTAGATAAACGCAAAGTGCACAAATGTGTGCTATATTGGTGATATCAGTGACAAAAACAAAGAGGAGGAAAAACAGAGATGCTCGGTATATACAGAGAGGCTGGGTATACAGAAGGTAGTACAGAGTTTTCCCTCTCCCCCATTGTCTGAGCTCTATGATATGGGTGGAGCAAGGAGGAGACTCACTCTCACACTCATCTTGCTTCTCTGGCTGTCACTGAAGCACGGAGTGCAGACTTAGTGAGAGTGCCGCTGCTGTGAGGGAAGTGCTGTGTCAGGCAGCCCGGGACACTCGCATGGTGGAGCCAACCCTGGACTCGGGGCTATCAGGCCCAGATTCCGGGCTCTAGCCTCAATAGTCACCCCCTAGTGATGCCACTGCTGTCCGGACAGACTGTTTTTAGGAAGGTATGTGAATTCACAAAGCAGAAAATGAAGCAAAACACATTGTAAATGTATTAATGCATCTTCAATGCATAGGAATAGTTTTTTTAATATGTATTACTGATCCAAACTTAAGTTTTTGGGTTTGATACATGCTAGTACTAAAGTTGAACCCCAAGCATACTAGGCATGTGCATGATGAAAACATTTTTTTAGTTTAGTTTAGATTTGTTGATCTAGTTATTTAGTTTCGCTAAATTTGGTTGATTTGTTGAATTCATATTCAGTATTCGTATATAATATTTGATTTATTTATTTTTAGGGCTGTGGAAATTAAAGATTATTTCCTCGATTAATTGTTAATTTTTTTGATCAATCAAAATGTATTTGATCGGTACTAATCAGTACAAAATTCTTTACTGTCGTAAATGATCCGTGATCTGGACGGGTCACCATTTGCGGATCGGCACACCACGTGATCCGCGGAGCTCTGCTGCTGCATCGGCATGGGAAAGGCTGCAGCTTCGGCCTAGCTCCCGAAGCGGGGGCCATCTTGGTCCATCCGGCATCTTGGTCCACCCAGCGGTGGCCTAGATGAGCCTAGAGCATCACGCTGATGTCATCAACGGCCTCAACTTCTCGTGTTCGGCCGGCTTCTCTGGTAAGATTAGGCAAGCACTAATCTTCCGATACAGTGGGGGAGATGTGGATCATATTACAGTGGGGAGATGTCTGTGGATATTACAGTGAGGGAGATTGTGGATATTACAGTGGGGAGATGTCTGTGGATATTACAGTGGGGAGATGTCTGTGGATATTACAGTGGGGGAGATGTCTGTGGATATTACAGTGGGGGAGATATCTGTGGATATTATAGTGGGGAGATGTCTGTGGATATTACAGTGGGGGAGATGTCTGTGGATATTACAGTGGAGGAGATGTCTATGGACAATACAGTGGGGGAGATATCTGTGGATATTACAGTGGGGGAGATGTCTGTGGATATTACAGCGGGGGAGATGTCTGTGGATATTACAGCGGGGGAGATGTCTGTGGATATTACAGTGGGGGAGATGTCTGTGGATATTACAGTAGGTGAGATTGTGGATATTACAGTGGGGGAGATGTCTGTATATATATTCCAGCGGGGGAGATTGTGGATATTATAGTGGGGGTGATTGTGTATATTAGAGTGGGGAGATGTCTGTAGATATTACAGTAGGTATATATGGTGGTGATGAAAAATGTATGTGTGTTATAATTAATCAAAATGAGTCAATTCATCGATTTAAAAAAAAAACGATTAATCGAACATGAAAATTTTAATCAGTAACAGCCCTATTCATTTTTTCAAATTTTCTTTGAATCAATACATTTGGATTCGGCTGAATCGAAAACTTAATTTTTATTTATTTTTTCGATTCGAATGGGGCAATATGAACAAACAAAAGAAAAGTCTTCATGAAATGATTACAATGATTCTTTAAATCACCTTTGGCCTAACTAAAATAGCATTATTTAAAAATGGTACTCTTTTTTTTTATATATATAATCTTTGGTTTTTATATATTTTCCCTTCCTTTTTAACACCATGTACATTTATGCAAGATAATCACCATGACAACAAATAAACCAACAAATAAGACAGTAGATTAAAAAAAATCCAAACAGCGTGAATTTCCTAATCAAAACTAATAATATAAGCTATAAAAATATTCCCCTGTTGTTCTATATAGAGGGGATATGGGATGGGGAGGGGGGACAAGGAGAGCAAGAGAAGAGGAGAAAAAAGTATATATATATATATATATATATATATATATTTTTTTTTTAATTAATGTTTGACTTATGTGGGGTTAAAACCATTCAGTGTTTATTTTCTTTACTCTATCTATGTATACAGTATGCGTGTTTAGTGTATATCTTTGTGCCGATATGTGTTTCCATGTGTTTCTAAAGTTTCTGGGGTTTTCTAACTTTCCTCCCTCCAACCCACCTTTGTGTTTGTTGTATGTACTATATTAGCGAATTATGTGTTTATTCCCCTTTTTTCTTAATATCTTAACTTATATAAAAAAAAAAACACAAGAAAGAAAGTAAGAGTAACTTCTAATCCGAAAGCTTGCCTCTTTTACCCATTATCCTTTTATTCCTCGCAAATCTCTGTGGAATAATGTTTCCAGCCTGCCCATGTTTTGTTAAATTTGTCTTGTTGGCCTCTGGTCTTATGCACCCACCTCTCAACGGCCATTCATTTATTTACTTCTTTTTTCCATTCCAAGAGGGTGGGGAATATGGCCTGTTTCCAATACCTGGGTATTCATTTTTTGGCTGTGTTTAGTAAATGCAGTGTCACACTTTTTTATATAATTCTTTATAGATCCAGGTATCCCAAGGAACAAGAAAAGTATAGGTGATAATTCTATAGGTTTACTGGCCACCTTCTCCACCCATGATGCTATTTCTTCCCAAGATGGCAACCCCCCTTTTTTTATTTATTTTTAAATAAAAAAAATATATTTATTTTATATATTTTTATTTTTATTTTTATTAAAGGGCCCCCTTTTTTATAAAAAAAAACTTTTTTATATATTTCTTTTAATATATATATATATATATATATATATATATATATATATATATATATATATATATATATATATATATATATATATATATATATATATATATATATATATATATATATATATACATATACATATTATATAATATAAATGTTATTATTATTAAAGGACCCAGAGGTCCCCAGGGCCCTGGATGGCAACCTCCCCTTTTTTTATAATTTTTGTTTTTCTTTTATTTCTTTTTTTTTCTTTTTCTTTATATATATGTATATATATATATATATATATATATATATATATATATATATATAAAATTAAAGGGCTCAGAGGTCCCCAGGGCCCCATGTAGCAAACACCCTTTTTTATTTTTTATAAATGTTTATTTTTCTATTTTTGTTTATATATTTTTTTTTATTAAAGGGCCCAGAGGTTCCCAGGGCCCTGGATGGCAACCCCACTTTTTTTTTTATAAGTGTTTATTTTTAATATATTTTTTTTATTTTATTTTTTATTAAAGGGTCCAGAGCCCGTTAAGCCCCTCTGCTGCCCACAAATCAGGCTGAAAATCATCAGCGGCACGCAGCCAGGTGACAGTACTGCTTCCCTTCCCAGTGTTTTAAAATGTACAGAACACCTGGCTTCCCTTTAGACGTGCACTTCTCCCTTCCTGCCACTGGGTGCTGCTTGTATATAAAAGTGAATTAGAATGTGATTTTATATCCCCAGTTTGCTCTTCCCGAGGCTGACTTCTTCATGTCCTGCTCCTCAATGTATGTCACTGTTTGCTATATTGTAAATAGAAGTTTTCTGTAGAGTGTGCCCAAAGTCTTTATAATATTTGATGATTCACTGCAGGTCTGGTCAGTGTTTTAAAAAGTTCCTGTATTTTACACATGGCATGGCATGGGGTCACAGCACCGTCTGTCCATTCTGCTTTAGCACCATGGGACCCCATGCCATGCCATGTGTAAAATACAGGAACTCTTTAAGTCACAGACCAGACCTGCAGTCCAGGCTGAGTAAGGCCTCAGAGCACATGGCATTACTGTCTGTATTTAACTGCTTGATGGGCTTATTTTGGGCCTGACTTGTTCACATGTATGTGTTTTGGCGGCCCACATTTGTGCAGGCACAGCAGCCCATTCATTTGATGCCTCATGTAATAGGCTGAGCACACGGCACACCTATGCCCATCAAGCAATGAAATACAGCACTGTCTATCCATTCTGCTGTCTGCTGTGACTTATCTGCAGTTCCCGCACTGTCAAACTCGCTGCATTTTTAGACGTTTAGGTCACGCTTTTAAAAACACAGTGCGTTTGTGTGTGCAAGAACTGCAGGTAAGTAGCATGGTGCAAAAGCAGAATGGATTTCAAGGCAACTGATTTTTAAAATGCTGAATGCACCTTTTTTCTGCAGGAAACAAAGGCATGGCAGCCCATTCAAATCAATGGGCTGCTGTGCCTGCACAAATGAGGACCGCCAAAACACATACATGTGAATCAGCCAGGCCCAAAATAAGCTGAAGGGGGGCCCAAAAAAAATGTTTGCCCAGGGCCCAAACCATATTAACCACTTAAGGACCTCCGCACGCACATATACGGCCACGGAATGGCACGGATGGGCACAAGGGCGTAAATTTACGTCCTCGCCCAGTAGCGGGTCGGGGGTCCGATCGGGACCCCCTCCGCGGCGTGCGGAGGTCCCCGTGTCTCCGGGAGCGATCCGGGACGAGCGGGCGGATGTTGGTGTTTACCCGCCCCCCCGCGATCGCTCCCAGCCAATCGCTGCGCTCCCCCTTCTGTCACTTCCTCCTCCTGTGTAAACACAGGAAGGGGGAAGTGATGTAATCTCTCATCGCAGCGGTATTTCCAACCGCTGCGATGGGAGAAACACCTCACAGTAAGTCCTGCACCAACACTACACTGACATACACACACATAGGCATACTTAACCCCTTGCGATCTGCCCCCCCACCCCCCTGTCACAGTGTCACTGAATGCAGTGATCTAATCACTGCATTTAGTGTCAGTGTGACAGGCAGTGTAAAAAACAGTGTAAAAGTTAGTGTTAGGTTCAGGATAGCCCCCCCACCCCCCCTAATAAAGTTTTAACCCCCTGATCACCGCCCTAGTTAACCCTTTCACTCCCTATTGCCAGCGTCACTAAGCGATCATTTTTCTGATCGCTGTATTAGTGTCGCTGTTCCCGCTAGGTAGCTATTTTTTTCTTTTTTTTTTTTTTTTATTGCGATTTTTTTTTTTTTACTAAAGACATGTGGCTAAATAAATTTTGGCCTAAATGTTTGACTAAAATTTAGTTTATTTGATTTTTTTTTAACAAAAAGTAAAAAATAGTGTTTTTTTTTCAAAAATGTCGCTCTATTTTTGTATATAGCGCAAAAAATAAAAATTGCAGAGGTGATCAAATACCACCAAAAGAAAGCTCTATTTGTGGGAAAAAAAGGACGCAAATTTTGTTTGGGAGCCACGTCGCACGACCGCGCAATTGTCTGTTAAAGCGACGCAGTGCCGAATCGCAAAAACACCTCGGTCATTTACCAGCGTATTGGTCCGGGTCTTAAGTGGTTAAAGACGGCCCTGCATAAACTTATATGTCATTTCTTACTGGAGCTGATAGAAGTAGAGTATGTTGAGTATGTTGATTCTATTAATTTTTTTAATTGTGCTGGTGTAAATATGTGATTTACTTTACTTATTTTTCCCAGTCCTTAATAAAATAGGGGATTGTACTATTCTGTTCACTAAGAACTAGTCATTTGTGATAGCAAATGGTTCGGCTTCAGCATCTTTGCGCACATGCTCTCAAATGTTGTGAGCGAACTTAATGTCCTTAATCCAGGTTTTAACCTATTAAAGAAGTTAGTCATTTGAAATATCTGCACTTAGCCATTATCATATGCACTTGAGATGATATTATTTCTGGGAGGGGAGGGGGATTAGTGTCCCTTGGGGTGCATATCTTGAGCACATAGTATTCCCCTTGGATCCCCATGGTCCCATTTCCCCATTTCCCTCTCCCGGGGGAACCATGGGTACCCATGGAGATGTCCGCGGGGCGTATTTCCCATCTTTATTTAATCTGTCCCATATTGCTAAGGTATTCCAAGTTATTGGGAATATCCATTTAGATATCCCCCTCAATTTGGGTGGTATCCATGGCACTCCCCTTAAATCTCTCCCCACCATGCTTTTTTCGACCATAACCCACATTTTGTTAGATGATTCATGGCACCAGTTTAAGATACGTACTAAAGACATTGCCCTATAATACAGGACAATGTCTGGTAGTCCTATTCCCCCCTCCAGTTTACTTCTGCGTAACATGTCATAAGCTTTTCTTGAGTTTCCATCATTCCAAATAAAGGATATAAAGGCTTTACGTATTTGTTTGAAAAATATTTGTGGGAGTAATATGGGTACTGTGTATAATACATATATTATTCTTGGTATTATATTCATTTTGATCACATTAACCCTTCTGAACCAAGTCAGGGAATGACCTCTCCATCTCCGAAGATCCTTCATTACCTCTATTAGTAATGAGCCATAATTGCGTTTACAGAGGAGTTTTGTATTCGCCAAAATGTGCACTCCAAGATAATATAGCGACTCCTTTTCCCAAATAAATGGAAGGCTATTGCCGGTGGAACGTTACTTGGTAACACTACAGACTTCTCCAAATGTATTTTAAAATTAGACAGTTCCCCATATTTCTGTACTTCCAGCATCAGTGCCGATATTGACTCCTGGGGTTTAGAAAGGTAGAACAATAAATCATCGGCATATGCCAAGACTTTATTTTCTCCTGGGCCAATCCCAACCCCTTCTAATTACACACACAGTCTTTGATTTCAGAAACATGTTTACAGTTCGAATTCGACTGGAATTCGATGTTAAATTTGATTCAAATTTAAATTAGAATTTCAGAAATTCAGACTAATTTTGTTTAGTTATTTGGAGCATTTGTTAAACTTTGTTTATACTGTAATTCAGGTATTCGGATATATCCGAATCTCCGAATATTGAAAACTTCATCTGAAGATTTATTTGTAATGAAACGAACCGCACATCCTAATGTATAGTTTAAATGCTGTACATAAATAACATAACTATTTTACCTGTCAAAAGATTTTACTCCTGGGCTACAGGTACTCCTAGCAGACATCACATTTAGTTCTAGGATCTCTTTACAGAGTACATTGCAGGTAAGTAATGGTAAGTAGTACAACTGGTTCAGGACACACTTCAGCTTATGGCTGTATAAAGATATTTGTATACATTCATACAAATAATTATGTGTGTGTATATATATATATATATATATATATATATATATATATATATATTACATGCTTTTTTCTGCAAAACTGTGAACACATATCGGCAATGACCTCCCAAGCCCCCCTCTGTTATGGTTAAATCCTGGGTAATTCTGATGAGCAAAACTACTGACACTTCCAAGTAGTGTCAGAGTTTGTAGTTAAAGTGGATGTAAACCATCACATATACCCAGTGAAGTGAACAGCCTCAGATGATACACAGAGATGAAACAAATCCTCCTACAGAAGTTTTACACGTATATTTGCTGTCTTCAGCTTTCTATATTATTTAGAATGTGCACATCCTGTTAGAAAGTTTTCTTCTTGTTTCAGCAGAGGGAGGGTAATATGGGAAAACACTGTGTGTGAGCTGATTGGAGGAAAGGCACCCCCCCCATTCCACATAGGCAGGTGAACAAAGAAACTTGCAGTACTGTGCAGTGAATAAAATCTCTGCTTATCTGTCTCTAAGTTCCCTCATTGACATACATTTCCAGCTGCTTTTATCTCGTATGTCACAGAGCTTGTCAGAAGATGAAAGAGGAACAAAGCAGCAGAAAGACACAGGACTTAGAGCTTTGGAGAGAGATAAGTAAACACTACAGATATATGTGCCCAGGTCAGATTTCATGAATGGGGTTTCCATCCACACAGCTTCACTCTCACACATTGCTATTGGCTAATCAGTATAAGGCTCCATCCACACTTGTACAACTCCAAAGTCACGTAACTTTAAACTGCAACTTTAATGAAACTTTGACGCAACCTTGGATGGGTGTAACTTGGATGCGATTTTGGCTTTGACCAGGGATAATGGACTACTGTTGCACAACTGTTGCATGTATAACATTCAGGTGTGACTTTCATGCAACATTTGAAGGTTTACATTGCAGTTTATGGCACTCAAGTCCCATGAAAGTCGGACCAAAGTTGTGCACAAACTACTCTGAATTCGCTACAACTTTACGTCGCACAGATGTGAATGGTTATTATTGGAAAACTTGAGGTATGATTGCACAACAAGTTGCACACGTGTGAATGGTGACTTATGGGCATCCTCACTGGTCTCTCTGCATGTGCACTTTATACCTGCAGCAGTCTGATCCCCATCTCATAAGCACAATCTTTTGTTCTAGTAAATCTTCAAAGAGAACATCTTTGATAAAAACTTATGGAGCACATTGTGGGGTTGATTTACTAAAATTGTAAAAAATCTGGTGCAGTTGTGCATGGTAGCCAATCAGCTTCTAATGTCAGCTTGTTCAACTCAGCTTTGACAAAAAAAAAAACTTGGAAGCTGATTGGTTACTATGCAGAACTGCACCAGATTGTTCACTCTCCAGTTCTAATAAATCGACCCCAGTGACTAATAAAGCAAAGTAGCCAAAATATTTAAGACTAGTCTATAAAAATTTTGCCAGAGTCAGCTGCGGGATGCATCTAAATTGCACTGCCCAGAAAACAGTATAGCGCCTATATTTGCTTAAAATGACCAAACTCACACAGAACATGTGAGAATTGCAATACCTTTTTTGTTCTATAAAATTAACACTTCATAATACCGTAATATAATCCTAGTTTAAGTGGATTTAGGTTACTTTTAGCTGAGTGAAGGAACCCTTTGTAAATATCCTAGATTATAAAATGAAATGTTACCAAATGCATTGAGTTGTTTGTACATTAGACAGGGACTTAATAATGACATTTCCCGGCTTACAATGTTTACAATAAAACATTGCAAGTAAAACACATAGCCAAATTCCAGATCTGGCTTAAGTAAAATCTGTTCAGATTGATTATTATTGCTTTTGGCACTTTGCACTTTATCCCTTGCACTTTAATAAGTCCAATAGCATGTACCTATGTTTTCAATAATTAGACAATGAAATGAATCTTGTTGGTACTCAGTGTGTGGTGACAGATACAAGAACATCTGCCGTCTCTATATTTAGCAAGAAGTGAAAATTTGTAATTTACTCATTCACACAAGAGTACATAAGGAACATTTCTCCAGATGTGTTCTTTAACATCTCTTCCTGCTCTGTAAGGTCATTGGCAGGTCTCTGCATGTTAACTCTTCTAGAACTTAACTTGGCAGAAGTGTACAGTGGAAGCCCTATATGGGATGCTGCAGCGTTGAATGGGTTTAATGATGGAAACACCTCTCAAGTTTCAGAAAGGGGCTGGGATTTCATACATGCCAAAGATTTCCCTATTTAAGAACACTGCAAGGGAATCTCTGTGGCTAAGTTCTGTTTAAGGGTCCATCGTTGAAAGGGGGTAGGGAAACAATTGATGGTGATAATTTGAGAAGATTCTTTTTCATATTTCATCCCCCAGTCTGCACTTAGAGTCTCATGTCTAACATTTAGACATGATGAGCTTTGTGCAAATATCCGCCCTCATCTGCATCCTTGCAGTGGCTTACCCGTCCCTTATTTTGGCACAGCAGCAGCAAGGTGAGTAACTGTCAAAATGTTATAATCTTCGCTCACCTTACTGTTCCTAACTGCTTAGATATTCAAGAGTCTAAAAGTTACACCCTTACTTAGAAGGAAAAGCAGACTCTGCTTAGCTTTTCTTTTTTTTTTTATGTTTCACTGGTTGCACATTTGCTTTTGAAATGCTGTACTACCTAGTAGTACTGTACATTGAAAAACACTATTGATTATATAACTTTTTTTTTAGTTACTATCTACTCTTTTGCAAACAAGTACATTAAACTTAAAAGAGCAACAGGTTGGGACTTAGATGTGCTTGTCTGATGCACATCCTTCTACATCCCTGACTGCAGTGTAATCTGACCTTCCCTAGGACAGCTAGAACAACACCATCAAGGCAGACGAGGACCAAACCTTAACAGTCTAGGAATGTGCTCTGTGCAGCCATGTGCCTAATAAATCCCTGCTGGAATGACGATTGTTTCATACAAAGGCGCATGGCATTATTAATTAATAGTAAAAAGAGTAACTTTTTTTTTTATTATTAACTTCCTATTATTAGCTTACTTGCAGTATTAGTATACTGTTCACTTAACAAAGAAAGGCAGTTTGTTTTAAAGAACTGCTTTTAACCAAAACATTTGTCAGATACACAAAACCTTTACAGTGCAGCATGCATGCTGCGACTTGATGTTTGCTTGCATATAGGATTTATTTACTTAAATATCATATGGAATGCAAAATACTTGGCACCCTTCTCTTACTATAATCATTATACCGTATTTAAATTATTGAAAAGTGTTTTTGAAACTTGTAAATTTATGCAAATAAGCTGCTACAATGTTTTTTTTTTCAGCTGCAAATATCTAAGACGTTATTTTGAAGCAAAATATAACATTCTTAAAGATGGTTGTAAAGCTGTGCCCTCATTCTAGAAAGTTGGTGACACTGTCTGCCAAAGATGTCATGTGTAGCATTTTTGATTTAAACATTCTTTAACAGATTTTTCATTTTAAAGTAGAAATCTGTTAAAGAATTTTTAAAACAATCATTGCTACAAATGACGTCTTTGTTGGACAGTGTCACCAACTTTCTGCAATGAGGGCACAGCTTTACAAACTTCTGCAACATGCATACTGGAAATTATTATGTTTTAGTATAATTTCTAAAGAGATAAATATAATGTAAAAATGAACTATCTATGTAGAATTCTTGTAGATTGTTTTTTTTTTAGTAAAGTAAAAATCTCTTATTTTTTTTTTAAATCAAACTAACTTTTAAATCAAACAATGCTCCAAATTACATCTTTATTGGACAGTGTCACCAACTTTCTAAAATGAGTGCACAGCTTGTGTTATCATCTAAAGTATACAGTTTGTATCCAAACAGTGTTGCAGCTTAATATAAAAATTAATAATGAATAAAAAAACAAAAAAAAAAAAAAACTTTCAAGCCCACAAACTAAACTGCATTCTCTAGGTGTTTGGGTATTTGAATGTTATTATTGTAAAGCTAAGCTACCTACATGAACATGTTTCTCCAAGTTATCATCTCAGCAACTGGCTCTTTGTGTTAAATCACAGCGCAGGATTAATGTGTCATGACTGGCTGTAACCGTTTCCATGTAGTCATAACTTGCTCTAGGCTATGAATATTCATCCTATGTTGTAACAGCTGGAAGGCACTGTGTAAAGTATACCCTCTGTAGTCTGAAAAATCTGGCAATGAGCAAAATATGATCTCATGAGTTCTAATATACAGCATGTCGGTATAGAAAACCATTTGCAAATGGGATTACATTTTGTCTTTGGTTTTCAAGAAGCATAAGAAATAAATCTGAGACCTATATCCTGTACTATTATTGTTCTTTTGTTACAAGACAACCCTAAGCTAGTTTTCATTCAATCATTTGTATTCCAAATTTCCCAGTTTCAGAAACTGCTGACCTTTGTTAGAATTAGGAGGGAGTGACTGAGAAAGAGAAAGATTCTAAAACCGATCTATTGTCGCCATCTGGTGGCTCTTCTTTGTAATTTCTGTTTCTGAAAGACATGCCACACCTATTTCCATTGCTCTCAAAAGAAATACATATTGGAAATCATTATGTTTTAGTATCTTTTCTAAAGAGAGAACTGATAGTTCATCTTTAAATTATATTTGTCTCTTTAGAAAACATACTAAAACATAATGATTGTAGAATTATTGCTTTTTTTTTTTTTTCATGTTATGTGATCATATGTACATTATTCAACCTTGTCATCTTTGCAAGCATATTAATACGTATATACAAATAGAAAGGTTAAAGAAGCAAACATGAGGTTTAATAACACATTTACAGAGTAAACAACCTTTATAAGAATTAACCTTAGCAATGGCAGTCATTAAAATAATATTCATGATGTTTAACATGAATTCTCTAGTAACACAGCTACATAGACTGGTTAATGGTAGTAAATAGACTTAATATACCCTAAAACATGGGTGCTCAACCTGTGGCCCTCCAGTAGTTGCCAAACTACAAGTCCCATGAGGCATTGCAAGTTCAAATAATGACTCCCAAAGGCATGCTGGAACTTGTAGTTCCACAACAGCTGGATGGTCACAGGTTGAGCACCCATGCCCTGGCCTAAAGCATCATTTATGAGTATATACTTATACATATATATATATATAACAGGATGTACATTTTTCATTTCATTTGCCCTGTTCTGGCACAATTTCTACACTTGTTTTGACACATCCTTCTTGCCATGGATGATAACATTGTACCAGTCTGTTTAGCTGGTATATGAAAATAATGAAGGTACACTGACCACACTGTGCCCTAGACCTTTAACGGTAATTTGTGACTAGGCTACGGAAATTCAACTATTTAATTTTTTTTTTACTGCTTGTTAAGAATATATACATAATTAAATGTTCATAGTCGGATGACAAATTACCTTTAAAATCAAATTTGCTGCTATATGTTGCATAGGAAGACAAATGGGAGGGTAGATGTTAATTAGATGTTCTTCCTATTTTGAAGTTTATTGTAAATTTTGCATATGTCTGAATGATATAACATATCTGCACTCTCTAGCCACTCATACTTGTAAAACTTCCCATAGACATATAGACATATAATGGTTGATTTACTAAAGGCAAATAGACTGTTCACTTTGTAAGGGGAGTTGTACTTTGCAAGGGAGTTTCCCCAGAGCTTAGAGAATGAGATGAAGCTCTTCTGACTTATTCATCTAATCATGTGCAAGGAAAAATTATGTTGTATTTTCCTTGCACACAATGGGTATTCTTTTGCAAAGTGAAAGTTCACCACAGTTACTAAGCTCTGGGGGAAAATTCCTTTGAAAATTTGCCTGCAAAGTGAACAGGCTATTTGCCTTTAACAAACCAAACCGAGAGTACCAACATACAGACAGATTGGGCTCAGCGATTTGGCTAACTGGAGTGAAGCTTTTTATGGTACCCATGTTAAGATGTCTTTGGTGGTTAAAAAAAAAAAAGGATGACAGCGTGATTTTGCAGTTTTCCAGCAAGTTCTGGAAAGTTAGTGATGTTTTTCCACTCTGTTGTGTGTATGAGAAGGAAAATCTACAAGGTATAATTTTTTTCCGAGCTTATGGTTGATTAGTCTACTGTAAGCTGGAAAAAAACAACAATGCTTTACAGTTGCAAAAGTTGTTAACATTAAATCTTGGAACTGTGTCCCTTGGATAGATCTCCTCTCTGCTGTAGTTCTGGTCAAGTATTTACTTATACTGCTGAAAACCTTATGGCTGCCCACCTGAATTGGGGGAGCGCCAGAGATGCTGCTTCCATTGGAATATGGAAAGGTAATTATATTCCATAAAACAATGGATGCCTGAAAGCAACCTAAGAGCATGCATCCTGAGTTTTTTCACAGATTAGTTGAGATTTAAATTTACCATCCTGTACCATGTCCATAGTTCAGGATGGTAAAATGAGCTGATGCTGTACCATGTAGGTCTAAGCCAGTTGCCCTTTTGCTATGCAACTAGCCTATTCAGAGGAACAGGAGGATATTACAACAGGCAGTTGAGAAGAACCTCTGAGGCTGCCTGTGAACAAAAAACCAGACAAACCCGAGGAACTAGCTAAAGACTATGCCAGTCAGTCTTTGCAATATCCTCAAGTCTGCTGTGGGTCACTTTGGTAAGGTTGTGAGACAGTTTGAAGTGACTTAAAGGAGAAGTCCAGTCTAAGCTGCATTTTCAGCAGAGAGCGCGCTGAAGTCCACTCTCTGCTGACATCATGGATGTCAGTCCAGGCACCGCGTCATCCCGACTACGGAGTCTGGGTCTGCCAGATGCCTGGACTGATACCCGGCTCATCCTCTCAGTGAGATGCTGAGCGCCTGAGCTGGCCGCCCCCTGCCCTTTCCACAGCCAAGTGCTCCAATGAGCGAGGAGGGAGCATAGCAGAAAGCTGTGACTGACAGTCTACCTCTCTTTGCTCATGGAGCTCTAAAAACAGAGCGATCGGCGGTGTTCGATCGCTCAGTTCTCAGTGTAGAGTTATCGGGGGACAGTATAATCGGGGGAAAAAATTCCTTTACTTCTCTTTTAGAAGATATTTTCAGCATTCTCCAGTTTAAAAAAAGTCTTGTGGTTTTTTTTTTTTTTCACATTCCAAAGTTATTACTAATTACATTGTCTATTTTCCATTAACTCACATTGTCCCATTTCCCCTTTTCCTCAACCTGCAATTTAAAAAAACAAAACATCAGCTGAAGTCTGTAAAGGAATTTTGTACTGTCAAGCTGATATGTAATGGAAGTTTGTCTTTTTCTTTCAAGTACGAATTAATGCCTCTCTACTGCATCCATTACTTTAGATTTATCAGCTCTTCACAGATAACAGAAGGCCTGGATTGTGTAAAGAATAAAGGCCTGATTACATTTGTTACTTATGTAAGTCTTAAGTGTATGTCAAGGCAAAAAAAAAGAAAGAAATGCAGTACTTCTTTGCAATACATGAACATTTTCTTATGCTTCAAGAAAAACAGAACTGTGAAAACCCAGCGCATTACCAGAGATAATTTAATAATAATTTGTTTGGGTACTCACAAAATGCAACTGACAAAAGGCCATAAACACAGTGCATGGACATGCACAGAACACGGGGTACAGATAACACAGAGCTAGGCCCAGTGGTAATGTACTAAGTGTGCGGGTCTTCCATTTCTGTTTTTCTTGTCGTTCCCTTCCACCTAGCTTTGGGATACCAAATGTACCTTTTACACCACCATTTTATCTGATATCTGTTACTTCACACCTTGAAAGACCTATTTTTTTGTATTTTTTATGCTTGACTTAAAGACCTTCTCTCTAGTGTCTTCCTGCCCACTTGTGTTTTGCTAAACTACTTAAACCCCCCCACTTTTCTATCATCCACAATGTAGAGACATCATTGTTCTTTAATCCAAGGGGCACAGGGCAGCTCTGAATTTCTGTTGGATTAAATTGCACTTATCAAATAGTTATAACAAAGCATTTTAAACTGCATATTTAAAAAATAAGTATAGTCAAAGCTTTTTTTGCTCATAATTCTCTTGTGAGTCAGGAGTACACTTACTTTTGTTCTACAGTGACCCCAAATCAGCTAATAGCAGGCAATTGCCAGCTTTCAGCTGACAAGGCAGAGCCTCTCCAGGCTCTGGATGGATCTCAACAATATAACCACAATCTACTTGACTGACAATTACCCACTTAAGGACCGCCTCCTGCAGATATACGTCAGCAGATTGGCACGGCTGGGCCCAGGCACGTACAGGTATGTCAACTTTAAGAGCCCAGCCGTGGGTCGCGCGTGCGCCCAGCCGGCATGCGCACGCGATCCGCTCCCAAGCTCCTTGACCGCGGCCACGAGTCCCGCGGACCCAATCGCCGCCGGTGTCCCACGATCTGTCACAGGAGCTGAAGAACTGGGAGAGGTGTGTGTAAACACACCTTCCCCGTTCTTCACAGTGGCACTGTCATTGATCGTCTGTTCCCTGATATAGGGAAAGACGATCAATGAAGTCACACATCCAGCCCCGCCATCCTACAGTTAGAAACACATATGAGGTTACAATGAATTCCTACAGCGCACCCTAGTGGTTAACTCCTAAACTGCAATTGTCATTTTCACAGTAATCAATGGTCCCAAAAATGTGTCAAAATTGTCCGATGTGTCCACTATAATGTCGCAGTCATGAAAGAAATCTCTGATCGCCGCCATTAGTAGTGAAAAAAAAATATTAATGAAAATGCCATAAAACTATCCCCTATTTTATAAACGCTATAAATTTTGCGCAAACCAATCGTTAAACGCTTATTGCGATTTTTTTCCAAAAATAGGTAGAAGAATACGTATAGGCCTAAACTGAGGAAAAAACATGTTTTTTATATCTTTTTTGGGGATATTTATTATAGCAAAAAGTAAAAAATATTGAATTTTTTCAAAATTGTCGCGCTATTTTTGTTTATAGCACAAAAAATAATAAACACAGAGGTGATCAAACACCACCAAAAGAAAGCTCTATTTGTGGGGAAAAAAGGACGCCAATTTTCATTGGGAGCCACGTAGCACGACCGCGCAATTTTCAGTTAAGTTGGCGCAGTGCCGAATCGCAAAACAGGGCAAGGTCCTTCACCTGCATATTGGTCCGGGTCTTAAGTGGTTAACAGCTGACTCCACCTCATAGTTTCCTGCCACCTCTCCCCAACCCCCCTCAGTGTGACAGCAGATGGGGAGATGGGGGTTCTTTTCTCCACACCCACTGTCACAATTCAAAAACAGCATGGTCGTACGGAGCCCCACCGACACGGCTGCATCTTTTATTCACAGTTTGAATGAACTACGAGGAAGCTGATGAGTGCCCCCTTGTAGTTCATTCACAAGCCCTGCAGTTTTCAAACTGACAGTCTGTATGGAGATATGGGCTGAAGTCTGCAGGGCTTGTCTACAGAAGTCTGACATTATAGCCCTGAGTAAATGATCACATGTCCAATGTTTTCCAGACTGCTGCAGGAAAACATCATAAATGCACATTTTGTTTCTGCAAAAACGTGCATTTATTATGAAAAAGGTAAAAAAGGTTATCCTTTAGGAGGAACAAATCATGAAAAACCTGGGGAAGTGAGAAAGTACAAATATATGTGTATCAAAATGGACAAAAACTGAGGGGAAATCTAAAAGTGTACAAATCAGTGGAACAGGAGGTGATAGGAAATCTTCAATTGGAAAATATTTTTTCCAACTTTGGAAGGCTTTCTTTTTCATTTCCGAATGAGATATAGACACAGAAATCAAGGGGTTTAACCCTTCACTGCTGTATTTAAAAAAAATGGTTTGGGTATAGAAACACTATAATGTTTTGGGAAGTTTAAGCAGGACTAAAGATCTTAAAAATGTTTGAATGATTAAGTGTAGGAGTGGGTACAGACACAACATTTCTTAAGATATCAGTTATTAGACATAGAAAACATCACAAAACATCAAGAGAAAACAACAGATATGTATTAATTAAAAAATAATGAAATGCATCTAGTGTATCAATCTTTTAAATTGCCCTGCCCATTAGTACTTTGGGACTGGAAGGGCGTGGGGCATGACTGGGAGCCAATCGTGTCTGCTGCATACATATATGCTGACAAAGAACTTGTAGACAGGCGCAATGATGAGAGATTATCTCATCATTATGCTGCTGCTCCTTCAGGCCTTGTACACACAATGTAATTTATCCGCTGTAAACGGTTCCCGGACCGTTTACAGCGCATATTTACGCCGGGCTATTTTGATCCGATGACTGTACACACCATCGGATCAAATTCCCCGCCGGAGGACAGCGCGGTGACGCGGCGGTGACGTTGTCGCCGCCACGTCACTGCACCAGGAAGTAAAACACTTCCGTGCGAATGCGTCAGATCCATTCACGGGATACGGCGCATGTACGGGCAGATATGTCTGCTGGTTAGACAGACTAACCAGCGGACATATCCGACGGGCAGCTCTCCGGCGGAAAAATTTCAAAGCATGCTTTGAAACTTTTCCGCCGGAGGAATCCGTCCAAAACTGTCCGTTTGCCCCTACAGACGAGTGGATTTTTCGGCTGAAATGGTCCGTCGGACCATTTTCAGCGGATAAATTCCCTCTTGTGTACAAGGCCTCACAGTCGCAGGCTGAGGGTGGAAAGGTGATCAGGATGTGTTGCTTGACTATATTTTAGAAAAGTCAGGTCACCAGCCTGATTTTTTTGCCAGCAGGGAGGTGTAAATCTCAGGGCTGCAGAAACAGGAATACAAATCCGCTTACAGGTAAACAGCTCCTACAACTGTACTTCAAGTATGTATTAAAGCGGAGGTCCACCCTAAAATAAGTAATTGATCACTGATCTAGAGATTTCAGCAGAATCTCAATTTAAACATTTACAGCTTTTATATTAGATTTGAGTTTGTCTTTACATCATTGTCAAATTTTGCAGTCTTTCAATTAATATTAAAAAGGTAAATTATAGTAAAAGTTTTAGGTATAAAAAAATGAAAAAAATATCTATACTCATCTCTTTGCTGGAACACTGGTGTGATGCTGCAGCTGTTCCACTTTGGCTGTAAGCCTGATAACTGAGTGATCAAATGACTGCTGATTGCTCAGTTCTTAGTCTGTTTAGAGCAGATGGAAATGACTATCAGTCATTGCTCTCTGCTCTGCTCCTCCAGCATTCACTGGAGCGCCGAGCTGTGGAGAGGGTGAGCACAGTTGGCTTTGGCTCTCAACCTCACGTTGAAAGGTGGAGTCAGCTGTCAATCAGGCAGCCAGATGGATCCCGACAATATTTCAGAGCCTGGTGTGCCTGCTACGTCAGATGATAGTGGACTATATCTCGCTGTCAGACAATTCTGGGTCAGAGGAGTGCAAAAGTAAGTGCACTCCTGTGACCCACACAAGCAGGATTAACAAAAGAGCTTTGGCCCTACTTCTCTTTTAATTTTAATATGCAAAGGCAGGGAAGATTGATGACTGGAAATTGAATGTCTTAGAATGCTCAGTGCCATGCAATTGACAGCAGCCAGCAGTGAACTGCCATTGTGCTCTTAATAGGGTGATTGTTTGTTGGATTGTTATTGTTAATTGGTATGTGATTTTCCTAAAAAAAAAAAAGCTCACTGACATGATTCATGGAAAAAAGGACAATGAAAGTGATCAGAATTATGTTTATTTTCCAACATTATTTCTTGTAAAGCATTTGACTCTGGAGAATGCAGCCTCTATGAAGAAACTGTTCACATTACACAATCTGGTTACAGACAATTTTGAAAAATAGAAGCAATTATGACTTGGAAGAATATCATTGCATTTTATACAAACATGAAACACTATGACATCAAGTAATTAAAACCAAATCATTTGCACAAATAAAAAACATTTTAATTTGTAAAGATTACTAATCATTTAAATGGAATGTCATATGACTCTGTTTGTCTTTGTCAGCTGAAATGGTGTGTATGCATTTAAACTTTATCTATGTTTTTGTTTGGTATATATTAGTGCGGGGTTAGAACAGCTGCCATGTTCTTATAGATGCCTGCTTCCCCAATAGAGAGATTCACTCTCTCTATTTGTCCTGATTAATGGGATGGGAAAACAAAAAATGTTTGAGCTGTCACATTAAAAGGAATAGAGGAGAAATCCTCCATTTGGCATACTCTCCCAGCAACAACTGTCTAAAAGTCATTCTCTTCCTGTTGTGTCGACACACTGGGATATAGATGGCAAGAAATGGACAGGATTTTTAACTTTTCCTTTACTCTGCCCAAAATAAAATATATACAGTATATACTATAATATATATATATATATATATATATATATATATATATATAATGGTGCAGTGGTGTAAATATTCTAGAGAGTCACTATGTTTTACTTTGTCTGACACCAACAACGATGCCTATTTTTTCCTCAGTAACACCAATGATGGGACCTTTTTATTTCCACTACCTATTTAGTGTAGGGGAAAAGGGAAAAGGGGAAAAGGTGCAACACTACAAGTCCCATGATGTGAAGGCACACCCAACTTTTCTCACTCCCACTTTATTGGCCACACCTCTTATGTGTCCAATGAGCATTTTTTTTTTCTTATACATAGGTGTCCCTCTTAAATATTTTCAAACATTGGTAGTTTTATATATTATGAGATCTTTACTGTACAGATACCCCCCAACACTTAACACTCCATGTCCACACATAAAATCATTACTTCCCTCATTCAACCCTGCTACTATTGACAAGACTAAACTTTTTTCTAACACATACATAATTACATGCCCCCTGGATCCTGTTCCCTTGCAAATGCTAGGTCTCCATCTGGCCTTATATCACACTCTTAAACTTACATCCTCAATATCCCCCTTTCTTCTGGCATCAATCCTGGGTGCCAGACTTTAACCACCAGCAACAGGCCTGGCATCAATTCTAGGCTCAGTGATCAGTGGCAATAACAAATTATCTAGCACCTGGAGTGGGTGGGAAGAGTCAAAATGCCCTATTATCATTGTGAAAGAGACAAATTGTGGTTTACTAAATGCAAATAGGCTGTTCACTTTGCAAGGGAAGTTGCACTGCGAAAATAAATTTCACAATTTCTTTTGGCTCCTCGCCTCTGCTGACTGCCCCCACATAAAGCAGCTTTCTATGGGGGTACTCATGTGCTCTCCCTCATGAGCCTCACTATCTGAGTCTATTGACACAGACAGCAAAACTCGTCCCTGCCCCACGCTAACCCACTCCATCATCACTGGCTTTGAGTGACAGCAGTGGGAGCCAATCGAATGGGGGCTCAGGTAGGTAAAAGAGGAGGTGGGGTGAGGGTTAATACTGATTCTTAAACATTTTTTTATGCAAGGAATACGTTAAGGTAATAATGTTTAGGCTTTATAACCACTTTAAAACACAACATTCATTTCATTTTTAAATCCCTGCATTTGTGTGTGTAACTCAAGCTGACTATGTATGACCAAATAATGTTCAGTGTTAATAAATCAGGACAAGGCATCCTTACTACATCCTTGGGGGTTTAGAGCCAGCGAACAAGCTTTAAACCTTGGTTAAATAGGCCCATTGTCTGTTTTCTGTCAACTTGAGAATGGAAAACAGAAGATAAGTCAGGCTGTAGACATTTGTTAGCTGAAATATGGAGCATTGACTTTGGACATGAAATTTTGGCAATGTTTACTGAAAGTGAATGCCTTAAAGATTAGCTCAGAAACCACTTCCATTTTCCATAATTTATGCCCTTGAACAATGTTTGTGTTAGAATTAAACCAGAAAGTTATGTCTTAACTCCACTGAAGCTCACTCCCTTTCCCACACGGTTATTTAAGCAGAGTTCAAGCATCACAAATAAGAAAAAAGGACAATTATAATGCTACATAGCTGGATAATACTATTAAAGAAGATTTAAGCTCTAACTGGATAACATTTAATTTTTTTAAATCTAAATATCTATAATAATTGTCTTTTTTTCATTAATACAGTTTAACTTTTTTCCCCATCTTTTTTTTGCATCTCAGTGATGCTCATCACCTTCAGAACCCGCTGCACAGGTCTTAATAGTGAAAATTAATGTGTGTGAAAGTGTGTGCAGTCATGGGCGCATGTTAAAGGGTGACAATGCAGGAGCACAGTTTGGAGACAGTCTCGCCACATAATAGGAAGTGCCTAAACAAAGATCTTCTCAATAAATTCTGAAAATTTCAATTTTTTTTTAAAAACTTTTGAAATGACATTCATTATAACAAAATACAATATATGGAGTTGGGCTTCAAAGCAGATCTCAACCCAATCACCAAAACCTCATACAAGGTTTTGGTGATTGGGTTAAGATCTGCTTTGAAGCCCAACTCCATATATTGTATTTTGTTATTAAATTGTGTGCCAATGGCTGTTTTTTTTAAAAAAAGGTTCATTACACTACTCACCCTTTCCACATTTCAACACTGTCCTATGTCTCCCTCCAAAATTACCAAAGAAGTTGGAGCACTTTTGCTTTACTTGGCAAGCACAAATGTAGCTTCAGAAAACAATTATCTGTCTTACTTATGGATGGAGGCTTCTCATATTTTTTTTGTCTAAGAATGGTCATTTTTTTTCTTACTACAAAGATGTGGTTTGTAAAAACAAAACCTGAAAGTCAAAGATCTTAGTTGTCAGTAGGAGTGTTCTGTCTTATAGGCAAGCTGAGACAGTTTTATAGTGTTTGTTACCCTAAAAAGCATGTTATGCAGCACAGTGCTTGTGCTGTGCAATTTGGCCCCCTGTATCACCTGAAATACCTGGCTGATCCTGCCTCATTTTGTCCTCCCTTTTTCAACTGACCAAAGTTTATCATGGCTGCTGAACCCTGACACCAGGGTCAGTTTACATGCCCCTGTCATCCAAAGCTCTCCTCTGTCCTTTTCCCCCTTCCTGCCTGTCAGCTCATGACAGTAACACTCCTGCTGCTATAAAACTATCATACGATTATATAATCCACTCTGTTATATTAGGACCTGTGCCCCACAATATGTGTTTTATAAAAAATATGCCAATTTCTTCTTCTTCTTTTCAAAGCATATCATGGCGTTCACATGACTCCTCGGCTCTCTCCTCCCCTCCCCCCCCTGACTGATGACAGCGGGAGTTCTCAGCTCCACCCCCTGGAGCTGTCAGCCCAAGAGAGGAGAGAAGCAAGGAGTCACGTGAGTGCTAACAGATGCTCTGAAAGAAGGTAGATATCTGCACCTTTTTAAAAAAAGGACACGTACAGTGGGGCACATATCCTTATTTAACAGAGGGGATCGTATGATCGTATGATAGTGGTTTTACAACCACTATAATAAAGATCAAACACTATGTATTGCCATTTCCCATATGGTTATTTCCCTATTAGTGGCTGCACAAAGAAATACAGTGATAAAACTTGATTACACCGTGAGTCATATGTTTTTCCATCTAACTTAATTTCAAGGTCAATTATATTGTTTTTTATGAAAGCTTAAAGCTCACTGAAGCAAAACATTTTTTTTTCATTTTGGAAAAACTTGGAAGGAGCAAATTTTCCTCTCAAGTTTTTATTGCTGTTCATGACCCCCTTTCACCTCTCTTTCTGACCCTCTGAGAGTATCTTGTCCGAATTTGGCAAATTATCAAGTTAATTTAACTTTTGGGACCCATTAAGAGGATTTCCTTACATGTTTAAGTGGATGTAGTTCCCCCATCTGTCTTTGGTGCCTGGAGATGCTTGATACTTCTGAGTGTGGAGGAACATATAACACTCCCATTCCCTCGAGTTCTCAATGTCTGAGCGGACAGTTTCTATTTGGGTGCTGTAAAATAGGTGTGTGCACAGCCTGTATAAAAGCCAAGTCAAAACTTGTAAAATTATTTGGGGCACTTTTTCAGCAGATTGGGGTAGCAGGAAAGAAAGTGGAAGGTAAGGAAACTTATAGTAAATTAAACCTGTTTTTTTTTTTATCTAGTTTGGGCAAAGTACAAGTTCATGTTTACATAAAGCTTCTGAACACTTAGTATAAACAGGTAAGATTTTATCTCGGAAACCCCGTGGAAAGAAGGGTCTAATGCCCTGTACACACGATCGGAATTTCCGATGAAAAAAATCCGTCTGACTTTTTTCTTAAGAAATTCCACATACTTACAGGTATGTGACGAAGAATATAAATATGAAAAATTGCACTTACTGCATTGATACAAAATTAAACATGGTTATTTGCAGTGCAATAAGAAAGCTCTCCTGTACCAATAGTGATAATGCCAAATATGTTCCTATTACATACCTTGTAGCAGAGCCTGATATGATGAGTAATACCTCTCTAACACAACTGACTCAGCTCCCCCAATAGTGTAGACAGGAGGTGCATGAGTGCAGAGTGGCATGAGTGCCTGTAAGTCTTGATAGCAGCAGGGCAGGTGTCCACGCTGGGAAGCAGAAGTTGTTAGAAGGCAGCGGTAAGCAGGCCAGCTGGTAGGCAGCAGACTGAGTCAGGCTGGCACTGGCAACAGAAGGCAGCTGAGATGATTTCTGATAGCAGACTGTAGATCAGGTGGAACAGCAGGGTGGTAGGCGGGTACTGGTAATACAAGAAGTACTAATCACTGGCCCTCTACTAGTAGTACAACCCTGCGCTTAGGATAAACCCTCCAACGTCTCAGCACCTCAAAATCTATTCAGATAGAGTTCAATGTAAACATATAAAAGCAGCTGCTTAAAATATAAAAGTCACTTGATGAAAGCAGAAAAATAAAACCAGCTCGCACAGAGCTTATAAATAGTCCTGCAGCAGCGCTGTAAACTCCTGGTTTGAAAGGAAAGCTGTGTGAGATGACCGGATTAAAAGTATCAATAGTATGTGCTCCAATCACCAAATAGACATTCACCACGTGGGGGGATATAGGGTCCCCTTCGGGGGAAACACTCACCAGACGATTTCTTTATAACAGCATCTCGGTATATATGGCCTCACGTGTCACCCTTCAGGTGGTTAGGATACCAGACCACTTTCCCTTCTGATCACCGTTTGGATATTCACTCTCCAAGTATTTAGATCCACAGGTATAAAAGGGAAGGGAACATCCACATAGTGCAATATTGTTTCAAAAGTTTTATTGTCACCCCCAAAGCTCATAAAAACACTAGTCCCCCTTGCATAACATGCGTACCAGATGGAATCAATAGTCAGGCAATGTATAATAAATCAGATGTTTGATAACTCTCACGGTTTGATCTGGACCCTTGAAGAACGCCTTGGAGACTTTCCTGTAGCTATTTACTTCCTGGTTCCTCTCTCCTGTGGAGCGCAAACGTCACTTCCGGTTGGGTGCTGGTTAGCACAGCTCTGACGTTTCGTCCGTTCGGACTTCCTCTAAGAGCGTGCTATACCTCTGCCCCTCCCGGAGTTTTAAAGATATGTTGCCGCCCACTGACCAATAATGACACTCCAGATGGTGATGATACTCCATCTGTGTGTCGCTTCAATCATCCTCCCCTCTGAGCCCCGCCCGAGGCCACGCCCCCTAGATGGGAGGAGATGAATGTGGAGATGAATGTGGCTCTGTTTTGTTTTGTACTGCGCTCCTACTGACACTCACTGTTCACTGGAACAGTGAGTGTCAGTAGGAGCGCAGTACAAAACAAAACAGAGCCACATTCATCTCCTCCCATCTAGGGGGCGTGGCCTCGGGCGGGGCTCAGAGGGGAGGATGATTGAAGCGACACACAGATGGAGTATCATCACCATCTGGAGTGTCATTATTGGTCAGTGGGCGGCAACATATCTTTAAAACTCCGGGAGGGGCAGAGGTATAGCACGCTCTTAGAGGAAGTCCGAACGGACGAAACGTCAGAGCTGTGCTAACCAGCACCCAACCGGAAGTGACGTTTGCGCTCCACAGGAGAGAGGAACCAGGAAGTAAATAGCTACAGGAAAGTCTCCAAGGCGTTCTTCAGGGGTCCAGATCAAACCGTGAGAGTTATCAAACATCTGATTTATTATACATTGCCTGACTATTGATTCCATCTGGTACGCATGTTATGCAAGGGGGACTAGTGTTTTTATGAGTTTTGGGGGTGACAATAAAACTTTTGAAAAACAATATTGCACTATGTGGATGTTTCCTTCCCTTTTATACCTGTGGATCTAAATACTTGGAGAGTGAATATCCAAACGGTGATCAGAAGGGAAAGTGGTCTGGTATCCTAACTACCTGAAGGGTGACACGTGAGGCCATATATACCGAGATGCTGTTATAAAGAAACCGTCTGGTGAGTGTTTCCCCCGAAGGGGACCCTATATCCCCCCACGTGGTGAATGTCCATTTGGTGATTGGAGCACATACTATTGATACTTTTGATCCGGTCATCTCACACAGCTTTCCTTTCAAACCAGGAGTTTGCAGCGCTGCTGCAGGACTATTTATAAGCTCTGTGCGAGCTGGTTTTATTTTTCTGCTCTCATCAGGGTACTGGTAATAGCAGGCAGAGTAGCAGGATCAGTCAGGCCGGGTCAAACACAAACAGGATGGATCGGGTACAGGGCACAGGCAGGAGCCGGGGTCAGGAAACAAGCCGGATCTGGAACCGAACAATGAAGCAGAAGCCAATGGAGCAGATAGAAGCAGAGGTAAGGGGACAGGTTGAGGTCAGTGTAGGCAAAGTTCAGAGAATACTCAAGACAAGCCGGGCTAGCAACTGGAATCAGCATACAGAGTTACAGGAACACAGGATACACAAGAGGAGGAGGAGAAAGCAGCCCTGATCCTGAGCACTGGCTCAGTTTAAATAGCCTATTTGGCACCAATATCTGTCACAAGTGCTCGTAAGTACTTGCAAGCGCGGGTATGCACGCTCACACAGGTGCACGCACCGGTATTAGCATGCGCATTAGCAAGTGCCCAATTTCTGCGACCACAAAAGTGAACATGTATTAGCCTGTGCACAGGAGTTCATCCAGGGGAGCCATCTTGTCTATTGGCATGCCCTTCCTTACAGCTCCCATTCACTCCGAGCTAAAATAATTTTTTACATCTATGTGAACTGTGACTAGGAAAGGGTGTTGAAATGACAAGCACTGTTTACTTCCTAGTGTTACAACCTTTTTTTGGAAAACTCAATGAAATGGTGAAACAGAACAAGGTTTTCATCAACATTATGGTAACCAAAATATATCTTTCTATCTTGGAACTAGCATAGTTTATATTTGTGTGCTAGTGATATGTGTTATTGTCCACTTTTGGAGCTTACTTTAAACAGTCGAACACCAGTCACCAGAGGAGAAGTAAGTTTCCACTTGAGTATTGCCTGTTTAAAATAAAAGTGGGGCATAGAATAGGAAACGCTTACCATGCTTTTGGGTGGAAAGGTCATCCTAGATGCCTAATAATAATATGAGGGTGTTCAGTGTTGGGGGAAAGCCCAACACCGATGCCAGCCTAGCCATCACCTGACATTAATAGTCAAGAACTAGGAGGCAGCTCCATACCATGATAAAAGGTGCCAATGTCACACCAACATTTATTGCAAATAGGGGGCCTAACGTAATGTAACCTCTGGGGAGTGTATTATATTCAATGAAGAAATTTCAGTTAAACAAATTGGCCTTTAGCAGAAATGATCAGTTTAGCGTATTGTGTTACTCCATCCTCCCACATCTCCTCACAAAGGGTGGGTATATCGCCCTTTCACTTATGGAATAAAGCAGAAGCTTTTGAGCTCTGGAAGGTCATGAGTGGATCACAAAGAACAAAGGGGGTTTTGTTGAAGCGAGGTTGAGTGTGATTTTTACCTGCCTGGAAAATTTGGTCAACAACACAAATACCCACTCTGGTCCATACAACAGTGTTGGGTTTCATAATCAAATGTTGAAGTGTTGAGTTGTTCCACAAGTAGGTGTGCTGGGACCAGGAGTTAGGACTTCAGAACTATTTAATAACTGCTGTACAGGCCCTCAGCATCATTTTCATGGTCAAGTAACTTCTGAGGGGATATGGGGACATTGATATACTAAGGATTTTGAAAAATAAAAAATTATTTTAAAAAGGATTAAAAAATTTGTTGAGAACCCGCCACATTTAGATATTTAGCTGTATTAATTAATTATATAATAAACACCATGGATGAAAATGATTAAGGTTTATATACAAAAGGGAAAAAAAATTAATCACCAATGAAAGAAAGGCAGGAAAGCGTTGAAGTGGAATTAAAATCCGTTGCCAGCGACCAGGGTTTTTGCCATTATACACAATATCAATGAGCTTTGGGTTCAGTTCGAACCAAGTCGGTTTACAGTTTGGAGGACTATTGTACAAACTGGCCATTATTAGCCAGTTTACCTACACTTTATTACCAAAAGTATTGGGACGCCTGCCTTTACATGCACATTAACTTTAATGGCATCCCAGTCTTAGTCCGTAGGGTTCAATATTGAATGGCCCACCCTTTGCAAGGCCCATTAGGACATGGATGAGTGAATTTGGGGTGAAGGAACTCGACTGGCCTGCACAGAGTCCTGACCTGAACCCGATAGAACACCTTTGGGAGGAATTAGAGCAGAAACTGTGAGCCAGGCCTTCTGTTCCACATCAGTGCCTAACCTCACAAATGCGCTTCTGAAAGAAGATTCAAACATTCCCATAGACACAAAAACCTACATTCGAAACCTTGTGGGCAGTCTTCCAAGAAAAGGTTGAAGCTGTTATAGCTGCAAAGGGTGGGCCAACTCAATATTGAACCCTACAGACTTAGACTGGGATGCCATTAAAGTTCATGTGCATGTAAAGGCAGGCATCTCAATACTTTTGGTAATATAGTGAATGTGAATCCCTGGTTGCTCTTTGTAAACAAGCCAACCTGGGATATGTCATTTAGCAGTGGTAGCATAAAAAAAAACACAAGAAGAAGAATTTGTTATTGATCATAAGCCTGGTTGGTACTATAAAGCAATACCTAGGTGTAATACACCTCCAAATTGTATAGGTAATATTATGTATATTATGTGTCCCTTGTACTATTTAATTTAAGCAAGCAAGGCTGATAGCTATAAATTACACAGTGAAAAGTACTATTAAATAACTGCAAATGGCAGAATGGAAACCCAGTAAAACTTTTAAATCAGCCTGTTGTGTTCAACGTAGCTTTGATCTGTTTTGTGCTTTCTTTTACTGAATGTGTGCCAACTATATCAAACATCAATAAAAAGAAAAGGTTTGATCATAACTCGGCATGTTTTATATAACTCTGCCCCATGTGTCTGTTGGCAATGCAGCACTGATATAAATCAACTTTCTTCAAAAACAATGTTCCAGATAAAAACCCACAGAATATTTCGCTCTACCTAAAATATGCACTTTTTTTTAAAAAGTAGTGTTTCAAATTCATACATGTGAGTCTTGAGCAAAATCTAATTAAATTAAATGTTCTTAATCAAAATCGCAATACAAGATGGGACTTGCACAATAAAACAATGTAACCCCATCTTAATCAGTCAAATATGTGTTATGAATAGAACTTTGGATCCCAACAATTTTCTTTGGGTGTGTACTGGGATTCAGTAAGTACCCTAAAGCCCTGTACACACAGCCGGGATTCCCGGTGGTATAAAGTCCACCAGGAATCCCGACAGGATAACTGCGGGGAGAACTTTGGCTGGGAATCCCAGCCGTGTGTACAGGGCTTATACTCTCTCGGCACTGCCTCGCAGTGTTTTGCATTGGCAAGTGTAGTAAATCTTGCGGGGGGGAAAAAAACGCCGGGAATCCCGGTGGGAATATAAGGAGAATATAAAGAGAAGGTTCTCTATTTTTCCAGTTTCCCTGGCGAGGGAGCATACACACGCACGGTTTTCACGGCAAAAAGCTCTCAGAGCTGTTTTCTTGCCAGGAAAACGAGGCTTACTAGTTTTTACTAAATCCCAAAAGTAATTTATTCATTGAGGGGGTACTGGTGTATTGCTAGCAGGTCTTGCAATGCACGTCAAGCCTTCTAACTGCAATAGGCACAGATATATATAAAACCCACCATGCATTATTAAAGTGATTGTAAAGCTTCATTTTTTTTAACAAACATGCGAACTTGCCTGCTCTGTGAAATGTTTTTATTTTTTCTTCTCTGGCCCCCCTCCGTCGTTCTAATGGCATTTTCTACAGCAAAATACTGTACATACTCTATATATTGTTTTTGTATTGGAAAAATGATTCCTCCCTCCAGTAAGCATGTGATCCCGGGAGGTGGGAAGGGCAATTATGTTTGCACTATTTATAAGAAAAAAAACAAAGGAAGGGAGAGATAGGAGATGGGAAGGGGCAAGAAAAATAGGTATGGGGAAGTGGGAGAAAGAAAATAAAGCGGAGAGACACAATAGGAAAGCACTCACATTTGCCACATCCGTACATAGTAGGGAAGGAAAAACAATTTCTAAGAGTAGATTGAGGCATATTGGAAGTAAGTTAAAAAATAGAAATTTTACTACAAGCGTAAAGTATTACATAAATGCAAAGAGAATTACATAAATTACATAAAATATAACCATCAAGATAACAAGCAATACTGGAAAACTCCTTTGAAGTACCTACGCGTTTCATCGTGGGGCTTCTTCAGGACGATACAAAAGGATTTTTTTTGTAGCATGAAAATATTATTTCATTGTATCATGTTTGGCTTCACGATGAACACATCCAGTAAGTGAGTATATCATAAAGTTTAATGAGCTAGATGAAAACTCTTCAGGACGATACAAAAGGATTTTTTTTTGTAGTATGAAAATATACACGGGCTATTACCCTGGGGCACGCATGTCAGCACTAGTTTCCTAATATTGTCTATGCCTTTGTGGACTATATTGTCCATTGTTCACTGAACATATAAACAGCAACTGATTCAGATTCATACCCTGCGGCTGGTTATTTACAGCTTGGAGTGCTACGCCCCAGTTTAGTACCAGTTCTGGGATTTTAGATTGGGATTTTTGTCCTGTAGCCGCTTACCCGGCCTCCTTTCCCACCTGTTGCTATTTCTTTTCAAAATAATTAACTGGAAAGATCTTAATAACTCTGGAACATTCCTGTAGAGTTTTCATCTAGCTCATTAAACTTTATGATAGACTCACTTACTGGATGTGTTCATCGTGAAGCCATACATGACACAACAAATTAATATTTTCATACTACAAAAAAATTCCTTTTGTATCGTCCTGAAGAAGCCCCACGGACAAACGTGTAGGTACTTCAAAGGATTTTTCCAGTATTGTTTGTTATCTTTATGGTTATATTTTATGTCATTTATGTAATTCTCTTTGCATTTATGTAATACTTTACGCTTGTAATAACATTTCTATTTTTTAATTTACTTCCGATATGCCTCAAAGTCCGACCATCAATTTCTACTCTTAGCAATTGTTTTTCTTTCCCCACTATTTATAAGAGACAAATACATTTGTTTGTTAGCCATGAGTAAGGCCTAACGTCCGAAACACATTGGCTTTGTACATTCCTGTATTACACAAATGTCCACAGAGAGCATTTGATTATAGAAGATTCACTGGATCCACCTACTCCTTCAAAAACGAATATAAGTTTTGGTTGGGCTTGGGCTTGGAAACAACATTACAGATATGCCATAATCATAGATAATAAACTGAGTCCAAAATATATCTCCTTGAGAGACCAGGATCCTTTGTGGTTTCTTAAAACATGGTTATGTCCTCTCTACTAAAGGTGGAGATTACTTTTCAGAGCCATGGATTGACCGATTGTGAATGAGCAACAGTTCCAGAAGCTTCTTTAGCAGTGACAACAACATGATTGCCCGAAAAGCCTAAAGAGTTCCAATGTTTTAGGGAAAGGTCATTTTTTACAGAGATCTATATTATGTTTACTCATATAATATAACACGGCTGTAAAAGTATAGGTTAATGTTAATGTTACTGTTGTGTGGTTTTCTATTGAATTTAGACTGCTATTGGTGACACATGATGGGTGACAAACGGAAGGGGGGGGGGGGATTTGATCCACTAGTGACACAGGTTAATAGGGTAAGAATCTCTACCCCCATGCTTCCTTATTAGGTGTTATCCTATAGGAAGAACAATACTTTCTTCAATAAACAGTAATGTCAACAGGGTCAATTGGCCAGAGTTCCCCCATCTGATAGGAAAGGGCGTGCAAGCCTGGTTTAGAAATTTTTGCACATTCTTCAGTGGCTGCTGAAATGAACTAGTAAACGGTTTTCAAATTCAGTGCTACCTCAAAATACAAAGATTCCCAATAGGCTATCTTTGTGGTAGGGTGTAAGTCCATCAATCATATCACAAAACACTAGAGATTACCATTGCTGTTTCCTAAAACGCTGTGGGACACAAGCAACGCTGAGAGAAAATCTCTGCAGACTAAGGGAATCCCTCCTCCCAAGGCCCTCAGAACCAGTGTGCCCACTGTAAAATTTCAGGGCAGGTCTTAAACAGGAAGAGGTGTGACCTTGACAGGAAGGGGTGGAGCATATTTAAATTAGAGGTTGCACGAGTTTAGTCAGGCCTAGGGCAGCACAAAACCTAAATACGCCAAGTGCTCCTCTACAAATATTGCCTACTTAAATGTATGCTTTACAGTATAATTGGGTAAAGTTTTTTTATCTGTATTACATGGAAATATTTTTGTTCAGATTTATCATGCTAATGCCATAAATTGAAAATACGTTCACATACACATTTTTAAGCATATAAGCACAAAGAGAATTTTTTTTTTTTTTGGCATTTCATTCATAACATCCAAATTTTATTTTCTGACATTAATACAATTTAATCCTCAGCCCCTCAATTTGCAAAGACAGCTGGCTTTAGCTACACATCCTCCCCTATAATTACATATCACCATGCCAATATGTTCTCATGAATACATTTAACAACTGTTTAGGACCTTTTGTTTGATGTGTCTGTGCAACGTATGCTGCATTGTGCCATAACATTCTGACAAATAATCCCCATCTGCACATAATAATCTTACACTAAATAAACTAAATCAGGGCAGATGTATAAACCCAAAAGTAAAATTGTTCCACAATAAAAAATCTGCCAAAACAGCACTTTTTCCTTTTTTTATACAGCTGATATCTCGTTTCAGTTTAAATCAGGTATTCTTATTATTAGCTCCAGATGTGAAATAAAATAAAAGAAACGCTTCCATCTGCTGGAGAAATTATGGTAGTGCAGTGGTTAGTACTTTCTGTATTTCCAAAGCTGGACTCAGTATTAATAAATGCAAGAGAACAGTCATTTACATTTTACATAATTACAATGAAATAATACCATTTATACCTGTGTTCAATTAATAACAACAGTTAAATTGCATAATGTACTGTGCTTTGGGGATTGTTACATTTGAGCATTTATTTTGTATTTATTTTTGTCTAGCAACATCCTAATTCAATGAAGAGTGCTTTTTTTTTTAATTCAAGTATTTTATTAACACCTCAGAAAAATCATCTTGTCTTGATGTGTCTTCAGGATAGTCAGTTGTGATGGGATGCTATTGGGTATTTAACTCAAAGAAGAGGTCTTAAAAAAAAAATGATGTGCAGCTATTAAAATAAAACATAGTAATCCTACAACAGAGGTCCTTGCGCAGGTACAGCCTGTTATGGGATAATAAAGTGCTGTTTGTCTCCCAATTGCTCACAATGTCATTGTCACCTTCCAGTAGAGACTATGATTGGGAATTAATGCACAAGCAAGTTACAACTTTGTCACTGTGTCACTTTGTCAGGAAGCCCACCCAAAAGATCTGTCATTCTCTTCAGCCAATCTTATGATTCAACAACAGATTAGAAATGACAAAGACTAAAAGGAAAGATGCAGTGTACTAAAGTTTTCATGAATATATTATGCAAAATGTTACACAGCACTCATCCACACCTATTTACAATATGCATAAAATACCAAAGGTTACATGGCGCTGTGTACTATACAGATGGAGTGTAAAATATTTAATACAGTACTGTTGGTGGATTACCTTACAGATGGGGTGGATGAGTTCTGTGCAGTCTTGTGATTGGTACACTTCTTCCACATTGAATATCCAGCCAGGGGAGGACTGACAACTCATGGGGCCCCCGGGCAATAGAAGATTATGGGGCCCCCGGGCTTACAGATGGCCACCACGCCAGGAGGCAGTGCAGAGGCAGGCAGCTAAAATATCGGGATTTTCACATCAAAAGCATGTCAGTTTCGGACATATCAGGGACAGATGTAAAAAAATTCTGTTTTTACATACTGTCCCTGGTTTTACTGAGCCTGGCAACCCTGATGGGGCCCCCTAGTGGCATGGGGCCCTCGGGCAGTGCCTGAGTAACTGAATGGTTAGTTCGCCCCTGTATCCAGCTTGGAGAGATGGGAAAAATACAATGTAATGTGGCCGATGGTAATTCAGTATGATTACGTATCATGCATTGTCTCCAAAGTTGTCTTCAGCTCAAAGGAGGCCAAAATCAAACTTTTATCTAACGTGTGTAACTATAGGTGGGAATAGGCTGTGAAATAAGAGGCAATGATCAAACATTTTTTTTTCCTGGTGTCACAAAATGTTAATTGTAAAAAGCAATCAAGTATTTTCCATTTTGGAATGGTTTACCACTATCTGATATAAACCTCACTGATTTCTTGACTTGTTTGCAATTTTTCTTTCCTACAGTGGAATCGGCAGCATGTTCTCATCTTGGACAAGTTTACGCAGACAGGGATGTCTGGAAACCAGAACCTTGCCAAATCTGTGTTTGCGACACTGGATCCGTTTTGTGTGATGAAATCATGTGTGATGACAACGAATCAGAGTGTGAAAACCCAGAGATTCCATTTGGAGAGTGCTGCCCAATATGTCCATCACCTCCAAGTGTAAGTATAATTCAAAGGAAATGTGTACTGAAAGTACCAGGCAAACCTGCATTGCTGACCTTCTGAAAGTGCTAGTTGCATTGCTGATCTGCTAGCTTAAATATTTTTTCCAAGCCATTAACAAAGAAATAAAATAGATATCAGGAATATCCTAATATTCTTCTCCATCAGCTGTATCAATCGTACTTTGGGTCTCCAGCATCCCGACACGCACCCTGCACAATGCTCCAATCAACAGCTCTATATATGCAAAGGCTTCTGATTGACCTAGTAAAGTGTCATCTTCGCCAGAGTTTGATCTTTCCAATATCTCCATCTCCATCGCATTATAAAATGATAAAATCCTGTAATTCATAACTATATAAAGACTACTAGCTATAAAAATAGTATAATGAGCTATACGAAGATTCCCCAGTATATTTCTTAATTTTGCGGACACAGTTGTTGGCAGTACTAGCAAATGTAGCACTCTAATAATAAGAGAACAGTTTAAACCTAGAAAGTGTTAAATTCTTTGCTGTCTAGGTCAGCTATCAAAGTACATAGACGTTTTTAAAGTACACATCATAAGACTTTACAGGTACAAAGACCAACACGCCAATTTAGTAGATTTTATGGCACATCTGTACATTAAAGGTTAATTGTAGTTCTTTTACATTTCATCTGTTCACCTAATTCTGGTTTTCTGCTTTCCACTTTCCACTTATATATAAATATGTGCCCAAGATCAATTATTTTCTTTAAAATGAGTAAAAAAATATTTTCAGAGTTACACTTCACTTGTGAATACTATTTTTTGCAAGGCTACATGTGCTCTCAAAAGAACCAATTGGTTTTCATTATTCTGTTCAATTTCTTGGCAGAATTCCTCAGCGAGATTTTCCTTTTTATAGGGAAATAGCTCTCAGCACCAAAACTTCAGTTGTCATATGTACACATATGCATCACATAGTTAGTTAGCAATAGATAAACATAACTCGTAGACTGACCCAACACTTGACCCTACATCCTGAACCCGGTGAAGATGAACATGGGCTGTCAATTACAACTAGCACACAAAAGACACCTTTTCTACCCTGTAATGGTCACTGTCCCTACTTTTCTTTATACATCGCCTTCATGGATATAGATGGAAAAAAAGGATGTAGCTGTTGACTTTTGACAACAGTCTAAATTTGCATACTGGTAACGATGCTGTTTACTTTGTTAAGACTGCAGGATTTGGGGAAAGACGTAGTGCAATTGTACCAGCTAATGGAGGTGACTATAAAGATATGAATATGTTTGCATGCTTGATAAATGGAAAAGTTCTGTTAACCCTTAACCTAAGCAAAAGTGTAACCCTTATCCGAACCTTAACCCTACAATGTGCTCCAACACTCAGTTGCCTAAAAAGTAATCCTAACTTTAATTTTCGACCCCTAATTAATTTCCTAGCCTATATTCTAAAGCCCCGTACACACGGTCGGACCTTTGTCTGACCAAAATCACATCGGAATTCCAACAGAATGCCATCAGAGTAAAAGAGAACATGTTCTCTATCTAAACTCCGATGGAATTCATTGGAATTTCCGATGGAAATAATCAGATGAGGCATACACACGGTCGGAATTTCCGACGGAAATTTCGATTGTGTGTACGGGGCATTACTTCTAACTCCTACAAATTCAGACTTGCTTTCTGCCTTAAATCATGACAGTACTGTGCCAAGCAAAACAGGACTGAGGGGTACCTAATAGCTTTTATTATTTATTTTAAGTATAAATCGGTATAATCCAGAATTCATTAAGGTAAATTTAATAAAGGGGTTGAGAATCTTTACACAGTAAGTTGTCCAATTACATGCATATAAAAAAAGTAAACAGGATTTTTTTTTTTTTTTATGTGACTGGATAACTGATGTGAAGATTTATATGATTTATTGTATGAAGATTTGCAATTCATTTAGAGAACCGGTCTTTTTATATGTGTGGGTATTCTGGCAAATGCAATAAGTGAACAAATACATGCCAAATAATTAAGACAATAAAAAACTGTTATTAAGTGACAGCTCCACTTCTCATAACAAAAAGAAGACTGGGGTAAGCGAGTGGAGAATGTAAACAATACCCCCAATATTTTATATACAGGCATACCCCACTTTTAAGTACACAATGGGGTTTATTTACTAAAGCTGGAAAGTGGGAAAATCAGGCTCACTTCTGCATAGATGATAAATGAGCTTCCAGTTTTAATTACCAGGCTTAATTGAACAAGCTGGGGTTAGAAGCTCATTGGTGTTTATGCAGAAGTGAGCCTGATTTTGCACTTTCCAGCTTTAGTAAATAAACCCCATTGTGTACTTAAAAGTGGGGTATGCCTGTATACCTTCTGAACCTGCAGACAAATTTTGCATCTCTACTGGTGTCAGAAAATCTTCCATAGCCTAATACAGCGCCAACATGATGCAGAATGCGTTCCTGAAATGGATCACGCTGTGATTTAATTTAGGTATAGTTACAAAAGGCTCTTAGTCTCCTAGTTCACCAATACTACTTGCTCTCTAAAGGAGTTGTAAAGTCTCATTCTATGCATTAAGGTGAAAAACCTTCTGTGCTGCCCCCCAGAGCCCCCCCTTTTCTTACCTGAACCTGGCCTTTCCAGCGATGAGCACGAGCCCAGCAGCTCCAGTCGATGTCCTCATTGGATAGATTGATAACATCAGGAGCCATTGGCTCCCACTGCTGTCAATCAAATCCAGTGACACAGAGCTGGAGGCTGAGTTGAGTCCTGCTGTCTGTGTCAATGGACGCATGCCTGCCCAGGTGCCCCTATGGAAATCGCTTCTACGTGGGGGCATTCGCCAAAGAGGAGGAGCCAGGAGCACCCCTGGGGGACCTTTACAATCACTTTAACCCTCCTGGCAGTATTCCCGAGTCAGGCTTGGGGTTACATTTTTGTGCTGCAATCGGTAACCCTGAGCCAGACTCTGGGTTGCCTCGCAGCATCTACAGGCCTGGTTTACTTACCTTGTCCCTGGATCCAGCGATGCCTCTCCACTGTGTGAGCGATTCACACAGTGTCCCCGTGTCCCGCTGATCTCCGTTCCCTGCGATGTTACGACGCACGGGGCGGAGAACAGCGCCAAAGTTAAAAAAGTAAACAAACACATTACATACAGTACACTGTAATATAAAATAAAAAAAACTTGTCCCTAGTGGTCTTTCCAGTGCCCTACATGTTCTTTTGTATAATAAAAAAACTGTTCTTTCTGCCTGCAAACTGTAGATTGTTCATAGCAACCAAAAGTGTCCCTTTATGTCAAAAATGGTTTTAGAGCAGCTAGAGCAGCTAGCAGGGGAAATTCGTCATAAAACAAAAAAGTAATGACAGTGACAATTCTGCAACTGAGCAAATTTCAGTGATTTTGAGTTGATTACATTATTAAATAATCTTTATTATAATTATATTATTAGTTGTTATAATTATTTATAATTATTTATTATATTATAATTTATATATTTTTTTTTTTTTAAATCATACCCAGGATGCCTACTAGACTCTTGTCTGGACAGATTTAAGTGAGTTATTCCTAAGAATTACAGGCCTACAGTATAAAACACCAAATTTCCATGCAAAATAATGGTACCGCTTTCAGCACCTAAAATCTGAAATAATCATACCGCCAGGGAGGTTAACGAAGCATAAGTAAATCATTATACTAATGTAAACCTGCTATATAATCTAGTTATATCACAAATGTTTTGAATAGTTAAAAAGTGTAACAGATAACAGAAAATGTAATGCTTTTCTAAATTTTATTTATGAACAGCCTACCCCAGCTGAAAGTGCAAATGGAAAACCAGGGCAAAAAGGATCCAAAGGTGACAATGTAAGTTATTCTTTCAAAAACTTAAAGGAATAATATGTCTCTGCAACTTAGATTTTTTTAGGTGTAGTGAATAATATGTAAACCCTTCCTTTGTGTGAAATACCTGGTGTTCCTGCCAGTCCCTCTGCTTTACTATTAAAAATGTACCACACTAAGCATAAGAGTACTATGTGGTCAGTTCTTCTGCTGTGCTGGGAACTCAGTTCGCTCTCCTCTAATGACCAGACTTGTCTTGACACCCCCCCCCCCCACACACACACACACAGCCATTCAATGGGAAGACTGGTGGGCTGCTGTTTCTCCTCCCCTAGCTCTCTGAGCGCCCTTTGCAGTTGAGAAAAAAAAGGTTATGTGATCACTTATTAAGAAAGGGGTATTTAGCATTTATTTTATGTCTATAAATAAATGTTTTGCCTTTCATTTCTATTTTAGACTGAATGGGTTGTTTTAAAAGATAAGGTTTACAAATATTGTAAACCCAGTCTCCTAGTGACCACAGGAAGTTAGATATCTACAGTAAGCCTGTAATAAAACAACATAGACACAAATTAAATAACTGTGTTAACTGAGATATAGATATGACCTTATATAAATTATAAATGATCATTGAAATTTACTGTTGAGGTACAGTATATGTGTATAGCCCAATATAAATAATAACATTGTGCAATTTAATTGTTACATATTTGAATTACCGACTTCTGCACCATAGGCAAAAAAACATTACAAAAAAGCATTATTTTTCTACTTTGATCAGTGTTAGTTTTAAAAAATGTATTCTGTAATTTTCCTATTTAATTTTATGCATTTTTTTTTTACAAATAAAATAAAGGTTTCGTATTACATGTTCGCTATTTCTTAATGCTACACTAAAAAAAAGACAAAAAAAAAATGAATGCATAGAAAAATGAACTGATTGACAACCAGCCGCCGTCATTATGGGGCGGCAGGTTGGCTCTTTTGCACGATTCGCCATAGCTGTACGCCGGCTCACGCAGGCGCAGTTGTGGGTGGTTGTGGTCTTGATCCAAAGCAGTAGGGTGTAACGGGCTTTTAGTTGCTTCTGCAGGTTACAGAATGTCTTTACAGTTATCCCTGACCTGTCATTGTTCAAAACAACGGGGTCAATTTACTAAAACTGGAGATAAGTCTGGTGAAGCTGCGTATGGTTGCCAATCAGCTTCTAATTTTAAGCTTGTTCTGTTAAGCTTTGACAAAAAAACAAAACTGGAGGTTGATTGGTTTCTATGCAGAGCTGCACTAGATTTAGCATTCTCTAGTTTTGGTAAATCAACTCCAATGTCTTCTAATAGCTTCACTATTTTCTTTTTTATAAAAAATTAAAAACAGACAGTAAAAATAAACAGTACACAAATAAAAATCAAATACATACACAAAAAAATGGAGAAACACAAATAGAAACAACGCTGACTAAAATAAACAAAACGACCCTATTTTAGCTTAAATTAAAAAAGCAAAACCATTCCTTCAATTAAAATAAAAAGGTAACAAAAATCACTTTAGCCAAACCAACACATAGATGTTTAATGAAGTTTTGCAGATGCACAAACAAATACACTTTGTAAAGCTTACACCTAGTATTGAAGAATCACAGATGCAATTTTGGAAGCATTGTTATATGAAACGCGTTATTTCATTTCCTTATTAGGGCATTCCCGGCAGAAATGGTGAGAATGGCACTCCTGGTGTACCCGGTCCTCCAGGTCCTCCTGGTCCTCCTGGGATTTGTGAAGGCTGTGGTTCCCTAAATCTTGGAGGAGGAGAGCCGGTATGTAACCTCTATTTTAATTTTCACATAACACACTTCATGAGCAGGATGTATGAAAAAATACTTTACCTATTAATATTTTCGTACAAGTTATAATCAAAGTTTTGGTAGAAGTAACAAAGGTGAATGGGCTTAGACAATTATTGGTAATATTTGAACATTTGAGAGTGATACTAACAACTTCAGCCCCAGAAGAACTTACCCCCTTCCTGACATTTTTTGCGATACAGCACTGCGTCGCTTTAACTGAAAATTATGCGGTCGTGCTATGCTGTACGCAAACAAAATTGATGTCCTCTTTTTCCCACAAATAGAGCTTTCTTTTGGTGGTATTTGATCACCTCTGTGCTTTTTATTGCGCTATAAACAAAGATAGATCAACAATTTTGAAAAAAGCACAATATTTTTTACTTTTTGCTAAAATAAATATCCCAATTTTATTTTTTTAACAATTTTTTTCTTCAGTTTAGGCCGATATGTGTTCTTCTACATATTTTTGGTAAAAAAAACACAATAAGCATATTGGTTTGTGCAAAAGTTATAGCACTTACAAAATAGGTTATTGATTTATGGCATTTTTACAATTTATTTTTAATTTTTTACTGGTAATGGTGGCGATCTGCCATTTTTATCGTGACTTCGACATTGCGGTGGAGAGATCAGACACTTTTGTCACTTTTTTGAAACCATTGACATTATAAATAGCCACTGATTACTGTATAAATGTCACTGGCAGGGGAGAGTTTAACACTAGGGGGCGATCAAGGGGTTAAATGTGTTCCCTCACTGTGTGTTCTAACTGTGGGGGGATGGGACTGACTGGGGGAGGAGACCGATCAGTGTTCCTATATACTAGGAACACACGTCTCCTCTCCCCTGACAGAACATAGATTTGTGTGTTTGTCAGGAGCAATCCTGGGTGCCCAGCCGACACTGCGGCCGCTGGGCACGCACATCGGCTCCTTGGTAACCCAGCAGCGCATTCACGCCCCCTAGCGGGGAAGCAGAGGATGTCATATGACACTCGCCCAGGATGAGAGATCCCATCTGCGGACGTCATTTGAGTATACGCCAGGAATGAAGTGGTTAAAGTACCAATTATATCTTCAAATTTATATACGATTGGACAAATTACTCACTACCCTCTCTGGTATTTCTAGGATACCAACATACAGATGTTGATTTACTAAAATCAAATAGACTGTGCACTTTGCAAGTGCAGTTGCACTCATTTTTACAATGAATGTGGTGAAGCTGCACTTTGCAAAGAATACCCAATCAAGTGCAGGGAAGATTGAAAAAAAAAACAGCATTTTTGCTTGCACATGATTGGATGATGGAAATCGGGAGAGCTTCACCACATTCACTAAGCTCTGACGAAAATGAGAGCAACTGTGCTTCCAAAGTGCACAGCCGATTTGCCTTTGGTAAATCAACCTCAATGTAACGTCACTGCATTATGAAAAAGTATTAAAATCCCTTCAGGGTATTTTTTGTCTTCATCATGAGACAATCTACAAGTTGGTATATAAAACATCAAACATGAGTACATTGACAAGAATGAAACAATCCAGTGGATGTAGGATATACCCCACTGGGGACAAGCAGTTATAATATACATTGGGGGTTGGGGGTCGTGTCTCGTACCTAGGAGCAAGGTGTCCAATCAAACTCAAACACTCATAGCGACCACAGAAGTGGTAGCTCCCACGGTGGCCAGGAGGAAAGGTATGGAAGGAACCTATAATCATGTGTAAACATCAGTAATAGTGGTGAGGTAATTTAATGCTCTAAGGGATAGGGGTGACCAAGTGAAGGTAAGTGCATAGTTAGAGTTGAAGTGACTAGTGACCAAAAATTGAGTGTAGAATTGTAAATAGGAAGAGAAACAGAGGGAAAAATAACAACAGGTATAGTGAGGAAGGAAGGAGGGGGGAGGGAAGAGGGTTGACTTGGTCACCCCATCCCTTAGAGCATTAAATTAACTCACCACTATTGCTGATGTTCACACATGATTATAGGTTCCTTCCATACCTTTCCTCCTGGCCACATGGGAGCTACCACTTCTGTGGTCGCTATGAGTGTTTGAGTTTGATTGGAGACCTTGCACCTAGGTATGAGACGACCCCAAACCCTCAATGTATATTATAACTGCTTGTCCCCAGTGGAGTATATCCTACATCCACTGGATTGTTTTATTCTTGTCAATGTACTCATGTTTGATGTTTTATATACCAACTTGTATATTGTCTCCTGACGAATCGATATCCATTGCGAAACTAGTTGAGATCTCCCGTATCGTGACTTCAACCTTCACCCAAAAAAAAAAACACATCCTGGGGATTGCACCTTTGGTGATCCGATTCATGTCACGTTATGTGCACTGTTTTTAAATACTGTCTTTGTCTGATGTTTTTTATATCTTGTTCTTTGTCATTATATTAATACATTTCTGTATATTTTTTGAGATTACTGCTCTTTCTGAGTTTACCTGTCTACTGTGTACCGCAATAGTCCTCCCCGCCCACTCTACTCTGCTGGCTCTCTAGGGTCCTTGGGGTTCCCTGAGTCCTTCTGCTATTCTTTATAAAGTCCTGTTCTGATAACTCAAAATTTTATATTTTCTCTAACTTTCAGTTCCAGTGATAGTGATCATAGAACACGACAAGGAAGTCACTCTCCTTAATGGGGACACAAACAGCAATAAAAACCTGACAGTGGTTTTAACCCTTTGTCTCTGTCTATCTACCCAAAACTAAAGAAAACGTTTTACCATTAGATACACTTTGGCCCAGATTCACATACATTAATATTGCACTGCGTAATTGAAATACTCTACGCTGCCGTATTTTACCAGGCTCTACACCGAATTCTGGTAGATTTTTGCCCGTACGCTACGGCGGCGTAGTCTATTTCTCGTCGCGTACTCAAAATACGAGATTAGGGGGCGTGAAGCATTTAAATTAAGCGCGTCCCCGCGGCGATCGAACTGCGCATGCTCCGTTCAGAAATTTCCCGCCGTGCATTGCGCGAAATCACGTCGTTACGTCATTCGTTGTTTGAGTAGTGTCGTTTACGAACATTCCTATTCCCGGACGACTTACGTCAAAAAAAATAAAAGACGTCGGAAAACGTAGAAATTTTGACGTGGGAACGACGGCCATACTTAACATGGGCTGTCTAATATTAGAGCAGCAAAAAGCTGGTATAGTGTTACGCAAAAAAAAGATGACTAAAGGTGCCGTAAGAGATTGCGAATGAAGATCGTAATTTCGGGGATCGCCGGCAAAAGCTCATTTGCATACCCAGACGCGGAAAACGACAGGAAGTCCACCCAGTGGCCGCAATTTTATTGCAGCGTAGATCCGAAGGCGTATGAACACGTAATCCAGTCGAATTGAAGCCCGCAGCCGTTTATTCATGGTTTGAGGTTTTCAACTAGCTAGAAAACACGCGTAATTGGAAATTACTCCAGTCTAACACCAGTTAGACAGGCGTAATGGCTCTCTGAATCTGGGCCTTTGTTTTTTGAATACTCTGTACGTGATAGATAGAGAGAGAGAGAGAGAAATTGAATCTCATGGAATTCTTTATTCCTAACATACTGTCTGAATTTCGCGTTATCTGGGGAGTCCAGCACATTCTCATGGTAGAATAGCATGTTATCTCACTAAATCACAATTTGGGCAAGGAGTCTTTGCCTCTTTGTGTACGTTCCAAAGTAGAAAGAAAACAACTACTGAAGGGCATAGAGAGGATAAGTCTTCTAGTTTAAGATTATAAAAGATTACATTAAAAAATGTCCATACACAGCCATAATTTTCTAAGTGTGACATTTAAATTGAGAATAGCATGCACCAATTAGGATAGGAATAGGGGCGGGGTCATAATGACATTAACATCAGTGCTATTTGGAAGATCATTACAGTGTTCCCAGTGCAGAGGTGCAATAAGGACAGACAGGGTAGCTGTCTTAGTACTCCTTGTTCTAAGCAAGTCATCTGCATTTATGTCTATCCATAACAGAGAAGAATTAGCTGCAAACAACACGTAATAGGTTACTAGGGAGGGCTGCGGAAATAATAAAGCTTGAGATGTGATTCAGCAAGGCACTGCATTTTGGAAGGGAAACATGTTCATAGGGATAGCCTTTGGCCACTGCTGAACTCCTCAAAGTATAGCATTTACAGACTGTATCCCAGAAATAAAAGGACCCTTGGAACCAATGTTCTGTAGCCTGCATAGGTATCTTATCTACGTTTAATACAGAGCTCTTTTTAATTACAAGTGTATTTAGCCAATGAACATTACACTTTGTATTTCCATTTTTAAATCATATGTCAAACCAGCAGTTTGTTTGCATCAATGTGTCTTTGCTCATTTTTGAATGGTCTCATGTGTTAAACTCTTCTTTTTGAAATATAAATCTGTATATATTTTGAACATATTCTGTTGGTAATTGACAAAGAACATAGTTACCCAATGTAAAATAAACCAAAATGTATAACTTTCTATTAGACTTATTCAATAAAAAAAAAAGAAGAAGAAAGACATTAAAGCGACTTAAACTGAACTAGAACATAGGCTGATCGCCCATTCGCCGAACAGTGAACAATTTGGGGTGTTCGCGGCAAGTTTAAAAAGCCACGAAACACCCTTTAAAAGTCTATGGGAGAAATCTAAATCTTAGAAGGTTAATATGCAAGTTGTTGTCAAAAAGTGTTTGGGGACCTTGGTCCTGCCCCAAGGGACATGTATCAATGCAAAAAAAAGTTTTAAAACCTGAAGTTTTTTTCGGGAAACAAGTGAAACAATAAAAGTTAAATATTTCTTAAAATTTCGAACCTGGGGGGTGTCTATAGTATGCCTGTAACGTAGCACATGTTTTCCGTGTTTAAAACAGTCTCTGCACAAAATGACATTTCTAAAGGAAAAAAAGTCATTTAAAACTACTTGCGGCTATAATCAATTGTCGGGTCCCAGCAGTACAGATAAAAGTAATTGAAAGTCATTGAAAAAAAAAATGCGCGGGGGTCTCCCCAAATTCCATTACCTGGCCCTTCAGGTCTGGTATGGATATTGAGGGGAACCCTGTGGCAAATTTAAAAAAAAAAAAATCATAACCAGACCCTTATCTGAGTACGCAACCTGGCAGGCCACAGAAAAAAAGGGGGGACCAGAGAGTGCCCCCCCTCCTAAACCATGCTAGGCCACATGCCCTCAACATGGAGAGGATGTCCCCTGTTGTTTGACAGCTCTTTTATAACTGAGGACGGGGCCATCCGTGACGTGTGACCCCGCCCCTCTGATGTGTCATGGGAAATCCCCATTGCGTCAGAGGGGGCGGGGTCATCCGTCAACGTCACAGGGCCTGGATATGGAACTTGGGGGGACCACCACGCATTTTTTTTCAATGACTTTCAATGACTTTTATCTGTATTTCCGGGACCTGACAATTCATTATAGCCACGAGTAGTTTTAAATGACTTTTTTTCCTTTAGAAATGTCCATTTGTGCAGAGACTATTATAAACATGGGAAACATGTGCTACTTTACAGGCATACTATAGACATCCCCCAGGTACGAAATGTACATTTTAATTTAAATAGGTTGTTCACTTTCCAAGAAAATTCTCATTATGCAAGAGAAATTTTCACTTAGCCAGGTAAATGGAGTGGAATTCTGCTGACTTCTATCATCCAATCATGTGCAAGCAAAAACTTCTTTTTTTTCCCCTTGTACTTGATTGGGTATGTTTTCAAAGTGATTTCTTCCAATATTCACAAAGTTAAGGGAAAAATCCATTGCAAAGTGAACTGCTTATTCGCTTTAAATAAATCGACCCCAGGCAGGTCTAAAACTGTGTTTGATTGCATATGCAGTACATTAAATAGCCAATAGACACTTTTGTCTATAGATTATAATATTTTACACACTGTAGACATAAAATATAATAAATAGCAAACCATTTGAAATATACATTCCAGAAGTAAAAAAGACATTTCCAGGCGACAAATTGTTAGCAGCTTTAAAAAGTAAAGTGTACAGCTACATATTGCAAATATTGATATCTTCTCTTGTAATAACATAAAATATCACTTTTCAAAACATACAGGGATGCCTGTAAAGGAAATATTTCTGTATTTTAATCAATAATTTTATTTTACATTACTGTCTTTTTTTACAGAATTACAGTCCTCAATATGACTCCAAATCTGGATATGATTTCAAATCTGGCGCAGGTCACATGGGGGGTCAAGCAATGGCTGTAAGACTCTAATCTTCATTCCATCCCACTTAACTTTTCTTTTTTCAGAAGTATGGTAGTACTGTACCAGGTTTTTGACCAGTGAACTAAATACCTAAAACATCCTCCATGAGACTAATTTGCTAAAGAAGTAAATGAAATGCTGCAACAAACCTGTATGCCCTTTAAATACCCAATCATGTTCAGGGTGATTGTCTAGAATTCCCCTGAGCTTGTTTGTGTGTTTGAAATGAACACAGGCTCACTGTGCCAACATGAAATGTATTCCTTTTGCTAAGGAATATATATTATATATGGATATTTTATTACATGGTTCTGTGTTATGTTATTTGATATGAAAAATGGACACGGTTAGTTAATGACTTAATGACTTAACAAATTGTCATTCCATATAACAGGTTGGAGTGAATACTGATATTGCTTTTGGTTCTTGGAACAAACCATAAGTTTAACACATTTCATTGCTGATTGTCACAATTCTGTCCAAAAGTTTATGCAAAGAAATGATGTTAAAATAACTAAACATTGGCTTGCATACTGCATTACCCTCTAGATCCACCATTATATTCATTGTACCAGTAGGTACAACGAAGGGCTGTAAAAGGGCTGTAGGACCATCAAAATAGCTAAAAATGTAATGGGTTGAACTCTAGACAAGTAGCCAGAGTTGATGTACATACACTATATTACCCAAAGTATTTGGGACGTCTGCCTTTACATGCACATTAACTTTAATAGCATCCCTATCATAGTTCATAGAGTTGGCCCACCCTTTGTAGCTATAAGAACTTCAGATCTTCTGGAAACAAGGTCCATAAAGACATGGATGAGTGAGTTTGGGGTGGAGAATCTTGACTGACTTGCACAGAGTCCTGAATTAGAGCAGAGACTGGGAGCCATGCCTTCTCATTTACATCAGTGTCTGAGCTAAGAAATGCTCTTCTGGAAAAATGGTCAAACGTTCCCATAGAAACACTTCTAAACCTTGTGGACAGTCTTCCCAGAAGAGTTGTAGCTGCAAAGGGTGGGCCAACTCAATATTGAACTCTATGGACTAAGACTGGAATGTCATTAAAGTTCATGTGCTTTTACAGGCAGGTGTCCCAATACTTTTTCCTAATATAGTGTATATGTAAAGTGTCCGACCTGCCAATGTATTTTTAATTCTTTTCAGCCAGCCCTGCGAGTTAGACAATTCTGCCAGACAGGACAAGCTGGTCCTCTGCCTCCCGGCAGACAACACTAATTGGCACTCTACTTCACTGTAAAAATGTTCAGTGTACAGACTGGCATCCCTGTTGGAAGCAAAAGAGGCCCAACTGGTTTTTCTTAATTTCCCCTTAACTAATCTTTGAATGAAAAATGATCGCAACTGTTTTTATTTTCTATCTACCTGGAGTTCAGCTTTACCTGAAAATGAAACAACTGAATTTGACCCCTTAACATGTCTGGATATAGAAAAAAAAGCTTTTTTGCTTAGGCAATTGACTCCATACAATATAAATTATAGTTGGCAAAACTAGTGGCACATCACATGTATAAATGACAGATTAATTGTTTAATTCATTCATTACTAATAAGTTGACAAGGTATGTTACATTGCTTAACCACAATGACTAATTTTAACATATATTCTTGCATTGAAACATAATTTTATCATGAATCAAAGCATGGAAAAATAACAAGAATTTACATGTCTACTAACATTTCATACATTTTTCTCAAATCCAATTATCAGATAGTTTGCCAGTTATTTATGAAAGGTTTTCCATTCCTGTAAGCATGTACTCATTGTACGTACTATATGAGGTTGCATAAGGAATAGTTTGCTGAGATGAAAGAGTTATTTTAACCCTGTTTTTTTTTTATTGCATACTATAACGTTCTGCTACAAACTGGCAATTCACAAATACACACTTAGCTGTTAGAAGTTTTATTTTCTTAGGTACTTTTGTTTACTTTTATTCCTGTTCTTTTCAATTGACACCCAACAGTTATGAGGAGTGCAAATTGAAGGACGAAAACTGGACAGCCGCACTCCGAAATCACTTAAAATAAGTTGTCTTTTATTTTTCAACTGTACACACAGTCACTGCAACCAACAAAATACAGTATGGCCGACGCGTTTCGCACTTACAATCAGTGCTTAGTCATGGCTAAAAAAGGTTCACATCTTTTTAGCCATGACTAAGCACTGATTGTAAGTGTGAAACGCGTCGGCCATACTGTATTTTGTTGGTTGCAGTGACTGTGTGTAGAGTTGTAAAATAAAAGACAACTTATTTTAAGTGATTTCGGAGTGCGGCTTTCCAGTTTTCGTCCTTTAATTTGCTATCATTAGCATTGCCAGCACCTTGGTGGTTCAACAACCCTTGATTGCACACGGGGCTCACCTGGAGCGGTGAGAAATTTGTCAGTTATGAGGAGTGATTCCCTTTTTAAATTGACACGTGTGTTTAAAATAATTTAATAAAATCAGTAAAATAACATACATGTGTAGTTTCCTCTAATTTTAGAGACTTTTTGTGGCATGTTTGCTGGTAAGTCTTCATTGTTTTCCCCAACAGTGGACTCAATCCAACAAATGAAGGCAACACACAATCTCCTCCCCTCATTTTATTCATTAACATGACACATCCCACAAGACTTTTCTCTCTAATGCTTTTTTTTTTTTATAGAGCTTGGTTGTTCTTGTTTTTATAGCACTACAATTTACTCTGTGCTTTTCTTATTGTACATTCACTTTAGTCTCTGCCCCTAAGAAACTTTCAATTTAAAATCCCTACCCTGCATGCATACATAAGTCAGGAACCTACTAGCAGGTCTTTCTAACAGGCAATGCAGTTAATATATAGACCAATTATTGTTACAAGTTATACTGTCATAGGTACCATTAGGTCAAAATACAACAAAAAGTAGATGACCTTGCATGAATTGTAAACCTCTACATAGGTAGATATTCATTTTATTATTTCATTCTAATTTATTTACAGGCAGTTTACTCAAATGTTTAACTTTCCAATAACTCTTTTTTATTCGAAATACGCATGTGTTGCATGAAAGATTTTAACGAGTACATTTCATTTTACCTAATGATGACATTCATTCCTACTAAATAAAACTCATCTAATCCACAGTGAGGAGGTGTTTTTCCTAACATGTCATATAACATAATATGTCTCATTATGTGCTACTGATCTACATTCCATTACAGCATTTATTTTTTGACCACAGACTCCGTTAGCTGGACTTGACAGAGGAATTTGGTGACACTCCATACTCCTGTTACCTTTACCATTATTGATCTGCATATATTTTAGTTATTAAAGAAGTACTACTTCTATTTTACATGCTTTTTTATAAATATTGCTTGACATTCTACAGTAGGAGCGAGTGATGTTAACTTTACATACACACATATATATGTATTGAGAAATAGGTTGGGACACTAGGTTAATCATGCAGAATATGACCATAACTTTCCAGTTTAATTTTGATATAATGAAAGATGTTCTTTAAACAGACAGCTCACCCAAAACTGACATTTTAATCATAGGTGAAGCCTAGCATAATGATTTGTTCTGTACCTACCCAACTGGCTTTTGCTTCTTACCATCTAGCATTAGGTTTCCCACTCACATTGTTGTATTCTTCATTATATAAATACAATACAAATTCATCAGAGAGAGTGAGACCCTAATTAAATGGTTACTACCTGTTTGTAAGTTGAAAATGCAAATGCACATTCTGTCATTGGAGTCTTTGGGTTTGCTTCACTAAAAGCAAATAGACTGTTCACTTAGCATAGTGAATGAGATGAAGATCTGTGGACTTCTAACATCATCATAGGCGTGCACAGGGGGTGTGTCGGGTGTGCCTGGGCACACCCTAATCATCCTGTGTGCCAGTCCTGAAAAAAAGGCAGTACACCCTGCCCTCCATGCCCTCTTTGTTTAAAAGGGGGCACAAGCACCTTCCAAGCAGGAGGACCAACTGTACTGCAGATATCAATCCTCTTATTCCTCCCATTGCAGTGCTACTGGCTTCTCCTCATCTCCCTCCCTCCGGCTGTGATGTAGGGGGATCGGCTCTAGCATCTGTACCTATATCCTGTCCTCAGTCCCTTTTTCAGTCTTAAATGTAAGAGATCAGGGGTATGTTTAGAATCCTGATATTTTCCAAAAGGGCAAATAAAAATAAATAAAAAAATAACTCATTCACATGTACTTTGCACTCCCCACTGCCTAGCTACTTCCTACATATGTTGCTCTGTGTTTGAGCTTTGGGATGCACACTCTAATGCAATAGTCTGCACACACCTATGATCATCATCATCATCATGTGCAAGCAACTATACTTTTTTTAACGTGCACTGATTGGGTATTCTTTGCAAAGTGATTTTTTTACCACATTAACTAAGCTAGGGAAAACATGCTAGTAAAGTGAACAGTCTAGTATCTTTGGCAATTCATCTTCATTGAGATATTCAAAATCAAATCTTTTAAAGGATAGTTTCACATTTTAAACATATTTAGAGTTTAACATGTAACATGTTCTAGCACATGTTCCCCTCACCCCATTCCCCTGTGACAGCGGACAGTGCCCCCCCACCCTGAAGTAGCTGTCACTGTTAGCATCAGCATGGTTGTGCAGAGCTCTGCCTGCACAGGCGCACATTCTGTGATGAATAAACTACAAGTCATGTCTTCCAGAGAGGCATACACCTTGTATTTTTCAATGGACTGCAAGGGTGCTGCTCTATTAAGGCTTCCTACAGCTCTGACACTAACAGCCTGTACAGAAGTAGGGGCATACAGCCATATGCAGTATCTGCAGGAGCCTGACATTGCACCCACAATCCATTAATCCCAGGTTCAATGCTCCTAATAAATGTACTTTTCTCCCTGCAAAAAAATTGTCTATCCCATAAGGTTTAGCAAACAATGATCTCCCAAAGGCTGAAATAACGAGTTATATTTTCAAACTGTATGAATTCATTTTATTTTATTTTAAATGGAAGATTTAGGGGCAGGCATACGTTGGATTTGCGTGCTTACCATGAAAGACATAGCTACATTAGGAAAAACAAATCTAAGTACTATAAAAAAAAACATAGAGAATTATGACTTGCCTTTTAGCAGAATTATTTATTGCTTAGACTTAGTGCTTCAAAGGAGCTAATTTATCTGCAGACAGTAAATGGATTAAGCTGAGAACTGTAAAAAAAAAACATTCATAAGTCTTTTGGACCAAATAAAGTGTCCTTGTGGTAAGCTTTCACTGTGCTAATTTACCAATGACATCTGTTTATAAACAATGTTTGTAAAAAGCTTTTCATTAAAGTACAAATACTGTGCAAAACGCATTAATATTTACATTCCTCATCAAATATCGTCACGGTTGAGTTTATTTCCAAACACCGTTATTATTGATTCGATTGAATGGATGGAAGATAATTAATTCCACGAAAAACACTTGAAATGTTCAAACTGTAATATTTAGATAACAAAGTATTTTAGAATTTGTGACGCACATGCATATTTGCAGCCCTAGGATTTCTGAATCTTGCTATACCTAAAGGCTTGGCCATACTTTTGTGTAGTCCACATGGGCATGGGCTTTAGATAGCATGACTTCTGTGGGTGGCTCCAACTGGAATTCCCAGTGTCTAAAGTCCCATACACACTATCAGTTTTCCTGCAGGTTTTTTCTCTTCAGGTTCACCAAAACCATCTAATATGAGGTCACAAGAGTTTCAATTTGTATGCAATCAGGCAGGCCTTGCACTACATAGTTTTGGTAAACCCGAAGAGAAAAACCTGCAAGAAAACTGATAGTGTGTATGGGGCTTAAGCAGTGGATCTGCCAATGCTTTTTACTAATAAGCAAATGATAAGCTTACCACTATAAAGTATCAAATTCCTAACCTACCATTAACAACTAAAACAACTTTAAATGGTAGGTTGAACGATAACTTTTGAATATCTGTCCTAAACAATACAGTCTTTTCTTTCTGTACTTCCTTGCAGTAAAGACAAGCTCAATACTTTTTAAGGTAGCAATTCTATAAAAAGATAAGATTATTGATTATGCTCACATAAGGGTTGCTGATGTTGCAGCCACCTATGGGAGTAACTTCCATGTTGAAACTGTCTTAATATACAACACATTAACAGTTCCTCCTGATTTCCACTATTTCATTGACTGTGAAAATGAGTCTGCCTATACTGACTTTCTAAAACAGTCTTCATAGAAGGCAATCCTTTCTATACTTGACACAGTTAAAGGACATTTGAGCAATAACAAGCTCAAATAAATATCAAGTAAATATGTTTTTTAACTTTTTTAAGGCTTTCAGGGTAACCATTTCATGCATACCAACCTATAGCTCAGCATCTAACACCTAGTACAAGACCTAACCATACCATCCCTTCTAGGTGAGATTCTATAGAGTGACAGGTTTGATGTCTGAAACATGATCAACTGGAAGGTGATAATCAGTTCACCAGCAGTCAGATCTCATCGATATTGCCTGAAAATGACATGTATTTAGAATATAGTATACGATAAAACCAGATATTTCAGCTCAGAGAGACAAAACAATTAGACAAACTTACTTTTTTATATACTGTATATATATACTTTGTAGCCATCAAATCTAGCTAAACTACAAACTATTTATTGGTTTAACAATATTTAGCCTTATGTTCCAAGCACCAAAAAAACAAAGATAAATAAAATACACAATAAAACCAGCTCCTATTGTGCATTGTCAAGCATTGCAGGATCTCAGTTTTAGAGCTAAATTTCAAGTCTAATGGTCATAAACTATGAATTAACATACTATACCACCTTTCTTTTCTACGTAGGGTTTTCCTGGACCTCCTGGCCCACCTGGACCATCTGGTCCTGCTGGACAAACTGTAAGTATAATGACTGCTTTATCATTAGACGGTAATCTTTGCCTTTGCTTGCCATTATTATAGTGTTGAAATACAGTTTATTTAGCATGTTTTAATAGTTTGCTGTTGCATTTCAGTACAAAGAGCTAATATATATATATATATATATATATATCTATATATCTATAGATATATCTATATATCTATAGATATATAAAGATATATATATATATATATATATATATATATATATATATACACACACGTGAATTCAGTAGGGAAACTAAGCTAAGAAACTTTGTGAATATGACTAACAATAATATAGAACCAAAGCAAATATTTTACCAACTTTTAATTGCTTTCTGAGTCCCTTTTGGGAATATTTCTCCGCTGCTCTTTTCTGTTTGGGTGTCAGACAAAGCAAAAAAGTGAGGCAAAGTTTCCCTGTTTGTACACAGGAAATGAAAGCCAGCTACCAAAGCCAGCAGCATGTTAGCATGCATTAAAAAGGAAATTTATTCCAGGGATAAAATGATTATTCTGCCACTTTATAAAACTCTGGTTTGGCCACATCTGGAGTATTCTATCCAGTTCTGGTCATGAGTCCTCAGAAGGGACATGATGGAGCTCAAGAGAGTCCACAGAAGGGCAACTAAATGAATGGGGCGAAAGGACATCAATTATGAGGAATGACTACAAGCGCTAAATGTATTCTTCCTGGAGAAGAGACGCTTGAGAGGAGATATCATGGCACTATACAAATATCTCAATGGTGATCGCAATGTAAGTAAGAAACTTTTCAGTGCCATGGGGCCACACGGTGTGACTGGAAGTGAACTGGGTTAACCTTAAGCTGCGTAGGGGGTTTTTAACTGACAGGCGATAAGGAACTCTCTTCCACAAACGGTGGTGTCGGCAGGAAGTATGGATAGTTTTAAAAGACTCTCGGATGGGCATTTTAGCGGAAAACAATATACAGGAATATGGGAAATTATTTTCCTACAAACACACACACACCTACACAGGTTGAACTGGATGGACTGTTGTCTTTATTTAACCTTACCAACTATGATACTATAAAAAAAGACACATTTTTATTTTAGAGTATAAAAGAGTTAGGCTAAGTGTACATGTGTGGGTAAATTGCCTGTGCCTCTGAAATATGAATTTTAATTGGATCACCGGTGGGAGGTGTTGGACAGCCAGTGAGGATGCAATGTGATGCCTCCTTGTGGCCTGGTTTAACATCTTAAATAGAATTATAAAGTAAATAATAAGTTACTATACATGTTCATGTGAAAAACTGGCACAAAGAAAAACACTGCATCAAACTTAAATGTGCACATAAATGAAAAAAATGCAAGCATAATGTCCATAAGTGAATACATCCCAACACTAAAACTAAACCAGAGCCGTTTGACCCCCTTTTACAGAACGGTCAAAAAACACTTTGGGGACACCAGATTGGTTCCGCTAATGGCATTAATGAACATCTACGTTCTTTATGTACTATTATACAATAAAAACACAATGGGTGAACTGGAATATAATGCAGTCACTGGTTTTGGCATTCTGTTCATGCTTAGTTATGGCTGCATTTATAGAAATATTGACATTAAAATTAAATAAATAAAGTTGACATAACTTTTCACTAAAATGTTAAATTTTCTTTAGGGACCTCATGGATATCAAGGACCCGCTGGTGAATCTGGACAGCCTGGACCACCTGTAAGTGCCTGTATTTAAAACATGCAAAAACAAACATTTACATTTTCTTATGCAATAATAATCAGTATGTCAGTAACCTAAAACCAAAGGCCCAACACACTAAGCTCTAATGCATATTATACTTGTCTGAACAATTGATATTGGTAGGCATGTGATTTATTTATTTTTAAGCTTTTTTTTCTGTTTTTAGGTGTGTTTTACTTCATGAGCTAATTACACAAAAATAAGGGCCTAAACCATGCATGTAGCAGAAGAGGGATGAGGGGTGCTTTCCAAAAAGACACAAAATAAATGGACTCTGGAAGGATGTTCAATTATTATTGCATATCCCACTCCCTCAGTGTAAGGAGCCAATTCAGGTTTTTGGGCAAGCTTGCATTGCCAATGACAAGCACCTATGCACAAGTTTCCCTGAATCCCTGAGGAAAGGTTGTCACTGCCTAAAAAGTGAGATTTGCCCCCAGAAGCTATTGCACAAAGTATGAGCCTACTGAATGCATGGTTTACACCAGGGGACTTAAACTGGTGGCCCTCCAGCTGTCGCAAAACTACAAGTCCCATCATGCCTTTGCCGGCAGGAGCCATGCTTGTAACTGTCAGCTTGTAGTTTTGCAACAGATAGAGGGCTGCCAGTTTGAGCTTGGTAAGCATGGTGGAGCGCCGCGGAGGGGGGGGGGCGACGATACCGAGAGTGTGCGAGAGCGATCGGGCAGCAGCAGAGCGGCCCAAATGCTCTCACCTGACAGGCACAAGTCTGCCTGTCAGTTTCACACACAATCCCAGTAGCTGCAGCCATTGGATTGTGTGTAATACCCCCCCCCCACCATTAGGTCCGTATGACATAGGGACCTGGTGGCGAAAGGTTTAATATAATATGTACAAATCGGAGCTGGGTATTGCCACTGGGAAAATGATTACTACATTTTAGAAAAATACTGTACCGATGGCAGAGGTTCTTTTCATGTGCCTCAAAAAATCACATGCCTGGGGATGCCTTAAAACTGTATGTTATGTTTACAGAACAATATGCTTTTCACAGATAATCTTAGCATTAGCCTACACTGGCTATGCATATTTGTCTGTGAAATTAATCATTTTTCTTTTACAATTAGTTTGGTTTACATATAGCAGCACACCCGTCTGATTCGTGTCAGTCTGAATGTAGTAAATAAAATGAAAAAAAAAAAAGAAGCGGTGTGGGGTTCACCTTAAAATTCCAACCAGACCCTTATCCAGTCATGTGATTGGGTGACAAGGCAGGTGTGGACATTTAATAATAATAATAATAATGTGTGCTGTCACTTTATTTTCAAACAGTATATGACCCGGGGATTAGATCTAAACACTATTATTATACATTACACATACTGTTGATTCATAACTGTCCTGTTGTTGACTAATTAAAAATTCGCTTTAAGAACAGACAGTAGTTGATGCAGCAGTGTAAAATTGGACAACAGCAGGACATTTTTAATCAGGGAAAATTGCACAAAGTGTGCCAGAGACAAAAACCAAGAGACGATACTTCTTGTCAGAGGCACTGAGCTCAATGAACAGCTTGAAACCTTGGACCAATGGTAAAGCACCATTGGCCCCAGCTGTCCAATAAAAATGCTGCAGTGGAGGCTCTCCTCTCACTGCAGTGTCGTCATAGAAGGGGGTACGTGAGTAAAAGACAAATGCTCTCTTCCAGCTTAGCCTTCTTAACTAGAAGCAAAAAACATGGGTTTATGGGTATAAGATTTACCCATAATCCCATGTTTTTCTCACACAGTTAGGCAAATGTGAATCTTCTACTGCTGAAAGGTTACTGTTTTTATCAAGCTAAATAATATATTATTATGCCATATGCTATAACATAATAATGTATTATTTAGCTATTTACTGTGAAATTACTGGTTTGAAGTTATAATTTCAAACTTCAGTAATTTGTCCATTAAGCCACCTGCTTTAGTACAGATTTTGAAAATATAGAAAATTACATTAAAAACAATATATAATAATAATCTGTATATTACTTATTTATGGTAATTAACCCCTTGCCACCCAGGCCAATTCTGTCACTTCTTCTAGAAAATTACGCAGAGCCCCCAAACGTTATATATATTTTGTTTTAGCAGAAACCCTAGGGAATAAAACAGTGGTCATTGCATATTGGTGCCCTGGCAAGAGAACTGGGATTGATGTTTACATTTAAAATGATGCCTGTTTTTTATTCACTATTATGTATTTCTGTAATTGTAGGGATCTCCAGGTCCAGCTGGAAATGCAGGGCCTCCCGGTCAACCAGGAAAAGATGTAAGTATATTTTCCATCTCTTGCAGCAGCAGGTCTTTATCTTTGTTATTTTCACGAAATAAAACATTAATGTCATAATAGTTTATTGTTTCAACCTCACATGCGAGCAAAAGTTGATCATGTATTACAAAAAAAAAATAGAAATTCTGCTGCCACAAGTTCTGGCTTATGTGGTCTTTCCCCTAACTTGGCCAACCCCCTATTTACATACTGCTTCTCTCTATTGTTGCTCTTCCTAAATCATTATTCTGGTTTGTATATATAGGATAGTAACAGAAGAAGCTTTCCCCAGCACACTAAATATATAAATATATATATATATATATATATATTGTATATAACTGAATGCATTACTGGCTAAATGATTCAGCAGAGGGTATTGTAACTTGAAACTTACTAAATACCCGCAGAGTAGAATAAACAATGCAAACAGAGTCAGAATGGTAAATAATATTCATAAAGTACAGAATAATGGTCAAAAGATATTGAAGCTGTGTTCCTCAAATCAATGTTTCTGTGTCTCAGTCAGGGCACTAGGTGGCAGCACATGGCAGTTTCCATAAGGACTCATATGCATTGGCGCAAAGAGCCGTATAACATAAAAACAAGCATATTTCTGTGCCTAGGAGTGATTGGCGTTTGTGTATAGTGGCCTGTAAAAATCAAGGACAGGCTGTGGCTGTACATGAATAACTCCACATCTGAGTGTTTACATGCTTATGGGGTATTATACTGTATGTGTCCCCTGGATGCAGACAGTTTGCATTCAGGGCTGTTGATTTATCTCTGTATGCATTTAAATGCTCGGATGTGCAGTTACCAGTGTACAGCTGCAGCCTAACATTGATTTGCACAGGCTGCTGCCTGTGAATGCATTTACACATCTGTACTCGGTCGATGATGGTGTAAGGTCCCCTGCAGTCGTGTAAATGAATCCTACAGCACAATAGTAACAGCAACAAGAGAAGATTTACTACTTTAGTAAAAAAAAAAACATTTCTCAAATAGCTACTTGCACTTAACCTCACAGAGCCTCATAGCAAAGTACATGCTAGGTCCGGTAACACAGGTGAATGGCTGGAGACACAGGGTTACTCCAGTAATCTGTTAGCAATTGGAAAAGTGCTCTCCCCAGTGGTTGGGTCTTCCACAGAAGATCTATGCTATTAGGCTTCTGCCCAGCTGCCAGCATTGAGACTAACTAACTAAGTGTATTGCCTACGTTTTGTGTAGATGTGCATACCCCCCAATCATTGTAGTAGTATGTACATATCGTATTTATTGGGGTATTGCGCGCTCCGGTGTATAGCGCGCACCCCTAAAGTAGCCCCGAAATTCCTGTAAAAAAAAACATTTTATAACATTTTATTACTTTCAGTTTTGGTGTCTTGCCCGGCGTCCATCGTCTGGGCCGGCATCCGTCTGCGGCCTTGGTGGTGTCCTCCCGGCTACTCCCGCGCTGTCCGAGTTGAATCCCTGCTTCCCGCACTCAGTTTGAAGCCTCCGCCGACATATACCGAGTGCAGTACACTAGGGCACGCTCAGCCACGCTCGGCTTCTCACGTATAAACGTCACAGAGTGTGACTACGAGCGAAGCCGAGCCTGGCCAAATGTACCCGAGTGTACTGTGCATTGTATATGTCGGCGGAGGCTTAAAACTGAGCGCGGGAAGCGGGTATCGGCGTATATCACGCAGCCACGATTTTCCCCTTATTGGGGAAAAAAGTGCGCGGTATATGCCGATAAATACGGTATACATCTCTAGATATGAGAGATATTACACAAAAGAGGTAGTTCCATCCGCACTACACATTTATTGATAGGGTTACATAATATATACAAATGACACACTAGACAGTAGTTATAACACAATGTAGTATAAGTATAAGTCCCCTGGCTTACATGATAATTCACAAATTACCCACAGCAACCATAATTACAGTACAGTGTACAAGTATGGAGTTAGTTTACCTTTTCACTTCAGGTCGGGGCATTGTAACTGCTGTTTGTCCCCACACAAAAAGAGATTAATAGCATGGTGCTAAAGCATTATATCCCCTTCTTCCTTTCTGTACCGTGGCTAATATAATTCACCCTAATTGGTCACTGTACTTAGCAAATGTATACTGAGCACAGCCTAATTGGATGAGTCAAAGAAGGCTGCTGCTTACAACCCATGTGAGATGTGATCAGGGAAAAAAAAGGCCAACCTTTGCAGTGGAACCAAATACAGCATCACCAACACAACACTCAATAGTTTAAACACACTTCCCTCCAAATGAAATACACTTCTAATTGAAAGAGATTCATAATTACAATATAATTACAATAATTACAATATTTTTACAGCTGTTAATTCAGATTAAACTGAAAGGCAACAAGTGGAGGACTCTACACCTGACTGCAGATTACACCTCTGCTTTATGCGACACAACGCAAATGCTTAATGTTTTGATAAAGGCTACATTCATACTAAGTCGTTTAACAGGCGCTATAGCATACCTCCCAACTTTTTGAGATGGAAATGAAGGACACCTATCAGCAAACGTATGCAGGCATAGGACACACCCCTTGCCACACCCCCTTAAAGGAGAATGGTACAAAAAAACAAGATTGGTTAAAGTGCATGGTGTTGAAAGGAGCACTCTGCTACATATATCAATCTGCAACAAGCCACAAATCTCTCACAGTCCCACTTTTTATCATAGTCAATTTACAGGAGGCTGTATGAGAGCTTGGCAGCCTGACCCTCACTGAAAGGACAGCTTTTCCTGCTGTTGCTTCCCTAGATACAAACCATAATAAAGTATTTGAATTTTAACATGTCTTGCTGGTGAGGTGCCCCTAACTGATTGGTCATAACTGTAGTACAGTAATTTATCATAAGAATAAAAGGAAACCAATAGTAAAAATATATATATACAGGGACTGCCATTGCTGACCCACCATGAAAATGCTAGTTGCCTGGCTGTAATACCGATTCTGTGTATTTTGAGTCAATGACTAGTTTGCCGCAAGTGAAATGAGAACCCGTATTTGCATACCCATTTTGGGTCAGTGATCAAGTTAGAACTAAAGCTAGAGAATCAGTAAGATAACCAGGCAACTAGAATTTTCACAAAACAGTCAGCAATATGTATATTTTCTCATTGTTGGTTCACTTAAGTAAGAGGTGCCCAACCAGTGGCCTGGGGGCCACATGTGGCCCGTGGAGCCTTCTGATGTGGCCCGCAATCACCTGTTCTGGAATGGCTGGTTGGAAAGCCAATTTGCAGGTTGCTGACCTGCCATCCCAGAGCATCAGTGTTGTGAATGAAGCCAGTAGTAGAGGAAGCAAGTGGCTTTTCAGAAAGTGCACCACACCTGCAGGATATAATAGACGTCTATGGCAAAGTGCAGCTAACCGGTGGGAAAACCACAGGTACACTGCGGCACACCCAAGGTGTGGGTAGACCGCAGGCCATCAGTGTAAAAGCAGCCTTATGCCCCTTTCACACGATCAGTTTGACCCAATCAGACCCACCATTCACCTCTATGGAGCAGAAGATGTAAACAGACTTTTGTCCATTTACACCCACCTACCTCCAATCCGATCTGCTAAAAAAAAAAACAGAAGTGGATCCATCTCCTTGATTGGATCAGAGGGCCCAAAGTGTAGATTGGGCTGTGTCTGCTTTGCATATGCAGACTGGACACAGACCTGTCATCTGCCCACTCTGTTCATTGTGGCCCGTGACTGGTTAATAAGTCCCTTAAGACAGTGGCCCTCAGCCTTCAAAGGTTGGGCACCCCTGGCTTAAGTAGTAATAAAGGTAACTATCTGCATTCGTAACTGTTCCTAAGTCACATGAAAATGCCAACTTGCAGCATGTATTTCAAATACACCTGTATACAAGTATATGTGGTTATATCTTCAAAGATATAATTTTGAAAGAATGAATCTTCATACAAAAGCCCACATTTCTGCATAACTGTCATTAAACCAAAAGCCCAGGAGATGGCAGTGTTGACTTTCTGCAAGAGATGCAATTTAATACTTGGTACATGCTGTAGCTGAAATGTAACGCTCGTACATTACAAAACATTGTAGCAGTTTTAATAAATCATCAGAACATCTATAATAATACATGAACAGGTTTTGCATTTATTAGTTTAGCCGATTTTTTGATCTAACCGTTCATTTATGATTTTGCCTGCTTTTTTAAAAAAAAAAAAACATTAAAATAAAATGGTACTGTATGTATTTCAGCAGGTTTAAAAAGTAAAATTCAATGTGCTTAATTATAACAGACAGAAACATTGCTTTCTGATTTAGTAATTCTTATGCTCTAAATACATACACTTGCTACCACTAGCAGCTATTTACAAACAGTCCAGTTTTTTCTTAAATACTTGAAAATGCTTACTGAATTTGCTTTATATATATATATATAATTACTTATTACAATTATAAATGGTTGCAGTTCATTTTCTAGAAAGAGGAAATAAAGATTACCTACCCTTGGCTGATAATCTCAGGCTTGGGAACTGTGGAGTTGATTTACTAAAACTGGAGAATGCAATATCTGGTGCAGCTGTGCATAGAAACCAATCAGCTTCCAGGTTATTTTGTCAGAGCTTAATTGAACAAGCTGAAGTTAGAAACTGATTGGCTACCATGCACAACTGTACCATTTGTTTCACTTTCCAGTTTTAGTAAATCAGACCCAGTTTGTTCAACTTCTTAGAACAAGTGTATGGGGTAACTGTTGTTTTGGGGAAGGTATAAAGTGTTTTTGTGGACCACTTTTTCTAGTTTAAGGGCCAGTTCACACCAGACGCATATTTTGAACACTCCAGTTTTAATAAATCAACCCCACTAGGTCATTATTATAACATTTAGTTAATCTGCACTTACCGCATTGCTTTGAAGTTATGTATATAGCTCCAATGTATTCTACAGTGCTTTACAGAAAATGTGGCTGATCACATTATTCCTTGACCCTTAGGCCGCGTACACACGATCAGACCGGTCCGATGAAACTGGCCTTAAGGCCAGTTTCATCGGACCAAATCGATTGTGTGTACGGCCCATCGGACCGCTGTCCATCGCACCAAAGTTTTAAAACTTGCTTTAAAATCGGTCCGATGGATGCCTGACCATCGGACCAAAACGATGGTTAGTACGCAAAAGCATCAGACCAAAAACCTGCGCATGCTCAGAATCAAGTCGACGCATGCTTGGAGGCATTGAACTTCGTTTTTTCAGCACGTTGTTGTGTTCTACGTTACCGCGTTCTGACCCGATCGGATTTTGGACTGATGGTGTGTACACGTCGGACCATTCTCATCGGACCGGTCTGATCGTGTGTACACGGCCTAAAGGAGCTTGTAATCTATAATTCCCACCACAGCCATACACATGCAGTAGCAACAGTAGCCAGCTGAAGATATTTAAGACACCAGTTCACCTACCAGAAGAACTGGAGAACTGAGAATAAAGCCATGATTGCATAGTATTAGGAACCATTAGACATGAACTTTATAGTCACTAGAATACACATGGTTTAAGCTTTTCAACATATTTATCACAATAATAATAATAATAATAATAATAATAATAATTAAAAAAAGGGAAATTAGACAAACATTGATAAAAACCTTTTCAATACAAATATTGCCCAGATTTTACAGATCACAGCACCACCATTCACACCAAGGTAGGTATCCTGAATGGTTGCAAGAACGTCCAAGACATAACGATTAGCAGTGTTCCATCAGGTTACATACAAATTGGTATGGCATGATGTGGCTCAGCTCTACATGTTAGGCGCCTGGGCATGATTACATAGTGCCACACTTATTCTTCCCTGAAAAACACCCATATACTTTCCCACTGAAAGCGTTAGTTATAATATTGTTTCAAGCTCCATCGGGCCGTTTTTATAGCAGTGCCTGCAATGTTCTTGTCAGTGTGGGGTCATACGAGGGATGATTTACTAAAAGTGGAGCGTAAAAAATCTGGTAAAGCTCAGCTTCCATGTTTTTTGTTACATCTCAATTGAACAAGCTGAAGTTAGAAGTCGATTGGTTATCATGCACAGATTTTGCACTCTTCAGTTTTAGTAAATCATCCCCATGGTGCCAAGTGAGATATTTACCTTGTAGTCAGGTGTGCTTAGCAAGTGATACAAATGTCTGCCAAAGTAGAATCATACACATTCTACATTTGCGCTGCTATCTTGCTGTGTTCCCTGCTTGACACGGGCAATCAATGTTCTTCTTGGCATTTTTATGGGCAGAGGGAAAGGGTACAGTTTCCAAGAAGGTTCTTCAAAGCAACTACAGAGATGTGCACAGCAGGTGGACAGATAGAGGATCACATAGCCCCCCCAGAGAGCACTTATCAGTTGTAACAGTCATTAAAATGTTAGGTTTTCCTCTTGTTTTTTTTTTATAATTGTTAGCATCTAGTAATATAAATGCTATCTGTACTATATTAACTTCATGTAACACACAATCTAATACTTTAGAACTAAATAAAGGTCTGTTTTATTTTTTTAGGGTGAGTCAGGCCGACCAGGCAGACCCGGAGAACGTGGAGTGGCTGGAGCCCCTGTAAGTAGCTTTTATAGGTTGTAGTCATTCTATAGCAAAAGCAGATCCCAGCACACTTACAAGTAGAAGAACTAACACTTTATTTTCCTATTGTTGTTTACAGGGCAACAGAGGACCACCTGGCATGTCTGGTTTTCCTGGCATGAAAGGCCACAGAGTAAGTGTGTACACTAATCACATCATGAAAATGCGATACAAATACATTTATACATAATATCCTTTGGTCAATCACTTGACCTCCGGAAGGTTTTACCCCTACATGACCAGAGCATTTTTTTCCTATTTAGCACTGTGCTACTTTAACTGGAAATTGTGCGGTCATGCAACACAAATTTAGATTTTTTTTTTCATTGGTATTTGAACACAACATTTTTATTTATTTTTATTTTTTTGCAATATAAATGAAAAAAAATACTAAAAAACAAAGTTTCTCTTAGTTTCTGTTATAACATTTTACAAACAAAAAATCGTTCTTAATAAATGTAAGCCAAAATATAGTGTGCTACATTTTGTTGGTAAACATAACAGAGTAAATATTGTTTAGTGGATTTCTTATTGGAAAATTAAGAAATTAAATAAAATTTGTTTTTCTTTCAAGAATTATGGTTTACTTTTTGTCACGAGTGCATATGACTGGTGTGGCGGTGATCAAGGGCACTAACTGGTGACAGTATGGTAGAAATGAATAATAGTAAATAATGAATAAATAAAGAAATACATTTTTATATATCTTTTTAAATATTTGTTTTCTTTTTCTTTATCTTTTGATTTTAAATTATTTTTTAATGTTTTTTTTTTGCATAATTACATCCAAGCACCATAGTGACACTGTACTACTCTGAGTTTTTTTTTTTCTTAACTGTTATTGCTTATAACAGTCATGATCACTGTTGTAAACAATAATTAACTGTCATGAATGACTTTCCATTCATGACAGCTTGCTTACTGTTTGCATGCTGTGATTGGCTACAGCTAATCAAATGGTATAGGATGCTGTGTTTGTCCCAGATACCATGTGATAACTGGGACAATCTCAGCATCACAACAGTATGCAAGCTGTTAATGAATGAAAGCTATTTATGGCAGTTTGTTTACATAATATCATGTGATCGCTATGATCATTGCCGGGTACAAAGCCCCATGGTCCACTTTGTTCAGCGGACACAGTGGTCACAGGATAGCGCCGCTGCATGTTTCAGGGGGAATGCTAGTGCGCATGTGTTAAGTGACTGATGGGTATGTTGCCTAGCCTGGCTGTGCTGCCCGTCCACAGTAAATGTGGCTGTGAGCGGTTAATCCTTTGTCTAAATGCTGTAATATTAGTAGACTAGACTTATATAGTACAGGTTGCATTAACTTTCTTCTATTCTACAGGGCATTGATGGAAGGGATGGTGGAAAGGGGGATACCGGTGCTCCTGGACTTAGGGTAAATAAATGTTTATTATGTATTTCATAAAAAATATACATATAGTTAAACTGAGACTGATGTTCCCACATTCCTTTCGCCATTTCTAAAAGGAATATGTGTATAACTATTCTACCTATAGAAATAAAAGCATGCCATAAGAATTACTGCAGCAATTGACCTGCAGTGTTGCTGTATAATTTTTCTTGTTTGATTTTTTACAATTAATTTGGCTTCTGTAAAGCAGCAGCACACCTATTGGCTTTTATCAGGTAGATTTTGCAAATGACACATGCTATTTCAAGCGGTAATAGGCCTGCTTTGAACAGAAAATATAAATTGACCAATCATTCACAGAGACTCTCCATGCTCTCATCAATGCCAAACAATCCTAGCTGGTGTATGCCTAAATTTTTTAATCTATGAAGGTGGGGGGCAGTGAATGTGAGTGATTATAATGTAAAGTGGTGTAGGTGCACACAGGTAGGTTTTTTTTTTTGCAAATAATTTCGCAGCATGATGCAAACTGAGGCAGCTCCAATAACAGATGGTCAGTAATAAGTGAATCATGCAGATTGAGCACCCCAAACGTTTATTAAAACCATATCAATGTAACAGAAAAAAGTAGAGAAAACCCTCAAATACCACCCCTGCAAAAGCCTAACTTAAAAATTCTCATCAACATTCAATAAAAACCAATATATCGCCTACATAAATGAAAAACCCAAAACAGTATTGCCTGAAACAAAATCCCACTTTTATTAAGGGAAGCCGTGCTGAACAAAAACACGTCAATCCAAAATAAAGCCTTATCAACAGAAAATACTGTATTTATTGGCGTATAACACTCACTTTTTTACCCTAAAAATAGAGTAAACTATGCCTGTGTGTTATACGCAGGGGGCTGTGGAACGTTTTTTTCCTGAAACTTCCCTCTTAAAGTTAGGGTGCCTGTTATACGCCTGTGCATTTTATACGCCGATAAATACGGTAATAAAGAATGTACACCTAAAGTTAAATGAAAACCCCAATATATCACCTATCTGTAGCAAAAGCAACTTTTTTAAAGGAAGCCTTGAGGCAAAGAATAACATTTGCTATAGATGAGACAACAGCTAAAAGTAACCATTGACCTAAAATCAACCACAAAATACAGTTATTTTACATAAAAAATTACCCTAATATTTCCCTATGCAAATTCCTTTCCCGTCAGGAGCTTCTAGTACCTTGACAGCATGGCTGCTCTGTGTCCCCTCTTTTATAGTGAGGAACCTGTCTCATTCTTTGTAGCTTCTGCGCTTGCTAGCTATTACTCAAAGACCATACAGTCCAGAAATTTGCCAGAACCAAACATCTCAAACCCATGGTCATGGGGAAACCAAACCTCATTCCTACTTTACAGTATAAAAAGCTAGAGAGGTCAGGGGTATTTTTTCTAAAGCTTTTTAACAGTTGTTAAGAATATGTAAACTCTTTAATGTCCATAGTCTAGGCACAGGTGCAATTTAAAGCCCCATACACATTATTAAGCCTCGTACACACGACCGGTTTTCCCGGCAGGAAAACTGCCAGGAGAGCTTTTGGCCGGGAAAACCGGATGTGTGTATGCTTTCTCGCAGTTTTCCCATCAGGAAAACAGAGAACCTGCTCTCTATTTTCTCATCGGAATTCCCGGCGTTTCTTTTTCTGCCAGATCTACTACTTACCTATGGGAAACACCGCGAGGCAGTGCTGATGGAGCAAACACACGGCCGGGATTCTCGGCCAAAGCTTCATGCTTCCTGCCGGGTTTTCGGCTTTCCCCTCGGTTTTCTCATTGGGGTGCCCAACACACCTACAGAGTATCTTCAAATGCACCTACAGTACAAAACGGAAATTATGGTGCAGTAGATAGCTGAAAGTGGTGGTGTTTTTATTTTTTTCCATGAGTTTAGGTGTACTGCCAGCCCATCCAAAATGAATGGCCTACCCAATGCCTGCACAAGTGTGAAAGGTCCATAAAAGTACTCAAGTATACATTTTAATAAAACATAAGCTTATATTATTTCATGCAATAACCTGCAAGGTTTCCAAACGCCTGCAGGACAAAGTTCTCATTTTAGCAGGTATATAAATAAATGTGTCTATATTGTAGAGAATTTTATATACATAATAACCAAATCAGAAAATTTATGTTTGACTGTCAATGAACGTATTTTTATTTTTTTAGGGAGAACCTGGTGCACCTGGAGACAATGGATTACCTGGCAGTGCAGTAAGTAATTTTGTTTTTTGTAATAAATAAATATATCACGTCTAAGGTCATTAACAATTTAGCCTTGGCACTTTGCATGATCTTTTTTTTTGTTACATATGTATTTGATAGCATGTGAGAATATGCATCATTTAATCTGCATTCCCATACAACATAAAGACTGCATACCAATTGAGGCTAGGTTCACACTACTGCGATGCGACTTTGATAAGATTTACAGTGCTATTACGTGGTGCCACTTTGATGCAACTTTGCATATTCTATGGGGCCAGGTCGCACTGTAAATCCTGCCAAAGTAGTGCATGAACCTTTTCCAAGACAGCAATCTAAAGACAAAAACATAACACCAACATGTAATGTTAATATTCAATTGCATTGAATATGAATAAATATATCAATATATTAGTTAATAAAAAAAAATTGTATTTATTATAACGATAATAACATTATGCTTGCATGTTCATGTGTGTTTAATAAAACAGGGTATGAAACAGGAATATGATTACCATTATGCATCTAAGTAATGTTCCATTTATTTTTAGGGTCCAAGAGGACAACCTGGTGAAAGAGGTCGTCCTGGATCTCCTGGATCAGCTGTAAGTTACCTTTGCTTGAAATACATTTCAATCATAACTTAAACCTAAATAAATTGTTAATTTAAAATAATGGCAATTATTTTTTAAAGAATGTGGGCACCTTAATGCAAGGAGTGAGCATGCCTTTGCTTCTATTTATCAGTCATGGTCACAGTGAGTCATGGTAAAATGTAGGACATAATTTAGGAAGTTGTGCTAGTAGGTGTTTTAAATTAAAACACAAGGTCATTTTTTGGATAGAGCAGGGAAAGATTAGGACTTATTTTAGGCTCTTATTGCTTATTCTGTACCCAGAGGAATAATTACCTTTACATACTGTCTGATGTACCAGTAACATATGACAAGAACTCCTTCGAAGGGGGACAGCATTAAAATACTTTATTCAATAGAGGTTAAATCTTAAATCAGGTCTTTATCTCTGTCTGTTTTGTTCATTATGGTAATTTCCTCTCACTCCCTGTTCTCCTGAAAATGCCCACCAGAACAGTAAGAAAGAAATCTTCCCAAGGGGTCCAAAGATAACAATTATAACTTGGTGGAGATATACTTTAACCAATTCCGGACCACCCACCGCACATTTAGTGTGACAGGACGGCCCGGCTGGCAAAAACAATGTATCTGTATGTTGTTCAGGCTTCCTGGTCTGGGGTGCACCACGTTCTGCCAGAAACAGCAGGAGCCAACCAGCGGATCTGGCGGCCGCAATGGCCGCTGGCCACCCGAGATCGTTTGGAGGAATGACAGAACGCCGATCTGCATATGTAAACAAGGCAGACTGTCGTTCTGTCACAAAGGGAGAGATCTGTGATTCCTATTAATTAGGAACCAGAGATCTCTCTCTTTGCCTAGTGTCAGCATCCCCTACACAGTTAGAAAGCACACAGGGAACACATTTAACCCTGTGATTGCCTCTGATGTTAACTCCTTCCCTGCCAGTGTCATTTAGCACTGATTCCTGTATTGGTGTCACTGGTCCCCAAAAAGTGTCACTTAGTGTCCAATTTGTCTGCCGCAATGCCGCAGTCCCACTAAAAATTGCTGATTGCCGCCATTACTAGTAAAAAAAATAAAATAATAAAAAGTCCCTAAATCTATCCCATAGTTTGTAGACCAATCATTATACGCTAATTGTTTTTTTTTTTTTTTTTACCAAAAATATATAGCAGCATATAAATTGGCCTAAATTGATGAAGACAATTTTTTTCAAAATTGTTGCTCTTCTCTTGTTTATAGTGCAAAAAAATAAAACAGCAGAGGTTACCAAAAGAAAGTGGCATGGCGCAGCACGTGACCAATTTCAAAATGTAGTTTCTGTACTACTTTTTGCGATTTCAGGCCGCGATTTACATTGATATATGTGCAGAAATCTGCACAGATGTCTCTGTAAGCGCTGCCGAAATCGGGACTGCCAGCGGGAATGAAATCATGCAAGTTTAGCTGAACTCGCACGGCTTCATTCCCCCAGCCCAGTGTGAACCTGGGCTTAAGCATGTACAGGCAGGTAAAGCTAATAAAAATATTTTTGAATTTTAAAAGTATTTTAAATTTTAAAATTTAATTTTAAAAGTAATAATTTTAGAATTTTAAAAGTATTTTACATTTTAAAATTTAATTTTAAAAGTAATAATAATTGAAACAATGTTTTTTTTATATTGCAAAAGAAGTTCAGGTAGGACATACAAGTAATAATAATTTACATTTCTTAATGTTTTGTGTATTTCAGGGTGCACGTGGCAATGATGGAGCTCCTGGATCTTCTGGTCAATCTGTAAGATTATTTTATATGTTATGTTTGTATTGTTGTATTATTTATTGTGTTGTCATTTTACTGTTTTACTGTAGTAATGTGTTATTTAAAAGCATAACCTTTTTTCTTGACAGGGTCCTCCTGGTCCCCCTGGTAATTCTGGATTCCCCGGTGGTCCAGGCCCCAAGGTAACTGTGACCTAAAATTCATTTAAAGGACAAGAGAAAAACACAGACTTAATAGTTATATATTTTAAAATACAAAAAAAACTGCTTCTCCAGAAAAGATCTACCATAGAACTATACAGTATTTTTGAAGACAGGTGTGATACAAAATCATATCTTTGTAAAGATGGCATACTATAGTGACAGTGGTTTTAGAGCCGCTGAACAGTAAGTACAAGTAATGTGCTTACAATTGTTTGTTTTTGCATCATCTTACATGATTATTATCGAGAATGATATCTAACACTTATAGGAAAAATAAACAATCTATTTTCCTCTTTTATGTATGTTCCTCAGATAAAGAATCAATTCAGTAGGCACTCTTCCATCAAAGACTAGCCAAAACAGTAAATCAGCAAACAAGATGATTGGTAACTAAGTACACTAAGTTACCAATCATCTTTTCCCTTGTTCCACTTCTATCAAGCACTAACCCTGAGTTACAAAATTAGAAGAGTATTTTTACTTTCTATGTGAATTTACACAATTTTTAGTGAATAAGGTAAAGCACAGTGAAAATAATATCCAGTCACGTGCAAGGGAAATTCAGAAAAGATAAGATTTAGTGAAGATTCTCTTTCATAGAATTAAAAAATGTATACCTGGGGAGGCTGATTTATTCTGAGATAAAGCTTCTGTGAAAACTTTATTGGGAGTTGTATGCCTGGTTCTGCCCCCCCCCCCCTGTAAACTGACCACAGTTTATCATGGCTGCTGAGCCCTGACACCGTGGTCAGTTTACGTGCCTCTGTCATCCGCAGCTCTCCTTAGTCCTCCTCTCCCTCCTCCCTCTTTGTCTGTCTGATAGTGACAGTGCTCACCCCTCCCCTCCTGCTGCTAAAATTACTTTTCAATTTCCATACAATCCTCTCTGTTTCATAATGTTAGGTGCCCAGTGTGTGTGCTTTATAAAAAAAATGCTGCTCTATACATTATATCAGAGCGCTGCTTGGCACTCACGTGACCAACCGCCTCCCTCCTCCTCTCCTCTACTCCTCCTGGCTGACATCAGCGAAGCATTCTCGGCCCCTCCCGCTGTAGCTGTCAGAAAGAGAGAGGGGAGAGGTGGCTGATCACGTGAGCACTGAGTGGCGCTATAAAATAAGGTATAGGATAGTATTTTTTTTAGAAAGCACACACACAGGGGCACCTATCATTAAAAACAGAGGATTGTGTGAATAGATCACAGTGGCTTAAAAAAACTTTAAAGTGAACCTGTGGCCAGGTGATGGACCTTTAATTATTTACAAATATTTGGTTGTTAAAAGACAGTCCCTTGCTAGATCACTCCAATTAGCGCTTTCTATCATTGGCTGAGTAGAGCACTGATCAGGAGGCGGTTGGCTGCTGGTTTTCCAGCATGCTCGTTCAACAGAACAAAGGACCGGCTTCTGTCAGACAGACTGGCATACACACGACCCAAATTTCTGAAGTTTTTTTCTTTAACGGGTCGATGTCTCTCGGCAAACCTTTCACTAGCTGGCCAAAGTAAGACTGGAGTAACTCAGTAAAAGAACAATGCTTTTGTTCTTGAATCCATTCACTACATCACTACTGTGTCCTATAAGTACAGAGTTTAAATACATATAATTTTACCCTTTTACCTGCCACAGAATATGCAAGTTTGACCAGCCATTCTTGTGATACACAAACCTCTGCTAGTCCTAAAGCTCACTCTCCTATCTCTGTATCCTTGGTCAGCTTTACTGCTTCCACAAAAGCTGCATTTCTGAACCAGGAGAAATGTCTCATCTGTCTGAATCTGTAGCGTGGCAAAATTGACTGTACAGAATAACAAACCAGTAAATTAAAATATTTTAACAGTGTATTAAACTGTTTTACCAAATTTGACTTAATTTTATCTAAGTTTTTAAATGGATCAGAGTAGTACTTCCTGTTTTTTGTATGGTAAGGCAAAATGTTTCACCAATTCTTTTTTGCTTTGTTTTTTTTTACTGTAAAAATGCAGCAATCCAAATCTTATGAATGAGCTGAACATTTTACTGCTCCTTACCATTTATTTAAGATATTAGTATTTTACATACACATCAGTCCCCGTCCCCAAGGAGTATATAATCTAAGGTCCCTACTTTGCATGCATACACATCCTAGGACCAAAGGAAGAGCATGCAAACTCAATGAAGATAGTGTTGTGACTAAGGCACCTTTCACACGGGGCAGATTCGCTGGATGGATTTCGTTGATCCCCGCTGAGCAGGCGGATGACAGGTCCGTCTCCATTCACTGTGCAAGGATGGACAGAGCCCTGCTGTTCTCTATGGGGAGATTGGATGAAAACAAACAGCTTGTCCGTTTTCATCTGATCCTAATCAATCCCATCCGCTGGACGGATGGCGAACGTATCGCCATCTGTCTGTTTTGAGAAGATCTTGTCAGATCGGATGGCAGGCGGGTGTCAGTGGACACATCTCTTTTTTTTAAAGCACAACTGAATAAATGCATCAAAACAAAAGCTGCAAAGTCCTACAGTCCTACAGCTACAGTCTGAAAAGCCTGCTAACATGCTGCAGAGTGGGAGCCTTGATTCATCCGGAATGTATTTAGCTGATTTTTAACTAAAAGTTCAGATGGGTTTGATTTTTTATTTATTTTTTTGCAGACCTGCTCTTTAAAGGATACGTTCACCTTTTAAAAAGAAAAAAGAAATACACATTTTTTGGTGGTAAAAAAATGTGCATTTACTATTTTTGCCTTAAAGCATTATGCCCATGATTAGGCTCCTGCAGGCTGTCACTGTAGCTGTAGCGCATTTCCGATACATGCAGACAGTTGCTTCAGTCCTGGAAGAATCAATGAACTACAAGGATGCTCACCAGTGCTGTAATTCATTGAGTACTTCAAACCATCAGCCACAAAGGCTGCAGGTTCTTGTAGTCTATTGATTCCCAGAACTCTGTAAATGAAGGACAAAGTCATGTGGGTGGATCCCCAAACAGCAGCGCTCTTTTCAAATTGTGACAGTGGGTGATCCCCAGCCCGCTGTCACACAGGGGATGTTCAGGGGAGAAACATGTTACACATTCCACCCTAAAGACGAATAGCTCTGTTTGTCTGAGGTGTGGTCTACCATTCTGTCAATTGTCCCTTTTCTAGAAGGGTTGGTTTGTCTGGGACTTTATGGGCTGATATTGTGAGCTTCTGTGGGTTGCTGGTCAACCAGTTTAAATGCATCCCCAGTAGCATATACGTTTTCTATACGCAGGGTCACTAAATCTGTTTCAACATTGCAGTAGCTGCAGTCCATTTCCACTAGTGGAACACTAGAGTTGAAAATGCTTAGTCACTTAAACAGAAGTGGTCTGATGTGCTTTATATGCCAGGACTATTTTTTTGCCTCAAAATGACCCGGATTTGAAACTCCCTTTATGTAATCTTTCAGGGTGAAGCTGGATCTCCTGGTTCTCGTGGTTCTGATGGTGCTCCAGGATCTAGAGGTGAAATTGGACCCCAAGGCCCATCTGGTTTAACAGGCCCTTCTGTAAGCAACTTTTAAAATGAAAATATTCATATAACTTTGTTTGGTATAATAAAAGATATACACTAATGTATTTACTCTATATTTTAGGGTCCTCCTGGCAGAGATGGAAATCCTGGCGGTAAAGGTGAAATTGTAAGTGTCATTATATCTTAATTAAAAAGTGATGCAAATTTAAGGGGTGACTGCCTGTCAGTCCCATTGATCTGAACAACACAATGGACTCCATATTGAAGACAAGGGTCTATACCCCTTAAACATCACATCACTTATTTTAATTGATTGTTCTAAAACCTGTAAGTTTATTCATTTCAACATGTTTAAAAGCTGTTAGTATAATGTTTTACTTACCTTCAGGCCTCATACACACAGGACTTCAAAAATGACGCTTTTAAAGGCGTTTGATCTTTTTCTGCCTCTAAATGCACCTCTAGGTTAGCCTATGTGTCCATGCATACATAGGCATTTAAAACTGAGTATAATTTGATTTTAAATATGGGCATTCACAGGCATTTAGAGGCTGGAGCGTTTAGAGACATACTGTAAGAAAAACCCTATCACTTGCCCGTTTAGAAGTAGAGTGATTGGGCAGAAAACACAGCAAACGTGTACAAGCGCTCATGAACATGAGCTGTGTTTAGGCACATTTGGGCTTTAATGCATTCTATTGGCCAGAATAAATGAATAATCTAGCCAATATAATGCATTATTGGCAAATGCGCAAACTCGTAAAACACGCATAAACACACATGCAAAATGCGGCTTACGGTACATTTTTTAAGCTCCTTTTTCCTCCCCTGGAGCAAAGACGTTCAGGGGAGGGAAAAAAAAGTCCCATGTGTGTGTTTATTTATTCCAGTTTTGTAAAGAATTGTAAAACATGTATATTATGTTTTTAGAACATTTTTGCCATATCAAAAATAGCATTTTGTCAAACAAGAAGAAATTCACGTGCACATTGTATACATTATAGTTAATAAACTAAAGATGTGCAATGTTCACTCCACCTAATGAGGATATTTATTCCTCAATATTCTAATCATGTGTAAGGAAATTAAGAAATTATAGAAGAAAAGTGAACAGCAGCTTCATTGTATTCTCAGTATAAATTTAAACTCACTGGGTTTCAAGGCTATAACTTTTTATTATTTACATAATATATAGTATGCATAGCGTTAATTGTTAGCTCATATGCCATAGATCTAAGCCATATATGGGCTGTAACGGACCTCAACACACAAAGAATGTAGGTCTTGCTGCACAGGCAAAGCATTGCTGATGTTGTAGCATACTGCATTGTTCTGGAGGTATACTGTAATGCAATTTTAAATGAATGGTACCAGGGTGCCCTAATGAAGGGTGAATGGTACCAGGGTGCCCTAATGAAGGGACAGTGTGCTACTGTATGCATTATAACAGTGTAGTAGTATGAACGGGCCCTTAAAAAGAATAGTAAATTATTATTAAGGGACCCAAGAATATAAATTGACAGACCTGTCACAGATGTAATTAATTGACTTTTTGTCTTTATATTTAAAGGGTCCTGCTGGTCTTCCTGGTGCTCCTGGTTTGGGTGGTGCTCGTGGTCAACCAGGTCCCCCTGGTACTAATGGAGCACCTGGTTTAAGAGGTCCTTCAGTAAGTACTGCTAATAGTGAATATTATACATTATCAGTAACATTGTTGTTTTATACAGAAGGTTAAGAATATATTTTAGGACTTGTGCATTTTTTTCTTAGGTTCTCCTTTCAGAAAGCTAATATGTAATTTTTGCACCAAATTTAGTGGACCACATTTACTAAAGATATTTACTTGCTAAAGGTGAATAATTAAATTGTAATCATCAACCAAGTCTGATAAAGTTTTAATGATAAATACTAAAGAAGCTATTAATAAATTGGGCCAAGAGGTGTTAAAGTAATTCCATCCATTCATATAATGCTGTGTGAATGTATCATAATAATAATAAAAATTATTAGAATATCCCAGGAAATGAAGCTGATTGCTCTATCGGGCACATTTATTAAAGCAATGAATGCATCTCTTATCTTTCTTTGCTTTCTATGCCCCTAAAACACACATGGGTCAAATTCCAAAATAATTTTCTTACGCAAATTGTAACTAAGAATTTTCTGTAGAAATTCCCATCATTAGTGGGATGCAGCAATGGTCGATTTTCGTAGTGCCACTGGATTTGAGTGATCAAGCATGTTGGAAATTTTGGGAAAAATTAATGAATTTCTAATCACTGATAGGAGAATCATGCAAGATATTTAATTGAAAAAGAAATGTGCATGAACTGTGACCTGGAAAGAAAAGAAGGTACCCCAGCCAGGATAAAAAAAATGCTGTAGCAGCATGAGGTGAAATTGAAAGCTTGGTTGGTCAAATTTCTTATTAGTGACAGTTTTCTGATGTTTGAAAGAAAGCTAATTCAGAATTTGACACATGTATGGCTGGATATTGTATCTCAAAGATAGCACTCCAACTTACTAATTAAAACTAACACTTAAAGCTCAACTCTGGAAATGTAAAAAGAAATACCTTTGCAGTGGCGCTCCCTCCCACAATGTGAGAGATTAATGCTCCTCGGGTCTAAGGGATCAGGAAAAAGAAAGCTGCTATACCTACCTTACTTCTCACTCTGGCAGGCTCCTTCCACCTCTGCGACCATTGCTCTGAAGCATCTTCTATAAGACGCTCTGTGCCATGGTCCCACAATGATGTCATCAGGTACAATGCAGGGCCAATAACCTTTCACTACAGGTGAGGATGGCCAGGGACCACTCACAAACTGAGCAGAGTAGAGAGCTGAAGCCTGTTGGAATAAGGAATAAGCTAAGTATTGCACCTTTTATCTAATACCCTAGAGGTAATGGCAATGTAACCTTTGCAGGGCTGGAGACCCACTGTAGTTTTTTATTCTTAATTCCTGGGGTTAGGCATTACATAAAACAGAGATCTTACATTCATTTGAAAAATATTTGAAAGCCCCACCTCCACTGCACGATCCACACTGGGATAATGCCACAACAGGCTTCTAGATCTTCCCGGTCTACTTAGACCAACGTGGGGAACTGCCTCAGGAAAAGTTTGGAATTGGGGCAAGACATTATGCAGCTGGACACATACCAGCAGGTCCGGGCCCTTTCAATTTCCGTCCTTCGGGCAGCTAGGGCTGGGTTGGATGCTCTAGTTTCATCCACCCCTGACACATCATTTTGGAACTAGCCTGAACGATCCTGGGTGAGACTCACTCCCATTTCACCATTGAACTGTAATCTGCACGAATCTGCTCCTGTGGCCCCTGATGAGGGTTTTTGAATAAAACCAGAAATGCGTCGGGCTACTTTACTTCGCCCGTTGGAGAGTGCTTTTATGTTTTGTTTGTTTGTTGTTTTGTGATTTTTTTGCCTTCATTGGCACACACATTGGCCCAGATTCACAGAGCGATTACGCGTGCGCAACTGCTGTTGCGCGTGCGTAAGTCTAAATGTGCGCGTGCGTATAGTTGCACGCGATTCACAAAACAATATACGCCAGAAATCTAAGTTTTTTGGTCCGGCGTAATTGAGTTAGACATTCGCTTCCCTTCGCGCAAAACGCGCTAGACACACCATTGATTTGAATCCTAGTCAAATATGCTAATGAGGGAGTTACGGGGATTCACAAAAAAACGCAGTTGCTGCGCAGGCTACGATCCGATGTGTGCAACAGCAAAATGTTCTGTCTAAAGTTAGAGCACCTAAAAGCTCGGATCTACGCTGCCAATTTTGAAAAAAAGTCTAATTGTCAGATAAAGCCAACACTGTTAGTGAGGAGTTCAGCAGTCACACGTTGCCCAACAATCTGTATGCCAACATGCCAGGGCATCGTCGCGCATAGCTATACTACTGACTTTAGATGAACAAAGAAGGAGGAGGGCACGGAGGATGGCACTAAGGAGGGCACGGGAGATGTTTTTTTTTTTTTATTTGCTTATATAAAATTTACAATTTAAATTAATCTAATACGAATATTCTTATCTGATACGAAGCCCCTCACTCTTCACTTGATATATCACACACGCATAGACATCTTTGGCATGAGTGATTCTGAGGTGTCTCGCATCTTCAGATTCACCCTTGTACATGCCATCATGGAATTACCACAACCTTGCAGGAGGACATCACCAGCCCAACACATTTTTGGCACCACCCATGACACCCATGACAGCTAACATATACAATCAGTAGCCCCATCCCCACAGATTTCGAACAGAACATGTATGGGGACAGCTGGCTGGTTGGTGAGTGACATGGGAGTCAGGCATGACTATCCCCTCCCGTGATGCACACCTCGAAGTGGCACATGCATGACTAACATCCTCCTGTCTTTTCCCTTCAAGGTGACTCTGCATATGCACTGGAACCCCATCTCACGTGACCCCATCTCATGCCAGCTCGGGACATTATGCATCTTTGCACGTTAAACGACACTACATTAATCATGGCACAATGAGAATGCATGCATGCACACCACTGTGGTCCCTAGCACACACACACCACATCCTCATCACATTGGATTGGCACCAGTCCACCATGCAGGACTTGTGAGCTGCAACACCATGCCACGGCTCCAATTATGTCACTGTACATTCATACACCATTCACACAGACCTGGGGATCACTTCTCCACCACAAATGAGGGTGACACCCCTTTTCCCGCAGGAATATCACCCCCACATTCCAAAATCATACACAAACAGAACCAAAAAAATTAAATAAATGACGAGCAAAAATAAAAAATGCCCAGCAAAAATATAATTTAAACAAAATAACAACAAAGAAAACACATAAAAGACAAAAATCACTCTGCAAAACAGTCCTCAAATATCTCAAAGACACGTCACAAACAAACAAAAGCACCTTGCTGTATAGAAAGGGATACAAAGGGATGTATTTTTGCAAAGGAAGTGCATTTGTGTCTGTCTATTTATGCTGTCTGCGTAGTTCATAAAGTTGCCCTAGTCCATTTCCAATTTCACTGATTGCGCCGCTCCCGAGTTGTGAGCATGCGCACAACGGAGCTGACATGGTTTCCTTCACGCGCGCATGCGCGATCGGCCGGCCCTTCATTTGCGATGGGAGTCACGGCTCATTTCAATGTAACACTACGCCGCACGTCCCTCCCAATTTGTATTACTCCTCCTTACGCCTCCGGACAAAATCCTTACGCTTGCGCAATCTCCACGTAGAGCGCAGGTAAAGCTACGTGAATCGCGGGATTACGTGGCTAGATTGCGCAAGTCTAACGGAAAAGTGGTGCGCTACGCCGGACCGATAATGCGCCGATCTACGTGAATCTGGGCCATTGTCTTTGGTGGTTTTGCACTGTTCATTTGCACTTTGTTGTCTCTATGTATTTAGGTGTACACGGTGCGTTTGCACCAAGTGCTAACATGCATAGCTTGTCCAAAGAAACATCTTTTTTATACTTAACTGTGTTTGGCTTATAAAGTCCCATTTAACCACTTAAGACCCGGACACTTACGCTGCTAAATGACCCAAGGTGTTTTTACAATTCGGCGCTGCGTCGCTTTAACAGACAATTGCGCGGTCGTGCGACGTGGCTCCCAAACAAAATTTGCGTCCTTTTCTTCCCACAAATAGAGCTTTCTTTCGGTGGTATTTGATCGCCTCTGCGATTTTTATTTTTTGCGCTATAAACTAAAATAGAGCGACAATTTTGAAAAAAATCACTATTTTTTTACTATTTGTTATAAAAAAATCAAATAAACTAAATTTTAGTAAAACATTTAGGCCAAAATTTATTTAGCCACATGTCTTTAGTAAAAAAAAAAAATCGTAATAAAAAAAATAGCTACCTAGCGGGAACAGCGACACTAATACAGCGATCAGAAAAATGATCGCTTAGTGACGCTGGCAATAGGGAGTGAAAGGGTTAACTAGGGCGGTGATCAGGGGGTTAAAACTTTATTAGGGGGGGTGGGGGGGCTATCCTGAACCTAACAGTAACTGTTTTTACACTGGCTGTCACACTGACACTAAATGCAGTGATTAGATCACTGCATTCAGTGACACTGTGACAGGGGGGTGGGGGGGGGGGCGATCACAAGGGGTTAATATGCCTATGTGAGTGTGTGTCAGTGTTGTGTTGGTGCACACTTACTTGTGGTGTCTTCTCTCATCAGCAGCGCTGGGAAACAGCGCTGCGATGAGAGATTACATCATTTCCTCCTTCCTGTGTAAACACAGGAGGAGGAAGTGACAGGCTGGGAGCGCGCTCCCATTGGCTGGGAGCGATCGCGGGGGGGGCGGAAAACACGGACATCCGCCCGCTCGTCGGCGATCGCTCCCAGAGCCAGGGGGACCGCCGCACGCCGCGGAGGGGGTCCCGATGGGACCCCCGAACCGCACTAAGGCGAGGACGTAAATTTACGCCCTTGTGCCTGTACGAGCCATGTTGTGGACGTACATAGGCGTGCGGGGGTCCTTAACTGGTTAAGGGGTATACACTTTTTTGTTATATGTTACCCAGGGATGTGGCCGAAATCACAGTTTTTGGTTTGATGAGTACCTCTCCTTATACCCACCCCCACTGCACGATACATCTGTCATGTTGCATCTACAAAAGCATAAAACATATGGACATCCAATATATAGCAGTGATTGCATTAGAAGTTAGCCTATCACAAAAAAGCAATTTGATTCTGCTTTAACAAATATTTTCTTGAGAATTTTAAACTGGCAAATGTTAGACACCTGAGAATGTTAGACTGACAAAATGTGTACATCTATTGTAGTTTGCAATTGTTTACTAAAAACAGTGTATAGTTTGTTACCAGGTAACCGATCAATGACAACCTACTTACATTTTTTGTGGCCAAAACTTTTTTTCAAGTTTTGAACAAACTAGAGAAAAGCTAGAACCTTATGTTTTTTATTGAAAGAGCTACACTTACCCTTTTACTATAAAGGTGTAAATGTGTCAATAAAGTGTAATCAATACAAAATAAAGAGCATATATACATTAAAGTACAAATAAACCATGAAAGTGCAAAAACCCAATCAAAGCTGTAAAGTCCCAAAAAGTGACTGTACGGCTTCTTAAACCCTTTTGGAAAATGCCTTCAAAAAGTGCATTTGTGCATTCACAACAGCTCCACACCAATTCAGCATCTGTGCCCCCACCAGGGTATGCACTCCTGCCTAAGGTAGGTCAACCAGGCTTTAAATCACTACCTCAGTATATACTCAGGGGGGGTCTATATTGACAGGTGAATGCATACCCTGGTGGGGGCACTGATGGTGAATTGTTGTGGAGCAGTGGTTTTTTAAGGCATTGTCACAAGGATTTAAGAAGCTGCACAGTCACTATTTTGGGACTTTGCATCTTTGATGGACTTTATGCACTTTCATGGTTTATTTGTACCTTATTGTATATATATGCTCTTTATTTATATTGATTGCACTTTATTGACACATTTGTACAGTGAAAGGGTAAGTGCAGCTCTTATTTACAATAATGAACTTACTATATAGTGCATAAGCCCATAGACCATTTTTATAGCAGCAGCGACCCAGTATTTATCATACATTTTTTAATTTTGCATTTATTCAATTTATTCTTTGTGCAAGTGATTTAATATATACAGGCATACCCCGCTTTTAAGTACACACTGGGGTTTATTTACTAACCCTGGAAATCGCAATATCAGGCTCACTTCTGCACAGAATCCAATGAGCTTCCAGGTTTTATTACCAGGCCTAATTAAACAAGCTGGAGTAAGAAGCTTATTGGATTTTATCCAGAAGTGAGCCTGATATTGCAATTTCCAGCGTTAGTAAATAAACCCCATTGTGTACTTAAAAGCGGGGTATGCCTGTATGTTTCACTCTGTTATGTTTCTATTTCTGCCTATGTCCTTGATGGGTAGATTAACCATCTGTTTCATTCAGTGACCATTGTCACTGAGACAGAAAGAGAATGGGAAATCCAAAGATTTACAGTTGTCAACAGTGCAAAAGGTGATTGGAACCTCCAATGAGGACACCTGCTTGGGTGACAACTGTCAAAGAGAATTAATATGTACTGTATATATATATATATATATATATATATATATATATATATATATATATATATATTATATAAATTAGAAATATATATATACTGTATACTGTATATTCTGTAGAGCAACATTTATGTTTCTTGCTATTGTTTTAGGGAGAAAATGGCAAAGATGGCGGAAAAGGAGAGGCTGGTCCAAGAGGAGAACGTGTAAGTATGAGTCTGTGTCACTTGCTATCTCATTACCATAACTTTTGTTTTCCTAATAAGATCTTCTTTTTTTTTTAGGGAGAATCTGGATCTCCGGGTGCACCTGGACCTGCTGGAGAAGAAGGCAAAAAGGGAACTAATGGTGAACCAGGCACTAATGGTCTACCAGGAACTCCAGGAGAAAGAGTAAGTTATAGCACACACATTTCATATTATAATGTGCACTATATAATTAGACCATACAATGTATGCAGCTTTATTACTTATATTTAAAAATGCAACATATAGATTTCTGGAGAAAGAAAATAAAAAAGTAGGGCGCACTGATCCTAGTGCATTACCACTACCAAGTTTTATTAAAAATAGAATAAAAGTAGAATAAAAGTTAATAATCCTACTCACAAAAGGAGCTTAGGTAAGCGCTTTTCTGACAGTTGAGCCTGGTCTCTTGGCGCCTGTGTGCACACAGGAGAGAGCCACTATAGACCATCTAGGCTCTGAAGAAAGGGGTGCGCCCCAGAAACGTGTCAGCCATTCAGACATTAGAGGTATCGTCCGATCCTCCTTGTCATTACGTCCTGCTGGCAGGCGCCAAGAGACCAAGCTCAACTGTAAGAAAAGTGCTTACTTAAGCTCCTCTTGTGAGTAGGATTAATGCTTTTATTCTATTTATAATAAAACTTGGTAGTGGTAATGCACTAGGTTGGTGCGCCCTCCTTTTTTCTTTCCTTTCTCCAGCCGTATGACCACCCACTGTTCTGAGGAGGGCTGCAAGACTCTGGACCTTACCTTAAGACTCAACCACACTACCTGTGTCTAGCGAAACACCAGAGTGCAGGAGAATTTTTGTTTCACATAGATTTCTAACATAAGCAGAAAGAAAGTACTCCGCAGGTTCTAAACTTAAAAGCCTATTACTATAGGATGATCTCAGGCACCACTATGTCTATGCACAATTAAAATATATATAATCCCAAAAACAAAAACTGAAGGAAAATAGTCTGTTCACTTTGCAAGTGAATTCTCTCTTAGTTTATATATGGCGGCTCCACTTGTTTTCTGTTCCATACTAAATACATGTTCTGCGAGTATAGAAGAATACCTATTGATCCTGATAGATATTCAGTATTCATGTATTTCCCTGTGCACTTAAATTGGAGTTCCACTTGTTTTTTAGTGTATTACAGGTTAGCAGCTACAAAAATTATAGCTGCTGACTTTTAATAAACAGACACTAACATGTCCCACAGTCCAGCGATACAGCTGCTCAGAAGTCTCGCTTCTCTCCCCCTATTTTCCGCGGCACCATCATAGCGACTGTCTGTGGGCACCTGGCTTGCGACTTCACTGCTGGGCGCTCACTGTGCATGCGCTAGTAGGGCTTGCCCTCTGCTAGTGGCCTGGCAATCTTCTAGGTCCTGTGACGTGTCCCAGAGATTGCAGAGAGGGAGGGGCAGCCTAGGGGGAGAGGAGGAGTTATCTAGACGGCCAAGAGATGGAAGCAGGATGTGGGACACAACGTCCCTCTCAAAGCAAGGTACCCACTCCCCCCCAAAAAATGACATTGCAAATGTGGCATGTAAGGGGGTGAAGCGTTCTGCTTTAACTGAATTTCTCAAACAATGTTATCAGGTTTAAAAGCTATCTTATATGAACTATATGGCCCCTCCTACAATGCTGATACTCTATATGTACAGTAAAGTGAGTCAGAGTTGTCACCCTAGGTGAAAAAGGAAAACAAAGGAAATTATTGCAGTCAAAACATATAAGGACTGATAAACTGCAATATTAAAAAAAAAAAAAAAAACACTTTAGGTTTGACCCAGGGCACCCCAAACAGGATACATGTGTCAAATGTATACTATCCACAGTGAAATATACTAGCATCACCTACATTATTTTCCCAGCAAAAATTGCAACAATACCAACAATCATACCGTATATCAATAGATCACCTACATTGCACTGTAGGGTGTGCTTGTGGGTCTGCCAATGCTGGATGCAGAAAATCTGGAATGTGCACTACAGGTGTTAAAGGACTGTTAGGTTACTCAGTAGACTTACTGAGGTATGTTCATAGGGCTTGTTTTGTAATTTTTTGAATTTTAGTAGTCAGAAAAATACCTCATTAGTGCACACTACTATGTGACAACTCTGACATATTTTTCAGTTATTCATTTGTGATTCTGTTTATGTACATTGCTTAAAAAGAGAAATAGTTTGAATGGTTTGTAAATCTGCTTCAAAACTCAAAATGAAATCAATTTAGAAAATGTTATAAATTCACATGGTGTAACATTGTTGTTGTAGACGATCATACAAATAACAATACACATATGCACATATATACTAGAGGAGAGTGAAAACAATGGCCCAGATTCACATAGATGTAATATTCCGCTGCGTAATCGAAATACGCTACGCTGCCGTATTTCACCAGGCTTTACACCGAATTCTGAAAGTTTTTTGCGCGTACGCTACGGTGTCGTAGTCTATTTCTCGCCGCGCAATCAAATACGTGATTAGGGGGCGTGAAGCATTTAAATTAAGCGCGTCCCCGCGGCGATCGAACTGCGCATGCTCTGTTCAGGAATTTCCCGCCGTGCATTGCGCGAAATCACGTCGTGACGTCATTCGTTGTTTGAGTAGCGGCGTTACGAACATTCCTATTCCCGGACGACTTACGTTTAAAAATAATAAAAGACGTCGGAAGACGTTGATATTCGACGCGGGAACGACGGCCATTTAACATGGGCTTTAATTTAGAGGAGGTAAAAGGCTGGTATAGTGATACGCAAAAAAAGATGACTAAAGGTGCCGTAGGATTGCGTTTGAAGTGCAAATTTCGTGGATTGCAGGCAAAAGCTCATTAGCATACCCCGAGGCGAAAAACAACAGGAAGTCCCCCAGGCCGCAATTTTCTTGCAGCGTAGATCTGAAGGCGTACTAACACGTAATCCAGTCGAATTGAAGCCCGCAGGTGTCTTTTCATGGTTTGAGGATTTCGACTAGCTAAAAAACGCGCGTAAGTCGAAAGTACTCCAGTCTAACACCAGTTAGACAGGCGTAATCGCTCTGTGAATCTGGGCCAAAATCTCTTGAAGTAGGACTAAACTAAACTAATAAACTTAAAAATGCTAAGAAATACACATTTTATTGTTATGAAACATTTGAAATTTATGTTCAATTTACAATTTTGTTTTTTGTGACATTTTAGGGTACACCAGGTTTCCGAGGTCCCCCAGGCAGCAATGGAATTCCAGGTGAAAAGGTATTTAAATAGAAACTTATCGGGCTATTATATTAATTATGAAATTATATTATAGCTTTTAAGCCATTATAACCATCTGTGTGTTAATAGGGACCTGCTGGAGAACGTGGAGCTCCAGGTAGCGCTGGACCAAGGGGAAGTTCTGGTGAATCTGGAAGAGATGGCATCCCTGGACCCCCCGGAATGAGGGTAAATATGAATTCTATGCATTTATAATCATAATTTGCATTTATTCAATATTAGAGCAGTATTTTTATATATTTTTTTGCATAATTACATATATGTGTAAGTATATGTACATTTTTGGTATTTTTGGTGTACAAAGGAAATAATATAAACACTATTGATTGTTTATTCTTATAAAGACAGAACTAACTGCTTTTTCTCCTTAGGTTGAAAAGCTTAGGAACGTACCTACCTAGAATCTGTAAATTGTAAATGTTGTCATTGATTGTAAAACTACATGGTCATTATGGACACCTGTCAATGTAAAATCTGTTTGCTGCATACCACCTATATCAGGTGTGAACAAAAGGAAGAAATGTCTCCCCTGGGACTTTGTAACAGCCAAAAAGATAATAGCGGTGAATGATTTATCTAAAAAAATCTAATTTTAATATTTGTATATCTGTACAAAAAAATATAAAAGCTGAATAAAAAAATAAGCAAATCACTGCACTCTTGACACCTAGATCTTGGGTAGGTAACCTTTGAGAGGTGGAGATCTACCTGAAAAACAAGAAAGAGGTCAAAGGTCACTGAGGTTCGCCACACTTTTTTTTTTTTTTTAAAGAAATAAACCACCGAGGCCTATCTACATAGTAAGGATGTTACGGGGATAACTTTGAAAAATTTGGTAGATATCAGTAATAGGTAGGGCAGTGTATAGAGGTTAGTAATAGGTAGGGTGCTGTATAGAGGTCAGTAATAGGTAGACAGGTGCATTTGACTGTATGTAGAGGTCAGTAATATATAGGGCAAAGGAGTCAGCAGTTTGTATGAGCAGATTTTAGGGGTCATTATGGCCAAGAACAAGATCAGTAGAACAGTGCACATGGGTTTCAGTAGAGCAATGGGCAGTAGGACAGAGTATGCTGTCACTTAGTAAGGCATGGTGACACTTAGTAAAGCAGTGGATGGTGACAGTAGGGCTGTGGATGGTGTCAGTTAGTAGGGCAGAGTATGAGGTCAGTCAGTAACAGAGCAGAGAGCAGAAACTTCCTCAAGGGAGGTGCCAGCTACACACTACAACTCATTCTCCTGGCATGCTAATCATGGTCGGCCCTCCTCTCTCATCCATCCCATGTGATGTCACACACAGGCACCTGGAATAGACGTGAGAGAAGGGCTGACCTCAATCAGTGCAGCACACAAGGTTCCTTCCCTGCACCGCTCTGCAATGTGGAAGAAGCAGTCCGGGGTCGGAAAAGCAGGATCGCAATCTACCAGTCACCTGACAGGTAGATGGTAATCGATGGGTTGCCGACCCCGACATAGATCTTAAAATATTTACCATTAAAATATTGGTTCCTGTGACTATGCTTTGGTGAAGGTTAGGAGTTGTTTTAAAAGTATGATTAACACATGTTATTATTTAAATTTATCAATTTGATTTTGATGAAAAACAAAAAGGTAATTTTAACCACTTAAGGACCTTGGGTGTTTTTCAGATTTGGTGTTTACAAGACTAAGAAATTTTTTTTTGCTAGAAAATTACTTAAAACCCCCAAACATTATATTTTTTTCTAACACCCTAGAGAATAAAATGGCGGTCATTGCAATACTTTTTGTCACACCGTATTTACGCAGCGGTCTTAAAAGCACTTTTTTGGGAAAAAATTCACTGTTTTTAATAAAAAAATAAGACAACAATAATTTTGGCCCAATGTCTTTATATATTGTGAAAGATAATGTTACGCCGAGTAAAATGATATCCAACATGTCACGCTTAAAAATTGTGCCCGCTCGGGGCATGGCTTCAAACTTCTACCCTTAAAAATCTCGATAGACGACGTTTAAAAAATTCTATGGGTTGCATCTTTTAAACTACAGATGAGGCCTAGGACTAGAATTATTGCTCTCGCTCTAACGATCGCGGTGATACCTCACTTGTGTGGTTTGAACACCGTTTTCATAGGCGGGCGCTACTCGCATATGCGTTCGCTTCTGCGCACAAGCTCATCGGGACAGGGGACTTTATTTAAAAAAAAAAGGTGTTTGTTTTCTTAATTATTTTTATTTATTTTATAATTTTTTACACTGAAAAAAATAAAAATGTATCACTTTTATTCCTATTACAAGGAATGTAAACATACCTTGTAATAGAAAAAAGCATGACAGGCCCTCTTAAATATGAGATCTGGGGTCAAAAAGACCTCAGGTCTCATATTTAGACTTAAATGCAAAAAAAAAAATGGAAATTTTGTCATTTGAAAAAAAGGCAACAAAAAAATGTTCCTTTAAAATGCATGGGCGGGACTGACATTTTGAAGTCACTTCCGCCCTGCTATGCTATGGGGATGGGTGGGCGCCTTCTTGCCCTCACTCGCATCCCCACACAGCAGGCAGCAGGACCCCATCGCCTCCGCCGCTACCGGCGGCTCCGGAAAGCAGCGGTGGGCGCTGGAGAGCGGCGGGAAGGGAGCCCCTCTCCCGCCGCCAACAACGGTGATTTTGGCGGTGAATGCGCCACGGAGACCACCGTTATCGTAAACAGGACCGCTCATGCTAAAGATGGATACCTCGGTTGTGGCAGCAGCTGCTGCCGTTACCGAGATATCCATTTTTAAAATACTGACATATATGTACTATTACCATTGGTAGCCTTTAAATGCCCCACTAAAACTAGTTTATCTTGGTTACTATGAACTTCAGTTCTTTGACTGGAAGAGTAAGCACTTTTAGGTAGTTCTACCCTGTTCATTGAGAGTGCTATAGTGGTTGAAAACAGCACTTTTATTCTATAAGGCCGCGTACACACGAGGGGATATGTCCGCTGAAAACGGTCCGATGGACCGTTTCAGCAGACATCTCCGCTCGTGTGTATGGGCTAGCGGACAGATTTCTCCACCCGACAGATTTCAAAGCAAGCTTTGAAATCTATCCGGTGGGAATCTGTCCGCCCGACATGTCTGCTGGTTAGTACACTTACCAGCAGACATGTCGGCTCCCACCACCGCCGCGCCGCTGCCGAATGGATTCGGCGCATGCGCGGAAGTGTTTTACTTCCTGGTGCGGTGACGTGGCGGTGACGCGGTGGCGTCAACGTCACCGCCGCGTCACCACTACGTCACCGCGCCGTCCGGCGGCGGGGAATTTGATCCGATGGTGTGTACACGCCATCGGATCAAACTCCCGATCGGACATATCCGATGGAAATGGTCCGCGGACCGTTTTCATCGGATATATCCGATCGTGTGTATGGGGCCTAAGGGGTGGATATCAGGATTTTATGTGTAAAAATATTGGTAGCAGGCACGTAATCTATAAAGAACTCTTGTGTTATGAAACAACTGTAGCCATAGAAATATTGTCATTCAGCAAGAATAACTTTCATGCCTGAATGCCTATCAACCAATTTATAAATTCTAGTTCTGTTTGGTATGGAGATTTGTTGACAATAATCTTGCTTAGAATGTGATGTGCATTACTGACAAACTGTGGCGGCGGAACTATCTGTTTTGTTTCATTACCTGTTTTGGATGCTAACCATTGTCTTCTTCTATATTGTAGGGTTCTACTGGAAGTCCTGGTGGTCCCGGATCTGATGGCAAACCAGGGCCCCAAGTAAGTGTTCAAACAGTATAACTTTATATGTGTAAAAAAAGGTGTAAAGTGGAACTAACCCTCCTATTGTTTTCAGCCAGGGAAGCTGCCATCTTGGCCACTGTTTCATTTTCAGCTGCCATGATGCTGTACATGTGATAATTTATGACACCAGCTATTGTATAGTTTAACAGTTTGACTGATAGCACAATCAATGTGACAGTTACAATCTGAAACTGTAACATTTTTTTTAACTTTTCTGTTTAGAAAAAAAAATGTATGCATTTTCACTATTTAAAATGTCCAATATTCTATTCAAGGGTCCTGCTGGAGAATCTGGACGATCTGGTAACCCCGGTCCACCAGGACCAAGAGGTTCACCTGGAGTCATGGGTTTTCCTGGTCCAAAGGGTAATGAGGTTAGTGCTTTCTAATGTTTACAAAATGGAATGCTTGTTGTAAATCTTATAAACATTTAAAACAAAACTGATATTTGAAGTTTGCATTGCTTTTGGCAAGTTGAATCAGTAGCCAACAAATTTCCTTTGCATCCCAAGTGGCAGGATATCCCCACTAAAATTCCCAGTATTGTCTAGCTGCTATGGTGATTACAAAACTGAGATAACAGTACAGCTGAAAAACGCATTTAGAGAACTGTCTTTCTAGCCTCATGGAGAAAGAGCACAATTTATTGTAGGAAAATCTTGCAACTGAATTCTTTGAGAGATTTAAAATGTTAGTGGGTTATTGAACCCATTAGTGACCCTTAGTTTTAGATTATTGGCCCTTAACATATGATATCACTTCAACGTTAACTATGTGTGTCTTATTTTAGGGTCAACCTGGTAAAAATGGAGAAAGGGGTGCTCCTGGATCTGCTGGACCACAGGTAAGTGTTGTGCTTTTTATATTAATTATATTTCCAGTGTTTTTATTCCTATAATCTAATATGCCTTTTATTCTTTATCAGGGTCTTCCTGGGAAGAGCGGTGACTCTGGAGCCCAGGGTCCTCCGGGTGCAGCAGTAAGTACTGTTATCGCTATAAAGAATGAGCAGGAATAAATACACTCACATTTCTGAAGTCTAGTACATTTTCAAAGTTAGGCAAAATTTTTATAAAATCTAAAATACCACCTGACCCTTTTCAAAGAAAGTTAAAATAATAGCACACACTTGTTGAGCAATAAGTGTGCAATAGATGCTTAACACAAATATCACAGAGTTTTTTTAAATTATGAATGTTTTTTAATCTATGATATATAGAAGAAATAAAGGGTATTTTTTAGGATTACACGAAATAACATTTGAAGTTTAACAGGGTTGTAATGTGCATCAGTTCTGCTGCCTAAACCTTGTACTTTGGTCTAAAATATTACTGTATGTCGTTTAAAAATGAAATATGTTTCAGTTTCAGACAAATATCACTCACAACCTAAAATGTCAAACTTTGTTCTGGTTGTGGTTTTCAAGAGTAATTGAAATAGAACAGAAACAGTTCCACAGTAAAGTGACTAACCTTGAAGATAAAATGAATATCAGTGTAGTTTTATTCACAATAATGCACATTATCAGCTATGTTATATTGTTACTGGAAATGTTAAAGCTGATCTTATTGTGGTGTTTTTTGTCAGAAAATCATTAGCATGAAGATTGTTTAGCTATTGCTGCAATGATACCTGGAAGAAGACATGATATACTATCCCTGTTATAAAATTTAGATTAAGCTTTGGTATTACTATTATTATATACACATATGAAGCTTAAAGGTGGTGGATTAATGACATTAGTGACATTGTAATTACTGTATTTATTGGCATATAACACTCAGTTTTTTACCCTGAAAATAGAGGGTAAACTGTGCCTGCATGTTATATGCAGGAGGCCGTGGAATTTTTTTTCCCCTGAAACTTCCCCCTTAAAGTTAGGGTACGTGTTATACGCCTGTGAGCTTTATACGCCGATAAATACGGTAATTGCTAAGACAATAACTTAGAAGGTACTAAGAAGATAGCAAACCAATACCTAGTTCCAAACACTAATAATTCATATTTGCTATTACTAATATACAGTTTATCTTTGTAGGGACCTACAGGTGAACGAGGAGAACCAGGAGCACCTGGACAAGCTGGCTTCCAGGTATAACCAGACCTTTTTTTTAACCTGTTTATAAAAACAATTAATTATCCAGCCTGTTAATATTTACATTTAGTAAAAAACACAAATTAGTGATATAGTTCTATCTTGAGCATGTAATTAATATTCAAATTCCTAAATATTTTATTGGCATAATGTGAATGTTACCTTCTATAGCTGGTATAGCCAAATGTTTGCATCTAGCTACATTAGTTTGTAAAACATTTTCAAAGCAAAGCGCATATATGATTTTTTTAGTCAGCCCATCCAACAATTATTGATATTTTGAACCATACACTGGATATCGGGAAGAGGCTCATTTGTTCATACACTACACTGGATATTTCAAATCCTCTTATTTTTTTTCCTATTATATCAGAATTTTGGAAAAAATAAATGTGTTCATATATGTCATATATGCTGATTTCAAATTGGGTACTAAAGTTTGCATGAGGCAAAAGTTTAAAAGATGGTATAATACGAATTATGTATTATTTTGACAGGGTCTGCCAGGATCTCCTGGACCCGCCGGAGAAAATGGAAAACCTGGTGAAGCAGTAAGTTACACTTTCACTCCCTTATAAAGTCTGATATATGTGTACCCCAAAAAATGATTTCTTTGAATGTAAGTATTTATGTATTTTGAATAAACTGAGTAAACTGCTCTATAATTCATATATCCAATCTATGTTACTTGCAGGGACCTAAAGGTGAAGTTGGTGGTCCTGGAACCCCAGGCGGCAAAGTGAGTTCTAGATTCATGAATCCTAATTAACCTTTTTATTGACCTTTTAGTTGGTAGTGGGTACCATTGTCTATGGAAATATATACTTTATTCATCTGAACCTGGCTATTGCTTATTGGTCTCAGTCATCAATTTAGGATACATTAACAATGGATGTGATCATTGCAATTTAAAGATATATAGGGGAATACATTTAGAATATGAGCCTTGGGGGTTAATGATTTTCTATATAAAAAGGGTGCCAATTGAAATATAAGTACATGCTCCAGAAACAAGAGTATTTTTGTTGTTTTGTTGTTTTGGGGGGTTAAGGTGAGATCAGTAATGTCCTATGAGCGCTGAACTCGTTTTTTGCTTTGACTGGATGTTCAGAACATTAGGAGTCATACTAAGTCTGCTTACAAAAAAAAATTGCTTACAAATAAACAAAGAAACCATGCTTCTAAGTTCTGCTAGTGTATTTTATAAATAGAAGATGATAAGCTCTAATCAGTGTTCATGCCACAAAGCCTAAAAGACTTAGGGTTCATGTACACGGGACGTTGTTCAACATCTCCTGAACGATTTAACTTGACAGCTAGAAACCAGTGTCTAAAAACGTCTGTTTAGGCGCATTTACATGCTGTGTTTAGCCGCATTTGCGTCGAGAAGCATTTGAAATTTTTTATTTTTGTTAAAATGAAAAACGTCTGTAAATGAAACGCTACTAAACGCGAGTTGCCCTGTTTAGCAGTGTTTGGCACGTCAACTGCTTCTAAACACAGCTTCTAAACAATTTTTGGGGTTACAGAAAAAGCCTTTAAACACAGCTGCCTATAAACGACTATAAACGACCATGTGTACATGTACTGATAAGATAACATAGGAGAAAGTTCAGGAGCAGTTGAAAAAAATGCCTAACTTCTCCTAAACGTCCGTTTACCAGCAGCAGTGTACATGAGGCCTAAATGGACATATTTTGGAACATCTTTACAAATTTAAAACTACATAAAACTGGCCATTTTTTTTTCAAGGAATAAATTCATGACAAGATTCACTAGTCAACCCACAGTAAATACTTGTTAACCACAAAGGACCTTGGGTGTTTTTCAGATTTGGCGTTTACAAGACTAAAACATTTTTTTTTTTGCTAGAAAATTACTTAAAACCCCCAAACATTATATATATTTTTTTCTAACACCCTAGAGAATAAAATGGCGGTCATTGCAATACTTTATGTCACACCGTATTTGCGCAGCGGTCTTACAAGCGCACTTTTTTTGGAAAAAAATCACTTTATTGAATAAAAAAAAAGACAACAATAAATTTGGCCCAAGTTTTTTTATACATTGTGAAAGATAATGTTACGCCGAGTAAAATTATACCCAACATGTCACGCTTAAAAATTGCGCCCGCTCGTGGAATGGCGTCAAACTTTTACCCTTAAAAATCTCCACAGGCAACGTTAAAAATTCTATACTGTAGGTTGCATATTTTGAGCTACAGAGGAGGTCTAGGGCTAGAATTATTGCTCTCACGAGTGAGTTATCACCCGATCGCGGTGATAACTCACTTGTGTGGTTTGAACGCCGTTTTCATATGCGACGCTACTCACGTATGCGTTTGCTTCTGCGCGCAAGCACGTCGGGACGGGGCGCTTTAAAAAAAAATGTTTTTGTTTTCTTATTTATTTTTATTTATTTTATTATTTTTTACACTGAAAAAAAAAATTGATCACTTTTATTCCTATTACAAGGGATGTAAACATCCCTTGTAATAGAAAAAAGCATGACAGGTCCTCTTAAATATGAGATCTGGGGTCAAAAAGACCCCACACAGCAGGAGAGAGGACCCGATCGCCTTCGATAACGGTGATCTTGCAGCGAATTCACGCGGAGACCACCGTCATCGTTTACAGGACCGCTCACACTAAAGATGGATATCTCGGTTGTGGCAGCAGCTGCTGCCATTACCGAGATATCCATCTTTAAAGTACCAACGTAAACGTACTTGAGCGGGTCCTTAAGTGGTTAATGCAAAAGTAATTATGATTTTTTTTTAAGGCTTCCATTGATTGTCTTTTAAGCAATCTTTCTTATTGGTTTCTTTTTTACCTGATTAACACATTAGATGGGTGGTTAAAACCCATCTCGAGAGTGGATATGGTTAACAAGAGTGTTGCCAAACCCTTTATAATAGTCTCAGAGTGCTGCAGATGAAGTGAGATGATAATTGCTTGGGATTGGGCATTTTTAAACAAGGGGGTGTCCATGGAAACAGTACAATGCAGTACAATGCAGTTAATTCTCTTTCTTTTAAATAACCTGCCAGGTACAAGGTGTGTGGTGCTGATATTGGCTTTTTGGCTTTGAAATCTTTCAGGAAATAGTGCTACTTGTTTGTAGAAAATACCCTAAGTGCCGGTACACACTACCGCGACTTGGGATCCGACTTATGTCGCCCCAAGTCGCGCGACATGAGAAATTCAATTGAAGTGAATGAGAGTCGTCTTAATGTACACTAGTGAAGTCGCTCTGACTTCAGAAAAGGTTCCTGTACTACTTCAAGGTGACTTCTAGGCAACTTGTACCCATAGATTTCAATGGAAGTTGCCTCCAAAGTCGGATCACATCTTAACTTAAGCAACTTTACTGGAAAATAAAATTGTTTAATCAGGCAAACCCCTCCCTCCCACAGAGCAGATTATTCTGTGATTGGCCACAGCCAAAGTCACCTGTCCTGTAGGCAACTTCAAGTCACATTGTAAGTTGCTCCAAGTTGCGCTGAAGTCAGGCTGAAGTCGCCTTGCAAAGTCGCGCTGTAAGTCGGGTCGCCCCTGTGTGAACCAGCACTAAATGGTTATGAGAATGGTAAAGAAAGAAACAAGGCAGTAAGGAACAACAGAAGTTGTTGTCATTTAGCTAGTATATTATACTCACTGTAAGTGGGGATATCATAGTTTGCTCAAGTACTTTTGCCATACACTGTAGAAAGTAAGCATTAAGTATAGAAGTGACATGTTACGGGGCACTAATATGATAATAATATTATATAATTTATGTTCTCCATCTTAGGGTGAAAATGGCATTCCCGGTGAAAGAGGTCTGCAAGGTCCTCCTGGAGCTACTGGTACTAGAGGTGCTTCTGGTCCTCCAGGTCCAGATGGCGGGAAGGTAATAACAGAAATACAAAAATAAAAAAAGATGAGTTACTGAGCCTTCAGAAATGTAGTAGGTGGGGTAAAATCATGTTAGGTATGGGTATGTTGTATTTGTTTATTTATTGATGCTTTCTTTTGATAGTAGCAGTTCTATTTTAGCAATAACATCAGGGGTGGGTACTTTAAGTCCTCTCTGAACAATTCAAGTTCACTTCTGTATAGGGTATGTACAGAGTATGTAAAATGAAATTGCTTGCTAGGCAGTTTAATAATACCACTTCCCAACCAATGCATACATATGTGTGCATTTATCTGCAGGATCAATATGCTTTATATACAGTAGAACTTAATGCTGCACCCATTTAGTCCATTTTGTTTATTCTTTTGAAAAAGGAAGAAAAAAATGTAACACACAAATGATTTATCTAGAGACAATAAAGCTTATGTTGTTTAAAATGTGTTTTAAACTCACTCATGTGGAACACACACAGGGACCTGCTGGACCACCTGGGCCCGGTGGTGCAATGGGACCACCTGGTCTTCAAGGCATGCCTGGAGAAAGAGGAGGCTTCGGAAATCCTGGGCCAAAAGGTGAAAAGGTCAGTATCAAGCTTTAATTTATGTATTGATTTTTTCACACAATATATATAGATGTGTTTTGTCCTAATTAAATAACTTTTTTTTAGGGAGAAGCTGGAAGCAGAGGCGGAGATGGATCACCTGGAAAAGATGGATTGAGAGTGAGTTTGTGTAGCCCAGTATAATGTATTAGAAAACACATCTGCTCAGGTGTGTGTTTTGGGTCCTGCACAAGAAAAGGACATTGTGTTTAATGTACATGATTATGTACATATGGCACATAAGTAATATAGCTTTATGGCACATAAGTAACTTTTTTTTTTATGCTCTGAGATTTATAAAAGCTAATGTCTGTTTTTTTTTTTTAATTAGTGTTCACTAATTATAAAGTGTTAAATTTTTAAGAAAGTATGAACAAGACCACTTGATATTGGTGGTAGTCCCAAAGCAATAAACCCCTTAAAAAGTGTGAAGGAATACAGTCAGGCATTAGTAATCTTTCAAACCTTAAACCAGGGGAAGCCAAAAACCCTTAATTTCTTCCAACAGGGAAATAATTACTTTGGTGTCCCCCATGGCAATCAGATACTCCCAACATTCTAAAATGTTACTTCTAAATATTTGTGACCACTCTTTCCAATTACACAACTTATTTTGTCAAAGTTTAACTTTTTTGTTGGGAAACGGCACCAAGCACATTTGTTGTGTGTAATGGTGTACTGTACATCCTATTACTGTCGGGCAACTGCTTTCAGAGCCGCCAGATATTGTCTAGAGCAGTGGTCATCAACTTTGTCCGCAGGGCCCACTAACAGGACAGATTTTGTGTATTACCTTGGGGAGATGCAGACTAGAATACTGCAATCACTGAGCAGCAAATGATATCACATGTCATGTATTTCAGTTATCTTGCAAACCTGGCCTTTTAGTGGGCCCTGACGACAAGGTTGATGACTATGTTCTGGGGCTGTTAAGTTTATCAGCAGTCTCCACTACTGAAAAAGGTTGTGCTGCTCTCCCACACCCTTCTTCCCTCTGTGCCATTCACAAAACTCATACCGTGTTTCCCCCGAAAGTAAGACCTACCCTGAAAATAAGACCTACCTTGGTTTTCCAGGAGGGCTGCAATATAAGCCCTACCCCGAAAATAAGACCTAGTTTGAAGTGGTTGTCTCCTCCTCTTCTCCTGCCTGTCAGCGGGGGTTCTCGACCCCCCTCCCTCTGCAATGCTCGGCTATGGAAGCCCAGAACAGCACTCAGATCTCCTTCTCCTGCCTGTCAGTGGGGGATGTCTGCCCTCCCCCCTCTGCAATGCCCGGCAAAGAGAGCTCAAACGGGCTATGGAAGCCCAGAGCCGCACTCTGATCTCCTTCTCCTGTCAGTTGGGGATGTCAGCCCCCCTCCATCTGTAAAGTTTGGCTTGTGGAAGAGAGCTCAGGCAGGCTATGGAAGCCAGGAGCAGCACTATAATAAGATACCTAACACAATACATTTTACTTTACTTCACACAGGGGATTCCTGTCAGGCAGAGAGGGAGAGGGATAGAGAAGAGTAAGCCCTACCCCAAAAATAAGCCCTACCGTGTTTTTGGTTGCCAAAATTAATATAAGACCCGGGCTTATTTTCGGGGAATTACTACTCACACACAAACAGAGCAACCACACTACCATGCATTTTGGTGGGGCACGATTTAAAAATCATGCCAGTCTTTACCTGTTAAAAAATTAATAAATCATGGCAGCACCTTTTTTGCATGTTTTAAAAGCATAGAGCTACCTATTAAAAATGCAACACATGGGAACTTTCAAAAAGCACTTGTGCTCAGACACACTTCCTTGTGTGAAAAAGCCCTCAGTGTTGTGTGCCACAGGAGTGTGCACAATTTTAAAAGGGTTCCTTGACTTAAAAGACAGGTTAAAAAACACTGCTTCAAACCCTGTTCACACCAATTCTCAGTAGAGTGTGTTACAATGCATCAAAATGCATGTTATGTGTCATCCCACTCTTTTTAATGGGACTAAGTCCCATACAGGTTCATCAAAAATAAATTAATATCATCAAAAAGTACAGTTATTTCAGTAATTTAATTTAAAAAGTGAAACTCATATATTTTATATAGATGTGTTACACACAGAGTGATATATTTCAAGCATTACTTTCTTTTAATTTTGATGATTTTGGCTTACAGATAGTAAAAACCCACAAGTCAGTATCTCAGAAAATGTGAATATTACATAAGACCAATAAAAAAAAAAAAAATGTTGTTACAGAAATGTTGGCTTACAGAAAAGTATGTATGTATAGTATAGTATAGTAAGCATTCAATACTTGGTCAGGGCTCCTTTTGCACGAATTACTGCATCAATGCCACAATGCATGGAGGTGATCAGCCTGTGGCACTGCTGAGGTGTTATGAGAGCCCAGGTTTAGTGGCTTCCATCTTGTCTGCATTGTTGGGTCTGGTGTCTTTCATCTTCCTCTTGATAATACCCCACAGATTCTCTGGGGTTTAGGTCAGGCGAGTTTGCTGGCCAATCAAGCACAGTGATACCATGATCATTAAACCAGGTATTGGTACTTTTGGCAGTGTTGGCAGGTGCCAAGTCCTGCTGGAAAATGAAATTAGCATCTCCATAAAGCTGGTCAGCAGAGGGAAGCATGAAGTGCTCTAGAATTTCCTGGTAGAGGGCTGCACTGACTGGACCTCATGCAACTTGCTTCCCTCCCTATAATATTCTATTTTTCAGAGAAACTGCATTATGGGTTTTCACTAGCTGTAAGCCATAATCATCAAAAGAATGCTTAAAATGTATCACTCTGTGTGTAACGCATCTATATAAAATATATGAGTTTCACTTTTTGAACTTCATTAATTTATTTCTGTAACTTTTTGATGATATTTTAATTTCATAAGATGCACCTTTAGATGTGGTTCATTATAAAAAATGCTTTAGATGCATTTATTCATCTGTCAATGTGCATTGAAGACAATGGGAGTGCATAAAAAGTGCTGCAAATAAATGATTACTCAAACCTCCCAACAGGCCACGTGCTCTTCCTTTTCACACCTCCCTGGATGCTAGGCACTTCATTTGAGAAAATGCATAATGAAAATGCATGTAGATGCATGAAAAATGTTACTGAAAAATACACGAAACCTAAAGAAAGAAATCCACTTACAATATGTATGTGCTATTAGAGCTATTGGTAAAGCTCATAAGCAGTGTTAATCTATCGCCAACTCTCTCTGGACTCGCTGAGGTGCCTTTACTCGTGTGATGCAGACCTTGGACATAGTGGACTACTATTAATGTATTGATATATTTGGGATAATGTATACTATAGCGGTCTAGTATTGATAGATTTAGGGGTGATAGGGAGCATAGAAGAATTATTAATACTTTTGTATTATAATCTATAAAATATTTACTGTACAATGTTTCCAAAATTGTGCAACATACATAGCTAATTAATGGTAATACATTGTGAAATTTGTGTTTGAATTATAAGAGCCTGAGAAAAAAATTCAGCCAGATCCAGCTTACATCAGTTTCAATTTATTGAGATCCAGCATAATATACTTGTATTCATTTGTTATTATTATTATTCTTTAGGGTTCTACTGGTCCCATTGGCCCCCCTGGTCCTGCTGGTCCATCTGGAGACAAGGTAATGCAACTGTTCAAATGTGATGTGTTAATTTAACCATGTTTAAAATTGTTCTTTTACAACCCCTTTAAGAGTGCTATAATCTAGTTTAGATTGTAATCTGTAAACCATATATTTACATTCGAATGTTTTATTTAAAAGGGAAAGGGCTAGATCCACAGAGCCAGTACGCCGGTGTATCTCCTGATACGCCGGCGTACTTTCAAATTACCTGCGTCGTATCATTAGCTTGAATCCTCAAACCATGATACGACGGCTTCGGGCTTCGATCCGACAGGCTTACGTCTTCGTACGCCTTCGGATCTACGCTGCAATCTTTTTGCGCCTGCTGGGTGGGGTTTGCGTCTTTTTCCGTGTCGGGTATGCAAATCAGCTTTTTACGGCGATCCACAAAGTTACGATCGGCCGTCGCATTCTCTAACGTCGTCGCTAGTCGGCTTTTTCCAGCGTATAGTTAAAGCTGCTATTATCCGGTCTATAGTTAGACTGGCCATGTTAAGTATGGCCGTTGTTCCCGCGTTGAAATTTCAATTTTTTTTTTTTGCGTTAAGTCGTCCGTGAATAGGAATGTACGTAAATTACGCTACCTAAAAAAAAATGAAGTTTCAACGTCATTTCGCGCAATGCGCGGCGGGAAATTTCTGAACGGAGCATGCAAAATGATTTACGCCCTAATCACGTATTTTGATTCCGCCGTGAGAAATACACTACGCCGCCGTACCTTACGGGCCGAAATCTTCCTGGATTCGACTTAGAGCCAGGTAAAATATGGCGGTGTAGTGTATCTCTGATACACTGCGCCAGGGCAATTGTATGTGGATCTGGCCCAAAGTTTGGAATAAACACCATTTAGTAAGAGATAGGTATCAAACAATGTCTGACTACTATTCTGTCTATTTTATTTTTGTATGTACTGTCCTGAAGAGTACAAATGATCCACAACAGTTTTCAGCTGTTACAATCCAAAGGCCTCCTTGATATTTCTAAACATAAAAATAGTTCTAGAAGTACTTTTTCTGCCATAGGTGCTTAAATGTAAACATTTTGCAAATGGGCTTTTGAAGCACAAATTAAAACAAATACATTGTGAGTAGACTAATGCCACGTACACACGATTGGTTCGTCTGATGAAAAAGGTCTGATGGACCGTTTTCATCAGAAGAACGGATCGTGTGTGGGCCCCATCGCTTTTTTATCCATCGGTGAAAAAACTAGGAACTTGTTTTAAAATTATCTGATGGTTAAAAAAAACGATAGAAAAAAAATCCACGCATGCTCAGAATCAAGTGGACGCATGCTCGGAAGCATTGAACTTCATTTTTCTCACCACGTTTTTGTGTTTTATGTCACCGCGTTCTGACACAATTGTTTTTTTAACTGATGGTGTGTAGGCAAGACTGATGAAAGTCAGCTTCATAGGATATCTGATGAAAAAATCCATCAGACTGTTTTCATCGGATGAACCAATCGTGTGTGCAAGGCATTAAAGTGTATCTAAGATAAAAACAAAAACAAAACACACTGGTTAGCAGAGCTGCTGTTAGAAATTACGGGGGCCCCATACTACTTACCTAACAGGGCCCCACTCCCCCCTCGCCACAAAATACCAAATTATATTTTAGCTAAAAATATACACTAAAATTCGAGATTTTCCTAGCTTGTGACGGAAAATATTGATTATATGAAGACAGGAGGCGAGTATCTTATGCATTAATCTTTCTTTATTAATGCTCACAGCAGAAACAAAACTGATCAGTATTCAAGCTTTTCTAAAAATAACATGAAACAGAAAAGCTGAAACTTGAAAACTAGAAAGAAACTACGTTTCCCAGCAGTCCTTGGGTCTGTGACCCCCTCCCTCTGGCCTCTGCATATAAGGACTGCTCCTCCCCTTCCTATTCCTCTTTCTTCGTGCGAACTTCCAATGAATTGAAAATGATTCACCAGTCTCTGGGACCCCCAACTCCGGGGACTTTGGCCGGCCGGCCTTTTCTGAATCCCAGACGTTCCGTTGTACGCGGGGTAACATTCGTCCCAACGGGGACCAACCGACAGCTTCTACGGCCAACCGGGCCTTTGGAAACGAAACCATGTTAGAAGGAACGTGTCTTCGACCTTCCTGAACGCAGTCGAACGTGTTCAGTATCCTGTAAGAGAGTAGAAGGAACCATAATAGGGTAGGGTAGGGAGGGAAGATACTCGCCTCCTGTCTTCATATAATCAATATTTTCCGTCACAAGCTAGGAAAATCTCGAATTATACCTCAGACAGGAGGCTCATATCTTATGCAAGTTCAAAGCTAGCATTTCTTACAGAAAAAGAAGACAATATACATCAGATTACCCCAAAGCGGCCATAGACACATGTGTTTCCGGTCTGAAGTAAAAGGAGCGGAAAACGGTCTCCGAGGACCAGTCCGCCGCCAGTAGAAGATCTGACAGAGATCCCCCGACCGAGACCACCTTAGTAGCCATTGCACTTCTAGTGGAGTGTGCGCCGAATTTAGTGGTATCTATACCCGCCATGTCCATAGTCGACCTGACCCAGCGCGCTAGAGTGGCAGAAGTCACCGGGCGATGAGGTTGGACGTAGGAAACCAATAATTGGGGCGAAGATGGAGAACGAAGTTCGGCGGTACGCGTTTCATAGGCCTGCAGGCACTTGACGACACATAAGCACGGACGATCCGAAAAGAAAGGATAGAATACCGACTGAATGCCGGTCTTGGTCCTACGCACGACCGAGAACCTAACTCCTAGGGGCGAAAATTGTCGCCTGGAAATATCCAGTGCTCTAACATCTGAAACCCTTTTGACCGAGATAAGACAGAGGAGGATCGTAAGTTTGTACGTGAGATGTTTGAGAGACAAGTCCTCATTGTCATCCCACGTGGATAGCATGTCTAGGACCCTGGATACGTCCCAGGTTGATAGGTATTTGGGACGAGGAGGTCGTTTAAACTTGATACCTCTCATTAGTTTGCAAATGAGAGGGTGTCTACCCACCGGCAAGGCATCCACAGGGTGATGGTAAGCCGAAATAGCTGATCGATACACGTTAATGGAGCTGTACGCTCTACCGGTATCGAAAGCCTCCGCCAGGAAGTTCACTATAAGTGCTACAGGGGTATGTATCGGATCAGCCTGTCGTTGACTACACCAACGCACCCAGATTCCCCAGGCTGACCTATACGCCGATCGAGTCCCGGGGGCCCAGGCCAGGGCGAGAAGCTCTCTAGCTGACTGTGAAAGGCCTCCGTCAGCGTCTGGCATCCTGAGACCAGGCAGGCTAGGAGGGTCAGAGAGCCGTCTGAAATTAGCGGGTGTATGTCTTTGGACGGGTGTGAAAGGAGGACTGGAAACGAGGGCAAGACCCTGGGAAGGTCGATGACCATTTCCAACAGAAGAGGAAACCACGGTTGTGTTGGCCACCAGGGCACAATTAACACCACCTTGGCTCCCTGGGTAGCGATCTGCAATAAGGTCCGGCATATCAGCTGGAATGGTGGAAACGCGTAATGCGTCCCCCCCGTCTAGGATTGGCGGAAAGCATCCACCGCTGTTGCCGTTGGGTCCGGCCTCCAACTGAAGAATTGGGGCAACTGATGGTTGAGTCTGGAGGCGAACAAGTCTATGGACAGTGGTCCCCAGAGATGGATGATACAGATGAAGGTCGAGCGGTCTAGCCGCCACTCGCTGGAATCGGTAATGTATCTGGAGTTCCAGTCCGCCACGATATTGGAGGATCCCGGAATGTACTCCGCCATGGGGACGATATTCCTGGCCAGGCAGAAGTGCCATAAAGCCTTGGCGATATCCGCCAAGATTTTGGACCTGGTGCCCCCCAAACGGTTGACGTATTGTACCGCTGAAATGTTGTCCATGCGTAGCAATACGCAACAGTTTGATCTCTTCGAGAGAAAACTCTGAACCGCGAAGAGGGCAGCTAGTAGCTCTAGGGCATTGATGTGTAGGAAGGATTCCCTGACTGACCAGATCCCTCCTGTTGAAATCTCTCCGAATCGAGCGCCCCAGCCCCTCCGACTTGCGTCGGATTTTAAGACAACGTCCGGATAGGAATTGAAGATTGTCTTGCCGTTTCAATCGACGGCATGACCGAGCCACCACTTCAGTTCCGTCCTGGCCTCTGCGGAGAGTGGAATCTCGTCTGCATAACGGAGACCTTGTCTCAGGTGAAGGATTTTGAGGCGTTGAAGGGCTCTGTAATGGAGAGGGGCCCGGGAAGACGGCCTGTATGGATGCGGCCAGGAGGCCCACTATTCTGGCTAATACCCGTAAAGATAGGGATTGCTTGCGCAGTACTGCTCTGATCTCTTTGCGGATCAGAGTAAGTTTTGCCTTGGGTAAACGCAAGACCGCCTGGTTGGTATCTACCAGGAAACCGAGAAACTCCATGCTCTGGGATGGTGCTAGAATAGACTTCTCCATGTTGATGAGGAAGCCTAGGTCCTGCAGGAGACGTACGGTCCAGCCTACGTGGGTCTGAGCCTGAGATTTTGAGTTCGCAATGATAAGGATATCGTCTAGGTAAATAATCAGACGAATGCCCCTGCTCCGCAACGCGGCTACCACGGGCTTGAGTAATTTGGTGAAGCACCATGGGGCCGATGACAGCCCGAACGGTAGGCATGTAAACTGCCACGTGCGATCCCACCATTTGAATCGGAGTAGGTGTTGTGACTCCGGATGTACGGGGACTGTGAGATATGCATCTTTTAAGTCCACCTTTGCCAGCCAATCCCCCGGGTGGAGGAGGTCTCGGAGGCAATGGATACCCTCCATCTTGAAGTGACGGTATGTGACGTTTTGATTCAGGGCCCGGAGATTTATCACGGGGCCGTAACCTCCCCCCTTCTTTTTGACTATAAAAAGACTGCTTATGAAACCCAGGGAGAGAGGGTCTACCTCAAGCACTGCTTGTTTGGAAATCAGTTCTCCCAACTCGTTGTCTATGAGTGCAATGTTCTGAGCAGTGAAACGAATGGGGGGAGGAATAATGCCCAGTTGAGGGCAGGACAACAGTTCTATCTGGAACCCTGTGACTGTGTTTATCACCCATGCGTCTGCCGTAATCGCAGACCAGGCGTGGATAAAAAACCGTAGTCTTCCCCCTACAGGGGTGGAGAAACCTGGAGTCTGAAGAGGACTTACCGGAGTATGGACGGGATCTGGGGTCACCTCTGCTCCCACGTCCTCTCCATGGTCTGCCGCGTGGTGGAAAGAACGGTGCGGGTTGTGCCACCGTGGTATAGGAGGCAGGAGTCTGAGCGTAATGTTGCTGGGCGGGAGCCCTATTAAATGGTCTGGAGTAACCAGCTCGGCCGGCAGAGCGGCCCCTACCTCTGCCGGCCCTAGCAAAAACCTTTTGGTTGCCTGCCCTTTTGAGGGACGATTGAGCTTTGGCGAGACTATTGAATAGTCCCACGAATTTGTTAATGTCCCTAACAAGGGAGTCCCCAAATAGTAGGCCTTCAGCAGAAGGTCCCGGTTCGGTCTCCGCCAGGTGGGCCAGTTGTGGATCCAGGCGCATGAGGATGGAGCGTCTGCGCTCCGTGGAGCATGCCGTGTTGGCGTTACCTAAAAGGCATATGGCCCTCTGGGCCCACCCCCGAAGTTGTTGCACATCAACCTCTTGTGCTGAGGCAGCTGTTTGCTCAGACAAGTTAAGGATTTTTGTCAGTGGGCCCAACATGTCGAGGACCCGGTCCTGGATGCTCCTGAATGAGCGATCTATCCCCTTCTTGGGGAATTTCCCTGATTTGGCCAGGTACTTAGATAAGACGGGATCAATGTCTGGTGTACATGCCACCTTACTGGGTAGGCAAGGGCGTGGGCATTCCGCCCGCAATTTATTTTGGTTAGCTCTATCCAGTGATCTGCGGGTCCAGAGTTCCACGTATTGGGACACGTGGGGCAGGGGAGCCCAATCTCCCGATCGCGGGTGAGATATGGCATCTGGATGGAAGAGAGGTTCTCCCAGAGCGTCTGTGATTGTATTGCCCTGAATATCAGGTTTGGCGTCGTGTGGGATCGCCATTGACCCAGCACCCATATCATCATTGTCATCGTACTCGGACCCCGAGAATCCGAGTCGAGTACGTAGGAGTCCGGTTTGTTCCGCCTGGCGGATGTACGCCTCATGCATGACTCCCTGAGGCTCAGGGGTTGAAAGGGGTCCGGTGGGTGCGTGGGGTGGCAATCCGGGTGAGGGAGAGCCTTGTGCACATTGTTTGCTTCCCCTGCCGGGGAGTCCTCGATATGAGCCAAATGCTTCCTCTTTTGGGAGGATTTCCCTCTTTTTACTAGAGGTTCTTCAATTACGGTGGGGGCAACCCTGGGAGTTTGTTGTGAACCCGAGGGTAACGCCACGGCTGCCATGGCAGCTTGCACAGACCTGGCTACCAGGTCCTGAATCTGTGCAGCGGTAAGCATGCATGATGGCTCCAGAGGCACTTCAGGTCCCGTCAAGGGGACAGAGCGGTCCTCAGACATTGCCTTCTGGCAGTGCAGTTATAGAATGCTAAGTAACTGGGTGATGATAAATCACCACCTCAGAACCTGACCTATGGGAAGGAGGGGGCCTGCCAGAGAGAGGTGTACTACACCTGTTAGATGTTAAGTATTATTAGTAGCCCAGCAACCGCTCCTGTCACCTCCTCAGCTCCGTCCGCACTGCCGTGCGGTGTGCGGGAAGAAGGGAAGAAAACCGTCTCCTGGGCGAAATCTCGCGAGATTACGCCGCAGGGACGAGAGGAGACCAGGCTGCGAGCTTATTGGTCATCGTGGACCAATCGCGCGTGCGGGAGGAACGTGATCCCGCCCCTCCTCACCGGCAGAGGGGAGGGAGGTGAATGGGCGCCGAGCGCAGTGTGACCAACGGCTGCGACAAGGCGAACGAGCGGTGTATAAACGAACAATGTTCAGTAATAAGCACTAGGTTATAATAATAATAAGTTATAATAAGTTATAATAAGGTTACACAGGTTTTGTACAAGTAAAAGTAAAACACCTCACAGATAACTAGCAGCAGTGCAATACTTATCTCTCCTGTGAGCAGAAAGAAAGAGGAATAGGAAGGGGAGGAGCAGTCCTTATATGCAGAGGCCAGAGGGAGGGGGTCACAGACCCAAGGACTGCTGGGAAACGTAGTTTCTTTCTAGTTTTCAAGTTTCAGCTTTTCTGTTTCATGTTATTTTTAGAAAAGCTTGAATACTGATCAGTTTTGTTTCTGCTGTGAGCATTAATAAAGAAAGATTAATGCATAAGATATGAGCCTCCTGTCTGAGGTATAATCATAATTATGTGATGTATTTATCGGCCCCTTCTCCTGCTCTCCATCCTGAAACATTCTCTTGTGTGCCTGAAGCAGCTACTGGCGGGAGAGGAGGGAAGCTGGAAAAGCTGCAGGGAAGAGGGGTGCAATGGTAGCACCCGGAAAGCAGGAGGATGGGGGCTCAGAACCGATCCCCCTGCATTACAGCTGGAGGGAGGGAGTGGAGGAGAAGAGTATCTGTGTCTGCAGTAAGACAGTAGAGCTGGCCCTCCTGCTCAGTAGGTGCCCCGGCCCCCCTTATGTACTGAGGGCTGGCTGTTCTATCTTATCAGTGGCCCCGCTGGTTAGTGCAAATAAAAGTTCTTTATAAAATGTTTTTTTTTATAAATGTTGCACTTACAAATGTTAACTTGGATCAAGGCATAAACCTCCTCCTGCAGGGTACCAGATGGCAACAAACTTTTTCTATTCTCACTACAGACATACCCCACTTTTAAGTACACAATGGAGTTTATTTACTAAAGTTGGAGAGTGCAAAATCAGGCTCACTTTTGCATAGAAACCAATGAGCTTCTTACCCCAGCTTGTTCAATTAAGCTCATTGGTTTCTTTGCAGAAGTGAGTCTGATTTTGCACTTTCCAGCTTTAGTAAATAAACCCCATTGTGTACTTAAAAGTGGGGTATGTCTGTAGTGAGAGTAGACATAGCAAAGTTTGTTGCCATCTGGTACCCTGCAGGAGGAGGTTTATGCCTTGATCCAAGTTAACGTTTGTAAGTGCAACATTTAAAAAAAAAAACATTTTATAAAGAAGTTTTATTTGCACTAACCAGCTTTGTGTACTTAACCCCATTATGTACTTAAAAGTGGGGTATGCCTGTTAGCAATCAGCATAAGGAGAGGGCAGGAGTGCAGATAACAAGCTTCTGGAAATAAAAATGGGAAAACTGAAATCATTCGCTAGTTAGCAAATACCAATATTGTATCCTGAAAAATTAAGCGTTCTACCAACATGTTCGGTGGCCATGCCCCTTCATCAGAGCTGGTCAACCCTGCTGAAGAAGCATGGCCCCTCTCCTGTTCTCCATAACATAGAAAGGAAGGAATGTTTTAGTCCACAGTGAGAGCTGGGAATAATGTTAACTGATAAGACTGCAGCACAGGAATATAACAGTTCGCAATATTTCTGACAGGATCAACAGTGTGCTTTTTACACTTACCAAACAGACAAAACAAAACAAATTCAATGGCATTGTTAAAAGAACAAAAGTGAGCAAATGCAAGAAGTTCACTGTTGAGGTTTCCATACATTTTATGTGATACTATGTACATTTACATTTTAATATATCTCTTGACTAAAGTTCTTCTTTTATTTATGTGCTTTTACAGGGTGAAGGTGGTTCAGCTGGACCTCCTGGGCCTGTTGGTGCACGTGGTGGTCCTGTAAGTATTTTAAACCTATTTTTTCTCTAAAGCTTAGTGATTGAAAAAGAAAACTATAATGACTTATTGCAGATGACTGATATCTAGACAAAATATGGTACTTGAATTTGGGAGAGAACATTCACAAGGCAGGAGCCTAGGAACCAGTCAATGTCCAAGCTCCATGAGCAGGGCCCTCCCATCCCGTTTGTATTCAACTGTATTGTAATTGTACTGTCCTCCCTCTACATTGTAAAGCTCTGTGCAAACTGTTGGCGCTATATACATTTTGTATATTAATAATAATAATAATAATGTCCAGGGATCCCAGCTACAACCTTAATGCTCCTGTAATAAACCAAAGCTTCTCACCTGCCTGTCACTACATAAACGAAAATGCAATTGAATGCAGATGGAGTCTGTTGGCAAGGTAGTACAGGCAGTGCATACGGGGTGGGTCCTCTGTATCTATTGCAAGCAAGGCCAGGTTAAGGGCAACTGATGCCCTAAACACAACCAAAAGGTTTAACTATTGTATAACTTGACAAAACCTGAATACACAATTAACAGTTAGTTCCAATAAGTTTCTTTTCCACCCTCTTCCCCAATAAGTCTTTGGGGCTTGTTCACTCCAGAACAATTGTATTAATGCAAGTTGCTCATAATGATGTAACATTTTTAATAAGTTAATATCTAACAGGAATTGACTGAATAACTAAATGTAGGTTATTATACCTAAAATGTAGCCTGCCTATTACTGGTCTGGAATAAGCATGTGATTAGTGAAGTATTAAAGTCTTAGTTCTGTATATCATACCAACGTCTTATATTCCACACATGCTTGTATCTTACACAAACTTACACAAACTTTATGAACTTTGTCCAAAGAATGGGGTCAGGGTAAAAGTAAAAATGAGACAGCTGGGGATTTTTCTATAATGGAATATGTGGAGAACCCACCCCATCATTATTAATTTCTGCCCTTCTGAACACTTTCCATGCCCTAACAACAGACCGCATGGACACAATGAGGGGGTAAGGAGCCCTGCACCCACAAAACAACAGATGAGATCATGCATAATAGGATCCCACAATTGCCGCCTCCAGTGAAACTGCATCATCCTCTGGCTTGCATAAGCCACCTATGTACAAAGACCAACTGCCCCGCTAGAAAATAGCATCTGAAATTGGATACGGCCAACCCCCCTTCCTTCCAAGGTCCTTGCAATATTTGCAGTCAGATATGAGGGGCACTAATCTGCATACAGTCTTAAATACAGTTTTAAGAATCCAGATGGGTGAGTTGCTAAACATGTATAAATAAACAGGGAGAAATTTAATTTTCAACAAAATAATTTTCCCAATTAGGGAAAGAGGTAGATTCAGCCAAGTTTGAATGTGGTGTTTAAGGGTTTGTATTACTTAAGTGACATTTAGGGGGATAAAGTCTGAGACGGCATTTGATATAATCAACCACCATATTTTTCACCCGATCAATTCTCTGAAGCACACAGGCAGCAGGGGACCTCATAGTATGGCAGGGGACCTTCAAAGGTAACATTTGAGATTTACCCCTATTCACTTTCAGGTCAGAGAACCTGGCAAATATATCTATTCTGGTCAGAGCCGAAGACAGTGACGAGTCAGAATCTTGTAGAAAGAGGACCATGTTGTCGGCATATAACACAGTTTTTTCCTCCAACACACCCACTTGGATTCCCTTCACTTAAGAAGATCCTCTCAGAGCCACAGCCAATGGTTCTATCATTCATGTAAATAGGCCTGGGGTTAACGGGGGTCCCTGCTAGGTACCCCTAGCTACTTGAAAGAATTCAGATATCATCCCATTGATTTTGACTGCAGCCATTGGGTTGCTATATAATAATGAATTACATGTTTTGCCAATACACCAAATCGAAAACCTTTTCTAAATCCAAGAAAACTAGGACTTCCCCCATTGAGATCTCAGGGCCCAGTTGTAAATGGGTATAACCCCACCTAAGATTATTATCTGCAGCTTTGTGAGGCATAAACCATGTTTGGTCTGGAGAGATTAGATGGCCTAGGACTGACACAAGTCTATTTGCTAAGATTTTTGTGAGAATTTTAAAGTCCATGTTTAAATGAACATCTTTTAAACAGTTGATATATATTTTGCCTCTGTTAGTAAATGTTTTTCTATCTACATAATTATAGGGGGAACGTGGTGAAACTGGTCCTCCTGGTCCTGCTGGCTTTCCTGGAGCTCCTGTAAGTACATAGAGAGTTATCTGTTTCATGTCATGTAATCAATGTCATTCTGGCCTGGTTGAATTCTGTGCTAACATTTTGAATTCTGCGTAGGGTCAAAATGGAGAACCTGGTGGTAAAGGAGATAAAGGTGGTTCTGGTGAGCGAGGTGAACCTGGTCCCCAAGGTGCTGGTGGTCCTCCAGGTGGACCTGGTCCTGCTGTAAGTATTGATGCACTACACTATTTATAACTAGTCCCTCTGTTAGAATGCCCAAAGACTGTAAAACTGATATGTTGTTTCTTACATTTTTTACAGGGTAATACTGGTCCTCAGGGATCAAAGGGAGATCGTGGTGCTCCAGGATCAGCTGTAAGTAGTCCAGTATAAGTGTGACTTTTTAATATATGTATCTGAGTTGGGCATAATGCAACATGGATTTATGCATATACTGAACACCAGTGGGGAGGGTATCCTAAAGCATATTAAAACAACCTGAGAGCCAAATAAAGCGTATACATCAAGACCTGGAGAACATTTGCTTGAAATATGAAAGGTGCCACTGCCATGTAATGTATTGCTTCATTACAGGACATGTTTTATACATTGACCTCCTAGGGCAATATGCCTCCAAAGGGGAAACTTAAAATGACTAACAGATATTACTATCTGCTCTCCATTATACTCCACAATGTAAGTCCATATGAAAGCAGCCCAATAATTAAATGTGTGCCAAATTGTCGATCCTGTGGTGCCTGATGGAGTTTTGGTAAATGCAGCAAATAGAGCTCCCTAATTGGAAGAGATTTTAACTTTGAACTTTTCTCTCTTTACGCTCCTATTGCTTTTTTTTTTTTGTTACTCCTTTGGCTTCAAACTGCCAAACACAACACAACACATTGATGTACTTTTAAAGGTTGAGGGTTTGTTTTTATCTTTTTTTTATATATATAAAGAAGCATAATGGCTGCAGCACAGTGGTAACACTGCTGAAAATTAGTGAAATGATAGACAGTGTTCTAGATATGTTTCTAGGATCCACAGTAATATACTAGCAAAGGGAAATGGACTTCTGGATAATGCCTTGTTTTGCACGATAAGCTGGTAAGCCACTGCCTTGACGACTGGCTATTTAAAACAAGAATTTGAGCCTTAAAGAAGAAAAGGAATCCGGCATCCGCTGCACGTCTTCAACCTTTATTACATGTTCTTTGAAAAAATTCCCCACACTGTCTGTGATGATTTTAAAGAAAATTCAATAAAGATTAAAGTGCAGTAGATTCCAGATCCTTTTCTTCTCTGTGGCTTACAGATGAGCTTTGCAAGCACCTTCATCCTGGGTAGTTAGTTGCTGGACTTAGTTGCTTATTACTCACCTAATACTCAAGCATATGAACTTTGTTGAACCATAAACCCTACATGCAAACAGTACACTTTGACCTCACTTGGAAAGGGATGGTAGTTCTGATCAGTTTGTGAAATGCCACAGTGCTGACTTTACTAAGGTACAAATTAATAGCACAGAATGTAAAATGCATACTGTACTTGGTATATAATGAAACTATAACTTATTCTTGATGCAAATCTATAGTTAGCTTGAATGTTTTGTGATATCAACCTTAATATTTGCAGACGTGACAATAAATGTTGTTGCTTTACAGGGCACAGCTGGTTTCCCTGGTGCTCGTGGTTTGCCTGGACCTCCAGGTACTAATGTAAGTATTTGAATATACCCTTTACAAGAAACTATATATCCTATACTTATTGTAAAAAAAAGAACACAGGAAGTGAGTGAAATAGCTAGCACTGCCCTCCCTCACACCTCCTGTACAAAGATGCACAAGGGGTCTTGTAACTCTTCACCACCCTATAACAGTCAAGAGCCACAAGTGTTCACATCAGGCATGCATAGGTGAAAATGCTGTGTAGCAATAGCAGGGTCAACTTTCATCTACATATGTTCACAAGAAATATACGGTGAATTGATCAACCAACAGTTCTTGTGTAAAGTTCTTCGGCGGGAGTAAAGTCCACTCCCACTGATGAATGAAGCACGTCCTTCACAAGGACTGAAATCTCCAGCCTCACAGCTAACACCCCCCCCCCCCCCAACTTCCACTGCTGCTGATTTAAACTAGAAGGTCCCCCCCAGCACTACTTCCAAAGCGGCATAGTGACATTTCCCAGACAGGACAGGGAGCAGCATCGGTGACAATAGACTGACTCTGTTCCCCTCAGTCAGCACCAAACCCCAGACTTTGCAGCCAGCAACAGAAATCGCCCTCACCCTACGATCTGCTTCTGTGCTTCCAGGGCACTAAATATTTGTTCCTCCCCATTCTCTGCAGCCAGAAGGAGAGATTAATCAGCCTAGAAGCTTTGCATTCAGCAGTACAGATTGCCTCACCATTGGGCTTAGCTTCTAGCCCTAAACATTACTGGCTCCTGAGCCCTGTAATCAGCATTTAATAGCTCTAGCTTCTGCTGCTGCTGCTGCTGCTGCTGCTGCTGTGCATGGTGCTGCACCCTCCTCTGGCTGCTAATGTTCTGGAGCCTGGGTGCCATCCAAAACCATCCCTTTCCATCTACCTTACAATCCTATGTTTCTCTTTGCTTGCTGACATCCATCCACAACCAACCAAAACTCCCAACCTTACTAACTCACAGCCCTGAATCTTCCCCCACCATGCCACAGTCCATCCTGTCACAACATGCTGCCCCCTGTCATACAGTTGACCTGTATTGCTCGCCATGATGCCCTCCACATTTCTCTCTTTCATTTCTTAGCCAATAGAACCATTCTTAAACATTATTTCTAAAACCTCCTTGCCCATTCTGGAATAGGTACACTTTTGCTAATTTAAAAAACATGTAATAATAATAATAATAATAATATTAAGCAGCATTATATTCAGACTTCACACAGGGTCCCTAGCATTGTTTAGTAATCTTCTGGCAATGTATACAACCAGGGCATGTGTTGTAATTTTAAAATTAGTGGTTAGCCAATGTTGCACTCACCTCAGTGTTACCCTACTATGTATATTACATTTTTCCCAGTAATGTACAGTATGTATGTATTTATTTATTTATTTTTATAATGTATACAAACATTAATTTATAGAGTGACCTTTACAATGATTAGTTCCTTTCACTATTAAATTATTGTTTTTCTATTAATCAGGGCAATTCTGGTCCTCCTGGTCCTCCCGGAGGCCCTGGAAAGGATGGTCCAGCTGGTCCATCTGGTAGTACTGGTCCTCCTGGTAGTCCAGGTGGTGCAGGTCCAAAGGGTGAACCAGGTACACAAGGAGAAAGGGGATCACCAGGAAATCGAGGTGAAGCGGTAAGCATTCTTAAGTTATTTCATTTTAAAAAAACTCTGTTCTGTATGGAGAAAATATAAAGTGAAGAAAGACAATTAGTTAAACCTGTATGCATATTAATGTAAAAGTTATTCTGAATTTCTAATTATTTAATATATTTATTTTTACAGGGTGCTCCAGGTCCTTCAGGACTTAGTGGTCCAGTTGGCTCTCGTGGTATTGTAGGATTACCTGGATTACAGGGTAGACCAGGAACTCCGGGTCTTCCAGGTTCTAAGGTATAACTTTTTAAGCCTTTCTTTAACTTTATGTGGAAAAAAATATAGTACAATAATACAGCCAATCATTCCACAGAAAATACTTATGTGATTCTATATATTTAAATATTCTTTATTGTTCTCCTTTTATAGGGTGAAGATGGAAAACCAGGTACCAATGGGTTTCCAGGTGAACGTGGTTCCCCTGGTTCACCAGGAGCAGCTGGAATGAATGGGGCCCCTGGAGAAGCTGGAAGAGATGTAAGCAAATTAAAGAGTGCTCTATTGCTTTGGGAACTCATTTTATGGTTTAACCAGTAGCAGTTATAGGAGGCATAGCTAGTTTAGGCATATGGACTGCCATTAAAGAAAATTTAGAGGTCTCTGCATATATTTATTGTACATAGTAAGGCTTTCAGTTATTATTATTAATCCATCATAAATATGGATCACTATACAGTACATTGCAGTATGCCTGAGCTCAGGGTATCATAGAAGCAGATGAATCATCAGAGCAAAGAAGTAAACTCCTCTGTAGTGTTATTGCAAAGCCAAGACAATCCAGACACGTTTTGGGAGCTTTCATTTGGCATGATACGCTTTAAAAGTGGACATTTTAAAAAGTGACATAAGTCACTCAAGCATATTAGTTTCCTTGTTATACTATGTTAAGCCTTCATCTAAGATGGTGATTGACCGCTTTCTCAGTCATATTATTGTAAAGTATTTTCAGATAATATAAAATGTTAGTATCCTGACAGCAGATAAAGGAAATCAGTCTAGTCTGCCCCTTTATTATACTTTTAGATGATTTTATCTTATGATATACTGTATATGAGTTAATTGTTACTTCATTGCATGTTCTAGTTTTCTTGGGATGCTACCTTCCCAAAGAAAACTCCACAAGTGAAGTCAAGTGATTTAAATTAGATTAAAAAAAAAGGAAAGTGGCGCTGCTCCCAGCTAACGTGGAAAAATCCCTGTCAAACTGGGAATTTTTTCTTATGGACATTATTTGTGAATACATTTTTATAAGGTTGTTTTTATACGCTGATTATCTCACTACTGTTACACAATTTGGCACAGATTTTTTTATTGTTTTTGTATTAGATGTGTTTTATATATGTACCTGTCTTACTAATACATACATTTTTTTATTACACACACATTTTTTTTTTGGACTACACATATCAGTATTTGATTAATCTAGAGGAGGCTTTCATATAACACATATACAGCATATATATATATATATAGAGAGAGAGAGAGAGAGAGAGAGAGAGATATTTATGTAAAAAATGTCTCACACTATCCCCAACCCACTATCACTTGTAGGTTTGACATATGAGATACGGATATACACCTATTGCCTTTTATACTTGTCACTACATTGATAGTTTGACAGGGATTTTTTCACGTTAGCTGGTAGGCAGCACCACTTTCCTCTTTTTATCTAATTTATATTTCATTATAAGCAAGCTTTCAAGGAAAAAAATGGCACTGAACCACACCTTTGTTTTGTTTATATTCTGCTGCAGTCATCTTCACTGCTGGCAACGCCTGCAAAGTTATCCTACATAGACATACAGGCTGTCTTCCTAGTGTCTCCAGCACTAGGGACTGTCCCTATACAAGTCTATAAGGGTCCACTCTGTAGTCTGTGCCAGAAGTGAAAACATTTTGATTCAACCAGATCACAACAAAACTGTGGCTTGGTACAAGTTGCAACTGTACAACTAAAGCAAGTAAGCAGTTGATCATGACTTTTTTTTGTACCTTTAAGCTTAATAAAAGTACACTTGTGCTTTGAAAAACAGTTCATAGAGCATATTTTACAATTCATATGATCCATGTTTCAGTGGAGCTTGCAGACAAATGTTCCCTTTGCAAGCAAAATATTGGCAAGTTTGACCCATTGGGAAAAAAGTTTAAACTATATGAAGATAAAGTCATGACAGATGTAGAATATAACTAAAGTGTTGTTGGTGTACATGGCAGCATTGCTAATCACTATACCACCATGTGTACTAGTTGAGATTTTACTAGACTGTCCCATTAGTACACCTTGACTAGGGATGAGCTCCGCGTTCGATTCGAACGTATGTTCGACTCGAACATCGTTTGTTCGTACGTTCATCGAAATTCGAACAAAACGGGTCGTTCGCGCCAAATTCGAGTGACACGTCATGGGCCATAATTCACTGCGGCATTGCGCGCTGATGATTGGCCAAGCATGCACTATGACCCGCATGCTTGGCCAATCACATCGCGCAAAAAACGGAGAGCCATAATTGGCCAAAGCCAGGGTGGCTTTAGCCAATTATGGCTCAGGGGGTTTAGTACATGCCCCACACTATAAAAGGCTGCCTGCAAGGCGGCCTTGTGTAGTGTGTTGCGGCGTTGTTAAAGAGATCAGTCCTATAGAGAGAGAGAGAGAGAGAGACAGTGTCTTTATTACTAGATAGATAGATAGATAGAGCAGGCAGGCTAGTCAGTTTAGTTAGATTTACAGTGTGTAGAGCATGGGTCCTCAAACTACGGCCCTCCAGCTGTTCAGGAACTACAATTCCCATCATGCCCTAGTCATGTCTGTGAATGTCAGAGTTTTACAATGCCTCATGGGACTTGTAGTTCCGCAACAGCTGGAGGGCCATAGTTTGAGGATCCCTGGTGTAGAGGATATATATACATCCCAGGAGTTGTACATATATTTATACACTGTATAGCTTAGCTAGATCAGTTCTTCCTAATTTACTGGCAGGCAGGTGATTGTGCTTTTTAAAGACGTTATCACAGGTATAGACACCCAGCAGGTGTCCTGCTCCTGAAAAAACAACCATTTTTAAAACTTTTTTCCATTGATACATGTTCCCTCGGGCAAGACCCGGGTTCTCAAAGACGTTTTCACAGGCAAACTATAGACACCCAGCAGGTACAATATTTAAAGGAATTTTTAATTTTTTTATTTTTATTTAAGCATCATTAAAATCACTGCTCCTGGTGCAGTGATTTTAATGATGCTTAAATAAAAAAATTTAAAAAATCCTTTAAATATTGTACCTGCTGTGGGTCTATAGTTTGCCTGTGAAAACGTCTTTGAGAACCCGGGTCTTGCCCGAAGGGAACATGTATCAATGGAATTTTTTTTTAAAAACGGTTGTTTTTTCAGGAGCAGGACACCTGCTGGGTGTCAATACCTGTGATAATGTCTTTAAATAGCACAATCACCTGCCAGCTAGATCAGTTCTTCCTAATTTTTCTGGCAGGCAGGTGATTGTGCTATTTAAAGACGTTATCACAGGTATAGACACCCAGCAGGTGTCCTGCTCCTGAAAAAACAACCGTTTTTAAAACTTTGATACATGTTCCCTGGGGCAAGACCCGGGTTCTCAAAGACCTTTTTATGACAATGACTTGCATATTAGGCTTTAAAATTAGCACTTTTGAATTTGAAAGTTTGAGTCCCATAGACTTCAATGGGGTTCTAAATGTTTGCACGAACGTTCGGTCCGTTCGACGGTTTTGGTGCGATCCAAACGCGGGGGTGTTCGGCTCATCCCTCACCTTGACCATTTAACATTGTTCTCATTTCATATGCAGACCTACAAAATATTATAAGCAATTTATTTTCAAGCAAAACAGTGTGATTTGAAAATGTATTTTTTTTTCCTTCACTTTAGGGTAACGCTGGCTCCGATGGTGCACCTGGACGTGATGGATCATCTGGACCTAAGGTAAATATCAGTTCTGTAGTTCTCCTTACATAATGTAAACATTATTTATAAATGTGTTTTTTTGTATTGTATTTGTGGTAATTATTTTTTTCTTCCTTTTTTTACAGGGTGACCGTGGTGAAAATGGCTCTCCTGGTTCTCCTGGATCTCCTGGTCACCCAGGCGCGCCGGGCCCTGTTGGCCCAGCTGGAAAGAATGGCGACAGAGGAGAAAATGTAAGCTGAAGCTGATTTTAAAATGAGTCAACTCTGTTTTACATTTTAATGCTTTATATTTGTTAAATACACACTGGGGATGATTTATTAAAGGCAAAAAGACTGTGCACTTTGCAAAGTGCAGTTATTCCAGAGCTTAGTAAATGAGTTAAAGATTCACTTTGTAAAGAGCAACCCAATCATGTGCAAGGAAAATAACAAAAACAGCATTTTTGCTTGCACATTAATGGATGAAGGAAGTCAGAACTCAGAAGTGCTTCTGCTCATTTTCTGTTACATTATTCCTGTTTTTGGTGTTTTTCTTGATTCCCACATTTATCAAGTGCATGTTTATTCTTCATTTCTATTCTTTCTATTTAGGGTCCTGCTGGCCCTGCTGGCTCACCTGGTCCTGCTGGTGCACGTGGAGCTCCTGTAAGTTGACTTTGGAATTCTGGCAATTTTTTTTTCTTAAAAGTCCATTGCTCCAAATATCATTAAACAAACCTATATTATATTGAGCTGCCTTCTTAATAATACATATGACTTTTTTAGGGACCACAAGGTACACGTGGTGATAAAGGTGAAGCTGGTGAACGTGGTACCAATGGAATGAAAGGTCATCGTGGTATGCCTGGCAACCCTGGTCCCCCTGGCTCCCCTGTAAGTTTCAATGGAAAGATTTGCTTTGTAACCACAATTTTAATTTAACTTTCATTACGTTGTACTAGTTGAAAGCAAACACCATATTGGTTCACTGTGATAGTTATGGCTCCTTAAAAATGTGCTTAAGTGTAGTGTAAGATATACAAGGTAACCACAGACAAATGTCCCAAATTTGCTACTACATTATTTGCTCACATATGGCAGATTGTTACAAATTATACTAAAATGAGCACCTATTTGCATTATCATTTATTATAAATGTTACCAATTCCAAAATAGATTGGTGGAGATAACCTGTAACCTGTATCATGCATAAAACATTCTACAGCAAATATAAAATTTCCAACGGAAAAACAAGTCAAATGCCATTTAAAATGACTCATGGTTACAATTGCTGGCACCCAGCTATTGAAATAATAAAGAAAAAAATTAAAATTTCATGCCAAGATTTTTTTTTTTTAATGGTGTGGGGTCCCCCCAAAATCCATACCAGACCCTTATCTGAGCATGCAGCCCGACAGGTCAGGAAAAGCTGAACAGGCAAATGTTCAGCCCGAAATCATGCTTGGGCTGAACCATTCACCCATCCCCACTAGAGACTATATTTTATATGGACTATATGCCAGCCTTATCTTTTAGGAAAACCTCTATTTTGGGACCTTGTTTTATGTAACATTAATATTTAGAATGCAACATGAAACATGATAACATTCCCCAGTCCTCCTCATTTAAACTGACCCAAATCCCCCCCCCCCCCCCACACACACACAATCCTCTGATCACAATTGCAATTGTCTACATGCTCCATGGCATGCATTTAAAAAATGCACACTTTGTTGGGGTAAATTCTTTTTAAAAGTGGTGAAATTTGCCTTTAACCACTTGACCTCTGGAAGATTTTACCCCATTCATGGTCAGAGCATTTTTTGCTATTCATCACTGCATTATTTTAACTGGCAGTTGTGCTGTAATACAACACTGTAATCTAATTTAATTCATAGCATTTTTTTCACACAAATCAAGCTTTCTTTTGGTGGTATTTGATAGCCACTGTATTTTTTTTTTTTTTTTGCCATTTCAATGAAAAAAGAAGGAAACATTTGAAAAAAACAAATAATATTTTTTATTTTCTGTTATAAAGCATATCCAATAAAAAAATAAAAAATATAATTTCTTCATGAATGTAAGCCAAAATGTATTCTGCTACATAGCTTTGGTAGAAAAAAAAATCCCAATGAGTGTATAATATTTGGTTTGATTTTGCAACCCTGAATGATGGAGCTGATCAGCAGCTTCCTGTAATGAATCATTGGCCAGCACCCACTGATCGGCTTGTGTTGTAACTAATAACAGCACAGCCATAGAGGCGGTCATGCTTACACATGCCCCTTACCCAGAAGCGCTGATTGTGTATGAGATGCGTAATCCAGCACAGAGTGGCCACCCTGCTGCAGTACATCTGCATCGGCAAATTGTTAAACATCAACTCCAGTCCAAACTAATAAATTTGATTTGTATAGAATGGAGATGGGCTATAGCTCCTGTCCAGTTTTGATTGCTGACTTTGTTATTACTGGGGAGAAGTCTTTAAATGCCCATATGAATGAAAATTCCAACATTTTTAGATGAGATGTTTTTTTTTCTTTTGGTAAAATACATTAGTATTAAGCCTAACAAGTAAACAATTACAATAAGTCATATTGCTGACAATCAAATTGTCTTAAAAAATAATATTATACTGCAGTAGGAGAATAAAAGGGGGTTCTGTACTGTTTGGTAAAGTCAATAAGTACTGTTCTGGCTTCATGTTTTATGTGAATTAATAATCTGACAAATTGAACCTTTCATTGCAGGGACCATCTGGAGAACAAGGTACTGCTGGATCACCTGGCCCATTAGGTCCTAGGGTATGTATCCTATTTATAATAGCAGTTGCATGCAGTTAAAAAAACAGCTGTAGAAATGAATGCAGTTATAGAATGATGAATTATATTTTAACCTATAAATTCATGTTTTAGGGTCCTCCTGGATCAAATGGATCTCCAGGCAAAGATGGCATTTCTGGATATCCAGGACCTCTTGGCCCTCCAGGTCCTCGAGGTAGCAGAGGAGAATCTGGCCCAGAGGTAATTTTTTTCTTAAGATTTTCAATTTATGTATTTGTTACCAATACACTAAAACCTTGGATTGCGAGCATAATTTGTTCCAGAAGCATGCTTGTAATCCAATGCACTTGTATATCAAAGCAAATTTTCCCATAATAAGTAATGGAAATGGAAACTATTTATTCATTGGTCCTTCAGTTTATAGTCTATACAAAAAGATTATAGCAATGTGACCAGGTTGTGTAACCATAAAATGTCCATTCACAAATGGAAGCATCCACAAGGGGATTTAGAAGAAAAATCCAGCAGGAGCTACAGAGTATTAAAGAGAAGAGAGGTGCCTCTAAGTGTAGCAATATGTTGCTAAATATTGTACTTTAAATAAATGTAACCATATTGTTACACTTAGAGGAGCCTCTCTTCTCTTATACATTCAATTGTGACATGACGCTACTTGTATATCAAGACAGCACTTGTATATCAAGTTAAGATTGATAAAAAAATGTTGCTTGTCTTGCAAAACACTCTCAAACCAAGTTACTCTCAAACCAAGGTTTTACTGGTATATTTTTTAATTTCTAAACAGCTCTGTATTTTTTGTTTATGCAAAGTCAGTAATAAAATATTTTGCAACAAACAAAATAATGTATAATACATTAGGTCAAAATTGTATGTACTTTTCCCAGGGTTCAGCTGGTCATCCTGGACCTCCAGGACAGCCTGGTGCACCTGGCCCACCTGGACCTTGTTGTGATGGTGGCGGAGCTAATCTTGGATCATTTGGTGGGGAGAAAGGACCAGCTGGGTCCCCATACTATGGCGATCAACCATTTGATGCAACTACCACTACTGAAATTATGACTTCCCTTAAATCAATCAACAGCCAAATAGAAAACATTATTAGTCCAGATGGCACAAGAAAGAACCCTGCCCGTAACTGTCGTGATCTTAAATTGTGTCACCCAGAGTATAAGAGTGGTAAGTAAAACACAAAGATACACATTGAGCTATTATTTTTATACACAGCCTTATTTCTTCTTGTTTTAATTAAGATGCACTCTTAGCAAACGCCAGCCAGATGTTCTTACAAAAGCCATCCAAGAAGTGCTCATTAGGTTCCTGTAGGATATACACACTTAAGTCTGAATGAGCAGCAGGCTTACACTACGTAAACCTGAATTAACACCTATAGGGCCAGATTCACAGAGCCATTACTCCGGTCTATCTCCTGTTAGACCGGAGTAATTTCAAATTACCCACGTCGTATCATTAGTTTGAATCCTCAAACCATGATACGATGGCTTCGATCCGACAGGCTTACGTCTTCGTACGCCGTCGGATCTACGCTGCAATCTTTTTCCGCCCGCTGGGTGGAGTTTGCGTCGTTTTCAGCGGCGGGGTATGCAAATTAGCTTTTTCCGGCGATCCACAAAGTTACGATCGTCCGTCGCTTTCTCTTACGGCATCTGTATTCATCTTTTTGCTGCGTAAAGTTAGGGAAGCAAAAATCTGGTCTATAGTTAGACAGCCCATGTTAAGTATGGCCGTCATTCCCGCGTCGAATTTCAAATTTTGTTTATGCGTAAGTCATCCGGGAATAGGAATGTACGTAAACGACGCTACTCAAAAAAAAACTGGCGTAACGACGTAATTTCGCGCAATGCAAGGCGGGAAATTTCTGAACGGAGCATGCACAGTTCGATTGCTGCGGGGACGCGCCTAATTTAAATGCTTCACGCCCCCTAATCGCGTATTTCGATTCCGCCGCGAGAAATACACTACGCCACTGTACCTTACGGGCCGAAATCTACCAGAATTTGTCTTAGAGCCAGGTAAAATATGGCGGCGTAGTGTATCTCTGATACTCTGCGCCAGGGCAATTGTACCTGAATCTGGCCCATAGTTTCTACTAAACGTAAGAATAAAGGCATAGAGGAACCGCTACACTACCAGCTTACTTTAAAACTCCCAAACCAAAGACCCTTATAATGTGAATACATGTAATCTACGTAGTTGTTGATCTTCTGTGTTCTTTCTGTGTTCTCATTGTTCATTGTTCAATTTCCATTGTTTCATAAACAATGTGTCCAAGTGCATAATATTCTTAACAGAATATGAAAATGAAGCAATGGTGTGCAATGACCTCGTCTTTTACAACATATTCTAGATATTTATACCTTAGATTCATCAAACACTGCAACCAATAACATCCACAGCTTTAAAACAGTGAACACTATAAATATACATAATTTTTATCACTTTAATGTTTTGTAGGAGAATACTGGATCGACCCCAACCAAGGCTGTAAAATGGATGCTATTAAGGTTTTCTGCAACATGGAAACTGGTGAATCGTGTATAAATGCCAATCCAAGTAGCGCCCCACAAAAGAAATGGTACACCAGCTCTGGAACTGATAAAAAACATGTTTATTTTGGAGAGTCTATGAATGGTGGTTTCCAGGTAAGGCAGTTTTCTTTGTTACATTTGTCCTTAATTTCCCTTTAAATTAGTTGAGTTTTTACTGCTAACCATGGCTCTGTTTTTTTCCCCTGACTTCCTGTCCTGCTGACATTTTATTACACAGGAAATAAGGGAGATCCTCCAACAGCAATACAGGAAGAAATAAAAATGCTTTTTTTAAAAGATTTGTAGTTAACCAATTGGTATTTCTGTTTTTGCAGTTCAGCTATGGAGATCCAGATCTTCCAGAAGATATATCTGATGTCCAAATGGCATTCCTTAGAATTCTGTCCAGCAGAGGCTACCAGAATATCACTTACCACTGCAAGAACAGCATTGCATACATGGATGCACAAAGTGGAAATGTTAAGAAGGCTGTGAAATTTATGAGCTCTACCGAAAGTGAGCTTAAAGCCGAAGGAAACAGCAAATTTACATACACTGTTTTGGAAGATGGTTGCACTGTAAGTTTTTCTAAACGTGTTACTTTGTATTTCTAAAATGTTTACAAGGTCTTGCTATTTACAAAACAGTAACAAAATCTTACAAGAGGAACTATGAAAGAAGCTAATGCATTTGTTGAGAGAAGAAAGCAAAAGATAGAAAAGACACAATAGTGATCATCTAATGCCTCGTACACACGGCCGGACTTTCCGAGAAAAAAAGTCAGACAGGCTTGTTTAGCCTTCAGCTGACTTTTTTTGTCGGAAGTCCGATGTACCTTAGATAGAGAACCTGTTCTCTTTTTGTCCGTCGAACTTCCGACAGGGTCACGATGGACTTTTGCACGGTCAAAAGTCCGACCATGTGCATGAGGCATAAGTAGTCATGGTACCTCAAAGACCACCAACTGGTTTATTAAATCTCTCAGGGATTTTTTTTTAAACATATTTTATTAAATTTTTCTTTGACAATACAGAGTAGAAAACCAGGTGGATATTACACAGTGGACAGGAAACAAGTTGCTGTGAATCCGTGGTTGATAAGAAAGGGATGAAAGCTCTATGGAGGAGCTTAAATTGTAACTCATCTCTCAGTGATTTTAATTATGAAGTATACTAGCTTGTGTCTCTACCTCCCCCACAAATTAACTATTTTAATTAACTAATATTGAATGAACTATTCCTTATTTCTTACAGATAGTAAATTAAATCATCCACCTGCATTTAGTAACCCTCACAGACACCAGTAGAAATTGTGTGACTATTTACTAGCTTTTAATGACCTGCTATATACTAATATAATAGTATTATCTAACAAATATTGATACATTGATATGCTGACCTTTTCCTATTCTTTTGGCAACAGAAACACACAGGAGAATGGGGTCGAACAGTATTTGAATACAGAACACGCAAAACAATGAGGCTACCTATTGTAGATATTGCACCAATGGATATCGGTGGACCAGATCAAGAATTCGGAATTGAAGTCGGCCCTGTATGCTTTTTGTAATTTAGGATATTTCTAAAATTTAAACCACATCAAATGATCTTCACTCTGTTTACATCCCTTTGAAATTGTGTCACTCAAAAGAAAAAACTGCATTCCAATAATTTATTTTCCAACCATTAATGAAAAAGGGATAGTTTGGTAGAGAGGGCTACATTTTTTTTTAATTTTTTTTTTTTTTTTTTTTTGCAATAACACAAACTAAATGCTTTTGCTCTATTTTTTGTACAAATTTCATATTTTGAAGACATCTAAATGGTGCTATAAAAAGGTTAAGATCATTATTGAAAACACTGTGTGATGTACTTTTTTTTTACATTTGTGGCCAATTTAAAAAGCACTGATCAATCTATACATCAGACTCCACCCATCTTTCTAACCAAGATGAAGTTCACATCATGCATAAAGAACTTCCTGTTTCAACTACCTCATCATGGACAGAGGATGGGTAGGGTTTGATGAGGCAAACAAACAAATGAAATACAAGGTAGCCATGAATCAACAAATTACAACTAAGGCCTGATTCCTGAATGCAGTCCACTGATACTGTTTTTATGTACTGCTTTGTCCAGAACAGATTGATTAAAGATATTCAGTCTTTCAAGGTGCTTTCCAAACTTTCATGTTATTGCTGGCCAAGACCACTAAAGTAGAAGGGAAGTTTAATTATCAAACATCATGGTGCTAAATGCTAACATGTTCCACTCTAAAACTATACCAAAAAAGATATTTGTTTTAAATAAATGGTAATAAAAAAGTTTCACAACAACAAAAACATGTTTGTCTTCTCTTCAGAATTATTGTTGGCATTCACCTTACTTGAGGTGGCATATTTCAATATTATTCAGCAGCTTTAGTTGCAATAACTAAGATACAGATGACAGACTTTATCCACCTCTAAACTTTTTTATATGGCTGTTGAGTAAAGAGACACATAATAAAAAATGATGTACAAAATTCATCTGGGCCTGGTTTGTTGTATTTGCTATGGAATGGATGTTTGTTGTGTGCATTTTTCTTTTCTCTAAAGAATGCTTTGTTTATATTGGTGCATGTACCTATACATTTCACTGGACCCACCTTTCAGCCATTTCTGGGCAATTGTGAAGAGGTAAAAATACTGGTTTCCATGGCATCAATGAGCATATTCTTGCGGTCTATTACATCCCTGCTGCACTAGAGTCTGGCTGCTTAAACAATTTCAAGATTATTGTAAATTATTTAGCTGTCACATGTTCAGATCGGGACCCTCTAATATGTTTGTTGTTTTCCACAAAATGGCAAACTTACATTCCTGCCTTTGCACAGTTATCGCTACATGTCGTTGGTAAAAAAAAAATCCCAATAAGTATGTATTGATTAGTTGCTATGTATTACAGTGTGTATCGGCGGAGGGTTTGGGGGGGGGGGCGGACATGCCTGCATCCTAAACCCCCCCCCCCCAAGCAAAAATGTTGTTGATAGAGTGATAACAACAAGAGCAATAAAAATTTAAAAAAATACTAAAAATGAAATGTATTACGGGCTGACATGTTCATCCTTAGATGCTTCTCTCAGTTGTAAAAAATTATGATCATTCAATAAAATATATTTATTAGTCAAAACTACATTAAAGCAGAATTCCGGGATTGGCAAAAAATCCCCCATTAGTACACCCCCCTACACAAAACTTTTAACGGTTATTACATTTGTGAAATTCCTTACCATTGAAGAAAAAGTCAGGAAGTCAGCACTCTAATTAAAAAAAAGCATCCTGTATTCTGCCAAGGAGAAGCTGTTAGAATAGTGATTACCTTATATCCTCTCTTCTCTCTCTTCACTGTAATCAAACTACACTTCCCATGAATCTTTTGGATCTTTGGGATTGCAGTAAATGTGGGAGGTACACTAGGCCTGTACATATAAATGTGAACAAGTCCACTTCAACATAAATCATACACCCTTATTCTGCAGGCAGCAAGCCACACTACTCAGTAACACACAGCAGGATAGGTAGGTTACAGTCTTAGTGCCCATTCACACTGGGGTGGCTTCAAAGTCGATCAACTTACTTTTCGACTTGAGTGCAGCTGGATAGAAGTCAATGCAAGTTGCCCAAAAGTAGTACAGGAACCTAAATCAGAGCAACTTAAGTCGCTCCTATTAGAACAATTCCATTGTCCAGAATGGAGTGCGACTTGTCAGGTGGCTAAGTCACCTGACAGGTCACCCCTGTGTGAATCGGGTCTTATAAATGCAAAGCATGGTTGTGCTCTCCCCCTCTAGCCACAACAGGAGATAAACATATTGGACCAGATTCAGGAAAGAGATACGACAGCTTATCTCCAGATAAGCCATCTTATCTCTGCGTCTGAGCCCTCCTATCTATGCGACTGATTCATAGAATCAGTTACGCATAGATTTCCATTAGATCTGACTTGCGTAAGTCTCTTGCGCCATCGTATCTTATTTTAATATTTAGGCTGGACGCTAGGTGGCGTTCCCGTCTAAAATATGCAAATGAGCCTATACGCCGATTCCCGAACGTACGCCAGGCCGGCGCATTTTTTTTACGTTGCTTGCGTTAGCGTAGGTCCGTCGTAATGTTATCCCTGCTGTATGAGGCGCAGGTAATGTTAAGTATGGACGGCGTGCCGGCGTTTTTTTCCTCGTCGTTTACGTCGTTTACGTAAAACGTTTGCGAATAGGGCTTTGCGTAAGTGACGTTCACGTCGTTTACATTGCATATTGACGTCGTGATTTGGAGCATGCGCACTGGGATCAATTCACGGCTGGCACATGCGCAGTACGTTTGACGCGGGATCGTCCATTATTTAAATAATACACTCCCCCTACCCGCCCAATTTGACTAAAGACGGGCCATTTACGCTACGCCGCCTCAACTTTACAGGCAAGTGCTTTGTCAATAAAGCACTTGCCCGTAAAAGTTGTGGCGGCGTAGTGTAAACATCATACGCTACGCCAACACAAAATTATGCAATTATACCTGAATCTAGCCCATTGTACTTACTTGCTTTATGTAATCATTACTAAACTGTAGACACATGCCCATAATTATATATTATACACACTGTACTCTGCTGTAATTCAGTATTAGAAATATTCCTTCTCCTGTTGTAGCTTTGAGATCTTTCTAACAGCAATCAGTGCTTGTATGGTGTATGAGCCATCCCTAGCCACACCACAGAAGAAAATATATCAAACGGAGCAGTGCAGCGCAAACCTAAATAGCATAATATTAATATTACAACGAATATGCTCATACCAGTGAAGACATAGTTGAATTAATAACAGTGAAAAAATAAACTAAAATAAAATAAAAAGAAAGTCCACATTTGCAAAGTGCAAACAAATCCTGTGATCAAAACAGTCAGAGTATCTCCACCATGTGACTTGGAAAACCAATATTTCAAATATTTCAAACGTGATCCCTTCACCAGTAAAGATGGGTACTCTCACCTCACACCAAGACCCTTGTTTTACCAAAGGTCTAAAACGCTTAGAACAAATGGCAGGAAATCCAGATGGCTCAAAGATGTGCAATTGTCAGCTGAAGGACCCGGAGATATGCAAGTATCCTCAGTGGCACCAACGAATCAATATGCAAAGAAAAAAGGCCAGATCTAAGAGCTTCCATATAAACCAGGTCTCTTTAATGAGTAAAAAATGTGCAGGGTACTCACATTCAAGTAGAAAATAAAGGCATAAAACACCATATCAGGCAGCTCAAATGAAGATGTGGGACATAATGGCGTTACTTGGGATGGTTCCTGACCCCGGGGGGTCTGGAACCATCCCATGTCACTCCTTGATGTCCCACATCTTCATTTGAGCTGCCTGATATGGTGTTTTATGCCTTTATTTTCTACTTGAATGTGAGTACCCTGCACATTTTTTACTCATTAAAGAGACCTGGTTTATATGGAAGCTCTTAGATCTGGCCTTTTTTCTTTGCATATTGATTCGTTGGTGCCACTGAGGATACTTGCATATCTCCGGGTCCTTCAGCTGACAATTGCACATCTTTGAGCCATCTGGATTTCCTGCCATTTGTTCTAAGCGTTTTAGACCTTTGGTAAAACAAGGGTCTTGGTGTGAGGTGAGAGTACCCATCTTTACTGGTGAAGGGATCACGTTTGAAATATTTGAAATATTGGTTTTCCAAGTCACATGGTGGAGATACTCTGACTGTTTTGATCACAGGATTTGTTTGCACTTTGCAAATGTGGACTTTCTTTTTATTTTATTTTAGTTTATTTTTTCACTGTTATTAATTCAACTATGTCTTCACTGGTATGAGCATATTCGTTGTAATATTAATATTATGCTATTTAGGTTTGCGCTGCACTGCTCCGTTTGATATATTTACTTCAGGAATTTTGTGATTGTTCTTTTGGTGTTCAGCTTGCATCCATATGAAATTCACTCTTTGAGTATTTTTCATTTTTACACTTATTATTTTTATTTTTTTCTGATCTTTATATTTTTGCGCTGATTGCACCCCCCCCTGTTTTACATATTTTACACCACAGAAGAAGCCAAGCCACTATGCTTTAAATCAGAATGTGGCACAAGTAAATGTCGGCATGAGAAAAAAAAGTGCAGCAGTAACTTACTAATCAATAACACAAAATGGTGGAACCCTCTAAGGTATGGAAATCTCAATAAACTGCAATATCAAAACAATATCGGTCTGTGTGATATGTAACATCACATATAATACACATTAAACTGAAAATAAGACATTACTGTAAACTTTGCAGAAATTGTGGAAACCCCATCCTACAGATATTTGGCAGTGGACAGATGTCCACTGCTTATCAGTGTAGCCTCATCAGTGCCCATCAGTGCAGCAAATCAGTGCAGCTTTTCAGTGCCCATATGTGCAGCTTATAAGTGACCACCAGTTCAGCTTATCAGTGACCATATGTGCAGAGCGGGGATCATTACCAGAAATCATCCGGATGACATAGTGGAGATCTCCGGCTGTGACAGGTCTTGTATGTGAAAACACTGATCACCACAATGTCCCGCCTCCTGGACCGGCATTGTGATAGACAGTTCCAATGCAGTACGGGAGGCGGGACGTTATGACAATCGGCATCTCACATGCAAGATCTGTCACAGCCCGAGATCTCCATTCTGTCATCCGGATGATTTCTGGTAAAGACCATGCTCTGCACTGAGATAGCAGGCGGGCAGCAGCAGGTGGGAGGGGGGCTGAGTGGGGGTGGTCCTGGCAGGGAGCAGAGGAGGGAGAGGGAAGAGGGAAAAGAAGGAGGACACCACATGCACAGATGGGCATGAGCAGCGGACTGCGTGCATGCACAGGAAGGCACCACTAGCGCCAATTGGCACCCGGTGGCCTACTTAAGGAAGTGCCCTGACCCCAGACCTTTGCTGACTGGTCTTCAGCTGTTCCCTTGCTATCCAGTATCCTGCTTATCCTGTCTGATATCTGTTGCTGTACCTGGCTTGCCTTGACCCTGTTTCTGGACTCTGTGTTGTTTCTGAACCTGGCTTCCCAGTTGACCCTGCTCCTGTTTGCTGCCTTGTACCCTGCTGCCTGCCTGCTACTGAACCCGGCTATCCTTGAGACCCTGCTCCTGCCTGCTGCCTTGTACCTTGCTGCTCGCCTTTTACCAAACCTGGCTATCCTAGTGACCCTGCTCTAGCTCCCTGCTTGGCTGCTTACTTCCACTCAAGTGTCTGCGACTACGGTCTTGCGACCTGCTGCAACTTCTTGCTGTAAGCCTGTTAGAAACTCATCATCTGATGTTCCAGTGCCACTGTTCAATCAAAGTGCCTCTTCTACCCCAGCTAATCCTTGGTGCATGGCTGCCTTCCCGTACCTGATGGTTCTCCTGCTTTCCAGAAGTTGCATCCTCTGCTACAAGTTTCCGGGTCTCCAGCTGCAGGCACGTATGTTCCTCCTGTCCCTCAGTAAACTCTGTTCCACTCCCAGCGAGACCAGGACTTATTGGTCAGCAGTAAGGTTCATTTTAGCGCTGACTCATGGTCCAACAGGCATTGGCAGGGACATTACCTTTCCTTCACGGTGCACTTAGTAACTCTACTGGAAGCATCTCTCTGCTCCACCCCTCCTCTTCATCTTCCTCTATGGCCTCTTATGCAGAATTGTCCTCTGAACCAGCAGTCCTCCATAAGCGTTCAAGGGGCTATGAAAGCAGTCAGGCTAAAAGATGCCATGCAGAGCTTGAGTTGGTCTGCCTAGGGGACATAAGCCATACTGGGGCAGAGATTCTGTCAGCTCTGCAGGGGCAGGCTCAGAGGTGGTTGATACCATGCCAGCTTTAGCCAGGAATGGTTGTATGCGACAATGGCACCAACCTTCTCCCCGCTCTCTGACAGGGACACTTGACCCATGTTCCATGTTTGGCAGACAAACTGAATTTGGTGGTGCAGCATTTCTTGACCAGGCTTACAAGATCTCCTGTGGTAATTTCTGCTGGTCGTACAATGCCAAATGGAATGCATGATAGGTTCAAGCAACCATCGCCAGTGTCTGCAATATATGGTGCATGAATATCTAGGGACAAAAGCAGACGTGGAGACCTTACCGACAGAGCATCCACTGGGTTACTGGGTCTTGAGGATGGACCACTGGTAAGAACTTGCTCAATATGTATTCGAGCAACTGGCCTGTCCTGCATCCAGTGTGGTTTCTGAATGCACATTCAGTGCTTCTCAGGGGTTTGTAACCAATCAAAGAGTGCACCTGTCCACAGACTTCGTTGATAGGCTCACATTTATAAAAATGAATCAGTCCTGGATCAGCATCTATCAAGCACCTGTTGCTGATGTAACTAAGTGAATTTGCTATGCATCTGAGATCCCTTGAAGACTGTTTATGCTGCCTATCCTATTCCTCCTGAATCTTGGGGATGCTAGCTTCCAACAATATTTTTGGTTTAGGGCACCACCAACACCCAAGGCCCTAATTTTTATGCCCCTGTTTAACAGGGTCATGTAATTACAATTTTTTTTAATAATATTTAACAGCAGGGGCCGTTTCTGCACCCAACAAGAGTAACTGTGAGGGGTTACAGTGTTGTGGCACCACCACCACCACCCAAGGCCCAATGTTTCTGACCCTGTTTCACTGGGTCATGTAATCGTAATTTTTAAAATACTATTTAACAGCAGGGCCCGTTCCTGTGCCCAACAAGAGTAACTGAGAGGGGTTACAGTGTTATGACATCACCAACACCTAAGGCCCAATTTTTCTGCAGAGTATATAGTGCAATCTGTATAGTATATATACTGCAGTTCAGAGTATATAGTACAGTCTGTATAGTATATATACTGCAGTTTCTGGTATATAGTGCAGTCAGTGTAGAATATATAATACAGTACAGGGTATAATGCCGTGTACAATATAAAATATAGTGTATTGAAGTGGTTAAGGGGAACCCTATAACAGAAATAAGAAAAAAACAGCATGGGTTCCCCCCAGTTTAAGGGGAAATCTACGCCAACATGTAAAAAAAATGGTGTTGGGCCCCCCAAAATCCATACCAGACCCTTATCCGAACATGCAACCTGGCAGGCCACAGGAAAAGGCGGGATGAGAGAGCACTCCCTCCTGAACCATACCATGCCACATGCCCTCAACATGAGGAGGGTGCTTTGGGGACAAGGGCCTCATCTCGACAACATTTGCCCGGTGGTTGTAGGGGTCTGCGGGTGGGGGGCTTATCAGAATCTGGAAGCCCGCATTAACAAAATGGCCCCCATAACCCATTCACCAAAAAAGTGTCAAGAAGTTTTTGATTTTTTATTCAAAAATAAATAAAAGTGTCCCGCAATGTCCATTCATTCTCTCTGGAACAAGCTCCCTTATCAGCTCCGAGCATCCTCCTCCTTGATGGCCTTCCGTAAGGGCTTGAAAACACTTTTTTTTCACAAGCCTACAGATAGTGACTCGGCCTTCCAAGCCCTTAGCAGGATGCTGCCTTAATTCCAGGCTGCAGTCCATGGTTAGGGAGGTGTGATAGGCTTTTTGTGCCCTGATACCCCCCCTTCTTTTTATATCTCTGTTTATTTCTTGTCTGCTCCCCGCTTTTACTTAAGATGTCCTAGTTTCTTCTTTTTGCTCCTGGGAACTGGATACCCCCAGCTTGTTGGTAAGCGCTTAGACGCGAGTTTCACAACTTGCATTCAGTGCCCTATAAGTATTTATTCCAATCCAATCCAATCTTCATGGAGCCGGCGGCCCCAAAAAAACAGAACAAAAAACCTCTGCCTCGAAGGGAAATGTCCTGACGACTGCTGTCTCTTGGCTGTGACAGCTGTTATATAGGCAACCGGTGATGTAACCGAGTGACCCCGCCCCTTCTGACATCATGTGCCATCAGAGGGAGGAAGGGTCATCCGATTACATTAGTGGGTGGCCCAGCCCTTGCCTATATAACAGCTGTCACAGCGAAAAGACAGAAGTCAGCGGGACGCCTCCCATTGAAGCGGAGTATTTTTTTTCTTCTATTTTTTGGGTCTGCCGGCGTCAAGATTGAAGATGGATAGACATCCTTTATTTTTATTTTTTTAGTAAAGGCATTTTTCAAAAACTCTCTCCTGATGTTTTTACTTTTTTGACACTTTTTTGGATGTACCTGATAGCCATTCACATAGGGGGGTGGGATCTGGGGGCTAAAGGGGGCTTCCAGATTCCGATAAGCCCCCTACCTGTAGACCCCCACAACCACCAAGGGTTGTGGGATAAGAACATATAAAGTCCCTTTTAACATGGGGACAAGGTGCTTTGGAGGGACCTTAAATCATCCTCCCCATGTTGAGGGCCTATGGCCTGGTATGGTTGCCATTTCATGAAGGGGCATTTAATTTTTGGCGCAGGATTCCCCTTAAAATCCATACCAGACCTGAAGGGCCTGGTATGGATTTTGGGGGCACCCCACGCCATTTTTCTTTTATTTGGCATTTTTTTCAATGATTTTTTATGTATATTGGTGGGATCCAGCAATACATTACAACCGTAATGTTTTTAATTTTTAATGACATTTTTTCCTTTAGAAATGTAATTTTGCTGCGGTACTGTTATAAACATGGGAAAGATATGCTACATTGCAGGCAGACTAAGGGAACCCCCCCAGCCGTGATATTTAAAGGAATATTGAATTTTTATTGTTTTACTTTAGGCATTAATAAAATCACTGCTCCTGAAAAAAACTGACATTTTAAAAACTTTTTTTTGCATTAATACATGTCACCCTGGGTCAGTACCCTGGTCTCCAAACACTTTTTATGGCAATAACTTCACGTGCGTGTCCCACAGACTTTAACGGTGTTCACATGTTTGCACAAATTTTTTCGTCTGCTCGCATGTTTTGGTGCAAACCAAACGGGGGTGTTCGGCTCATCCCTATTTTTGATAAACCATGTGTGTCGTGTAAAGGCAGATTCCCTTTGACTGGTATTCCAGTCGTCACCTCCGGGATTGAGCAATTGGCAAAACCGGAAGTGACGCAGGAATACAAGCTTGCCACTCGTGGATCGTTTTTATGTGAGCTGTCTTTAAAAGTGAGTGTATCAGTTCTACGTTTTATCTCAATAAACCCTTTGTTAAACATTTTTTTACCATCTGGGATCTTTCTTCCACCTCTATCACCGGCACTGAGGTAACCATATAGGAGGCTGTATTCATAATAAGGAACTACTACTAGACCCATTGTAGAGGGACCCCTATAGAACCCCTGGAGGCTGTCTGGAACACCTGACCTAGTTACATGCTGTTACCTTACAGCAGTAAGGTGAGAGGTAGGGATGAGCTTCGCGTTCGACTCGAACCCATGTTCGAATTGAACATTGGTTGTTCGATTGTTCATCGTAATTCGAACAAAACGGGTCGTTCGTGCCAAATTCACTGCGGCATTGCGCACTGATGATTGGCCAAGCATGCACTATGACCCGCATGCTTGGCCAATCACATCGTGCAAAAAACGGAGAGCAATAATTGGCCAAAGCCAGGGTGGCTTTGGCCAAATATGGCTTAGGGCTTTAGCACACGCCCCACACTATAAAAGGCCGCCTGCTGGGCGGCCTCGTGTATTGTGTTGTGGCGGTGTTAACGAAAAGATCAGTCCTAGAGAGAGAGAGAGAGACAGTTTCTTTTTTACTAGATAGATAGAGCAGGCATGCTAGTCAGTTTAGTTAAATTTACAGTGTGTAGAGGATATATATACATCCCAGGAGTTGTACATATATGTATACACTGTATAGTTTAGCTAAATCAGCTATTCCTATTTGTCAGGCAGTTGATTGTGCTAGCTGCAGTCTTCTAACGTGTTGTATTGCCCGTGTGCTGTATAGTTCGCACCTAAATCTACTTGGTGTATACTGCACTTGTGCTGTATAGTTTGCACCTAAACCTACTTGGTGTATACTGCACTTGTTCTGTATAGTTTGCACCCAAACTTACCAGGTGTTTACTGCACTTGTGCTGTATAGTTTGCACCTAAATGTAGCAGGTGTTTACTGCACTTGTGCTGTATAGTTTGCACCTAAACGTACCAGGTGTTTACTGCACTTGGGCCGTATAGTTTGCACCTAAACATACCAGGTGTTTACTGCACTTGTGTTGTATAGTTTGCACCTAAACCTACTTGGTGTATACTGCAAGTGTGCTCATTAGTTTGCACATAAAGCTACTTGGTGTGTACTCCACGTGTCCTCTGCAGTTTGCACCTAAAGCTACGAGGTGTGTGTACTGATTTTGTCCTCTGCAGGGCATTATAATGTCTGGAAGGACAACAAAGAGAGGCAGAGAGTCACAAGGGCAAGCAGGCTCTGCATCTAGAGGCAACAGTGCTGGTGGTGGACACGGTGCATCCTCTTCAGCACGTGACCGTTGCACGCGCTCGTCCTTCTTTTCGCAAGCTGGTCTTGTTGAGCCTCAACATGCAGACAAATTGGTAAAGTGGATGACCAAGCCATCCTCATCCTCCTCATCCTCTCTCACCCAGGCTCAGGGTACTTTGTCTGGCAAATTATCTGCCAAGACGTCCTCTTTCCTCTGCTAAATGGCATCACTTACTCCTTCCCTAGTCCCACCATGTCCTCCTGAGGAGTCCCCCAAACTGTTTCAACACCGTTGGGTACATCCTGCCTAAAGACGCGCAGCATTTTAAAGGCTCCGATGATGGAACACAGATAGAGGAAGTAATGTGACCCCAGAGAGAGGGAGTGTCCAAGAGGGAGAGCAATCTGGCAATCATGTTCCCCCAGCTGCAGCATACTGCCAGGTTTTTCGACAGTGATGAGGAGGGAGGGGATGATGAGGTCACTGACTCTACGTAGGTGCCTGATAGGAGAGAGGAGGAGGCACAGGCACATCTCCAAAGAAGCAGGATGCCCTCCAGAGCACAGCTTAAGGGCAGCACACCAACTGCATTACATCGCAGAGCTACGCCTGTGCAGGGCGCTGCTGTGTCTCAGCGTTACTGCAAAAGTTCTTTGGTGTGGGCCTTTTTTGAGACATGTGCATCAGATCGCACCAATGCTATTTGCAACATATGTCTCAAGCGTATCTCGTGTGGCCAAAACATCACCCACTTGGGCGCCACATGCTTGACCAGACATATGTTGACCTGCCATGCAGTACGTTGGCAAGCATACCTGAAAGACCCACACCAAAGAACAAAGCGGACCTCCTCTTGCCCCTCATCAGCTGGGATCTCCAACCCCACTATACCCTCAGTCCTCTCTGAAGCCTGTACTGATAGGACTGAAGGTGTAGAAATAGGTGTGTCACATGTAGTACATGCAGGCAATCTACTATCGGGACACCAATGTCAGATTGTATCAGACAAATTTCCCTGCCCTAGCTGCTGCAGTGCCATAAGAAGTACTCTCCCAGCCATCCACATGCCCAGCGGTTGAATGTTATCTTAGCGAAATTGCTAGCACTTCAACTGCTGCCTTTTCAGTTGGTAGATTCTGCCCCCTTCCGTGAGTTTGTGGAATGTGCGGTACCTCAGTGGCAAGTTCCCAAATGCCATTTTTTCTCACGGAAGGCGATTTTGGCTCTCTACCGCCATGTGGAAGGCAATGTCCATGCCTCGCTGGACAGGGTGGTCAGTGGTAAGGTGCATATTACTGCTGACTCATGGTCCAGCAGGCATGGACAAGGATGTTACCTCTCTTTCACGGCGCATTGGGTGACTCTGCTGGCAGCTGGGAAGGACGCAGTGCAAGGTACAGTAGTTTTGGAGGTTGTTCTGCCACAACGCCTCCAAAACACCACTACTGGTTGTGACACACCTCTCTCCTCCACCCCCTCCTCTTCTTCCTCTGTGGCCTCTTCCTGTGCTGATGTGTTCTCGGAACCAGCCATGCTCCATAGGCGTACGAGGGGCTACACAGGAATGCAGGCAAAGAGATGCCATGTGGTGCTAGAGCTGGTGTGCTTGGTAGACAGGAGCCACACTGGGGCCGAGGTTCTGTCAGCTCTGCAGGGGCAGGCTCAGAGGTGATTGACGCCACGCCAGCTTAAGCCTGGAATGGTGGTTAGCGACAATGGCACCAACCTCCTCTCTGCCCTGCGACAGGGAAAACTGACCCATGTGCCCTGTTTTGCTCATGTTCTGAATTTGGTGGTGCCGTGGTTCTTGCGCAGGTAACCGGGCATACAGGATGTCCTGAAGCAGGCCAGGAAAGTCTGTGTGCATTTCCGAAGGTCATATAATGCCAGTGCTCGGCTGACAGACCTCCAAAGGGAATACAACCTGCCCAAGAACCGCCTAATCTGTGACATGCCCACCACATGAAACTCTACATTGGCCATGCTGCAGCGGCTGCACACACAGCAGAGAGCCATCAATGAGTACCTGTGCCAATATGGCAGCATAACTGGGTCAGGGGAGCTTGTTTTTTTCCCCACGCCAGTGGACCTTAATCAGGGATGCATGTACTGTCCTGTCACCATTTGAGGAGGCCACAATGATGGTGAGCAGTGACAATGCATGCATCAGAGAGACTGTCCCTCTTATTCACATGTTGAAGCACACGCTGCGTGGAATAATGGACAGGGCCCTAGAGGCAGAACAGAGGGAGGAAGAGGAGGACTTCCTAACCTCTCAAGGCCCCCTTTATCCAGACAGTGGTCGTGCTTGCCCACCTAGCACACAGGAAGAGGACGAGGAGGAGGAGAAGGAGAGAGAGGAGGATGATTGTATCATCAGCATGGAGGTGGAGCCTATCACTCAGCATCAGCACCAGCAGTCTTCAAGGGATCATTTACAGTCCCAAGGAACCCATGGACTTTTACGTGGCTTGGATGAGGTGGCTGCGGATCCTGTCATCCTCAGTGACCCAGAGGACTGTCCCCCGAATGCCTCAGCAAACCTACGCTGCATGGCCTCCCTGATCCTGCAAAGTCTGCCTAAGGATCCCCGTATTTGTGATATCAAGGAGAGGGATCATTACTGGCTGTCAACTTTCCTTGATCAACGTTACAAGGGTAAGGTTGCCGACCTTATCTTGCCATTGCAGAGGAAGCAAAAGATGAAAAATCTTCGGGAGGCCTTTCAGAAAGGTCTGTGCAACGCGTTCCCAGAACCTGGGGATTACCAAATCCTGGTGCTGGACAACGTGTTGCTGAGGCTTTGGTGAGTCACAGAAAGAGCGGTGGAGAAGGTGGCCGTCTGACCGATGCGTTCAGACAATTTTTTAGTCCGCAACCCCAAGGTATGACCAGTTCCAGCAACCATCACCAGCATCTGGTTTACATGGTGCAGAAATACCTAGGGGCACGATTAGACCCGGACACCTTCTCCACCGAAAATCCTCTGGCTTACTGGGTCTTGAGGATGGATCACTGGCCAGAGCTTGCACAGTACGCAATTGAGCTACTGGCTTGTTCTGCATCCAGCGTTCTTTTAGAACGCACATTCAGTGCTGCTGGAGACTTTGTGACCGATCACAGGGTGCGCCTCGCCACCGACTCCGTTGACTGACCTTCAAAAAAATAATTTAGGCTTGGATCAACACCAGCTACCAAAGCACTTGATGCTGATGTAACTGAATAATTTTTTGGAAGTCTCAGATCCCTTGGAGACTGCTTATGCTAATGCTGAGTGACTATCCTGTTATGATGACTGAATATCCTTTTCCTCCTCAATGATCTTGCTGATTGCTAGTATGAACATTGTTGGTTCTGGGCATCGCCACCAGTGCCTAAGGTCCAATTTCTCTGCCCCTTTTTAACAGGGGGGTGTAATAACAATTTTTGATGCAATACTTTGCATGTGGCTCTTTGCTGAGCTCCAATTACAGTATCTGTGAGGGATTGCAGTGTTGTGGCACCAGCACCAGTGCCTAAGGCCCAATTTTTCTACAGGGGGGGGAATTACAATTTTTGATCTAATATTTCACAGCAGGGCGTTCCAGCGCCTAACAAGACTAACTGTGAGGGCTTACAGTGTTGTGGCAAAACCAACACCTAGGGCCCAAATTTCTGCAGAGTATATACGTCAGGCCCCTCCTTTTAAACATCCAACTTACAAACGACTCCTACTTGCAAACGGAAGGAGACAACAGGAAGTGAGAGGAAATCTACCCCTAGGAAGGGAAATTCTCTTCTGTAAAAGGTGTCTCCTGTCCACTGATGCTTTATCACCAATCCTTGTTTCACCAAAATATATATATATATATTTTTTTAAATCATTTGTCATTGGGACAGAAAGTGAGGTACAATCTTCTGAACAGATGCACACAGACAGCAAAACAAATGTTACAGGGGTGATAATAACCCTTCTCTATGTTTTCAGAAAAGCTTAAAAAGAGATTTTATGGCTGAAGCTACAATTTAAAAAAATACCAGTTGAAAAACACTAATAGATTCTAATTAACAACAAACCTACAGTCCCTGTCTTGTTTGCACCGCCTGTATACCGCTGTATATAGGGCCAAAGGGGCTTGTAATGACCTGGGGGGAGTGGTGGCGGGGAAACCCATCCATGCTATTTTCTTCAGTGATTTTTATCCATATTGCAGGGACCAAACATTACATTAAAGGCAGAAGCAGTCAAGGGGCTTGTAATGACCTGGGGGGAGTGGTGGCAAGGAAACCCATCCATGCTATTTTCTTCAGTGATTTTTATCCATATTGCAGGGACCAAACATTACATTAAAGGCGCAAGCAGTCTTAAATTTCTTTTTTCCTATAGTAGTCTCATTTTGTGCCACTACTATAGACACCCAGCAGGTACGATATTTTAAGGAATTTTTCATTTTTTCTTTCACTTTAACCATCATTAAAATCGCTGGCACATTGGACATTTATGCATTTTCAATTTTTGATTGTTATTCGTGCCTAGGCTGGCACAGTGGACATTTATCGTATTGCACTGTTTATCATATTGCACTTTTAACTATTTGCTTTTTTTGCACATCATGATTCTCATCAATTCACTCTATATTTGTTTATCATGTTTGTGATTCCTCTGTTTTATCATTTAATTTAGTGTGGATCATTTGTACAATAATGTTATTTGCACTAGCACTTTAAACTGAAGATATTTTGTCACTTAGATATTTTCACTAGTTATTTTAGGCCGCGTACACACGGAGGGACATGTCTGATGGAAACGGTCCGTGGACTGTTTTCATCGGACATGTCTCCTCGGGATTTTCGTCTGGTGGTGTGTACACACCATCGGATCAAAATCCCCGCCGGCAGACAGCGCGGTGACGTGGCTGTGATGTTGACACACCAGGAAGTAAAAAACTTCCACGCATGCTTCGCATCCATTCAACGCTTGTGCGGGCAGATATGTCCGCTGGTTAATGTACAAACCAGCGGACATATCCAACAGACATGTCTCCGGCGGACAAATTTTAAAGCATGCTTTAAAATTTGTCCGCCGGTCAGATATGTCCGCTAGCCCATACACACGATCGGATTTGTCCTCTGAACTGGTCCGTCGGACCAGTTTCAGCGGACAAATTTGATCGTGTGTACGCGGCCTAACAGTGCAGCACCACCATTTTTACACTTTCCATTTACCTGCTACAGATCAGCCGAACGGTGTATGCCGCAGTAGGTTGTCTATTTAAGTTGCCAAGCTCCATCTGAGAGTGCAAGAGTACCACCTAAGAGTGTGAGAGTACCACCTTTTTATTCAAAAACTGACAGGGGTTCTAATTCTTCTCTTCATTGAATACATCCCACTGAATACCACATGAGATAGAATACTGCATAGTTTCATGAGATAAATACTGCACATTTCAATTAAATACAGCATGCCTGTTTGTTGCCAAAAGCCTGTCTGTGACCTGACTATGTTACTGCCTGCTGTTATACCTGATCCGCCTGTCTGTTGTCTACTCGGCTCGTCTGACCCTGCTTCTTGATGTGCATCCCAGCCGGCCATCTGTCAAGTCTGCCAGACTATCTGCCATCTCACCCGCCTGCTACCAGCCAAGTCCGGCTTCCTGCCTGTGAGTTTCTGGCTACTACCTGCACAGACTTCAGGACTGATCCTAGGCACTCTTACCCAGCTGTGCTCCAGCGCCAGCTGTCTCACCATCAGTGGGCCTCAAGCCGGAGCCATATCCACATGTCAGGCTCACCCTCCAGGTACGTGACAGATACTGTCTTCTCCATTGGCCACTCTTCTATTGACTGCCTCCTGACCCAACTTGTACCCAGACAACGTTCTTGCCTGCTTCTCTGTACTCATCCATCCTGCCAGTGTATGACCTGGCCTGTCTTATGCTGGCCATACACCTATAGATCATCTGCAGATTTTCTATGGTTAGATGGAAAAAGTGGAACAGATTCCTCCATCTATGCTGAACTGTGTGGATGGAAGAATCTCCCACTGACTCAAGCTTCCATATCTTGCTAGTCGGCCCCATTGGCTCTCAATACCTTAACAGGGACCGACTAGCAAGATATGGAAGCTTGAGTCAGTGGGAGATTCTTCCATCCACACAGTTCAGCGTAGATGGAGGAATCTGTTCCACTTTTTCTATCCAACCATAGAAAATCTGCAGATAATCCAAAGGTGTATGGACACAGGGCCGGTACAAGGCAGGGGTGGGAGGGGCGAGTGACCCTGGTGCTACCAAGTGGAACAGGAGGGGGGCACAATCAGCCGCGGCCACCAGACCAGTTGGATTGTCTGTCAGACTGTCACTCATTTTCACTGAGTGATAGACAGCGGAGGCAGCGGCTGTGGCACACTGGCACTTGACTTTACTGTGTGCCGACTACGCTCCTGTCTCCCTTTCCTCCTGTGCGTTTCCTCTCGCCCCCCCCCCCCCCCCCATGGAGGATTTAGGTGGATTATTCCTGACGTCACGCCGGGGGTGAGAGGTGACTGAGACAGAGAGGGAGGAGGACTCGCGCGGAGCTGTGTGTCTGCAAGAAAAAAAAGGACAAGACACGAGGAGCCTGCCTTAGCCTGCGCCTGCCTACAGTGCTACAGTCTGGAGTGTGTGGAGCCCAACAGAAGAACTATACTCTGTAAAAAGTAAGAAACAACTTAAATGACTCTGTATTGGGGAGGGGAGGGGGGTTGGACTAAGGTGACCATCATTTTTTTAATAAAAAAAAAATTCAGAAAAAAATGTTTTTGTGTTATTGTGAGCTTGCCTTCCTTGTCTGCATAAAAAAAAAAACATTAATTGCAGGCCTCACTGTGCCGTCACATGCAGCCACTGTGCCCATCAAACGCAGCCACTGTGCCATCACATGCAGCCACTGTGCCCATCAAACGCAGCCACTGTGCCATCACATGCAGCCACTGTGCCCATCAAACGCAGCCACTGTGCCATCACATGCAGCCACTGTGCCCATCAAACGTAGCCACTGTGCCCATCAAACGCAGCCACTGTGCCATCACATGCAGCCACTGTGCATCACATGCAGCCACTGTGCCATCACATGCAGCCACTGGGCCCATCAAACGTAGCCACTGTGCCATCAATTGTCGCCACTGTGCCCATCACACGCAGCCACTGTGCCACCAAACGCAGCCACTGTGCCATCACATGCAGCCACTGTACCCATTAAACGCAGCCACTGTGCCATCACATGCAGCCACTGGGCCCATCAAACGCAGCCACTGTGCCATATATTGTCGCCACTGTGCCCATCACACGCAGCCACTGTGCCACCAAATGCAGCCACCGTGCCATCACATGCAGCCACTGTGCCATCATATGCAGCCACTGTGCCAACACACGCAGCCACTGTGCCATCAATTGTCGCAACAACATTGATTACCTCTTAAGCGGGGGGGGCGCAGTTTGCCATCTTCGCCCTGGGCACCAAATGGTCTTGTCCCAGCACTGTATGGACAGCATTACTCTGCTAATCTTTGGGGGATTTTTAAGGGTGCCAGAAAATAGAAAATACAAGTACTAAGATATGTATAAAAAATATAACAAAGATTTTATTATTACATACAACACGTGGCTAAAAAAATGTATTGTGCTTTTGGTAAACGTGTGCATGAAAACATCTTGTCCTTAAAGTTGAAAACTAGTCACTCAGGGTAACAGTAGAGTGGCTATCCCGACATGTTTCACCACCCAGGGCTTCCTCTGGGGATATATTTAAAGACAAAGAATTGCACTGCAAAGAACAAAACATAATTAAGAACAATATAATGACTCATTACAAAACATAATACATTACAATATCAACTGCCATGCTATTTCATTGTCGCTCACCCACGTAAGGTCTCTTCTGCCTATAGCTGGATGCCAGATGGCAATCACTAGGTAGCATACATTTAGGTCAATCAGCTTTTTAAGGCAGATGACAGGTATACATAGAAGCAGCTGAAGATTATTGAAGCAGATTTTATATAGAGTAGAGTAGAGCACTAAATATTGCAGCAAAAGATCAAAGGATAAGTTTATTGGCATTCACCTCAAGTAGAATGATTCACAAGCATGGTCACCCTTGGAATATCTGAGAAACAGCCATAGCAGTGTGTGTGCTTATAACTGCATGCTGCTCAGCTGGTGTCTGACGTCATCGGCCGATTGCAAAGACAGAGGACACAGCGCATGTGCAAAGCACCGCGTAGAGAGATAGATATGGGTGTCAATGGTGTAGAGATGGTATTAGAAGCTGTTGAAAGGAATGAGAAAACTGACCCGGAAGTTCGTCCTCTCCTTCCCCCACAGCTGACCCATTCACAAAGTACAGAACACTTTGTGCATGCGCAGTAGGAAATCGGCTGTGAAGCCGCAAGCCGGTTTCCCTTAGTCAAGATAGCGGCTGCAGCACTGATAGCTGAATAAAAAATCGGCTTGAGTGAGGACACCACTGGATTCCTGGACAGGTAAGTGCCCTAATATTAAAAGTATTTGTAGCTGCTGAATTAAAAAAAATCTTAATGAGCCTGGAGCTCCTCTTTAAGTTGTTTAGGTAGATTTTGATTTATTACATTTTTTATTTGGGGGTGATCTGTGCATGCTTTAGGTGGGAGGGAAGATGCCACTAGAGAGGGAGAGATTGAAGATGTGAGTGGGAAAGCATAGGATAGAAGAAATGAAGAAAAGAACAAGGATGCGCCCAATCTAAGTGCAGTAACGTATTTAATGAATAAAATGAGATACAAAAGGAGACACGGCCAAATGGCTACTCACACATTAAAAGTGGATAATAGGCATATATGAGACCGTGGATGTAGTCATCGTCCGGTGTATGAGGGGTGTCCGCACATGGTGGTGAGATGCTGTAGATCAGGAGTCTCCAAACTACGGCCCTCCAGGTGTTCAGGAACTACAATTCCCATCATGCCTAGTCATGTCTACGAATGTCAGAGTTTTACAATGCCTCATGGGAAGTGTAGTTCCACAGCAGCTGGAGGGCCGTAGTTTGGAGATCCCTGCTGTAGATGGAAGACAGCAAGTGGGACAGCCTGGAGGAGCTTGTTAGGAGCGCCGTGTACGGCGGCGTGCGTCTCACGATGGAACGCAAGCGCAGGTCGGTCTCACCGGAAGTGACGTGGCGTGACGTGGCGTGGCTAAAACAATGGAACCAATAGGATGACGCGTTTCACAGCCCAGCTGCTTCTTCAGATCCATAGACGTCCAATCAGGGAGGACGTCTTATATATCGGTGGCTATCTAGTTCAGAGGTTAACCATTGCATACACAGTACATAGTATAATCTAAACATGCCGGAACTAAGAGGGGATTTAACCTAATGTCATGTCATCATGTAAAACTAATTTTGGAGTATGGAACTATATATAATATAAAGAATATATATGAAAAGTAGTAATAGTGAATAAATGATAAAAAATGATAAAAAATAATAAGTGAATAATGATAATAAATATATATATATATATATACACATATATATATATATATATATATATATATATATATATATATATATATATATATATATATATATATATATATATATATAGTTCAAAAGGATAATAACAATAAAATAAAAATAAAAATAAATGAAAATAAAAATAAAAATGAAAATAAAAATAAAAATGAATATAAAAATAAAAATAAAAATAGATATAAATAAATATCAGTGTACAATCATATATTCGACAGAAAAGGCATAATTATATGTATAAGCAGATATATAATGATTTAAAATTTAAATACAAAAAGAATTATAGATTATATTTATATGTTCAGGGGAATCAATGTTATTATTCTAAAAATAAAAATTGGATAAAAAATTCTTAAGTACCTCAATAAGTGGCTAATAGCATTAAAAATGATAATGACAGCGGATTAATAAATATAGGATCAAAAATAATCATAATAAATAGCATACATATGTAATTTACAAAATATACAAAATATACAAAATATACTTAATATACTTACAGAACAAATAAACGGAAAGAGGCCAGAGACCATAAGGAGTATCAGAAGTTCATATGCAAGAGTGAATGGAATCAATAGTAAAAGTAAATTTAAATAATGTTGTGAGTAGTTTTAAATAATGTTATTGGTTTCTATCTCTTCATTTAGGTCAGCAGGCGACATAGAATTTAAAGAATAGATCCAGAAAGTTTCCTGTCTACATAATCGTTGGAATCTTTCAATGGCTGTGGGGGTCTCAGGGATGGCCTCAATGATCCATACCTGCAACAAACTAGGGTCTTTTTGATGGTGAATCTCAAAATGACGCGCAACACTATATTTGGGGTTGCATGCTTTAACCTCACGACGATGTTCCCCAAATCTAGTGTGCAAGGCTCTGATGGTTCTGCCTACATAAAGTAGCCCACAGGGACAAGAGATACAATAAACCACATACGTGGTTGAACAGTTGTAGAAGGAGTTTAGGTAAAAGTTTTTTTGTTTGCTGTGAAACTCTTTTTGCCATGAGTAACATTAACACAGGTGAGGCAAGCAGCCTTTTTGCACTGGAACATCCCAACTAAAGGGATAAGAGTAAGCTGTTTTAATCTAGCTAGTTTGTTACCTGAGGAATTTTTGGTCTTACTTGGTGCAATCTTACTTTTTATATTGGGTGCTCTACGATATGCAAATTTGGGGATGGCTGAGATGGATGAGGCAAGATGTGGGTCTTGGGTGAGAATGGACCAATGTTTCTTAAAAATACCCTCCATTTTTTTGTGTTTCACATGATATTGTGTAATAAACTGTGTGGTGGGTGTAGAATCCTGTTTTTTAGGGGGAGGCAGGGGGTCTAGTTCATACAATGTCTGGGCTTCTTCAATAAGCTTAAGGGGATATCCCTTAGCAAGAAATTTCTTTTTAAGGGTGGAACCTTGATTTTTGTAGTCATCTATTTTAGTACAGTTGCGTCTGAGCCGATGGAATTGGCTTTTCGGAACATTATTAATCCATCTAGGATGGTGACAGCTGGAGTAGTGCAAATATGAATTAACCGCTGTAGATTTAGTGAAGTTTTTTGCTATAATAGCATTACCTTCATGGGATAACTCAAGGTTCAGATAACATATGGATACGGGATCTGTAACAGAGGTGAAAGATAGGCCAAAAGAATTATTATTGCAATAAGTGACAAAATCTGTAATAAGGTCACTAGGTCCATCCCAGATGATAATTATGTCGTCTATGTAACGACCATAGAAGACCAAGTGGGCTGAAAATGGATTATGTCTATTTAGGTGACCTGCTTTCCATAAACCCATGGTGAGGTTTGCATAGCTCGGAGCAAAATTTACACCCATGGCTGTGCCTTGTTTTTGGAGATAAAACTCACCATCAAACTGAAAATAATTGTGTTCTAGACAAAAACGGGTGGCAGTGATAATGAACTCTATCTGTTGAATATTAAGCTTGGCATCCTCTCTAAGAAAATTATAGACTGCCTCAAGACCCACTGAATGAGGTATGGATGTATACAATGAACATACATCTAGGGACACCCAATGATATGAGGGTTCCCAAGTGTAAGGTTGCAATAGATCAATAAGGTGGGTACCATTGCGTATATAAGATGGTAGAGCTTGCGCTAATGGCTGTAAAAAATGGTCTATGTACAGAGAAAAACTAGTGGTTATACTGTCCATGGATGCGACAATCGGGCGACCTGGAGGTTTAAGGGTATTTTTGTGGATTTTAGGTAAATGGTACAGGTAAGGGACCTGAAAGAATGGTTTTACAAAAAATGCTGCCTCCTGCTTGCTCAAAATGCCATCACTTACAGCTGATTGGATGATAGATGAAGATTCTTCAGTAAATTTAGGTAAAGGGTCCTGTTTAAGTTTCACATAGGTATTAGTATCTGAAAGGAGTCGAGTAGCCTCTGTCATATAGTCAATAGTATCTTGTATGACTATACCTCCCCCTTTATCAGCTGATCTAATGGTAATGTTAGAGTTGGTGCTTAGTGATTTTAGAGCTTGATATTCTAAAGGACTCAAGTTATTCCTAAAATAAGTGGATCTATAAGAATCCGATTTACACAAATCCGTTAGTTCTCTAAAGACTACTTGATAGAAAGTAGAAAGGTAGGAGCCTTTTGACTGGGTTGGATAGAAGACTGATTTAGGTCTAAAGGACGTGTGTATGGTAGGTAGAGGGGTCTGGGAATACTGTGACCACACTATAAGATCATCATCCTCAACCTCATCAACATTCCATAAATCGCAAAGATCTTGAATAGCTTGTTGGTCCACTGAAGTATCCAAATTAGGTGTATCTTCAGGAGGAGCAATCGATTCCGTGGTGTTATTGGCCGTTTTCATGTTGAAAAATCTTTTTAATGTTAGATTACGAACAAATTTATTCAAGTCCTTAAACATAGTAAAAGAATTAGTGCGGGTGGTCGGTGCGAAATTAAGGCCTCTAGCTAACAAAGAGGTTTATTGCATATTTAAAGTGAGAGAAGAAAGATTGTAAATCTTTACAATTTCCGCACTTTGTCTGGACGTGGTAGATGTAGATCTATGTTTCCCCCCTCCTCCTCTCTTACCTCTTCTACGTGTTTTCTTTTGGTTTGAGATGGTAGAGGACTCAGTGGGGGGACATGCACTAAAAAAGATGCCGGAATGGGTCCAGCAGAGGGGGCTCCAAAACTAACTAAGGATTTATTAGAAATATCTTTAGGTAACATATCATCACATGAGGATGGTACTGGGCAATTTGGGGGTAAATGGTGAGGAGATGGTATGCTTTGATTTCTAGAAGCATTGATGCTGTCACTAGCACTTGAAATGATATGAGAAACAGAAGTAGGAACTGGAAGGCTAGAGTTAGTGTTCTTATCAATTGGGATTATAGATCTAGAGGGGGGCCTAACCGGAGGAGATGGGACATGAGTCACTGGTTGGATGACTGATTTGGTGGGAGTGAAGGAGGATTTTGGGGACAAACAGAGGGACATCAAAGGGACTGGGGCAGAAGGCTGTGATCCCCTCTTCCAACTGAAGACTCTATTGTAGGATAGAAGAAATGGGTGACCATAGTAGTTGTGAGGGAACAAGATCCAGGGGGACAATTGGTTTGGTAAGTTCTTCAGTAGTAGCAGGGTCAAAAGGGGAACGTTTTGAGTGTGCTGTTACTGTAGACAGGGTTTGTAAAGTGGGGAAGATATCTGTACAGTGGAGATTTCCTCACAAATTGCATCAGTCTTGTTTTTGAAGTGATTTGCAATCTCTTGGTCAGTGAGTGAATTAGTGGGTGGAGGGCAAAGTAGAGAGCTACAGGCAGAGAAGAGCCGATGAGGACTGGATGACAAGGTATTAATAAAGGGGGGAGATTGGTGGGACTTTAAATGAAGCACACTGCTAAAAATTAAAAATGCACTTATGTTTATTGATTCCTGAGACATAATTGTATACTGGTAATAACTGTAATAATAATATCATTGAGTAATAAATTATTGGTTCATGCGTATACACATATATTCCAACATAGATAAGGATAGTAAAAAAACAAACATATAACCATATATTGCAAAACATGGCAAAACTATGTCTGAGATTCAACTGTTTACTGTTGTTACGGCAATATATAGTTATATGTATCTATTTACTATCCTTGATCCGTGTTGGAGATGAAGACGAGTTCTCTATAGACTAATAATGGAGTTGTAGCGCTCAGCCACGACCATTACCGGCTCTTAAATTTGCCTTTTCTCGTGGCCTCGTGGGGTCAACATTTTATAAAGGTACTGCACAGGACTCCCTCCCCTCGACTGAGCCGAATCCTCCTTCATTTGAATCTTGCGCGCTGTCTCTGAGCGCCGCCACCGACATATACGGAGCGCAGTACACTCGGATACACTCGCTAGGCTCGGCCACGCTCGGCTCCTCTCGCACAAAGGCTAGGAGGCGGCACAGGGCGTGACCGCGAGCGGAGCCAAGCGTGGCTGAGCCTAGCCAAGTGTACCCGAGTGCAGTGCGCTCGGTATATGTCGGCGGTGGCGCTCAGACAGCGCGGATCAGCGTATAACGCGCACCCACGATTTTTCCCAGATTTTAAGGGGAAAAAAGTGCACGTTATACTCCGATAAATACGGTACCTCAGAACCCTATTATCACGGATTATAACAAGGACTCTGTGAAACTGATAAGGTTGTGATCAGAGAGAGGAAAGGGGGTGTTGATGAGGTTGCAGAGATGGTTAGCATCAGAGTGAGTGGAAGTGTGTGTCCATTATGTTAGGTAGCCAACAACTTGTGATATCTCAAGACATCCTGCAAACATGAATTATTATTAATGTCCCATCTCATGTAATACATGAATTATAAATTTATTAGCCACCCTACGCCTACAAGGGCACAGGGTGGACTTAGACCCAGGAGTTATTAGTGTCCATGGCACAGGAGTATCTCTCATCCTTCCAAAGTTTCTGGTTGTCACGGTTCATTCCGTTACATGGGGGTTGCAGTTAAAAATTAAGGAGTTGGGGTTGGGAGAAATGCCCCAGAAATTAGGAGAGGAAGGAGGGTAAAGAAAGTAACATGGGAGTGGGATGTATATGACCGCATATACTCACATGTGAGTTTAGTATTTGAAGGAGTTGGTGAGTGCAGTAATAGGGAGAAGGTAGGAGTGAGGGTGGTATACAGTATAGAAGCTGTGGGGTGAAGAGGAGGGGTACGATATGGAGAATTTGAGGACAGAGGACACTAATGTGAGACAAAAGAGTAGAGGGAGTATAGTCCTCTGGCATGTGGCCATGGGTAAGGATAAATTAGGTATCGCTTCACAAGCCACCAAAATAATCTTTAACACTAGCGGGGAGGAAAGCATCTTTACACATTGGGTTTCCATTGAATGCAAAACTATCCTTTTCTTAGATCAGATGCATTATTTTCCTGAACAATTCAATATGCTGGCCACAGTGAGATCAGAATGTTCTGAATGGAAATTGTTTTATTTGGGCTACATTTTGGGCTACGTGCAGATGCAAAATTGTATGTTTTACTTGTACAAAACCACCTAAAGACCAACAAAATTGTTTTATGGGGCCTGCTTGTGACAGCCACGTGGCTAGTGGACTGTCTGTGTTTGGGCTGGTGCGCTGATGTTGGAAATTTTAACCCTGAACTCTTCCCCCCAGCAAAGGAGGTAACACTCCCAGATGTGATTGACATCTGGGAGTCCATCCCACACCCATAGCTCTATAAACTAAACTGTCTGAAAAATGTTCATTGTATTCTAAGACTTGGCATTTACAGATTTCCAGTGTTCTCCCTCTAATACGATAAAACAATACTGCCCAACTGTAAAATTTGATCCGTGTGTCTCTTTTTTTATTGTATAGCAAATAGGCAAATCTTGGTATGTCCCTTTTGTGCTTTATGTGTTCTAAACTAAGAATTCATACTGCTAGAGAGAGAGTAAAAGCTACACTAAGTCATGTGTCTATATTGTGGGTGTGGGGGACAAAGGGAAAATTGTTCACAAAAAAATATTGTAGCTTACAGGACAGCTTATGGAAATTTAGAAGCACAAGGAAATTGCTAGGCTGCTCCACAACCTTTATATAATTATAAAAATTCCTAAAGGAAAGTGCATATCTAAAAGTAGGTGCTGCTGGAGTAAAATGGCCCCTGCGCAAACACAACTTTTAGATGGAACCAGTCTGTGATGGATTATTCTGCCACCAAAATGCTTAGATATGGCCCTGAGATGCAATGCAGTGTCTGGCATGGACCATGTGTGGTCCCAAAACAACAGCCCAACTGAAACTGGTGAAAGGTAGTGTCATGTAAAATCATGTAAAAAACTGCCATGCCATGTCCAGATAAAGCATGAAAGTCACCAAGAAGCTCAAAGCAATCTTCTTTATTACACAAACAACCACGTACATAGAAGGGGATATTTGTGCCATACCCAGTGTCGCTGAGATTCTGCTCTACCTTTGGCCACCAGAGGGCTCAGGGTGAGACTGCTGAGAGATGATCACGCTGGCAAAAAGTGGACGGAAGTGAAATTCAACTGTGAAAGAAACAATAAAACGCTGGTCCGTACAACCACAGTGCTGTCAAATGCCACTGTGAAGAGACTTTCCGAATCCACAGAAGTTAATCTTGGTCTATGGGGATGTTTTAAGGCACTTGCCTCTTTCTCAAGCCAAAAACATTTCACTTCTGTGGATTCAGGAAGTCTTCTCACAAAGACATTTGACAGTGCCATGATTTGTATGGACATGCAGTTTTTTGCACCTCTCGCAGCAGAGTTTATGTCCTGTACACTTTTTGCCAGCTTTATCCTCTATCTCAGCAGTATTATCTGTGCTCAACTTGAGCCCCCTAAGCAACTCTAGGTATAGCACAGGGGTCACCAGGCCCTGGGCCACAGAACAGTGGCAGTCCGCAGCCTGTTGGTGACTGCAATCCGCACAGGGCTATCACAGACTGTGATTACCGCTCACCACCTACTGTGCTGCTATGCCCATGTGGTCCTCTGGTCACCCGGCCGACAATGTCATCCTATCAGCAGGGTGGGAGGAGCTGCAGATTGGAAGAGAGCTCCTCCCACCCCCTGCCCTGCTGATTACATCATCGGGAAGGTGGGGGAACTGGGAGAGGACATTCGGACTGAGCACAGCCTGTGCCCTGCCCTATGATGGAGGAGGCTGTGATTGCTAGGGACACTGTAAAATGAAAGGAGACTGCACTGTAAAGGGGCACTGTAATATAAAGGGGGGCTGTTATGTGAAGGGGAACTGAAAACACTGATATAAAAGGGGGACGGCCTGGACTTCTCTATGCTTTGCAAGAAGTAAAATAATGGGTTGAATGAGGGTGTACCCAGATCTGGAAGAGAATAAAGCAGAGTTTTTGTTTAACCGTTTGCCAATCGCTGCACAAGTATTTACATTGACAGAACAGGCTGAGCAAATGAATGTATATATACATCCCCTTTAATTTGTTCCCCTTCAGTCCACCTGCCCTCATCTATCCATCAGAACGCATGTTCTGATGAGTTGTAAGTGTAAACACAACATCTCCCCGTTTTTTCTAGTGACATGTCACTGATCATCTGTTCCCTGTCATCTGGAACAAGCCATGCCCCCTAACAGTTAGAAGCACTCCCTAGGTCACACTTAATCCCTTCAGTGCCCCTACAGGTTAACCCCCTCGCTGCCAGAGTCATTTTTACAGTAATCAGATCATTTTTATAGCACTGATCGCTGTAAAAATGTCAATGGTCAAAATTGTGTCAAAAGTGTCCTACGTGTCCGCCAAAATGTTGCAGTCATGATAAAAAAAAGCTGATCGCCGCCATTACTAGTAAAAAAAAAAGTTATTAATAAAAATGCCATAAAACTATCCCCTATTTTGTAGTCGCTAGAACTTTTGCGCAAACCAATCAATAAACGCTTATTGCGATTTTTTTCACCAAAAACATGTAGAAGTATACTTATCAGCCTAAACTGAGGAAAAAAAATGCTTTTATATATATTTTTTGGGGATATTTATTATAGCAAAAAAGTAAAAAATATTGCATTTTTTTCAAAATTGTTGCTCTATTTTTGTTTAAAGCACAAAAAAAAAACCCGCAGAGGTGGTCAAATACCACCAAAAGAAAGTTTGTGGAAAAAAAAGGATATCAATTTTGTTTGAGAGACATGTTGCATGGCAGAAAGTGGCCTGGTCTTTGGCTAGCCAATTGGTCCGGTGCTTAAGTGGTAAAGAAAAATAATTAAACCGTTTTTTTCTGCAAACATTGATAAAGAAAAGGGTTGTTTTAAGACACACAGATGTCTATACTAGGGCTTTTTTTTTTTCAGTAGGAACGTAGAGGAGCGTGGAGGATCGCAGGTCTGGCCACTCCAGCACTGAATGTATGTAATGGCAAGGAGTGCTGTGGTGTGTTGGAGGGTCTATTAATGCTGGATGCTGGTTGGTCTATTGTTGCTGGAGGGGATGTATTTTTGTGTGGTGGTCTATTGTTGCTGACGGGGGATCTATAGTTTCGAGGGGGGGTAATTGTTGCTGGAAGAGATCTACTGTTGAGGAAGGGAGTCTATTGTTGCTGGCTGCTGGAGAGTCTATTGATGATGGCTGCTGGGAAATCTGTTGTTACTGCTGGGGTGGGATTTTGTTGTGGGAGTCCATTTTTGCTGGGGGGGTCTATTGCTTCTGGGCCAATTCTTCTATTGTTGTTTAGGATCTACTGTACTACTTTTCTTGTTATTAACAAATTCCATTCAAATTATTTATATAGGGAGAAAGAGAGTGCACAGCTATACTAGTGTGATAATGTTTATTAAAAAACATATATAAAAGCAAAAGGTTGAACTCACAAACAGAGGGGGTGTGGCCGGCAGCCGATGCAGACGGTCGTGTGAAGAGAGAGCTCCGTTCACTGAGCCTGAACTAAGCGGCTAACAGCGACTTCTCAAGCCCTGAAGACCCGCATCAGACAGCCAGTGACCCCTACACTCACTGTGCCGCGATGGGGAAGAGGAAAAACGAACAGAAGCCTCGGAAGCTCACGGACTTCTACCCTCCGTCGAGCACACCTGGGCCTCAAGATGGCGCCGGAGCCTCGGCCTTGCGGCGTGGTTCACCGCGGAGCGGGGGGCCTGCTGAATCGAATAACGTACAAGATGAGGCAACATCCCGGGCAAACAGCGGAGGCTCTACCCCAGGCCAATCACCCATATCCAGCCCGCAGAAGTCCTCGCAAAAACGCTCCACCAACCACACTTATGCAGGTGAGCAGGATGATCCTAATGACTCGCAAGACAGCACTAGGGTATTCGTAGAACAAATCAATGAATTCCCTACCTCAGGTCTGCCATTAAGTGACACTGTGATGAAGGACATGCTAGTAACGCTGAGGGGATCCCTGCACAGGGATATGATGCACTGTATTGCACAGATTAAATCTGAGGTTACTTCTATTGGGGACAGAGTCTGCCATGTGGAGGAGAAAATGGGGGATTTTGCTGTTGCACATAACGAATTGGTTGATGCTCATAATGATGCAGAAGGGGATATGCAAGACATGAGAGATAAGATCGCAGATCTCGAAGACAGGTCCAGGCGCAATAACGTTAAAATAAGGGGGGTTGAGGAATCTATACCCCCAGAGGAATTGAGACGGTATGTGCAGCGTTTCATAGCCGCCATGTTGCCTGAGGCCCCCGAGCGAGAGGTTATTGTGGACAGAGCACACCGCCTTCCTAAACCCAAATTCCTCCCTGACACTGTACCAAGAGATGTGATTGCTCGTATTCACTTCTTTCACATCAAAGACGAGCTAATGAGATTTGCAAGAAAAAATCACCCCTTGCCAGCTCCCTACTCAGATATCTCTATATACGCAGACCTATCCCAGCATACCATGCAGGCCCGAAGGAAGCTGTCCTCCATTACCAAACTCTTTCAAAACCACAAGATTCCCTACTCATGGGGGTTCCCTACCAAGCTGCTGATCATCAGGGAGAATCGCACCTTTGTTGTCAGAAGTTTGGAAGAAGGCCTTGCTTTAGCTAAACGGTGGGATCTGCTACCGAAGGATGATCATGACCTGAGACCCAAGCAAGCGCCTGCTAGACTATCCCCTGAATGGTCTGCTACCTGATGTGTTCCACGGTCATTTAGCCATGGCTGCTTACAAGCCCTACTTCGTCGGGCTTTAGAAAAAGTTCAATTAGGCTCACAAGGAGTTCGTTACCCCCTGTGTTGTAACTATGCGAAATTTCTTCGCACTTTGTGACTGGTTCTACTGTTCCGTTTTCATGTACTGGTTCTGTCTTTTTTATTTTTTGTTGTTCTTTTTACTTCATTTTTTTTTCCACGTCATACCTGAAGAACTCACAGATAATACCTCTACACTTGCAGCTGGAAGGGCTACAACTCCCATGACATTCTATTCAACATTAAACTGGAGGCCTATTTTTGATCCTCTGCCGCCACCTAAAGGTAACATTCTATTATTGCTTAATTATCCTATCAGTCCTTTTTTGAGCTCAGCACGCCCCTTCTCCCCCGATTGATGGCATTATCTATTGTTTCTATAAATGTTCACGGATTGAATAGTCCTTTCAAGAGGTCCGCAATGTGGAGAGAAGTCAACAAACTAAAAGGGGAGATTCTCTGTGCGCAAGAGACTCACTTTATGGCTACCAACCCACCGAGGTGCTCTCATAAAGCATTTCCCCATGTTTTCAATGCTCCGGCCCCAGTGAAAAAGAGAGGTGTGTTTATAGCCATGAGACATTCAGTTGCATTTCATCTACATGAGTGTATCAAAGATACGAATGGCAGATATATTATTCTAATTTGTGACCTGAATGGAAGTACCTACACTCTGGTGAATCTCTATTCCCCTAACAAGGGGCAATGCTCTTTTTTAAAGTCTCTACTTAAAAAAGTGGACAAGGTTAAGAGAGGTTCTCTTCTTCTGTGTGGGGACTTTAACTCTGTGGTCAATAGACACATGGACTGCTCAGGGAACAATCCTGCTAACAGGCAGGAACTTCAATCTATTCTACTGGAAAGAGGTCTATATGACCCATGGAGATGCCTACATTCATCAGAAAGAGACTTTACTTACTATTCCTCTCCCCACAGGGTGTATTCTAGAATTGATTTTTTTCTGACTGATTTCAAATTGCTCCAAAGGACTGAGTCTGCTGAAATCCACTCCATCACCTGGTCGGACCATGCTCCGATCTCCATTCAGATTGGGGGTCGGGGCTCTGCTCCGCAGGCCTATCTATGGAGAAATAACCTTGGAATTTTAGCAGACCCAATCACTTCTTCCAAAGTTAATGAGCAACTCCTCGAATTCTTTGACCTAAATAATACCGGTGATGTTAATATAAATACGCTTTGGTGCTCCCATAAAGCTTTTTGCAGAGGGCTGCTCATTCAAGCAGCGGCAAGACGTAAGAAGAGTAGGGGGGAAACGTTAAGTAACTTGCTTAAGGAATTAGCGAAACTGGAAGATTCCCACAAACAGAATCCTTCCCCCATTCTTGAACAGGACTTGTTTAACTGTAGGCAGAAGGTGCGTTTATTACTACTCTCTGACCATCAAAATTTACTTCGGCGTACTAAAGCTAAATTTTATGCTCAGAGTAACAAGGCCGGCAAGATGCTAGCCAACTATCTCTCCAAAAGGCAGAGAAGATCCAATCTCCCTTCCATTAAAGACCCCCATACAGGTATAGTAGAGCATCATCCTGACAAAATAGCTAATGCATTCATGAAGTACTACAATGACTTATATAATTTGAAGGATGATGGCTCTACGCCCCAGCCTACGGCTCCCTCTATTGCTGCATTTTTAGATTCGGTCTCCCTCCCCTCTTTGGCTGGGGAAGACCTAATTCTACTTAATACTCCCATCTCGGCCAAGGAAATTATTGACACAATTCAAACCCTACCTAATAATAAATCCCCTGGGTCCGATGGCTTTTCATTGGAATATTATAAGACATTCTCAGATGCACTGGTTCCCTACCTATGTCTACTTTTCAACAATGCTGCGACTGCAGCTGCTTTTCCAGAGGAAATGCTGCAGGCTACAATCATTACTTTGCCTAAACCGGGTAAATCACCGGACTCCCCTCAGAACTTCAGTCCCATTTCTTTATTGAATACGGACCTGAAGATCTATGCCAAAATCTTGGCCAATAGATTGGCCAAGGTTACTCCTAGATTGGTCAAGGCAGATCAGGTAGGGTTTGTGCAGGGCAGGCAGGCCCCTGATGGTACTAGGAGGCTACTGAACCTTTTCCACACAGTTGAAACCAAGAAAATACCTTCAGTAGTGTTAGCCCTTGACGCCGAAAAGGCTTTTGATAGGGTCCATTGGGGTTATCTCTGTGCGACCCTTCAAAAGTTTGGCCTCCATGGGATGATCCTATCTGCGGTCCTAGCTTTATACTCAGCTCCGTCTGCGAGGGTGTTTACCTCTAACGCTCTATCTGACAAGTTTTTTATTACTAATGGCACGCGCCAGGGGTGTCCTTTATCACCCATAATATTTACCTTGTTGATGGAACCCCTGGCCGAGGCAATTAGAGCGGACGATGCTATTACTGGAATACAGGTGGCTCACCAATCCCATAAGATAGGGCTGTTCGCAGATGATGTAGTGCTAACCTTATCCAACCCGTTTACATCCCTCAATAGACTTAGAACAATCCTCCAGAAGTATAGTGAAGTGTCCTACTATAAACTCAATATCACTAAGTCGTGTTTACTGCCCATCAACATCAACAAACATCAAATCTCTTTACTAAAGGAAAAATATCCATTCCAATGGGTATCCAAGTCCATCCCCTACCTGGGTATTCGATTGACATCACCGGTATCTTCTATGTATGAAATTAATTATTCTGCTCTGACTTCCGTTGTTAAAGCTGATTTACAACATATCTCATCATATGAACTGTCCTGGTTGGGGAGGATAGCGTCTCTGAAAATGTTGCTCCTGCCTAAGTTGATTTATTATTTCAGGACTATTCCCATCTGTTTACCGAATATTTTCTTTAATACGATTGACAAGCTGTTCAGGCAATTCATCTGGAAAGGCAGACTACCCAGAGTTACCTTCTCCTCTATCCAACGACATAGATCCAATGGGGGTGTAAGTTTTCCAAACATTCGCTTTTATCACAAAGCCGCTGTTCTGGACCAGATGAAAGCATGGTTTGAACCGGAGTCTGAGAAACTCTGGGTTCAGATCGAAAAGGCTGCAGTGCAAAATAGGGATCTTCCATCATTACTACTCGCCAAACTGACCGGTATAGAGTTTACTCCCCCCTCAATGCCCTCCATTGCGACGACTCTTTCGGTCTGGGAATCTTTGCACATGGTCACAGACTCTGTTTCTAAATTACACCAGGAAATCACTAATATTAAAATTTATGAATTTCTAATCCCACATCTTAATATTCATTTATGACTGGAGGAGGGTATCCAGTCATGGGGAGACTTGCTCCGCAGGAAACCCTCCTCACATGCATATGCTAAAGCGCAAATACTCCACTTTAGATCTAAACACCCTAACTGCACATACGATGTCCACAGCGGAGCATGGAGTTATTTGTTGTCAAGCTATAATAGACCCAAGGGGCTGTCGTGGTTTTACGCACTACTCCAGCAACGTGATAAATTCTCCAAAATCTCTACCATGTCCAATTGGGAGAGAGATCTAGGATCTACTTTCACCCAAGTGGAATGGAAAGCAGCTATTAGCTCATGTTTCAGGTACTCCCACTGCACTAACCATTGGGATCTCGCATTAAAAATACTTCACAGATCATATCTTACTCCAGTGAGACTGTCTATGATCTTTAGGCTGGACTCCAGTTTATGCTGGCGACAGTGTGGGTCAAGGGGGAACTTGTACCACATTCTCTGGGACTGCTTGGGGGTGCGCAACTTCTGGGGCGACGTTTTCAAACTACTGTCCTCTGTTACTGGTGCTGCAGTGACACCCTCCCCTCAACTAGCTCTTCTTTCCCTGACGATTGACACTGTCCCCAAGAAGTTCAGGACTATAGTTACTCATGTCTTGATAGCCGCGAGACTAACGATCACCTCTAAATGGAAATCCAATCGGGTCCCTGATATATTTGAAGTTATCCGCAGGGTCAATGTTCAATATACGTATGAAAAGCACTTCGCCATTCAATTCCAAACACTACATTCATTTAATATCTGGTGGGATCCATGGCTATCCAAATTCAACCCCCTGGGTTAGGTGCCACCTCGTGAATTGCCTGACAACTTGAACGGTTGGCCAAGGATATATGCTAAGTACTGGAATTCGCATTAATACTTGCTTTTTGTGATTTGTGACTCATCTCTGGTTATGACGTTTTTTCTTTTTTCTTTCTTCTTTTTTTTTTTTTTATGTTTGCCCTATGTTACTCTACTTTAAAACTCTCATGGGATTGTAGATGATGCTGTTCGTACCCTGTGTTCCAACTGTAGGAATGCTTTTTGTAGACCCACTTAACCCTGATACAGTAGAGGTTTATGTATTAATGCCTGTTCTTTACCGGACTTAAGGGCTGACGCGTCCACATTTAAGACGTAGGATGCTAGGCTCGCACTACTTTAAGTTTATAGGCATAGCCTTAGCGAACTGGTCCTAATTTGTCGATTATTTGCTTTTTTGTTTTCTGTTCCCTTTTATTTTATTTTGTTAATGACCCTACTCGGTGCCGACTTGTTGTTAGTACTGTATATGCTGATATTGTACAACGGCATGTGTATGTTGTCTGAAAATTTAATAAAAATCATTTGAAAGAGAACTCACAAACAGAGACTTGGTAATCGCAGTTACACAGGCATGTGTGCCTCCTCTCCTGAGCTGTTCCAGGGAATGAGCTCCAAGACTCAAGGAGCGGGGATGGATGATATAAGATCCTGGCTGCAGCATCCTGCTGGACAGTTCAAGGAGCCGCGCATGCACCCTGGACCAGGCTTGACATCACGCAGTGCCGGAAGGGCATTCTTCCTCCTATTTGGGAGGCTCTGATTGTCCTCGTCATCAAGCCATGTAAGTGCCCACTAGATTGTGATGCTTACAGACCTATCTCTTTAATTAATGTAGATGTCAAAATCTTAGAAAAGGCACTTGCTAATCACTTGAATAAGGTGGTCTTCTCTCTGGTACAAACTGATCAAGGGGGATTTATTCGCAGGTCGCTCTACAAGAATGAACATACAAACACTTTTCCAAGATCTGCAATACCCCCATGGACACTCCACTTCTCGTGTTATAGTCTAGTTCGATATTTGTAAAGCATTTGACAGTGTGGAGTGGCCATATCTATTTACTCCAGAATACTAATTTCTTTTGGTATCTGGGAGTGGTGGTACAGCTACCCCTGAGCTCTCATATGGCAAACAATTGTTGCCCTGTTATCACTCAACTGCATCAGTGAACCAATCAATGGATGAATCTATGGTTGTCATTTATGGGCAAGAGACATGAGTCAATTTGCTCAACATGATTTTTTTTTTACCAAAACCCCTATATGTGATGACCAACTCTCCATGTAAAATCCAGAATATGCTTTTTAAGCAAATTGATTCTAATTGCACAAGTTTTCTGTGGAACTGTTGTGTGCCTAAGATGTCCTTGGAGATTTTGAAATGCCCTCTCATTTGGTGTGTTTCCCCAATTTTTACTTGTATTACCTGGCTTTCCAGCTGGTGGTGGTGGTGCATGATTGGTTACATCCATCTTTGGCTAATGCCTGTACCACTACTGAAACTGCTATTTCATCTTGTGAATCCTTACACAACATTATTTATCACCGTACCCAATTGCCCTGGAACCACTATGTTGAGAATCACACCATATCTCTTTAATATTATAGTGACTCACTGCTCTAAGGATGTATGTCTCTCCTAATAATCCACTTTGGTACAACCCTATGTTGAATTAAGTTCTCACGTTCCCTGATCGGCAGCGTTGGATCCCCAGAGATGTCAAATACTCTAATCATTTATATACTGAGCATGGCCTTAATTCATTTGTTCATCTGAGAGTAGACTTCAACTTATCCTCTCCTTTTTTTTTTGTACTCTTCAGCTTTGACATGCTCCTAAAGGAGGTGTAAATAAAAAAACAATTTTTTGCTGAAATTATTGTTTACAGGGTATAGAGACATAGGCCGGGATTACAAAGTACTTACGCCGACGTATCTCCAGGCGTAAGTACAAATATGCGCCGTCAAAAACCACAAATCAGATAGGCCTAAAAACAGACTTCATCCCACCGACGTAACTTACGCTGGTGTAGAGTGGGCGCATATTTACGCTGGACACATGTGGCTTTGCCATTGATTTTCTATTCAAATATGCAAATGAGGGAGATTCACGAACGTACTTGTGCCCGGCACATGATTTAAGCAGTTTGCGTAACTTTTACGTTCGGCGTAAAGTTATTCCCCATAGATGAGGCGCAACCCATGCAAAGGTATGGACCAGGGAACACAAGCTTACGTATTGTACGTTGGATCATCATTTTGCATGGAGTCATGCTTCATTAACATGGATCATGCCCACTTACACCTACTTCCACTTACGCTAGCTTACGCCTATGAAATATACGCTATGCTGGCGCAGAGTTGGGAGCATTTGCTTTGTGAATTCCATGCTTGCCTCTCCGAGCTGCGCCGCCATATCGTAAAAGAGATACGCTACGGCGGCATAAATATGCTCCCATGTATGTGAATCCGGGCCATAATAGTTAACTGATTCCTTTTAAAAATTATTAAAAATAGATAAAAATCAATCATATAATGTACCTGCAGTTTATAGTATTGTTTTTGCATGCTGTTTCCTGTCTCTCTGATGTACAGAGCCAATACAGGGCAGTGATGCTTTGGAAAACGAAACTGATTGGTGCTGAGGGGTTTTAGACACATAGTAATCACACCTCCTTGATTAGTGACCACAGAGAGAAAGCTCCCAGTACTGTGGTTATAAGGATACAGACAACTAGGAAGTGTGAAAATCAGAGAAGAATTACAGCAACTTGAGATAAAAAATTAACAATGAGGACATAAAAACAGCACTGCATTAAGGTTAAGGAAGCTATTAAGATAAAGAAATGTTTTCCTTTACAAACCCTTTAAGCTGTGTACACACGATCGGATATCTGATGGAATTTAAACCGATGGATTTTTTCATCGGATATCCAATGAAGCTGACTTTCACCAGTCTTGCATACACACTATCAGACTAAATTCCGACTGTGCCAAAACGTGGTGACGTAAAACCCTATGATGAGCCGAAAAAAATTAAGTTCAATGCTTCCGAGCATGCGTCGACTTGATTCTGAGCATACATGGATTTTTCTCCGATGGAGTTCCACACAGACGATCAGATTTTTCTTTCGTTTTTTTTATCCATAGGAAAAATGTAAAACATGTTCTATTTTTTAACACAGATGGAAAAAAAACGATAAGGCCCCCACATCATCGGTTTGTCCGATGAAAACAGTCCATCGGTCTGTTTTCATCGGATAAACCGATCCTGTGTACACACCTTAAGGGTCCAATTTGGCTCCACTTCCTCTCCACTGTCTTTACCTCCATTAGAGAAATTATTATGGAAGCCGAACATGGCTAAATTGATTTCCAAATAATATTGTGTTCTAATGGCTGACTTCAATCATAAGAGCTCAGTAATATCCTCTGATAGAATTATTCAAATAAAGGTATTTCACCAGAGCCACCCCTTTTTGATGTGTAGGATCTCCCCACACCTGAGTGCTTCAGAGAATGTGGGAGTGAGGCTGATTTTATACATTGTTTCTGCCCCATAGTCCAAGCATTTTGGTCTGAGCTGGGCTCATTTTTATGCATAGTTTTGGGCTTACCTAATACTCTGCACCCCAAAAATAGCTATGTATATTTTACTTCTTCAATCAGATGACTATAATTGTATCTTGGAAAGGAACAACCTGTCTCACTCAGCTGATAAATTACAGTTTGCCTTTATATGAACTTACTTTTGAACTCAGGAAGAGTCTGGGTAAGAGGACTAGACACCCAGACTCTTCCTGAGTTCAAAAGTAAGTTTGAAGATTTTGGAACTTAGGCTGGCCATACACGGTCGAATTTTCTTTGAAAATCAGAAAATGTGTTTGTTTTGTTTTCCAATGGTGCCACCATTGATTTCGAAAGTTGACCAACCAAGCCTTCAATATTACCTCATTTTGCTACAGAAAATAATTTTCGTGGCTGGGAATCTTCTTTTCTTTCCTGGGATTTTCTTTTCTTGCGCATGCGCATTTCTTTTTTGATTACATTTCCCACATGATTCTCCCATCTTTACTTAGAAAATCGTTTTGTTTTTTTCCAAAAATTTCCAACATGTCCGATTACTCAAATTCGATGGCCGCACAGAAATCAGCTGTTGCTGCAGCCCACTAATGGTGCGAAATACGAAGGAAAATTCTTAGATAAGATTTTCTAAAGAAAATTCTTTCGAAATTCGACCCTTAAAGGGGTTGTAAAGGAAAACAAATGTTTTCATAATAAGCATCTTTTACCTGCAGACATTCCTCTTTTCACTTCCTCATTGTTCGTTTTTGCTCAGAAGTTGCTCTATTTCTTCTCTGTTCTGTTCACTTTCTGCTTGTCTGATTGTTACTCACCACCGTGAAGGGAGGCTTTACTGCGGTGGTCAGTGACGTGCTCGCCCCCTCCTGGGAACTACATCTGTGTGGCAGGATGCTCTCTACGTGTTAGAGACTTCAAGGAGGTGTGAATTACTGGGCGTGTTGCAATGCATACTGGGAAATGTAGTTCTTACATGAACGAGCACCACAAACCAGGAAGCGAATGAGAGAACAGAAACTAGAACGCCGGATATAGATGAAGGAATTTATTGGTATTTACTCATTTTTTAACAGAATCATTACACTATTCTGTCTTTACCTTGCAGACATTCATTTTATGCAAAAAATGTTTTCCCTTTACAACTCCTTTAATATGGTCCTCTTTAGGTTTTTGTGCTCCTGACACTGTAATGATACTCTGCTTTATCGCTGTATGATATTCATACCTATAGCATAATTTGCCGTATACCATCATTCTCTGTGCTACTTTTGAGACACATTAGACATAGATGGGTTGTGTTGTACCCAGTTTGTTGTTATTGTTTTCATGTATAATACATGAAAATCACAATGAACATACTGTATCTTCAAAAATAAATAATTATTGTCACTTTAAAATCTATCAAACTATATTGTGTGTATATATATTTAACGTATTTATCGGCGTATAACACGCACAGGCGTATAACATGCACCCTAACTTTATAGCCGCGTACACATGTACGAGAACCTCGTCGGGCTAAACCCATCGTTCCGCCCGACAAGGTTCCCGATGAACGGTCGAAAAAGCTTGTCGAGCCAAAGTCCTCATTGAACAACGAGGAAAAAGAGAGCATGCTCTCTTTTTTGGCTCGACGAGCTTCCCGACGGGACACTCGTCGGAAGTGTACACACGATTGAGCTTCTTGCCAGAATATGTCTCCCAGCGAGCTTCTGGCTGGATTCTGCCAAAAAGCTCGATCGTGTGTACGGGGCCTAAGAGGGAAGTTTCAGGAGGCAAAAACTTTCCACAGCCCCTTGCGTATAACACACAGGCACAATGTACCCTCTATTTTCAGGGTAAAAAAGTGAGTGTTATACCCCAATAAATACAGTATATATATATATATATATATATATATACATATATACACAGTGCCGAAACAAGGTCACCTACAGCCCAGGGCAAACATACCAAACTGCAACCCAGTCCCAAGATTTATAAGCAGTATGTGTCAGCAAAATCCCCTCCCCCTGCAATAAAAGGAGTCAAAAATTCCCTTTGCTCCCAGTACAAATCTTCCCCCCCTGATGAAATCCCCCCTGCCAATACAAGTCTTTGTCCCTTTTCCCCATCCTCTCTCTAAGCCCAAATCGCCTGTGTCTCTAAATCCACCATCCCAGCACTAATTATTCCACCAATCCTCCCTCCTATAACACCCCTCCCCCATTTCGCCTCCTAGCATAAATACCCCCCAATCATCTCTACAACCACAAATTCCCCCCACCAAAAAGAAAAAATTCCCCTTCTACCACAAATCCCCTCTCCCTCTAGCATATCACTTCTTCTAGCACAAACACCCCAAATCCCCCTCTTAGCACAAATACCCCTCCCCAATTTCACCTTATAGAATTAATACCTCCACAATCATCCCTACTAGCACCAATTCCCCCCTCAAAAAAGTAAGTTGGCTAGGGTTAGGAAGCACCTAGCAACATTGGACACTACAACAGGCGTTTTGAATGCTTTAAAGTGCAAAAGAGGGATTTGGGGTCTTATAGACCCCAGATCTCTCCATACAGAGTACCTGCTGTCACTGCCTACTACTGTCACAAGGGATGTTTACATGTTAACACCACTGTATCACTCAGCCCCGCCCCGGCACGCTGTGTCATTGGATGTGATTGACAGCAGCGCAAGCCTATGGCTGCGGTGCTTTCAATCCATCCAGTGTAGCCAATTAACACCAGGCTCAGAAACGAGGAGGACGGGGGCGAGTGCGGGACTTTCAAGGGCTCAGGTAAGTAAAACGGGGGCTCAGGGGCCCGAGTAGAGTCTAAGTGTAAATTTACACCTAATTCAATTATAACATCCCTACATTGCTAATTTGGCCCCAGAAAATATCACAGAATCAGAGATGCCCTTTTGTATCATTTTTATACTGTATACGTTTTCATGTCTAAAACCAATGAAAGTGACAAATCGCTATCACTGTAGTTTATTAACAGGGGAATTTAATTAATAATCTTTTTAGCAATTCCACGCTCACCAAAGATAGGAGCAACTTTTTAATGAATGGATTTGAAACAATACATTGTTAGCTTTTAGTTTGTTTTGACTGCAATGTCTTGATTTTAGTTTTTTTACCTGTAATTCATCTATTCAAGTATTGCTGTCTCCATCCTGTGAAAACTATACAGAAGCATAAAGTACATTAAGATGAAAAAGTAAAAAAAAAACAATGCTTAACACAATTAAAGCAAAGCTAATATTTATATATATATATGTACACAGCATGTGCTTAATAAAGAGTATGAAAAGCACACTAAAATGTATGAAATAATATCCTTTACGGGCAGCTGTAATTTTTTTATTTATTCAGGACTTTACAAAAGGAATTTTTAGCACCATCAGACATTTTTTGGACTTTCCCCATTCTCTTTACAACAACAACAGCACAGCACCTTTTCATATGTAACAAGAAACAAATGTATTTTAAATGCATCCCAGCATCACGAGATGAGGTAGCTTATGCTATAAAATGTTTGATCCTATTGTACCTGACATCTTGTTGTGGGTAAAAATAGAAAATATGATTCATCAACTGTACATAACAGTTTGTTTGCGTTATGGATATATTCCCTCATTATTTAAATCTATTTTTTTGAGTGATATGGTATGTGTACTTAAAAAAGACATGTAAATAAAAAAAACTTGCCTTTAAAACTTGTAAATAAATATTTCTATGTTTTTTTTTTTCATTCTGCACCACATTGAATATCATATGTTTATACATATTTATATAAAGTGAAAGTCATGGCAATATTTTTTCATCAACACTTTGGCCCTAATTAATACACCTTACCTTTTATGTTATTACTCTGCAGCCAACACTCATCCTATAGCAGGCATTAAATCTGAGACCCAATCTGGGGAACAGTTCTTATGTGATATTGGTGGAGACAAGCAAGTAAATTGCAACAATTTTGTCACTAACAGTGCCACCAATGATCGGGGGCAGATACACTGGGCAATGCAACACATCAGTGACATTAGCACCATTCCCTCCACCAATAAAGGGTTATTGATAGCATAGTACCACCCCCCCCCCAGTTCCATCACTGAATCTCTGCAGTGATCCCTATAGGGCTGCATCTTTAAAAAAAAAGGGAGAAGACCAGCAGGAATATGTGGCCTAGTTTTAGAGGAACATTTATTGTTACTTCTACAATTTCATTTTATAAGTGAAGATTTATTAATGGACATAGATATTAGTTTCTCTAATGAATTTTATTCTGGTGCCTTGACTTTCACTTCAATGTCCTTGCATTACAGATAAACTATAATACAAAAAGAGATATCAAAAATTCATCAAGCTTTGTAACCAATTTTTACAGTATTTTGTACAACAATTTCGATTGAATGGTAAATGTATTACTAATCTGTCCATACGTATAATGTGTAAAGTGATCGATTGCTAAAAATAGAAAAAACCTAGTAGGTTTATGAAATCTTTCACAACCAGAAATGACAATAATAAATATTGACATCTAAAACTATCCAGAAACCTGCGCCAAACCAACCAATTCATCAAAATATGAACACTGTGAATGGTACAGATACAATGGAAACCTTGGGGAAGAATATTCACAGGCAATGTGAATTTGGCAAATTGGGAAAGGACCCCAATACTGACATATGGCTTTTACCAAATATGTCAGCGTTTTAGCTTATTTACCACTAATTGCACAAAGTAAAATATAAAGCTTGATGAACTGGATCCAAAGTAAAACAATGGTGCCTTAAAACACATTTTTAGACATGGACAAGTAAAATCTGGAAATGTAGCTTCACATGTCAAGATATTGGGCATGCATTGATGTAAACATTAGAACATTGGCTATACATTTCCCAATTAGATGCTGGATCACTCCTAAATATGAAAGAATAAACCGCAAATGAAAACTATAAAGAAACATTGGTCCTTTTACAGTATTTCTGCTCTTGAATAAAAAAAAATGTAAAATAAATACTTGGTGGTAGGTCAGGCAATTAACAAAATGGCAATTCATGGAAACCTGTATGTACAGTGCTGGTGTTGCCAGCTATTATTTTCAAGAGTCTCAGGATAACGTCAGTCACCTAAAGTTTTTAGATTGTTCTGTTGGTGATTTACAAAAAGCAAACTGGCCCAATGTCTACTCCAAATTCTTGATCTGCGCCGCCAACGTCCACAGGGGCAATATCGATAATGGGTAGGCGTTTCACATTTTGTGTTCTGTATTCGAAGACAGTCTTGCCTGCATTTCCACTGCGTTTCTACAATAAAAAAAAAAAAAAACACAATGTGATTTCATTGTTTAATAGTTAATCAAAAACAAGTTTTATCACATATTAGTTATGGCATGAATGCTAAAAAACACATGTATTTATTTTTCACTGTTTTGTGATAGCAAATTTCCCACTTCAAGGTAGCCACAAATAAGATTTAAACATTAAGACTGAAATTGTGACACCTAAACACACAATTAAAATACATGTACCTGAAGTTTTTTACCCAAAAATGAGTCAGGACTTTTCTGCAGACTACACAGCAGATAAACAATAAAGGTGATTTGGTACCCAATCCACCCAATCTGTAATTGGATTGCAGAAGACTGCTCAAACAATGAAATCATCACTAATTTTCCAGACAGTAAGCATGTTCCCTATTTTTATATATTATATTTTTTTTCTTTATGTTTCACATCACATTGGTTATTAATTTGTCAGCACTCATGGTAATTCACTTTATCATTTTTTGTGTTGCGCAACTCTACTTTTTCTTTTTTGTATTTGCTTTAATGTATGGTCTTACATTATTAGCTGCGGCATTTAAATTTTGAAGTGTTTTGTAGCGCAGTATATCCCATTTTTCTTAGCTGTATTTAAGATCCCAAGGCAACACAACCACTGTAGCCAGTGAAAGGGCTCTACTCTTTAAGCAGAACTTTAATATATTTTATAGCTTAGGGAACAGGAATAGGATTTGTAAGTATTTCTGGGTGGGTTGGAATACTCAAATACAACTACTGAAGTCCTTCAGAAGTGTATCACTTTTGGATAGTGATAATCAAAGGGTACGCTAGCAATTTTCCCCTAATGCAAGACTGAAGACGTTTATTCTTAAACTGCAGTTTGGCATAAAATGCAGTGATTGCATTTTTCATGTGGGTTTATCTACTGTATATGATTAATTTCTTTATTCAAATTTTGCATTTACAGTATTTTGTCTGATTTGCACTTACCGAACAAGTGTCTTCCAAAACTGTATATCTGAAACGACTGTTCCCTTCTGCTCTAATATCAAGATCATTTGCACCTTTAAGAATAACAGCTTTCTTTAAATTCTGATTTTTCTCATCCAAATATCCAATTGCATTTTTACAATAATAGGTAATATTTTGGGAAGCCTCTTTTGACAGAAGACGCAAAAAGGTCATTTGCGTGACAGCGGTATTTGGGGAATCGCTTTCTCCATAGACAAACTGAAACGAAAAAAAACAAAAACAAATGACCCCTAAATTACATATAGCGTTTTAAAATATACTTTGTTTTGAAAAGAAAATAGTAAGTAGTAAGACACTGTATTTTTTTAATTGAGGGTATTTTATAACAATAATAGTAAGCCCCTCTTTCTATGCCTACTAAACCAAACCTCCTGCTCCACTACATTAAAGCACAATGCCAGACAAAGATCTAATCTCAGAATTTCAATAATATTTTCTACATAAATGTCCTTAATACTTTAGTTTTAAAGCTTCCAAAAAAACAATGTAATAGTACTCACTTATCTAATAGGTGACTATTGACTGAACTCCAGCTAAATAGCTAAATGCATAGGTGAAATACAGATAAGTATGTTGCTGTACCTGCCAAAGAATTTCTAATTCTAACTATTCAGTTCTGAGATTGACACAGCTATACCATACAGCACAGCTCTGTTTGACAGAGCAGGAGTCCTGATATTTTTCTACTGCAGTTCAGAAATGCTTAGGTCTTATCACTACCCCTGCTGTGGGCAAGAACAGGAATATGGTACCCAGTTGAAGAAGCAGCGCACACAGTCCAGGAAATGTTTCAACAGTTGTAATAATAAGATTGCAGGGTTTAAAGGCTAATACGAAAGTTGGTAGTTCACAGTCACTAGCGATAACAGGCACAGTCTCATTTCAGTAATTAGCTCAGTAATACTTGCTGTAACAGGCTCAGTAACTCTTGCAGTAACCGGTATGATTGCCGCACCACACAGGCACAGTGCAGTTCCCAGCTGGGAATGCACAGGCAATGTGTCAATGTGAATAGGCTGGCTAGTACTGGGAGGTTGCCGGACTGGAACACAGATATACATCTGTATCTCTTCAGCACGGTAAGCACAACACAGGCACAGGCCCACAAAACCACAATGGCATCTGTTGGAGGGGCAGAATGTGGACACAGGTAGCATCACTGACAAGTTGTGATGGTGCTAATAAAGACAAGATGTAATATGGAGCAAGCAGCTGTATCTCCTACTCTGACCCTCCTCACAAAGGAACCCCCCCCCTAGTCTAGTCTCTGATTAGCAGGGTGCCTCTCCCTACGCTACCCGCTTGAAAAATCTCACCAAAGGCAGAGGGGCACTGCTATTCATTAGCATTTTTCCAATCAAGTTGGCTGCTAAATGTCACTGAGGATGGCAGCATCCAATCTTGCAGTTGTGTCCCCTGCGATACCTATAGAGGCTACAAAGGGTACATCATTCCCCCTGGGATTATACTTAATCCCCAAGGTAGCAAGGCGCCACCTGCTTGGTGGAGTAGGAACTACACCTGCAAACACTACAACTGGACAGTGAAAAGAGAAGCAACAAACTGGTGAGCTTATTTCCCTGGCACACTGCTTTTTTTTTTGTACCAGCGCGCTCCTTCCAGTGCAGAGCAGCTAATTAACCCTTCAGGCTGCTTATCCTTCCCCCCATCAACGATCTGTTGCACAGGAACTGCCTGAGGCTAAAACAAAGACAACATCAGGTACTTACATTGCTTGATTTAAAATATATATATATTTAACCTCCCTGGCGGTATGATTATTTTAGATTTTAGGTGCTGAAAGCGGTACCATTATTTGCAAGGAAATTTGGCGTTTTATACTGTAGGCCTGTAATTGTTAGAAATAACTCACTTAAATCTGACCAAACAAGAGTCTAATAGGCATCCCGGGTATGACATTTTTTTAAAAACTATAAATTATAATATAATAAATAATTATAAATAATTTTAACAAATAATAATATAATTATAATAAAAATTATTCAATAATGTAATCAACTCAAAATCACTGAAATTTGCTCAGTTGCAGAATTGTCGCTGTCATTACTTTTATTTTTTTATGACCAATTTCCCCACAAATCGCTATCGCTCAATTCTGCAAGTGATTATAATTTATTATCGCTGTTTTTTAGCTGCTCTAAAACCATTTTTGACATAAAGGGTCACTTTTGGTTGCTATGGACAATCTCCAGTTTCCAGGCAGAAAGAACAGTTTTTATTATGGTAACAGAACATATAGGGCACTGGGCAGACCACTAGGGACAAGGGGGTGTGTATTTTTTACATACAGTACTGTAATCTATAAGATTACAGTATACTGTATGTATTGTGTTTGTTTACCTTTTTGAATATGGCGCCATTTCTCCGCCCCCGTGCGTCGTAATGTCGCAAGGAACAGAGATCGGCGGCACACATAGGCACTGTGTGAATCGAGCGAGCACCAGCTCGCTCACACAGCGCAGATGCATCACTGGATCCAGGGACAAGGTAAGTAAACCTTGCCTGTGGATTCTGCGAGGCGAGCCCGAGTCTGACTCGGGGTTACCGATCGCAGCACAAAAATGTAACCCCAAGTCAGACTCGGGAATACCGCCAGGGGGGTTAAGGGCATAATATTGAATGCAGAGCTGCAATAAATGGTATCCTTTAAATCTGCCTCGCCACAGTGCAGTCATTTTAACAATTGTATACACATTAAAACATTATAGGTAATACAGATTATGATAGGATTGCTTCAGGTTTCTAATTTTAAAAGCTATGTATTACTAGGATTGTTATTAATGTAACATAATAAAATATCACAAAACAACTTACCTGTGCTCCTTTATTCATATCCATACCATACCATATGGGCTTGAAATTATCTCCCCCTTTACCAGTCCACCAGGTCTTAATAGGTATTTTGGCAGGATTTGCTGATATACAAGTCTCCCCTGTTTCCATATTACAATAAACCTTGATGGCATCTTCAGAGCAGCCTTGGTTTGGATCTATCCAGTACTCTCCTGGGAGCAAACGAATTGAAATATATGAATACAACAAATACAGTTAATAAAATTGTGAGATCTCAAGATAGTTAAATATGTATAAATATTTATATTGATAAATAATATGTAAATAATAACTCAATATACCCTTCTGCGCTATGAACAAAAAATAATAATAATAATAAAATGACACAACTGCTGTATGTACAGTATATACCATAAACTGACACGAATATAAGCCAAGGCACCTAATTTTACCACAAAAAATGGGAAAACGTATTGACTCGAGTATAAGCCTAGGGTGTCCATGTACATGCCTCACTGTGCCTCACTTTGCCTCACTGTGTCCATGTGTATGCCTCACTGTGTCCATGCCTCACTGTGTCCATGCCTCATGGTGTCCATGCCTCACTGTGCCCATGCCTCACTGTGCCTCACTGTGTCCATGCCTCACTGTGTCCATGCCTCACTGTGTCCATGACTAGACTAACGTTTAACATGTGTGCCAAGTTCTGGACCTACTACCGGCCAATACCGGGTCCCCAAAGTCACCAGAGCAATGACTGTTTTACATTTCTATGGAAGGGGTGCCCGGCTTAGAAAAATTGGTGCTCCCTGGTCATAGGTCTCCTGGGGCTACATGTGTGCCAAGTTCAGGAGACCTACAGCCATCCGGTACCAGGTCCCCAAAGTCCGGGAGATCAGGCACAAAAGGCGACTCAAGTATAAGCCGAGGGGGGCATTTTCAGCACCAAAAAATTGCTGAAAAGCTCGGCTTATACTTGAGTATATACGGTAACTAACCTACATAGTGAATAACAAATTCAAAAAATACAGCGCTAAAAACAAATCATTACTACATAAATCAGTGCTGACATAATCCACTATTCCACTGAATCTGCATATCAAAATGGCAAAAGACACAACCGTGAAAAAATGAATTAAAAAATTCAAATGTCCAAAGTAATAAAACTTCCAATTGAGAGTTGTGTAAAAGTTTCACATATCTGTGGGGTTGATTTACTAAAACCGGAGAGTGCAAAATTTGGTGCAGCTGGGGTGCACGGTAGCTTCTAATGTCAGCTTGTTCAATTAAGCTTTGACAAAAAAAAAATGGAAGCTGATTGGTTTCTATACAGAGATGCCCAAGTATTTGCACTCTCCAGTTTTCGTAAATCAATCCCGCAGAGCTGTGAAACTTTTAGTCAAGACTCCATTGGACTTTGTATTACTTTGGATAGTTGTTGAATTTGTTTAATTCATCTTTTCACAGTAGCACTGTATTTTGTGTATTTTATATTCAAGGTGTAACGAATCATGTATAATTCATCTTTTACTCACCACTTTTCTTTGAAGAATGACATTGTTTCAGATCATCACATGTGCGTGCTGGATTCTTCTTAGAGCCATCAGGTCTACGCATTGTCTCTATTTGGCTGCTTAGTGATTTTAGAGTCGCTTGAACACCTGGATCATTCTTTTTACCATCCCCTGCTGCTTCATCTTCAGTGAATTCTGGAAGAGGATCTGGCATAGTATCATCATAGCCACCTAGTAGATCATCTATGGCAGCTGTTAGAAGGCCTGGGGGTCCAGGGGGGCCTGGTGGCCCAGCATCACCAGGGGGGCCCTAGATAAAAAAAAGTATTTGCTTGTGAAATTTTCATCACAATCAATAGCTATTTTACTGTTATGTACAGTTAAAGCAAATACATAATTAATTATGTAACGGCATTTACCTCTGGCCCAGCTTCACCGACAGTCCCTCTTGGTCCTGGAGGTCCAATCGGTCCACTTGATCCTTGATTACCATCTTTACCTGGAGGCCCAGTTGGACCAGGTGGACCCTATATAAGTTAAAAAGCACATACAATTATAATGACTGTCAAAATGTCCAAAGCTCCGCTCAAGAATTGTTCCTCTCATCATAAATGGACAGGACAATCCAGGTTTGACATAAACAGATATCAGCTGCACTCCAAATTGAGTTCCTCTTGCTTACAAGGATAGGGGAATTCAATACTTATGGACAAGCCAGGAGTGGTGAAACATGTCATGGAAGGTTGGTTTTTGAGTGGAGGCATGTTGTATGCAGTCACTTTGCTGATAATCAAGAGGAACTCAATTTGTAGTAGGCAGTTATTTTTTTATATCTTTGACACTCAAAATGTATTATCAAAATTATTCTGATAATATATTAGGTAACTCCAACATTATGTTACTGTTTGGAAAAAAAACAAAACAATCCTTAAACTGTTTTGTATTTGTATACTGCAATTGAAGTACAATCCACCTGCTTTCAGATTCAGGTGCACATAAGAGGTGATATAAAAAGTATGGTGTTTGAATGTAATATGCTGAGCAGCCCGGATTTAACCACTTGCCTACTGGGCACTTTTACCCCCTTCTTGACCTGCCCAATTTTTTATTTTTTTTTTAACAACAAGGTTGGTCTTTATTGGAGAAAATATGGCATCTCACAAGGCAGGCATTAAAACATTCAAATACAAATCAGGGGAATTGGGCACATACGCACCAGGGAGAGAAAAAAAAAAAAAAAAAAAAGGAAAAACGGACAAGTAAAAAGTCACATAAAGGCTCAGCACAATCACAGTAAAGGCTCAACAGAGATCACAATCAGTACAACAGAGGCAAGTTACTAGGCAAGTTAACTTTTAGTACACACAGTTAACTTTTAGTCACAGGAAATCCCACAACGCCACTCCGGGTCCTGGTCGGGGAATCGCCTCCACCAGTAGTACCCAAGAACTACAGTTGTTCCGTCCATGGCAGCCATAGACGATCAAATTTTTGGGGGCAACCCCTATTAATATAGGTCAGCTTGTAGAGGGGCATCACCCTATTTATAGAGGAGTCCCAGGAGTCAACCGTAGGGGAGGAGGGGGACAGCCACTTGAGGAGGATCTCCTTCCTAGCATAAAACAAGACATAGGAGATAAGCAGTTTAGTGTAGCGGGGCCGCTGTTCATCATCCTGGATCCCCAATAGGGCCAATGCAGGTGAGGGCGGGAGAGACAACTGCAGGCGGGCATTAATACTTTCAAAAACTGCGGACCAGAACACAGTCAGGGAGGGGCAGGACCAGAACATGTGTATAAACGTACTATCGGTGGAGTGACACCTGGGGCAGTCAGGGGACCTCTGCGGGTATATCGAGTGCAATCTTTGTGGTGTAAAATAGACCCGATGCATAAATTTAGTATGTATGAGCTTATCCCTAGAGGAGATCAGCAGCCTAGCACCAGCTTCAAAACAGTCCTCCCAGTCCTCTCTATCTAGGTCAGGGATGTCGGCCCGCCACCTTTCCCACAGGACTTCTATCCGAGGCGAGTCCACTCTCAGGAGGGCCGAGTATAGGGTAGAGAGAGTTTTTTTAAGGGGTCTCCTGCGGTAGCCTCTGGCATCATTCCAGACTTCCAGACTTATTATTGTGCTCTGGCCGCATGCCGCAGCTGGTAGTATCTGAATAACATCATCCCAGGGAGCCCAAACCTATCAGAGAGGACAGCAAATGACAGGAGCGTCCCCCTAGGCATAATATCCCGAAGGGTTTTAATCCCGAATCGCGCCCAGAGGTGCGGGTCAGGCAGCATCCTGAAGTGTGGCAGTGCAGGGTTCCCCCACAACGGACAGAAGGGTGAGTAACAGAGACTACGAGTGAATCTCTTCCTAGCCGCCCCCCAGACTTTTAAGGTCACCCTAGTAGAGGACGGGAGGGAGGGGTAAGCTGCAGCCCCCCTATATACCAGATTACCCAATTCCCGGAAGGACCCCAGAATGGCCGCCTCTAGGCAGGTGGCCGCGTTAGACCTGGATTGTTCGAACCACCATCGTACTGTGACCAGCACGGCCGCCCAGAAGTAGACCCTCAGGTTGGGGGAGGCGAGACCCCCGCCACTCACCGGGAGCTGCAGGGTCGTCTTGGCCAGCCTAGGGATAGCACCCCTCCAGAGAAAAGCACCTATACAGCTATCCAGGTCTCTGAACAGAGACGCCGGGAGCCAAACAGGACAGTTACGAAAAATATAGGTGAACCTGGGCAGGTAGAGCATTTTTAGGACATCAATACGGCCCAAGAGGTTGAGGGGCAGGTCACGCCAATTTGCACTGTCCCTAAGTTTTAAAATTACGGGTTGCAAATTGAGGCGTCTAAAGTCACCAAGGTCCCTTGACACCACAATGCCCAGGTACTTAAATTCCTCCACCCACAGCAGTGGGGTCTGCGTCCCCACTCCCCGGGCCTGAGGATCCAAAGGGAACACTACCGACTTCGACCAGTTTATCCGGACCCCAGAGAAGTGTCCAAATACATCAAATATTTCTAGTGCAGTCTGTAACGACTCCCCAGCATCCTGCAGGTATAGAAGGGTATCGTCTGCATAGAGTGATATTTTCTCCTCCAGGGGGCCGATCCGGAGTCCCCTAACGGTGGCGGACTCCCGGACCCGAATGGCCAGCGGTTCAAGGGCTAGTGCAAATAGGCTGGGCGATAGTGGACAGCCCTGTCTGGTGCCCCTCTGGAGAAGAAAAGTCTTAGATAGGGTGCCATTGGTGCGAAGTCTGGCCCTAGGGGACTCATAGAGCATGCCCAACCAGTGCATGAACTTGGGGCCAAACCCGAACCTCCTAAGCACTTCCCATAGATAGCCCCACTCGACGGAGTCAAATGCTTTCTCCGCGTCGAGCGAGGCGACCTGCCAAATTTTTAGCTTTCAGTGTTTTCGCACTTTGAATGACAATTACGCGGTCATGCATCACTGTCCCATATGAAATTTGTATATTTTTTTTCATACAGGTGGTATTTAATGACTATTGTTTTTTTTTTTTTTTTTTGCTAAACAAAAAATAACGAGAATTTTGAAAAAAAAAAAATTATGTTTTTTTCTTAGTTTCTGTTATAAGATTTTGCAAATAATAGGATTTTTTAAAACTGCTTACCTGTAAAATCCTTTTCTTGGGAATACATCACGGGACAAAGAGCCTTAATTACTTAATGGGTTATGTAGTCACTACAGGTGATTCAACACTGGTAAACCCAATTAAAATTGAGTTCCTCCCCAATATAACCCCTCCCAAATGGAGAGTAGCTCAGTTTTGTAGCAAAGCAATAAGTGTCCCACATTTAACTCCGAAGAGGGGCGGGAGCTCTGTGTCCCATGATGTCCCATTCCCAAGAAAATGATTTTACAGGTAAGCTGTATTAAAAAATCATATTTTCTTGCTCATACATCACGGACACTGAGCCTTAATTACATAATGGCATGTCCCATAGCAATGCTTAAATTGAGGGGAAAGAGACACAGATCAGAAATAAGACCGCCACCAGGCCAGAGGATCTATACTGCTGCCTGCAGTACACTACGCCTGAAGGCCGTATCCTCGTACCTTTTCACATCTACCTGGTAGAACTTAGTAAATGTATGGACCGAAGGCCAAGTAGCAGCCTTACAGATCTGAGCCATGGAGGCTTGGTGATTCACTGCCCATGAAGCACCAACTGCTCTAGTAGAGTGTGCTTTCACCTTAAAAGGAGGAATCTTCTTTTCTAAACCATAAGCCTCATACACACGACCGGTTTTCTCTGCAAAAAACAGCAAGAAAACGGATTCTTGCCGAGATTACTGTTCGTGTGTACGAAACTTTCAGGTTTCTCGTCAGGAAATTTGGCCAGAATCTCGACGAGAAAAAAAGAGAACCTGCGTTTTTTTTTCTCATCGAAATTCTTGTCGGCTTTTTTCCCGACGAGAAACCCGAGAGTGTGTATACTTACCTGTCGCCGTGGAAACCCACGCATGCTCGAAATTACTTTGACGCATGCACACTAGCTTCCATGGCATAGGTAGGGTGAAGCAAGATGGCGGCGACGGCATCGAATGTGACAAGCGCATGCTCGTCGTACGCAATGACGTCACTGCGTTCTTTCCTTTCAAAATAATCGCGGTTCTTTTGAAACAAGAGTCTGTACACTCGGGCAGCAAGAGATTCTTGCCAAAAATCTTGTCAGGGAAAACAGTGTTTTTTTCCTGACGAGATTCTTGCCTGTGTGTACAGGGCCATAGGCTTGAATAAGGACTTGGCTATGCAATAGTAGATTTTGACGTTGTCTGGCCCTTTCTTGGGCCCTGTGGCAGAATAAACAGACAATCAGTCTTCCGTATCTGAGTCGTAGCCGTAGATACATTTTTACCACTCTTACAACATCTAGAGAGTGTAAACTCTCTTTCTCCGCAGACTGTGGATCTGGAAAAAAAGGCGGTAGGACTATATCTTGATTCAGATAAAATCCTGAAACCACCTTGGGTAAAAAAGTTGGGTGAAGACGCAGCACCACCCTGTCATCATGAATAATCATATACGGTTCTTTACACGAAAAAGCTGCCAGATCCGATACCCTCCTTGCTGAGAATATGGCTACAAGAATGTGAGGCAAGCGTTTTTTGAAAAACTACAGACAAGGTTGATATTTGGCCCTTGATAGTGCTCAAGGCCAATTTCATATTTAAGCCCGACTGAAGAAAGGCAAGCATTCTATTAATGACATACTTCCTAGGATGCCATCTTCTGGGTTCACACCAGGAAACATATGTCTTCCAGATTCTGTAATAGATGAGCCTGGAGGCTGATTTCCTAGCATTAACCAGAGTGGATAGGACTGGACCTGAGAGACATTTTCTTAGAATGTGGGTCTCAACAGCCAAACCGTCAAATTTAGACTTTGTAAGGCAGGATGGAATATTGGCCCCTGCGATAGTAGGTCTGAGCGTAGTGGGAGAACCCACGGTCTTCCTTCTACCATCCTTGCGATTTCTGCATACCAGGGTCTCCTGGGCCAAGCCAGGGTGACCAAAATCACTAACTTCCCTTCCCTCCTGACTCTGAAGGAATCGTGGGAGAAGCAGAACTGGAGGGAATGCATAAATCAAAGAATATCACTCCCATTAAATTGTCAGGGCATCCGACCCTTGAGCAAAGGGATCTCTTGTTCTTGACACAAAGGTGTCCAGTTTTGTGTTGAACCTGGAAGCCAACAGGTCCACATCTGGGGTACCCCATTTCTGACGTATGTTTTGAAATATGTCGGGTTATAGAGACCATTCTCCTGGACTCAGCTGCTGGCGGCTTAAAAAATCCACCTGACAAATTTCTACCCCTGGAATGAAGACCGCAGACAGGCAAGGAATATGCCTTTCTGCCCAGGACAGGATATGATTCACCTCTCTTTGAGCATCCATACTTCTGGTGCCTCCTTGGTGATTGATATAGGCCACAGCCGTAGCATTGTCAGACTGTAGCCGAACAGGACAACCCTGCAGTCTGTAAGACCAGACTCTGAGGGCTAGATGAATTGCCCAAATCTCCAGAATGTTGATGGGTAGAATCTTTTTGGCTCCGGATCACTTCCCCTGGCAGATGCCTCTTCCAGAACTGCCCCCAGCCTAGAAGGCTGGCATCTGTGGTTACCATTTTCCATTTAGCCAGAGTAAAGGATCTTTCTTTTGATCGATCATTGGGGTTTCTTGGGGGACCCCTGTATGCATTTGTGGCAGAGCCTGCAGCGGAGGAGGTGAGTTGTGTTTTAATTGACCGACATGACTGTGCGTGTCCTGGATGGCTATGTAGGAATACACCAGGTATGTACTTACTCAATCTAGTGGTGAAAACCAGAAAATACATCCTAGATAACATTTATTTTAAAAATTATCCTCTCTTACCTTATCTACTCCGCAGGAAAGCTACAAAAATGTAGATCCAGCTTTCACCCATCACGGCGGGTATGTTGTGCCAACCTTCAGGTTTACCAAGGGTTCCTACTTAGAGGAACCTCATACCTGGACCTGTAGAAGATCCTGCCAGTAACTTTTCGTGCCACAGTTACATTAGTACACCAAAGCCTGGATTCCAGAGCCCAGACCTCCGCAGAGATACATTACAGGCAAACCTTGTTTCTCCTTTACACAAGGCCCGGGCACCACCCATCTTAGGCTTTCGATATCGGTCCAAGGTATGGATACGGTTATAGCTCCTAGGCCTCTGCAAAAGACCATCAAAAGAGCTTTTTCTTCTTAGCACATGTTCAACGTGACCAACCAGCTAAGACACTGGTGAAAAAACTGAGGTACACTCCATTTGGGAAGGGTTATATGGGGGAGGAACTCAATTTTAATTGGGTTTACCAGTGTTCAATCACCTGTGGTGACTACATAACCCATTAAGTAATTAAGGCTCTGTATCCCGTGATGTATGAGCAAGAAAAGTAATTTTTCTTCTTCGCTGATGTGCACTGCTGAGGCTGCACTGATAGGCTATACTGATGGGCACTGATGAGGCAACACTGATAGGCGGCACTGATGAGGCTGCACTTATAGGCACTGATAGGTTGTACTGATAGGCACTGGTAGGCTGCTGTAATTGGCACTAATAGGCTGCACTGTTTGGCACTGCAAGGCACTGCTAGGCTGCACTGCAAAGCTTATATAGTATGTTTTACTATATTGGCTGGTATTACAGTTTTTATAAGTGGCTGCCAACATTCTTCTTGTGGTTTTTAGACAATTCATGACTGAGCACGGATTATTTCACTGGATGTGTTTTTAATTTGCATAACTTGTGAGTGTGACCGGCTTTCAATTGAGCCGATTCACTCATGTCCGGGGCAGCTGTGGTGTGGTTTTAAAAAAGGTCCTGTGCAATTTTGAGTCTGGTTCAGGTGCGAATTCAGGTGCGAATTTGCACCTGAACCACTGAACAGGAAATGCACAGGACACCGGACCACAAACTGCAACCTCAAATACATGAACCCAGCCTTAGGCAGCGTGCACACGATAGGTAAGCCAGGGGACAACGGTCTGATGGACCGTTTTCATCGGTCAAAACCGATCGTGTGTAGACCCCATCGGTTATTTAACCTTTGGTTAAAAAAAAGCCAACTTGCTTTAAAATTTACCCGATGACGATAGGTCAAAACCGATCGTTAGTAGGCACGACCATCGGTTAAAAATCCACGCATTCTCAGAATCAAGTCGACGCATGCTTGGAAGCATTGAACTTAATTTTTTTCATCACGTCGTTGTGTTTTACGTCACCGCGTTCTAACACGATAATTTTTTTAACCGATGGTGTGTAGGCACTTGACAACGGTCCTTAATGGATGGACTGATCATGTGTACGAGGCTTGAAAGGAAAAATATTGCCTCTCCAAGCATGTGATATTGGAGGTGTTGGAACATAAATGGGCCCTAGCAGAATTTGCATTGTGAAGCAACATACGTCAGTCTACGTCAGTCTACTGCTGACTTAAGATGCTTTATATTTTTAAGGGTCAAAAAATTGGTTTATAATCTTTGCATTATTTTCTAGCACGCACATTATGACCTGTATATGTTCTTTGCTCCATTGTTTGACATACAAAGTGGATACTACTTACTAATAAGGCAACAGTGTAATCATTTTAAGACTTACTCTGGGGCCGAAAGGTCCAGGAAGACCAGTAGCACCTTGTTCTCCAATAATACCCTAAAACAGTAAATACATCAGTTAAAACAGTATAGTATGTAACACATTGCAAAAAAAAATGCAGAAATTATTTTATGATTGATTAATGCAGATCATAAACAGTTAAAAATATGTGCATATGTTTTATACGAATATTACGAAGATAAATACACAGTGCAAAATTCAGATTAAACCGATTCATACATTAAATTGAATCTATACTGAAATTATCCCCCACTCCAGGCTTATGCTCTTGGTTACTTGGTCTCTGTAGAAGGAGGGGGCTTCCATTTTCCTGCTCTGATACAAATATTAAGTACTGCATAATAACTGAGAATTTCCTAGGTGACTTCCTGACCAGTAACCTTGTCTCTTAACGTGAGAGGCTTATATGCTTCTGGCAAAAGACACAACCTGTTCAGGGAATTTAAATGTCTCCATTGTGATATTGTTTTCTTCAGGAGACCCACCTCACCCATACCACTACTACTAAACTTTTTTCTCACGATTATTCCATCTGGTACTATGGTTTAACTGATAGGGATGAGCTTTGTGTTCGAGTCAGACTAATGTTTATAGCCAGGTTTATTTCTTGTACCCTGGCCAAACTAAAAGACTTTGCTCGGGCTGTATTATCCTGGCAGGGTTTTAATGTACCCTTAGAACCCGCACTAGACACCTCTCAAGGCACTTCTTCCATTTCCCACAAACGATTGGCTTTCATCTGTAAACGTCTACACAGCATTCAACTTTTGGACACTTGGCAAGTGTTACACCAAAAAGGCAGAGATTATTCCTATTTTTCACACATCCATTAATCCTACTCCAGAATAGATTATATCCTTATTAATCACTATTACCTAGTATGGCTGCAACAGGCCAAGATAGAGGTCTCTACTCTATCTGATCATGGCCCGATCACTAAAATAAAATCCACCAAAGACACTTTAGTTCATGATACCAACGCTATTGCCGCCAAATTCCATTCTTTTTACCAATACCTTAATCACGTTTATAAGTCTATTGACGATGATGATACTAGAAGATCCCTGATGCAGGATTACCTTGCCTAGGCTAACCAACCTAAACTACCCAGTAAGTCACTTGAATCTTTGGAAGCAAAGATTACTACATCAGTGCTAAGATCTATGTTGAAAGGCAAGGCCCCTGGGCCAGACGGTCTATCTGTCACCTACTACCATACGTTTCAGGACACGCTGCTGGCATTTCTGACTCTAACACACTGCGGCCTAAAATGCTACACGCACACATCACTGTCTTACCCAAGCATGGGAAAGAGTTTATGTGGGTGCTATAGGCCAATCTCTCTTCTAAATATAGACGCATAAATATATGCTAAGGCACTAGTGACTAGACAAATTTATTTAATCCCCAATGGGCCTCCTGAGACCAAACAGGCTTTATCCCGGGTAGAGAGGCTCGTGACAATTTACTTCACACCCTGTCCCTTATCTCACTATGTTTGTAGGACTTCCCAGTCCACCCTTCTCCTTTCCACCGATGCTGAGAAGGCTTTTGACAGGGTGAACTGGGAATACTTGATGGCAACACTAACCTGCTTGGGTATAGGACCCAGTATGCTAAGTATGATTACAGCTTTATATAATTTCCCTACAGCCCAAATTTGTGCTAACGGTATGCCATTTACCTTATTTAATGGCACTAGACAAGGGTGTCCACTTTCCCCCATTTTATTCGCCCTCTCTTTAGATCTTTCCTTGCAAAAATCTCAATACACATTGCATTCCATTGGATGGATACGAACATAAATATGCTGCATATGCTGATGACATATTTTTCTACATACAGCAGCCCACAATCTCCTTATCTAACCTGATGTCTGCCTTCAAATATTTTGGTTCCATATCTAATTTCAAAATCAACTTATTTAAATCTGAAATTCTTAACATCTCAGTCACACTTGTAGAAACTAATAACTTGAATCCTGCTTTCCCCTTTGCCTGGCAATCTCACGCTCTGAAATACCTTGAAATCTACCTGACTTCCAGCCCTGCTGTTCTATTTCAGGCAAGATTTACACTTCTACTAAACTCAAGACTTACTCAAATGTAACCACCTAGCTTACTCCTGGTTGGGAAAGATTAGTGTTGTCAAAATTAACCTATTACCCAGAGTGCTATTTCTTCTTCAAATAATACCATATAAAATCCCCCCAGGTTACTTTTCAATGTTATCATCTATAGTACTTAGATGTGTATGGCACCGGAGACGCCCCCTCCCACATGTCACGTGCAATACTCATCAGACAAAAGAATAACAGGGGTTTAGCCCTCCCAGATTTAAAAAAATATATATATTTTGCTGTTATACTGCAAAGAATTTCAGACTGGAAGCATCATGTGGACTCTAAACTCTGGGTCCAATAAAAGCATGACCTAAGTGGTACAGATCCATTCTCACAACTTTGGATCCCTAAGGACTACAGGAACTTTTCAGAACTTACGTCTCCTCTGACATGGTCCACTATTTCTATGTGGGACTTGTTACATAAATCTCGTGGCTGGAAGTATAACTCATCCCTCTCCTGATGCCTTTGATGGGCCATTCATACTTTCCTCCAAAATCCATTATCCCTCACATTTGGAAGCTAACTACTCTCCCTACTGTTTAACAATGGCTACAAGTAGTCGAGCATATCTACCATATGAAAGATAGAGATACGGCCTCTGTTGCATACACGATATGGGCCTGCTGGTTTGCCATCACCTTCACCCCATCTATGCTAAACTTATATCCCAACACACCTGAATATATATTATGCATATGGAGCTCTTTTTACTACTTATGAATTCTGCAGGAGTCTCTCCAACCCTATCTCATATTTCTCTCTCTCTCTCTCTCTCTCTCTCTCTCTCTCTCTGCAACACATTTGTGAATGTGAGTATGTAGTTGGAAGCCTTCCAACAAATTCATTAAAACCTGTGCAACATCTTCATTGTTTACCGACATGTGTGACAAATTCATGTTGTTTTTATTTGATACATTTTACTGTCTCTTTTTGTTTCAATTGTTGCAACAAATTCATAAGGAAATACTGCCTTCTCAGTGAAAATTAAAATGGAGGTTAATATGACCACTTCTGTATTGCAACTAATTATCATACATGTAAGTATTGTGTCACAGGCAAAATCCTGAGACAAAATTCTTATAACATCTGTAAACGGAAGCCTCTATGTGGTGTACGCAAACACTTTCCCACTCATTGTGCCCACAGATTAAACTGATGTTTGGTTTGTATGGTAATTTGCATTGGAAAATTATTTACCACAGTATTTGTATAGTTGCAATAAACACAAGATACAATATGAGTAAAGGTAATACCAAGGTGCTGTTATGGATTAGAATTATTCTCTCATTAAAAAAATAAAACTTACAGGTGGACCTGGAAGACCTTGCAAACCAGTAAAACCTCTGTGTCCCTTTTGTCCTCTTTCTCCACGTTCACCATTGTCTCCTTTGTCTCCACGTGGTCCTTGGGGCCCCTATATGGAAAAAAAAGAAACTGGGATTGAAAGGCACATATCAATATAACTTTCACCAAAATTTACGTTAAAAAATAAACATACCGGAAAGCCTCGTTTTCCAGCTCTACCTGGAGGACCCATGGGACCACGGGATCCCTAGCAAAGAGAAATAAAATAAATACATATTTTGAGTAAACAGAATCATTTTACCCATCCTAAGTTATGTAAAATGTAATTATGTAAAATGTAAATTGAATTTTGCTAGATATTTCAGATATTCAATGAGAATTTAATATTAAAAAGAATAATGAAGTAAAAAACAATTGTTAACATCTTCATTTGTTGTTTGTTTTATTTTTCTCCCTTTATTTGATAGTGCACATAATTTGATTAAAATGACTTACTGTTTCACCTCTTGGTCCAGCTTCTCCTGGTGAACCTACAGGTCCTGATGTTCCTGGGGCACCTTGAGATCCAGCTAGGCCTTCAGGTCCAGGATCGCCACGATCCCCCTGCAAGATTACAGTCATATATTCAATCAGATTAAACTGCGGTAAGATTATTGTTACATATTTGATTGCAAAGGACAAAAAATCAATAATAAGCCTTGAAATGCTAATGCCAAACTCTAGTCCATTTTTTATTTATTTTTTGGTATGGATAGAGCAGGGTAAAGTTAACATTTCTTTTAGGTTTTATTTCTGTTTGTAACCATACTGGAAAGATTTTCCCTCTTTCCTGTCCCATTGACACAATTACAAGAAATTGGTAAGAAGGTCATCATTGGGAAAGGAATATGCAGACAGCAGTAAACAACACAGGGGCATATTTACTAAGGAAATAGAGTTTATGTAAAGTTTAGCTTATTAAATAGAACAAATCTGTATTCACTTTATTCATCCAATTATGCAAAAATTATTTTTATTATCCCCACATATTTTCATATGTTGTTCAAAGTTAACATCATGTTCAAAATTAACACAACTACCCCGTATACACTTAGCTAAGTAAAGATATGTTCTTTAAAGTGAACAAACAGCTCTTACTCTTTTAGTAAACAAATCTCATTGTCAGAAGTTCTAATCCTTCTTCATTCTGCTAATAATGAGTTATTGTTTTTGTTTGTGTCCCTATTGGAGACATTTCTTATCATTTATTTACAAGTCCCTAACCTGCTTTATCCAAAATGAAATTTACAATTTTGATTGAAGTGTGGCTTTAATATATTCAATACTATACACTGGATCGTTAGCAAATCTTAAAAAAATGTCATCTGCTGGGCATTCATTCCAACAAGTCAGATAGTGTTCTTTTATATCTCTAGAGCAGACAGGACTTCTAGGGCATCTTCTACTGGGGTAATAAACATTATGTTTAGCTGTTTGTTCATACAAATTACAAAAATATATCAAATTCTTCATAAAGCACTAAAACTATATGCATTACAAATGTAATTTGGGACTTCAATGTTTACGTAACAGATGACATTTGGTAAAATATAATTTCCATTTGCAACAACGTTCACACAAAAACATATATAATGCCTACATACACGTTTTCCAAGAGCTCCATCGCGTCCAGGGGCACCATCGTTACCAGGAGGACCCTTAAAAATACATATGTTTTTAGCATATTGACAACAAGCTGCCATGTTTATTAAATCACCTTTAGTAATATAGGTTTGTAAAACATAATCATTTCTTTTTAGTAAATGCCTTCAGAAATATATGTCTATAAAACTCAAGGGGGCAGATTCTTGACAGGAAAGGTCTTTTAAAGCTATTGATAGCACACTGATGATAATGATAAGGGAGTTGCATATAATGTAACATTTAGTTTTTTGCAGCTACTCACATTTAAAAGGAAACGTTTTAATTTAAGATAGGTAAGCATGCAGACTAACAAAAAAAATCTTAAGAATTTATATAATCTGTGTTTTAGTAGTTGTTTTAATGCTATAAGTTTTTAATTTATTAAAATTACTTTTTATAGAATTAATGCATAATAATTATAGTGGCTCTAAGATTAAATTGTTAAAAATAAATGCTTCTAATACAAATAATTAAGTAATATAAATAAATAATATATTTTAATGTTTACAAGAAAATAAACACAATACAATACCTCTGCACCTGGCTCTCCAACGGGACCATTAGCACCTGGATTACCAATGGGACCAGATGGGCCTTTCTCTCCAGAAGAACCAGTGGGACCAAGTTTCCCAGGGGAACCCTATGAGGGAAATATATATATATTTTTTTACTATTATGTATTAAACATAAATCTGCATATAGAAGCATGAACAGATACTTTTTGTTACAGTTTGCACATCCTGGACCAAAGTTCTGTCACAAAGTTATTATTAAGTTATTATGTAAATTCTCCTTATTCACTATGCTGATAGGCAGTGAAAACATTGAAAGACACCAAAGGTGATCCCCTAATACATTACACACTACACAATTATAAAACATTAATAATAAAGGATGTTGACAGAGATTTTATCAACATGTTTTAAAGGCACTACTTGTGGTATCACTATATTTTACCACTATGGACAATTACTCCAGAAGAGTCAGTTCTCTAGTTTCCCCTTCCTCCTTGTGCACCATAGCCCTCTCCTCTTCTGAGATTTTCAACTTTTTTTCTTTGCTGACCCAGCATATGTTTACCTTTCTTTACCTCCTTACATATCACAAAGCAGCTATATGAGAGGGAACAAGATAACTGTATTGTGCCACTTGTGTTGTGTGCTGGGGCCAAAGACATCACATCCAAAATAGTAGCATCCTGGAGCAGTCTCAGGGCTTTTACAAGGGCGTCTTTTTACAGGTTAATAAAATGCATAAAATGTTAAATGCACAAATAATATGTTTGCTGATCGATCTTAAAAATATCCTTATCCTTATATGATTTTATGTGAAGTTTTTTTTTTTTAAATGAATGGTCTATGGACAGGGTCTTTTTATAATATGGAACATTTTACTGAAAGAGCAGGAACACAGCAATTAAAAAAAGAATATTGGAGTTTTTTTGTTGCAGCCAGTTATATCCATTTTAAATTACTAAAGTCTAAAAGATCAACCTTTCGATCCAGAGCAATTAGAGGCTTCCTAAAGGGCCTGGAAGCATTTTCTATTTTCCTCCAGTGAGGTAAAATAGGCAGAAACTTCCCAGTTTTGTTATGCCTTCAGTTGGAAACAACTGCAGAAATTGTGAAAAGCTGAACTACCAGTCATTTTTCAAGTTACCAAACTAATAATTTTCAAATGTCATCACAACTCATACTAAAAATATGAATTATATTGCATTTGTATTTGGCAATGTGTGATGAGGTGTTAAGTAATCTTTGGTCAGAAGACACCAATATTTTTAAGTTAAAGTGGTGTTCCGGCTCTAAAAAAAAATTTAAAGCCAGCAGCTACACATACTGCAGCTGCTGGCTTTTAATAAATGGACACTTACCTGTCCTGGAGTCCATCAATGTAGGCACCCGCAGCTGATGTTTACATCAGCGGTCAGGTGCTCTGCCGCCATTGCGAGTAGGGAACCCTACTGCGCATGCTCAAGGCCCCGCTCCTCATTCCTATTGGCCCAGTGCCCAGGGGCGAAGTAGGGAGCCCCGCGGTGATGTCACAGCTCCACGGCAGTGACTCCCGGAAGTGGGAAAGGATACCTGTCATAGACAGGTATGCTGTCCCCCCTCCCCCTGAAAGGTGGCAATTGTGGCACCGGAGGGGGGAGGAATAAGATGAGCGGAAGTTCTGCTTTTGGGTGGAACTCTGCTTTAATGTGTAGAATGCTATAAACAAATCTTGTAATTATGAGAGGACAATGGCGAACTGATTCACCTGCTATACAGTTTGTTAATAAGTGGTACATGTGTATACATGGGTACTTAAGAAGGTTTAGGGGTGCCTCTGACTACATTACTACATAGGTTTAGGGGGCGTGCCCACAGCATGATGCCAGAGCTGATGCTGGGATCCAGTGAGCCAGAGCAGGGATCTGGGTATGTAAACAAACAGATCTCCGTTCTGACAGGGAAGTAGAGAGAGATCTGCTGTTCCTAGTGATTAGGAACATCTATCTCTCTCCTCCTCCAGTCAGTACATTGCCCCCATAGTTAGAAACACCTCCCTAGGGAAAATGCAACCCCTTGATCACCTCCTAGTGTTAACCCTTTCCCTGCCAGTGACATGTATACAGTAATCAGTGGCTATTTTTAGCTCTGATCACTGTATAAATATCACTGGACCCAATAAAGTCTCAAAAGTGTCCGATCTGTCCGCCGCAATGTCGCAGTCCCACAGATCAATGCCATTACTAGTAAAAAAAAAATAAGAATAAAAATGCCATAAATATATCCGCTATATTGTAGAAGCTATAACTTTTGGTGCAAATCAAAGAACGCTTATTACGATTTTTTTTATATATTGGTCTAAACTGATGAAGACATTTTTATTTAATTTTTAATTTTTTTGGGGGGATATTTATTATACCAAAATGTAAAAAATATTATTTATTTTTTTCATATTTGTTGGTCTTGGTTTACAGCTCAAAAAATAAAAACCTGAGATGTGATCAATTACCACCAAATAAAAAGATCTATTTGTGTGAAAAAAGGACATACATTTTGTTTATGAACAATGTTGCATGACCGCACAATTGTCAGTTTAAGCGATGCAGTGCGTATCGCAAAAAAATGGCTTGGTCGGTAAGTGGGTAAATCCTTAACCCCCCCCCCCGAAAAAAAAACGTTGTGAATAGCACACTTCCTGTCCTGTGGTAACAGCACTCACTCACTGTACTGTATCTATGGAGAAAGCTATGTTTGCCACCCAGGTTGGACTTTAAACATCTCTTCATCTCCATTACATGGGTGATTGGTAGTTTACAGAAGAAAGATAACATTGTACCTTCAGTTTTGCTCACAGGAAGTGACAAGCACAAGTGACAAGGACAGAGAATGTATTTAATCTTAAAAATGAAAATTAATAAAGCCACCACATTTAAAGACTGGTAAGCTGCAATATATTACATTTTTGTTATTGGATTTAGACATCCTTTAATAATAATTGCTCTTTTTTAGTACAATAACTAATGAAAATACAAGTTTTTAACTGATAAGATTTAGAATGATAAAGAAGTCATATCACTACTTCTGTATTGTAGACCTTCATTTATTTTAGGTCAGTTGTGTTTAATATATTAAGCTCATTTGCATATGCTGATCAGTTTTATGGCAGTTGAGTTACTAAAAACGGAGAGTTCAAAACCTAGTTCAGCTCTGCATGGTAGCCAATCAGCTTTTAACTTTAACTTTATGCAGAGCTGCACCAGAGTTTGCACTTCCCAGTTTTAGTAGATCAACCCCAGAGTGTTTTTAGAAAAATCACACCATCTACTATAGTGGAATTAGTTGTGTCTTCATATACATTGCATACCTACTTGAATATTATATCATTTTAAAGCGCAATAACATCTACAACTGAGATACTCACAGCTGGTCCTGGAAGACCTGGCATTCCTCTTTCTCCTCTTTGCCCGGGCATGCCAACTATACCCCTTTGACCTGTTGTTCCAGATGGACCTGGTGGACCATCAGGACCCTAAAATGTAAGAATAAAATGAAAAGCTAAATGTAATATACCTTATTCTATGTATATTGCAAACACTGAAAAAATTGTCTTGGTGAGAATATTGATAATATACAATTATGTACAATAGCTGCTTTTTTCTTATAAACAATTGTAAAAAGGTTAAACTTTTTTTTTTTTAACAGCCTCTGTAGATCTGTTCAAAATGTTAAAACAAGATCAGGATTTATCATGTTTTGCCAAGTAGTCTAAAGGAAAATCAGGACTGGGGAAGGGAAATAGCCTAAGGCCGCGTACACACGATCAGACCGCAATTCGATGGTGTGTACGACCCATCGGACCGTTGTCCGTCGAACCAAAGTTTTAAAACTTGCTTTAAAATCTGTCCGTCAGACAGATTCGATGGTTAGTACAAAAAAGCATTGGACCAAAACCCACGCATGCTCAGAATCAAGTCGACGCATGCTTGTAAGCATTGGACTTCGTTTTTTTCAGCACGTCGTTGTGTTCTACGTCACCGTGTTCTGGTCTGATCAGCGTGGTCCAATGAAAACGGTCCGTAGGACCTATTTTATCAGACCGGTCTAATTGTGTGTACGTGACCTAAGGAAAAGCTATTTAAAAAGAGGTTGCCTATAGCAACAAATGATGATCTTCACCAAAATATGATACAACTTGAATTTATTCCAGTATCAACATAGTACTGCATTAGTACTGCTTTACCTACAACTGGTGACAGTCTATGCACAAGCAAATTAATGCTGATGAACCAGAGCTATTTCCGATTACTGGATACCTACGGACTTAATAGGATATTCATAGTCAGGACAGCCTCCATGCAATGCTTATGAACTTTTACTGAATGGCCTGACTAATTCCAGCTTATTATATTGCCTTCAGGATCACTAATCAATAACAATACCTAACCAGTGCATGTCCATGGTTCCTACTTCCATACTAACCAACAAGGATATCCAAAAAAAAAATTTTTTGGCCAAACTTACACAGCCCTTCTTTTCTCTCCTTTATCTCCCTCATACACCGGGTCCAGCCACTAGTCAAAGCACCCATTGGCTTAGCTAAAGAAGGTGTTATCAAAATAATTTATTTGATCCATACATTTTTCCTACTTTTAATAAATGTTGCTAAATAATTTATGAACCATATTGGATGGTGTGCATATAACCTGTGGCTGAACCACTCACGTCCGGACTGGTGCTGTGTTTATGTAACAAGTGAGTCCCATCTGTTATTTATGTCCATGATAATTCATGTTTTTAAATAATTCTATTTTGTCTCATCAAGTTCCAAATAACTGCACTTTCTATATACCATTTTGATACTGGAATAAATTTAAGTATCATATTTTGGTGAAGATCATCATTTGTTGCTATAGGTAACCTCTTTTAAATAGCTTTTCCTTAGGCTATTTCCCTTTCCCAGTCCTTTCCTTACCAATTTTCAAATATGTTTGTCGGTTACAGCAACAAAACCCAACAGGGTATATGATCAACTATAACCTATAAATTAGCGACCACTTGCCCTTCCCTTTCCCCCAACATTCCCTTTAGTTTTTATAAAGGAAAATCAAGCCTACTGTATATGGCCATTTCTGATCCTATATAACTAATATATTAAAAAGCCAAAATGGAAAAAGAAAAAACATTGAATAGGTCAAGCACAGTTACATTTAAAGTTAAATGACTGAATGAAGCATTGAAAAAAAAAAATATTTTATGTTCTCAGCTGAAATCCTAATACAAAAAAAAAGAAACAAATAAAAGCACTTTTAAGTGAAGAACAATTTAGTTATAGTAGTGCTTCTCAAACTCATTTGAAAAGACCAGTCAAAAAGATGGGTAATATGACATCACATACACAATCTTACATGAGTAGTAATAAGCATGAACTGATGCACGTTTTTAATTAAAATGCTCTGGCACATCAACATGGCATAAAACATTGTTCAAATCATTCTTGAAAAATTATAACAAATCATACTGGCTGTCCATCATCTCCAGAGTCTCCTTTATCACCAGGACTTCCAGAGGGGCCAGCAGGACCTCTGTCTCCAATTCTACCATGTGCGCCAGGCTCACCACGAATACCTGGTGGACCTTCCTTGCCTGGATCACCAATAGGACCAGGAGGTCCCACAGCTCCCTGTTAAGAAAAAAAAAAAAACCATTTACTGAATATAAACACAAATAAATTAAAAATGTTTACCTCTATGGACCCTAAATGACCTAGATGTTATTTACACTATCTTACTAATATGGTTCTCTACATTATTCGAGGATGTATTGTATCACAATACTTTTTGGTCACAAAGTCTAGGGATACCATGTGTTTGTTTAAACCCACATGGTGTGGTGTATTAATGGCTACATTAATGCTGTGCTATGTGTGGAGGGCATGTACATACAGCATGCTGTCCACTATTTTACTTCTACTATTTTACTTCTCTCTGCTTTACCAAACTTAAAGGGATTGTAAAGGTTTGTCTTTTATTTTCTAAATAGGTTCCTGTGAACCAACAAAGGTAAGTGAACCAACGATGCACTAGCTTAAAGGAACCTATTTAGAAAATAAAAAACGAACCTTTACAACCCCTTCAAAGTTACTAAACCCAGGACCCTGAATTCAATATATCTGGTCTCCCACAGTACACCGTATAAGGAAATGCAATTATTTTAGTAAATAAAAACTGCTAAATACCTTTTATCATCAGCAGTATATAGAAATGTTGTGACTTCTATCAGTGTCTGGTTACAGTTTGCAGGAGGGGTTTTCATTTTACTCTTACTGTCCTATGAGACTGCATGACCCCTGACCCTCTGTCTGTACAGTGCTGATTGGCCCTGTGCTGATCACATGCACCCTCCCAAGAAAAAAAACTCTCTAGCAATACACAAAAAAAAAGGCTCCAAATGCTTTGTGCTATCAGGAAATGGATTGGGGACAGCGGAAAAGGGGAAGGATCAGAGAAGAGAGAATCAAACAACCTTTTTACACAAGTTCAGGATTACCCCTTAGGTTCCACAGTACGTATAACAAGCATGCTTTACTGGATGTACAGTCTGATTCTACTGGGGGTGGATTTAGTGAGTTTAGTAGCACTTTAATAAAACATAACTATTCTTGAATGTAGACACCTTACTGGTTGTCATAAAAAATGCTTATATCAATGTAATGTTATTGTGATATTTAAATATATGCTTGGGTACCACTGAGTTAAAATAGAGTTAAAAACATACCAGAACTATAGAAGAACATTCTGTTTCATAACAGAGAAGTGCAGAACTACAACTGAGAAGCACAGTACGTGTTCTTGTTTTATTTTTTAACAATAAATTGTGTTCATGGTGTACTTACAGCAGACCCAGGAGGTCCAACTCTGCCAGCCGAACCAGGAAATCCTGTTGCTCCCTTAAAACAAAAAGGAAATACTCAGTAAATAGTTAAGTTTAAAATACACATATAAGTTATGAATATTTTTGCTATAAGATGCAGTACTCCAGGCTTTCCCAATTAAAGCGGAGGTCCAGTAAAACAAATTAAAATTAAATAAAGGTCAGCAGCTACTAACACTGTAGCTGCTGACTTTTAATAAGCACACTTACCTGTCCTAGTCGCCAGCGATGTTGGCCCCCGCCGAGGCCGATCCTCGATCCTGGCAGCTCCAGGCGCCGCCATCCACAGTAAGGCAAACAGGCAGTGAATCTGTGCGGCTTCACAGCCCGTTTCCTACTGTGCATGCTCGAGCAGCGCGGCGCTTTGTGAATGGGCCAGCTGCTTTCTGGGATACACACAGTTCCCAGAATGCAGCACGCCCCATTCACAAAAAGAGACCGAGTGTAGGACGAGGAAGAAGATCCACCGCAGAGGATGAAAAGGCAGATTAGGGACTTCCGCATAGCAACAGCTATTTCAGGTATGCAAAAATACAAAAGGAACTTGGACAGCCGCGCTCCAAAAAAAAAGTTCCTTTAATTAAAACGAATCACAAAAATAGACATGCCACAGCAAAACTGGAATAAAAAGCTAACGTTTCGCACTGTAGCTTTAGTGCTTAGTCATACTGTAGCTATTTCGCGAAAGTAAAAAAACATTTTTTGGAGTCAACATTTTTTTCAGGGTGGAATTACACTTTTGCATATTCTGTTGCATAAATGTTTCATGTAACAAATTGTAGATGAAAGGCCTCTGCCTTTCCCACATTATTTTTAGTGTATCTAGTCTATTCAATTGTTTAACCAATACCACACGTGTTGTAGTAGTAGAACATGAGACAATGGAGATTTATTAAAAGAGTAGCACTTGTTCACTTTGCAAAGGAATTTTCACTTTAAAAAGGAATCTTCACTCAGCTTAGTGAATGTGGTAAGTATTTACTTTTTGAAAGAATACAAATGTTCAAGAATAATAAAAAAAAAAAACAAGATTGCATGTTATTGTATTTCCTGACAAAGCGAAAATTTTCACTTTACAAAGTAACATATTCTAATCTCAATTATTAATGTCTTTCAGGTTAAAAAAAAAAAAAAAAACTTTTTCAGCTTTTTATATTCTTGGTAATCTACATTTTAAAGTTAATACAACTGCCAACATGTATTATTTATATTTTAATTAAACATTTTTGTTTTGCCATCCACAAATCAGAAACCATGCATTGTGTGCATTCTTATCTGCTAAAGAAGTAAATAAAGACTGTTTCAAGCTTAAATATAATCTCTACGTACCGGGGGTCCTTGAGTTCCTCTACCACCCTTTAGTCCGTTCACTCCATGAGGTCCCTGAAAAAAAGAAAATTATAGCTTTAAAGCTGAAGCAATAATATAAGTTGCACTGTTTTATGCCTGATCTGTAAGTTTGAAAAAAATTACTAATAATATAATGTATTTATCATAGTTACATAGTTACATAGTACATAGTTACCTATAAGGTGAGGTTGGAAAAAGACACAAGTCCATCAAGTCCAACCTATGTGTGTGATTTTATTAGGGTTGTCCAGATACCGATACTGTACTCGTGCAAATGCTCCCGATACCAAAATATAATACTTTTTTTGTATTTATCAACATGTTCTGTGAAAATTCTTTGAGTTTTTTACTACTGCGTGACAAGAAAATAAAACATTTTTATTCATTTTTACTCATTTTTATTCTTTTATAATGTCTTGAGTTAGAGTCCTTCATAATTCTAAAGAAAATATCCTTAGTCTGTATTGTGGTTTGAAAACTGTCACATGACATTTAAAAAAAGTATCGGTATCCGGTATCGGCAAGTACATGAAAAAAAGTATCGGTACTTGTACTCGGTCCTAAAAAAGTGGTATCGGGACAACCCTAGATTTTATGTCAGTATTACATTGTATATCCCTGTATGTTGTGGTCATTCAGATGCTTACCTAATAGTTTTTTGAAACTATCAATGCTTATCACTGTAGAAGGGAATTCCACATCCTTGCCGCACTTACAGTAAAGAACCCTCTACGTAGTTTAAGGTTAAACCTTTTTTCTTCTAATTTTAATGAGTGGCCACGTGTCTTGTTAAACTCCCTTCCGCAAAAGAGTTTTATCCCTATTGTGGGGGTGCTCATAGAAGGTTTAATAGATTGGTCTGGCAAGAACAATTCTTCTTGAATCCATGCTGATTACTGCTAATGATACCATTCTCATTACTAAAATATTGTCCCCTATTGATGTTAGGCTAACAGGTCTGTAATTCCCAGGGATGTATTTTGGGCCCTTTTTAAATACTGGTACCATTCCAGTCAGTAGACTGTCCGTCAAAATTAGGAACAATGGTCTGGCAATTACTTGACTGAGTTCCCTTAGTACCCTCGGAGGCAAGCCATCTGGTCCTGGTGATTTTTTAATGTTAAGTTTCCCAAGTCAAATAAAAATGTTGTCCTCTGTTAACCATGGAGGTGCTTGCTGTGAGGTGTCATGAGGATAAACACTGCATTTTTTTATATACTGAAGCCCCCCGATTCCCCAGTGAAGACTGAGGAGAAGAATAAATTCAATACCAGATGTTTTTCTCATTCTTTAGGGGACCAATATGGTCTGTCCTCCCTTTTTTACTGTTTACATACTTGAAGAATTTCTTGGGATTTTTTTTTTGCTCTCCTCGGCTTTGTGTCTTTCGTATTCTATCTTAGCCGCCCTAACTGCACCCTTACATTTTTTGTTGCATTCTTTATAAAGCCTGAATGCTGATGATGATCCCTCAACCTTGTATTTTTTGAAGGTCTTCTCTTTTGCTTTTATATGCATGTTTACATTGGAGTTAAGCCATTCAGGATTTTTGTTCGCTCTGTTAAATGTATTATTCAATGCAATGCATTGGCAAATTCCCTTATTTAATATGCTCTTAAAGCAAACCCACCTCTCCCCTGTGTTTTTTGTTCCTAAGATTTTATCCCAATTCATGCCTTCTAGCAATGTTTGTAGTTTAGGGAAGTTGACTCTTTTGAAATTCAGTGGCTTTGTATTTCCCTTATGTTTCCTATTTGTGTGATTTATACTGAAGCCAATTGACCTGTGATTGCTGTTTCCTAAATAGCCCTGTATTTTCACATCCATTATCAGGTCTGTATTGTTGATAATTAGTAGATCCAGTAACGATTTATTTCTAGTTGGCGCGTCTGCCATCTGAACCATAAAAGTGTCCTGCAAGACATTTAGGAACTGGCGAGCCTTAGACGAATGGTTCCCTTCGCCAAGTCTATGTCAAGATAATTAAAATCCCCCATTATAATAACACTTTCCATCCTTGCTGCTAATCCAACTTGTGATATAAGATCCGTCTCCCCCTCCTCCCTCAGGTTAGGGGGCCTATAGGATACTCCCAGTATTATTTTCCCCCTCGCTTCAAATCCTCCTCATACAGCAGTATCTCTAGTTCACCCATTTTGTCTGCCAGGTTCCCAGCATTGGTGAACATGCCACGTAGTTTAGATCGGTCGCATACTCTCCTCTTATTGGGTATTCCGAGATTGCAACTAGGACTTTATACTATACTTACCTTGGGTTAATGTGGTTTAGTCAACCTACCACTAATGCCCCCAATACTACTCTCTGGAATATGTTCCGCCCTGACTATCTCTACCTCTGCCCCCCCCCCCCATCACCTAGTTTAAAAACCCCTCTAATCTTTCGGCCATCTTCACTTCCATTATATTCAGGATTATTTTTTCTGAATGTTTTTTTGAAGTTTAATCTTGAGCCCGTCAATAAACCCTATTGAATTCCAATCCTCATACATTAAATACTTTTTCACTGCTTTATCAGCTGCGTTTGGGAATTGATTTATGCAGATACATAATGCTTTTAATTGTTATTCTCTAAAAAAAATACCGTATTTATCGGCATATATAACGCGCACAGACGTATATCACGCACCCTAACTTTAAGAAGGAAGTTTCAGAAAAAAAACGTTCTACACCCCCCTGCGTATAACACGCAGGCACAGTTTACCCTCTATTTATTTATAAATACAGTAATTACAGGTCAGGTTAGAAAATGAAAAACTATGGTGGCTATCAGGTTGCACTTTTATTGCACTTGTTGACATTCTTGTTACTTACATGTGGTCCAGGAGATCCAGAAAGACCTTGAGGACCAGGAGATCCAGCATCCCCTTTTTGACCAGACTCTCCAGGTTCTCCTTTCACTCCAGGTTGTCCATCAGGTCCCTAAGACAAAAATGCACAGATTGTGTTTCACAATATTTGTCAATTGGCAGTAGCACAAAAATATAAATAACTTACTCATATCTAATGTGTTTTCTCAAAATATACCAGCATACAGTATACCAGTGGCTATGGTAAACTAAACTTCTCCCGTATAAGAGAGTGTTTTCAGAGCTTCAGCTAACATTCTTTCTGACTAAAGAGAGTAATTGTTCTACAATTGTCTTTTATCAGTGTATACAAATGTTTCTATTGTGTGAAAGTATACTATAAATGGTTGTTGTTACTTGATGAAAAAAAAAAAAAGTGAAAGGTGTGAAAGGTCAACAATAGTGTTTCTCTCATGCTCATTAGGCATATCGAGCTAAGCTTTTCCAAGCAAATGTTTGTTACCTATTAATACAACGGATATATATAATTTTAGGTTGCAGTCTTCACTTTCTTTTGTTATACAATGGTGTCGATGTAATGCTTTTTTTTTCACTAAACGTGAGAACAATTATACAATGTATTTTAGTTCTAAGGCACATACCGGTGGACCAGCAAAACCAACAGGACCTGTGGGACCATTTTCTCCTCGAGAGCCCTGACACATAGAAAAACATGTAAATAATAGTACAAGATAAAAAGAGATTTTTTTTATGCCATTTTAAGCTTTGTGGTGATTGCAGCCATATTAGTGCACTCGCAACAAAAACAACTGAGTACTGCTTGTGATACTTTTTTATTTGCACTAACATCCTCATTTTCAGAACAAGCATTCATGGTCTAGCTTTCAGGGACATTCTTCAATGTCCAAGCAGTACTCTTATAAGATACATACAGTATTTTATAAAACCAACTACCATCTTAGGATGATTAATTAATTAAAAAATCTGCTCTGCTTGCATTTTTTCTTATACTCTCCAGTGACCTAACCGGTTTTACATTCACTAATACCCAAAATGTATTCTTGTTAAATTTTTTACTACAATTACAAAAAAATGACCCTTCAATTAGAAGCACTGTTTACTGTTCCTGCACAGCATTGTCATAGCTGAAGGACTGTGGGCATGTAGGCAAAGCCTTAATGCCTAAAAAAAGTGTCACAATGCTTTCTATTGCAGTAGAGGAACTAGACCATATTAATATTTATGAATTAAAAAACCCAGTAATCACTACTTTAAATTAGCATTACATGTATATTCAGTCAGGCTAAGAGCTTTTTTTCATCAACTTTTGACCCCATGAGAGAGCAAAAAAAACATTAAAGTATATCTAAAAATCAAAGATGCCTGATGATTGTCTTCAAACTTTTTAAAAATATATTTGTGATTTGGGAGTTTCGTTGATGTATCTCTAATGTATGCATTTTAAACCCAGTTTACTTTGATTTTTACACTTACATATTTTTTTCCCCACACCACCTTCTTGGGCATGTAGAAGAGTCATGTGCAAGTCAGTACCAGCCTGTTTTTTTAAGATGGGAGCCCCATTTTTGGAAACACATATCTAGTACTGGCAGATGGGCTAATATAATGGTTATGGTATACCAAAACTGCACTTTGGAGAGAACTAAAATCTGTTACAATAACATAAATAAAATGAAGTGTAAAAAAAAAAAAATATGACTTTCTATTTTATGTACAGTAAGTCAACATTATTTAGGTAAATAGTTCAAACTTGTGGATTCATTTGCTAATCTCTAGACCTATAACATTCTTATAAGGGAAAAATATAAAAAATATTTTTTCTAAAAAATGTACTCACAGGAGTTCCACGTGACCCAACTGGACCCATCACACCTCTTGGACCAGGCTCACCCTAGAAAAAAAATCAATTTTAGTCATAGTGTTTCAAACATTTAGAGTTTACTTAAGTTATACAATTATAAACTATAACATTACCTTTTCACCTGATGGGCCTGCAGAACCAGATGGTCCGAGTGGACCAGGAAGACCCTGAGAGAAAAATAAGAATATAATTTTTTACATATTTTATCTTTAAAATAAGGCAATATTGTAATAATGATGCAGCAAACACCTAATGGCATGTGCCATGTCAGTCAAATATATATACAACATTCTGGTTCTCATATAAAAATTCAGTCAGTCAGGGACAAAGGGGGCCCTTGCTCCAAGATTTAAAAAAAAATGGGGATTTTTTTAGTAAATGATCAAAACAACTATATTAACAGATAATGCCAGTTGTAAGTATATTATCTATTATGCTTCCCAACCATGGTTTCTGGGGAGTGTGGAAATAACGGAGCTGTCAGTTCTCACTTATTAATAAATGTGCAAACTCTGGGGCTCTCAATCTCATTCACTTTATGAGTCACTGACCTGTAACAAGTAGGCAAGCCATTGAAAGTTGTAAATCTTAACTTCTGGGTCTGTTGCAATTATGTGCAGTGGCTCCTAGGCTAATACAGCATATAGCTTGGCAACCATATACTCGGAAATATATATATATATATATATATATATATATATATATATATATATATATATATAGCCTCATTTATCACAGTGGGACAAAACTGTCGATGTTACCTCACAACCACTTTCCAGGGACAATATAGACAGGTATTATTTCAAATATCTTCACATGCCTGTTATAATCCCATAGTCTGACTTATAAGGTTATATCTCCTAGTAGAAATTGTTTTAATGATCACGATTGCCAAATAAAGATGCCCAAGAAAGTATACTTACTCTTGCTCCATCATTGCCAGCTGTACCTTCAGAACCTTTTTCTCCCATACCTCCCTAATAAAAAAAAAATATATATATATACAATATAGTTATTTTCTCTATCCAAAGAAAACAAATAGAAAAGAACAACACAAAGGAATACTTACTCTGTCACCTTTTGGACCTGATGTTCCAGCTATTCCTCTTTCTCCAGGCATACCTTGCAGACCAGGTGGTCCAACATCTCCAGATGTTCCAGTTGGACCTGGGCTTCCCTAGAATCACGCATTTAATATGTGTTGATAGTAAATATACTTTAGTACAATACCATTTAAATTACCAAACAAAATGTGATAAATATTGGTGTAGAGTAAACAACCATGGGTAAATAAAATATGTTGTGCATTTTGGAAGTAGTGATAGTTCTATGAAATAAAAATACATAAAAATCTAAATTTGATTCATAAAAGTTTTTAATTATATTGGCTGTTTCTGAAACAACACATATTGCCAGTGAATGACTGTTCAACACTGTTGTCTAATTGAGCCCAATGAAGGTTTATACCTTATTCAATGACAGTGACAGCTACCAACATATAACATGTGGTAATTTGAATACTATTTTGAACAGGTGCAAGGTTTCATATATAAATTTGTATCCTTTCCTTTACATTCTTAAATATGTCCCTAAAAAATTAAATTTACCTTTGGTCCATCAGGTCCATGACCTCCAGCCATACCCTTTTCACCTTGAAGTCCTGAAGCGCCTGGTTCTCCTCTTTCACCGGGATTACCACGCTCTCCCTACATGAAATAATTTAAGTCATTTTTTCACTGAATAATAAACCTAATATGCAAATGTTATATTATGTATAATAGCAATTTATAGGCAGCACTTACTCTTGGACCAAGGGGACCTGCAGCTCCAGAATCTCCAGGAACTCCCTAAATTAAAAACAAAATTTGATATTAAAATATCAACGCTGTCTCATTTTTTACTGTCTAACTATGAATCTTAAGCTAATTTATGTACATTTTACTTTTTTATCCAATTTCTATATCGTAATATAGACATTTATCAACTTACATGTTTCAGAATTATTAAAATCTATAAATTAAAAATAACGTTTTCGAGGTTCTGTGTGCTGCTTTATCTGCTACTTAACTGATTCTACTATGACACAAATTTCTATTTAACTGCTTTCAGACTGCCCGCTATTGATTGACGGTGGCAGAATAGCTCTCCTGCACGAATTGCCGTAACTGTACGGCGGCCATTCTAAGGGGATTAGGTGGCGAGCACGATCACTCCTGAAAGAGCAGGAACGGGGATGTGTATGTGTGTAAACACACTCATCCACGTCCTGTCAGGTGAGAGAAGACAGATTGTGTGTTCCTAGTATATAGGAACACCGATCAGTTTCCTCCCCTAGTCAGTCCCTCCCCCTCAGTTAAAACACACACAGGGAACACAGTTAACCCATTGATCGCCCCTAGTGTTAACCCCTTCCCTACCAATGACATTTATACAGTAATCAGTGGCTATTTAAAGCACTAATCCCTGTATAAATGTCAGTGGTCCCAAAATAGTGTCAAAAGCGGGATATTTATTATAGCAAAAAATAAAAACTGCAAAGGTGATCAAATACCAAAAACCAAAAGAAAGCTCTATTTGTGGGTAAAAGGGACATACATTTTGTTTTGATACAATTGTCAGTTAAAGTGACACCGTGCTGTATCGTACAAAAATGGATTGGTCAGGAAGGGGGCAAATCCTTCCGGGGCTGAAGTGGTTAAGGTCCCTTTTAACCTAATGTGAGTGCAACTACTTAGTATAGTGCCCTCACAATCATCAGTTTTACTTTATGAAAAATGTTGTGAAACAGATCTAGTTAAATGTTCCAAGAATGCCCCTGTAAGCCCCTCATGTGCATTTTGTATTATGCTGCATACACACGGTTGGAATTTCCAACAAGAAAAGTTTAATGTGAGTTTTTGGTCAGACATTCTGACCGTGTGTAGGCCCTATCGTACTTTTTATGTCGGAATGTCCGAACAGCAAAAATTTGAGAGCTGGTTCTCAAATTTTCTGACGGGAAAACCTCTTGTCGGAAATTCCGATCATCTGTATGCAATTCCGACGCTCAAAAAACACGCATGCTCTGAATCTATTTGGCGCATGCTCAGAATCATTGAACTTTAATTTTCTCGGCTCATTGTAGTGTTTTGTACATCACCGCATTCTTGACGGTCGGAACTTCCGACAACATTTGTGTGACCGTGTGTATGCAGTTTGAGCCAAAAATTCAGTCTGAAAAAAATCCATGGTTTTCTTGTCGGAATTTCCAATCGTGTGTACGCAGCATAACGCTTATCTCATAATTTTGCTGTTACGTTCCTTGTTGATATTTTGTTATGTTCAACTGATATTATATTTGCAGTAGATTGGCCATCCTCAAGATGGCTCCCAACAAGGCTTATAATACTTACATATTTGAAAGTAGAGACTACAACCTGATACCAAGCCAGCTAGCAATTGTTAGTTTGGTCTCAAACACCTACATTTTGGAGTTTTTCCATATGTATTGCATTTTGTACCTGAGCTGGTGTGCAATAGGCTCATCTTGACATTAGATGCTCAGAAAGCTAGAAACAAAAAGGTACGTTCACCATACTTCTGCATGAACAGCTATAGGCTGTCACAAGAAGTTTTTATCGATTAAGGTTAATGTTCTCATGTTTGGATTCCCTGGCAAAGCCCTCAGGTGGATCCATTGTAAATTTAGGTTGTTTCTACTAATCATTTTCTTTCATATTTATAAACCGCAAACACATGACAAATGTATTACCTCGTCACCTGGCTTCCCAGTCTCTCCAGGGAGGACCTGGTGGACCTGGTAATCCCTGTAGAAAAAAAAATAGATTTAATGCTTAAACAAGTAGATGACACTAATTTTTGTACATATAGACGTATACATTAAGGTTTTTTTAAAGGTTACAAAAACTCTAATGGGAGATACAAATACCAAATAATAACAATATACACAACAAAAATACCTGGAATCCTGTAGGACCTGGTGGCCCTTGTTCTCCTCTCTCTCCTGCAGGTCCCTTAACATAAATAATGACATTGGTTTAAAAACTATAGTCAGAATACATTATGCAGAGTAATAAAAACAGTATTCATGTGGTTCACTACTTACAGATGGACCACCAGGACCAGATGGGCCAACTTCACCATCTTTTCCAGGAGCTCCCTATGGAAAATAAAGGCATGTTGAAAATAGAAGCTTTAACTCATAAATTATTTTTGTTTTATACCAATATCTTTGTCACTTTTTTACTATGAGCATAGTGGGGGACATTTACTAAGCGGAGCGTGAAAAATATGGCGCAGCTCTGCATAGAAACCAGCTTTCAGGTTTTGTTGAAGCATTTAAAGTGACTTTTTCACAAAATCCATAACGAAAACTATAGCACCCGCTCAAATAACACATTTAGATACTCACCTCCCCCTCTGCCTGCACTGAAAACATTTTCTGAAATGTGCATATCCTGCAGTGTTGATGTGTGCTGTTGTTCTTTCCCCACCTATATTACTACAGAACACAACAGTGATATGTGGATCAAACCACAGAGCACAGGAGTACCAGGAATTTCTGGAGGTGTGAATTTTTTTAAGGATTCTTCAGCCAGTGATTTGAGAACTGTGAGAAGTGTATATCTAGCGTGTGTAGAAAGAAATATTTTTTGCAAGGGATCTTTAGTTTATGTTTTTTGGATTTAGTTAAAAGTCCCTTTAAGGCTTGTACTCGATATAAGATACAATTCTTAGTTCTTAACATTGGGAGATGTGTCTTCACTTAGAACAGTAAGTGGTGGGCGTCTCCACAGTACACAGAAAGCTTCTAAAACAGAAGCATCTCTCCAATGGAATAAAGACCTAAAACCCAAACTAAGTTCTAACTCTTTCCCACCTTCAAGACTATGTTACATAATTTATCCATATTTAGGGTAACATAGTAGCAAGCAGACCTCCCCTCCCCAAACTGATCCCCTGCAGCAGCTGTGAGGTTTACAACGGGTATGGCGGTGCCAGACTTTGCATGCATATTTGTCTCATTCATTCACAGAGGTCTGTGAATGGATAAAATAGCTGGAGGAAGAGTGTACAGGCATTGCACCTGTGATACACTGACCATGGCTGAAGTGCTTTTACAAAAAATAATAAATGTTAAAAAAACGTGCATTTTTATATTTTTTAGCAAAGGGTGAACTTAGGAAAACTTTGAAAATGTATAAATCATTGCTTAAAGTAACAAGCAACCATACATCAAATACAATGTAAAACACACCCTTTGTCCAGGAACTCCTGCACTGCCTTGTTCACCAGGCTTTCCAGGATCTCCCTGTAAAAAAATTACAATTTTAATTTTAATTTGTTTATCAAAATAATTTAATTCTATTTGTCTATTTAGGTAAATAGCTTGAGTTCATACACTGTTGCCTTTTGGGCCTGCAGGCCCCATGGTACCAGTTTCACCACGAATTCCAATTGGACCAGGAGGACCTGGACGGCCATCTTCTCCAGAAGCTCCCTACAAAAAGCCAACAAACAAAATATCTCAATTTAAACAACAAAATAAAATTGCAGTCCCAATCTTTACATATTTATATGTAGGACTGTTTACAACTTTCTACCCAACAAGGATACAAATTAAAAATAAATGAAAGCAAATATGAACCTTGAAACCTGTACTAGAAAGAGTAATACCTATTTTAAGGGATTGTACTACTTGAGGCTTCATGTTTATTTAGGAAATCTGATGATAGCCAGCAGAGAGGCAGTATGAATGATGTTTTAAGTGAGTTTTGAGTATATTGGATTGTAAAAATAAATATAATTTGTATTGCTATTACAATGCTGATGTTATAAAATGAAAGGGTATGGTGAGACTACAGATATTATTTAACCTAATTCGTTAATAACACATAACACTCTTAATAACACATAATTTATCACTTAAGACACTAGACCTGACCCTAGTACTTACCCTAACCTTAACCTCCAACCTAAATCTTACATTTTGAGAAACAGATTCCAATGGACATAATGAATGTGACATCAGGAAGTAACCTATCAAGCCTGAGTTAATTATTTTCAAAGTGGGAATGAGATTTTCTTGGTTGCTATGTGTGATGGAACATGTACTGAATCTGAAAAAAATAGGATGTGATTGTGAACATAACCTTTTCTTATAACCGTCTTCTCTATTGTCATCCATGTGCTCATTATAATGGAATCATAATCAGTTTTCCTCATTATTCTAGCTTTTCTCAACATGAAATGTTACAATATTTTTACTGTCATTGTTCATGAAATGTGTGCACTACCTCCATTTGGTTTTATAAATTGTAATACATTGTTAGGTTTCATTTGCAGGATGCTTTTTTTTATAACCAATAGGTGACTTACCAGTGGACCTGGTTTTCCTTCTGGACCCTGGACTCCTGGATTTCCAGTCAAACCCTGTAAATTGTAGAAGATATAGTTATATACTAGCTGTGCGGTTTTACAACTGTACTTAAATTTCACATCTCTATTTGGAAATATGCTTTACAATAGGGCAGCAGAACACAGAGTATGTTTTTCATTATAAACATATTGCAAACCACTTCACTATGCAAGGAATGATAAAAAAAGTCATGATCTGGTCAAATGTATTTAAGATTAAACTAGTACTGGAGTGACAAAATAATTTAGAGATCACCTAAAGGAAATTTGAAAAATAAGTTATAGAACCATTTTTTAATGATATAGCCAACTTCAGAAATAAATGATGGAATATATTGGTGGGCTCAGTACATGAATATATATATATATATGTGTGTTCTCATAATCTAATTTTAGATGTAATCAGGTGAATCTACCATCTAACAAACAAACAGTTTTGTTTTATTGAAAGTAACATCTAACAGCCGGTTCACACTGGGGCTACTCAGCCGTCTGACAAGTCGTGTCCCATTCTATTCAATAGAACCGTTTTAATAGGAGCGACGCAAGTCGATCTGACTTAGAAAAAGGTTCTTGTACGACTTTGGGGGCGACTCGGGCAACCTGCATTGACTTCTATACAGAAGTCATTTTTCAGGTCGCCTCTGAAGTCGTCTTCAGGACGCCTTGCCGAGTTGCCCCCGAAGTTGTGCCGCCCCAGTGTGAACCGCCTCTTAAATGTTTTAAAAAATTAAACGTCATGAGTACATCGTATAGTAAATGTTTATTTGTCAAATAAAAAATGTATGCAAATTATTAAAAATTACATCAAAGATCACTTAATAAATCTGTAAATCTTTAAAAACAATGGGCCAGATTCAGGAACAGTTAGGCTGCCTAACTGTGACTTTGAGCCGGCGTTTCTGTTTTCTGTAACCAGAAAACAAGAAACGCCGGGTTGAAGCTCCGATGCGAGCAGCGTAACTGAGTTTTGCCATCGCATCGTTACTTCAACTTAAAAATGGCGCCGGGGGCGTTCCCGCCGATTTACGCTCAAAAAATATGTTAATGAGCGGAAATCGGCAATTCACGATCGAATTCCGGCGCGACGCAATGACGGTACGACGTTTCCGGACGGGATACCTAGATATACCTACATGGGGTTGGAGTATCCTATGTTAGGTATAGGCGTCATCATCGCGTCTCACGTCGCTTGCGTAAAAAGTTCATGAATGGGAATGTGACGTCATTGACGTTCATTCACAGAATTTGGAGCATGCGCACGGGGATGTTTGGACACTCGACGCATGCGCAGTACGTTGGCGGCGGGATCGCGCTTAGTTAGAATACTACACGCCCCGTACCCGCCCAATTTGAATTCCGCCGGCTCATTTGCGATGCGCTGCCGCAACTTTAGGAGCAAGTGCTTCCTGAATAACAGCACTTGCTCCTAAAATTTCAGCAGCGTAACGCAAATGAGATGCGTTACTCCAGAGCAAAGATGCTCTGCTCTACCTGAATCTGGCCCAATGTAACATTATAATTTCCCTTCAAAACAGTTAACGATATGGTGAATAGGCATACCCTCATACCCTAAAACAATTTAAATCCTACACCAATTGACCTCTTGCTATTAAGTTGTCAAGTTCTAGGGGTCTGTTGCTATGTTTATTTTATATAAGTAAATGAAAAAGCTGGCTAGAGATATGACATTTGTTCATTCTTTAATGCATCACCATCCCAGTAGAGCCTGATGTACTCTCCTCTCAGCTGACGGGTGCTAGTGGTTTACATGTTGTGAAACACTTCTTCTTCTTACTCCTTAAAAAAGGGAATGAATGCATTCCACACAGTTAAACACTCATTATCACAGCCAGCCCTGCAGAGCCTGATCTTCACATGGCCATCTGATGTAATGCTTGAATTATGTTATTCCCTTTCAAAAAATCTATGTATATTTACCACAAGGAAAGGCATGCAGTACATTGTCTTTTCTGAATGTCTCCTATAATGTTTATTGAGTACAGGCTGGGCTGGAGCAAGGGGGTATCAGGAGTGATGGCTGACCCGGTGCAGTGAACCCATGTGGGGGAGGGAGGTACCACATGGTGAGGTCCTGCCGCTACAGCTACTAGAGTAGTGACAGTGACCTCCCTACAGGAGTAGTGACTGAAGCAGAGAGGAGGAGAGAGAGCTGTGAGGAGAAGTGTACTGTGCTCTCTGCCCCTCCTGCTCCTCTCTCCTGTCAGAGCAATGCTCCTTGAGGTGATGAAGGAACACTGACAGCTTGGGACTGTGCATGATTTGAATACTGCCACTTATCTCCTACCTAGACTGCTCCTCTCCCAGCAGCATGGGGATTTTCTCTGGGAAAGGAGATTTGGGAACAGAGAGTTTGTGCTAAGAGGGGGCTTTAGGGTTGGGGGAGGGGGATGGAGGGTATTTGTGCTAGGAGAGGAAATGTGTGAAGGGGTGAGGATTTGTGCTAGGAGGTGGGATGGGGGAGGATTTGAGCTAGCAAGTGTGATTTGGTCACAGGGAAGAGGGGATGCATGCTAAGAGGGGGGTGTTTGGGGGGATTTATGCCAAGAGGGAGGTTTTGGGGGAGGATTTGTGCTTTGAGGGGAGATTTTTGCTAGGAGAAGAAATTAGGGGGGAGAGGATTTGTGCTAGGAGTGATTTTTGGTGGCTAAGCATTTGTGCTAGGTGAGGGAGATTTGAGCTGCAAGGGAGGTTTGGGGGAAATTTTTGGTGCATTGAGGGGGGATTTGTACTGGAATAAGGGAAAACATTTGCATTTTTGTTAGGGGAGAATTTTTGCTTGCAGAGGGAATTTATGCCTAGAGTGTTGAACGTGAAAATTAGTGCTGGATTTTTTGGGGGCGGGGGGGATTTTTTGCTAGGACAGAATTCTCACATATCGTGGGGAAAGGGGCACAATTATTCATCTTCACCCTGGACACAGGTGACCTTGTCCTGACACTGAGTATAGGTGGAAGGACTTTTATTGTGTGAAACTTACTCTGGCACCAGGAAGTCCTGGCTCTCCAAGACGACCAGGATCCCCAGTAGCCCCTTTAGGTCCCGAGGTTCCTGCAATTCCACGTTCACCTTGAGCTCCCTGAAAAGGAAATCAATGAAAATAAAAAAACTTCATTTAAAATTGCAACTGAGCTAGAGTTTAATATTAAACATAGTATACGTAACATGATTTATTTTCCCATGTTTAAAATTAATATTTAAAACTCATATATGCAATGCAAATTAGCTTTAAAGTTATATTTTAAAATAAAAAGGATAAATGTTCTAATTTATAGGTTCAGTACATGCATTGTATTCTGATTGCCTGCCAACGGTTACAGCAGTTAGAAGTTAGCACATAAGATTAATAACTCTGTACTACATAAGTCCATTAGTGGCCACGCTTAATACATTAAATGTTTGGATCATTCATATATTAAAACTTTCTTTGATTATTAAATAATACAACACTTGTTATAAACAGCAATAGAACAATTGATCCTGTTGGACCTAATGTATTTTAAAGCATGGAGAAGGCAACAGAAGTAGGTACATGCAAAGATGACTGGGAGTTCTAATAACTCCCAGGTGGGCAGGAGCGAATTTGGTAATTTATTGCTATTGAAGTAAAATAAAAGGCTGGGGGCTCGCTTTGCCCACCAAGTATTGCCTATAAATAAATTAACACTTTTGGATAGCCAGAGCTTAAAACCTAAAGCACCCGTTGATTATAAATATAATGAAGAGAAAAATGTGTGCCTTGAAATTACATGGTAAAAAAAAATCTGTTATCAAATGGTACATTTTAAGAAGAAAGGGCTATGGGGGCCTAATGTTTGTGTTGTGTTTTCTAAGACAGATGAATTGGAAGTATAATAAAACCAAGTTTTTTTTTTACCTTAGGCCCAGGTAAACCATCTGATCCAGGGAAGCCTCGATTACCAGGTGCACCCTGATAGAAATATCAGAAAGGTATTGAAAAATGAAAATACAACAAAAGTAATATGAAATGGTAGCATTTTTTTCCTAAGGTCATACTAAATTGCACAACAAACTTGCTTGGCCCCTTTCACTTCATGTAAAGTTGATAAAAATACACCTATACCACTTTTAGGTTAAGATTTCCCTTTTCTTTTTGACCTGGTTAAACCTATGCATTCCTTTAACACACGATATCACAGGAATAGAAAACTAGGGGAAATTTCTAACCCCCTTGAGAGTAATAGAAACGGGACTCTGACCTTTCTCCACTTTACTAAACAAAGATGTTTTTTAGCTGCTCATATTGGAGCAATTCACACCTACTTCCTGTTTTTTTATGTTGGAATACAGATAGTTAGGAGAAATCTCTCTAATAGGGACACAGAAATAAAAACATCACATTCTATCCCTTCCCTACTGTATGGAAAAAAAATGCTAAATTTCAGTTTAAAGTTTAAAGTTGAAGTACTTCGGCAGTTGATTACCATGATTGCCTTTTCACTTGCAAAGAAGCAGGTCAAAAACATAATAGACAAAAAACTGGGGTGTGGATGCCCTCACACCAATGACCAATAAGAGAAAATCAAACATTGTTGGTTATAAAGTATATAATGGAAAGAAAAAAAAAGAGAAACAAATGAGTGTATGTGTCACATACTTTGTAAACAACAAGGGTTGATTCTCTCTTATATAGTAGGTAGTAGGCAATTTGTTTAGTAACAAAAACGTAATAGGGCAGAAATCATTACGGTAGTAAAGCAAAGTATTTGTTTTGTCCAAAGCAACCTAAAGAATTCCAGCTGAACAAATCCTGGGTGAATCCATACGGTTAAGAAATATATAGATCTGCCTGCCCTAGATTCAGAAAAACATTTCAATAGTTTTACAAACATGGCCCTTTTAAACATTACTGGATAAAGGAGTGATTTCAGTTCCAAGCTAAATATTTATTTTACTAAGAAACAGAAAACACTTTCAAAAGCATACAACAAATGTAATATCTTTTTGACATGTAAAACCCTAGCTGTGTCAGGAACACATAACTACATACTTACAAATCAAGCATCTGTTCTATTATATGTAATAGATTCAAAACATTAAAACATTTTAATGACTTTTATTTCAAAAGAATATTGTATTATGGCTTTTCATACCCTTTCTCCAACCGGGCCTGGTGGCCCTATTGATCCTGGGTCTCCACGGGGACCTCTTTTACCTTCTTCTCCTTGTGGACCAATTGCGCCTTGTGGACCATGGGGACCCTGGATAAGTAGCAGGGAGTATTACTAAACAATAATACTGAAATTAAATAACTTGTTTTTTTTCCAGAACTGTTACACAAATTTCCACTTACACCCTAAAACATAATAACAATAATATTTAATAAATATATTTACTTACAGGTTCACCTTTGGGACCACCTTCACCTTTAAAACCAGCAACACCGGGATCGCCCTTTAAAAAAAATAAACAAACCATGTATTTCTTTGTGCCAATTATTTGTTGTTTAAAAAAGAGAAGCTATAATGAAAATCTCCAGAGGTAAAAACAAATTGAGAACCTGGGCAAGGACCATAGAACATCATGACCCAAAGGACCACACATAAAGCAGATGGAAGTTCTAGAGCTATGTTGGTCCTTATTTAAGTTTATAAGGAAGTCATGTAAGATAATGCTAAAATACTAGATATGAAATGTTCTCTTTTATAGCCAACATTGCATACTTTATAGTGCTTCTAAATCCTGCATGTCTTTGATAGTCTCATGTCATCATTTACATGCTCAGAAAAATACGACCAAATACATTTCATTTGTGAGGGTGCTTTAAAAGTGTGAAACCCTTGTCTGATGTGGGGTTTTGAATTCCTCTTCCATTTTCCTCTTTTAAGCATGGCAGTTCTTTCAGTCAACCAATGGGTTGAGTGAAAAAAAAAAACGACAGATCAGCGCGTCCACATAAGCAATATATTCTTACAGAATGGGGAACCCCTCCTGTCAGTAAATACAGATCAGCCCTGCAGAATTGGCTGCAAGCACTGAATGAATACAGAGGACCAAAAGGAACCGGCTGACTTTTGGTCCTGTGTACCTGACTTTAAAGGCTGAAACACACAGGCTAAAGGCATGGGTGTACACAGGATAAAAGGCTGAATATTGGCTAGTGTGTACAGCAGCCTGCTTGACAGAAGTGGGCTTAACACCTGGCTTCTGTCCAGCTCCCATATGCACTAATGTAGGAATGTATTTCCTTCTTCTAGGCTTATCTGCAATAATGGTGTGTACTATTATTTCCTAAAGGAACATTGAACATAAATACATCAGCATGCTTCTACTTTAAATCCTAGAAGAAGGAAATACATACAACAGAAACAAAAGAATTCCCATCTTTTCTGGTGTCTCTGAAACATGTCGGTTCCATTGTAATCACAACTCCTGCTTGACTTTGTCCAGAAGTTGAATGTGTTAGCAATTAGTAGTAGTTGTATTTCTATGAACTTTGTTCCAATTCATGCTTTTTAACCCTTGATATGTAATTTTCTATATGGAATAAAATGCTGTACTTTTTATATCTTTGATATATTCATTTTCCAATTCTTGATTTATTTCCACCCAAACAATCCCCCAAAAATTAGAAGAGCAAGACCACGCATGCTTAGAAATTAAAGAATACATTACCATACAATACAACGCATTACATCACTTCCGAAGTTTTATTTCGTCATACAACAATTTTTTTAAGTTGTGTAACCTCTCTATTTTCGATATGAGATTAGCAGGCAAAAAAAATGGATGATCATTCGTCCAATATTCTCTTCTTGTGTACGAGGCTTTACTGATAGATTCTTTATTCAGTAGCCATCTTATATATTATTTAAGGTGATGCAAGCTACTTTTTTATTTTTACTTGTTTGAAATCATTTAGAATACCTTTCTATATGCTATAATAAGTAATTTAAATTGTGCTTTTGTTAGTTTTTTTTATTTATTCTTCAATACATAAGAGACAAGTTAAGTATGTTCATGTTAAAATCAAAAATAGATTTTGGTTCAAATTACTCTTCAAACTGCTGTTGTTAAAACATGTTTAACACAATCTCTCATAACCCTGATGAAGAATATTTCCCATGTTGTCATTGACAAAATACTCCATCTATCAGCAAAGAAACCTAACCTAAACCTTTGGCTTTCCAATTCTATGCTTGTGTGAGAAACACACCCTTCTCAGCCTTGTGGATTTTGATTTGCGCATGCTTATGTTTTTCCTCCTGCAAGTGGCCAGGAAATGTAAGTAGGATTGGTTTGTTATTTGAAAAAAAAAATAGGAACCTTTACAATCACTTTAACAAGAACTTAGTCCATGTAGTCTGGAGGTAGAAGCACTGCAAAGGTATTGTTTTCATGTACCCAGAGTTGGGTTTTAAACTAGAGCAGGAGTCTCCAAACATTCTAAACAAAGGACCGGTTTATTGTCCTTCAGACTCTTGGAGGGCCGGATTTTGGCCAGCAGGAGTGAAAATTTTCCTGCCATCAGTGGGAGTAAACATCTGGTATTAGGGGGAGGAATAGTGCCCCATTGCTGGTATCATAGGGAGGAAAAGTGCCCCATTTGTGGTGTCAGTGAGAGAAATGTTGCTCCATTGTCAGTGTCAGTGGCAGAATAGTGTCTCGTATCATTAGGAGGGATAGAGCTCCAAGGGCTGGATAAAGGCAAGCAAAGGGCTGCATCTGGCCCTCGGGCCGCAGTTTGGAGACCACTGAACTAGAGGGCAGCACAATGGTTTAGTGGTTAGTACTCCTGCCTTGCCGCACTAGGGTCCTTTGTATGAATGTTAAATGGAACATTATCTGCATAGAGTTTGCCAATTCTTCCTTGGTAGGGTTTTAGTCCCACACTCCCTTGTTTAGGTGCGTTTCCTCTCATACACCAAACACATGCTGGTAGGTTAATCTTCTCCTGTCTAAAAATTGGCCTTAGTATGCATATGCATGTGAGCTAGACTGTAACCTTATTGGGGGCAGGGACTGATGATGTGAATGTACAATATGTAAAATGGAACAATGGTGATATATAAATACCTGTAATAAATAAAAAACTGCATATTTACCTCCCTCACTTTTAGTGGATTTGGTTGTACTAAACAGATTTTCTTGTCTCTTGACCCATTATTAAAAGCTAGACTTTTGCTTGGGGTGGAGACACTAAGCACATGATGTCATTCTTTTCAATTAGTTGTTGTTTTCCTCATTTTATAAAAAAAAAAAATCAGATGGTCTTTAATTAATCAAGGTTACTATAAAATACCTGACCTGGCAATTCAGTGCATCTACCCCCTACCACATCACACAAACTACTTTCTGTATTGTATGAATGTTTTGTCAACTTCTATGAAAACTGCATTGTATCATAATTTGTTTATTATATTTACCGCTGAGCCACGAATACCAGGTGCTCCAGTACTTCCTTGAGGTCCTGGAGATCCAGGTGGTCCTATAAGGCCAGGAGAACCTGCAACACCGGGAACACCCTAGAACCAGAGACATACAAATTTTATATGAGAACATTCTAACCAGCAATTCACTGACAAATATAATTTAAATATTAGACAAATTACTTACAGAAGGTCCTTTAGCACCACCGGTGCCATCAGTTCCAAGGGCACCCTGCAAACATATGCTTTAGTTAAAATTTTACATACAATAAGATTTTTAGTTTGTTTAAATAAAACATGTAGTATGCAGTCTTTATTCAGTCTTTAGTCCTATTCAAAAGGAATTTGTATTGCTACTACAAGATTTAATTTGAGCTATGGCAACTTAAAAAGCAAGGTTCTCTTTTATTACAAATTATTATATACTTAAATCTGACTTACTGGAAGACCTGATGAACCAGCTGGTCCTTGTGATCCAGTCTCCCCTCTTGATCCTTGGGGTCCTTCAGGGCCTCGTGCTCCTGTTGGTCCAGCTTCACCCTTGAATCAAAAAATAATAATAATATATATATATATATATATATATATATATATATATATATTAGGGCTGTGCAAATTAACTTTTAATTAATCGATTAATCTTTAATTTTTTTGATCGATCAAAATCTTTTTGATCGATTAAAATTATTTTGATTGGTACTCACCTCTCCCCGGCTTCTGGGCCTACAGGGAGTTCCGTCAGAGATTTGGTAACATCACGACAGGCGGGGCTTGCCAGGTCCATCTGAAGGGCTCCTTTGCTGTGCCTTCATATCTGCATCATATTTGCACATGCAAGGGCTGTTACACTTCCCTCTATCACTTCCCTCTATCAACCTGGGATTCTACAACCATCCACTGGAAGTTGTGATGGTTCCCTTCATGGGACATCTACATGCCGACGAAGTGATGTTAACCACTCCTCATCTGAATTCAGCAGTGGTATCGTTGTACACATTTTTATACCAGTATTATACTTGGCTACATGTATTTATGACTGCTTTTGCTACCGTTTGGTATTTCTCGCACCATTTTTACAGTTTATGTAGCTACGTCGATTTTATCTCCAGTGCTACATTTTTTTTTGTTACCTACTTGAAGACTATAAAAGTTTTATGCTATTCATCGAGCGCTGCCTTTGTGTGTTTTTTGTATCTGCTATCCATTTTTCCAGTGGTTTATAGCTGCACTGGGATCGGCCTGCAAGGAGATCAGCTAAAAGTACCAGTAGTTGATCTGTATGTGCGTTATAATTAATCGAAATTAGTCGATTAATCGATTAAAAAAATAAACGATTAATCGAACACAAAAATTTTGATCAGTAACAGCCCTAATATATATATATACACACATGGAATTTTTGTATTTAGTCAAACAAACAGAAGGATGCACCTCATATTTAGTCAGCCTGCATAACTGTTATAACATAAACGTGGAGGTTAGACAATGCAAATGGAGGTTGTTATTACAATATCTGTCTGGCTGAATTTCTATTCTATTTCTGTGACTTCATTTAGGCTTTAATGTATAAATGCAACATGGGATAGATTAATCTATACAGCTATTAGGAGTCTTCAGTTAAGCTTTCTATAGTGTAGAATGGCAGTTCACATCTACAATTGTTAAAGCACATTAGGAACCCTTTGCAGTTAATTTTTTCCCCCTTTAGTTTCTTACAAAGTCTGCATCCCACCTTTCCCATCCTGCCTTTTAGTAATTTGGTTTCTATGTTGAATGGTCCTACTGTTTTATTCTCTGTTTGGCTTTGCTCTTTTAGTTCTGTATGCTATTCTGAAGTTTGTATGTGCTTTTAAAACATCATGCATTCTTGCCTCTTTTCCGAACCAATATGTCCTATGTGTCTAACTTAATGTCCATGTCCTGTCCTACAACCACTAAAGTACCTCTGCTATGTTCCCCATCTCAGGATTATTAACCTTTACTCTGGATTTTTACATGTTTTATGATCTTCACCTTGTGTATAATGCATTGTTATTTATATTTTTTTAGCACTACGCCTTCATTTGTTCAGTAGAGGTGTGGCTTCATCATGCTGGGAATCTTTTGAATATCTAAGTATAGTTGAGAATACACTACCTGGAAAGTCAGCAGCTATAGGACAAAGTGTACACTGAGACTGTAGGTCTTAAAGTTTTCTGACTAACCTCTTTGACTCTCAGACATAAGACTGATAAACAATGCAATGTATAATGTGCATCACATCCGCATTCAACCGTCTGCAATAAGTAAATATGTGTGCTAACTTAGGGCCAGGTGGTTTTTCTGGGACTTACATTGATTCTCTTAAAAATACCCCCAGTATGCAAGTAAACCAGTAAGCTTGAATCTACACTATTTTCTTGCATGGTGGGGGTGTCCCCTCTCTGGTTTTTCTCCACTTTTTTTCTCCTGCCTCTCTCTTTCCCCTACCTTACTTCTAAGGCCCTGTACACTCGATCAGACATGTCAGATGAGACTTGTCTGACGGACCGTTTTCATCAGACAACTCTGAACTTGTCTGATGGTCTGATGTGCGTACACACCATCGGACCAAAATCCGATCAGACCAGAACGCGGTGACGTAGAACACAACGGTGTGATGAAAAAACAAAGTTCAATGCTTCCAAGCATGCGTCGACTTGATTCTGAGCATGCGCAGGTTTTTGGTCCGATGCTTTTGTGTACTAACCATCGAACCTGTACGACGAACATGTTCCATCAGACAGGTTTTAAAGCATGTTTTAAAACTTTGGTCCGATGGAAAACGGTCCGATAGGCCGTACACAACATCGAACTTTGTCCGATGAAACCGGTCTGCAGACCAGTTTCATCGGACATGTCCAATCGTGTGTACGCGGCCTCAGACTCACTTTTGTTTCTCACCCACACCTACTTATATATAAAAAAAACTGGTGTGCCCCAGCATGGCATGGGTATGTATGACTGACAGAATACCTTTTTCCAAGAGATGTTGATATAGCAACTTACAGTTCTAGTTTTCTAATGTGATGCAGGTTTAACTATTACAATTTTTTTTAAATTACCAATGTGTTTATCACTGTTAATCACAAGACACAATATATTATTTTCTGAGAGATGTTGATTTGACAACCTACAGTTCTTTTTTTCTTATTAGTACTTGTTTAATCACAATTGTGTATGTCACTGCAGATCACAGGGTTGATTTACTAAAGGCAAATAGACTGTGCACTTTGCAAGTGCATTTGCATGCTGCATGGCGTTGCTCTAGAGCATAGTTAGTTAATAAGAGGAAGCTCTGCTGACTTCCATCATCCAATCATATGCATCTGTGCTTGTATGTGATTGTGTAATATTTGTAATGTTAAGCTTTACCTCATTTACTAAGCTTTGGGGCAACTGCACTTTCAAAGTGCACAGTCAAGTTGCCTTTAGTAAATCAACTTCCATCATCTTGTTAAAATGTTTAATTCTGGTGTAAACATTTAAATAAAAAAAAGTTTGTGCTAGGGAATACATTGTGTAACAATCATGGACCTCTGTAGGTATCTATGATAGATACTTTCAGAACAGCAAATACATGAGAAAGGACTGGACTTCATAGTGCCCTTTTGCAAATTACTAATAGTTTTTAGAGAAGCAGAGGTGGACGATTCATGTAATAAGCACTAAATAATAAAATATTTGTTAGTTTTCGCTACAACAAATATCCTAATTGAAATGTCTAATCTATGAGCATTTCCACAAACATCTTCCTCTAAAAAAAACAAAGCATGAGCTATCCTTAGGGCATTTCACATTATTTCTGTTCGATCTGCCAAATGTTTTGCATTCTAGTTGTTTTAAAGGCTTTTGGGAATTTTCTATCTCCAACGATGCATGGGAAACTAACAGATTACATGCTCTTTAAAGTAATGAAAACTTGTATTGTTTAAAACAGTCTGCGGTTCATTATCTTGTGGCATATAAATAACAAGACACTGCCAACTGTAACATTTTCAGCTGCAGCTGTCTCCACACTGGTGAGTAAGTAGCACCTGTGGACCTTGAATAATTAACTTTTTTGTGGTCAGCTTTTGCCACGTGATTGTGTGTCAAACCCATAGAGCATCAAACATTAAAAATTGCAGGCTGTCATTTAATGCATGCTAAAACACAAGAGAACTTCAAAATAATTTATGTACTATTATAAGTGAAAGATATTCTACGAACAAACAGGAAAATTATAAAGTGTGCAATAGTACATTATACTTCCATACTCTCAAAAGGTTTTATAATAGGCTTACTGCTCCTTATTTCTTCTGTATTTTAAGTAAAATGCAAGTAAATATTTTATGCACATTTAAATTATATACCAAACCATATAAAAGAGAGAGTCGCTAAAGTCGCAGGCCTCTCATTATATTATAAACTTACTGAATATCGATGAATTCTACAGGTGTTTTCCTTACTTAGTACTGTGGTTAAACCCACTAATCTAAGGCTGGCTTTTCTTTGCTTAATTCGCTTAATTCCCCATCAACACAGATAGTATTATCAGAGTAATCCAACTGCACTATAGTGATACCCTTATTTTGGCCTTATGGTAGAGACAAAAAACTATTGGAGCCTCTAAAAGATAAAAGAATGTGGGTGATTTTTTGGCACCGGGTGACACCAACCCTAGTGAGGCCACTGCATCTATACGGACAGAACCATGCACCACATTTGCATCAAATTTGCATCTATGCAGTGATGTTGCTAGGTGGGGATGGGGGATGCGGGCCGCATGGGTGACACCTGCCAAAGGGATCTGTATACTTTACTATTGTATATGTGGATGGACATGTGCAGGGGGAGGGGAGAGGGGGGTGTCTATACTAATGGGGGGTCTGCACTGAGGGGGATTCTATAATGATGGGGTGTCTGCATTGAGGATGAGAGATTCTATACTGATGGGGGTCTGCACTGAGAGGGGAGTCTATACTGATGTGGGGGTCTGCACTGAGGGGGAATTCTATACTGATGGGGGTCTGCACTGAGGGGGATTCTATACTGATGGGGTCTGCACTGAGGGGGGATTCTGTACTGATGGGGGTCTGCACTGAGGAGGGATTCTATACTAATGGGAGTGTCTGCACTGAGGGGGTATTATATACTGCATTCTGTATAGAGGGAGGTCAAGTGGGGGGGGTCTGCTGACTGAGTGGGGTTCTATACTAATGGGGTTGTCTGCACTGAGGGGGAGGATTCTATACTAATGTGGGTCTGCACTGAGGGGGGATTCTATAATGATGGGATGTCTGCACTGAGGGTTCTATACAAATGGGGGTCTGCAGATTCTATACTGATGGGGGTCTGCACTGAGGGGGGATTCTATACTAATGGGTTGTCTTCACTGAGGGGTGATTTTATACTGATGGGGTCTGCACTGAGGGGGGATTCTATACTGATGGGGGGTCTGCACTGAGGGGGGATTCTATAGTGATGGGGGTCTGCACTGAGGGGGGATTCTATACTGATGGGGGGGTCTGCACTGAGTGAGGGGGATTCTATACTGATAGGGGTCTGCACTGAGGGGGATTCTATACTAATGGGGGTGTCTGCACTGAGGGGGTCTGTAGTTAGTGGAGGGGAGTCTGTACTGAGGGAGGGGGTCAGTACTTAGTGGGGGTCTATATTGATGGAGGGGGATCTGTACTTAGTGAGGGGGATCGATACTGAGGTAGGGGATCTATACTGCGGGAGGGGGTCTGTAGTTAGTAGAGGGGGTCTATACTGAGGGGGGACTATAGTTGGTGGAGGGGAGGTGACACCAATTTTTTCAGCACCGGGTGACACGCCACTGCATCTATGCGGACAGAACCATGCACTACGTGGTTGTTGGTAGTACAGTAGCTGCTGCTATTGTTTCAAAATGTGCCATTAAAGTGTATATAGTGATATATTCACTAAATATTTATTTATAGAGTTACTTTAAGCATGTCTGATAATTTTCTGATTAAGATATATAACCACTATATGAATAATATATATAACATTATTACCTTCGTTCCGGGGATACCAGGAAATCCTGCAGCACCATTCAAACCTATGGGCCCCTGATGGACAAAACAGAAAAAAATGCATTTGTTTTCTGAGATTTGATACCTATTGTTTACAATGACATTCATATACCACAGTTATAGTCATATACACTTCAGAAAGACTGGTGGAGTATTAAAAAGATATTTTAACACTGAGACACATTTAGCAACTAAAATTCAGATCAGTACAGCAGTTCACAAATGTGACTTGGCAGATTATAACATGCAATATTTGCAAAACGTACCTTGGTAACTTCTTGTCAAATATTATTACTTGTGGTATAGCTACAAACTTTTACTGGAGGTCTACCTTCCTGGTGTATATATTTGAAATACAGTTATTGATTATTCTACAGTGTTTGATGAATGTAAAATGTACTGCTTTATAAATATGCTTTTTGGTGTTATATACCGTTTAGATTATGTGCATCTTAGCTGCCCTATTTCTTTTAAAAAAGTGTCTGGACTAGATTCAAATGCAAACAATAACAATAACTAAATCATCAAATATGAGCCTATCTTTATAGATTATTGAAGATGATACACATAACAAAAAAATTGAAAATGATCCAAAGACAGAGGTATGATCTCCAGATTATACCATTGTATTAACAACTTAACTTTTCAAGATAAATCTAACCCAATGTTACAATGGGAAAGAGAATTGGGTTGTGAGGTCCCTTCCGAAACATGGTACTGCATGGCAGAAAATCTACGTAAATGCAACAGAGCTATCTCATTTAGAGAAACCCCCTTAAAGATCTTTTCCAGGTGGTATCTCACCCCCTCCAAGCTAAATGTTTTTTACCCCTCGATTTCCCCCAACTGTTTCAGAGGCTGCCAAGCTGAGGGCACTCTACTGCACACATTCTGGAGCTGTCCTATGCTGGGGCGGATTTGGGACACAGCTGTCTCCAGATTTGGGAGTTCTTCAGGTCAAAGGATCGCCATCTCACCCCAAATATGCGTCCTCTATGCCAAGGTCCCTGATATCCCCGCCCCATGCTCTAGGCTATTCCACTCCCTATGCAGCTCCAGCCAGTGGATGATAGCTTTTAATTGGAAAACAGACAATCTACCCTGGTCTCAAGTCCTAGATAGAATGGAGATGCTCAAGCTTTCCGAAAGAATATACCATACTCTGAATGATACTATCCATATCTATAACACTAAATGGTCTTACTGGTATGTTGCCCAACAGGCATAATGTCACTCCATCCCTTCCCCCCCCCCCCTACAGAAATGTTTTATTAACCCTTTTCTTTCTGTATACAGTTTGTATACCCATTTAATGTTACCTCATCTTCACATATCGTATTCGTGTATTTACTCATATTACTATGCTTGACCTGTTTTCTTACAATATTTTGACTTTTGAACTATGTTTTTGTACGCAATGACTCTGTATTCCTATATTCTCTTAATAAACTTTTGTAAACAAAAAAAAAAATTGAAAATGCTAAATAAAATTGCAGAAATGCAACCAAAAATTCATAAAGACCCAGTGAACCCTCTTGGACCTCCAATAGTTGTTGCGACAATGGAAAGTGTTACCAGCTATTTTTTCTATATACATTTATAATTTTTTACAACCTTTGGCCCAAAACCTTCCACCATATAGCCATGACAGAATTCATCTATTACAGATGTTAATTTTATTTCTTGGAAATCCATGTACCTATGTCTCTAACTAAATGGGAGCTCACTTTAAAAAAAACAATACCCCATGAGGCTGGATTGAAAGTGGTAACACACTTTTCAGGAGATGACCCCTACTAAACCCACAACAGGCAATTTTTATTTCAGAGGCCACTGAGTACTGCCTGACCCATAAGTACTTTAAATTTGATAAAGATTACTATCTGCAGACCCAGGGCACTGTTATGGGAGCTTAAGATTTCCCCCAATTGTGCCAATTTGGCCATGGGTCTTGGGAACAGCTATTTATATGGCACAACAACTCCTTTGCAGCACACATCATTTTCTATGGATGATATATAGATGATTTTGTAATCATCTGGGATGACCCCACCACCACTGTGAATCGTTTTGTAAAGCTTTGTAACACCAACAGTATGTGATTATCCTTGACATTGGTGTGTGACCTTAAAAAAATTGGCCTTTTTGGATTTGGAGTTGTGCCATCTATGCCCATAAATAGGGATGCAACAATACCGGTATTGGTGCCAATACCAAGTATTGTCCTCTTACTCATGCTCATGAAAATACTCCCTATTCCTGAAACTGATACTTTGTTGTGTGATTTGCGTCCATATAAATTTAATGCACGCAAATCACCCTGCAAATAATCACATGCAATTTGAACAGGAATGCAGTGTGATTCCTGTCCGAATCACATGTGGTTTTCCACACTGCCCCTGTGTGAACCCACGCTTCAAAATCACGTCTCTTGATATTTAATTCCTAAAAAGTATGCAGTCACTCTTTAAGTTCCAATATCCTTGTGATAATTATTGATATGGATATATAGATTGAATTATCTTTGTGTAGTTAATTGTTTCCTCCTGGTCTAGAAGAATAATTCTTAGTAGTGCTGTAGATATTACAGCATGATTATGTGTAATATCTAGTGTATTTCGTAGTTAACGAGCCACAATTAACTATATCTATCCATCTATTTAATAATACAGGAACCCTTAAGTGTTGATTGTATTCATCAGTGTTGATTTTTACACAACAACCAGTAAGTACAATAGTAAGCACATACATATAGATAAATATTTTTTTATGTGTATGATCTTTTTCTGATATTTTAATATGTACTTCCCATACATTTTATGGAGGTTTTAGCTCTAATGTCTTTTTAAATATGTCAGCACTGTAAACAGTTTTTGTATGTTAGGGTGCCCCTTTACATCAATACATTTTTATTGGGTTTATCAATTTACAACACTTGAGGTAGTTGCATTCAATGTACAACTTAAGTAGTATAATCACCTTATACAGGCAAACATTTAACAGAAAAAGGAATACGGTACTCGGCGACCTAGGCCAGCCTACCCCAAATGGGTACAAACTGTAGGACTGGGAGGTCACCAAGATGATCAGTGGTACACCTATACAGCTAAAGTAAATACAAATAAAGGAGGGGGAGGGATGGAGAAAACTGAAATAAAGGCTGCCGTTAGTCATTATCTATACCAAAGATTCAGTATTTTATAATGTTATTCTTCAAACTATAGGAAGATTATTAAAGTAAGGAATCTTTTAAATATTTGGAAGCTTTCGGGTGGGTTAACCACATTATCCATTTTCTACGATAGGGAATTATAGAATCATTCTTATAGGATAATATTAGTTCTAATTGAGCTTGGGTGTTTAATCTGGTGATGACCATTGGTAGGTTTGGGGCGTCTGCAGATTTCCATAGAGAGGCCACTGTAATTCTTGAGGCTATCAAAATATGTAAGACAATAGTCCTGTACATAGTGGGGTATTTGTCTAGATCTATACCTAATAATGCGTTGGTAGGAGTAAGCTTGGCAAGGTTACCCGTAAGATTGGCGATAAAAGATGAGATAGAGTTCCAAAAACTTTTTAGAGTCTTGCAACTTCAAAGCGTGTGCAAGAGGTTTCCCGTTTGCTTGATACATTTCCAACAGATGTCGGATGCAGTTGGATACATTTTGGATAACTTGTATGGTGTTAAGTACCATCTATTAATTATTTTTGGGCATTATCCCAGTGTTCAATGCAAGAGGATGATTTACTTATTGTTTGAAATGCTTTAATCCACTGAGTCGGGGAAAAAATCTGGTCCAGATCTCTTTCCCATTTCAGCATATTTGTGCTTTTGGTAAACAGTTGGGAGGATAACACATCGTAGAAGAAAGATATACCTTTCCTGTTACCTTTAGGGTGCCCTTTTAAATGGTCTGTATTTCTATTTCCTGCCCATGATATACAGGTCCAGACCATATATACCACACTTAATATGGCTCCCCTTTTGGCCTGATTAAGGACACACATGCTCGAACCAAGCGTCACTTCCGATGCTTGGCAGCATCTCCTCGCTCATCGCATCTCTGTGTCTACCAGGAAGTGCTGAAATCCACCAGTGTAGCTGTCGGTGATCTACCATATGACACATACACAGCAAGACCGCTGCAGAGCTGCCCAGCAGGATTTCAGGATTCACAGTTTCTACAAGATGGTAATTTCTTGTTGCACCTGGAGGGCGATGTTCTCTTTCTCCGTAAAATAAAATTGAAACTTACTATAGCTCCAGCTGCTCCAGAAAGCCCATTAGCACCTCTTGCACCCTAAAATGAAAAACAGAACTTTAAAAAAAAATACATAATTATCTACAGTAAACAATTGTTATTTTTGTTTTTCTTACACACCTATATGTAATGAATTACTTTAGATGTTTTTTTACAGTCTATACTCTAATGTCATTACTGCCTTTAATTGCCACTATATTTTTCAAAGCTTTATATTTAAATTAAATATATTTTACTATCTTCAGTAATACAGTATATGTGTGTAACATGATTAGGGATTATTTACCAATAAGTAGTGATTTAAAGTATAAGGCAGGCAAAATGCAACTTACAGGTACACCTTGAGATCCCATACGTCCTCTCTCACCAGGCATTCCCCTTGGTCCCTTTATGCATGAAAAGAAAATAATTTGTTTAGAAACAATTTGAATAATGAGAGAATAAAAATACAAAGCTTATTGAAAATTAAAAACATCAAGAACAGTTTATTATTACAACAAGGGTACCTAAGAAATTTTTGCTGCTCTTGGCTCTAAATTAAATCTGTTGAGTTTATGATCTTTTAGACTGTAACCAGAAGAATTTATTTTTTAAATATATTTATCTATTTTATACAAAATATATATCATACATCACTGTTCTTAACCGGCTCTCTGATAGTGGCAACAGTGGCCCATGCCCATGTGGCAGGGCCACTTGTAGTTCTAAATGGGAGGGCATGTGATAAGGTGACAACACAGGAGCATTACTGGTAGGCCCTTGTTACCCAAGAACAGGGAGTGTCTGATATCTCTGGATAACCAAGTATACATTTATTGAGCTGCAGATTTTTTTAATTGGAATCAACTTTTGAGATTAACATGTTAAAGATTTTTTTAGATATATTTTAATAGGTTGACTATAGGTGGTGGTGGTTGGGGATTTAAAAATGTTGTTTATGTAAAATCGACACCTTGTAGTGCTTTACATAAAACAACATACAGACCATCTGATAGGAAGAAGTTGCTGTTCAGCTGACAATTGTCTATCCTACTCCTTCATTCAACCTTTGTGGAGTTGGGTGGTGCCAACAGGGATGCCAATGACTCACATTTCTGAGCATCTTAGTAAACTATCAGATTTTTGGTAACAAAGAGGACCATAACTATACTTAAATCTTTGAAATTTCAAAATAGATTTTGTTGTAATGCAAAAGTAAAAAAAAAAAGCAGACATATGTTGGTAACATTCTGAGTCAATATTTGGCTGCTATTGTGAGTTTTTCTGAAGCTAAGTTTCTACCAACTTTGTACATCCAGATCTGCAAGTTCTGTGGGTTTGGATAGGACTGTTGCTGAACTAAATTTTTTTTGCCAGAGATAATAGTACTGAAGTCCGTGCTTTGTCCAAGCCATTCTAGGATATTCAGGATCTTATTTTTATACCACTACAGTGTTGTTTTGCCTGTATTATTTAAACCAATATCATGCCAGAGGTGAGATTCTCAGGGGAAGCGACATCTCATCTCAGATCTCTTGCACACTGAAATCAATTTTGTTCTGTGACTGGCCTGAATTTTGTTTCATCTATATTATCGTAAATCTTGAATAGCATCCCAGTTTGTGTCATTAAAAAGCATCCTCACATCACAATGTTACCGCTACCAAGCTTCACCTTACAGTGCTAGCTTTCGGACATTCAAAACATTTGGTGCTTAGGCCAAAAAAATGTCTTGGTCTCATTAGACAAGAGAACATTATCCTAAATGTTTCTATGTCTCCTAATTGTGTTTTGGCAAATTCCAAATATAACTTAATTTAGGTATTACCAGCAAAGCTTTTTTTTTTTGTTTTCACATTGATGGTTTCTCCCTTCTCAGCTGGGGATCTGTGCGGCTTCTTTAGAATTACCATTTACCTCTTGTTTGCTGCTCTGATGACCTCTTTACCTAGTAGGGTTTGTTCTCTAGGCAGAGTTAGCATTGCGCCATATTGTTTTTAGCTAATGGATTTGATGGTGCACTCAGGATGTTCAAAGTTTGTGATTTTTTTTATAAATTATCACTGGGTGTCGCTTCTCTAGAACTTTATTAAATACTTTAGTTACTCACATGAACATTTAAATAATTCTCTAACTTCTTAAAGGATTTAGATAAATGGGTTTTGCAGAAAATGGGTGAATGTTTATGGAATCTCTTTTTCACATTTCTTGTAGACTAGTGATATAAAATCTCAACTAAATCCATTATTATTACAAGCTGTAATACTGCAAACCTGAAAAAGTCCTGGAGATGGCAATATTTCTGCTAAGTGCTACAGAGCAAAGGTGAGTACTTGAAAATTAACCATAATTAACCATAACTATAATATTAATGATGATCAGTATTTGAGTGCAGCTTTAATAAAAAATCAAATAACTCATTAGGTTCATTGGCATTCATACTGTGTGGTGACTTACCGAAGGACCGTTAGTACCCATTGGACCAGTAGGACCAGATTCTCCCTACAAAGAAAGAGTTCAAATAAAATAATTATACTACTACCAATACTACTACTACTACTTATTACTACTACTATTAATAATACCTCTAATTTAGGTTGTAGCCTTAACAATAATTTACATTTTGTATTATTAAATACTATATAAACCAAAATAAACGTATAACATTCAGGACTGCAATATTTTACAATGTTTAAACAGATAAGGTGATGGTATTGGTTGAATCATGGTAAGCAGTTAAAAACAGTGCACAAGAGGAAAGAAACATTAACATGTATGTCAAGGCAAAAATAAAATGATGTAGTACATCTATGTAGCACATGCATATTTCCCTATTGTGTATCCATTTTAAAAACTCTGCAAGTACAGAAAAATACCTGTTGTTCTGCCATTAATGCCCTCAGCTCCTAAGTCCTTTGTTGACTGACATCACATTTTTTGTGGACTGAGAGGTTGCAGCTCTCCCACTGTCTTTTACTAATTGAGTCACCCTGCCACTCTCTGATCTGGAAAACGTAAAGGGTGAGGCCTCGTACACACGATGAGATATGTCCGCTCAAACTTGTCCGACGGACAGTTTAGAGCGGACATGTCTCATCGGATTTCGGTCCGATGGCGTGTACACACCATCGGATCAAAATCCCCGCCGGCAGACAGCGCGGTGACGTGGCGGTGACGTTGACGCCGCCACGTCACCGCACCAGGAAGTAAAAAACTTCCACACATGCTTCGCATCCATACGACGCTTGTGCGGGCAGATATGTCAGCTGGTTAGTGTACTAACCAGCGGACATATCCGACGGACAGGTTTGTAGCGGACAAATTTCAAAGCATGCTTTGAAATTTGTCCGATGGACAAACCTGTCCGCTAGCCCGTACACACGATCGGATTTGTCTGCTGAAACGGTCCATCGGACCATTTTCAGCAGACAAATTTGATCGTGTGTACGCGGCCTAACTGTTCGGATGTAGATAATAAGAATTAGGTAGGTTGAAAAGGCTCTTTTTGTTGACACAGGAAGTGTTCAGGCACATTTTGTTGCACTGGAAACAATCTAGAAAAATGCTTCTAAATGTATATTTAACAAACTAAAAGAAAGCAATTAAGATAAGTTCATTGTTAGGGTTTACGTACACTTTAAAGTGGTTGTAAACCTTTTACAACCACTTTTACCTATAGGTTAGCCTAGATTAAGGCTTACCTGTAGGTGCTTAAAATATCTCTTAAATCTTCATGGTTTAGGAAAAATTTAGAAAAAGGACGGGTGTCGATGTCTATGGCACAGGCGCACTTTAACAACGGCGATCGTGCCATTCCTAAAGGAGGGTGTGCGGCATGCGGCATCTAAATTTAAATTTAAAGTGACGTCATTGTGCCTCCAGCAAGTCACAGCGCCGGAGTCGCGATACTCGGAAGTAACCCCCGGGAGAGATGTCGACCACCCGATGCATACTAGCACATTATGACATTGCCTTACAGGAGATTTTTTTTTCTTAAGCAACTACTGTTTACTACAGCTTTAAAACAGCCTTCTTGATCATGTGACATGAGTAATCTGCCTCCTCCTTCTGAGGATGGCAATACATGGATAATTTTTTTCAATCAGCCAGCAGAAAACCTTAATGGATTCCCTCTTCCACACAAGCGAGAAGCTTTGGATTGACTTCTCAGGATCAGCTATAGGTAGTTTGAAATTCATCCAATCCCTGCTGAACCAGCCAAATTTTGATCCGTCTATACCCAGGTTAATGCTAGTTTCCTTTGTGTTATATGAGTATGTGCCTTAGGTCTCAAGAATGAAAGACACAGGCACAAAATACACTCAAGCAAAAATATGTGGCATGCATGCACCACTCAGTAGAATATTGTAATTATATTTAACTAAAAAAATAATTTTAAAAGGTTTTCCATTGTAGCCATAATGCAAACTGTATTTATACCCATACATTTTCTAGTTTTAGATAGAATGGTGAAAGTTTAGGCCCCCTTTCAGGTTCTACTACTATCGAGAGCTCCATTAGAGAGGTTTCCCTTCACTTCCCCTTGGAAAGGAAATGCAACAGTTTTAGTAAATATAAACTTCAAAATAAGTTTTCTCATCAGCAGTATATTAGCAGTCTTGTGACTTGTATCAGTGTCTGGTTAAATCTTGTAGGATGAGTTTTAATTTTCCCCTGATCCTCTGTCTGAACAGTACTGATTGGCCCTGTGCTGATCACATACATATTCCCAAGAAAAAAAATCTCTAGCAATACACACCAAACTGAGCATGTGCAGTTTTCCCCCAATGCTCTGTTCTATCAGGAGAGGGTTTGGAGTCAGTTAAAGAATCAGTGAGACAGGATCACGCAGCCTTTATACACAATGCAGAGGTAGGTTCTACAGTGAGTATAACAAGCATGGTTTACTGCAGATAAAGACTGATTTGACTGTTGTGGGTTTAGTAACACTTTAACTTTAAAAAGGCATTTTTGCTTCTATGTTGCTTTTAGAGAGATTTCCCCTTTCTTCCTGCCCTTAGGACAATCTTTTTAGTAGACAGGAACTGAAAGAATCTTTCCAATGGAGCCCTTGACTGCAGTAAAATCTGACAGGAGTTTGAGTCCTTCTCTAATTTAACCTCTTTTTAAGGAGAGGTTTTGGCTATAGATATAATATTTGTTTAACTGGCTATATACCCACCCATATCAAAGTTAGACACAAAATTCATTTCTAAAATAAAGTAAAGTAAAAAGACAAAAAAGCAACACTTAAAGTGGAACTTTACTCATAACAACTTGATAAAAAATTGTTTTCTTTAGCAAGGACCATACATTCCACATTAAGGCTCTATACACACTGGGCTTAAAAAAAACGTATGTTCTCTTGGCAGTAAAAAACTTCCATATAGAGTATTTTTTGTACAAAGTTCAGATGGGTTTAGGAGCGTTTACGCTTTTTCTGCCAGTGAGCTCCAATTAGAAAAGCGAACCAGAAGGTTTTTTTTCTGCCTCTAAATGTTGAGCTCAAAATATACCTCTAATCGTCATAATGTGCATGGACACGTAGGATAACACTGAGCTGCTTTTACAGGCAGAACACAAAACTCCTGTAGAAGCAAAAAAAATTAAGCCAGTGTGCATGGAGCCTAATAATTATTCTACCAAAATTTGTGTCTGCTGTAAATTGCTGCCAGCATTTCTGCTGTGACCCAATGTAAATCTTTTGTTTGTCAGCAGATTTGCATCAAGTGGCTCTGATTTTAGGTACAATGCCAAAAAATAAAGCGCAACTGAGCATGTGCAGAGCAGGGTGATACTGTGTGATACTGGATTTTAAACAGTATAGGCACTTTTTTTTTTTATGTTTTGCATAGCTATATCTGAAAAAGGGGGCAGCCTGAAGTAAACTAGCAGGATTTAATTTTCTGATTTAAAGTTCCACTTTAAAATAAATGTAATTTAAACGTATTACATGTTTGGTGCAATTGTATGTTCCTGTTTAAAGTAACACTTTGGTCTATGACAAACATTGTTTGCCCTAAAGATGACCCAATTACCTTTGACCCGGCTGTTCCAATTTCACCTTTTGGACCGTCCAGACCTTTATGACCCTTAAAGTAGAGAATACATTATAAATGATTAATGATAAAAGGACATAACGCGATGATAGATAGATAGATAGATAGATAGATAGATAGATAGATAGATAGATAGATAGATAGATAGATAGATAGATAGATAGATAGATAGATAGAGATATTGTCATAATGGAGAAGCAAAAGCTGTCACTTTTCAGTGAGTGATTTTTTTTTTTTGCTACTCTATTTGAAATTGCATGAGTCCTTCCTGAAAATGCATATGCAATTGTATTAAGTATTTGTTATACTTAGTATACAGGACGATACAAAATAGTAAAAAAAAGTTAATATTTTCCAAAGCTAATATAGAAACACTTACACATCACTTCAGGCATTACTCAAATGTTCATTGTAATGTTATATCTAAATTAATTAAATGGCAATGCAGGTATTTTCTAATTTCTACCGTTCTTTTCACATGGCAAGCATGGAATTTGAGTAAACCCCCAAATCATTAGGGGTTAAGGATTTCTTGTAGGATAAGGTTCAGGGTTAACAGGGTGACATAAAGGTTAGAGATTGAGTAAGTTTAAGTAAAAAGTTTTAAGTGTTATGGTGAAATTATGTGTTAAGGGTCAATTTCAGGTTTCATTTTAGGTTTAAAGCTTCAGAATGGTGCAGTGTATTTTGGAACCAGATTAAGATTATAGACCAGAATGTTTTCAGAGCCATATAGCCAATGCAAAACCATTCTGAGTTCCCTGTAACCTAAACATTATGTATCAATAATATGAGCAATCAAATAAAAATATAAAATCTTAGATAATACATCATGGATTCTCATAAAAAATTCTAAATGGTAAATAAAAAATGCAATCCTTCAAATGTATCCATGACCTAAAAATCACCTATTTTATTAATAGCCATATATTTTGCACATAGTTAAGACCTATATATCATCAACATTTTCTTACTCTGTGTCCTTTTAGTCCAGGAAGCCCAGGAGCACCAGGAAATCCTCTTGCCCCCTAAAAAAAAATGCAAATTAATTTGGGACAGTTAACATACAGAAATTACAGTTCTTTCTTGAAAGATTTTTTTATTAGAGTTGCTAAATAAAAAATTATCTAAAAGCATCAAGAAACATGTCAGATATCACATTTTATTTAAATATGGCATAGTGAAAGTGATACAAGAATTTCTAAAATATAGTTGATCTGCTCCCCAATAATCCATGCAACAACAAAAGAACGTTTTAAGTTCTGTCAATTTCTAAATATTTTTTTTAGAGTAGGTATGAATACTTGCAAATTGGATAATATTTGCAAAAATTAAATAATGAGAAATTCAAGTGAAAAAGAAAACAATAAAAGCTGTGAACTACTAATGGCATTCAGCAAACACTTCAGCTTAAGCTAAAGACAGATGGGGAAAATTCATGGACACTGTGACAGTGCAGTTACCAGTGAGCTGGTATGTCGCCCAGGCTTGTCAACCAAGACGATTAAATATAGTTTTGGAGGAAACTGTGTGTCAGGTTTCTTTGAGGTTTGTGAAGTGCAGTTGGGGGCCTGGAGATTTCTCAATGATCTGGGTGGGAGGAAATCTCCAATCCTACGACCAGGATTTAGGGCTAGTCGGCACACTGATTGCGCAGTTGTGTTTGGGTCTGATAGTAGAGTCAGCATCAGGGTTCTGAGCTTCACCCTCCCGAGGAGTCCAGTCGTGCAAGGAAGAAGCATGCACGTCTGCATTATATAGTTAGACAGAGGGCCCAAGCCTGTGGGCTGAGCAGCATGAAAGCTGAAAAAGAGGTACAGTGTTTGTACAGGAACTGTGTTTTTTAATGGCCAAGGGGGCTGAAGCCTAAAGCATTGCTGCTAAAGAGAGCCAGGTGGTTTGGTAGTTTTCGTTTGTTTTACATTGTTGCTGTGGAAAGCTGAAACCCATGTGTGGGCAACGGTTCTGTCATTGGATTTGTTTTTCTTTTACTACAATAAACATGGTCCAAAAAAGCCATTAAACTGCATATCTGGCGTAGACTCAGCTCACTGGTAAGCTCTACACTGAAGCTAAATAACCCCCATTATTACAACACCCTTTGGAATTTCAGTTGGGGCACAGCAGGGTATAAAAATCAGTTCATGTCTGCATTGAGGTTGGAGTGTCCACACTTTTTCCCACCCTCCCTCCTCAGCCATTGCGTCCGCCACACTGACAGACGCATTGCCAAGAAGATTTTTACTACAGTAGCTGTTATTTAGTTCAATAGCAGTTTTCAAATCTACCCACTGCCATGCCCTGTCTCTCAGCTCCCATCATCTACCCTATTTCCCAAATATGGGCAATGCCATACATGGGTAATAATGTGACCTGTATCCCTGTTTACATTTAGCTTTTGGCTGGGGAATCTCCCAGTCAACAGCTAAATGGAGCTAGAGATACAGCTGTGTGCTGGAAGCTGACACATACATGACAGCTTCCCAGCACAAGTAGAGCCCATTTTGAGAACTGCATACCTCTGTAACCCAGCTCAGAGCTGGTCTTATTTACCACCAGTTACCTCATTTAAGAACGTGTGTTAATTTTTTTAAATTTGTCACTGGCTTAGCAGCTAGTGGTAGTATTAAGAACTATCTGAGTTTGTCTCATGTGTCGATAACTTACTAACTACAAACTAATTACTAATGCACAAATGCTTGCCTGAATTAGTCGCAGGAAGTAAATCTGTCATTACGGCTATTTTGAATTGCCTTGAGAGTGTCCACTCAACTTACCTTAATTGTAATAAGCTGAAACAAGAATTCACAGAGCTCATTACATTGTGGCGAGTGTGCTGTGAAACTTTCCTCTCTCTCTCTGATTGATGTACTATTGTTTCAACTTGAAGCGGAACTTTAACTAAAAGGGAAAATTCCACTTGTCTGCATCCTCCCCTCCTTTGACTACTGCATTTGGCACTTTTTTAGGAGGGTGCGGGTACCTGATTTTGACAGGTACCAGTTCCCACTTCTGGTCAGATGCGCTGTGGTGATCTGAGCTGGAAGTTTGGCCCCTCTTCTTCCCTTGCAATCTTCTAGGACACATCACAGGCCCCAGAAGACTACTAATGCACAGAAGAAAACCAGCTGTAAAGCCGCTTTACTTCTGGTCTCCCTTATTTATGATGCTGGGAAATGCACCTAAGGCCAATTGAAGAATCAGCTCAAGTGAGGACATCACCATATCCCTGGACAGGTAAATGTCCTTATATTAAAAGTCAGCAGCTACAGTATTTGTACCAGGAAGATTTGAATATGACTGGTGGTTTTAAGATGTTTTATTTCAACACAAAAGGTTTTCTAATGTGCCTGCAGTATGTATATTTGAAAACTCAGATCCTGTTTTTCAAAGAGTTTAGCAAAAAGGTCTCACAGATTACCATTAGAAGGGTTTGATAGAGTCAGAAGATTCAAACACTCAAATTCTGTTTTTGCTTAGTTTATATAAAACCCCTAGATATTTAGGGGTAGATTCACGTAGAGCGGCGTATATTTGTGCGGGCGTAGCATATCTCAGTAAATTAGAGAGGCAAGTGCTGTATTCACAAAGCAATTGCTCCCTAAGTTACGGAGGCGTAGCGTAAATAAGCCGGCGTAAGCCCGCCTAATTCAAATGTGTTTGATGTGGGCGTGTTTTATTTAAATTAAGTGTGACCCCACGTAAATGAATTTTTTTACTAACGACGCATGCGCCGTCCATGGACGTATCCCAGTGTGCATGCTAAAAATGAAGCCGGTTTCGACGTGAAGGTAATTTACGGCCAGCCCCATTCACGGACGAGTTACGCAAACGACGTAAAACGTGAAAAATTTGACGCGGTCCATACTTAACATTGGCTGCGCCATCTTTTTGTTGCTTTATTTTTACGCCTGAAAACGCCTTACATAAACGGCGTATCTGTAAAAAGACACCCGGGCGTACGTTCGTGAATAGGCTTATCTCGCTGATTTACATATTCTAATCAGCGTACACGCCCCTAGCGGCCAGCGTAAATAGGTAGCTAAGATACAATGGCGTAGGAGACTTACGTCGGTCGTATCTTAGCAACATTTAAGCGTATCTCACTTTGAGCATACGCTTAAAGATACAACGGCGCAGATTCTGAGTTACGACGGCGTATCTACTGATACGCCGTCATAAGTCTACCTGAATCTGGCCCATAGTTTCTATAAAATTCCTTGGTACATTGTACAGGAAAATAATTACAAAATATAAAATAAATGCCCAATCATTAATGCAAAATTAGAAATTATTTATTTGTTGTATTGCGTTACTTACAGTAGATCCTGGGAATCCTGTTTCGCCTGTCTGTCCGGCTCTTCCTGCCTCTCCCTAGGAAAAAATTAAATAATAATCTATTCAACCCAAACTTTTTTTTACAATAAAATATTAAAGTGTTAACAAAATGTAAAGAAAATAAAATGAGTATAGGCTAAGCAATATTTCTGAACTTATATCTACAACAACAATGATACATGAGATAATAGAAATCAAGCTTATGGACAAAGTAGAACATTTTAAACATTTTAGTGACCCTGGGTACTTAAAAACTCACCTCCAAACTTTAATCACTGGCTGTTGACTTGAGAACATGACACTGACATTGCTAAGCACTACTCTCAAGATGCAAACCCCTCAAACTTCCCATATAAAATGTGTTATGCTCTACTTTGTTGTGTTATTATACTTTATTTATTCTGTATTAAGCAATAGGACAAGCAGCACCTTTGGTCTTTTCAAAAACCTGCCCCTGGAACATTGTTTCTCATCAGATAAGCTATTTTCAGATGTTTTATAATGTCCCCCAACTTTTTTCACTTTAAATTACTTCAAAGTTTATGAAATGCTTCATCCAAGATACAGTATTCTGTTGCACGTCTATATACATAATATATTCTATTCTGTCATGTGTTCATAGTATGCTTAAAAAGAACCTGTCAAGTCTGAAGCAATATCACAGTGCTGTACAACATATTTTTAATGTATACTGATATTGATTGGTACATAGTAAGTATCCATGCCTCATTTCCTTCTTATACCACATGATAAGTAGAGCTTGGTACAATTTGTAGGCTTCAACTACTAATGGAGATAGGTGCTAAATATCTAAACACAAAGTTAATTCAGGTAAATAGGACATATCCAATAGTCTTACATGGCAACGTTGTTGAGCCCACTAATGGCCAGCCAAAAATCTATATTTTCCATTGATATGTTGAGTTTGGGGATTACAGTTGCTTCTAAAAATTCTAATCTCCAGTCAGGTCAGTATTATGAGAAAAATGTAATTCCCTGCAATAAATATTCAGCTTTGCTTTTAGCAGTAGATATTGTAGATTCACTATCTAGCAGATTAGAGTATTGGCTTAGGTTGAGAAGAGACAACATTTTGTTCCTTTCTAATATATTTTGAGAGCTCGAAAAAAGTCAGAATTTTACCTTCACCTCTTGTTTCACTGTAGTGTTTGTGTAGAAATAAATAACTCCTTAACTGTGCATCATTGTTGCACCTGTACACATTCATACTGTACCTGTGCACAGTGCATCTACTCTGTGTTTGTAAACTGAAGAATAAGGATACATGCACACTGGTGATCAGTATGCTTTTCCTGATTGTTTATGTTGTAATACAAATACAGTAACATTATTTAATATATTCACATGCACGTACAGAATGTTGGCTGCAGAAGTATGCAATGTAGCCATCTTTACAGCATTAATCCTTGGGAAACATGCATGATAGAATTCAAATAATGCCTGGCCCAGCACCACCTTTGTGTATGTGTATACTGGCCATGTTGATATGTTCCCGAATGTGCCACTTTGCATTTGTGTTACATTTGGATTGTGTTGTGTTTGCCCTGCTTCTCTTATTGATTATTTTTTGAATAATTAATCCTTTGACATAGATGCAAATGTGTTTCCTGATGCGCCAGTATGAAATTCATTGTTTTTACTATACATTTCAGATTGGCCATTTTAGGGAAAATGTATCTTTTGTAAATGTGAGTGTAGTACATGCTACTGCAGCTAAACATCTGAACAAAACATGTTTCATTATAAGAAGCTGTAATGTATAACCAATAGACATGTGCAGACTGGAATATTATGTTTTGTTTTTTCGTTTTAGTTTGGAAAATAAATTTATTTAGTTACTCCCGAAAATCGTTTTGATTTATTTCGTTTTTCGTTGGGGAATAGCTTTCGCCCGAAAATCCAATAATATTTGTTTTCTGTCAAATGGTCAAAAGAATATTCGATGGAACATCGAATCTTTTTGGTTTCTGTCAAATGGTCAAAAGAATATCCGACGGAACTTTTCGTCAAATCTTTTCTCTATAATGTCGAATCTTTTCCCTATAATGTCGAATCTCTCTATATCGAATTTTTACCGCAACTAAAACGAAAATAAAGCATGTTTTATGTCGGATCTTTCGGTTTTCGTTTCTTGCACAGATTTTCGGACGAAAATGCATTCTAACGAAAACGAATGCACATGTCTTATAACCAATATCATTTTAAAAAATACCTTATGACAGTACTATTAATATAAGCATCTATTAAGGAAACTTACATCTTCACCTGGTTTTCCTGGAGGGCCTTCAGGGCCACGTGGACCTGGTGAGCCCTAAATATAATGAAAAAGTATTATAATAAAAACTAATAATTATTATTATTTATTGTTTATTGCCTTTTATGGTAGTTTTAAAAGGAAAGGAACAGCTAAATAGTTGTTTCAACTAGCAATCTACTAAAAACTAGGTTCAACAGACAAAAATATACAGTATATATATATATATATAAAGCTGTATTGGCAAACGGCTAAATAAATAGTTGAGATATGATACGGAACCACTTTTTTGGCTAGAACTTATGTGCATGAGATTTACCTTAAAAGACCTGCCAGAGGGCACAGGTTTGATGACCTGACTTTTCACTAGTGCAAAACAGTTTGGTCACTTCCCTGCTTCCAGCCTGTTACTGAATAGTGAGGGCAGCAATAGCCCACTGATTAGCCCAACCTTGCTAAATTCAGCCCTCTCCAACCTTGTCAGCCAACAGAACACCTGATTGGCCCCTCGCTCTCTCAGCCCTGTACAGAGATTTACCAGAGGCTGACACCAAATCAAATTATGGTACTAGCTGCATGTAAAATACAGTAAATTATTGTTTGATGGATATTAATTAAATAAGTATTTAAAGTGAGGACTTCAGTCAATTGTTTCATCTTTCCATCTATTAAATCTTCCACTCTTGCTGTTTTAACTTTGGGTAGTAAAACATTTTTTTCTGACAGTAAATACCTTATACAGCTCACTTCCTGTTTCTTGCTTGGTAAAAAGCCTTGGCTTATGACATCATGCACAGCTCTCTCTCTCTCTCACTCTCATGAGAATTTTCCAGGAAGGGGCTGAGGGGTCATAAGAGGGCCATTGAGAGCTGCCAAGCTGGAGGTGTGCCTCTGTGTGTCCGTGTAAATCCAGGAAGTGAACAGGCAGCAGCTTTAGCTGCCCACAGTTAAAATGGATGCAGCCAGACTCAGTGGAGAGAGATTTCTGCAGCATATTTGGCAAGTACAGACTCACAGTATAGATAAAATCATATGCAAAGTGGTTGAAGGGAAGCTTCAGAATGGCAAATATGTTTTTATCACATATTATGTAAGCAGACTACAGTTCCTCTTTAAAATTAATATATCTGTTTATCTTGCCAGGGTGCCATTTATTTTAACATGCAGTTTTCATTCTACTTCTGTTGTTTTAATATCATATGCTCAGTCTGAATTTTACAGGCTAAAGATTTATCTTAACTTTTTTGGTTGAAACAGTATTTATTGTGCTGACAAACACTGCAAAATACAGCATTAGGCACACTTAGAAAGGTTTCAATGAAAGCACATTTACCGCCAAGCAGACCACTATGAATGTTTGTTTACTAATCTCAGTGAGATTTAAATAGTTCATATAATATTCACCCTTTAAAATGTGCTTTTAGAAATATATTTTAGCCATGCAAAATTATTGTATCTTTCAGAAATGAATTGCATAAGAAGCAAAGTAATTAATAAGAGTTTCCCCAGCTGTCTTGAACCTTAAACTATTTCTTTTTTTTTTTTTTTCCTTTGATGCTTTTTTTTCGGATCACTAAACTATTTCTAACTTAACCCTTTCCTATTCAAACCTCTTACATAGCCTAACCCCAAAAAATGCCCTTAATCTTCATAATAATAGTTAACATTTAAAGTAAATCTGTCACAACAGAAAAATGGGGGCTCAATTTTTGATCTCTTGAAGTTTTTAATAGGCTGGTTTTCATGCCAATCTACTGGCGCGATTATTTCCTGAGTCACTGATTTAGAACAATTATGAAGATCAGGAAAGTCAGGGAACAGTAAGAGCATCAGAATATATAGAATGCAAGTACTTACCATACCTCCTGGTTCACCTACTTCACCAGGAGGGCCTGGAGGACCCATTCCACCCTAGAAAATAGGTTAATGCAAATAGTGTGTTATATTATTCGTTAAGAGAGTTCAACACTATTAATCACTTTTTCAGTCAGACTTTGCAACTTTTAAATGCACAATGTCGATTCCTGTCACAGGTACTTACTATCTAATATTGAGAAACACACCTGTTATGGAAATGTTTATGGCTGCAGAGAGGTGGTAGGATATCCCCTCACTTCTTGCCCTGCTGACAAAGTTCCACCAGATAGCGAATTCACAGCAACATGGACAAAAAAGTACGTGTCTGTCTCTCACCTCCTTTATGGTAAAACCATTGACAGCAGGACAGATGGTGAGGTAAAATCACTCTGCTCAAAACTCAATGGTGTTCTAACCTTTCTCCACTTTATCTAAAACTTAAAAAGTGGTTTGGCTTTGCATACACTTTAAACACTGGACAACGTTTTATATTTTTATCCTTATTTTATTTTTTTATTATGCATCACTGAGTAACTCATAATTAAGAGTTAGAAACTTAGTAATGTCAAAATCAGCTATGCAAATTTACAGATACATGTGCTAATATCTAGAAAGCCAAAAAATGAATGTGCTATTATATTTTGGTATTGTATACTATGGGATAGTTTGAATAGATAGATCTTTTTTGGCAGTGTACGTTATTGTTTTATTAATGCTAAGATTTAAAAAAAAACAAATGTAACATTAGATTCTTAACTTATTTCTTACCGGGTTGCCAGGCACACCCTGTGGGCCTCTTGCTCCAGGTTGTCCCTGTAAAACAAGTAAAATGTTCATAAATGTTTTCTGCAAAAAAAATGTTAATGTCATATTAGAGAAATGTTGCACCCCAACATGACCCATCCCAGTTATGACATCATTTACGAGAGAATGGAATAGGATACAGAATTATCTGCCTATGAAATATACACATGCATCTCTAGCCCACTGAAAACAATAATTATTTGACCCGATTATTACTATGGCTTTACTTTATTATTTATATTGCTAACATTTTTAACATGAGAGTTTAACATGAAATGTCTTAGAAAGTTCCTATGTATTTATCATTGTGTTGAACAAGTGAACAGCTCTAGAAACATGCTTGTTAATTTTGTATAGTCAGATTTTAAACCTTAGAAAAATGTTACCAACTAAATGGAAATGGTTTTCAGCAGATTTGCATACTTGTGTAGGCTTTAAAAGAAAGGTGGGATATTGTTATATGAAAATCTAGATAGAAACTAATTTATAAATCTAAAGATTAATTTTGATTTTAATCTAGAAAAAAAAAGACAAATCTAGGTTGCCGGCGGGCAGGCTTCTATTGCGTCTCCTTCCCTCTGCATTACGGCGGCTTCCCTTTGTGCATCTTCTTTCTCCTCTTCCTAGGTGTCAAATAGAACTTCCTGTCCTTTTAGCCAATTGGGTGATGGGTCTCGCTTTCTGATTGGCTGGGAGGAGGATCAGTGTGGCAAAAGTGAATATTCATTCGCTATTGTCACACAGCTGAGTGGGCTCAGAGCGCAGTGGTCTGCACCCCAAGCCCACCCTTTTATGAAGCCTATTCAAAGATCTGGCTCTAATCATGTGCTTAAAAAAAAAACACCTCATTGAAACCATGGTCCAGTGCACTACATGTAGATCAGGGGGCCGAATACATGGATGGGGTGGCGCTCATATGCTCCTAATGGACGGGCAGCCACTGCAACAAAGAAAGATGAAGTGGAGAGCCATTACTTGTCTCTGGGTGAAAAAACTCACTTCATTAGTACAGGATGCGATAAAACATTTTCTTATGCACTTCAGTCATAACTATTTCTAGGGGCTCCTGGAGCATGAAAAGGACCACCGGTAGTTCTATTTTGCGATCCAAATATGATGAAATGTTATTACTAAATAAATGTGTGATTCCTGTGCCACCCCTTTATAGCTATAATAGAAGTTAATAAATAAATTAAATTAAATTAAATAAAAGCCGCTGCTAAATCGTGATATGTGTTCCTACACCAAAATGTATAAATACTGTAAAAGATTTTGCGCTGCTAAACTATGTGATCATGACATAACGCGTAGAGCATTCTCATCTGAAGTGACATAGAAGAGTGAGTCAAAATCCCTAGTGATTTTATTAAAGCTTTATTAAAGTATTTTTTTTTACATTTATGGTCGCAAAAGCAGTTCGGATTTTTAAAAGTACCATATCCCAGATATATTGGTGCCATGGTGGAGGACAGCAGGAGAGTCCCTAGTGGACAGGAGGCTCTGAAGTGTCCATAATTCTAAGATTCCTTGTTGAATGATATTATACAGTTGTGAGTTCAGAGAGCACTGTGGTGACACAAGTGGTTTTATGAGCACATTTTTATCTGGTTTTGTGTGGGACGTTTATGAGCACAGAAGAAGTAACACTGGTCCTTTATTGGATGTTTGTGAAGAGACTGTTTACTTTATGTTGTTTTATATTTAGCAATTTGTGTTCACATATTGTATAATATTAATTTACACTGCAATTGTATAGTACACTGAAAATGTATGTTTCATACATTTGGTACCACAAGTATTGGGAATAATTGTTTGTTATTTTTTCTATTAGTTTAACAGTGCAACATCTTTTATATTAACTATGAAAACATGTTACTGCCAGTACACATTGCTAAGTGTAAGCCATCCACGTATTCTCTTTTTGGCACATAAGGGAAGATCCCAAAATACAGTCACCTGGTTAAATATGTTTGTGAACATTGATTGAGCTAATCTTACCAATGAACCCGGCATTAGTCCTATTTGGGAACCAAGTCCAGATTTTTCATCAAAGCCTCCTTGCATTTGGGACTGAAGTGGCTGTTAAAAAAACCACAATATTTATTCATTATAAAACACTTATTAAAAAAACTATAGTGCTATAAATTATACCCAGAAACAGTATTGTGTAAAAATCAACGTACAGAAATTTTGATACACACTATACTTGCAGAGATTGTAGTTAGCCTGAAAATAAATTACGTATTCACCACATATAAGGACTGATAAGTTGCAATATATCATACTTTGGTTCTTCAGTTTAATTATTCTTTATTTATGATATTCAGCATGTTAAAGTGTAAATTGAAAAAAAGAAAAAACAAACACATTTATACTTACTTGGCACTTCTGCTTCCCCCACCGCCAAGTGCCCCCATAGAAAGCCATGCAGGCTCGCTTCTGGGCCTTGTGGTCTGCATCTATTGACACAGACAGCGGGGCTCAGCCCTGTCCTTTGCTCCCTCGTCACTGGCTTTGATTGGAAGCAGCAGGAGCCAATAGCTCCCACTGTCTCAGCAAAGCCCAAGAGACCAGGAAGTGAAAGTAGAGAAGAGCTGCAGTCCTGCACAGTGCTGGATCGAATGAGGGCTCGGGTAAGAGTAAGGGGGGGTTGGGGTGATACTACTACTTAATTTTTTTTTACTTTAATGCAAGGAATGCATTACAATAAAAACAGGTTTTATAACCACTTTATTTAATTTTTAATTACATTATGCTATAAATTATATTAGTCTCCAAATCTGTATACAGACCAAGCTGTCCAGTAAAAGTGACAATGAAATGACTTGGAACAAATCCTGCCAGGGATGCTGAAAAACTTTAGTGCTGCAAGATCTCCAAACCCCTGGTCACTTTTGCTGAACAGCTTGATTTGCATCACACATCAATTTCCTGAAAATTATTCACATGTTTCATTTATTTTGTATTACTTTATCGATCTGTAGTTATATTCTCTTATTTCTGAACAATAAAAATGGCAAAAATAGTGACAATCTTTAAAGTTCACCTACATGAGTTCCTGGAATGGAGGGGTGTCCAGGTGGTCCAGGGTCACCAGGCTGTCCAGGAATACCAGGTTCTCCATCAATTCCAGCAGGACCCCGATAACCCTTTGGGAAACAAAATGCTACATTTTAATATGACAGTCAGAGGGCAATAAAGGATTGCAGAAATATTCTAGTACCTGAAAAAGCTATCTATCCATTTGCAACCAGACACATTATTGCATACTCATTTTTCATACTTTGACACATTTTTGTAAAATTTACTTAGACTCCCACAATGAATACTTTTTCTATTGGAAAACTAAAGAGTTTACCAAGTATATGTATTGTATAAGAAACACTGTAGGGGTTTTTTCCTTTCTGGGACACAAAACGTAGGAACTGGGTTGTAAAAAAGCTCTAGACTGATGAGTTAACATTTGGCTGTGGCAGGGGGTAATTTGTTCACCAAAAGTAATTTGTTCACCGCTGGAGAGTGGTATAATAATGGGTGTCTGCAGCATGATGTAGGTTCCTTGCAAGTTTAGGGCTGCTTTTCTGCAAATGGTTTCAGAGGGTTGGTCAGGATTAATGATGTCTTCAATGCTGAGAAATACAGACAGATATTTATCCATCATGTCATACCATCGGGGAGGCATGAGATCACATTTATTTTGCAGCGGGACAACAACCCCAAACATAAAGCCAATGTCATTAATAACCTCTTCATCATAAAGAATAACAATGAGTCTTGTAAGTGATGGTTTGGCCCCCACAGAGCCCTGATCTCAACATCATTAAGTCTGCAACCTACAGCCACAGAAGATGAGTGGTTAGTTCTCCAAGGTGTTTGGAACAACCTAGCTGCCGAGTTCCTTTAAAAACTGTTTTTGTAAGTGTACCTAGAAGAATGGGTGCTGTTTTGAAGACAAAGGGTGGTCACACCACATATTGATTGGATTTGGATTTCTCTTCTGTTCATTTACTTTCTATTTTAATAATTTTTAAGAAAAACTAGCAATGCTGGCCATACACTCCACGAAAAATCGTCCGAACGAACTTTCGGAAACCGAAAGTTCTTTCGTGAGTGCAAACGATAGTGCCATCATGTACTGGCCGATAAATCGTTCAGTGGACATAAAAAAAAAAATATTTTTTATTTTTTTACATATACCTAGTGCAGAAGGTTCGCACGGGAAACACATTAACCTTCCGATTTATCGTTTGTTCGGCAAAACATTTCCAAACTTGTCCTTCGTTTTTTTGGCTCAAAAACGTCCAACGGATTTTCGATTTTGTGCCCATTAACTGGCCGAAAAACGAAAGATCTTTCTTTACGACCGATTTTCGTCCGAATTTTCGTGGAGTGTATGGCCAGCATAACACTTCTATTTTTGAAAGCATTCTTAACCCCTTCCATACAGGGCATTTTCACCCCCTTCCTGCCCAGACCAATTTTTAGTTTTCAGCGCTGTTGCACTTTGAATGACAATTGCGCGGTCAGGCAATACTGTACCCAAATTAAATCATTATGTTTTTTTCCCCACACAAATAGAGCTTTCGTTTGGTGGTATTTGATCATCTCTGCGGTTTTTATTTTTTGCGCTATAAACAAAAGAAGAGCGACAATTTTAAAAAAAACACAATATTTTTTCCTTTTTATTTAATACATCTCACAATATTTTTTTTTAAAAAAACTTTTTTTCCCCTCAGTTTAGACCGATACGTATTTTACGTATTTTTGGTAAAAAGAAAACCCAATAATCGTATATTGATTGGTTTGCGCAAAAGTTATAGCGTCTACAAAATAGGTGATAGATTTATGGCATTTTTATTTAATTTTTTTTACTAGTAATGGCGGGGATCTGCGTTTTTTTTTTTGTGACCGTGACGTTGCGGCGGACATATCGGACACTTTTGACACGTTTTTGGGACCGTTCACATTTACACAGCGATTATTGCTATAAAACTGCACTAATTACTGTGTAAATGTGACTGGCAGGGAAGGGGTTAACACTAGGGGGCGCTGAAGGGGTTAAAATGTGTCCTAAAGTATGTTCTAACTGTAGGGGGAGGGGGACTCACAGGGGGAGGAGATCGATGTGTGTTCCTCTGTACTGGGAACACACATCAGTCTCCTCACCGCTGACAGGAGGTGGATCTGTGTGTTTACACACACAGATCCACACTCCTGCCGTGATTTCCGTAAATCGCGGGTGCCCGGCGGCAATCACGGCCGTCGGGCACGCGCGCGGGATCGCGGGTGGTGCCGCGGGCGCGCGCGCGCCGCCGGCGCGCGCGCGCGCGCGCCCTAGAACGCCGTGAAGACAGGACGTTGTGCAACGTCCTGTCTCATCGGCAAGGGGATCACCATGACGTGATTCCCCTATAGGCCGGTAGGGAAGTGGTTAATTTACAGCATTTTTCAGATTTAAGATTACTTTATTAATCCCAAAGATACCTACTTAAAAATTTGACCAGTAGTGTATATTTCTCCAGGTCCACACCTTTTACACTTGTCGCTGGCTCTTCAAAGATCTGTTATCAATTTTTTGGGCTTTTAGTTCCACCTTCAATATTATTATTCCACAAACCCTGATAGATAAACTGACACTACTTGGAATAAGCTCAATTTTGTGCAGATGGACACAGGACTATTTAACAAATAACTACCCAGTCTATTAGTGTTCACAATATTTAATCCTCTTCCATAATTCCGTTGACCTATGATGGCTCAGCTATGTAGCTGTGCCATCATATTGTGAAGATAGTGACTCGTCCATGTAGAGGCAAGATGTGGAGGCTAGCATAGCACACTGTGTATGTTGTATTTAAAAACAAGGGTTTATGACCCCCTTTTACAATGAACACTTATATAGACTTGTCTTGGGACACAGAGGATAGTTCCCTCAGTATATACACATAAATAACCCCCTAACTTATTTCAATTGTTTCCCCTTACCCTGGAAACCACTCCCTAACTTATAGGGGACATTTGATCCCCTTCGTCCATTGAATATAAATTCACATATATACACCCGTACTTCCAAATGGTGGAGGTTCCCCCTCCCCTCACTTCCCCCTCCCCCCTTTTTTTTATCTCCTCTTTCTCCCTTCTCCCCCACCTCTCTTTTCCCCCCCTGTTCCCCTCTCTCTCTCTCCTATCCTTAGGGATTCTCCGTATAAAGCCATGCTACCTCTCCAGAGAACTTTGCCTACCTAGATTCATCTCACTAGGCGAGAGGGACTGAGGTAGGAAGTTATAGAAAGGAATATCTGGGACAGGGAAAACAGAACATAAGCTGTTGGCAGTGTAGACAGCAGTAGTATGAAAGTATGATGGTGTAGATAAGAATATAAATTGAGACAATGTATGTTTATATGTTTTTAGAATGTTATTTATATGTTTGTAAAGTGTGAAAATCATGTTTAAATAAACACATTTTTGGGGAAAAAAAACAAGCGTTCTAAATACTGTATATCAGCTATCTTCAGGCCGGTCTCATCACTCATGGCCACTTTGCAGCTCTGATAGATGTCTTCTGTTGGAGGCTCCGTAATCTCCCTCTGACGTCAGAGGGACATCACATGGCCGCTCGTCTCCTCCGCAGAAGACACCCATCAGAGCAAGAAAGCGTCCGCGAGTCATGTGATCGGCCTCAACACAGCTGATATACAGTATGTAGAACGCTCGTTTAAAAAAAATACAAACACAGTGTGCTATACCAGCCTCTAATAGAGAGGCTGGCAGGGACAAAATTTATATTTAATTATTAAAACAATAGCGGCGGGGGCAGCCCAAAGACAGACAGAGAGGGCGCTGACAAGGAGGGTTTGAAGGGTTGAACAGAGGGGACATCAGTGCTTCAGTCCTTATATAATTTTATTGATGTGTGGTGGAGATATTTCTTCTTGCATTGCTGTTTGGTATGGTAATGGCTCTTCGGGGGATAAATAGGCAATGCAGCAGAAGATAAAATCTTCCCAGAGGATAATTTGGAGTAATCTGTGCATCATAAATAATATTTACAATAGCTGGTGTAGAAACATAACCCTTAATATTATGGGAGACTATTCCCATCCTGCTTTCTTCATCCCTTCAGGTTGAAGGTTACACAGCATCAGGGCTAGAGCAACTAGGCTGAGAAACAGCATTTTTCTGATGCTATGAAATTGACAAATTCTGGATCACCCCAAGTTCCTGCTACTATACAATACTTTTTCTTTCTGGGCATTGCAAACTGAGATTAATAATAGTGCAGTTTATGATTCTTAATAACTGCACTATTATTTGTATTTAATTTATATTTATGTTTCCATACCAATACATTTTTCTTAACCACTTGCGGCCCGCATATGCTCAATTGACGGCAGCTTAGGGGATCTGAATATCCAAGCTGCCGTCAATTGACGGCATCGTTTTTTTCCGCCCACTGGGGGGCGCGCGCATTTGTGGGGAAAAAAAGGACGTAAATTTTGTTTGTAAGGCATGTCGCACGACCGCGCAATTTTAATTTAAAGTGACGCAGTGCTGAAAGCTGAAATTTCGCCTGGGCAGGAAGGGGGTATATGTGCCCAGTAAGCAAGTGGTTAATTTGTTTATCTTGATTTTATTATTTTTTTACTGGGACCCAAGTTCATTTTTTAATTCCTTTCATGTCATGTGGGGTGGCCTAAAGGTTATTTAAATATGTCACTACCTGCCATGAGGTCAAATGCCATGACTCCACTAGATAGCTAGCCGATCTAAATTGGGAACCACTGTAATTATAAATGTATTAACTACATGTTTCATCGTACTTAATGATGATGTTCCTTTTAATTTTACAACAAAAACAAAAACTTTCTAAGGCTCCAAACAATTGTCTAGTAAATATATTGTTGTATATTTATAGTATCTAGTCTTGAAAAAAGGGTAAACACTGACCCAAATTAAAATGTCCCATGTACATTGAGCCTAACTTGTACAAAGTATAGATTAGAAAGTATTATACATGTAGCATCTGTAAACAGTAGCCTTTACCAGGCCCAGATTTCCCACAAGGCCACCGAGACCAGGCCTCGGGGCGGCAGGGCCCTTAGGGGCGGCAGTGGCATGGAGTCCCCCGACAGCCGGAACATACAGTTAAGAGTGGTAAGTTGCTGTGTGGTAGAATTGTGTGGGAGAATCCGCTCGTTCGTTAAGTGATTGCAGCGCCAAAATCGCTTGTCAAATGTGCTAAAAAAAGTAATTAAAAAAGTAAAGAATAAGAAAAATAAAATTTAAAATAAGAAGAAAATTATACAAAAATAAAAAAAGTAAGCAGGCTACAAATAAATAAAAAGAAAAAAAAAAGAAAAAAAAGAACCGTGCCGCCCCTGCCCTCCGGTTGCTATTCTCCGTTGATTGGGGGGGGGGGCATTTGGTTGGCGGGGAGTGGTGCAGCATTGCGGATAGGCTCTGCCTGACCCAAAATGACTACCAGAGTCACATGGGGCAACAGCATCCCACCGGATCGCTTCCCCACTGACAAAGGGAACCATAGAGGAGTTAGGTCCCTCCTGATTGTCTCTCTAGCTGCAGAGCTGCTGTGGTTGAGCGCTACCTGCAGTAAAGGAAACAGATTGCACCTGCCTACAGGCTCATTGGCCTAGGAATTAAAGCTGATTTCTGGGCTTGGACCAAAATCCATTCAGAACTAACACCAGCTCATTTCTAATAGTGACCACTACAGGCCAGAGGTCTGAATACCACAATTTCCATGCAATAAGCACATCTCATATTGTATGTATATGTATTCTTTTCAAATGCTGTGTTCCATATGGACAAACGGCAGCCTGAGACATTTTAAATCCTGTATGAAAAATTGACAAAACACTAAGAAGTTTTAAAACGCTACACCAAATAGTGCAACAAAAGTTAAATAAATGCTGGTATTTCACTTTTAAAATAAAATATAATTTTCTATTTGTAATAGCAGTACCGTTATGAGTAACTTTGTACCCAGACACAAGTCGTATTTTAAAACTACATTAATGGGTGGGGAAAAAAAAAAAAAAAAGAAAAAAAAAATGAAGTTGCTAATGATACAATTCTTTATATTAGTTTATCTGTCATTATCATTACTCTGACAATGACTCATATGATAATCTACAATTAACACAGAGAAACAGATTTCAGCCCTAGCATCAAAGTATATTCAAACTATTTCTGTCAAATGTTCTTCCAAGGGCTCATAAATATTCACTAGTTCTGTGAAGCTGCACTGACATCCAGTGTTGATTGGAAGCAAATGCAAACGGCTAAAACCTGCTGTAGTCACTTATTCTATAGCCATGCCTGTAGGTTATTTTCTAAAGCTTTGAGCATTCTTTAGCAGATGTATACACATACAGTAACAAGCCTTGATAGCTCTCAATAGCAGCAACAACAGTCTAATCATTGGTCAGCTTTACACTTTAAACAATGCATTATATCACTTCACTAATCTGTCTATCTATCTATCTATCTATCTATCTATCTATCTATCTATCTATCTATCTATCTATCTATCTATCTATCATATATTTACTCACAACTTATTTTGTCTGCTGGATTCACAATTTCTGTTATACATGTACAAAATCTGCTTTTTTTACCAGAAAATGTATTCAAACCCCCAAACATTAAATTTTTTCAAAGTAGAGATCATGACGACTAAGATGGATGGAAGTTGCAAAAATAAATAAATGTACTCAATATTTACAGGGTCTTCTTAAAGGGAGGGCAAAAGGGGAAGATTTCCCGGGCCCTGTCATTGTTGTGGGGCCCAAAGCAGCTGCCTCATATTTGCCAAATATCCCAGTTTCAATTCCCTTGTCCGTTGAAGTTTTAGTCATGTGCTGTGTCCTGATATCTCAGTGTGAAGTGCTGCTACTAATGCTGCCCAGCTCTGCCCTATTCTTGTGTACAGATGACTCACCTGCAGACCATGTGTTTACATGTAAATAACAACCATTCATATGTAAATAATGGAAGTATTCATATGTAAATAGTGGCAGCATTCATATGTAAATAGCTGAGGCAGGTGGCATTCTTATGTAAATAAAGGCTTCATTCATATGTATAACATGCCCCTCTGCAGTGAAGAGATGATGTGTTGTAACCTCTAGCAACCAATCAGTGAGCAGTATTACTCTACAGTAATCTTTAGCAACCAATCAACAAGAAGAAATCACGTGATGTAACCTCTAGCAACTAATCAGTGAGCCGTAATGTGCGCTGTAACCTCTAGCAACCAGTCAGTAAGTGGTAATGATATGCTGTAACCTCTGGCAACCAATTGCAATCACTGCTTGTTCTGATATAGTAAACTGATTTTAAGTCTAGCTGATATTTATTGTATGTCTCAGAGCAGGTGGAGAGCAAAATTGCATTGGGGGGCCCAAGATTTTTTTTTGCCCAGGGTCCAATCAACATTAAAGAATATTTACCATATTTGCGCAGCCATTTTCACAATGCAATTTTTTTTGTAAAACATACACCTTTTAGTGCACATTTTATAGTGCATATACACATTTTAGTGCACACAAACGCATATGGTAAAATATAAAATATGATGTTTTGCCAGTAAATACCTAACATTTCACACTTTAGAATTCATGGACCTACGGTACCTAAAAATCTCCATAATGCTGAAATACGAAAGAAGGTTTGGACAGCCGCACTCCAAAAATGTTTCCATTTATTGTAAAAACAAATCACAAAAATACATGCCACAGCAAAAATACAGATGAACGCTGATGCGTTTCACACTGTAACTCAGTGCTTAATCATAATCATCAGCTATGATTAAGCACTGAGTTACAGTGTTAAACGCGTAAACTTTCATCTGTTTTTTTGCTGTGGCATGTATTTTTGTGATTGCAGGGCAATTCTTATGAGGTGGACTGGGCTGCAAGACAAATCGTTCTGGTGCCCCCATAGAGCAGGATAGAGTAAAGGATGGTTATAGCACGTTAATTTTTTTTTGCCATCCATTAATTTCCCTTCATTTCCTGTCCGATAGCCAAACACAAAGAACAGGAAGGTGTGGATCATATTTAAATTAGGTGTTACACAAGTTTAGTCAGTCCCACGGCAGCACAAAACCTAAATACATCACTTGGTGTACCCCAAGGTGTTGGGACCCTTACCTTTTAATATCTTTATAAATTATATAAGGTTTGGGTTTAAAAGTACCTCTTCTGTCTTTGCAGATGACACCAAACTATGCAGTGGAATAACGTCCTTACAGGATGTCGCCAATTTACAAGCCAACCTCAATGCTCTGTTTAATTGGGCAAATATGTGGCAAATGAGGTTTAATGTAGATACTATAAATGTAACATTATGCACTTAGGGGCTAAAAATATGCATGCAACATACATACCACATACATACTAGGAGAAGCACAACTGGGGAAATCAATGGTGGAGAAGGATCTGGGTGTTTTGGTGGATCATAAGCTCAATAATGGCATGCAATTCCAAGCTGCGGTTTCCAAAGCAACAAAGTCCTTTCTTGTATTAAGAGAGGTATGGACTCCAGAGAGAAAGATATCATTTTGCCCCTGTACAAATGATTAGTAAGACCTCATCTGGAATATGCAATTTAGTTTTTGGCATCAGTTCACAAAAAGGATATCAGGGAACTGGAAAGTGCAGAGAAGGGCAACTAAACTGATAAGAGGCATGGAGGAGCTCAGCTATGAGGAAAGATTAGAGGAACTGAATTTATTCCCTTTTGAGAAGAGTAGTTTAACCACTTAAGGACCGCCTCCTGCACATATACGTCGGCAGAATGGCACGGCTGGGCACAAGCACGTACAGGTATGTCCTCTTTAAGTGCCCAACCATGGGTCGTGGGACCCCGCGGACCCGATCGCCGATGGAGTCCCACGATCTGTCCCCGGAGCTGAAAAACAGGGAGAGCTGTGTGTAAATACAGCTTCCCCGTTCTTTACTGTGTCGCTGTCATTGATCATGTGTTCCCTTATATAAGGAACCACAATCAATGACGTCACACCTATAGCCACACACCCCTACAGTTAGAAACACAGATGAGGTTAACTCCGAAACTGCAAATGTCATTTTCACAGTAAACAATGCATTTTAAATGCATTGTTTGCTGTGAAAATGGCAATGGTCCCAAGAATATGTCAAAATTGTCCGAAGTGTCCGCCATAATGTCACAGTCACAAAAAAAATTGCTGATCGCCTCCATTAGTAGTAAAAAAAACAAATAATTAATAAAAATGCAATAAAACTATCCCCTATTTTGTAAACGCTATAAATTTTGCGCAAACTAACCGATAAACGCTTATTGCAATTTTTTTTACCAAAATAGGTAGAAGAATATGTGTCGGCCTAAACTGAAGGAAAAAAAATGTTTTTATATATTTTTGGGGAATATTTAATAGCAAAAAGAAAAAAATAAAAACCGCAGAGGTGATAAAATACCACCAAAAGAAAGCTCTATTTGTGGGGAAAAAAGGACGTCAATTTTGTTTGGGAGCCACGTCGCACGACCGCACAATTGTCAGTTAAAGCGATGCAGTGCCGAATCGCAAAAACTGGCCGGGTCCTTTAGCTGCCTAAAGGTCCGGGTCTTAAGTGGTTAAGGAGGGATATGATAGGCAAAGTTGATCCAGGGAATATCCAATTGTCTGTTGGGGGATTAGGAAGGAATTTTCCCACCTGCTGGAGCAAATTGGATAATGCTTTGCTGTTTTTTTTTTTGGCCTCCTCTACAGGGCTGTCTTAATAGCATCATGGGCCCCTGGGCAAACGTAATGCTCTGGGGCCCCTACAATGAAGGAAGCGCAGGTAAACAGAGATCAAGTAGGTAGGAGGCAGACAAGTGGAGCTTCCACTTTTGGGTGGAGTTCCGCAATAACTACATGAACAATCATTCTGTACAGCAAAGAAACAGTGAGAAAATACTACATACATAAAGAAACAAAGCTGTCCTGTGCATATAATATATCTGCTAGATTGATGCCTCCCCAGCACTTTGACCCCTCTACACCCCAGATATACCCCCAGCACTCTGACCCCTCTACACCCTGGATATCCCCCCCAACACTCTGATCCCTCTACATCCCAGATATCCCCCAAGCACTCTGACCCCTTTACACCCCACATATTTCCCCCGGCACTCTGACCCCTCTACACCCCAGATATCCCCTCCCCAGCACTCTGACCTCCTCTCTACACCCTAGATATCCCCTTCAGCACTCTGACCCCTCTACACCCTAGATATTTCCCCTAGCACTCTGACCCCTCTGCACCCTGTATATCCCCCCAACACTCTGACCCCTCTACACCCTACATATTTCCCCCAGCACTGTTACCATATACCATAATATACCCCTGGTATTGTGACCCCACTACATCCCTGATACCCCCTACACTGTGGCCTCTGTCCACCCTGATACCTCTAGCACTATAGCCACCCAAGATACCCCAAGCATTGCTACCCCCTATACACCCAAGATCCCCCTTCAGCATTCTTTTCCCCCATACACCCTTGATATTCCATCCATGTAGTACCCATTTTCCAGTGGAGATACAGTGCATGTGAACTGTTGGCTATGTGCCCACCTCCAGCACTGGACTCACCTATACCAATCAAGCAGGCAGAAGGAGGGGCGGAGGAGGGACCATCCGGGCATTCCAAGCCCTTCGGTGCAAACAGTGCTGCACAGCTGGGCTCACCATGACACCATCCACAATGCTACTTCCGCAGGTGGGCTTTCAGTGCTGCCGACTCAGCAGCTCCCACTCCAGCTCCTACCCCACAGCCTTTGAGTCCTGAGCATTCAAGCTGCATGGGGCAGGGTTAGAGCATCACTGGCGCTCTGGCCCTGCCCCTCCCTGCTGGCTGTGAAATAATAGGTATCGTTCTGCACAGCACAGCGCACCGCTGCCAGCCTGCCTCCCCTGTGTATCCGTCACTCTCAGTGCATGATGGGGAAATTTCTGGGCAGAGTGGGCTCAAGGACCAGCTGCTTTGTGGAAAGTGCATGGGCCCCCCATGCAGACGAGGCCCCTGGGAGGTGCCCAGGTGTGCCCACTCATTAAGACAGCCCTGCTCCTCTGGATCAACTGTGGTAAAGGATTGTGTATTTGGGATTGTATGACTATATATATATATATATATATACATATATATATATATATATATAATTATTTTTCTTTTTCCCTTTTATAGGTTGAACTAGACAGACTTGTGTTTTTTTTTTCAACCTGACTAACTATGCATGTAGCTATGTATGTAATTAGGCACATTTGTAAAATGACTTTAACCACTTAAGGACTGCCGCACGATGATATACATTGGCAGAATGGCATGGCTGGGCACAGGGACGTATATATACGTCCCCTTTAAAAGCTCAGCCGTGGTTGGCGCACGCAAAGACGCGGTCCGAAGCTCCATGACCGAGGCCGCGGACCCGATCGCCACCGGTGTCCCGCGATCGGTTGCAGGAGCTGAAGAACGGGGAGAGGTGTGTGTAAACACACCTTCCCCGTTCTTCACTGTGGCAATGTCAGTTCCCTGATCTAGGGAATGACGATCACTGACGTCACACGTCCAGCCCCACCCCCCTACAGTTAGAAACACACATGAGGTCACACTTAACCCCTACAGTGCCCCCTAGTGGTTAACTCCTTCAGTGCATTGTCATTTTCACAGTATCAGTGCATTTTTATAGCACTTTTCGCTGTGAAAATGACAATGGTAGCAAAAATGTGTCAAAATTGTCCGATGTATCCACCATAATGTCGCAGTCATGAAAAAAATCGATGATCGCCGCCATTAGTAGTAAAAAAAAAAAATATTAATAAAAATGCCATAAAACTATCCCCTATTTTGTAAACGCTATAAATTTTGCGCAAACCTATCGATGCACGATTATTGCGATTTTTTTACCAAAAATAGATAAAAGAATACGTATCGGCCTAAACTGAGAAAAAAAAATGTATATTTTTTTGGGGTTATTTATTATAGTAAAAAATATTGAATTTTTTTCAAAATTGGTGCTCTATTTTTGTTTATAGTGCAAAAAATAAAAACCGCAGAGGTGATCAAATACCATCAAAAGAAAGCTCTATTTGTGGGCAAAAAAGGACGGCAATTTTGTTTGGGAGCCACGTCGTACGACCTCGCAATTGTCAGTTAAAGCGACGCAGTGCTAAATCACAAAAAGAGGCAAGGTCCTTAACCTGCATAATGGTCCGGGTCCGCTTGTGACCATTTTTTATTTATAAAGTGGTATTAAATCACCAAACAAAAATGTAATATATTGCAGCTTACCAATTATTACATGTGATGGCTGCTTCCGTTTTTTACACCTCCTATATTAGAGTTCCTCCACTTTTTTTTGGAGTTTAATACTGCTTTCAATGTATATGGCAATCCATTATTGAATTTAAGAATAATCCGTGTGTTGCCAAATATGTAATATCTTTCTCATCTATTGCGGGATGCAGGAATTCTAATGCCTCGGAAAAATTCAGACAGAATGTATGCCCCATCTGACTTTCCGACTGAGTTAGAAAGAGAACATGTTCTCAAAAATTCCATTCATCTGTATGGAACTCTGACGGAGAATAAAACATGCATTCTCGGAAACTATTCAACGCATGCTCGGAAGCATTGAACTTAATTTTTCTAGGCTCGTCGTAGTGTTGTACGTCACCACGTACATCCCCAGGGATTAACGGACACCTGGAGTGACGTGAGGATTCGGCTGATGCCGTTTGTTTTATAGCTGTTTTATTTTGTCTTTGATGTAAGGAAATTACCTTTATTAAATTGTCGCTTGTGTATGATACTACACCATTGGAGTCCTTCCTTCTTCTCTTCTGTTTCTGGAGCTGATTTAGATTCCTTTATTTGATGAGTTTTTACATTATGATGGCCCAGTATACTTAACATGAAGGAATTGGAGTTACTTTAAAGTGGATGTAAACCCAAAAAAAAAATTTTTTTTTTGATGTCACAATGTAGAGTATAAGATTTCCTATCATCTGTGCCCAGTCTTGCCACACAGATTTAATCCAGCGCTGAGTAATCCTCTTTTAAAGTCCAGTGCAAATTAACCGGACTTCAGATAAAAACCTGCCAAATTAGGTTAAGTCCGTTTCTCTGTTTTTGCTTTCAGTAACAGGTTATTTACAAATATAGCTTGGACATGTTTATCATAACAAGAGGTGATCCAAAGTTCATTGTATATTACTAGGATGTGTTATGATGTTATATCACCTCATGTTATGATAAACAAAACATAACATATGATAAACATGTCCTAGCTATATTTGTAAATAACCTCTCACTCAAAGCAAGAAGAGAGATTCCGGACTTTTTGATTTAGGCAGGGTTTTATCTGGAAGGCTGTTCGTTTTCACTGAACATAAAAGTGGATTACTCAGCGCTGGATTAACTCTGTGTGGCAAGACTGGGCACAAATGATAGGAAATATTATACTCTACACTGTGACATAATTTTTTTTTTTTTTTGGGGTTTACATTCTCTTTAAGATCATTTGAGGCGGTTACCTTTTTACAGTGAGGTGAGAGGCCTGTGAGGCTGTGTGTTCCCACGGTTTGACACCTGCATGATTACTGTGAACACTGGATGGAACGCAGACTGACGTTGATGTGCACTAGATCACTGATTGCACTTTGTTCACTTGTGGACGTTTAATTTTATCTCTCTTTTTTATCTATATATTTATTTAATTTGCACATGTATAATATCCATTTTCTATTTTTCTTAATCACGTGTTATTTGGTTATCTCTTGGTAGCGCAAGATCGTTTGTATCACTGCCAAATAATACTGCCACCTACAGGAAAAATGGTAAGCAACAAAAGAAACTTTAGCCAGTACAGGATAACCTCAACCACAATCAGCATGTCTTTTTTGCTGGTGTCCTCAGGAAAGTGGAAGGTCCTCAGGAAGTCTTCATTAGCTTTGCTGTTTTCTGTACATACCTGTATGAAAGGTTTCTCTACTATCAACAGCTGCTGGTAGACTCATCAATCCACATATGTAAAAGTGTCATCTATTTTTTTTTACGTTTTTTGAATAGAGTGTAGAGAGAATTTTGTATTGCTGTCTCAAGATTCACACTCTCTATATGTCCTGTTTACAAATATCATGTAAAAGAAAATCCCAAATTTTGGGTTGACATCAGAACAGGAATAGTAGGCAAATCTTCCAATGAAGACAATACGTCTGGCAACACCCAAAGATTCCTTCACTTTGGAGTGATTTCTCTCACCTCCTGTTTTTGCTATGCAACAGGAAGTGAATGGAAATGGAAATCTGCCCAATGGGACCCAAATGACAAAAAAAATTACAAAGGTTATAACTAATCCCTACTCTATCCAAAAAAAAGTTTTCCCTTTAGTGACCCTTTAATTCTCTCCAGTCAGCTATTAAACTCAAGCCTGAAATTCTGATAGTTTATCCAGTAATCTACAGCTACTTGTAGCTTTAGGACAGATTTGTAAATTCTGGAAAGCTCTCCAGTTACCTACGCGGTGCAGATTCCCAGTTCATAATCTTCGCTGCAGTTCTCTCTGCAACAGTCCCGCAGACTACATAATGCTCGCTGCAGCATTTTCTGATGACACCCTGCAAAGGGGCAAGGGCCTTCCTCATAGGGAGTGGGTTGAATGACAACGATCATCAGTCAACCTGGAAGAGCACTAGTATTAAATTGCAGATTAGTGAGACTGGAGAGGGCCGCACTAAAAAGGAAGTGAGTATTCTACCCAAAGATTCTTTCCTTTTTAAATCCATTGAATATTTTTTTTAAACGTAAGTTTGTTTTTAGCAACATGGTAAATATCCTTGTTCACTGGTGCTGTAGTTTGTATCATGTAAACAAAACATTTTGTTTTTTGTTTTTTTATTGCAATGATCTTTGAGTGCTGGCAAAGGTAATAATTGTATACATTCTTTGAGAATTCTAGGCAAACTTTTTTTTTTTGGTTTTTGGAAAACATGATATACTTCCAGAGAAAGATGAAAGCAAGTAGAAAGCAATGAATTTAAAATACTAATCAGATTCAGCAAAATAAATAAAAAATTACGTTGTGGGGTTTATTTACTAAAAATGGAGAGTGCAAAATGTGGTGCAGCTGTGCATGGTAGCAAATCAGCTTCTTAATTGAGCTTGTTCAATTAAGCTTTGGCAATAAAACCTGGGAGCTAATTGGTTTCTATGAAGAGCAGTACCAGATTTTTCCTTATGGCCCATACACACGAACCGAATATCGCACAAAAACTGTCGTCCGAGGAAAAATCACACGATAATTGGATCGTTAATACAGAGCTTTCGAGAGCCGATCACGACAATTCATCTGATGTTATTAGAACAGACAAGCACGGAAATTTTCCTCGTATGATACCAGATCGTACGATTTTCGTTTAATCAGTACAGTTGTTGTCCGAAAATACAATACCAATACATTACAACACATGACATCACTTCTGATTTTTTTTTCTGTCGTACAAGAATATTCGTAACTGTAGTAACCTATTCAAGTTCCACTTGCGACTATTAACCTGAAAAAGTTGGAGGATCTGTAGTCCGATTTTCGGATCGTGTGTACAAGTCATTAGTGTCAACAACACAAGATTAATGGACATTCTGACATTCCTAAAGGTCTGACAGAGAACCCTAGTGAGCTCAAAAAAGGGGATTAGGACCCCTTTCACACTAAAGGCATTTTTAGACGCTTTAGCGCTAAAAAATAGCGCATGTAAAGCACCTGAAAAAATGCCTTACCTGCAGTCCCAGTGTGAAAGCCCGGGTGCTTTGACACTGGGTTGCTGTGATTTCAGGATGTCCAAAAAAGTCCTGCAAGCAGCAATTTTGGGCACCCAATTCACCCACTATCGGGCGTTAAAAGAAAAAATTATCATCTGCTGCTCTGGCAATTTGCAGGTACAGCAGAGAAAAGTAACATTCGCTTATAACCTTGAATATTAAACCAAGATGCCCACACGTCTGGAAATGCACATGAAAAATGTATGTATCTACGTATTGCAAAAACTCTTTATTCAGAGATAACATTCACTGATAAGCAGCTACCTTACAGGAAACACTTAGAATTCTGTGAATTAGCATTAGGGTGCATGCCTAAATCATTTTATCGCAACACACACTGTGATTCGAGAATTACTGATGCATGAAGTTAACCTCCAGATTTTTGTTTATTTACAGTTTTGCGTTTCTTTATTTAGATTGTTTCTCAATAAAGCGCAATTTAAAATGTATGACTATATGTTGCTTATTCACTATTAATATGTTTTAGCTTTAAAACTTAGTAGGAAATATGTATGTTATGTTGTATGTTGTATGTGTGCCATTATTATTATTGTTTTTGTATTCATTTTATGTAAAATTTAGTTTTAATGACCATTGGGATTGTACGCTGTACAGGCCAAACCCCTCGATGTGAATGACCCCTCAGTGTTCTTTGCCTTAGTAAATAAGCTTCTAAGAGACACTGAAACTGTCACTGAGGCTAGCACTCCACAAAACAAAAAAGGACCAACCTCAGCAAAAAGGGAAAGGATCCAGAGTTGAGAATACACACACATAGAATCCAATGGGAGCACCAAAGAAATGTCCAAGAGTCCAAGGTCATTTAATGATGAAATTGACTTATTGCAGAATACAGCCAACATGTTTTGGGGGCCAAATGCACTTCTCCTTTATCAGAGCCTAAAAATTCTGACTGTGCTTATACCTAACAAATCTGTACTAGAATTTAGCCCTGGTTCACATTATGAATTTCCTACTAATCACACAGGAATCGCATTGTATTCCTGTGCAATTCAAGCATGATTCAGTGCTGTGCATTTTGAGCCCATTCACTTTGAATGGGCTCAAATTGAACCACATTGCATCCAAGTCATGGATGCACCAATTTTAGAAACATACTGCAACCAGATTGCATGGTTGTTTTGTACCATGAGATCCGGTACAGACAAATATACTGCATTTGTAACCTGCATTTGGGGTGTCATTAACATTCCACTGACACCCACTGCAGATTGCAAGGGCAGTGAGATTTGAATGCAGTGCTTGAAACGTGCACAGGTTTCCCATGCAGTGTTCTAATATGAACCAGGGCTTACTGCCTGGAAAATTTCAGGAGGTCAGGCCACACCAGGGTTAGTAAATGTAGCAAAATAAATAGTTGTACAGTAGCAGCGTCTTATTTTATTCTGATAATTATTGAAACATGTAAGGTAATGCCAAATTACCCTTAACCCTTTCCCAATGTATTGTTTACAACTTAGAGAGCATATATGAACTGAGATAAATTTTCGACAATAATTATGTTTCCTCAAATGTGTTCTCAGTTTGGTGCATTGGCCATTGGGTTCAGTGATAGACATCGAACAGCGACTGGACATGTAGTACAAAGGTGTGAGTGGGGCATTTATGGGATTCTGGGTGCCATGGAACTTGATTAACCTCGATACGTCAGTAACTAAAGGGGTGATCTGGTGAAGCTGAACAGTGTGAGTTAAGAATGTGCATCTCTTCCACGTCCATACGATGAGGTAGCATCTGCACCATTTGCCTCTAGCATTTGCCAGTGGAAGATAAGAAAAAACAAATCCAAAGCTTCGAGGAAAGACATTCATAGACATTAAAAGATTTACTTTTTTGAAGATGAATGTGAACTATTTTTATCAGTCAAGCATTACATTTTAAGGCTCATGCACATGGAAAGTTTGGCCTATACACCACAAAATCACAGAGCTTTTACACTGCAGCCATGCCGTATTTGCACCCGGATATGCTAATAATTTGTGCTCTATGGGCCAAACCATGCATGAGCCCTTACCTGCTAAATACTATAAAAAAAAATTGTGGCATATTTTTATTCCCAGTGAATAAAAATAAAACACTATAATTTAAAACATACACCAAAAAGACACTGCTTCAAAAGTATACTGTATATTAGAATTCATTACTTTATAGGTATACCCAATAGTCATAAATTATGTGCATATATAGTATACTGTATATATCAATTCTTACACGCTGGAGATCTAGCGTTTGACTTAAAGAGCCTCCCTTGTTCCAAGCAATATATATATCCATAAAGTGTTACTAAACCCACAACAGTAAACTATGTCTGTATATGCAGCATAGCATGCTTGTTATACTCCCTGTGTAACTTAAAGGGATAGTCCTCTGCATTGTGTAAAAGGCTGTTTTGGACGGTATGCACAGATCCTTCCCTCCTGCACTGTCTATCTGGGGAAAGCAAGCAAACACAGGCATAGTAGCCAACCTGCACAAACTCAGTTGTGTTTTGTATGCTGGAGAGAACATTTACTTGTTCTCAGAGATAGCCAGGTCACATGATATTGACATGACATGTGGGCATGTATACAGGCTGCTGTGGAAATCTCCTCCTACATGAACTCTCAGCACTGGAGAAACTGTGCAGTTTATCACTGACCATGGTATACAGTTCAGCCAAAAGTTATATAGTGGCAATATTTTAATGTAACAAAAAGATTTATAAGCTGTTAGGGGGGGGGGCGCTTTGGGGGGGCAGATTAACTATTTTTATATTACTAGGTTTAGTAATACTTTAAGATTCCTCCTTGACTGATCACACAATCTAACAATCAAGTGCATAGAATCAACTAAGGTCTTGTAGCACTGTGCACTCATGTGTGATTATATATAAATGGTTGATAATGGCAACACTTGAGGTAAGTGGGTGCAGTTTTTAGGATTTTGCAAGGTATTTATTATGGGCACTATTTTGACACAGAACATGTGCCACAGGGATTACTTGTATAGCTTTTACTGCATATAACAAATATGTCTGATTCGTGGTTAACCCATGCATGTCATAAAACCAACTGCTCTAACACCCCTTTCTGCTTTCAGTAAAATTGCAGAAAAGAAGGAATGATTAAGCAGTCTTTTAATTGAGTCGCGCACTCCCGTGCCTGCTCGAGGGCATGTTTGGAAGAAGTATAAACCTGAGGGAATGCTTATGGATCAAGAAAATCTTTGGAAATAAGGAATGTATAGTCACCCCAAAACATAATGTGTAATATGCCAAAAAGGCCAAAAATTTATAAATATTAATGTATTATGTCAGCTTACAGGTTTTCCCTTTGGTCCTCTATCTCCTCTAGGTCCTTGTGATCCTGGAGGTCCCTGTGAATTATAAACAGCATTGCATTGAAATAATTGAAATATACTTCTTTACAAAAAGAAATAACATGAATAAAAAACACAAATTGCAATATTCTAAAGGAATAAACATATTATTTACCATAGCTGGTATCATGATATTATGATATATACTTTTATAGATATGAGTGCTTAGACTAATAGTACTGTATATGTTTTATGAAATTTGTTGCACATCTGTTGGAACTGCCATAAGGCTCAAATATTATTCTGAGAAAAAACGTACTGCCTTCAGATCTTGTTGGAACACCTTAGCTGCCCAATGAGGCAACATGTGCTAGGTCTGGGTGGAGCTGAAAATGTCTATTTTTAATTAAATATCAATAGCCTCCAGGTTATACATATCATGCAAGTGAAGATCAGATGTGCTTTCCTGGCAGACATTCAGAACAAACGTATTAACATCCTCCACGTGTAGCATTTTACATCTGCAGTTTATGGCAGAGATGAGTAAGTTTAAACAGATTGTGGTCCCTTGACTTGAGCAGGGAACATTTAGTTTCCTTTGATCACTGGTTATCTGTTCCCAATTCCCTATTCTGTCTATTTACAACCACTATACATACAGACGTTCTTGCATTGTTTGTCCTCATTTTTAATATTAGTGGTAATATTTTTACCTAGTCAAGCGTGATTTAAGTGTTTAGATCTTTCCTTTGTACATCTATATTAGGACTGCTGATTTGGATATGACTATATGTGTCTGCAACAGAAAAGTAGGCTACAAAATGTTCACTTTCTTATAAGTTGAAACACTTACAGCAGGCCCTGGCCGTCCACGAATTCCAGATACCTAGGATAAAAGCAACAATATTATTAACTTTGTTACATATCCGATTTTTTTTTATGAAGCATGTGACAAAATGGTTTTAATGACCAAATATACAGTGATAACCGATCAAAAGAGCCATAGAGGGAGGAGGAGAGTGGAGGTGAGTGGAGAAGTGGAAAGTGGAGGAGAGGAAAAGGGAGGGGTGTAGAAGGATCAGAGGGTAGAAGAGGAAAAGGGAAGAGAGAAAGGGCGAAGAAAGGAAGGGAGGAGAAGATAAGAGGGAAGTGGAAGAGAAAAGAAAGAGGGTGAAGAAAGGAGGGGAGGAGAGGAGAGGAAATAAAGAGATGAAGAAGTCAGAGGAAGAGTGGGTAGAAGAGGAAAAAAAGAGAGAGATGAACAGGGTGAAGAAGGGAGAGGAGGAGGAGGTTGAAGAGAAAAGTGGAAGAGAGTGAAGGAGGGTAAAAGGGGAGGAAATGAGAGGGTAGAAGAGGGAAATGGAAGAGAAGGGAAGGAGGGGTGAAGTAGGGAGGAGGGTGGAAAAGGGGAATAGAAGATAGGTGAAAAAGGGGTGACGAAGGGAGGGGAGAGGAGGAAAGGAACATTGGGGGTGAAGAAGGTAGGGGAGGAGAGGGTAGAAAAGAGAAGTGAAAGAGAGGGAAGAGGAGAGGTGAAAAAAGGAGGAGAGGGGAGAGATGGGGGGTGTAAAATTGTACAGTGAAGAAGGAGGGGTGAAGGAGGATTGGGAGGAGAAAGTAGAAGAGAGGGAAGAAGGGGTGTGAAGGAGAGAGAGGAGGAGAGGGTAGAAGAGGGAAGTGCAAGAGAAGGAGGAAGAAGAGAGGGGTGGAGAGAGAAGAAGAGGGAAGTGTAAGAGAGGGACAAATGGGATTTGAAGAAAAAAGGGGTGGAGAGAGAAGAAGAGGGGTGTGAAACTAAGGAATGAAGGGAGTGAAGAAGGGGAGGTTGGAGATGGAAGAAAAGAGGAGTAGAGGAGGGGGGAAAATAGGGGTTAAGAAGGAAGGAGGAGAAGGTAGAAGAGGGAGGTGGAGGAGAGGGAAGAAAGGGGTGAACAAGGGAAGGGAGGATAGAAGAGGGGTTTTGAAAGAGAGGGAAGAAGGGTGAAGAGGATGGGAGGAGAGTGAAGAAGAAGGGAGGTAGAAGTTATTACTTATAAAAATATCCAAAAGCCAGAATACAGCAAAAAATTTACTGAAAGAAAAACATCTTCTATAGACAGTAATCACTAACCAAAGGTTTACAGTGGCATTTCAAAATGCATGTTTTCTTTTAATATATAAAGGATTTTTAAACATATTTTAGGTAGACGTTTCTCATGCAAGTGTTGTGCTTGACTTTCCAAAAACACACTGGATAAAAATGCAAATATGTGAATAGTACCATTATAATGATAATGGAAGATAATCTCATTATGCTTTTGAAAACACTATTAAATTTGACCACAATATACTATTACAGTATTGGGCAATGTACCTGCACTGCAGCACACTACAATGGACCAATAATGCTTTATACAGTGGTGCATAAAAAAAATTGTTATGTTAGATAATAAGGTTGCCATGCGTTGGTAGCCATTTTTAATGAATACGCTGCCTTAATGTAAAGCATTATATAACATGTGTTAGCGTGTGCGTGTTGACGCACCACAACAGCATAGAAAAATAAAAATGGGCGCATAGTTATTAAAGTAAAACTCTGTTCACTTAAATTATCGAATCATATTTAAACTCAGTTTCTTTTTTTCATGTTTACATGTTTATAAATGTAATGGGAGCATGCTTAATATCTTAAAAAAATCAACCCTAGTCATACTGTATATGAGAAATGTAATTGAGACAAGTAAAGTGCTTTGTTACTGTAAAAGGAAGTCTCTGAAATATACCTAAAAACAACAGTTGGAAAAGGTAGTTGTTTGACGAATGAGGCAATATCTATGCAATTAGGTTGGCAGTGGTGGAGATTACATAGAAACACTCCAGGAGGGTTTCTCTGATGCATGGCTTCTATTGGATACAGCTATGTTACAGCACTCCCTAAACAAATGCACAACACTGGGAATCGGTGGTTCTATTTACTTTGAATCTGGCTTGGCAAATGCATTTGCTTGGCTGTGACACAGAAGACATCCATCTGCAGCCAACCATATGCTGTCCACTCCAGTACAAAACTTTCCCACTTACTCATGCTAAATGGTTCTAAGACAAATAAAAAACTGCTGCAAGAAAAAAAGATATATAATCTGAGGGGCCAATACATAAACCACCAATATATATATATATATATATATATATATATATATATATATATATATATATCGGTTTTACCAGCATTATTGTAAATAGATGCATCTACGGCCTCGTACACACGATCAAATCTGTCCGCTGGAAACGGTCCGCCGTCTGCTTTGAAATCTATCGGGTGGCAATCCGCCCGCCCGACATGTCTGCTGGTTAGTACACTTACCAGCAGACATGTCGTCCTGCACCGCCGCCGCTGATTTGAACAAATCTGTCCGCTCGTGTGTATGGGGCCTACGTTAAAGCATATCTAAAACCAAAACAGATTTAGATTAGAGTGGCAAATTATTAAAGCTGCTTTCTGTCTGCATCTCTTTGAGGTTATTTTCCCTTCACTTCCAAATGGAGGTTTGGGGAGATCGCTCTAAAGTAAGGCCTCTTTCACACGGGACGGATCCATGATGATCCGCCCCGTGAACCTCCGCTTGCTCAGTCGGGATCGCTTCGCTGATCCCCGCTGAGCCGCCAGATGACAGGGCGGTCCCCGCACACTGTGCAGGGACCACCCTGTCAGATCTCCGCTCTCCCCTATGAACATGGACCGCCTGTCTGTGTTCACACGATCCGATACGCTGACAAATGGAAAAATAGGGTTTTCGGATAGGGACCCGGATGAGATCGGGTGTCAGCGGATATTTATCTCATCTCATAGGGATCAATGTATGTCCCTTTTTCATCTGTATACAGATGGATGAAAAAGCGAACATACGGTCCGCCCGTGTGAAAGAGCCCTAAGGGCAATTCTCGCTTAGAAATCTATTTGAAATCTATTGGAAAATGTTCCCTCTATTCCTGTAACAACTCAAATGCCCCGTACAGAAAGCCGAGAACCTGCTCGGGCAGTCTTTTTTCCCTACACGCGGAACTGCCAAAACGCCGGGCAAAGGTCTGCCGGTTTTACTGGCGGTAAAAAAGAGCGCTGGTTCTCTTTTTTGGCCGTCAGAAAAACTGCGAGGAGCATACACACGACTGGGATTCCCGGCCAAAGCTCTCCTCCCAGTTTTCACGTCGGGAAAACCAGTCGTGTATATGAGGTATTAGACTGATCCAAGTGATAATGGTCTCCAAGGCCATTAGGGCTTGTTTTCATTATAATCCCCAAGTTTAGTGTGCGTTTACATGAGTTTTTAATTTTATTTATTTTTTATTCTGTAGTTTTTGTTATGTTTACATGTGTTAGCATGCATTAACGTGAGTTTACTGTATGCACATTCACATGTATTTGTGGTGCGTTTATGTGCATTTTTATGCATTTTCAGTGTTGGCGCCTGTTTTCCTGTGCGAAAAAATTAAGCATGATGTTCTTTTTTAAAAAGCACATGCAAGCACTGCAATAGTGTAAACTAGGCTCATTGACATACATACATTATTTATGCATATTTATTTCTACTGTGTTTATACTGCGTTTAAAAATTCATCCATCTAGAACTGGTGGAAACAAATTCTTAGAGAAGGTGCATCTCCCCAGTTGGGACAAAGATGTTTTATATACACTTTTTTTTATGTCTATAAGACTTTAAATAATTGACAATGTGGAAATAGGAAATATACTGCTATGATACATGCTACGATATCGGTGTTAAATATTAGTGAAGAAGAAAAAAAAACTTACAGCAGGCACATCTCCAGGATCTCCCTTTTGACCCTATACAAATAAAGATTTTGTGAAATAAAGTTAATACACAATATACATAAGTCACAAATACATAATACAAATATAACTGGTGCTATTAGTATAATGTCAAACAAGCCTTCTGGTGATGCCAACATTATATATAGCATGTATTAGAATTGTATAAATAAAGGAGTAGAACCTGTTCACTGACAGTAGCAAAGTGAATGTTGGCGAACACAGTGAAACAATGTTTACTTTGATTACCAAATCATCGAAATGATGGTAGTAGGTGATTGGTAGATTGAGATGAATCCAAGCTTATTCATCGAGCCCAATTTACATTCTTTTCAAAGTAAAATGTCCCTGCACTTGTATACCAGGTTGTAATACCCCTTCATTGCCAGGCAATTTTTCTGTTTACAGTGATAGTTTGACTAACATTTACTCTGTCCTGCAACACTTTATGCAGTAAATTTGTTATAATTTTTGAGAGACAGATAGAGCTTTCTTTTGGTGGTATTTAGTACCCAAACCACAGATATGACCTTCTTTTTGAAGAGTACAGTATTCTTCAAAAAGATCAAATTTACTGGATAAAGTCCGACTGACCGTTTTCATCGGACATGTCTCCTGGGATGTTTTGGTTTGATCTGTGTACACACGATCAAACCAAAATCCCTGAGGACAGACAGCGCGGTGACGTGGCGGTGACGTTGACGCCGTCACGTCACCGAACAAGGAAGTCAAATATTTCCACGCATGCGTCGAATCCATTCGACTCATGCGACAGATTTCGGTCCGCTGGCTAGGCGTACTAACCAGTGGACATATCCGACAGACGGCTTTCCAGCAGACAAGTTTTAAAGAATGCTTTAAAACTTTTGTCTGCTGGAAACTGTCTGCTAGCCCGTAAAGACGATCAAATCTGTCCGCTGAAACTGGTCTGCGGAGTAAATGTTAGTCAAACTATCACTGTAAATAGAAACATTGCCTGGCAATGAAGGGGTAGTACAACCTGCTACACAAGTGCAGGGACGTTTCACTTTGAAAAGAATGTTCATTGGGCTAAATTAAAAAGTGGGGTATGCCTGTAAACACCCCAGGGTGATCAAGTTTTTTGAGACAATGTTTGGGGAAATTAGGAAACATGCTGGTATTAAAGGGTTTACACAAAGGGCATTTTGTATGTATCTAGTGCACTGTTCTCAAGAACAGTGCACTAGATACATACAAAATGTACAGGTCATAAACAGAGGAATAATGTACTGGTCACATACAGTAGCTGGAGGGAGATGAAGGGGTTAATGTACACATGTGCAAAACAAGAGTGGTGAAAATTTACAGACAGTGGGGGAGATGTCTGTGGATATTACAGTGGGGAGATGTCAGTGGATAATACAGTGGGGGAGATTGTGGATATTACAGTGGGGGAGATGTATGTGGATATTACAGTGGGGGTGATTGTGGGTATTACAGTGGGGGAGATTGTGGATATTACAGCAGGGGTGATTGTGGATATTACAGTGGGGGAGATGTCTGTGGATATTACAGTGGGGGAGATTGTGGATATTACAGTGGGGGTGATTGTGGATATTACAGCAGGGGTGATTGTGGGTATTACAGTGGGGGTGATTGTGGGTATTACAGTGGGGGGGATGTCTGTGGATATTACAATGGGGAGATGTCTGTGAATATTACAGTGGGGAGATGTCTGTGGATATTACAGTGGGGAGATGTCTGTGGATATTACAGTGGGGAGATGTCTGTGGATATTACAGTGGAGGAGATGTCTGTGGATATTACAGTGGGGGTGATTGTGGATATTACAGTGGGGGAGATGTCTGTGGATATTACAGTTGGGAAGATTGTGGATATTACAGTGGGGGAGATTGTGGATATTACAGTGGGGGAGATGTCTGTGGATATTACAGTGGGGGAGATGTCTGTGGATATTACAGTGGGGGAGATGTCTGTGGATATTACAGTGGGGGACATGTCTGTGGATATTACAGTGGGGTGATTGTGGATATTACAGTGGGGGAGATGTCTGTGGATATTACAGTGGGGGAGATGTCTGTGGATATTACAGTGGGGGTGATTGTGGATATTACAGTGGGGTGATTGTGGGTATTACAGTGGAGGTGATTGTGGGTATTACAGTGGAGGTGATTGTGGGTATTACAGTGGGGGAGATTGTGGATATTACAGTGGGGGTGATTGTGGGTATTACAGTGGGGGTGAGTGTGGATATTACAGTGGGGAGATGTCTGTGGATATTACAGTGGGGAGATGTCTGTGAATATTACAGTGGGGAGATGTCTGTGGATAATACAGTGGGAGAGATTGTGGATATTACAGTGGGGGAGTTGTCTGTGGATATTAGAGTGGGGGTGATTGTGGATATTACAGTGGGGGTGATTGTGGGTATTACAGTGGGGGAGATTGTGGATATTACAGTGGGGGTGATTGTGGATATTACAGTGGGGGTGATTGTGGGTATTACAGTGGGGAGATTGTGGATATTACAGCAGGGGAGATGTCTGTGGATATTACATTAGGGGAGATGTCTGTGGATATTACATTAGGGGAGATTGTGGATATTACAGTGGGGGTGATTGTGGATATTACAGTGGGGGTGATTGTGGGTATTACAGTGGGGGTGATTGTGGGTATTACAGTAGGGGGGATGTCTGTGGATATTACAGTGGGGAGATGTCTGTGGATATTACAGTGGGGAGATGTCTGTGGATATTACAGTGGAGGAGATGTCTGTGGATATTACAGTGGGGGTGATTGTGGATATTATAGTAGGGGAAATGTCTGTGGATATTACAGTGGGGGTGATTGTGGATATTATAGTGGGGGAGATGTCTGTGGATATTACAGTTGGGAAGATTGTGGATATTACAGTGGGGGAGATTGTGGATATTACAGTGGGGGAGATGTCTGTGGATATTACAGTGGGGGAGATGTCTGTGGATATTACAGTGGGGGAGATGTCTGTGGATACAACAGTGAAGGAGATGTCTGTGGATATTACAATGGGGGTGATTGTAGATATTACAGTGGGGGTGATTGTGGATATTACAGTGGGGGAAATGTATGTGGATATTACAGTGGGGGTGATTGTGGATATTACAGTGGGGGAGATGTCTGTGGATATTACAGTGGGGGTGATTGTGGATATTACAGTGGGGGAGATGTATGTGGATATTACAGTGGGGGATATTGTGGATATTACAGTGGGGGTGATTGTGGATATTACAGTGGGGGAGATGTCTGTGGACATTACAGTGGGGGAGATGTCTGTGGATTAAAGTGGGGAGATGTCTGTGGATATTACAGTGGGGGAGATGTCTGTGGATATTACAGTGATTGAGATGTCTGTGGATATTACAGTGATTGAGATGTCTGTGGATATTACAGTGGGAGATGTCTGTGGATATTACAGTGGGGGAGTAGTCTGTGGATATTACAGTGGGTGAGATGTCTGTGGATATTACATTGGGTGAGATGTATGTGGATATTACAGTAGGGAGATGTCTGTGGATATTACAGTGGGGAGATGTCTGTGTATAATACAGTGGGGAGATGTCTGTGGATATTACAGTGGGGGAGTTGTCTGTATATATTACAGTGGGGGAGATGTCTGTGGATATTACAGTGGGCGGAGAGATGTCTGTGGATATTACATTGGGGAAATCCATGTGGATATTATAGTGGGGAGATGTCTGTGGATATTACAGTGGGGTAGATGTCTGTGGATATTACAGTAGAGACTATATATGGTGGTGATCAAAAAATGTATGTGCGTTATAATTTATCGAAATTAGTCGATTAATCGATTTTTAATCAGTAACAGCCCTAATATATATATATATACAGTAAATATATATACTGTGTGTATATATATATATATATATATATATATATATATATATACACACAGTATATATATTTACTGTATATGTATTATTATTATTCTCATTGCACGTAATGGGTATGCAAAGTATAAACAGCTTTACCTTCACTAAATTTTACTTTCCAAAGTGCACATTCAGTTTCCAAGGGGAACATTCACTTTGTTAAGTGAACAGCTTCTACTCCTTTAGTAAATCACCTCCCCCAGTCTCAATGCATGATGAAAATAATAAAGCATTAAATGTGAAGAGAGAGGAGGTCAGACCTAAAAGAAGAGGAGAAAGACAAGGCAGTGACTGAGTGGAGGCAGGTCACCTAGAGGTAAGTGCACCATATTTTGCATTTATGGTCTTCATGCTTGCGCATTGTGACAAGTTCTGGCCATCTTCTCACCAATTTATGCTACTTAAAGATTTATGCATTCCATGTTCAGCATTTTTTTTAGCTTTTACTCACCTTTAATCCTCTACCTAAAAGAAAAAAGAAAATGAACATTGTTAGATACTTGTGAAAGCAATAAAAACACATTGCAGTCAAATTCAATTATTAAATAATAGCTTCAAATTATATACATGTATACATGTATTCCTTGAAATTAAGTCAGTTATTCAATTCTACCTCACTCTAAAAGCCGGTTCACACAGGGGCAACACGACTCTGGCCGCGACTTTGAGAGGCGACCTGAACACGTCCTGAGCGTGCACCACAGCGCGACTTTGGGCGACTTACAAGGCGAATTCAAGTTGCCTCCAGGACAGGCGACATTCCAATGGCCAATCAAACAACAATCAGCTCTGTGGGAGGGAGGGGGGGGGGGGATTAGCCGAGAGAAAATGTTTTCTCAGTGATCCGACATTGGAGGCGACTTCCATTGAAATCAATGGGTACAAGTTTCCTACAAGTTGTCTAGAAGTCGGATTGAAGTAGTACAGGAACCTTTTCTGAAGTTGGAGCGACTTCAGTAGTCTACATTAAGACGGCTCCATTCACTTCCATTGATTTTCTCAACAGCGCGACTCGGGGGCGACTTGGAGTGACTTCACGTCGGATCCCAAGTCGCCCTGGTGTGAACCGCCTCTTACAGGCATGTCACAAATCTCTTTATTCATTCAGTCTATGTATGTAAATGAATTCCCCCCGACCTATAACAGGACGGTTAGAGCCGGTTCACACCTCCACAGCACGACTTCGGGGGCGACTCTGCAAGCCGTCCTGAGGACGACTTCAGAGGCGACCAGCAAAACGACTTCTGTATAGAAGTCAATGCAGGTCGCCCCAAGCCGCCCCCCAAGTCGTGCATGGAGTGTCGCTCCATTTAGAACGGTTCTATTGCATTGAATGGGGCGCGAATCGTCAGGCGGCTGATCCGCATGACGAGTCGCCCCAGTGTGAACCGGCTCTTACCCTGATTTCAGTATAGAAGTCACAACCATTAACACATATAACTTATTATGTTTTAAAAATCTCTGTATACTGTTTTAAAGTGATTGTAAAGGCTTATTTAAACAAAAAAAAAAACTAAAATATTTATACTTACCTGCTTTGTGCAATGGAATTGCAAAGAGTGGCCCCGAACCTCATGTTCTCGGGTCCCCTCCGGCACTCCTGGCACCTCATTTTCTCAGTGTGCCACCACGGTAAGCCACTTCCTATCGTGGCACACCTGTGGGCTCGATCCCAAGCTGTGCTGCCTGTGTCCATAGACGCACACTGCATGGCTTGGCCTGCTCCTGCTCCGTCTTCATAGCATTTGACTAATTTGACTAACAGCAGTGGGAGCCAATGGCTGCCTCAGCAAAGCCACTGCAGATGGACACAGCACTGGATCGAGTGAGGACTGGTAAGTATTGGGGGGGTGAGGGGCCGACACTTTCTTAAACATTTTTTACCTTAATGCACGGAATTACTTAAAGTGGTTCTAAAGCCTTCAGATATAAAAGTTCAGATATAAAAGGTGAACTCTGAGGATTCAGATGTAAAGGGGAACTCTGTGGACTCTGATGTAAAGTGGGACTCGTGTTATTAACTTCATATGATTAGAAATGTTATTTAATAACAACGTATATGTATAGTTTATACTATAAAAAAAAACTGCCATGCGGCGCTAAAGTGTTCATATTTTTTTTGGTGGCAACACACATGAAGAAAAAATTATCAAAAGTAAAAATACTGCCAAAGAGCAGCAGGTAGCAAGACAGAAGAAGGACACAGAGGGTAATGCCTTGTAAACGTGACCGGTTTTCCCGTCTGGAAATCTGCCATGAGAGCTTTTGGCCGGGAATCCCGGCCGTGTGTACGCTCCATACCAGTTTTCCCGACAGGAAAACCACTGGGAATTCTGCCAGGAAAATATAAAACATGTTTTCTTTTTTCCCGCCGTGATTCCCTGCCAGGAAAACCGTCTGTGTGTAGAAGGGAAAAAGCTACCGAGCAAGTTCTCGGTTTTTGATCATGTGTATAAGGCATAGAAAATAACTAAAGAAGGTTATATGAGACAGGGAAGAAACAATTTTGCCAGAGCAGTGGTTCTCAACTCCTGCCCTCAGGGCCCACTAACAGGCCCGGTTTGCAAGATAACTGAAATACATCATAAGTGATATAATTTGCTGCTCCGTGATTGCAGTATTGTTGTCTGCATCTCCCCAAGGTAATACTTAAAATCTGGCCTGTTTGTAGGTCCTGGGGACAGAAGATGAGAATCACTGTGCTAGAGTGAGGTAGATGGAATGAAAATGGTGATGGACTGAAAATGTTTTGCAAAAGAGGTCAAGTGGTGCTTGAGGAGGGGAGTTTGGAGTAAATAGTTTAAAAACAAAACTGATGCAGTATACGATATTTTAAAGTTCTTAGAATGAATACTGTAACCTTCCAAACTGCCTACTGCTAAATATCTGTTGTGTGCTCAAGAACATTCTATGGGCCAGATTCAGGTAGAGTTAGGCTGGAGTATCAGTGATACTCAGTGATCAGTGATCCGCCAGCCTAACTGTCACTTTAAGCCGGCGTTTCTGTTTTCTGTAACCAGAAAACAAGAAACGCCGGGTTGGAGTTCCGATGCGAGCGGCGTAATTGAATTTCGCCATCGCATTGCAACTTTAATATAAAAATGGCCCGGGGGGAGTTCCCGCTGATTAACGCCGAAAAAATATCGATCGGCAATTCACGATCGTATTCGGGCGCGACGCAGTGACTTTCCGACGTTTCCGTAAGCGATACACGGCGTAAAGATAAAGCAGCCCCCTAGTGGAGTATCCTATGTTAAGTATAGCCGTCGTCATCGCGTTGAAAAAAAAAAAAACCGCGTCGCTTGCGTAAAATGTCCATGAATGGGGATTTGACGTCATTGATGTTCACTGACAGAATTTGGAGCATGCGCACTGGGATGCATTGACAGTCGACGCATGCGCAGTACGTTAGCCGCGGGATCACGCTTAGTTTAAATAATACACGCCCCGTACCCGCCCAATTTGAATTCTGCCGGCTCATTTACGATACGCTGCCGCAACTTTAGGAGCAAGTGCTTCATAAATAACAGCACTTGCTCTTAAAATTTTGCCAGAGTAACGTAAATGAGAAACGTTACTCCAGAGTAAAGATGCTCCCATCTACCTGAATCTGGCCCTATATCTTACAGAGGACTGTTAAGTAGTGTAAACCTTTTTAGCTATTTCTAGCCACTGATGCAGCTTTTGAGGATTTTGGTAATTCATAGCCATTGCATGGCTTTCCTGCTATATGCTGGATGCCTAATGTAAGCCTCTTCTCAGGAATGTGCGATGGTCCACACATGACAACAGCCAACTCCCCCACTAGATATCAGGCACTATTGTAAAGCATGTCTACATGTTACCAGTTTAGCGTTACAGAGGAGGTCTAGTGCTAGAATTATTGCTCTTGCTCTAACGTTTTTATTATTTATATAAAAAAAGGGCGTCCCCTTCTGCTGCCTGTAAAAGCAATCCAGCAGCTGAATAGCCACTAAGGGGACTTTTACATTACAGGGAATCGCTGGCTGAAACATATCTGTATGATGCCTGTAGCTGCAACCATCATTCAGATATCTCCGCTTCAACCTATAGATGTCATATGACATCCTACATGTGGGAAGTGGTTAATAACAGTACTACAAAGTTCTAAACTTGTTTGCTAGATCCTGGCTGGTCAAGTCATCTGATCTGCTGCTGCCACTCTGCACAGCCTTGCAAAAAAGATGGATCATGCTGCCAAAATAAATTACAGGATAAAATACATGCCATATACTTTCATTTGTTATGACTAGTAATGCACATAGTCATCATTTCCTGGAGAATGCTAGGTAGGGTATGGCCATTATATCATGAACACCAAAATGATTTGAGGTGTATAAATAAATGTCAGAAAAATTTACAAGCCACTAGAAATAACATACAGCCTTTCATACAGTTTTGGTCTCAATCCTTCGGCACTGAGACAGAAATGCTAACTGACCGTGATATCACTATGCTGAACAACTCAACAAGGCACCAACCAGTCTTATATAAGTAAAATATATATATATTTCTTACTGGGATTATTGGGACGACTTCCAAATCTGCACACCGGGCAACATTCTCCAGATGGGACCTCAGGATTGTCACAGTCTACAATTTCAGGGCACTGGATACTATCACACAAAATGGCACCACTATCACAGACACATATTTGACAGGGAGTCGGCTTCCAAACATCTTGATTCATGTAAATCTTATCCTCTTGCTTGCAGGCCAAACCTTCTGTTTCCCCTGTAAAAAAATAAACGCAAATTGTTATGGTATTATTTTGATATATATTGAACCGCATGCATGAGTCTGTACATAAGGAATATATATATATATATATATATATATATATATATATATATATATATATATATATATATATATATATATATATATTGTGTATATACATATATACACATACACTGTGTATAGAAAGACACACAGGAGTGAACATTTTCTGTAAACCTGAACTTAATAAAAAAATTCAACTAAATTAAACTTTTTAATTGTAATCCCTTTTTTATGGGGACAAAAGGCATACTATAACAGAAACACACACTAAATCAGGGGTGTCCAAACTTTTTTCAAAGAGGGCCAGATTTGAAGAAGTAAACATGCGTGAGGACTGACCATTTTGCCTGATATTCTTTGAACCATTAACAAAAAATGCAAATTAAATAATACACTGCCCAACTGCCTTTGTGGCTGTGTGTGGTGAAGAGTCTAAGGATGAGCTCGGACGTGTTATTTAACGGCGTATAACATGCACCTTCACTTTAAGAGGGAATTTTCAGGGAAAAACACGCAGCTCTCTGGGATTCGTTGGGGGGCCACAAAAGACATATATATCCAAATTACCAGTGGAGCCGCAATAAACCAGAACATGGGCCGCAATTGGCCCACGGGCCAGACTTTGGACATGCCTGCACTAGATTGTCAAAAGTATTGTGCGCCTGCCTTTACACAAACATGATTTGGTGGAGGGGGGGGGGGATTATGGTGTGAGGTTGTTCTTCAGGGGTTGAGCTTGGCCCCTTTGGACAATTTCATGCTCCCAACTTTGTGGGAACAGTTTGGGGAGGGCCCCCTTCTGTTCCAATGTGACTGCACACCAGTGCACAAAGCTATGCCAAAATAGTGTATATACTGTGAATGCTAGGTACACTGTAGGTACACTGAACAACGGAAATAATGAACTTCCCCCTTACCATAGTGTCATTCAGCGTGGTAACACCTACTTTGTGGACAAATGTGCATGAAACAGAATACATGAAAAATGTCCAGTGATAGCAAGCTGATAACTTGATTATCAATAAGAACAACCTAAAACAGCATTAAAGGTGAATCAGGACATCAATGGAAAGAGTTCTAATGCCCTGTACACTCGATCAGAATTTCTGTCGGGATAAACTGATTTTTCTGGCGGAATTCTGTTCAAGCTGTCTTGCATACACACTGTCACACCAAATTCCGACCGTCCAAAACCCGGTGACATACAACACTACGACAAGCCGAGAAAAATTAAGTTCAATGCTTCAGAGCATGTGTCGACTTGATTCTGAGCATGCATGTTTTTGTTTCTCCGTAGGAGTTCCATACAGGCAAACGGAATTTCCGATCGAAAAAAAAGAGAACATGTTCTCTTTCTAAGTCCGTTGGAATTTCCGATGGAAAAATTCCAATGGGGCACACACACGGTCAGACTATCCGATGAAAAAATTCCGTCTGTCTTTTTCCAAGGCATATGTGTCTACCAAGAGGTTAAAGAAAACCTCTGAAAGATCTTTTTGCTTGGTCGAAGTTGGTAAATGATCAATAAACGATTCCTATACTTCAAATGGGGTGCCGGAACAAAAATGTAGTGTATTTACTATAGTGTTACTATAGTGTGTTACTATAGTGTTTCTTGGAATTCAGTTTAACTAGTCATTGGTAACACAAAGACAAAACACATCTGTATAAGACAGTCATAAATAGCATTGGCCACATCCATTATATTTTAACTGTTTTGTAAAATGTCAACCAAATCTTTGAATGACATTGTATTACTTATGTATGAAATCTATCTTCCAATCTTCCCAAAATATAGGAACAACTTAGCTCAAAGCCTTTAGTGCACAGAGGTGAAATGTCTGTACACAAAGTGGAAGTTCATCCTAGAATTAATCTGAGGCCTCATACACAAGACCGAGGAACTCGTCGGAAAAGACACATCGTCTTCCTCGACGAGTTCCTTGTTAGGCTTGTCTAGAAACTTGACAAGCTGTCTTTGCGTACACACTGTCAAGACCAAATCTCCTCGTTCTCAAACGCGGTGACTTCAACACATATGATGGCAGGGGAAGTTCGATTCCACTGGCACAACCCTTGGGGCTTCTTTTGCTAATCTCATGTTACTGCGTGTTAGGTAAAAGTTTAGTAAGAGACATTTGCACTTTTCAGTCTGTTACAGCGTGACAAATGTGTTATTTCCATTACAAATACTACTTTTACCGAAGGTGCGCGGGTTTCTTAGCATACACACCAACGTGTTTCTCGTTGGAAAACCAGCCCGACGAGGAACACGACGACTCCGGTCGAGGAAAAAGAGAACTTGCTTTCTTTTTTCCTCGTCGAGTTCCTCTACAGCAGGGGTGTCAAACTGGCGGCCCTCCAGCTGTTCCGAAACTACAAGTCCCATCATGCCTGTGGGAGTCATGCTTGTAACTGTTAGCCTTGCAATGCCTCATGGGACTTGTAGTTTTGCAACAGCTGGAGGGCCGCCAGTTTGACACCCCTGCTCTACAGTTTACTCAATGAAAAGCATACACACAGCCGTTTTACTCTGCAAAAAAGATCTCCCACCAAGTTTATTGATGGATTCTGTTGAAGAAACCGGTCGTGTGTACGCGGCCTGAGACATAAAAACTATGGGGGCACTAAGCAGCATCTAGTTGTCACTGGCAAATGGCCAGAAGCTTCCAATCCTAATTGGTAAATGACTGGAGCACTGACAGAAGTCAAAAATATACTACATGCCACTTTAACCCTTTCACTCTGTGTATAGGCACCAGTGTTGTAAGTAACGGAGTTACAATAAACGCAGTTACCTAACGCAGCCCCTTTTGAGGGTAACGAGTAATCTACCTGATTACTCTTCCCCTCACAGTAAGTCAGTTCCCATTACTTGGGCGGCATTACTGCAATTACATCTACCGCCACTAGATGACAGCAGAGTAATTGCTTCTCCCGGCGCTGTGAACATAAATATTGGTGGAACTCCGCTTTAGAATCATGTGACCGCTGTGATGTCCTGTCACAGCGGTCTGAAAACTCCCAATCGCAAGGAGCCCTGGATACAATGAGCCCCATCCGCCTCACACTGACCTATCACCGGGGAACAACTCACATCGATCACACACACTGTGTGCGCAACCTGATCAATGATCCGGGGAACACATGGCTGGAACAAAATATTCCACAGAACAAACGTTCCCTATACAACACAGTGTACACAGCGACATCTAATGGTCAACATGGTAAGTGCAGGACACCTATACAGACCAATGATCAGCAGGGTTTTTTTGGTCAGTGATTTCATCTCTTCATCAGACAACAAAGAAAAATCTGACATCCCCATTCCAGATCCCTTGCATCTAATAAAGCTTATATAAGATAAATAAAATAATAAACAATAAACTATAGAAAATTCTTATAAAGCCTAATATAAGATTTTAAATTACAGACTCTGTAAACGTCAAGGGAATGTATATTATAAACATACATTTTAATCCAGTTTAATCCAGTTTATAATTTGGATGTAATATGTAGCAGATGGATAAGGGTTTTAAGTCCTATTAGCTGCACATACATGGTGGGACGGATGCACCTAGGCTGGGATATACACAAGATCACCATTTGTTTCTGGTTTTCTTCTCTTAAGGATCTGGCATTCTTTTGTCTTGGAGTATTAACTCACTGCTCCCTGGTAGAATATTAAAAAAAAAATCCAGTTACTTTGCTGAGTAACTAATTACTTTTTCAATGTAGTAACTGAGTCACTAACGCAATTACTTTTTCGGAGAAGTAATTTGTAACTGTAACTAATTACTTTTTTAAAGTAAGATGAGCAACACTGATAGGCACATATGCAGCCTTACGCAAGTGGATGTTTTTCTGTGGGTGTTTGTGCTGTCACTAAAAGCTCCAGTTCTCGTACTACTATATGACTGGAGAGCCAGGAGGATCAACTCTCAATCACATGATCACCCTGTAATTGGCTATCACAGTGGTCAATCACTGTGCAACTTGCCCCTGTACTCTTTTCTCTTGAATGGAAAATAGAAACATTAGGGGTTAGTTATGAAAGGCAAATCCAGTTTCCACTACAAGTGCAAAGTGTGCTTGAAATTGCACTGAAAGTTCACTTGAAAGAGCAGTCTCTGTAGATCCAAGAGGGACATGCAAGGGAAATAAAAAAAACAGCATTTTAGCTTGCAAGTGATTTGATAATAAAATCAGCAGAGCTTCCCCTTATTTCAGATCTACCCCTCAGATTTACAGCAACTGCTCTTCCAAGTGCACTTTCAGTGCAATTTCAAGTGCACTTTGCAAAGTGGATTTGCCTTTTGTAAATAACCCCCATTGTATCTTATGCTGGCCATACACTATACGAAAATTGGTCGTTAAGAAAGATCTTTCCTTTTTCGGCCAGTTAATGGGCACAAAATCAAAAATCGTTTGGATGTTTTTGATCCGAAAAAGGACAAGTTTGGAAATTTTCTGCCGAACGAACGATAAATCGGAAGGCTAATGTGTTTCCCGTCCGGACTTTCGGTACCAGGTATATGTAAAAAAAATGAATCCTTTTTATTTTTAATGTCCACTGAACTCTTTCTAAGTCCGTCGGAATTTCCAATGGAAAAACGCAGATGGGGCACACACACAATCGGAATATCCAATGAAAAAATTCCATCTGACAAATTCCGATCGTGTGTACAAAGCATAAGAGTAAAATCCAATCCACACAGTAGAATAAATGCCCATTCAGTTTATTTTACAGCAGTGAGCAGGAAAATGTTAGCTCACAGCATCTGTAACATGAGATGTATTTTTAAAAGCATTAAAGATAAATAAAATATAAATACATAGGCGTAAGTGCAAATATGCGCCGTCGTATCTGTGCGCCGGACCCACAAACCAAGATACGCCTAAAAACAGACTTCATCCCACTGACTTAACTTGCCCACGCCAGCGTAGAGTGGGCGCATATTTACGCTGGACACATGTGGCTTTCCCATTGATTTTCTATTCAAATATGCAAATGAGGGAGATACGGCAATTCACGAACGTACTTGCGACCGGTGCATGATTTAAGCAGTTTACGTAAGTTTTATGTTCGGCTTAAAGTTATTCCCCATAGATGAGCCGCAACCCATGCAAAGGTATGGACCAGGGAACACAAGCCTACGTTTGTACGTTGGACGTCTGTGAATATGGGCCAACGTGGGTCTGGCTGGGTGTAGGTTACGTTCACGGCGTACAAAGTGATCCGGTGTACCTCAGGCAGTTGTTCCAATGTGGTTGTACGCATGCGCACGGGGATACGTCCATGTCCCGATACATGCGCAGTTCATTTTAAGTACTTGTCTGGCGCCCGGCCCATCATTTGCATGGGGTCACGCTTCATTAATATGGATCACGCCCACTTCCAGCCCACTTCCACCTACTTCCACTTACGCCTGCTTACGCCTATAAAATATACGCTATGCCGGCGCAGAGTTGGGAGCATTTGCTTTGTGAATTCCATGCTCGCCTCTCTGAGCTTAGCGGGCGTAGGTAAAAGAGATACGCTACGTCGGCATAAAGATGCGCCGATGTATGTGAATCCAGGCCATACAATTTTTAATATTGCCCATTAAGAAGCATTTCTACAAAGAAGAATTTCTTACTTCCTGGGAAAATAATGCTTGACTTAGGAATAGTTTACTTATAGGAACATCTGGTCCCAAGAGTAAACTTTTTCAATAAATTCTAACCACACTCTTGTGAAAAAAACATATTTCACGGTTGAAGAATCCACTCTGGAGAGCATTCCATGTCTTTCCCCTTGCATGTGCATGACTTATTGTATTAGATTTTGTTTAACAAAAGCAGGCCTTTTTTTCCAGATGTCTGGCATATGAGTTTTATCATCTTAAATGTTTTTTTTTTCAACCACAGATCTATTAGAATGGATATGTATGTCCAACATGAAGTTGCAAAGGGGGCATCTTTGTACTATTTAATACACCATCAGTTGTTCTTTAATTCTATTAAAGTGGTATTAAAGGCAAGGATTTAAAAAAAAAAAAAAAAACATGTCTTACTTTCCTGCTCTGTGCAGTGGTTTTGCACAGAGTAGCCCCAATCCTCCACTTCTTGGGTCCCCGCGGCACTCTTGGCCCCTCCCTCCTCCTGCCAAATGCCACCAGAGCAAACACCTAAGCAGGCCCGCTGCATGGCCCTACCCCCTCTGTCTTCCCATTGGCTCACTGGCTGTGATTAACAGCCATGGGAGCCAATGGCTCTCGCTGCTGTCTCAGCCAATGAGGAGGGAGAGTATCTGGAGAGCTGAGGCTCTCGTGCAGATCGCTGAATAGCGATGGGGTTTAGGTAAGTATTAAGGGGGCTGGGGGGGTACTGCACAGAGATATTTTTTTTACCTTCATGCATAGAATACATGAAGGTAACAAAAAAATATTAAGCCTTTAGGACTACTTTACTGTACACACGATCAAATCAAAATCCCCTGCCAGCAGACAGCTTGGTGACGTGGCGGTGACGTTGACACCGCCACGTCACCGCACCAGGAAGTAAATTACTTCCGCGCATGTGTCGAATCCATTTGACGCATGTGCGAGAAGATATGTCTGCTGGTTAGCATACTAACCAGCAGACATGTCGGACGGACGGGTTCCCAGCCGACAGATTTTAAAGCATGCTTTAAAATCTGTCGGCTGGCCAAATCCGTCTGCTCGCCCGTACACACGATCCAATCTGTCTGCTTGGACAGTCGGGCCGACCGTTTACAGCAGATAGATTTGATCATGTGTAGGCGGCCTAATGCCGCGTACACACGATCACTTTTTGTGATGAAAAAAAATGACGTTTTAAAAAACGTCATTTAAAATGATCGTGTGTGGGCAAAACGTTGTTTTATGTCTTCAAAAAAACAACCAAAAAAAAATTCCAACATGCTTGAATTTTTTGTGTCGTTTTTCAAAATGTCGTTTTTTGTGTCATAAAAAGTGACCGTGTGTGGGCAAAACGTTGTTTAAAACGACGTTTTTAAACCCGCGCATGCTTAGAAGCAAGTTATGAGATGGGAGCTTCAATGGAACAGAGTGTCGTCGAAAGTGTCTTACGTAACCGCGCTTTGCAAGAGCATTGTGGAAAAACAATGGTGTGTATGCAATGTCGTTTTTGAAAACGAAGTTTGAAAAACGTTGTTTTGTTTCGTCAGATAAAATGACGTTTTTTTTCATCACAAAATAAGACTATAATATGCCAAAAAAATCATCATACAACCATGTTTTGGGCTGAAAAAGAATTGTATGGCACTTGGGAGAAACTTACCAAAAAAGAGTAAGAACATACTAATCCCATATCATTACCAATCAAATCCCAACATACAAAGACCTTGACTAACTGTGTCAGGCCCTGTAAAGCTAGCTACATTAAAAACAAGGAGTTATGTATGTCATGCATAGCCTTAGGTACTGTATGCCTCTTTCCAAGCATACAGGTTAACAATGTTGGCTTACAAAGCTGATGGACTGTTGGGTGTGAATGGTTCTCTTTAAGATTACATCCTTGGTCACCCAATAACCAGGTATAATTTGCCATTTTGTGTTTCTTGCCATCACACTTCAATCTAGTTGGTGCACTTTGCTTATACTTTACTTATTATATTCTTTTAGGCAGATCCCTGGGCACTCCCCTCTAGGTGACCACCATTCCGGTCCAGTACCCTCCGTTCTGGCTACCTGCCTTTGTGAGATCTCAGCCCTGTGCTTTTCAGTTGCATTTGGCGTACTCACCTCAGCTTCCGGGACTGGCACCCTCATTTTTGGCTGTGGTTCAGCACTTACTCACTCCCACTACCTACACCATGTATTTGGTATGTAAGTTTAGGATTGGTATATACGTTTTTTCATCTTATGCTTAATGTTATTGTAGACTAATATATAATCTCATCCCCCAGATTTGGAGGCATCTGCCCCTGATGAGTGCATCTAGCATGAAACGTGTCGGGCAATCCAAAGATGTATATCTATTCCATATCTGATCCACTAGCAATAATGATCTACAATTTTCTACCTCATGTCATTTTAATCGCACTGTGCCACTTTAAGGAAGTATGTGTGTCATATGTTGTATTCATGGGAAGCTGTCTATTGTTTCTCATACTGTTTTGTATTATTTTTTGCTGACATTGTATATCTTTGATGTCCATGTTTCATATGTAAAGCCATATGTCATGCGTTTCCAAGTTGATATTAATATGTACCTTTGAATGTTCATTACAGTCATGTTTTCTATGTACAGCCCCATTGATTTAGAGAGTTATCACACATCATTATTCATGTCAATAAACATGTTTTTCCTTTTACATACTCCCACCCTGTCCGATTCCTCATTTGAAGTCCCAATCTCCCTGCTTTGTTAATTGTATTAAGGATGGAAGCGCAGACATGTGCTTCATTTAAAGTCCCATCTATGTTGATACATAGCCCCCCCCCCCCTCTTTGTCTTTAACATTACAAGGAATTTAATGCAACTTCCCAAAGGAAATAGTTAAATGACAGTGTTTCATATGGTTACTCTATGATGTAAACTTTTACTGTTGACTTAATTCACACCACATGTTTTGGCAGGATCCTTTAAAGTGGCCCTCCCATTTCTCTGACGTCAGCTTGGAAAGTCAAATACATCACCTTATTATAATTTAACTGTCTGTGTGCAGGCTTGTTATGCAGGCCTTCATATTGCTGCAGAATACATTAAGCAACAATACAATGTATATATTCAATTCATAGAAATATGTTTATTTATAGAGAAAAGATAAAATGTAGGCTTGTCTTTTTCCCTCAGGTCCCTGCCAATAGGGGGCTACATTCATGCCTGGATACATTTTGCAATAAAGTAAATGAACATAATGGGGTATGTTGGATCCCTTTTGCATGTTTTAACGTTAATCCCCTTGAAAGGTGCATTTTGCCGGACATACAAAGATGCAGCAAGAAAAATATTTTTAAAGCACCACTCTAAAAAATTGAGTTGTAAATACAGTAAAACCTTGGATTGCGAGCATAATACGTTCCATAAACATGCTTGTAATCCAAAGCATTTTTTACAGGATATAAAAGAGAAGAAGGGCACCTCTAAGGGTCCTTTCACACGGAGCGGACCGTTTTTCGGTCCGCCCCGTGTGTGTCTGTCGGCTCAGCGGGGGGTCCCGCTCAGCTGTCGGCGGACAGGGGCCGCCCTGCCTGTCCTCCGCTCTCCCCTATGGGGAATCGTATGAAAACTGACCGTTTGTCCGTCTTCATCCGATTGGTTCTGCCGGACGGAAGAAAAATAGGGTTTTCTTCCGTCCGAAAAACCGGATCCAGACAGACGCGGATCTTTGCAGGCGTTAGTGGATGCATCATCCGCTACCGGACGCGACCCCATAGGGACTTGTAAAAACGGACGAACGGAGGCAGACATGTGAAAGGGGCCTAAGTGTAGCAATAAGTTGCTAAAAGTTGTACCTTCATTAAATGTAACCATTTACACTTAGAGGCTCCTCTATTCTTTTTTTATACTCATTTGTGACATGACATTACTCTTATATCAAGACATCGCTTGTATATCATGGTCAAATGTATTAAAACATTTTGCTTGTCTTGCAAAATGCTCTTAAACCAAGTTACTCTCAAACCAAGGTTTTACTGTATTCACAAGCCTCACAACTGTTAGTGTAGTATTGTTTTCTTCGGTTTGGATCTTTTTGGGTATACCTGCCAATAGTTATGCTTATTTAAATGTTCTTGGCACATTGTGGCAGAATTATAAAAAGTATCCGCAACCTTAATGAAAAATTTTTTTTTTCTGTCTTTACCATGGATTAGTTAAAATGTTTATTTTTGCCCCTTACCTGACATTTTCTCTTGGTAGGCCAGCCAGGTTAAAGCAGAGTTCAACCCAAACAGATATCTGTCTAATACAGGTATTTTGCTCCCACTTCTGGGCATAGATACCCGAGCCAGCCTTGGGTATCTACGCCACCTCCGGCGTCTGCTCCGGCGTCATCCCCGCTGTCTTCTGGGAGACACAAAGGTCCCAGAAGACAGCAAGGACCAGTAGGATCGCACAGCGCGAGTCACACATGCGCAGTAGGGAACTAGGAAGTGAAGCCGCAAGGTTTCACATACTGATTACCTTACCGAATATGGTGACACCTCCACCCGAGAGCCGAGGGACAGATCGACTTTGGGTGCCAACATCGTGGGCACGTTGAACAGGTGAATGTGCTTTATTTTAAAAGTCAGCAGCTGCAGTATTTGTAGGTGCTTACTTTAAAAAAGAAAAAAAATGAGGCGCAACACCACTTTAATCTATCCCAATCTGAAATTTCTGCTTGTTTTGGGGCACTCAGTCTGGGTTCTGTTGTGGCTTGGAGGAGAGAGAGAGAGAGAGAGAGGAGAGAAGTAGAGAGAGAGAAAGTGAAAGAAAAAGAGAGAAATGTGTCTATATGTATTTATTGATTTAATACAGGTATTTACAATATTACGCAGCGCTTTACATATTGTACATACAGAGTGGTCCCTGCCCACAATGAGTGTACAATCTAAGGCCCTATCTCACATACAATTTATAAAACTGAACTGAAGAAGCTGTTTCCTTCATACATCTATTTGTGGATGTTAAATTAAATATACTGTACATAGAAATTGACATTATATATCCAGTTGACGACCACCCCATAGCAGATTTAGTGCTACAGGGTGGCCGTTCTGTGCAGAATCATGTATATATATATATATATATGACCTGCATTTCTGGTAAGTGGTGCGCACCGCTTCTGCTGTGATGTTTAACCCCTTCCCAGCCATTGTCATTGGTACATCGACAGTGCATATTTCTAGCATCGATCACTGTATTAGTGTCACAGCTTCCCACAGAGTCAGTGTCAGTTTGTGTCAGATTGCACGCCACAATATCGCAGTGCTGCTATAAGTCGCCGAATGCTGCCATTGTATAAAAAAAAAAAAAATCAAGTACATATATAACCATAATTTGTAGATGCTATAACCTTTGCAAAAACCAATCAATATACACTAATTGTTTTTTTTTTTTTTTTGTTTTTTTTTTACCAAAAATATATAGCAGAATACTTATTGGCATGATTTATGAATAAATTAGATTTTTTGCAAATATTCGTATTGGATGTGTTTTATAGCAGAAAGCAAAATTGTATTTTTTTTTTTATTTCAAAATTGCCTGTCTTTTTTAGTTTGTAGCACAAACAAATGAAAAATGCACCAAAAGAAAGCTCTGTTTGTGGGTAAAAAAATAACATACATTTCATTTGTGTACAGCATTGTAAGACTGTGCAGTTGTCAGTTAAAGTAACACAGTGCACAGTGTCGTATCGCAAAAAATGGCCTGGTCATTAAGGGGGGAAGAGGGCTGGATTGGGCGTAAATCTTCCGGAGGTCAAGTGGTTAAACAAATAAGCATATATTGTTATTATTATTACTATTATTATTATTATTATTATTATCATTGTTGTTGTTATAATTGCTACTAGTATTATTATTGTAGTTTGTGTAAGTTATGTAACGCATATAAGGAGTTAAATGATTGAGTGAGCGAGTTACAGATCGCATTGTTTAATTTTAACAGCATATTCTTTGATTCATATCACTGCTATACATATTGTTGCTATTAAATAAGCTTGGATCATTTTTCTTATGGCATATTTGTATATGTATACTTATTTTTTGGAGATATAAAGTAAATATCTAGTATAATTTTTAAGATGTTCAAAAGATATCCACAAGGTGGCAGCATACAGCTACACTTATTATATTTTTCCTCATAATACAGTCATATATGGAAAAAATCCAGTCTCCACAATATGATCCAAGTCTTTTGACTTTTCTCCAATGCGCTCACATAAAAATCAGGCTTCATAGTAGAATTTTCCTCCACATGTGACCAATCAATGTTCTAGAAGGGAGGAGGAGGTTTAGAAATGCTGACCCCGTAACTTGAATGTCTTAACCATTAACTGTTGCATGAAAAACAAAGTAGTCTTACTTGAATATTTCTGTATCTTTGGAAGCTTTTTTACATCTTCTTCAAAGTGATTCCTCTGAGCATTTTATGTTCCGAATCAACTCCTGCGCATTCGCAGAAAGAGGAGCAATTATACTTTAGCGTAAAAGTCCTGGCTGTATTCTGTGCCCATCTGTGGCTCCCCATATGTAGATAATAGCCAGGATTTTACACTACAGCTTATTTGTGCTTGTTACCCTCCGTATGGAAGAGCCCTTAGGGGTATTTTTTAGGACAAACCACTAGGCTTGTTAACCTGCACTTGCTCAAGCAACAACTTTAACAAAATAATAAAAATGTAGATTTCCACACTTTGAAGACAGTGCCACTTTTAACAACTTGTGCCAATGTTTTAAACTGCCCGCCCATGTTACATCTACCAACAACAATGTCATGTTGGGCCAATAATAATTGAATAAAATGAACATATCATTTAGTTAGGTCACTCTACTCCACACACTACATAGTTTTTGACAAAAAAGGCGATTGTATATCGACAGGCAGCTTTAAGTATAATTTAGCCCATTCCATCCAGTCTAGCCACCAGTGGTGGCCGTTAATGCACACGATTAAAGCCCAAGGCTCTAATTGCCTTAAAAAAGGTTGGGCTCGGGGGAAAAAGCACTGCGTCCAGAGTCCACCTAGTGTGCGACATTAGCGAATAAATATTTTTTAATGTCTTCCAGTTTCTCCTCCCAGGCAAATCAGGAAACAGACCCTGAGACCTGATTGGCAACGAGTCCTAAGTCCTTATTGGCTGGAAGGAAAAGCAACTGCCGGGTCTCGGGAGGAGACACAGGGAGAAGTCGCCGAAACCGCGACCTGAATGGGGTAGGTGTGGGGCTGGTGGGCAACGGGTGAGCAATGCAGCGATCGAGCGCCGGGGAAACGCCAATCGATCGAGGGTCAGGGGTGGGGGTAGTTGGCTGGCTAGCACCAGCCGCCACAAATAGCCGCAGTATATATCTTAAATCGGAGTTCCAGTCCCTCAATTTTTTGTTACCACGTCTATGGTAACATTTGGATAATGTCAGTAATGTGTTCCTTCTTGTTTTTTTCAAATCATGAAAAACTAACCTGATCTTAGAAGCAGGCAGAGCCCATCATTGTTGTGGGCATCTGAAGCCTACTTGTCTTCATTTCCGGGATTCAGTACAGCTGGCTACCCAGCATGCACCTCCCAATCTCACCCATTTGCAGTAATGCCACTGCACATCGCTTTTTCTTCCTGCCAGGTTGCCATAGCAATAGCGGCATCGGTGGAAGTTTCTGTCCAAATGTTATGGCAACCTGTCAATCAGAGGACAACCCAGAAGGTAATTCAAAATTAAAAACAGTGCCTAACTCCTCCCGTTCGTGTCATTTTCAGTCTGGAAATGACGTGAGATTTCAGTAATAAGCGATTGCCATGAAATAGATGATATATCCGTGGGATGAGATTTGCTATATCCCTAGGCGGCCAGAGCCGGATGTGCTCCAGAAAATAATTGCTAAACAGGTATTTAGAAAAAAAAATGCCATTTTGAATAGCATTGCGGATGGGCATGGGTATGTTAGGACTTACAAAAATGGGTGCTATGTGCTTGAGAGATCCAAATACTACACTGAATGTAAACTGATTTGCTTGCATGAACTTTTGCTCTAAAGTTCTAGACTGCTAAAATGTATTTGGATAATAAACCTGACATGAGCCAGATGTTTAATGCATACAGCAATAGCATTACATGCATTTGTGGAAAAAGTCACAATGAATACTGCCAGAGGCACATTCCCACAGGTCCAGTTTTGCAACCTGGAAAAATCCTTGCAAGTGAAAAATGTATAGTAACACCCCTCTAAATGTAGATGGGGTGATAGTGAAAGGATGTGGTCATGCGTGACTTAGGAGTGAATGTAAAATACAGAGAATGTTACAACCACAAACTTCAGCTTATTTTTTTCAATATCGGCAAAAGTGATCAACTCCATGAGCAAATAAGGCGGATAAATCTGAAATCAGAGCAATCTGCTTGTGTGCGTTCTTTCATGTTTGAGTGAAAAGAACTCAGTAAGAGTACTTAACTGTAGTAAGCTTTGTGTACATTGAAGTGCTGATAAAACTTGGAATTTGGCAAACTTCCAGAGTGAAATATCTAACCCGAGGCCTTTTTGGGATCATCCAGAAGTCACTATCTCAGCACAGCACAAAACAGCAAGCAAACATCAATCTTTCCGCGGAATCAACTGGGTTCCTTTTCTTTATTTCATTTTACACATCACCAAAACACACGTGCCACTAAATCAGAAGCATAAAAACACAGTGGTGATGTATTAGAGACTTTTGTTTTATGGCAGAAATGCAAATTTCTACTCTTCAATGAGTAATTGCTGGTAATGCAAAAAAAAAACTGCTAGTAACTGAACAGACGTTTACTAAATGTCTATACGTAAAGCAGTAGTAAACTTGAGGGTGGGGGACTCTCCCTGTAAGGTAAGGGCATAATGTGCTAGTATGCATTGCATACTAGCACATTATGAAAAACTTACCTTAAAACAAACCCTTCCAGCGGTGCACTGCAGAGGCTTCCACCTTCACCTGGTCTTCCTTCTGGGTTTGTGGGCTACAGCCTCTTGAATAGCCGAGTCAAAATTACATCGGAAAGTCTCAGTCACGTTTAGGAGATATTAATTTTACCTACAGGTAAGCCTTATAATAATATATAATATAATATATAATATAATATATATAATATATATATATATATTATATATATATATATATATATATATATATATATATATATATATATATATTATATATAATATATATATATATATATATATATTATATATTATATATAATAATAATATATATAATATAATATATAATATAATATATAATATAATATATAATAATTATAATATAATACAGCTTACCTGTAGGTAAAAATAAATAAAGAAAGTTTACTACCATTTTAATGACACTTTGACACTAAGAATACTAAAGCTGCTGACTGGTAAGTCATTATATTTCTACCGCTTTACAAAACTCTAATTCAGCCACGCATGGAGTATGCCATCCAGTTCTGGTCCTCAGTGCACAGTAAGGATGGGCTGGAACGGGGGAAAATCCAGAGAAAAGCAACAAAGCTGATAAGGGGACTGGAGGACCTCAGATATAAGGAGCAACTGCAAACAGTAAACGTATTCTGCCGGGAGAAGAGACCCTTAAGAGGGGATATGATAACGACTTTTTTCCATTGAAAATTCCGACCGGGTGTATGCCCCATCGGACTTTTTTCCGAGGAATTATATCAGAGTTTAGATAGAGAACATGGAATTCCGATGTTAGTTTGGCCGGGCAAAAGCCTTATCGTGTGTACAAGGCATAAGAGTTAATATGGGAAAAAGGTGTCTCCTCTCCACTGATGCTTTATTACCAATCCTTGTTTCTCTAATAACCCCAAATTTTCAAAATCCAATTGTCATTGGGACAGAAAGTGAGGTGAAATCTTCTGAACAGGGGCACAGACAGCAAAACAAATGTTACAGGGGTGATAACCCTTCACTATATCATCCAAAAATCTTAAAAATATTATTTTTTGGCTTGAGCTACACTTACAAACAGATTCAACTTAAAGCGGAGTTCCACAATAAAAATTAACTTTCTATTAACAGCTTGTCTTTAATGTAGAAAAAAAAAAACGTAATCTGCCTAGTTCCTGGTTCTAGGTGGTTCAACTTCCTGTCTTAAGACCCCATTGCCTCCTGGGAAATGATGACACTAATTTCCCAGGAGTCTCTGGGCATTACTGTGCCTAAAAATCACCCAGCATGCACCTCTCCCTGAAAACCAGGGGGAAAAAGGAACTGGGCTTCACATGCCCACACATATGATGGATACGGTCACAACATGAGCTGGAGGATATAAGGCAAGTGTTTGCAATGATTTCTGAAAAGATTGAGGAGCTAATAATATGTTTTAGGGACTATTTAATGTGATTAATTTTAGCTTGCGAAAAAAATAAAAAATGATGCCCGAAACCCCACTTTAAGAACAAGCCTACTGTCCCTGTCTTGTTTGTAACCCGGGAACCGCCTGTATATTATTGTGTTTGTAAATGTACGCCTTGGCAGTGCTCGGCTACCAATGCCTTTTATGACAAAAGCTTGCAAATTGGCCTCGAACAAAGGCAGAAAAAATAAGATTTGGCTTCCATTCAGTGGGGTTTAGTGGATTTTTTCTAGATTGCCATACCTCCTCAAATTGAACTTTGCCTCATTTTCTCATTTTCCTACTCACTGTAGGCAGTGTAGCAGTAGTAATAACCAGTCATTAACAGGTTAACAAGCATACAGCAAAAAATAAAGACATACTGCATAAACAGCACATAAATATAGGAAAATTAGAAAGTGACAGATCCCTGAACAGGTTACAACTAGAAAACGATATGTGCACAGAGGTGAGATATGTACAGACAATTAACAAAAAAATACCTTTCCTCAGCCCCAGGTAGCCAGCGAAAGAGAACCTAACTATAGAATATCTATATGTTTCTAACATAAATAAAAAAGGAGACTCCGGGGGGGAATTAATGTGAAATCACGTTTCATATTTGTTCACAGAGGTAACCTGACTTAATACTGACTGAGACCTCTACTGTTCATCTAAATGGACAAGGAGGAACAGTCCACTTTCATTGCATAGGGTAATGATATTTTCCAGGAACAAGTAAGTAGAAGTGCTTCTCCTCTCCCCTAGGCAAAACTAGCAATTAACCTGTAGGTAAAAAGAATATCTCCTAAAACTGTACGGTTTAGGTGATATTCCCCTCACAATGAGCCGTTGACTGCAGCGGCGCATGCGCTGGGGGGTTCCTCGGCTAAAGGCCTGGCAGCCGCCGGACCTTGCCGGAAAGAAGTCTCCCACGCGCGGGAGTGACGACAATGCCGCTCCAACCACTCACAGCGCTGGAGTGGCGATACCCAGAAGACACGCCGAGGCAAGATGCCATCTCCCTTGGTGTGGACCAGGTAAGTTTCCCACGCCTCGTTCCAAGGTAAGTATTTCATAATGAGCTAGTATGCGGTGCATACTAGCTTGTTATGCCTTTTGCCTTACAGGTATGCAAAAAAATAAAAAAATCTCCCGCGGGTTTACTACCGCTTTAATTGCTCACACCTTTCCTCTGCTGTTTATACATTAATTCCAACAGCTGTTGCTTTTTAACTTTGTTATATTTGGTGTAAAACACTGGGGGGGGGCTTCACCTGTCTTGTCTTGAGTAAGTCTGGACTTAGTCTGTGTCAAAGGGATGGGGCTACTGTTCTCAGTGTATTCACTGCTATTTATTTCTCCCATACATACACTATATTGCTAAAAATATTACGACATATCTACCTTTACACGCACAGGAACTTTAATGGCATCCCAGTCTTAGTCTGTAGGGTTCAATATTGAGTTGGCCCACCCTTTGCAGCTATTATGCCCTGTACACACGACCGGTTTTCCTGACATGCCAAAACCCAATGTTTTTCCCAACGTGATTCCTCTCAAGCCTGCCTTCCATACATACTTTGTCCAACACATACGTACGATGTTCCATTCAAATGGCACCACCCTTTGGGCTGCTTTTGCTGATCCTCATGTTAATAAAAGTTTGGGGAGAGACGATTAGCGCTTTTCAGCCTTGTGCTTTTCAGTCCGTAACAGCGTGACGAATGTGCTAACTCCATTACAAGCGCTAGTTTTACCAGAACGAGCGCTCCCGTCTCATACTTGATTCTGAGCATGCACTTTTTTTTCACCTTGGAAAAGCATACACACGAGCGGTTTTTCGTAACGAGAAAAAGACTGACGGAAAACACGACGGGAGCAGGTTCTAATATTTGTGCGGCAGTTTTCTCGTCGGGAAAACTGGTATGGAGCATACACGCGACTGGTTTTCCCGACCAATCTAAAAAATTGCAGTTTTCTTATCAGAAAAAATGCTCATGTGTACAAGGCATAACAGCTTCAACTCTTCTGGGAAGGCTGTCCACAAGGTTTAGGAGTGTGTCTATGGGAATATTTGACCTTTCTTCCAGAAGCACATTTGTGAGGTCAGGCACTGATGTTGGGACAAAAAGGCTGGCTCACAATCTCTGCTCTAATTTATCAAAGATGTTCTATTGGGTTGAGGTCAGGACTCTGTGCAGCTCAGTCAAGTTTCTTCACCACAAACGTGCTCATCCATGTCTTTATGACAGGGGGTTCATTTGTACAGTTCTGAGAGGTCACATCCCCCTTGTTGCATGTCTGAATGAGCCCTTCATGTATTTATATCAGAAAGAAATGTGCATGTATTATGTGTATACATATGTGTATATATGTGTAATTATCATATAGATCGTGGCTTTCAGACAATATATCATTTTGTAAACTTTCATGTCTGCCAATAATATCCAAGTTGGTTCAGCACAATGGTAGGTCATGCCTGACAGTTAAAGGGTTAGTGAACTGCAGTGATTGGTGTTTGTTTGCCAGAAGTTTTAATGCTAGTAATTTTTCTTAAACTCAACTGGAATTCATCTGCTTTACTGTATTGCTATATATATGAGTCCCTCCCATATTTCCTGGCCAAGCTCCAGGATTTTCATGTCGCCTAATTTCCAGCCAAACTGGGTGACTTTGAAAAGCTGTTGGATATTTTCCTTTTCAAAAGTCTGCCAACAAAGATTTGCCATAAAGTGCATATCCAGCAAAAACTTTTCCCTTTAGTTTTTCAATAGCATGGTGACCAATTATAATCCTATTCAGGTTTTACTGTTATCAGCACAGAGATGTAGGAGTATTCATACAAATCTGCGGAGCCATTCGTGCTGTGAAAATGCATGTGCATTCATTTTATGCAAATAGTGGCAAAATCTAAGTTAGTAAGCTATTTTCTCTCCAGGTTGAATGCTACTTATCCATAAAGAATATTGTGAATCAGGGCATTACTGCATTATGGACACTAGATGGAGTTGATGGTCATAGAAAAAAAAAAAAAACTATTTAGTATAATGAATATGTTGAAGGTCAGTGCCATAGCATCAGTGAGAGTAATAGATGCACTAAGTGGCCAGGGAGAGTAATACATGTTTTGGTATCAGCAGGTACCAGGAATAATAAATGGCGATTGGCTTATCGCCATTGGCTTATCCGATTGGCCGGCCTGAACTTCCACGTCACTTCCGGTGCGACGACGGCACGCCACGCTCCACGGTGGAACGCACGTCGCATCCGATCGTCTCTTCCGGTATCCTCGTTTGTGTAACATCCACGGCCAGGGGCAGACTGAAAACTCATGGGGCCACCGGGCAATAGATGATTATGGGCCCCCCCGGCTTATAGAGGGCCACCACGCCAGGAGGCAGGGCAGCTAAAATCTCAGGATTTTCACATCAAAAGCATGTCAGTTTCAAACATATCAGGGACAAATGTAAAAAAAAACACAGATTGTTACATACTGTCCCTGGTTTTATTGAACCTGGCAACCCTGAGCCCGAGAGCTCCAATGGTCAGTCCGCCCTGTCCGCTGCTTGTAGCGGCCCTGGACTTGGATTCCCATGGATGACGACAACTGTGACTACCTACCTGCATCTGTATTAATGCCCGTGCTATTCCTTTGTTTGTGAATAGCCATCTCACTGTTTTGTATTTATTGTTTATTAAATGCTGGCTTACTGCACTTAGATTGGCGCATCTTGCTTTTTGTTTTTCTGATTCCACCAGGAATAAAAAATACGGTGATGTTGTTGAGAGTAATAAATGCCCCAGCACCAAGGAGTAATAAATACTGTGGCATCACTGGAAGTAATACATTCCCTTGTGTCGGTAATGATTAGGAGGAATAGTGCCCCATCATTGGTGTCAGTGGGAGGAATGGTGCACCATCAATAGTCAGTGGAACAAATATAACAGCCCAACTTGGTATTCAGTGGTCATTGGGAAGAATATAATGGTCCACCATTGGTGTTCAGTGTTCACTTACATCTGTGCAGGCTCCATATTCTATGTCACTCTTTGTGGTAAAGTCAGAATCAGGAATATATTACTGGGATACTTCCCATGATAGACTCCTGTGTGGTGGAACACTCTGCATTCCAGCAACCTGTACCCGATTCCACTCTGCAATCAGAAGACCCCATCCTCTAGCTTGCCATGAGAAAACCTTGTATGCAGTGCTTTATTTTTGGGGCCAGCATACAGCAGTCAGCTTGCTGTAACTGTCCCAAGGGCTGTAGACTGGGGTCCATTGACCTATTATCTTTAAATTCACAACAGTGTGGTCTCTTTTAATCACTTCAGCCCGGAAAGGTTTTACCCCCTTAATAAGCAGAGCAGTTTTTGCGATTTGGCACTGCGTCGTTGTACCCTAACAAAATTGATGTCCTTTTTTCACACAAATAGAGCTTTCTTTTGGTGGTATTTGATCACCTCTGCGGTTTTTATTTTTTGCGCTATAAACAAAAAAAAACAATATGTTTTACTTTTTGCTATAATAAATATCCCACATTTATTTATTTTAAAACAAATGTCTTCATCAGTTTAGGCCAATATGTATTCTTCTACATATTTTTGGTAAAAAAAAAAAATCGCAATAAGCATATATTGATTGGTTTGTGCAAAAATTATAGCATCTACAAAATAGGGAACAGATTTATGGCATTTTTGGTGATCAGTAATTTTTAGTGGGACAGTGGCATTGCGGGGGACAAATCGGACACTTTTGACACTTTTGTTGGACCATTGACATTTCTACAGTGATCAGAGCTAAAAATAGCCACTGATTACTGTATAAATGTCACTGGCAGGGAAGGGGATAACACTAGGGGGCGATCAAGGGGTTAACTGTGTTTCCTATGAGTGTTTTTAACTGTGGGGGGGTGGCATAGGTGTGCGCAGCCTACTAAATTAGGGTGTGCACCCCAAAGCTTAAACACACATGCATATATATATATATATATATATATATATATATATATATATACATGGCAATGGACAGTGTCAGTAAAACAGTGTCAGTGGGCAGGGACTGTTGTCAGAAGTTTATTTGTAATAGTATTTTATTAATACTTTTTACAACTTGATTTTAATATTCTTTTTACAATATTTTTTTACAATCATTTTTTTATATTTTCTTTTACAATTTTTTAGGAGCACCTTTGGGGGGGGGCTTTGGTTAGATATCAGGGGCCTAAACAGACCCCTGATATCTTACTTTTGAGACAGAGAAAGGGGCTGAGAACAGAGATTCCCGGGTTCCTTTCTCTGCAGTCAAGCAGCAGGGTGAATCCTTGCAGCACGGGGTGATTAGGGTGTGCCTGGGCACACCTGGCACACCCTGTGCGCACACCTATGGGGGGTGGGCTTTCTGGGACATGACAGAGAACAGTGGATCCCTTTCATGTCACCTGTCAGAACGAGGAAATGCCTTCTTTCCTGTTCTGCCTGTGTACAAGGCAATCACAGGCCACCGGAGGACAACGAGTCCTCCCGAAGTACGGGCATGCTCCACCCACCACTGAGCCTGCGCGAGCCGCCATACAGGAGAGCCATTGTGCTGCCGTCAAACGATGGCGGCCGGTCTTTAATCGGTTAAACAATACTTTATATTATATCTATTTAGTGATCTGATTTGACTTCTAATATGATAAATTGAGATGGTCCAAATATAAAATATATTCACATGGTAGATTCTGAAGTTATAACATTATTCTATGCTTATTATATACTTAATTATCTGCAAGCCTATTTAACCCAGCAACGTGCTCCATTTCATAGTCCTATTTTCCATGATGAAGAGGACAGCAGAAGAATGATTAATATGGAAACAGTTTGGGGTATTTATTCAGCTGTAAAGAATTAGGTAAATGCTATTTCTGTTATTCTCCTTGTTTATATATTTTCCGTACCACGAACATTAAACTTTATTCACTAATTCACTAATTCTGGGTGATGTGTGTAACTGATTAATCACTCGGAGGAATAAAGTAGATGCAAAGGGTTAAAATACCATGTAGCACAAAAAGCAAGATCATTAGCTGAGACATACTTAGCCAGGACCACCTAGTAGGGAAAAAAATACATGTGTATATCATAGCTGACTGTTGTGTGCTTCCAACACTGTTGCCTGGGAATGAAAATCTAGCAGAATAAAAAGTACGCCTTCATTTGTATTTTCATAGCTTCGAAAAGGGTGAATCCACATGTTGTGCAGTTGTGGGCCAGTGCTTAGAACAGCAGAGTGGTATGTGGAGAACACTAAACTACAACAATGGCAATTTTTCTTTATTTTTCCATTGTTTGTCCACCATGGATACATCGGTAAAATGTGGAATGCTGAAAAAGAAGGCATAATTGGAGCTTCTGGGAGAGGAGACAAAGCACTATACCTCATATATCTTTCAGCCATTCTTTCTTTCTCTGCATGCTTCTCGCTGTTGGGCAAAAAGTGAGAGATGTGACTAATATATATATATATATATATATATATATATATATATATATATATATATATATAATTGGCAAGCAAGAATGTACTCTGAGGGAAACCTGTAGATTGACAGAAGAGATATGATCTGGCTTCAGGCAATTCTACATTGATAAATACTAATGCTCGATTAGCTGCCATCTCTATGGGGAAGTAACAACAACTAGCTGTCATTATAACAGATAGTAACCATACTGCTTTGAACAAGTATAGTGCAGAAACTCACTAATATGCAGGTTGCACAACACATCTAAGGAAACTTCACTAGCATTTTTTCCTGATACCCCAACATTTTTTATATAGTGCGAAAGGAACCCTTCTTTTGGGATTTTGCCTGTGTACCTGTTGGGAAATATTTCCTTCACTTCCTGTTGGGTCATCAGGACAGTAATTCAATATTATGTCTCCGGTGGGAACACAGACAGCAATAAAAACACAACTGTTAAGCCTCGTACACACGGGCCAGAATCTCGTCGGAAAAAAACGTTGTTTTTCCTAATGAGATTCTTGGCAAGAATCTCTTGCCGCCCGAGTGTACAGACTCTCCTTTCAATGGAACCGCAGTTCTCTTGAGCATGCGCTCGTCACATCACCGCCATCTTGCTGCACCCTACCTATGCCTAGGAAGCTAGGTAGGGTAGGGCACAGTCAGTGGGGTTTCACTGAGGGTCCTTAAACACACAAAGAGGGGTTTTGCCTGAAGACAAGCAGGGGATTGTCTTTTCCCCAGTGGTCTTTCTGCATACCAGGTGGCATCTTTCTATGCCTGCAATGGGTTCTTACCATATGGTGGTGAATTAGCGACATAACTTTTTTGATAAAAAAAATAATCAGCAGCAATAATTCTACATTTTGCTCCAGTGTTCCCCTCTCAACAGTAAGGCACACACAGGGGTTGATTTACTAAACTGGAGAGTGCAAAATCTGGGGCATCTCAATAATGGTGGAGGATTGTTTAAGTAAGACTTTCCCAGTGACGATTCTCCCTTTATCCAGTGGCTATGCAGTATACTGTCCCCAAGCTAAGGTTACTGGCCCTTATGATCTGAGACCTCTTTTAGGTCTAGTTCTGGTGACCCTAGTGACACCCCTGGATTCCCTTACTTTGGAGAGATTACTTTTTGTTTCCTGTTTTGACTATGGAACAGGAAGTAAAGGGAAATCGGTTCCATGGTACACAGATGGTAAAAAGGGGTTATAACCCACCCTTACCGTATCCAAAAAAAAAAACATTTTTAATTTAGTTCTACTTTAATTTGGTAAGGAACATCCCTGTTCTGAGGTCATTACAGTCACTATAATATGTATATGTGCCTGCATTATTTTCTTAACTGCTAATTGCTCATGACATTTACTCATGCACTGATAGTTCATGTCCGATAGGCTTTCATTACATTATATACATTCGTTATCTTTAAAGCATAGAATATTTTAGGAAGAATCCAACATTTGTAAAAAAAACAATGGTCAATGTAGAGGATCTGCACAAGAACACCATCCCTGCCAAAGTTGCTTACAAGATGTTTGGCTTTCTTCATTGACACACCACAGAATCTCTTTCACATGCTCAAAAAGGACTTATCACATTGTTGGAAGCAACAGGCCTCCTCTTTGACAATAGAAACTAAGTAATTATATCTCCTTGATTTTGGTGGAAACAAAATGGGGAGGTGAGCAACACAGAGTGGGGTTTTTAAAGTAGGATATGAGCTGCTGCTGCTGCTGCTGCTGCTGCTGCTTAGTAGTTCTACCAGTGATTTTTTGGGGGGATAATATTCCCACCAGTGGAGGCAGGAACATTTGGCACTGTTATCAACAGTGGAGACTCAGACAGGGATATTGGACAACATTGTTATTGTTGGAGCCAGCGAGATTTTGCAATGGTTTTATCAGACTTGGCATTTGGAAAACTGGTTATTTTGCCACTACTGAAGCCAGATATATTGTATTGTCGCTCTCTCTCCCTCCTAAAGCCCACTGTTGGCTGACATCACTGAGCTTGTTCAAGCTCTAAAAAGATTCTGACTTTACAGTTGGGATCTACCCAGATGCCTAAACCAGCAGCTGTCTTAGTCTTTCAGCGAGCCACTGGGAGACTGACCCAGCCTCCTCCACACCCCAACGATGACTGATAGTCACTGGCTCACTGCTCACTTAACACTGAGAACTGAGTGACCATCGCTCTTTGATCGCTCAGTTCTCAGTCCTAGAAGCATCGGGGGATGGATGCAGTATTGGACTGATGCTGCATCCACCTAGGTGAGTATATATTATGATTTTTTTTAAGACTCGCACACAAAAAAAATAACTTTACAATTACATTAAATGAGAAATCGTTGTCTAAAGAGCAGAATGTGCAAGGAAAGGCACAAGCAAGACAGAAAAATTCAAGACTCATAAAGCTTTATATAAATTAAGCATTCAAAAGATATTGCAGGACAGAAAGGAGTTGCTCTACTAAAACTGGAGCATGCAAAATCTCTGTGTAAAAGCCAATCAGCTTCCAAATTTTATTTTCAAAGCTTAAAACCGGGTTCCAACCACAATTATCATTTTTTAAATGTATGTCCTTTCATCCTGCGTTTTTATAATATAAATCCGGTCACTTTCCATTTTACAATCCGCCGCCGCTCTGCATAGTTATTCAAAAAAGATAGTTTATAAAACTATGTCTACACGGTTGTCATTTTGCTTGTGGGCATTGTGAAGCCAACAAGCACTTACTTCCTGGAAGTCTTGGATGGGGAGTGATAATTGGGCAGCGCACTGCATCCTGGGAAATGATGACACACATTTCCCAGGAGCATTAGAGGGAGATGATGTCAGAATCCTATGTGATTCCAAGGGGAGATTTCGTGGGACGGCAAAGCAACAGGCATTTTACAGATGAGTAAAAAAAAAAATGTTTTTTTCTTTTTTTCTTTTTTAGGTCTAATGAACACAATAATGAAAAAAACATTTTGGGATGGAAACTCCACTTTAATTAAATAAGCTGAAGTTACTGTTCACTTTGCAAAAGGGATTTTTGCTTTTCACAGTAATTTCCCCTTAGTGAATTAAGTGAGGCTTTGCTTATTTTTATCATCCAATTGTGTACAAGCAAAAAGAACGCTTTTTTTCCCCCTACGTGTTTGAATATTCCTTTCATTGCTAATCTTATCCACATTCACAAAGGTAAGGGGAACATTTCCTTTCACACCCTATTTTTCTTTAGTAAATTAACCAAAGGAGGTTGGATATCTAAATAAATAAATAAATAAATATTATCAACTGTCATTTTAAAGTATTCAAATTATATTGCTATGTTATTGCAGGATGTACAGTATATGCTAATAGGACTCTTTCATTTTGGCATACATGTACTTTAATGTAAAGACAATAAATAAAGAATGTTTTACATGACACCCACCAAAATAACATGCCAGTAAAAAGTGTAAGTTGGTAAAATCTGAAATATTTTTCATATGCTTTGTATTCACAGGCACTGCTTTCAGGACTTTGTGATCTATTTTCAGATTTTTTCAATAAAAAAAAAGTACCATATTTATCGGCGTATAACGCGCACAGGCGTATAACACGCACCCTAACTTTAAGAGGGCAATATCAGGAAAAAAAAACTGCCAGAGACCCCTGCGTAGAACACGCAGGCACAGTTTACACTCTATTTTCAGAGTAAAAAAGTGAGTGTTATACGCCAATAAATACAGTAATAAAAACAACCTAAATGATATAGAGTTAAGATTAAACTGCTGCGCGAAAGCCACTATGATGTCCTTATTCAAAGTACAGGCGCACAAAATTATTGGGATTTGAATACCTTTAAATCTTAACACATAAAAGTTAAACACAGACGATTTTCACAGTGAAATGCCTCAGGATGGGTAAATAGGCTGTAATGAGTTGTATGGCATTAAACACCGAAGCAATTATGACCTATTATATTTTACAGTTTTGGATTTGGATATAAAATTGTCATGTAGGATTTAGCCTTAAGCTATTATGTTAAAAGAAAGCTAAATTCCACAAAATTCTTGTAAAAGGGACAAGCTAAAGAAAATTATACGGTATGGCCACTACACAAGTCTGAATAGTAACCTGAGAAGACTTTCATTAAAAACAGACATAGTATCTAAGCAATAGAGGGGGGGGGGGGGGGCAATTAATTAAACATATTGCAATGTGAGGTATAATGTATATGAAAGTCAGTACACCTAAAATCATTAGGCTTGTTCATATAGAAAGATTATGACATTTTGTTTATAGCATGTTATAAGTGAAAGCAAACATCTGTCTTATTTAAAGTTGATTTGGAATTGAATTTTAGGAATTTTGAAGGAATTTCCATTGGATGTCTTGTCTTTGATTTGAGATGAATACATTTACAAGTTACAACATATAAGTAACCAATACACAGCAAACATTTGGGTTAAATTGTCCTAATTCCACATACTATGTTGCGATGCAAAGCAACTGCACATTTCTTAAATCATATTTTAAAAAAAAAATATTACAGTGAATACTGAAAACAATTAAATATGTTTTGTATTCAGGTTAATGTGAAATATTTCACATGAATATTTTTATCTACAGTATATATGGAACCAGCAGATTAACTACTTCCTGCTGGCCTGTACGACTTTGTACAGCCGCAGTGTGGATGCCAATTGCCGGGAGGCCGTCAATATACGGCCTCCGGCCTCCAGCCACTGGGGGGGGCGCGTGAACACAGTCTACAGCAGCACGCGCTTGCCCGCCGCATCACTGAGATGCCGATGCGCGTGCCTGGCGGCCGCAATGTCTGCCAGGCACCAGCGATCTGCGGTTACAGAGACAAGGACGTGGATCTGTGTGTGTAAACACACAGATCCACGTCCTGTCAGGGAGAGAGGAGATCGATGCTGTGTATCTTGTACATAGGGACACAGATTGGTCACCTCCCCCAGTCAGTCCCCTTCCCCCACAGTTAGAAACACTAGGCAGGGTACACATTTAACCCTTACCTCACCCCCTAGTGTTAACCCCTTCCCTGCCAGACACATTTATACAGTAATTAGTGCATAGTTATAGCACTGATCGCAGTATAAGTGTAAATGGTGCCAAAAATGTGTCAAAAGTGTCCGATGTGTCCACCATAATGTTGCAGTCCCAATAAAAAAATCGCAGATCGGCGCCATTACTAGTAAAAAAGAAATAATTAAAAAATAATAATTTAGTCCCCTATTTTGTAGGCGCTATAACTTTTGCGCAAACCAGTCGCTTACCAAAAATATGTAAATATGTAGAAGAATACGCATTGGCATAAACTGAGAAAAAAAATATGTTTTTTTTTTTTTAAATTGCCTATTTATTACAGCAACAAGTAAAAAAATTATTATTTTTTTTTTTAAATTGTCGCTCTATTTTTGTTTATGGCGCAAAAAAAAAACGCAGAGGTGAGTGGGGAAAAACGGACGTCAATTTTGTTTGGGAGCCACGTCGCCGGAGGCTGGGGCAGGAGGGGGGTATATGTGCCTAGTAAGCAAGTGGTTAAAGGGGTTGTAAAGGATTTTTTTCCCCTAAATAGCTTCCTTTACCTTAGTGCAGTCCTCCTTCACTTACCTCATCCTTCGATTTTGTTTTTAAATGTCCTTATTTCTTCTGAGAAACCCTCACTTCCTGTTCTTCTGTCTGTAACTCACCACCAAAATGTAAGGCTTTTTTCCTGGTGTGGAGAAAGCCTCTTGAGGGGGGAGGGGGCGAGCAGGCAAGTCAGGACACTCTCCACTTTGCAGATAGAGAAAGGAGCTGTGTGTTAGTGGGCGTCCTGACACTCCTGCTTGCCCCCCCCCCCCCCCCCCCCAAGAGGCTTTCTCCACACCAGGAAGAAAGCCTTGCATTACGGTGGTGAGTAACAGAAAGAAGAACAGGAAGTGAGCATTTCTCAGAAGAAATAAGGACATTTAAAAGCAACATTGAAGGATGAGGAAAGTGAAGGAGGACTGCACTAAGGTAACGGAAGCTCTTTAGGGAAAACCATTTTTTACTTTAGAAACCCTTTAAGCTCTTGGCTACTTTTCACATGTTTTCCCAGGGCTCATTAGTTGCTCTGTGGAAAAAAGCTACAAAAAGTGAACCTCCGCTTTTCGGAACCCTCCCGCCCCTCTCCGGTGTCACATTTGGCACCTTTCAGGGGGAAGGGGGGTGCAGATACCTGTATAATACAGGTATTTGCAACCACTTCTGGGCATAGATAGCCGCAGAATCTACAAATATCTGGGCCAATTTCCGTCTCCCCCCCCCCCCCACACACAGTTCCCAGAATACAGCGGGGACCAGTGAAAGACGCACATCACGACTCGTGCATGCGCAGCGGGGAACCGGGCAGTGAAGCTGCAACGCTTCACTTCCCGATTCCCTCACAGAGGATGGCGACAGCGGCAGCCGAGAGACGAGCAATTGCTCGTCTTCTGCTGCTGACATCGTGGGCACCCTGGACATGTAAGTGTCCTTTAATTAAAAGTCAGCAGCTGCAGTATTTGTAGCTGCTGGCTTTTAATATTTTTATTTTAGGTGGACCTCTGCTTTAAAGAGCTCAAAAGCTCAAGCTAAAATCTATACATGCAAATAAACAGTAAGAGCAATAACTTATCCCATCACTCACATTTCATTACGAAACTTTATAACAGATTTAAATCTGAACCAGAAGGAATAAAGAGGATCATATTCTTTTGATTCAAACAACCCACTAGTGAAATATGTTAGAAAGTGCAGGTTTTTATCTAAAAAACAACAAAAACAAAAAACTTTACAGGTAGCTGGTTTTATTATATGTAGCCCTCTCCTATTGTATCCAGATGAATATTATAACAATGGTTTCCATTTTCTGTAATACTAATGCGTTCTCTTTTCCATTTACCAATTAACCACCATTATTGACTGATGGGGTATTCTCATTTGATAGTGGGTGAACTGCTGAATGGAGCTATGATCTGGTGGCCGGGGTGTACCTTTCAAGTTGAAGACGTTGAGCTCCCTAGCTACAGAGTGTAGGGGAGGGCTATCCTGCCACCCAGAAGGAGGCTTTTTAAGTTAAAAAAACATAATTGCCGAGACTGTACAATGCCTTCTCTTAGGATATTACGTACTTTATTTTTGAACTCTAGCACTTATTCTCAGTGAGCCATTTAGTCTTCAGAGATAACATTCCCTGAATTTCGTACACTCCAATTAACATAGCTCTATACTTACAGTATGTGGTCAAACTTCAAATGTTAAGGATGCAATGCCACTCTGCTGCAGAGGTCTCTTGTATTTACGCTCTGCAGGTCAATCTCTGTTGCCCATTGTTTTATCATAGATCACTCTCTCGGGACACTTTTACTCCTCTCATTCTTTTTTCCTTCGTCTGTCTTGTTTGCTTCACATCATCTTTTTACTTTTCTTTTGCACAAACACTTTTTTTGGCTGTAATTTATTTTTGCTTATCCTTTTACTATCTGCTCTACACCCCTCCGTGTCTTTCATCCAGCTCTGCCTTGTAAATTAAGTATGTTTTTGAGCTTAAAATTTACAACATTCAAAGGCCAGAATTGCTGTCTGTGGCTGTCAAACATACTGCTTACCCTGCACAGCTAGTCAGCGAGTTCTGGTTAACCTTTGTTCAGGAGCACATCACACACTGAGCCTGACAACAGCCAGTTCCCAGTTGGAATCTGGCATGTGTGTTTAATGCAAGGCTCTGTGCTGAGTTGTGCCTTTAAAAGGCATGCAAAGAGGTTGATGTACCAGATACTAGAATGCATGTATTACTATGCTGGTACCTGGTGATTAGAGGTCTCTAAAGCAGGGGTCTCCATACTTTTCAAGCAAAGGGCCAGTTTACGGTCTTTCAGACTTCACAGGGGCCGGATCGGGTAAGAATGGAGCCATAGAGCTCCAAAGTACTCCAATCTGTTACCTGCTCTGTAGCCAACTTACAACAACCTGCTTTCAGACTGTCACATTGCAGACAAAACATTAAATGAGCTCCTATATTACCATATAAATAAAGTTTAAAATGAGTTTGTATTTTTAACTTTCTTTAACCTTGATGAGATTTGCTTCTTCACCAATCTATGTATTTAAAAAACTGTAAAAACAAAACTATTATATAGTGGGGAACGGTTAGGCTCTCTGTCGAGTTTTTATAGCAGCCTGTCTCTCCATTAGGAAAAGGCACCCATCTATTGATACTGGTGACCATTGTGATTTCAAAAGAAAGAGAGCCGAGATTCGATCCATGTATGGCCAGTAATCATTGTATTTTTCTGGTTGGGTAGGCTCCTCACACTCCCCACCGGCAGAACACAATATTGCTGTGGGAGGCAATTCACCGTCAACATTGATGTTGATGAGGAAATAGAGCGATTTTCTTTCTTTCCACCCGTGGTGGAAGGAAGGAAAATCAAATCATCTATGGGCTGCTTATGAGTGGAGCGCTCTTATTTGGGATTTTTTTCTAAAATATTGGGACATAAAATGAACAGAATTGTCCCCAGTGGTACACAGGCAGCAGCAAATAACCCGCCAGTGGTTTTAATCTTTGCCAACTCTACCCAAAACTAAAAGAGACCCTACATACATTTTAAAGTAGCAGACAAAGCATTAAAACTATTTTATTCACTATTCACTACATATATGCCACATATGCCAAAGCTGGAGAAATATCAAAAAGTAGGTAGTTAGTATGCTCAATATACAACTGGCACCCTACTTTTTAAGTAGATGTCAATTTAATCACAAAAATCTTGCACATTGAGTGTTGGCATGGCTGCTTGTAGCCTTCACAGGAAGCACATGTGACAGGGTGACAGCAGAGGAGCGCAGTTAGGAAACAGGGACAGAGCATTGTCATCCCATAACAGGAAGCTCCTAAATAAGGACCTTCATGGCAGGATTACCAGGTATCATTTTAATAAAAGTCACAAATTAAAAAATTATGAAAATCACTTTTGAAATGACCTTATTATGTTAAAGTGATTGGGCTTGGATCTACTTTATTTTTCTGTCAAATAATCCAAGTAATCCTTCTAAAACCATGATTATACTGCAATAATTTATTTTATTCTTCACGCCATTTAGATTTTGGTGGTTATAAGTTCTAGGGCTTTTGTAACATGGGAAAGACTACGACCGAAAAATGTGTGCTGTATAAGAAACAATAAGAAGTGATTTAATTATAGCTAAGAAAGGTTAGAACTTGGGATGCCAAGATTAATGTTGCCGGAAGGATAATAATAATCTTCTTGGCATATAACAAACTAACAGATGGATTCTTTAATAGGTAATTTGAGCCACTGTGGAACACCTAATGCAGATTTAGGACCGCCAACCCTAATGCCGCATACACACCGTCGTTTTTTGTGATGAAAAAAAAACACGTTTTTTAAAAAATTCATTCAAAATGATTGTGTGTTGCCAAAACGTCGTTTTATGTCTTTAAAAAAAACGACCAAAAAAAATTCGAACATGCTTGAATTTTTTATGTCCTTTTGTCGTGAATGTCGTTTTTTGTGTCATAAAAAATGATCGTATGTCGGCAAAACGCCATTTAAAACAACGTTTTTAAACCTGCGCATGCTCAGAAGCAAGTTATGAGACGGGAGCTTCAATGGAACAGAGTGCCGTTGAAAGTGTCTTACGTAACCGTGCTTTGCAAGAGCATTTTCAGAAAACGATGGTGTGTAGGTTTTTTAAAATGAAGTTTGAAAAACTTTGGGTGTTTTTCATGAGAAAAAAAAGACCTTTTTTACAAGACAAAAAACGACTGTGTGTGTGCGGCATTAAGCCGGGTACATACTAAGAGAAAACTGTCAGCTCCGGTCGGATTAGCTGTACTAACTATGCAAGGTTAGTTCAGCGATCACCCCCGCTGAGCTGTTGTGTTCTGACAGGGGGATGGCCCCCCTCCAGAACACCTCTATCAGCACTCTCACACTCAGTCAGCTGCTGGTTTTCCAGCATGCTTGTGCGACTGAATGGCTGGCTTCTGAGGGACAGACCGACATACACACAGGCCAAATGTTGCCCATTTTTGTTTTTTAACTGGCTGTTATCTCCTGACATTCGGCCCGTGTGTACAGGGCTTTAGTACAAGCATAATCCATATTATTTACTTGCAGAGAGTGCAAGTAAAATTAGGTAAGATCCTTACCATTCAGTCAGCTCCATGGCCACCAGGCTCCAACCACTAATAGTCCCAGCCCAGCACATTGCTTGTTTATTCAAACCTAGGACAGTTAATCACTTCATGGTCAGTTTTGCATAAAAAATATACTGTGAGCATTGTGTTGTTACGAACACAATCCAAACACCTTGTGACTCTTTCACTACTACTGCTAAGGCAACCAATATAGCAAATTGTATACCCACCATAGTGGTAGCAGCCGGTGCCGATCTTGACCTCCCTGGGGCCCTAAGCAAAATGACATGGCACATTAACAATGAGAAGCGGGGGGCGCTGATGACAGTGACATGTCACATTAAAGAAAGTTGAGAAGCGGGGGGGGGGGTGTTCTGCTGTCGGAAATTACATCTTACATTAAATTGAGAAGCGGGGGGTTCTGACCTGCAGCCAGCAAGTTGAGAAGCGGGGTGAGGGGGGGGAATGACTCCTCACCAGGCGGGGGCCTCTAGTAGTTTGGGGGGCCCTTCGGAGCTTCGCGGGGCCCTAAGCGGCTTGCATAGTGAGCCTATAGGGCGGATTGGCCCTGGTAGCAGTCCATCAAGTACCCCTTGACATTTGTCAGAAAGCAACAGTTTACAAACATTTGGCATTAATCAATAAACTGTGCAGTATCCAACAGAAATCAATCAGAACCAATCATATGCTGACCTGACTTCAGCACTGACTTCAAATCATTTCTCTGAAACGAATAAGTAACTGAGACAGCTGTGCTCTGTAACCGTTTACCTTTAAGGAAAAATATCAATACTGTATATTCTAAGAATGCTAAAAGTATTCATATCCAAGCAACATTGACACATGTCATCTTGTTCCGTACAAATTTCCAAGGATCTCCAAGTTGATTAAATATTTTCTGGCTAAACAAACCTTGTCAAACAGTGACTTTTTAATCTCATCAAAATGAGTATAGTTTCATAACATTCCTTTCCAGCATATTTTAATATCTAGAAAACCTTCCAGCAAGGTATCATGTTCAGGCACCGCAAACCTTTCTAGTATTTAAGCAGTGTGCAGTAAGGATTTTTTTTATATAGCATTAGGGAAACATAGAGACATTTGCTGTTGTTAACCCCTTTATTCACTCTGCATTGATCATTAATAAATTGAGGTAGTCACATTTAGATCAATTTGGCTGTGACGCCATCTGCAAAGTTCAGTAACCCTAGTAATCAGCAACCACACTAAAATCTGATCTGATCTCCATTTTGTTTTATTATCATATGGTTACTGTCTGTCCCCATTAGCAGAGGACAATCCTTGTTTTAAGGGGTCTGCATTATTCACACAGAAAATGTTCATGGTCATGGTATCAAGATCTTCATCATCTAGGGTAATTAGTACTGGAAATGGTTTTGTCATGGGGTGGGGAAGGAAGAACTATTTTTGCACACTCAATACCCCTGCACTCTGTGGGTTACTTATTCCTGAGCCCTGCACCTCTGTGTTATGCACTCTTGACCCAGAGCAAGAGTATGCTCAGATTTTATTTACCAAACCCCTCTAAGCTTCTTCTTCTACTGTTAGCACATTTTGAACATGTCCATTCCTAGTGACATGCACAGCTCTCCTCAGAGTGGCCAAGGGTCTTTTCCAGAATGGCTCAGCGGGGAAGAACAATGTACTAACGTTGCATAGTCAATTGGAGCTGCTCTTTTTTTTTTCGTTCAACCCGCTGGGTTGAACGAAAAAATAAACTTGTAGTGTGTACCAAGCTTTACAGTGTCCAGTTGGCAGACCTGACATGCGTCATTAAAGTAGATTTACTAAAACCAGTGCACACAGAATCTGGAGCAGTTGTGCATAGTAATCAATCAGCTTCTAACTCCAGCTTGTTAAATTTAAGCTTTGACAATACAACATAGAAGCTGATTGGGTACTATGTATGGCTGCACCAGATTCTGTGTGCACCAGCTTTAGTAAATCTCCCCCATTGGAAGCAGCCTGCCCAAACTATAAAAAGGCAGCTGGCTCACCATGACTGAGGAGGACAAAGGAGGAACCCAGCTTTCAGCTGAGTAGCGGATCGCAGCAGGACAATGCTGGATTCCCTGGGCAGGTATATATGGGAATTGAGGACAGCCCAGCCTAACAGGTAAGGGGGAGTTAGAAAAGAAAAGTGGGATGTGAAGTTCCTATTTAAATGTAATGCACTCTTTGAAAAGATAAATGCCACAATAACAGCTTGTTTTCAGGTCCATTCGGCCTTCATTTGAGATTAGTTTGAGATGCTTTTGAGATCATTCAGAGTATCCTGCAGTTGACCTCCTTATAATCTGCATTTGACCTCTTTCTAAAATGCATTAACCTGCTTCAAGCTGCTTTTGTATTCTTTTAGCCATGTATGAGGGCGAGAAGCAGCGTTAAAGTGAGAGGCAAGTCAAACCCTAACTAAGCTTACATCTAATCCCACCTCCATTATAGGTCTGTTCTATCTACCCTATAAAAAGATGCCTATACTTACCTATTCTGAAGTCGCTCCAGTTTAGCCACATGATCAGGCTCCAGCACTAGCTTTAGTAGGAGGGACAGCCGACATAGGATGCCCAATAGTAAGCCTATCTGTGATGTCATCACACAGGCTCCATGGTCATTGCAAGCAATCTCTCCTTTACACTGAAGCCGGCGCTGTAGAGATCATTTGATCGGACCAGGGCAACTTCAAAATAGGTAAGTATCGGTATCTTTCCTTTTACAGGGTAGAGAGAATATGCTTCGAATGGGGGTGGGAGTGGATTTAAGTTTAGTTAGGGTTTGACTTGCCTTCTACTTTAACATGCCCATTGCATGTTACTCCGTTGCTCTCTTGCTCCTCGGGGTTTACATTCTGGAGCATCTCAGTGGTCTCTGAAATAGCACTTATGTGCCAGCACCAGCCATACTAAGCTCGGAATATGGGCCTGGAGGAATACTGAGGGGAAGAAGCCAGAATCTGGAGCATCTGTGCATGGCAACCAATTAGTGCATATCTTATATTTTTATAAAGTAAAAGCTAAAGGGACACTAAACTCACTAAATAAGTATATATTCATATCTCAAAAAAGAACCTTCTATTATTTTCAACCTCCTCCAAAAATCCAAATGCTTTTTTTTTTTTGCTGCTTTGATCTGACTTTCTGTGACAATGTTCATTCCCTGTGATCCACTGTGTCTAAGAACAATGCTAGGGGGGTTGATTAACTAAAACTGGAGAGTGCAAAATCTGGTGTAGCTCTGCATAGAAACCAATGAACTTCCATGTTTTTTTTTTTGTCAAAACTTAATTGAACAAGCTAAAGCTAGAAGCACATGCACAGTTGCACCAGATTTTGCAATCTCCAGTTTTAGTAGATCAAACCCTAGGGACTATTAACTATAGCACATGTAGCGTACATAGGGTAGTGCACAAGACAGCAACTAAGGAGCATGGTTCATTCCAAACAAATAGTGTAGGGAAATAAGACAGGTTCAGGAGCTAAAGGAGGACTTTACAAGGTGGAAAAAAAAGCATAGTAAGAAACAATGTAATAACAAATATATTAGAGGGCCAATAAGTAGTGGATGTGTATGGATTATTTTTGGAGAATAAGGATATAAACTGAACAGGCTGAAGATAGAAGTTAATTGGTTGTCATGCACAGCTGTTTCAGATTCTGCTCCAGTTTCCATAATACTCTATGACCAGGGCTGGGCAATTCACAATATTTCGGTGTCCACTGGATCACAAATAGAAAAAAGTCTTATAGTGATGGTTTTATTTTTGTGTTTATCTGAATTGTACTCTTATAATGATTGTTATATTTTTCCAAAAGGCTCTTATGTTTAAAGTGTATACAGTAAAACCTTGGATTGCAAGCATAATTTGTTCCGGGAAGCATGCTTGTAATCCAAAGCACTTGTATATCAAAGCAAATTTTCCCATAAGAAATAATGGAAACTACTCATAAGTCCTTTAGTTTATGGTCCATGTAAAAAGATTATAGCAATGTGATAGGTTGTGTCATCAAAAAATGTCCATCCACAAATTGAAGCCTCCACAAGGGGATTAGAAGCAAACCCCAGCAGAAACTACAGAGTATAAAAGAGAAGAGAGGTGCCTCTATCTAAGTGTAGCAATATGATTACATTTAAAGAGGAGTTCCACCCAAATTTGGAACTTCCTCTTATCCCACTCCACACCCCCTTACATGCCACATTTGGCATGTAATTTTTTTGGGGGGGGAGTGGGGGCTTCAGTAGGAGTGGGACTTCCTGTCCCACTTCCTGCTTCCGCCGAGGGGCTAAATAGGCGAGAGGCGTAATCGCCTTTTTTCAGCCCCTCCCTGGAGGCGATGGCCTAGGACACTGACAGGTCCTAGGCAATCGCCTCTCCAATCAGCGGCGAGCCGCGCCGCGCGCGCATGCGCAGTGCGGCTCGCGCATGCGCAGTGGGTGCCCGGCCGTGAAGCCGAAGGCTGTCACGGCTGGGTGCCCACAGTCGGGATGGAGACGCTGGCCGGGGAGGGGGGGAGAGGAGCGGAGCCCCGGTCGGCGCGTCGCTGGAACGCAGGAGCAGGTAAGTCAGTGTTTATTAAAAGCCAGCAGCTACACTTTTTGTAGCTGTTGACTTTTAATAAACACATTTTTGGGCTGGAACACCCCTTTAATGAAGGTACAACATTTAGCAACTCACATGTTTGATAATTAAAGATTAAGTAAACCCTCTCTTTAAAAAACACTGCAAGACAAAGGCGTAATGAACTAGTATGCATATGCATAGCTCATTATGAATTACTTACCCGAGAACGAAGCCCCCGCAGCGCCGTAGACAACGGTGTTGTCTTTATTGGAAATATCTCCTTAACTGTGTAGGTTAAGGAGATATTTCTTGGACCTACAGGTAAGCCTTAATTTACACTTACCTGTAGGTCAAAGTGGTCTGTAAGGGTTTACAACCACTTTAAAACAGGCACATCTAAGTATGCAGGGATCCAGGGTAAAGCTGTTCACATAGACCATCCACCACACCACTGACTCTCACTGCTGTCAGTCTCCAATCGTGATCGGGAAGACTACCCTGCAGTAGAGCGATGACGTTGAAAGGAATAAAATTGACAGCAGTGTGGAGCATAGTCTGTGTGGACAGCTTTACCCCGGAAGCAGAGGCGTCGTTAGGGGTAGGCTGAGGAGGCTGGAGCCCCAAATGGGTGGCCGAAAAGCCCCGAGTCTCTAGCGTGACAAAGTTTATTATTAGTCCCGAGTGCCGCCGCCGAGCAGGGACCATTATTTTTCTGAGTGTGACTGATGACACAGCAGGTCCCGCCTTCTGGAAACTGCAGCGCCTATGATGGACGTCCCACCGCTCCAATCCAGGCCCGCGGAACGTGTGACATCCATCATCAGGCGCCGCAAGCTCAGAAGGCGGGAATTACAATCCCGCCCGGCGTGCCGTGATATCTTTGGCGGCTCTCTACGGCAAGTCTCCTCCTCTGGCTGCAGTGGCTGAATATGTGTGACAGGCACACAATGCCACATCCCTGCTCGGCGGCTCTCCTCTCCTGAGTCTCTCTCCTCCTTGGCTCCAAAGCTCCCTGGCTATGATGGGCACATTGGGTGTGCTACATTGGGCGTTCCGGCGCGGCACACCACAGCTGAGGTAGGTGACGTCAGTGATAGTGTATGTCTGGTCAGTGTAGTGTAGTCTGGTAGTGGTTAGTGTAGTCTGGTCAGCGTGGTGTGGTCAGTGTAGTGTGGTCAGTGTAGTGTTGTCTGGTCAGTGTAGTGCAGTGTAGTGTGGTCTGGTTAGTGTAGTGTGTGTAGTGTTGTCTGGTCAGTGTAGTGTGGTCAGTGTAGTGTAGTGTGGTCAGTGTAGTGTAGTGTAGTGTAGTGTGATCAGTGTAGTGTGGTCAGTGTAGTGTGGTCAGTGTAGTGTTGTCTGGTCAGTGTAGTGCAGTGTAGTGTGGTCTGGTTAGTGTAGTGTGGTTAGTGTAGTATAGTGTGGTCAGTGTAGTGTAGGTAGTGTAGTCAGTGTAGTGTTGTGTAGTGTAGTGTGGTGTGGTCAGTGTAGTGTTGTCTGGTCAGTGTAGTGTAGTGTGGTCAGTGTAGTGTAGTGTGGTCAGTGTAGTGTTGTCTGGTCAGTGTAGTGTGGTCAGTGTAGTGTAGTGTAGTGTGGTCAGTGTAGTGTGGTCATTGTAGTGTGGTCAGTGTAGTGTGGTCATTGTAGTGTGGTCGGTGTAGTGTAGTGGTCAGTGTTAGTGTATGCAGGTTATGTCAGTGTGTGTACTGACACACACACACTCACGTAGGTCTGGGTGTGTGTGTCAGGTAGGTCACCTTGCACCACTCCGCCGACCGCAGCCCCCCCCCCCGGTGGCAGCTTGGCTTGCGGGCTGAAGCCCCTGTCTTTCTGGCACCTAGCAACGCCCCTGCCCGGATGCCTGCATACTTAGATGTGCCTGTTTTATTCATCAACCATGTGAGTTGCTAAATGTTGTACCTTAATTAAATGTAACCCTATTGATACACTTTGAGGTGCATCTCTTCTCTTTTATACTCAGTTGACACTGTATATCTAGTCAAAATGTATTAAAAAAAATTAGCTTGTCTTGCAAAACGCTCTCAAATCAAGTTTGAGAGTTCAAAGCAAGGTTTAACTGTACTTGTTTGATGGCACTAAAGTGAGGTAATTATTTTGCCAATGGGAAAGGTAAGGTGGGTATATCCCACAAAAAAATCAGCACAATTTTAGATGTAGACTGTTAACATTCACATATCTTAACTTGTTCACAACGCATAAAAAGACTATTGTTTTGTAATAGAACAATCTGTGTCCTAGGAGAGAATTCCATTTATGAGAAGTGGGAAACAACACAATAGTGGCAATGTATGTACCAGATTGCAAAAATGCAATCAAAGGACCCCTTTGAATGTTTCATCCTTTACAAGTTCCCTGGAGATGTGCTGTACTGCTGCGCTTTTATGCAGAAACATTTGATTTAGAGGTATAAAGAAGAATGAAAAATTTAACTTTGTGAAATACAGTCAGCACTACAAACAACAGAAAATGCATTCATTTCTAGTGCAGCAAGGAGAAGATTAGTAGCAAGGTATTTCAATTTTTAAGAGTCATTGCAGATCTTTAGCATCTAGGTAGTTTACCGATAATATGATGTTTGCAGATTTCCTGGTCTGTGCACCTATTTAATCAAAGGGTGTGTGTTCTCTGCAAGTCTGATGCAGCAAACCTTTCTTATGCCCTGTACACAGTGCCGATCCTGACCTCTGTGGGGCCCTAAGCAAAATTCTGCTAAGAGGCCCTCTACGGCAGCGAAAAATTTGAGTGGTTTACACGGAATAGTGGGCGTAGCTTATATGGCTTGGCTCTGAGGGGTGTGGTTAGAGTCTGAGATGAATGAGGGATGTAGGGAGAATGATTGAAGCGCATTATTTATATTATTACATTGTACTATGAAATGAAATCATTCAACTTACCATAATGCAGAATCAGTGGAAGCCCGGAGTCCCCTTTACACCAGGCAATCCCAGCGGAGTCCCTTTTTACACCATGTGTCCTCAGCGGAGTCCCTCCTTACATCAGGTGTCCCTAGTGGAGCCCCTCCTTACACCAGGCATTCCCAGCAGAGTCCCTCCTTACATCATGTGTCCTCAGCGGTGTCCCTCATTACATCAGGTGTCCCCAGTTGAGCCCCCCCTTACACCAGGCATGACCAGCGGTCAGAGACACTATGATTTAACACTAATAGACACCAGTTAGGAAATGTCTAAAAACTATCTGTGACTTTCTATTAGTTTAACAATGTAATAAAGATTATGCTTCTATAGAATTGTTTAAGTACATATGCATTAATATTGGGGTTACCATTATTTGGTTAGTTTCGTAATACAGATCTATTTACCCACATATTATTACCGTTTGACCACAGCAATGGGAGTTGTAAAGCACACGCTATAGGCTGGCTGGCTGTGCTGCGCTCCTCTCTTTAGACTGACTCCCCCCCTCATGAGCAACGAGATTTAGCGCGTAGCCGCTCACGGAGCTGTAGTTCTAGTATTCTTCAGACGTCAGTGAGTCAGGTGACGTTGCGTGAGACGGCCGCCGCTATTACTTATGTGAGTTGTAGTCTACAACTCCCAAAAGCTATAGCGGCCGCCGTCTCACGCAACGTCACCTGACTCACTGACGTCTGACAACACATGTGAGTCACGATTCAGCGCCGCGGGCGGAAACTAGGACAGCCGCGGCAGCGGCCATTATTTTGGTTAGGATAGAAACAGAAATTCAATGCTTCCCAGCGGGGCCTCAAATAATTTATGGGGGCCCTACGCAGCTTGCGTAGTCTGCGTATAGGGCGGATCAGCCCTGCCTGTACATATGAGCGTAATTTCCGATGGCCTAAAATCCGATGGAAATTTTAGTTCAACCTGTCTTGCATACACACTGTCAGACCAAATTCTGAAAACGCGTCCAAAACGCGGTGAAGTAAAACACGGCCCGCAGAAACGCACATATGTGAACCTAGAGTAGCATTACATAGCATTTCCAAATATCTGGAAAAGTTAGAGTAACTAAACTTAAGGTATGAGTTTAAGGTTCTTTTCACAAGAACGGGACACTCGCATCTACCTGTCTGTTTTTCAGGCAGGTCCGAGCGGGCCACCCATTGACTTCTATGGGCAGGCGGATTTCAGTGGAGATGTGTGACCGCTGACACCCGCCTGCCATCCGATCCAACATCTGCTCAAAACAGATGGATAGCGAAAGGCTGTCTAGTGTTCCACCACTTCTCAAAGGCTAATGCCTTGTACACATGATCAGAATTTCCGATGGAAAAGGTCAGACGGAATTTTTTCATCGAGTATTCCGACCGTGTGTGTGCCCCATCTGAGTTTTTTTATCGGAAATTTTGACGGGCTTAGAAAGAGAACACTTTTTTTCTGACGAAAAAAATTCCGTTCCTCTGTATGGAACTCCAACAGAGAGAAAAACATGTATGCTCAGAATGAAGTCGACGCATGCTCGGAAGCATTGAACTCATTTTTTCTCGGCTCGTCGTAGTGTTGTGTGTCACCGTGTTTTGGACAGTCGAAATTTGGTGTGACAGTGATTATGCAAGACAGCTTGAACGGAATTCCGTCAGAAAAATCCCTCTGAGTTTATACCGACGGAGTTTATACTGTGTACGGGGCATTAGTTCACCTTTTGCATAAATGACTATGCAAAAACAAGGGGCCTCAGTAACAGAGCAGCTTTGAAAAATACAGATTAATGTAAGTGCCATACCTTTAGGAAATTTGTGGCACTCCACAAACATGGCTGAAAAATTGCTATATAGTTATCTTTCCCCACCCGCCTTGTTGCTAGGATGCTCAATACATTGCATACTCCCATCATCACAGGAGCAAGCGTTTGCCCAGGTTCAAAAGTCACACATGAGATCTACTCTCCTTCTCCCCAGTTGCAGCAGTACTGAGGTCAACATTACTCGCCACAGGGGGAGAGACCACCCACATTGCATGTGTGGCAGAGCAGAAATTGTGAGCACAAAGTGCTCTTGCTCCTGTGATCCAACTTATGAAGCATCCTAACAACAGGGCAGGACAACAGAATGAGAGTTTTTTCGGTAGGCTTTGGGGTTGCTGCAGGTATGAAACTTAGATTAAAGGGGTTGTAAAGGTAAAAAAAAAAACCCTAAATAGCTTTCTTTACCTTAGTGCAGTCCTCCTTCACTTGCCTCACCCTTTGATTTTGCTTTTAAATGTCCTTATTTCTTCTGAGAAATCTTCACTTCCTGTTCTTCTGTCTGTAACTAAACACAGTAATGCAAGGCTTTCTTCTTGGTGTGGAGAAAGCCTCTTAAAGGGGGAAGGAGCGAGCAGGAGGGTCAGCATGCTATCTACTTTGCAGATAGAGAAAGGATCTGTGTGTTAGTGGGCATCCTGACACTCCTGCTTGCCCCCTCTCCGATCAAGAGGCTTTCTCTACACCAGGAAGAAAGCCTCGCATTACGGTGTGTAGTTACAGACAGAAGAACAGGAAGTGAGGATTTCTCAGAAGAAATAAGGACATTTAAAAGCAAAATCGAAGGATGAGGTAAGTGAAGGAGGACTGCACCAAGGAAAAGGAAGCTATTTAGGGAAACATTTTTTTACCTCTACAACCCTTTTAAAAGCTTCTAATTTTATTTTTAATCTACTGGGTCCCCTTGTCTGTATAGCTGCTTTTATGCAAAAGGTGAACTTAGTTAGTAAGTTGCTGGTCCCAGCAAATTCTATCACCTGAATCATCCTTAAATTCAAATAGGTCAGATCTTTATTCTCTCCTCAAAATAAGCCATAACTGGAAGGTGTCTTACCATTACTTATGCTGTTGGTCTCAGCAAATAATATCAGCTGACCCATTTGGGGGGTCACATGGGAAAATTCCTAAACTTCTCCCCAAGCTAAGCCTGCACTGGGAGGTGTCTGCCTTTTTTCTCTTTTGCCTGGTTCATAAGTGTATGTACTCAAATGACCCAAGATGACATATTTCTGTATGGAAGGATAACCTTAGGCATCACCTGATAGTGGTAACATGTAAGAAATCCTATAAAACCTAAGGCCTCGTACACACGATGAGATATGTCCGCTCAAACTTGTCCGACGGACAGTTTAGAGCGGACATGTCTCATCGGATTTCGGTCCGATGGCGTGTACACACCATCGGATCAAAATCCCCGCCGGCAGACAACGTGGTGACGCGGCGGTGACGTTGACACCGCCACGTCACCGCTACGTCACCGCACCAGGAAGTAAACACTTCCGCGCGCATGCGTCGGATCCATTCACAGGATACGACGCATGTGCGGGAAGATATGTCCGCTGGTTTGCCGTACTAACCAGCGGACATATCCGACGGACAGGTTTGTAGCGGACAAATTTCAAAGCATGCTTTGAAATTTGTCCGATGGACAAACCTGTCCGCTAGCCCGTACACACGATCGGATTTGTCTGCTGAAACGGTCCATCGGACCGTTTTCAGCGGACAAATTTGATCGTGTGTACGCGGCCTTAGGCCTATGGTAACATACATATTGGAAGTTAATTTTGGCAAGCCCTTCTGCTCTTGTGTAATATTTTTGTACATGCGTTCATTAGAATGAGTTATAGCTGTTATTTTATTATTTGATGCCCAGCATGTGTGGCGTGTTGGCATTTTGAAGACTCTTATGTCGCGTACACACGATCATTTTTCAGCATGAAAAAAACCCGTAGTTTTTCAGCATGTCCAAAAAACAATGTTTTTCCAACTTCATCATTAAAAACGGCATTGCCCACAAACCATCGTACGTGGTGACGTACAACGGCACTCTAAAGGGGAAGTTCTATTCACCTTTGGGCTGCTTTAGCTGATTCCCTGGTAGTAAAAGACGATTCGCGCTGTTACATCGTAATGAATGTGCTTACTCCATTATGAACGGTAGTTTTACCAGAACGAGCGCTCCCGTCTCATAACTTGCTTCTGAGCGTGTGTGGGTTTAAAACGTTGTTTTAGCCCACACACGGTAATTTTTTTCAACCCGAAAAACGACATTGTTTAAAACTACGTTAAAAAATGCAGCATGTTCGATTTTTTTTTTTTTTTTTGTCGTTTTTCAGAACCTGAAAAAAGATGTGTAGCCCCCACACGATCACAATCAAGTTTTTCAAAAACAACGTTTTTTTCATGCCGAAAAATGATCGTGTGTATGCGGCATCAGACCTTGAATAAGTAGGCAAAGTATATCTGCAGTTTTGTTTTGTTATTTCTTAGAGGGGTTGCAAGCATAGCGAGACAAATGCTTCAGTGGCCATTCAGAACCTGGAACACATAAAGGCTGGTGTATAGTACAGTATGGAAGTTGTAAGTTGTAAGTTAATGTAAATATGTAAATTAATGTTAGCTTTTTTTATTGCATACAAAAATGTGAAAATTTGAAATGTCAAATTCCAGGTTTATTGCCATATATCTATTCTATACATTCCATTAGTATTTATTCTAATTAGAAAACACCTAATCCAGTAAAATGGATACAGACTAGTTAATTCCCTGTTTTGGAATCACTGTGAATGAGACCCCCTGGGTTTTATAGCAGTGGTCTATTATAAATCAACCGGAAACAAGATTATTTTGTTTTGTCCCCTCTCAGGAAAGCACTAATTGCTTTATATACTACTTAGCAACCACAAACAAAGCCCCCTGGGGAAAGGGAAAATACCTCATTAGGCTAATTAGTCTTACAAAGTTGTTTAAGAAGTTAGTAAAAGTAATCCTGAAAACAATACTCTAAAGCAAGGATCCTCAAACTATGGCCCTCCAGCTGTGGTGGAACTACACATCCCATGAGGCATTGTAAAAAAACTCTGACATTCACAGACATGACTAGGCATGATGGGAATTGTAGTTCCTGGACTACTGAAGGGCCATAGTTTGAAGACCCCTGCTCTAAAGTGATCAGTTTTTGCTACCAGATTTTACATGTCTTTAACCACTTAACCTCCGGACCATATTGCTGGCCAATGACCAGAGCACTTTTTGTGATTCGGCACTGCGCTATAAACAAAAATAGAGCCACAATTTTGAAAAAAATTCAATATTTTTAACTTTTTGCTATAATAAATATCCCCCAAAAATATATAAAAAATATTTTTTTTTCCTCAGTTTAGGCCGATACATATTCTTCTACATATTTTTCGGCAAAAAAATCATAATAAGCGTTTATTGTTTGGTTTGCGCAAAAGTTATAGCGTTTACAAAATAGGGGGTCGTTTTTTACTAGTAATGGCAGCGATCAGCATTTTTTTTCAGTACTGCGACATTATGGCGGGCATTTCGGACACTTTTGACACATTTTTGGGACCATTGGCATTTTTTTTAGCAATCAATGCTATAAAAATGCATTTAATTACTATAAAAATGCCATTGGCAGTGAAGGGGTTAACACTAGGGGGCGGAGAAGGGGTTAAGTGTGTTCCTGGGTGTGTTCTAACTGTATGGGGGGGTAGCCTCACTAGGGGAAATCACTGATCTTCTGTTCATACATTGTATGAACAGAAGATCAGCGTTTCCCCCGCTGACAGGACCGGGAGCTGTGTGTTTACACACATAGCTCCCGGTCCCTGCTCTGTAACGAGCGATCGAGTGTGCCCGGCGGTGATCGTACCCGCCGGGCACGCGCGTGGGACCCCTAGTGGCCGCTTTAATGCGGACGTATAGCTACGGGCTCTCGTCCAGGAGAGTCACCGTCCTGCAGTAATATGCATCATTTGTGACAATTGGGAAAAGATAAGATCATGAAGATAATCCCTTGTAAGGAAAAGCTTGTTTTTGCATGCATTGCTTATAATATTTATTGGAATAGTATTACTAAAATAGTAAAATAAACCCTTGCTTGATTCAAGCTCCTATTGGTAAATGATGGCATTATATATCCAGAGATGCGTCTTGACTGTTGCTATGTACAAATGATAATACAAAAAAAAAAGTAAAATAAAAATGTTTTTGGAACGGTGGTGCTATTCTAGAATAGTGTTTTCTTTAGAATTTTCTCCCTCTCATGGATGAATCTTCCCCTTTTCCTCTGAAAGTATTAAACCAAAATGAACCAATGATTTGTTAACATAAACCTAGGATTAGCTCAGTGGTGATCACTTTAGTAAATATATAGTGCTTCAAGTGCAGCCCCCAACATGTCCTGAGAGCTGCTCAATGAACTAATGTTCACATGTTTGCCTTTAGTAGTACATCACATGGTAGATGCTCCCAGGACAAAATACTTGCTGACCAGGTCCTTTTCTGACACTTGTTGTTTACAAGTAAAAATCTGTATTTTTTGCTAGAAATTTACTTAGCACCCTTAAACATTATATATATATTATTTTAGCGGAGTCCCTAGAGAATAAAATGGCAGTTGTTTCATTTTTTATGGGACAACGTTTTTGCACAGTGGGAAAAAATACATTTAAACTCATAAATGGTAAGAAAAAAAAAAAAACAACATTTAATCCAATTTTTTGGTAAAATATGAAAGATGATGTTATGCCGAGTAAATAGATACCTAACATGTCATGCTTTAAAATTGGGCACACTCGTGGAATGGCACCAAACTACAGTATTTAAACATCTCCATAGGCGATGCTTTAAAATGTCTACAGTTTACCAGCTTGGATTTACAGAGGAGGTCAAGTGCTAGAATTATTTCTCTCATTCTGACATTTACGGTAATACCTCACGCGTGTGGTGTAAACATCGTTTACATATGTGGGCATTACCTATGTATGCCTTTGCCACTGTACGTGAGCACATGGGGACAGAGGCACTTACTTGTTCTGGGCAAGTTATTCTTTAAGTAATTAAGAAAACAAGGATTTGTCTTAAAAAAAAAAAAAAATTGTAGCAGCACTTTACATATTTCTGTGAGTTTTTATTTTTTTAAAAGCTGAAGTTAAGGTATGGCAATTTTTACAGAGTTATATTGGTCCAGCTTGAACCTATTTAACGATATATGTGTCATCCCTGTGGGATCCCATTGGAAGGTGAAAATTATTGTAAAAGGCACCACTACTATAGTGATTGCCATTAGAATTAAGATCTTGTGGCTGGCAGCTGCTCTGCTGCTTACTGAACACTGGCTCCGTGCACAGAAAACTTTGCATTTTTTCAAAGAAAGCTATTTGATTGGACGGGGTGGAGATCATGACATCACCACCCTGCCTTTCCACCTCATCCAATCAAAGAAGGCTTTCCTTCATTAAGAAAATGTAAAGTGGATTCAGCAGTGAGTTTTAGATGCAGTTATGTGCAGGTACATCTATGTGCCTGTACTTATTACCTGAAGCTTCTTTTTTTTTTTATCACCTGTTAAAAAGGTAAGTTGTATGAAAAATGTGAAATGCTTAATGGAATATAAGGATTTTGATTAAAAAAAAACAAGCTCTGATTGGAGGAATGTAAATCTGATGTAAATACAATGAATAGTATGAACATAGCTGTGAAAGTAGTTTGCAGAGGATTGCCATTGTAAATCATGTTGATATTCGTGTTGCAACAAGAAGCTCAGCGCACAGCTCTAGAAGGAGACATTTGTACTTGGAAGTGGGGGAGGCTGAATAGCTTTGTTTCCACTGGAAATTGAAAAGAATAAAGTTGATGACTGCAGACCATAGCTATTCATTTGGTAAGATTATGTGCCTGTGGGAAATGAGAACAGACAGGCAAGCAAAAATGTTTGTAAGTGAAGCCAAGAATAAAGACCTCAGAATATATTTTCATAACTCCCATTCCTTGCCTAAGGGAAAAACTTTTGCATAGGAAACCGCAGACATACACTGCACATTATTAGAAAGGTCGTTTTTTTTTTTATCTTTAAATGTAGATTTTAATAATTTTTTCCCCCCAAAACACGCTTTATTGCAAACAAGAAAATATAACAGTTGTACATACACGTAAATCCAGAAACAAATCCAAACAATAGTTCAATCTGGATACAATGTAATATTCTCAAATGCATTTGGAATATTCAAACATAAATTATTATTGAAAGATCTTACTAGGTTAATAAAAAATTAAACAAACTGAACCTAATATGAATAACACCTGATGAAATATGGTAGGGATCATAGAACATAAAACAACATGATCACCTTATAACTAATGTGGTTGTTATAATCAGGGACTGGAAACCTACAATTTCCTAAGTGATGGAGGTCAACGTATTCGAGGGTAACAAGATTTGGGGTTCATCCAGCCAACTTCTAAATCGTCTGACTGGCCAGTGAAAGAACCGAAACAAAGAAAAAAGCCTCCAGAAAAGACTCAAGTACAGGGTCAGTAGAGGCTAGTGCGAAAATCATCTGGACTTCGTTTTGGCGTGTATGTAGGCTGTTGTGTTGAACCTACTACAGAGAAAGAAGAAGACCAAAGGTCTCTAAGATACATCAAGAAGTAAAAAACTCAGGATTGGGACGTACAGGAGGGGATACATAGGATTGGGGAAAAGAGATAGAAGGATAGTTAGTATTGTTCAAGAATGGGGAATGGGGGTACACTGGGACCCCATTTTCCTGCTTCTGTGTATAACAAGTGAAATGTCCCTTGAAAGTACTCCCTTTTCTTTTTCTATGTCTCTTTGTCTTTACAGTATTTTATTTTATCTGTCCCTGTTTTGTTTGTACCATAATACAGAATCGATTTATATATGCTTACTTTAGCCATGACTGCTGACTACAACAGCTGTGTTTTCTCGGCTACGGTCAGCAGAGAATACATACAAATACTTATAAGGTTGCTCTGAACAGTTCCTAAGATATTGAGAGGAATGGTCGATCACATGTGTTTCAACGCAGTAACAGCAGGCAATGTATCTTTCCCTCTGGAAGTGGTTCCACATGTAGAAAGATAGAAGCCATATGTAGATGCCATTCAGTATCCATTGGCCCCAAGCACCTCTTCTACAAAATGTATTCTCTTTTTTACCAGTTACCAGGTATTTTAGAATATTACTTTCCTCTGAAAATGTTTCTGGGAATTCTATAGCCCCTGTGATTTTAAAGCAGAGAAGTTCTCATGATCAGGTCACAAAGGCACCTTTAAAGGATGAAGTTTACATGACTCCAAATTAATCTTCTAATCATTCAGACTCAAACCCATCTGTCACCATTTTCTCCACTATTTTCCTTCTTTCAGTTGTATATTCTAAGCATTGTTAAAGCGGAGCTCCACGATCCCGGCACCGCCATCCACAGTCAGGGAAACAGGCAGTGAAGCCGTGCGGCTTCACTGCCCGTTTCCTACTGCGCATGTGCGAGCGACGCGGTGCTTTGTGAATGGTCCGGTTGCTTTCTGGGATACACACAGTTCCCAGAATGCAGCACGGCCCATTCACAAGAAGACACCGAGAAGAGGAGGAGGAAGAAAACCGCACCGCCGATCATGAGGGCAGATTCGGGACTTCCGCATAGCAACAGCCTATTTAGGGTGAGTATTTTTTTTTATTTTTCCATTTCATTTTTTTTTTTTTTTTCAGATTTAAAAAAAAAAAAATCAGGGTGGAGCTCCGCTTTAACTTTACTTTCCAACACTAGAATAAGGAAAAAATATATTGTCTCCTCTAGTGTGACTTTTTAAGACCGCTGCTTACACGGTGACTGTATAATGTAATGAATGAAGAGAGATTAGGCAGCTTAGTTAGTGGCATTCAGGCGGTGTATTTGATTGAGATATATATATATATATATATATATATATACACACAGTATCTCAAAAAAGTGAGTACACCCTCACATTTTTGTAAATATTTTATTATATTGTTTCTTGTGACAACACCGTCAAATTGTGTAAATTTGATGTCCCCTCAAAATAACTAAGGGGACCCCCCAGCCACGATATTTAACGGAATATTTCATTTTTATTGTTTCACTTTAAGCATTATTAAAATCACTGCCCCTGAAAAACAGCTGTTTTAAAACTTTTCTTTGCATTGATACATGTCCCCTGCGTCAGTACCCGGGTCCCCATACACTTTTTATAGCAATAACTTTAACAGTGTTCGCGTGTACACACAAATTTTTTGTCTGTTCGCATGTTCTGGTGCAAACCGAACCATGGTTATTCAGCTTATTCAGCTCATCCCTACATTTTAACAACTATTCAACCAGGGACCTGAAACTTGTACATTCAAAAAAAGGTATTAAACTTGTACAGTACATCTGGGGTGGGACAGCCAAGAGGACCACTTGTAGAGAAATCTGTCTATGACTACATTTTTCCTGGCTACTGTTTTTTCCATTTCACATTGGAATTTAAAGTCTGCTAGTGTCGACTTTATAGAGGGGGGTTCCATAGTTTTCCACTGTCTGGTAATGTTCACTTTTGTTGCCAGCAAAAGGTGTATGATTACATCTCAGGATCTGGGGGGAAGGGGGGATTTTTCTATGCCCAAGTGAAGTAAAGCTAGTAATTGGGAGGGTGCTGTAGAAATATGTGATATGGAGGAGATTAGGGAGAAGGTTTGTCTCCTAAAGGAGCTGAGTGATCCACAAAACCAGAGGAGGTGTGCAATGGTGCCTATACTGCTGCAGGTCCTCCAACAAGTAGAGGGAGAATGTGGGTATAATTTGAACGGTCTATAGGGTGTTTGATATCATCTGTGTACATTTTATTTTAGCTTCTTTGAAGGCCTACATGTATTTGAAGGCATTCTGCCACAGGGGTTGCAGTGAGGTTTAATTTTCCTATTTTTATAGGGTGTTATATTGTGGATATGCCATGCTTAGGGTATGTGAGTTGAGAGTAAAATCTGTGGAGTGTTTCAGAGACAGAGACTTTTGGCTGTGGAGGGTGAGTTAGAGGGAGTTAGAGGGAGAGGACTCACTATTTATTGTTTGTGGAGGAGAGCATCCCGGAGAGCTGGTGAAACGCCTGTCCAGGAGGAGGAAAAAAAAGTTGCGCTGTACCCCCTGGCTTCCACCAGTGCCATCTTGACTGTTATTCAGGTTGGAAGTAGTTCTAAAGGCAGAACAGTTTTCTTTTTTTACCTAAATGCATTTTCGACATTAAGGTAAAAAAACTTCAATTGTGAACTCAGTCTCCCTCCCCGGCCCCCAAATACTTACCTGAGCCCAATCTCGATGCAGCACTGTGCTCTCAGTCCTCAATGCACAGTGTAAAAGCATTGGGAGTCATTGGCTCCAGCTGCTGTCAATCAAATCCAGTGACGAGGGAGCAAGGGGCTGGGCGGAGCCGCACTGTGTATAAATAGGCACACAGAGCATGGCTTGGGATCAAGCCTGCATGTGTTTCACCATAGGAAGTGGCTTCCTATGGTGGCACACAGAGAAGAGGAGGAGAAGAGAATGGTGACAGGTGGCCCTAGAAGAGGAGGACTAGGGCCACAAGTGTGGCACATTTTTGTTATTTAAACAAAAAAAACTTTACAATCACATTATGAGAAGGAGCACTAACAACACAAGTTATTGCATTACACATAGAAACAAGTTTGTAACACTGGTAAAACTATTTACTTCATCTAATCTGCTTATCTAAAAACACATTGTAAAGAATATGCATTCCCTTTAATAATTACCATTTGCCTATATTTTCCTATTTTGTATATAAAAAAAAATAGTAACTGTAACTACAACAGACATTAAGCATGGTTCCCCTACTGAGTTTTTAGCTGTTTTCCAAGTATAGTAAAGAAGATATATGATATGACTGAAAATCTACAAAATTCCTAACAGGAACAAATGATTGAGAATATGACTATGTTATAGTGCAAATTCAGCATGTAGGTGGAATAAAGACATGTGGTTAAAAGCAAATGTATACCAGATGTATCCTGCTGCTTTCCTGGATTAGGCATTAGAGGAAGGGGATATTAAAGTGTTTTTTTTTTACTGCACTTGAAAGTATCTTTAAAAGGGTTTTCCAGTTTTTTCAAGAAGAGTACGTAACATTTAGACTTCATGATGGTGCCTAATGGTGGCCATGTGAATTGTGGTAAAATTAATTGTGATGCAAGCAACTGTCCTTGTAGGTTAAAGCATGTTATCAATAGATGTGTGCATTGTAGATATTTTTTATAAACAGCTCATTGGGGCTGCATTGCCATTTTTTTCCAAAAAAAAATCAACAGTGCTATGTACCACCTTTCGCATGATTGGATATTTAATTTTAATATTCACACAATTTATGGAGTAAAGATTCTCAACTCATTTAGCCACTGTCTTTCCTCTCGCTGACACTGCTGTGTCTTGCAATGACTTAGAGATTGTCGGTAGAAACCACTGAGAGCAGCAGGGAACTGGGAATGGTATTTTCTATCTTTTTTGCAGGAATAGCTTTTGTTCACACTTTCAGATTAGCAACAGAGTTGTTTTAATTCCGATAGGCCTGACCTAGTGTATTAGAAAAGCTTTGTACCACTGGGCCAACCCTTCTATTATCTTGTTAAGAAGAGTGAATGAAGTACACCAAGCTTCATCAACCAATCTGTAGGTACTTTTTATCCTTAGGGAAAGGGAGTTACCGCTCAAGGTTGGACTAATCGGTAATTAACCCCCTCTCAAAAGCCACGGGTGCTGGCAATGCGTATAGCAAAATTATGGAATGTATTTGGACAGCCGCACCCAAATAAATCTTTGTTGCCTTTATTGGTAAAACAGGATAAAAACTACAAGCCACAGCAGAACTGAACACACAACTGACGCGTTTCACACTAATACTTAGTGCTTAACCGCTTCAGACCCGGACCATTTTGGTTGTCAAAGACCAGGCCACTTTTTGCAATTCGGCACTGCATTGCTTTAATTGACAATTGCGTTGTGTGACGTGGCTCTCAAACAAAATTGACGTCCTTTTTTTACCACAAATAGTGATTTCTTTTGGTGGTATTTGATCACCTCTGCGGTTTTAATTGTTTGTGCTATAAACAAAAAAATAGCGACAATTTAGAAAAAAATATATATATATTTTTCACTTTTTGCTATAATAAATATCCACCAAAAATATATAAAAAATCAGTTTTTTTCCACAGTTTAGGCCAAGATGTTCACACAAAGGAGGCAATATAAAGAGAACGGGATACTTTTTTTATACAAGTTCATACTGCAGCAGGCCCATGTCAGAAATATGAAATGTTGGGTTCACAAATGCTTTAATTTTCAAAAGTTGGGATCCATCTTATTTGTTTTACTTTCCTAAGAAATGAAAAGAATGATCTTAAAGCAAAACATTTTGCACAAACTTCTATTAGTTTTTAATCAGGTTTAGATTATGTGCTGTCATCCTCCAGATGTAATACATTAACCATTAATCCTGAGGTGGAATGCTTTCTGACACAAGCAGCCATGAGTCATCTACTCAGCCCAGTCTGAGCCTCTCCTCGTAATACAGTCAGAGGCCATGTTTCATTTATTGTTTGCTACCTAGGTACCCAATCCCTCAGCAATCCACAAACTGTGTCTGCACTGCTTGCTAAATGCCAAAAATTTAAATTCTAAGAACATATGTTACTAATAACTAAGCATGCATTCATAAAATAGCAATACTACCACATTCTTGGGCTTGATTTACTGAAGTCAAATGAGTTGTTTCCTTTGAAAGAGGACATTTTCACTTTGCAATGAAATGTTATCTTAGATTAGTCAATGTGATGAAAATTATAATTGCAAAGATTATACAGCCATGTGCAAGAATTGGGCGATGGAAGTCAAGAGAGCTCCACCTTTATCTCTGTCTAAGCTAAGGGAAAATGTCCTTGAAAGATGAACAGTCTACGTGCCTTTAGTAAATCATCCCATATATTTTCATGAGCTTGAAATTTTATAAACTGTGACCTGATGTGGTAATGAGACCAAAAGTGGAACTCCAGCCAAACTATTACATTTTGGATAGAAAGGGATAGCGTAAGGAACTATTCATGCTTGCATTTATGGTCTTTTTAAATTTCTGGGGAACTGCATACAAAATGATTAATGTGATTTTGGCTTTTAAACTCAAAGAATCTGTTCACATCCGTGAATACACTGGAATGTTTGAACCAACAAATGTTTTGAACCTCTGCAAGGTTTTTATTGTTGTCTATATCTCTGCTGATACAGTATTTATCTTCATTTCCTGTTTAAGATACACATATTGCTATTACATATTGCTATTGAATTGTATTGTGACTGTACTGTCTTCCCTGATGTAAAGTGCTGCGCAAACTGTTGGCGCTATATAAATCCTGTATAATAATAAAAATAATAATAATAATAATTACAGGAAGTGAGAGAAAATCCCCCAAATAGGGATAAAGCAGAAAAAACCTGGGATGTGTTCTGACTTTTCTCTACCCTATCCAAAACAATTTGGGCTAGAATGTCACTATAACACAATTTCATTCTAGAAAAGATTGCACTTATGAATACTATCTATCATAAAATCTTCATATATGGGTACAGTTTTGCAGTTAGCCTTGGTAACTTGGTATCTGAACCCAAAAACAAAAATGTAATGTAGCTCATCTTCTCAGCCCATATTGCTGTTCTTTTGTTTTTATTCTGCCAATAATACACTTCCTGCTCAAGGTTGGCAACACTCACTCAATGTGCTGTATTTATTAAAACACAGTGCTCTCACCTAGAACAAAACTACAGAACATCTCCCCTTTCCTCTTCTCTATATCATCAGAGGAGGTGTTCTGTAGTCAGGACAGTCTTTAAGGCAGGGAAAAAGGGGCAGCTGCCCTAGGTCCTGTCATTGTTGTGGGGCCCAAAGCAGCTGCCTCATACTTCCCAACTATCCCAGTTTAAATTCCCATGTCCCTTGAAATTTTAGTCCTTTGCTGTGTCCTGATATCTCAGTGTGAAGTGCTGCTACTAATGCTGCCCAGCTCTTCCCTAGTCTACAGATGACTCACCTGCAGACCCTGTGTTTACATGTAAATAACCATCATTCATATGTAAATAATGGGATCTTTCATATGTAATAGCTGAGGCTGGCAGCATTCATATGTAAATAAAGGTGGCATTCATATGTATATTATGCCCCTCTGCAGTGAAAAGATGACGTGCTGTAACCTCTAGCAACCAATCAGTGAGCAGTATTACTGTACAGTAATCTCTAGCAACTAATCAACAAAAATAAATAATGTGCTGTAACCTCTAGCAGCTAATCAGTGAGCCGTAATGTGTGCTGTAACCTCTAGCATCCAGTCAGTAAGTGGTAATGATATGCTGTAACCTCTGGCAACCAGTCAAAATCACTGCCTGATCTGAAACAGTAAACTGATTTTAAGTCTAGCTGATATTTATTGTATGTCTCAGAGCAGATGGAAAGCAAAATTGCATAGGGGGGCCACAAGAAAAATGTTTGCCCAGGGTCAAATCAGCAAATCAGCATTAAACACAGCCCTGTCTGTAGTCCCCAGAGAAAATTGGGCTCAGTGCTAAATGATAAGGAGTGCAGCACAGGTAGAGATAAAGTTATTAGTTCACTGGCAGGATTAACAAGTATTTTTGTGTGCTCATTGAATTGAACAGATGGCTTTTTTCAATGGAACAACACTTTGAATGGCATATTTAGGAGACAAAATGGAGCAAATAGGAAATTTTACTATTACAAACACTTAAATTCAAGTACATCAATAAATAAACCCTTTCAGACGGCATACCATCTGTAACTCATAGCAATAAAGCCATGTACGCGCGATCGGATTGTCAGATGAAAAAAGACAGATTGTTTTTATCGGACAAACCTATGGTGTGGGGGCCCCATCTGTCTTTTTTCCATCTGTGTAAAAAAATAGAACATGTTTTTAATTTTTCCTATGGATAAAAAAACAATAGGAATTTCCGATCGTCTGTGTGGAACTCTATCGGAGAAAAATCCACGCATGCTCAGAATCAAGTCACATGTTCGGAAGCATTGAACTTCATTTTTTCACGACTCGTCGTAGTGTTTTACGTCACCGCATTTTAGCACGGTCGCAATTTAGTCTGATAGTGTGTATGCAAGACTGATGAAAGTCAGCTTTATCGGATATCCGATGAAATAATTCATCGGATTTGATTCCATCAATAATCTGATCGTGTGTACAGGGCATTAGTGTTCGCTCAGCTGAAATCAGATCAGGACGAGATACATTCTGCATGGTTGCTATGGTTTAGTGTACTTTAACAGTGGCACTCTTTTCAGAATAAGGCTGTAAATGTTCACTTAATTTGTTTTTCCTCTGTGTTGTATATAATTGATTGCAACAAGATTAAGCATGTCCTTTGCAGGCAGGGACCACAGGCCCCTATGGTGTAGAAAAATATAAGTCTTTAGTGCTAGCTGTCCCATGTGTGGCTACTGCTCCCAGTAACACTTTTTAAGGCACTGCCAGCCTCCCTAGATGCAGCTGCACTTTTCCACTGCCCGTGCCAACACAGTCCTCCTGACTGTCTCTGCTCCCACCCCAGACTGCTCCATCACAGTCCTCTCAAGAGTGCCTCCCAGTCCCCCTGACTGTGTGTCACTCACCAGCCCTCTTGGCTGTACCTTGTCCTCCTGGAGACTTGTCTTAGTGTGTTCTCCCGCTGTCCTCTCCTTGCTCTTGTGCCTTCTGGCAAGGACACCTCTTTGTGTCTTGAGGAGGGTCCTGTCCACACTCAAACCCAGGCCCAAAGTCACCCACCCCCCCAGATTGGGGAGCTCCCTCAAAGGCCACTGACAGCCTAACACTCCATCTCCAGCTTCCACCCGAACATACTCCACCCCAGCTAGGCTGACCCAGAGTATTTAAGGGGACCTGCCCCCTGCCAACCAAAGTTGGGGATCAGTCAGAGGCCTCTGAATACTCCAGATAGCTCCTCCTTACCTTCCCATTCTTCTTGAAGTTTCCATTAAGTTCGAGAAGTAGGGGGGAGGTCTCAGTGATGTTGCCTGTGAGTCATCCAGCTCTCCCTGGATCTGTGCCCAATTCAGGAAAAACACAGACAAGCCAAGCCTGCACAAACCTACCCTAAACAAAACAAAAACTATCTACACTTCTAGCACACTCAAGGGTGTTTCATTTCTATTTCAAACTGAATAGGTTTGACAAGGTGAGGGTTTACATATACTTCAACTACAGAGGGTGGTGCTCAGCACATGGACAATCCTAATCCGTATATTTGTAGGCATAGATATTGAAAGTAGAAAAAAGCATGCCAGCAGCAATTGTGAATTGAGCAGTAAGGATAAGTGCATTTTTATAGAAAGACTTCAGACTCACAGCTCCTCACCATCCTCCAAAAATTTGTAAAGGTAATCATACACCTCCCATGTTGGAAAATAATGGTTTTCCTGCCTTCCCAGAGTTGGCAGTTTGATCCATCATGCTGCATTCTAAATACTACTTTGCTGTCAGCTCATGTACTTGTTCTAGCCATGGCATTTGACACATTTAGGGTGGATTCCTACAACTCCCATTGCATTTGTGCGGGTTGAGGCATGCTAAATGCACTTGAGTTTACATACTTTGGGGTTCTTTTTTGTAATGCATTGCACTGGTGTGCAATTTATCTACACTAGGAGCCAAAGTAAACTCTTTTTTTTTTTTTTTTATGAGTAGTACAGCACACTTTGACATATTGCAGTGCATTTAACACATCAAGCTCCACTATTGACCCAGAATTATGTTGATATCAACTGAACCTATTAAAGTGGTTGTAAACCCTCCCCCATAACTTTATCCCATGTAAATCAGCATAAAAACCCTATTGAACACTGCTTGTAGAAATATCATTACTTGCTTAGTATTGTTGTATATTCCTTTTGGTTCTCAAGAATGATGTCACTGGAGCATGCCCAGATCTCCCCTGATTTACGGCACACTCTGCTTGTCTGTCTGTTATCAGGACTTCCTGATACACATGGAGTGTAAACCTGGGCATCGGACTGCATTACTGCATAGGCAAACATAGGCAAACACTGGATAAAGTAAATACTATGAAATTAAACAAGTCGGCTTTGAGCAGGGAAGCAGGTTTGCCATAGAAACGTTGGATTGAGAAGGAGGCTTGGTTAGCAGTACAGGAAGTGCTCAATGTAATGGCGGAAATACACTCTACTGTGGACTCAGAAAACAATACTTAAGATGGCACTGCCTTACCTCTGGAAACAAGTTTTTTTAAAGTTTCTTTAAACACTAAGTAATATGCGATTTGGGCTGAATTACAGTGGCTATAGATTGATAATTACTTAATATAATGGACTAAATGAAAAGAAGCATCAGAGTGGGATAGTAGTTTACTTCCTCTTAAAAAGCAATGGCTTTTGGTTTGTTATTGCATTTGCCTGCACTGTACAATACAGTCTAATATAGCGCAATGCACAAGGAGTAAATGGGACCCCAGGGCATCTAGAAGCACTGCCATACACTGTATAGTCAGAACCAGTGTATGCTCTGCATTACAGAGGCTTGCTTGACACTTGGGTCCTATTAATACTTGTAATTAGGGACAGACTAGGAATTCCAACAGGAGACTCAGAAGGGTATATGTGAACAGATGTAGGCAAGGCAGGGAGCTCTATTAAAACCAATGAAAGGGTGACAGTACCCGCAGTAATTCATGCCCATTAACATGTAGACACAACCATTTGCATGTTTTCATACACGCAGTCATTACATGCAAACAATAATAATAATAACTCACTATATAGTGTCATGCTAAACAAACATAAACATATATGCTTAAACATGATTCAAAATAAATTATTAATAATACATATTATGTATCATATAAATTCATGTCATACAATCCAATAAAGTCCTACAGTGCTCAAAAGGGCATAACATTTAACATGTGCAGATCATGCTACATAGTGAAATAGTTATAGGTGCCTTTCAGAACACCCAAGGTCACCTTACAAAAATAACAACAAAGCAAAAAATAAAATGCATTACATACCCATTAAATTACAAAAATAAAACAATGAAGTCAGACAGAGGGGCCACACCTGTTCCATGTCTGATTACATGCAAGCTGTTGGTGTTCGCAGCACCACACTGAGTCTCCTGCAGTAATTTGCAATCTTCACCTATTCTCAAGTATAAGGGTCCTTTCACATGGAGCGGACCGCTTTTCGGTCCGTTCCGTGTGTGTCCGTCAGCTCAGCGGGGGGTCTCCGCTCAGCTATCGGAGGATAGGGCAGTCCCCGCACACTGTGCATGGACCGCCCTGTCTCTCCTCCGCTCTCCCCTATGGGGAATCGGATGAAAACGGACCGTTTGTCCGTCTTCATCCGATCCGTTACGCCGGACGAAAAAAAAATAGGTTTTCTTCCATCCGAAAAACCGGATCCAGACGGATGCGGATCATTGCGGACGTTAGCGGATGCATCATCCGCTAACGGACGCAATCCCATAGGGAACCATGACAAGTCCGTTTACGGACTTGTAAAAACGGACGAGCGGAGGCGGACGTGTGAAAGGGCCCTAAGGCCTTAGAAGGATACAACATTTCACAGACTGTGGGTAGGCTGAATTGTGTATGTTCTGATTTGTCAGAATCAGAGGTATGTGTTTGGACATCTGGGACCTTATGATTAAGGTGAACTTATTCTTTAAAAATTTAGACTAAATTACTTTTATATATAAAATATATTTAATATATCTGAAATTTTAAAGCAACATCATTTTTCATTACAGTATACAAATTAACTACTGGTATTGAAGCTAAGAGCACAGGTTAAAACAAATTAGCAGATGTTTCAAATAAATCCAATATCCTTTTAACATTACCTCACCCCAACTCATATTTCAGACACAAGAGAAAAAACAAAAGTTAAAATAGTTACATCATTAATGTGTTATATTCTAAGTCTTCTTTTATCGTTTGCTTTTTGGGCTATACACAAACATATATGAGAAATGCATCACATTTACAGTGATTTTACCCTTAAACCTTTGAATAACCTATAGAGTATCTAAAAAGATAATTGAAACATACAAAATATAAATGAATGAATTTAAATGACTTGTATAGGTAAAATAGTCTAGTTCATCAGCTTGTCCATATAGCCCTGTACCTACAGAAAGTATTGTGCATTACAGAGGGTAAAAGGCCTCTTTAAAAAAAAAATCTATATATATATATATACACAGATATATAGATATAGATATATCTATATATATATATATAGATATATATATATAGATATATATATATATATATATATATATATATATATATATGGATTTATATAGATACACACACACCAAGTATTCACCTGCTAATAAACTGACAAGGTAATATATATATACACTGTATATTCAGAAGCATGCTAACTCATGCACCAGAATAGAATATATATCTTTACAGCAGCAGATAGTAGCATTCGAGTTTTCGAGTGGTTATAAAGATCAAATTCAAATGGTTAGCATAGCTGAAACAAGTGCAACAATTAATTTAATTAGACCAACTGGGGACAATGTCTCTTTTAAATAAATGTTGTTTTATCAAAGCCACAGTACAACTATGTTTCCTGTATCTGGCTGTGCCCAAGTCAAATGGAATACAACACCAAACAATTTGCTATAAAAGGAAAAATAATTGTAAAATGCTGAATGACAAGTTTATGTCTCTGAACGACAATGACCTATTCTTACACCAATGACAGCAATAAATGCTTTCAGCAGTCTAAGTTACAAACCAGTTGCCAGTCAGTGGTCCCTGCCTAATCCTTTCAATTTAGAAGAGTCCAGAGTATGGACAATAACAAAAATCCAATTTATATGCTGTCATATTATGCAGTACAGCTGCATAAGTTCATCTAAAGGTTCCCTTTTTCTTTAGTCAGTTAAGTAAAGAACCTCTGCTATTATAACCTCTGCTACCTCCAGGTTAAATTTCAGAAAAAACGGAAATATAGCTTATTTCTGCCACTTATGGCTTCCTTTAACCACTTCAGCCCCGGACCATATTGCTGTCCAAAGACCAGAGCACTTTTTGAGATTCGGCGCTGCGTCGCTTTAACTGACAATTGCGCGGTCGTGCGACGTGGCTCCTAAACTAAATTGGCGTCCTTTTTTTCCCACAAATAGAGCTTTCTTTTGGTGGTATTTGATCATCTCTGCGGTTTTTATTTTTTGCGCTATAAACAAAAACAGAGCGACTATTTTGAAAAAAATGCAATATTTTTTACTTTTTTCTATAATAAATATCCCCAAAAATATATAAAAAAAAAAATTTTTTCCTCAGTTTAGGCCGATACGTATTCTTCTACATATTTTTCGTAAAAAAAATCGCAATTAGCGTTTATTGATTGGTTTGCGCAAAAGTTATAGCGTTTACAAAATAGGGGGTAGTTTTATGGCATTTTTATTATTATTTTTTTTTTTACTAGTAATGGCGGCGATCAGCGTTTTTTTTCGGTACTGCGATATTATGGCGGACACTTCGGACACTTTTGACACATTTTTGGGACCATTGGCATTTTTTTAGCGATCAATGCTATAAAAATGCATTGGATTACTATAAAAATGCCATTGGCAGTGAAGGGGTTAACACTAGGGGGCGGGGAAGGGGTTAAGTGTGTTCCTATTTGTGTTCTAACTGTATGGGGGGGTGACCTCACTAGGGGGAATCACTGATCTTCTGTTCATACATTGTATGAACAGAAAATCAGCGTTTCCCCCGCTGACAGGAACGAGCGCTGTGTGTTTTCACACACAGCTCCCGTTCCCCGCTCTGTAACGAGCGATCGCGTGTGCCCGGCGGCGATCGCACCCGCCGGGCACACGCACGGGACTCGGGGGCGAGCGGGGGGCGCGCGCGCGGGCCGCCGGCGGCGCGCGCGCCCCCTAGTGGCCGCGAAAGGCGCGACGTATTACTGCGGCGGCTGGTCGGCAAGTGGTTAAAGTTGCCTTGCACATACACATTACTAGAGACTACAGAGCTCGGTGTGGAGAATTGCTCTACACTTCCATATAATTTCCATGTGATGTACAAGATTCTGTTGAATCTCCAGTTACCATGAACACTGTTAGAAATATGGGGCCAGATTCAGATACACTTAATATTGCGCTGCGTAATCGAAATACTCTACGCTGCCGTATTTCACCAGGCTCTACACCGAATCCTGGTAAATTTTTGCCCGTACGCTACGACGGTGTAGTCTATTTCTCGCCGCGTAATCGAAATACGTGATTGGGGGCGTGAAGCATTTAAATTAAGCACGTCCCCGCGGCGATCGAACTGCGCATGCTCCATTCAGAAATTTCCCACCGTGCATTGCGCAAAATCACGTTGTTACGTCATTCGTTGTTTGAGTAGCGTCGTTTACGAACATTCCTATTCCCGGACGACTTACGTAAAAAATAATAAAAGACGTCGGAAAACGTAGAAATTTGACGCGGGAACGACGGCCATACTTAACATGGGCTGTCTAATATTAGAGTAGCAAAAAGCTGGTATAGTGTTACGCAAAAAAAAGATGACTAAAGGTGCCGTAAGAGATTGCGAATGAAGATCGTAATTTCGGGGATCGCCGGCAAAAGCTCATTAGCATACCCCGACGCGGAAAACGACGGGAAGTCCACCCAGTGGCCGCAATTTTATTGCAGCGTAGATCCGAAGGTGTACGAACACGTAATCTAGTCCAATTAAAGCCCGCAGCCGTCTATTCATGGTTTGAGGTTTTCGACTAGCTAGAAAACGCGCGTAATTTGAAATTACTCCAGTCTAACCCAGGTAGACAGGCGTTAAAGGCTCTGTGAATCTGGCACATGGTTTCTTTGGAGGCTCCTGCTCCTGTTAGTCTGGACAGGGAAGTGCTGTCAATCTCTAACACACAGGGTAGAGTTAAGCTGGTGATAAATGGGTAGAATTTAAACAAAAATTACAGGGAAAAGAAAATATGAGGAAGGTCTTTTAATTATTATCGGGCCAAATTGACATTTGTTTTCTACCAGAGTAACAAGAAAATTCAAAGGAACAGGATAAAAATGTATTCTCAAATGAACAAATTCCATACAGTGTATGAAGTTTAGTGGATGCAAACCCTAACATATACCCAGTGAAGTGAACAGCCTCAATTGATATACAGGGATGAAACAAATCTCCCTATATAAGTTTTTCATGTATGTCTGCTGTCTTCAACTTTATATATCCTTTAGAATGTGCACATTGTGTTACAGATTTCCTCTTCCTCTTCAACACTGATTGTGAAGTCTAGGCACACAGCCAAGATAGCTGATTAGAGGAAAGGCACACACCTCTACTCCACATTGGCAGAGGAAGAAAAGAATGTGCAGACTCTGGTGTGAGAAGGCAAGCTGCCTGCTAATCTTTTTATAGCAACCTTCCACAACACAAATTTCAGGCTGCTTGTATCTCCTGTGTCAGAGAACTAGTCAGAAGTTATCAGGCTGATAATAGAGCTATGGAGCTGGAGAAAGCAACAGGGTATAGTGCTTTGGAGAGATATAAGAAAACACTACAGATAGATGTGCCCAGCTCAAATTTCATTAATCAGGTTTACATCCACTTTAAAGGGGTTGTAAAGGATTTTGTTTTCCCTAAATAGCTTCCTTTACCTTAGTGCAGTCCTCCTTCACTTACCTCATCCTTCAATTTTGCTTTTAAATGTCCTTATTTCTTCTGAGAATTCCTCACTTCCTGTTCATCTGTGTGTAACTCCACACCATAATGCAAGGCTTTCTCCCTGGTGTTGAGAAAGCCTCTTGAGCGGGGAGGGGGCGAGCAGGCAAGTCAGGACACTCTCTACTTTGAAGCTAAAAAAAGGAGCTGTGTGTTTGTGGGTGGCCTGACACTCCTGCTCACCCCCTCCAAGGCTTTCTCCACACCAGGAAGAAAGCCTTGCATTACAGTGGTGAGTTACAGACAGAAGAACAGGAAGTGAGCATTTCTCAAAAGAAATAAGGACATTTAAAAGCAAAAATGGAAGGATGAGGTAAGTGAAGGAGGACTGCACTAAGGTAAAGGAAGCTATTTAGGGGGAAAAATGTTCCTTTACAACCCCTTTAAGTCCATTATTCCAAATTCATATGTTAAATGCAAACAAAATCTTTTGAACAGCATACAAATGTTCTGAGAATTTTCGTACAAGTTTTTCTAAGACTTTTCCTAAGAATTTTCATTCGAAATTTTGTCTATCTATGGCCAGCTTTAGGTATAGTTAGAGTGCTAATAGGGGAGCCTGGATGTGGAGAATAATTAGTGACAATTATGAAGGAAGCGACCACAATATGCATCCTGACAATTCGCTGTATTGGGCAAAGTGGCTGGAAAGATGACAATGTTGCAGTAATATTGTCAAGCACATCAGAGTCACACATGTTGAAAAATTGCAAAGTGAGGATTAATGTGTGCTATACAACATTTTTGAGAGTGAGGAGGCAGTAACGTTTTTCACTAGTATTGTCCTGCTATTCCCCAAAATGGAGATGCCGTTAATTACCATATAAATAGTGCCACAACAACACCAAGGCTACATTTGATATGAAATACAATATTGTAGATAGATATGAATAAAAAATATACATTTTGCTTTTTGCTAACAGATAGTGTTTTATATTGGTTTAGGCCAGAGGGGAAAACAAAATGGCAGTTTCTAATCTCTCTCTATTGGTAAGATTCTTGTGTCTGCATATTTGCTGTGGCTATAATGAGCAGATACAGCTTTTTCTGTAGAATTTCTTTAGTTAAGTGAATGCAAGAGGTATTGCAACACAGAAAGGTGGGCATAAACACCCAAAACTACCAGGGGGACACAAACAGAGTTGGGAGCTATGAGAAGGAGATCTTATTATTGTAGTAACCAAGGGGCTGACCAAGTCCATCGGGCCCCATTTGCAACTAAAATATAACTGTTGGGTTTATTGTGCCTTTAAGTCTAATTTCTCAGCAATAACATATTCCTAAAAATGCTTACAAATGTTCACTAAACAGTATTAAAAAAAAAAAATGACATGCACATGCCTATCCAATGAGTGGCCAAAGTGGACAATCTGGAAAACGCAACTTAAAAGTTTTAAGAACATACAAACTGTTTTGCAAAGTGAAACATATTTCACTATTACTGTACACCGGGATTTAAAAGGCTTAAAGTCCCCTAGGCCAAGTAAATCTTGGATTTGTTTATTTTATTTACATAATGCTGGCATTTTCTACAGTGTTTTACAAAGAACAGCTAGTCTATGCCTGCTAAGAAGCTTACAATCTAATGTATTAATAATATTCATACTGACACATGCACCCTCTAGTGCCCCTGGTTGCAGAGGAAAATCTGTGCACACAGAGGAATCCCCACACAATGTGAAGAGTACATAAAAAAATCCATTGTGACAATTGAACTCAGGAACCTCACTGCTGGCGGGCAAGAATACCAGCTAATTATACATGGTAACACTGACCAAACACCAAGTGCTGATGTCTAATATGAGAAATCAGTTTATTAGCATGGTGTCTGCATGAAGCCTTTCCTTGTTATACCCTATTAATGAATTTGACCACTGTAAAATGTATGTGACAAGTGTTCCCCATGCCACGTCTCCTGTCCTTGCTCAAGCAACTACAGCATCTTTCAAAGTAAGTACTTATTTTACTTGTGTATAATACAGTTTCCTGTTTTAGCTACACATTTTTTCTTGTGGTAAGGCCAGAAATAAGAATACAACCATCTGGAAAGGGCATGCAAGAGAATGGTACACAGCCTATGTCATTAGTGCATATGGCATAATTATAGTAATGCCGTATTGCTTTGGATACATGCAGCTAAATGATATAAAAGGACATCTGATTTCAATAAATAAGATCATATGACATTTAAAATTAGAATGCATGATCCTGGCCAATATAAAGGTAAAAGAAATAGAAGGGTAGGTTACGTATTTTTTTTTGTCCTGTTTGGACCCTGTTCAAAGCACCAGGCAATTCTCGCACCTTTACCAAGATTTAATAAAATACAAGTTTTATTCTATTGGGCATCTCTGTGGGCAAGATGTAATGGCTTTGAAACATACAGTACATGTTTTATATATATATATATATATACACACACGCACTTATATACACAAAAAGTAACATGGGTAAAAAATGATTACATGGGTAAAATATTCACAAAAAAAATAAATCCATGGGCTACCACACTTAATTTCTGTTACCTCATTTTACATTAACTCTACTCCTTGTAGAATTGTACTTTCTTGTTGTCCCTTGCTTAAAAATACCACACCACAAAATGTAGTCACAATACTCCACCCCAATAGATCAACCACATTTGGAAACAGAATCATCTCACCGCTAACAGACATATCTTGCAACCCCCACTTACAGAGTCTCTGTCACTGTCTGGAAATGTTTTTTAAAAAGGTTTCCTCAAAAAGAAAACTCTTGATAGTTACCCTTATGTAGAGTGCTGTCTATGATCCTCACCCTTTTAAAAAGCTATGGTTGCCTAAACAATCTTCATCATGCAACACACTTTTGTGTCTACATCCACTGCTGCGCTCAGTGGTTCCATCTACGGTACATCTGTTTTGTGTCTTGTGGCATAGGGGCTAGTGGATGAAACCACAGAATATAGCAGGGGAGCAGACATCTAACACCTGAAAGTGTCACTTCAAGAAAATAAGCTGTACCCTCACAAAATGGAGAAAATGATTGTTCAGTAAGAATAGTTTGAGGATGTTTGAATTTTAAGGATGGTTGCGTGAAATACCCAGAAAGCTTGTGCTAAAAAATTGTAAGTTAGTGCAAAAAGAAAAAGTGTCACGGACAATTCTCTGTATTTGTATATCCAGCTGCACATGTAAACACTGCCATGTAATTTGGTTTATTTCATTAAAGTGTTGGTAAAGGCAAACCTTTTTCTTTTTAGTTTGGATGTAACAGGCAATGGTTAGACCCTCTGTTAAAGTGGTTGTAAACCCACTTTTCCCCAAAAAAACACCACCTGCAAGACAAAGGCATAATAAACTAGTATGCTAGTACTAGCTCATTATGTAATACTCACCTCAGATCGAAGCTCCTCCAGTAATCCTTGTACACCGCTCGGGCGGCCGACGTCTCTCCCGGGGGTTACTTCCTGGTATAGCGGCTCTGGCATTGTGATTGGCCGGAGCCGATATGACGTCACTTGCCAGTCACGGCATGGCCTCCTTTAGGAACGGCACGATCAACGTTGCTAAAGTGCGCCTGTCATTATTGCAAATATCTCCTAAACCGTGGAGGGTGAGGAGATATTTTGAGCACCTACAGGTAAGCCTTAATCTAGGCTTACTTGTAGCTAAACGTGGTTGTAAAGGGTTTACAACCACTTTAACTTTTTATTGCTGTCTGTGTCCCTAGTGGGTAGATTTAGACAGAACATGAGGGGAAATTCAAACTTTTGAATGTCTCTAGAGAAAGAAGTGAAGGTTAATCACCCAATGGGGCAAATGTGACAACTGTCTAAGATGAAAATCCCTCTGATTTTGGGAGTATTTCTTCTTGTTTTTTGGTGCAACTTCAGGACAGAAAGTGAAGGGAAATCTTTTTAGTGGGACATAAACAGTAGAAAATAGAGTAAAAAGGGTTTTAACCCTTCCCACTTAGAGAATATGGATATTGGAACAGGTATAATAATGCTCTGCTGAAGATACAAATGGGCAATCTATTCTTAGGTCTTCTCAAAAAAATGGTATTTACTTTTCAATAATAGATGTTGTTTAAATACAATACATTGTCCAAGTCTGCTAATCTTTAAGAAATGTCCAACATGTTTGACTGACTGTTTATCTGATATTTGTGCATTAATATCTCTCTTTCTCTCTCTCTCTCTCTATTCCCCTCTTTCTCTTATTCTCTCTCTCTCGCTCTCTCTCTCTCTCTCTAACTCACTAGAAGGATAGATAGATAGATAGATAGATAGATAGATAGATAGATAGATAGATAGATAGATAGATAGATAGATAGATAGATAGATAGATAGATAGATAGATAGATAGATAGATAGATAGATAGATAGATAGAATTTGTTTGCAGTCATCGTGACAGATTTAACACTTAATTTAAACATGAATAGTAAGATTATAGCATTTGCACACCACAGACAACAACATTTAAAGATATTTATTAGATTTTATAACGTTAACTGGATTTGTCTCAACTTGATTTTGTTACAATTAGAAAGGTAATTTCTGTTATGGAGTACTAAAGGAATCTGTATCTGATAGCTGCCAAGTCTGTATGCTGTGAAAAAGAATTGAACTATATCCTGTCTAGACATTTTAAAAAATCAGTCCATTTTCCCTGTATTCTAGGTACCTAGAAATGTATTATAAAATAATTTGATGGAAAACACCTTTAATACCACGTTGTATTTTTTCTGTTCAAAGATACATATTTGAATGGGTTTAGCACAACAGTTTATCCACATAATTATTACAATCCTTGTAAAAAGAGTGAATATGGATAGTAGAAAAGACAACTTCGAAAATGGGAGCTCACAAATGGTAATGGAGTATCTATTTAGGGTACCAATTTGTGAGACACACAAGTGGCAGTCTCAACAGTCTCAACAATTTACAACAGCAATTTATAGTTGAATGGAACCAGTAAACCTTTTTCAGCCATGTTTCATTGACTTTTATTTAGCCAGGACTCTCTGGTTACATTCTTATGAACAATTTGTTGGAGCAGGTGCTTGAATGAGAACCTGCTAACTACCCTATATATTTATGGTTACATTTCAGAAGCATCTAGGCACAGTACCTATGGTACCCTACTTGTTTGGTAATGAGATATTTTTCCAGTGGTGCAAGTTATGAAATTAAGAACTTTAGTCAATGAACGGTCAGTGCTATATATGGAACATTGCAATTCTTTTAAAGACAAGAAGTTAACATTTTATTCTAGTGTACCATATTCTATTATGGACAGCTTCAACAATGGTTTACAGTGATTGTAGATGGGATAGCCTTGGGATTCTTCCTTGTGCATCCTCCCTATCTGATAACTACAGAATGAGACCCTCAGGCCGCGTACACACGATCAGTCCAAACCGATGAAAACGGACTGAAGTTCATTTTCATCGGTTCACAGACTGATGGTCTGATGTGCATACACACCATCAGTTCAAAAACCGATCGTGTCAGAACGCAGTGACGTAAAACACAACAATGTGGTGGAAAAAACTAAGTTCAATGCTTCCAAGCATGCGTCAACTTGATTCTGAGCATGCGTGAGTTTTTAACCAATGCTTTTGCATACTAACCATCGGTTTGGACCAATGGTCAGTCGTCCATCAGTCTGATTTTAACCACTTGCCGACCAGCCGCCGCAGTTATACGGCGGCAGGTCGGCACGGGTGCGCGAGAGCCCGTAGCTCTACGTCGCGCCTTTCGCGGCCACTAGGGGGCGCGTGCGCGCCGCCGGCGGCCCGCGCGCGCGCCCCCCCGCTCGCCCCCGAGTCCCGTGCGTGTGCCCGGCGGGCGCGATCGCCGCCGGGCACACGCGATCGCTCGTTACAGAGCGGGGAACGGGAGCTGTGTGTGAAAACACACAGCGCTCGTTCCTGTCAGCGGGGGAAACGCTGATTTTCTGTTCATACAATGTATGAACAGAAGATCAGTGATTCCCCCTAGTGAGTCCACCCCCCCATACAGTTAGAACACAAATAGGAACACACTTAACCCCTTCCCCGCCCCCTAGTGTTAACCCCTTCACTGCCAATGGCATTTTTATAGTAATCCAATGCATTTTTATAGCATTGATCGCTAAAAAAATGCCAATGGTCCCAAAAATGTGTCAAAAGTGTCCGAAGTGTCCGCCATAATATCGCAGTACCGAAAAAAACCGCTGATCGCCGCCATTACTAGTAAAAAAATAATAATAATAAAAATGCCATAAAACTACCCCCTATTTTGTAAACGCTATAACTTTTGCGCAAACCAATCAATAAACGCTAATTGCGATTTTTTTTACGAAAAATATGTAGAAGAATACATATTGGCCTAAACTGAGGAAAAAATATTTTTTTTTTATATATTTTTGGGGATATTTATTATAGAAAAAAGTAAAAAATATTGCATTTTTTTCAAAATTGTCGCTCTGTTTTTGTTTATAGCGCAAAAAATAAAAACCGCAGAGATGATCAAATACCACCAAAAGAAAGCTCTATTTGTGGGAAAAAAAGGACGCCAATTTTGTTTGGGAGCCACGTCGCACGACCGCGCAATTGTCAGTTAAAGCGACGCAGTGCCGAATCTCAAAAAGTGCTCTGGTCTTTGGACAGCAATATGGTCCGGGCTGAAGTGGTTAAAGCAAGTTTTAAAACTTTGGACTGAAGGACAAAAGACTGATGGGCCATACACATGGTCGGTTTGGACTGATCAAACTGAACTTCAGTCCGTTTTCATCGGTTTGGACCGATCGTGTGTACGCGGCCTCATAAGCAGAGGCCACAGCAGTCTGCAGCCATACAACCAGGACCTAGAAATGTGGTCGCTTAAAAATATAAAACAACGTTTATTAACATGTAGTTCCAAATTGCAAATGTATATGGAAGGTAGTTGTAAGCCTTTTGGATTAATCGCTGCCTTGACATGGTCGGTGGGCAAGTATCTTTCTATGATTCACAAAGCTATGCTAAGGGCCCTTTCAACCCTGGTAAGGCCATCCTTGCAAGACAGGTCAAAGGTTATGGACCAGGCTAAGACAGGTCCACTGGCCCTTCAAGTATTGAGTAATGAAGTCCAGGGCTAACTGTTCTGACTTGTAAAATTAAAACATTGCTATGCAGATAGTAGTGAAGAACACATACTTTAGTCTCTGCCTTAACCGCAAGTGGATTAAACAGACAATGGTAATGATCCTATTGTAAAGTCATGAACATTATACATCTCATTATTTTTCATTCCAAATATATAATAATGTCCTTTTTTATGTTTTGCTTGTGCAAGTTTTAGAAAAATACTTTAATGGCCTGTACAACATTAAATTACTAAACTTATGCACATTTATTGTTCAGCCTCAAGAATGTTGAAGTCTATGCAAAATAAATATCATGTTGGGTGGCCTCCTGTGTAATGTGATCCCCATTGTGTTACTCAAGGGCTCTAATATCCTGTTTCCTGCAATCCTGCCATGATAAAATACACTTACCTTTTTGCCAGATAGGAGTATCTCTTGGCTCTTCTGAATTCTTCTCAATCTTGTATTATGAAGAATTATTTTGGGAAAGGGGGTTTACATGCTGATAATTGTTTTAAATTACATAATTCACTTAAATCTGCCTACTTCCTTGCCCCATTCTCGGTGACATTCTTTGACCACAACTAAATAAATGTGTGCAAACTTAGTACAGCTCCAGTTTTACATAACTTATATCATGACATTTCAGTCCAGTACAAAGATATGACATGAGTCATGTATTAAATAATAAGCAGATGGCTAACATACTGTTGTGTTACTAGAAGTGAATAAATTAGTCTTGTACAGTTCAAAGACATTATTTAACATGAAAGTTAGAAACCTTACATTAATGACTTTGTCTCTTCTATCTCATCTTCTTTCATGCAGATAAAGGAAGTGCACAGGCTTTGTCTCTAGTCTTTATGTTACAATTGGGTTTTGTTGCAGTTTTATGTTTTTTATAATACATTTTACATATTGTTTTAATGTACACTGCCTCAATTAAGGGTTTATATCATTTAACTACAGTTTTATAAATGAGGTAAACCATAGCAACCAATCCAAAGTCGGACTAGTATGAGATTCTGGTTGCTTCATTTTGCTGCACTCAAAGTATATCTAATTAGAAGAACAAAAATTGTATATAAGATTATCCTAAAATTCCTCATGATTCAGTTATAATTTTTACTTTACAGTACATAGCTGCATTCTATTCCTTATACCAGTTATTTATTGTTTTATTGCATGTATTAAAAGATCATGTTTCACAAATGACAATGATTAAATAATTAAAGGGGTTGTAAAGGTTTGTTTTTTATTTTCTAAATAGGTTCCTTTAAGCTAGTGCATTGTTGGTTCACTTACCTTTTCCTTCAATTTCCCTTCTAAATGATTTTTTCGCCTGAATTTTTCACTTCCTGTTTCTTCTCAGTAAGCTTGCCCCCATCAGTGGGTTAGTCAGCAAGAACAGCTTACTGAGGAGGAACAGGAAGCGAGAAATGAACCAACAATGCACTAGCTTAAAGGAACCTATTTAGAAAATAAAAAACAAACCTTTACAACCCCTTTAACTAATTTAAGCATATAAATGCCACACACAGTATGTATTTACCCTACATCACCCTGAATAGCTAGTGGAGTGACCTGTCATCAATGGGTGACTTAAAGCTCGTACACACGGTCAGAAAATCTGAAGTTAAATTTAGTCAGATGAACGATCTGTCGATTTTCTGATCGTTAGTATGCTGCTTTTGACAGTCGATTACAGATTTTTGTCAGACAAAAACTGGATGTGCAGGCTCGAAAATTTTTGTCTGATGTGACCACAACGTCTGATTTTCTTTTCATCAGTATGGTTTTCTGCCCAAAAAAAATCTGAAGAGCAAGACTAGGCATGCTCAGAAATGAAAGAACACATACAAAACAATTCAACACATTACGTCACTTCTAACGTTAAATTCTGTTGTCAGAAAATGTTCTGATGGCGAGTACCCCTCTTCACTTTTGATTTGAGACTAGCATCCAACATAAACTGATAAAAATTCGTCCAGTAATCTGACCGTGTGTACAAGGCTTTACATCCTGTTGTAATTAAATTTGGATGGGTTTGCCCAATGACAATAAGCTTCAGGTATATATCAATGCACACATATAGCAGTTTCTAAGAATCTTACAAACAATACGTTTTATATGTTTGCATTAGGAAAATGGTCATTTGATCAGTAAAGTAACGTAATGTTACTACGCTGACCACCTAGTGAATCATTATGGGTACTCTTCCTGATTATTTTTCATGTGCTGACTTGAAAACTGAAATCATATGGTAATACTTTTCGTCTGATGTTAAAGCTGAACTGGCCACAAACTTGCTGGTGACATATTGTATGGTAAACCAATACCTGCTGAGTTCCCCTAATGTCTGCCACACATGTTCTGTTTCAAGAGAAAAAAAATCTCAGGAATCAATTATAACCTCACTGGAGTGGAATTTTATGGTGGGATAATGGCTTCCTGCTGCTGCTACACTGTAGGTGAATATAAATTACCCAAAATGTTGAAATATGTATACAGGGAATAAAAGGTAAGACACCGCAGGCCATCTTACAGGCCAATGGTTTACATTTCATGGGCTATGAAGTACTTGGAATCATGGCTGATTTAGGCATTTGACATCTTCAAATATTGTGTATTTAAAGTCCAAACATTGTTTAGTTTTGGAGGGCTAGAACTCATGACAATTTATGATGTTGGGCGCATTTTACATATATACATACATTTAAATATAAAAATGCATGTTTCTTTAGGCTGATAATAATAAAATTAAAGTGAATATATTTTTCTAATTGTTTTAGAGAACATTTAGGACGTAACACACACACATACACATACATACACACACACAATTAGCAAGATAAAATGGTACTAAACAAATTACAAGCAAGAGTATTAAAAAACATGGGCAGATGGATGTTTAAAAGACTTGAAACTAAATATATAAAAATAAAAGTGGTATTGTGGTGAGTAATACAATTTCAAACACACAACTACAGTATTTTGTATAAGGAAGCTGATACAACTGCAGCAGTGATTGGATGTACATGCACCATCTGACCAGCATGAGTGGTCAACAGGAAAGTGTTCTATCTGCTCAAACATTCCTGTTCATCTGCATAGAGAAAGGAGGGGGTGAGCTGAGCTGGCAAAAGCTACATATGGATTCTATTTATCTATAAGTGTGAAAATAATGATCAGGACAAGTTTTCTAACATAACATACAAATCGGCCCCCAGAGAGCAGTCAGTTGGTGAAGTAGGGGTACTTCATAGCCTATCCAGCTTGCCTCACATCTGTTTACCTTGATTTTAACCTTTACATTGTGATTAAAACTGAATAATGAGTTTCACAGCAAGCTACAATAATTTTACATTGCTATTTTTTTGTGCTTGCATAAATATTTTTTTTACATAAAGTCTACAGTAGAGTTTTCTAGTAGGTCCCTAGTCTTTTGAGGAATATTGAACATAACTGGCGGACCTTATCAACACTGAAAATGGATATACAATAAACATGTGCTGATCTCCAGGCAAACAGTTAAGTATACAGATGATATATACATTATGGGCCAGATTCAGGTAGATGAGAGTATCTTTCCTCTGGAGTAACGCTTCTCATTTACGTTGCTCTGAAGACCCTTTCAGCGCAAGTCCTGTAATTCACATAGCAGTTGCGCGTAAACTTGCGCCAGAGTAACGATAATGCGCTGGCGTAACCCGACGCAAGTGAAACTGGGTGTGATCATATGTAAATGATGGGCGGAGCCCAGCGCAGAGGCTTACGTTCAGCGCATCATCCACGGAGCATGCGCAGTGAGTGCGGCTCCACTCGCCCCCTTGTGCGCATGCTCACAACTTCCGTCGGCACCACTTCCTGGGAAACGTCAGCGCAATGCGTTCCGCTGGGCGCTTAAAAGCGCTGGCGGAAACGCCATTCCGGCGCAAAAGTAGTTCCATTTCCCCCCACCCCAGGGAAGATACTTTTGCCCTGTAATGGCTGCTCCCGCTGCCCCCAAAGAGAGGAGGAACCTAAATTATAATGCCCAGGAGGTCACAGTGATAATATCGGCTATGGAGGCATTTAATGATTTTCTCCATGGTAAAAAAAGCAGGAAGACCAGCCGGGAGAGAAAGCAGGCCATCCTGGACACCATAGCTGCCAGGGTCAATGTGCTGGGGTACTCCACCCGGAGTGCTTCAGACATTCAAAAAAAAATCAATGACCTGCGGCGCAAGGTGAGGGGCAAGGTGTCCACCATTAGGAGCCATGAGAGGGGCACAGGTGGTGGTCCCCCATGTCCTGTCACCCTGACCGCGGAGGAGGAGGTGGTCGCCCGCTGCCTGGACAGGGAGCAGTTGGAGGGGGTCCCAGGCTATGATTCCGTAGAGGAAGGCTCCAGGACAGGTAAGTGATTTTTACCCCCTTTTTGGTGTGTTGCATGTGGGGCAGGGGTGGGTACATGTGCCAAGTGTGTGGGACCACCAACATGTGTCTGCTTTGTGTCATCCACAGATGACGGTGCTGGGCCATCTCGTGCTGGCCAGTCCACCCCAACCCCCCAACGGGATGCTGCTGACGAGGCCCTGGGTGCTGGAGACACCGAGGTGGAGGAGGAGAGTGCCCACACCACTTCAGCAGAGGTGGTTGTGGAGGAGCCTGTCCCTGAACAGGAGTTCATTTTAATGTTGGAGGAGTCCTCCTCCTCTGCAGGGCCCTCTGTGATCCCCTCCCCCATCCTAGGTAGCCCCTCAAGGGCGACTCCATCCCCACGGGGACAACCTTCCTCTGCCCCCAGGAAGGCCACCCGGAAGACCAGGGGGGTGTGTGATTTGGTCGAAGACCAGGTGCTTTTGGACCACGCGAAACAGACCCAGCAAATGGGGGAGATGGCTGGCCACCTAGACAGGGTCGCAGACAGCCTGGGCTCTATGTCACAGCTGCCCAGTCGCGTGCAGGGCGTTGTGACCAGCCTGGGGGAGGTGCAGACTGATATCCGGCACTTGACAGCAGCTGTTCGAGACAACACTGCTGCCATTCGGGAAGAGGGGAGGCAGCGGCAACGTGACCAGCGGCATCAGATCACCCGCCAGCTGAGGATGCAGGCCCAAACAAATTTGTATCTGAGCCGTATCGCTGTGGCATTGGAGGGCATGCAGCCAACAGCTCCCAGGAGTGGCCCACCCGGGGATCAGCCTCCTCCTGATGCCCCCCCACCCCCACCACCACCCACTCCCTCCAGGCAGATGAGGAGCCCGAGAGTGCCCCCAAGGAGGAGCCCCCGTCATCCCAGATGAGGGTTTTTTGTTTTTTTGGTTGTTATATATTTTTGTTTATACTCAGGACATGAGTTTTTGTTTATTTTTTATTATTATTGTTTATACTCAGGACATGAGTTTATTTATTTTATTTATTATTATTGTTTATACTCAGGACATGAGTTTTTGTTAATTTTTTTGGTTCTCAGGTTATGAGATTTTTTTTTTTTTTTTTGATACTGCACACGTTGCAGTGTGAATGGTGTGTGAATGTGAGAGGGTGGCACTCCTGAAAGTAAGGGGTGTCACCCTCGGCCGTGGTGGTGAAGTTAACCCCACGGCTGAATGAATGACGTGTGAAAGGTGTGTGAATGGACAGTGACATCATTGGGGCCTTGACGCTGGCGTTGCTGCTCCCAACTCCTACATGCTGGACTTGGGCTAATCCAATGCGATGTGCATGTGATGTGTGTGATCTAGGGACATCAGTGGTGTACACGCGTGCACTGTCTGTGTTAGTAATGTTTTGGTTTAGTGTCCAAAGATGCCTACGGCGAGGACCCTCCTGACTGCTCTTCCATCAGCAGACTGGGTGTCCTCTGGCAGGTGGGGACTGTGTGGGTCGGGGGTCAGGTCATCACGTATGTCAATATGCAGGCCTTTTCTCATAGCAAAGTTATGTAGTATGCAACATGCAGCGATGATCTGACACACAAAGGTAGGGGAATACAATAGGGTCCCCCCAGACTTATCCAGGCAGCGGAAACGGGACTTCAGGAGCCCAAATGTTTGCTCCACCACTCCACGGGTTTTGATGTGTGCTTCATTGTATTTTCTCTCTCCTCTGGTTTGGGGGTTCCGGAAAGGAGTCATTAGATGGGGTCCCAGTGCATATGCAGAGTCACCTGTAAGGTAAAAGACAGGAGAATGTTAGTCATGCATGTGCGACTTCTGTTGTGCATCACGGGAGGGGATAGTCATGCCTGACTCCCTTGTCACTCACCAACCAGCCAGCTGTCCCCATACATGTTCTGTTCGAATTCTGCTGGGATGGGACTCTGACGGTATATGAAGCTGTCATGGCTGGACCCGGGGTGTTTGGCACGCACGTGCCATATGAAGCGTTGGGCATCGGCTATCACCTGTACGTTGATGGAATGCCAATGCTTCCGATTGCGGTATATGTGCTCTGTGGCACTGGGGGGCTGTAGGGCCACATGTGTGCAATCAATGGCCCCGATGGTGCGTGGGAATCTGGCAATGTTGTAGAAATCTGTCATTGCCTTCAGCCGCAGCTCCTCAGTGGTGGGTCTGATGAACTGGTTGGACATGCGTCTGAGGATTGCAGGGACAACCTGGTGCACACATCTGCTTATGGAGGATTGTGACATCCCAGCCACCACTCCACTTGTACGCTGGAATGATCCACTGGCAAGGAAATGAAGTGTTGCCAGGACCTTCACCAGTGGCTGCACTGCTTGTGAGCGGTGTGTCTTGCTGGTGATGTCACCCTGCGGGGTTGTGGTTAGTTCAAGTATTACATCTGGGCTGAATCTGAAGAGGCGATACACCTCCTCATCCCCCATGCCAAAGAGGTTCATACGAGTGCGGTATATCCTCTCACGTGCCCGCCTCCTCCGTAGCGAGGGACCCAGTACTAGTCTTAGGACCACGAGTGCCCCTGGCATGTTGGCACACAGAGGTGTTGTCCTTGCTAGTGTTGTTGTTCAGCTTGCTAGTTTCGTCGGTAACGCTGCTGTAGCTGCTCTCCTGCTGACCTGTGACCGTCTGGAGTAAAGATAAAGCAGCCTTTTGTAGAAATAACTTTGCGCCGGACGGACCAGATACGCGCGGCGCATGTAGCCAGCGTATGGTGCTAATCCGTTCGCGAATTGGGAAATCTCCCTCATTTGCATATTTGCAGGGGAAATCAATGGGCGCGACTGATGCGCCCAGCGAAAATAAGCACTGACGATACTCTGGCGTCGGAACGTTCCGCCGGTCGCAAATGACCCGTTATTGGGCGCATCTAGTTTGGTGGGTACGGGCACATAGAAAAGACGGCGCATCATCACAGTTACGCGGCGCATATCCAAATACTCCAGCGCAAGTGTTCGTGAATCTGGCCCTATATGTGTATATATATTGTACAGGACGCCGGGGTTGGGTCCTGGACGGGTGCTATACGGCACCACTATTTGGACTGTGGTCCATTTAAATAGAGGGAGAAGGTTCAGGGGGTCACCCAAAATTGGGTGAAAGGTTCCAGGCAGGCGCTAATTCAGAGAGGACTGGCTTGCAGTCTTCTCTATCTTTAATAAAGTAGTTTGGGGCCTGGAATTTTGGAGGCTCCAAAGTGTTATTTGGGTGGGACGGAGCCTCCACTCCTAAACCTTGGGAGCCAGCACACATGGTGTTAACTCTCCCAGAGATCCACCTGTTAAAGCAGGAAGTGGTGCTGGAGATGGTGAGTGAGTTGGGAGAGTGCACCTGTGAGGAAGATGGAAGTCTGCTAAACTGCACAGTGAGGACTTTTGAAGTGCAGGGGGTGAAGATTGATCTTGCAACAAACCGTATGTCATTTTGCTTTCACTGTTTTGTGCTGGATATAAGCAGACTTTGTGTTGACGCTGGAGCCAAGCGGACTTTTATGTTACAGTTTTTGGCATGCTGAGAAAGCCTTATTTTGCTTTTCTATGAATAAAAGCCTTTTCCTTTAAAACAACGGTTTAAGCACTGAATCCCTGTTGAGCTATGGCCCCCAAACGTTTACAATTGGTGTTGAGTGCGGGCACAGTGCATTTGCAGGCGCAAAACCGTTTAAACCTAAAAACTGACATTTAAAGGGACAGTGTGCTTATGGCATGTCTTGGGTGAAGTCAGCCCAATCATTGCAAGCACCAAGCAAAAGCATGGAGGAGGTCATCAAGGCTCTGGCACAAGCCACTGTGACCCAGCAGCAAGCGTTGGCAGAGGCAAACCGTCGCCATGAGGAAGCGATGGCTCAGCAGCAAGAAAACACACGACTGTTAGTTGCCCAGTTTACAGCTCAGCAGGAGTCCTCTCAAGCACAGATGGCTGCCTTGCAGGAAGCAGTACAGCGGCTAGCGCAGGGACGAGAGCAAGCGGTCGTTGCCGCTGGTAACCAAGTGTCCGTGAGAGCCAGCCATTTTTTACAAAAGTTGACACCCAGCGATGATGTAGAGGCCTTTCTTACTACCTTTGAAAGGGTCGCAGAGAGAGAGGGGTGGCCCCGTGACCAATGGGCTGGCATTATCTCCCCTTTCCTCACCGGTGACCCACAAAAGGCCTATTTTGATCTCCCATCTGAGCACATCAGTGACTATGAGCGACTGAAAGCTGAGATCCTGGCCCGCCTGGGAGTGACCACAGCTGTCCGGGCTCAGAGGGTGCATCGCTGGCGGTACAAATCGGACCAACCACCCAGGTCCCAGATGCATGAACTAATCCAGTTAGTTAAAAAATGGCTGCAGCCGGAAAAATTGTCAGGTCCACAAATGGTGGAACGAGTGGTGATGGACTGGTACCTACGGTCCCTGCCAGATGACCTACAGCGCTGGGTAAGCCATGGAAATCCTACCAACGCTGACCAGCTGGTCGAGCTGGTTGAACGGTACACCGTGGTGGAGGACCTGCTTGGGCCTGCCAAGCGTCGAGAACCCACGCCAAGGACACCCAGACCAGCCACCACCCTGAGGAGAGAAGTCTTGCCAGATGTTGGTATCCGCAGGTCTACACCGTCTGCCATAGAACCACGGAGGTCGCTTCCTGTACCAAAGATGGGAGACATACAATGTTGGCGATGTCGGTCCTGGGGGCATACCCGGGCACAATGCCCACTGCAGGAGGAGCCTATGGAGTGTGGAACTGGTCGGAGAAGCTCCTTCTATGTGCAAAGTGTGTGTACCACTCATCTTGATCTGGCTGAAGGACGGTTTGAGTGTGAAGTGTGGGTGAACCACCTTCCTGCCAGGGCCCTACTGGACTCCGGTAGCATGGTAACATTAGTACATGCCAGGGTACTTGGGAGGCTTGGACCAGTGACTAAAACTCTTCGGGTAGTGTGTATCCATGGGGACACCAAGGAGTACCCCTTGGTCCCGGTGACTGTCTCTTATGGCCATGCCTCCGTTACACAGGAGGTCGGGGTGGTAAACAGTTTAATTCATGACATCATAGTGGGGCGGGACTGTCCCATATTTCTAGAACTATGGAATGAGGTACAGATGGGGCTACCAGGGGAACTGGGGACACTGGGCCTGGAAGGGACAGGGTCTGAAGGGTCTGGACCTGAAATACACCCCTCTGATATGGAAATACCTGTCATTGATAATGAAGTTGCAGGGAATGCTAATGTGGAGGATTATGCCCCTGACCCAGGTCTTAAACCCGAGTTGATCTCTGAGGGAGGGAAAGTCTTCCCCTTACAAGTTATGCTGGGGGAGGATGATGAGGAGCTCTCCCCGGTTGAGGAGGATGAAGGGAAACATCCTCAAGGCCAGTACATCCCGATCTAGATGTGTCCAGGGGTGCATTTGGGACCGCCCAATTACAGGACCCTACCTTGGTCAATGCTCGAGAGCAGGTTTCTGTTGTTGATGGGGTCCCACAAATGCCAGATGCAGATCAGAGGTTCCCTCACTTTGCGTTGAAGGGGGATTTACTGTATCGAGTGGCTGAGAGCCGAGGGGAAACTATAGAGCAGTTGCTGGTTCCCCAACCATATAGGCGGATGCTCCTCGACCTAGCCCACAACGATGCACTGGGAGGGCACCTGGGGGCGGAGAAAACAGAGGCCAGGATAACCGACCGGTTTTACTGGCCGGGGTTGAAGGCCGAGGTTAAAAGGTACTGTGCGTCTTGTCCCATTTGCCAGTTAACTGCCCCAGTGCCACACTATAGAAACCCTCTGGTCCCTTTGCCAATTATCGAAGTCCCATTTGAGCGGATCGCTATGGATCTGGTGGGACCCCTGGTAAAGTCGGCACGGGGGCACCAATACATATTGGTCATCCTAGATTACGCAACTAGGTATCCAGAAGCCGTCCCTTTGAGGAAGACCTCCTCTAAGGCCATTGCCAGGGAATTGTTTCAAATGTTCTCGCGAACTGGGTTCCCCAAAGAGATCCTGACAGACCAGGGTACCCCTTTTATGTCAAAGGTGATGGCGGACTTGTGCAGACTGTTTCAAATTAAGCAGTTGCGGACGTCCGTCTACCACCCGCAGACCGATGGCCTAGTCGAAAGATTTAATAAAACCCTAAAGTCCATGTTGAAAAGAGTGGTCCAGAAAGATGGGAAGGATTGGGATATGCTACTCCCTGCCCTGTTGTTTGCTATCCGGGAGGTCCCACAAGCATCCACAGGTTTCTCGCCATTTGAGTTAGTGTATGGACGAAGGCCCCGGGGTTACTCGACCTGGTAAAAGAAACGTGGGAAAGTGAGTCCTCACCACACAAAACGGTGGTAGAGCATATCTCTCAAATGCGAGAGAGGGTGGCTAAGGTGATGCCGCTGGTGAGGGAGCACATGCAGAAGGCCCAGGATGCCCAAAGGAGAGTGTATAACAGGTCGGCTAAAATTAGACAGTTCCAAGTAGGAGACCGGGTGGCTGTTCTAATACCCACGGTGGAGAGTAAATTCTTGGCCAAATGGCAGGGCCCATTTGAGGTAGTAGAGAAAGTCGGTGAGGTGGACTACAAGGTACACCAGCCGGGGAAAAGAAAACCATACCAGATCTATCACATTAATTTGTTGAAACCCTGGAGAGACAGAGAACAAGTGTCTGCGGTAGTAGGGGTACAGTCAGGGGACCATGCAGGGATCGACTTGGTGCAGGTTGCTGCTACCCTGACTAGGCCCCAAACCCAGCAAACAAAAGAGTTTCTACAAAGAAATAGAGACATGTTTTCAGAGTTGCCTGGTCGCACCAACGTCATCGAGCATGACATTGTGACCGAGCCCAATGTAAAAGTCAGGTTAAAGCCTTACCGTATCCCAGAAGCGCATAGGGTGTCAGTGTCGGAAGAGGTTAAAAGAATGTTCGAGCTTGGAGTCATTGAAGAGTCGCAGAGCGAATGGTCAAGCCCAATTGTGTTGGTACCCAAGCCCAACGGCACCCTCCGCTTCTGCAACGACTTCAGAAAGCTTAATGAAGTCTCAAAGTTTGACGCATATCCAATGCCACGAGTAGATGAGCTAATTGAGAGGTTGGGTCCTGCCAGGTATATTACCACGCTAGACCTCACAAAAGGGTACTGGCAGATTCCCCTGACTAAGGAAGCCAGGGAGAAGACAGCCTTCTCTACTCCGGAAGGCCACTTCCAATATAAGAGGATGCCATTTGGTCTACACTCAGCCCCTGCCACGTTCCAAAGGGCCATGGACAAAACTCTGCGTCCACACCAACGGTACGCTTCTGTCTACCTAGATGACATAGTCATCTTCAGCACTGATTGGGAGTCCCACCTTCCCCGGGTTCAGGCAGTCGTAGACTCCCTTAGAATAGCAGGGTTCACCATCAACCCCGAGAAGTGTGCCATTGGGATGGAGGAAGCAAAATACCTAGGGTATATTGTGGGTAGAGGACTGGTGAAGCCCCAAATGAGTAAGGTGGAAGCCATACAGGACTGGCCCCGTCCCCTAACCAAGAAGCAGGTCAGGGCATTTTTGGGCATAGTTGGCTATTATAGGAGGTTTGTCCCCAACTTTGCCACTATTGCTGCACCGCTGACCGACCTGACCAAAGGCAGAAAGTCAGTGATGATAAAGTGGAACGCCGAGGCCGAGACAGCTTTTCAAAAGCTTAAGACAGCGTTATGTCAAGATCCGGTGCTTGTAGCTCCAGATTTTACAAAAGATTTTGTAGTGCAGACAGATGCTTCAAGTGAAGGGTTGGGAGCGGTCCTGTCTCAGGAAATCAATGGAGAAGAGCACCCTGTGGTTTTTCTTAGTAGAAAGCTGACGGCAGCTGAGAGAAACTACGCGGTGGTGGAGCGGGAGTGTCTGGCCATCAAGTGGGCTTTGGACTCCCTACGATATTTCCTCCTGGGCAGGAAGTTTCGCTTGGTGTCAGACCACGCTCCTCTTACCTGGATGAGACAAAATAAGCAGACCAATGCCAGGGTAACTAGGTGGTTCCTTTCTCTCCAGGAGTTCAATTTCGTGGTAGAGCACAGACCCGGGAGACAGCATCAGAATGCCGATGCCCTCTCCCGAGTCCATTGCATGGTGTCTACTGGTGCCTCCAACACCTCCGCGTTGAGGCAGAGGGGGGGATATGTACAGGACGCCGGGGTTGGGTCCTGGACGGGTGCTATACGGCACCACTATTTGGACTGTGGTCCATTTAAATAGAGGGAGAAGGTTCAGGGGGTCACCCAAAATTGGGTGAAAGGTTCCAGGCAGGCGCTAATTCAGAGAGGACTGGCTTGCAGTCTTCTCTATCTTTAATAAAGTAGTTTGGGGCCTGGAATTTTGGAGGCTCCAAAGTGTTATTTGGGTGGGACGGAGCCTCCACTCCTAAACCTTGGGAGCCAGCACACATGGTGTTAACTCTCCCAGAGATCCACCTGTTAAAGCAGGAAGTGGTGCTGGAGATGGTGAGTGAGTTGGGAGAGTGCACCTGTGAGGAAGATGGAAGTCTGCTAAACTGCACAGTGAGGACTTTTGAAGTGCAGGGGGTGAAGATTGATCTTGCAACAAACCGTATGTCATTTTGCTTTCACTGTTTTGTGCTGGATATAAGCAGACTTTGTGTTGACGCTGGAGCCAAGCGGACTTTTATGTTACAGTTTTTGGCATGCTGAGAAAGCCTTATTTTGCTTTTCTATGAATAAAAGCCTTTTCCTTTAAAACAACGGTTTAAGCACTGAATCCCTGTTGAGCTATGGCCCCCAAACGTTACAATATATATATATATATATATATATATATATATATATATATATATATATACATGCACACACTATATTATCAAAATTATTGGAACACCTGACTTTACACGCACATGAACTTTAATGGCATCCCAGTCTTAGTGCGTAAGGTTCAATATTGAGTTGGCCCACCCTTTGCAGCTGTAACAGCTTCAACTCCTTTGGAAAGGCTGTCCACAAGGTTTAAGAGTGTTTCTATGGAAATATTTGACCATTCTTCCAGAAGTACATTTGTGAGGTCAGGCAACACCCAAAGGTGTTCTATCAGGTGGAGGTCTGGACTCTGTGCAGGCCAGTCAAGTTCCTCCACCCCAAACTTGCTCCATGTCTTTATGGACCTTGTTTGTGCAGTCATGTTGGAACAGGAAGAGGCCATCCCCAAACTGTTCCCACAAAGTTGGGAGCATGAAATTGTCCAAAATGAATTCACTGGAACTAAGGGGCCAAGCCCAATGCCTGATAAACAACCCCACACCATAATCCCCCCTCCACCAAATGATTTGGACCACTGCACAAAGCAAGAGTGAGCGAGTGGATGAGTGGGTTTTGGGTTAAAGGGAACTTGACTGGCCTGACCTCAACCTGATAGAACACCTTTGGGATGAATTAGGGTGGAGACTACCAGCCAGGCCTTCTCTCCAACATCAGTACCTAACCTCTCAAATTCATTTCTGGAAGAATGGTCAAAAATTCCCATAAGGAGGAGGGGAGAACACAGGAAGCGCCACCTAAATGTAGCATTTAAGCAAAGTTTTAATTGCAGTAAATAGTAAAAAGTAAATGTAACACTCACAAGAAGTAAATGAATGTAAAGCTCATCTGTGTGATCGAAGTGGTAACTCTTCAGGTATCAGGAACCATTGTCCAGGCATCAGTGGAATGGTAAGGGATCCGTTGTGCAGTCCTGTGGCCACCAAAATGTCAGCCGGAACCAGCGTGAAACGCAAGGATATGACATCACCGGCAGTGATCAGGCATCATGGAGAGACCGTTCTGGATAGTTAGGAACAGAAGGCAATCCAGAACAGTCTCTTTACTTTGCAATTCAAACTTTGCTTAAAGTGGAGTTTCCATCCCATTTTTTTTAAATATGTTTTTTAAAAAATGTTTTTTTTTTTATGTTTTACTCACCTGGAAATGCCTGTTGCTATGCAATCCCACAAAATCTGCCTTCGGAATCACCTAGCATTCTGACATTATCTCCCTCGGCTCCTCAGCACGCTAATGCTCCTGGGAAATGTGTGTCATCATTTCCCAGGGTGCAGTGCGCCTCCCTATTATAAATCCCCATCCTAGATATCCAGGAAGTAAATGCTTGTGGGCTTCACAATGCCCACAAGCAAAATTACAACGGTGTGGACATAGTTTTATAAAATATCTTTTTTAAATAACTATGCGGAGCGGCGGCAGATTGTAAAATAGTAAGTGACCGGATTTTTAAAAACACATGATAAAAGGACATACATTTAAAAAATGCTAATTGTGGTTGGATGTGCCGCTTCCTGTGTCCTCCCTTCCTTCTTGACTGTTCACAGAGCTGGCTTTCTCCAAGGATAGCTGTCACCATTCATTTTAAGGACTGATCCTTTTAAGGACTAATGGACTTTTCTTATTATTTTTCTATTGGTTCATTGCAATATGCTCACAGTTACTCTATCTCTGCCCTTACAGTTTCCTTTATTTATAGAAATTCCCATAGACACACTCCTAAACCTTGTGTACGGTCTTCCCAGAAGAGTTGAAGCTGTTATAGCTGCAAAGGGTGGGCCAACTCAATATATATGTTATCTGTAGGAGCAGTTTTACATGCAAAGAGAAACTTGTATTTCTGTCAACCCAGTTCTGAGATTTACACAGATTTGTCACACAGGACAGTTCTGCCCTAGAGTGTAGGTTACCTGATTTTTTTCTGCTGCAGTTTTACTTTCACTTACAGGTCTGCTCTCCATCTCCACCCTGTGATTGCACAGTTTGAGAAAAACAGCATTTGGACCTGCTAATCTCTCTGTAACTCTACTTTCTTCTCCTATCAGCATGCTTCTAGCACTGCAGCACACATGTTCGACTCTTTGTGCTGCTTTTTCCTCCCCCTCTCTGGACTTTTCTGTACAAGGAGGCAAATGGGCCAATACCAAGTCACAACGCACTGCTTTTGCATGTAAAAATACATTTAGAATGTATTATTGAATAAAGAACTGAATTCATTTGTGTTTTTTTATATTTGCCTGGAGTTCAGCTTTAAAGAAAACCTTAACATGAACTAGTCAGAAATGTGTATTTGTATGAATCTGAAACTACACTCTCAAATTCGTAGTATATGCTTACATCACAGGGTTACGTAATTCTTCCTCCATCAGATGTCAGCTAAGCATCTGTCTGTAAAGCCTCATGGGGCTGACCAGTCTCCTGCCCAAGAGTAAGATTAATAACAGTGATGGCTGGGGCCTGCTGCAGAAGGAATAAACTGGCAATTAAAGCATTTCAATGTTTTTCATGTAATCATGACAACCTCGTTTTCTGGGTGTCTGTAATTTTTCAGCATTGAGATCAACCAGAATACATAGTCGATTTTAGAGCTAAACACTTCTGCTCTGACCTGGAGTGAAGGCGAGTAAATAGTCAAAAGCCACGTAATCACTGAGAGGTAATCTTGCTGCATTATAACAACAGAGTGGAGATGCGTATTATTAACCACTTCAATACCAGGCACTTTCCTGCCGAAGCCCATTTTCAGCTTTCAGCGCTGTCACTTTTTAACTGGCAACTGTGCAGTCATGCTACACTGTACCCAAACAACAATTTTATAATTTTGTTCCCAAAAATAGAGCTTTTGGTGATATTTGATCACCTCCGCGTTTTTTTTATTTTGCTAAACAAATTAAAAAAGGCTGAACATTTTGAAAAAAAAAGCTTTTCTTTGTTTCTGTTATAATTTTTTTAAATAAGTACGTTTTCTTCTTCACTGATGGGCACTGATCAGGCTACACTGATGGGCACTGATAAGGTAGCACCGATGAGGTGGCACTGATGGACACTGTCGATTGGCACTTATAGGCGGCACTAATATGCAGCACTGATGGGCACTGATAGGCGACACTGATGGGTACTTATGGGTGGCAATGATGTATGGCACTAATGGGCACTGAAGGGCACTGATAGGTGGCACCGATGGGCACTGATGGGTGGTACTGTTAGGCATTGCTGATGGACAATGATTGGCATCTGCCTGGGCACTGATTGGCATCTCCCTAGTGGTCCAGAGTGGCATACCTGGTGGGGGTCCTTTGTGGGCATCCCTGGTGGACCTGACAGCATCCACGGAGAGGCTGCACTGATAAGCAATCAGCACAGACTCCCCTTGTCAGGAGAGCCGCTAGTCGACTCTCCTCTACTCACGCCTATCAAACACGAGTGAGGAAAAGCCGCTAAATGGCTCTTCCTGTTTACACTATGATCAGCCATGATTGGATATGGCCGATAATGTCAGACTGCCACACGGCACCACAGATCGCCATGGTGCGTGCCCCAGCAATCGTGCGATCGTATCTTATCCTGTTGGATGTCATATGATGCCCAGTCAGGATAACTAAATTACCGCCCAGCCGAATTGCATTAGAGCTTAAAGGCAGTCTGTTACCACTTGTTGGCTGACATGATGTTGGGCAAACTGGCAACATCTTAGGTATGAATTCCTGTTTAGTGTTGCATAAGCTGGTGTGAAGGGCATTTCTGAGGTATTGTCTAAGTACTCTTATTCTTTAAGGTTTATGAGAGTTGGCACAACTACTGACAGTGAGCAATATGTGCAAGATATGTATAGGCTATAGTCAGTTTGTTTAAAAAAACAAAACTGCTGGAGATTAAGGAGACCCATATGAATTCATACCAGCCTGCAAATACTTAAGGCCACCTTCTGAGCCTGTCAATCTTCCAATACACATAATTACTTTGGAACTATTCAATGTCATGGAACCATCTGATGCCTGACTGCAAGTAAAATCTGCTATTTTTCATCTTCTAAACGATCAAGTAATAAGAAAAACAATACAATCTGCTTTTCAGAGAGTTTTCATCCAACAGCTGCAAAAACAAGACACACAGGAGAATAGTTATAAGGCAAATCATGGATCATCACTTTACCATTGCTGACAGGTTATTCTTATTGCATCTGCAATGTCTATCACTGGCACACATGCAAAATACATTTCCTCCTTGGAAATATTTACAGAATTACACAAGGTTCTCCGTAGAAAGAAACCATCCTGAGACATGTGGTTTTCAATGGAAGAGAAAACAAAATACTGAGAATTGTTCCACACTTAAGACTGTCACTAAAATACAGGAAGTGAGCTGCAGGTATTAAACTGAGAATCACTTCCAGAAAGTTTGTTTTAAGCACGCAAAGTTTAGTGTAAACTTTTAACGCATTCAATAATAAACTACATCTGCTGCTGAGTTTAATTTAAAAAAAGACAACTCCCGTCTCAAGCTAACATTTCTGTTCCATTGCTTGTTGGCCAACAATGCTCTTATATTTATTGTTTGGTAATAATTTTCCAATGGCTCTTTCAATTCATAAAAAACAAGTCTTAGCTTCAGCTGCAATGATGGAGAGATTAATGTACCTGTTCTTAATCTAAGTAATTGTCTTCCAGTCTGGTCTCCTGCATCTAATGCAGCATTAGCTTGGTGGGCAGGCCTTCTCATGAATTTGTTCTAGCTAAGGTATACATTTATTTACAAAGATCAATTACACCTCATTCTTACCTAATTTTTTTTTGTTTGTGGCAGTTACAAGAGAAATAGAAACCTAATATCATACCTTCAGTTTGAGATGAGAAAAGACTCACTTTAACAAACAGTATGTAAACAAAGGAAACATGTCTACAGCACCCCAGAAACATGAACCATGAATATACAAAAATGATCTGCTAAACCCAATGATGCTTTTTTTTTTGCCAAAGGTTTGTACAGGTATTCACAATTAGCTGCGACCAGCAGCCTGTACCAATCTATGGTGGGCGCTGCAACTGTTCACACGTAAGTGGACATTTGAGGTGTCACATTAGAGGCAGCTGAATGGCCCTGAGCATAAACTACCCTTAAGCGTATGTAACTGCTCAGTTATATATGGTTACATGTATACAGTAGTAATGCTCGTCAGCCTGTCGTTGATTGGTACAGTCTTCCTGGACGTAGCTGATCAGAAACACTTTTTATCCCCACTTTAGAGAAACGCTAATTATTGGCAGTGTGCGGCCCTTATAAGTTGCGTAAATGAGGCCTAAGAGTATATTCTGCTTATTCTGGAAATGTCAAATATATGGAAAATATAGATTTACCTATAGAGAGGTAGAGGGAACAAATTATGACCTAATGTTTTTGAGATGCATTAAAAAACAAATTTGACCTATATTTGATTTCTGTAGCTTTAACAAAGGAAAACTGTTCAGAAGTCAGAGGTTCCCCAGACTAAAGACTGTTTGTGAATTGACACCTCTGTGACCTCAAACTGCCTGTCACATAAAACTATAGTTTAATATTAATCTTATTTCACAGTCATCATGAATCATTACATAAACTATGCCACAAAATCTAGACGTATGTACAAAATAGTGCTTTGTGAAACCTGTAAGAAAGCACCGCTAAAGCGCCATTAACATACAGAAGTCTTTCTAATGCGTTAGGCAAGTTTAGAAAGTTTTTAAAAACTTTTTTATTTTTTTCAAGCGTATGGCCCTATTTAGGGTCAGACATTAGTATTGTTTTTAATTATTTTAAAATTTTATTATGTGGTTTTATGATTGTTACAGTCTACTAGAATGGGAGATCTTTTTCTGTATATGGATATGCGCATCGAGGCCTATGGGTAAAAACTGCGCTCTCAATAAGCATTTTAATAAATAAATAAGTAAATTGATAGCCAATGATTAGCATTTATTCATATGTGTGGGAAAATATCCGGAAACTGATTTAAAAAAGAAAGCTGCCCCCACACAAAGAAGATCTGTCCTGCTAAGGATATGAAATGATCCATCCAAGCAGAATTTTCATTTTAAAAGCCATTGGAAAACTTCTTTGTTGGCCGTCTGTACAATTCCATTAAGCTGTTACTTTCCATGTTCTTTACTCTTAGCTAGTTCGAACCCTGTTGACTTCTACTGTTTTAGTTCCAGCCGTTGTTTGCCCAGCATACTCTGCATGTAACATGAGAATATTCCAAAACAAGCAGCTTTCAATACATCTGGAAATTGTCTGCCATTGTATTTTGCGACTAGAAAGCACTTACATTAAACAAGGTGATACATGGAAGTATTATATATACAGTAAAACCTTGGTTTGAGAGTAAATTGGTTTAAGAACGTTTTGCAAGGCAGGCAAAATGTTTTAATACATTTTGCCTTGCTATACAAGCAATTTCTTGATATAAGAGTAGCATCATGTCACAACCGAGTATAAAAAAGAAGAGAGGAGCTTCTAAGTGTAGCAATATGGTTACATTTAATGAAGGTACAACATTTAGCAACGTATTGCTACACTTAGAGGTACCTCTCTTCTCTTTTATACCCTGTAAAAAAAATCTTTGATATACAAGTGCTTTGGATTACAAGCATGTTTCTGAAACGAATTATGCTTGCAAACCAAGGTTTTACTGTACACTATTACAATTCACTTACTTGTATTCTTTTATTATAGCACACATTCTAGCACAAAATATTTAATTGTGCAGAGACAGAAGATAGAGTCACAAATTTCACCTTGATAACTGGTTTGAAAAAATTTAGCATTATGTCTTTAGTTTAAGATAGACTTCAGAAGAGTAAATTCTTCTGTCAAATTGTGTTTTCTGGTCTTTATTACATTGAGGAAATTTGACCTTACTTCCTGTCCCTGTAACAGGAGAACACGAAATGAGGGAGCACACAGGTAGTAATAAGAACCTGAGAGAGATTCTAATCTTTCACCATTTAATTGGGAAAAAAGTCCTTTAGTGTAGTCTACTGTCCCCACTGGTGAGAATTCCAATCACTTCCAGTCCAAAAAGGGAAAACATGGAAACCTCACCCTGTTCAAAACTCAAAAAATAAGTTTGGACTGGAATTGGGTTTTAATAGAATATGATAGCAAAGGCTCTAATGCCGCGTATACACGATCATTTTTCGGGTTGTAAAAAATTACGTTTTTTTTAATGTCATTAAAATGTTCGTGTGGGGGCTTCAGAGCATTTTTCGGGTTCTAAAAAACGAGCAAAAAAAAATTCGAACATGCTCTATTTTTTAAACAACGTTTTTAATGTTGTCATTTTTTAGGTTGTAAAAAATGGTCGTGTATGGGCTTTAACGACGTGAAAAATCTGTGCATGCTCAAAAGCAAGTTATGAGATGGGAGCGCTCGTACTGGTAAAACTACCATTCATAATGGAGTAAGCACATTCATCACGCTGTAACAGAAAGAAAAGTGCAAATCGTGTTTTACTAACACAAAATCTGCTAAAGCAGCCCTAAGCGTGGCGTCATCTGAATGGAACTTCCCCCTTTATAGTGCTGCCGTACGTGTTGTACGTCACTGTGCTTTGCTAGAGCATTTTTTTTCCGCGATCGTGTGTAGGAAAGTAGGAAAGTTTTTTTTTTAGACCCTTAAAAACATTTTAAAAAAATGGTCGTGTGTACACGGCATAACAGTCAATTACTTACAATTGAGTACATATTATATGAGGGGTTTTAGGTAAACTTTGGTGAACAGGTGTAAATTTAACATAAAGTAGATGAAGACAGGAAATCCCTATGGACTACCATTTGATTTTTTTCTTCTATAAATTGGAAAAAGAGGGTAGTCTTTTTTTCTTTTAACAGTATTTTAAACTATTGTCTTTAATTCATTTTTCTGAAAGACATTGAACAGGTTAAGGTTCCAAAAGTTCCTTGACCCATTTTACCAAGTGTCTTGTAGAGTCTCTTTCCAGCTCCACATGCTAGAACATGCTAGAAGAAATCAATGGTTGTGCATACAGTGGAATTGATTTACTAAAGACAGACAGTGTGCAACAAAGACAATGGGCAAGGGGATTGTCCCTTGTTTTAGTGAATGAGGAAACCTTCTACTGACTTCTATCATCCAATCATGTGACAGAACCCTGCCTGAACACTCAAGTCAGCAGTCTCAGCCATTGGCTGAGGGCGCTGATCAGGAGCCAATCGGCAGACCTTTTCCGGTCATGCCCTGACAAAAGCTGGATGAACAGCTGGCTTCTGTCAGACCGAATGCAGTACACATGGGCCAAATGTGGGCTGGTTTCTATTGAACCAGCCAATGCCGCCCGACATTCGGCTTGTGTGTACTAGGCTTTGAAGCCATGTAAACACAATGGGGTAAATATATTAAACTAAAGTAATGTGCACCTAGCAAAGTAATAGCTCAGTTAGCTTAGTAAATCATGTGAAGCTGTAGTCAATTCTGTGCTGGGGAATTTAAAAAGGTGGATTTTTCTTGCACACAAATTGATGTATTAAATATAGCCTCACTGTAATATCTGAAATAAAAAAGCTGAACTGCAGGTATGGTTTGTACTGTTTGTGTAGCTACATTGGATCAGCTTGAACCAATGTAAGTACACATATTCCATATAAGGCTGATCCCTGTGGAAGCACAGAATCACTGTAGTAGTCGTAGTGATCTTTGCTGTCTTCCAGATCCTAGAAATTCTGTAGCAAGGGAAAGATACAAAAATGACCTTAAATAAATGTGGAGTTCCACCCAAAAATGGAACTTCCACTTTTCCAGTCCCTCCACCTCTCCGGGGTCACATTTGGCACCTTTTAGGGAGGAGGGGGGAGCAGATACCTGTATAATACAGGTATTTGCTCCAACTTCCAGCGATAAATCGCATCAGATTCTGTGGCAATCTACGCCATGTCTGGCCCCTCCTCCCCCCCGGCGTTTTCTGGGAGACACACAGGTCCCAGAAGACAGCAGGGACCAGTGAAGATGCGCAGCACAACTCGCGCATGCGCAGTTTGGAACCAGGCTGTGAAGCCGTGAGGCTTCACCTCCTAATTCTCTTACTGAAGATGCCGGCGCCTGCCGATGGACAGATTGGCTTTGGGTTCCTCATGGGAGTCCTGGTCAGGTAAGTGTCCTTTAAAGTGTGCTTTAAAGCTGAACTCCAGATATGTTTAGTATTGTATGAAAACAAAATTAATAGCTGAATGATCCCTGTGAAAGAGCAGAATCACAGTAGCAGCTGTGGCTACTACAATGATCCTCATCTTCTCTTGTGCATAGTACTTACTGGGGGTCATTTGCTTGGCATGGGTGCCATACAGATAACACCTTGCATTTTCTAATTGAATGCAAAGTGTTCCTGATTGAAGTCATAATATCCACCTCATCAAATCAGAGAACACTTTGCATTTTTGTATCTTTCCTTTGATGCAGAAGTAAAACCTGTGTGCTGCACTTTGGCCTAGAAAATAACGCAACAGAACAAATAATCCCAGCTTTCCTGTCCAATATAATACAGTATACATGTCTGCTCTGAGCGCTGTTAAAACAATTTCCTTTTTTATGATGGTTTAACTGCCATCTAAATCCTAATTGTGCCTTTTACTGTAATGAGCAAAACAACATAGTTCTAATGTTTATGTGACTTCTGAACTGCAGCAGTACCTAGTTTATTTTCATTGCCTTTCAACCTGAAATGCAAACACTTCAACAGACAGAACACCAATTATGATCTTTCTTTACTTGTGAAGTGCCTATACAGTAAATTGCATTTGTCTTGAAAAAGCAGAAAGGAGTGTAAGTTTTAATTATTTTTTTTCAATTGAAAATTTCAAGGTGCACATTTTTAAGACATTAAAAAAATAAACCTGATGTGTTTGGAAAGCTTGCACCTTGAACATTTTGAGTTAACAGTTTGAGATACCACGAAAACTCCAAAACTTACTGCTATAGTAAATTACATTTCTTTGTAATCCAGCATGGATATCTAGTTCATTAACCCCTTAAGGACCGCTGCATGTACATTTACGACGGCAGAATGGCACGTACAGGCACATTGGCGTACCTGTACGTCCCTGCCTAGACGTGGGTCGGGGGTCCGATCGGGACCCCCCCCCCCGGTACTTGCGGCGGTCCCTGTGGCTGTGCGAGCGATCCGGGATGAGGGGGCGGCTGTTAGTTTTTGTCCGCCCCCTCCGGATCACTCCCAGCCAATGCGCGCACTCCCCCGCCTTCTGCCTGTGTAAACATAGGAAGGGGGAAGTGATGTAATCTCTCCTCTCGGCGGTATTTTCAACCACCGCTGAGGAGAGAAGACATCACAAGTGAGTCTGCACCAACACTACACCTACACCAGTACACATAGGCACACTAAACTCCCCCTATCACCCCCCCCCCACCCCCCTGTCACAGTGTCACTGAATGCAGTGATCATATATTTACTGATCACTGCATTTAGTGTCAGTGTGACAGTTAGTGTGACAGGCAGTTAGTGTTAGGTCCAGGGTAGCCCCTGTACCCCCCCTAATAAAGTTTTAACCCCTTGATCACCGCCCTAGTTAACCCTTTCACCCCCTATTGCCAGTGTCACTAAGCGATAATTTTTATGATCGCTGTATTAGTGTCACTGTTGCCGCTAGGTAGCTAGTTTTTTTTTTATTGCGATTTTTTTTATACTAAAGACATGTGGCTTAATACATTTTGGCCTAAATGTTTGACTAAAATTTAGTTTATTCGATTTTTCTTATAACAACAAGTAAAAAATATAGATTTTTTTTCAAAAATGTTGCTCTATTTTTGTATATAGCGCAAAAAATAAAAATCGCAGAGGTGATCAAATACCATCAAAAGAAAGCTCTATTTGTGGGAAGAAAAGGACGCAAATTTTTTTGGGAGCCACGTCGTATGACCGCGCAATGGTCTGTTAAAGTGACACAGTGCCGAATTGTAAAAACGCCTCTGGGCATTTAGCAGCATATTGGTCCGGTCCTTAAGCGGTTCACTCTAAAAAATGGATGCAGCTGACAGCAGGGGTTCGGTGCGTCCCTGTTCTACATTTCAGGGATGAATTAGGCCCAAATTTTTGCCTGAATTGAGACCTGAAATGGAGCCAAAGACACACAGGACTCCTGTGCAATTTGCTCCGCAACTGCTTTCGAGATGTGTGAACCGGCTCCGTAGAGAGCCGGTCACAATCTCCTGCCCTGCAAAGTGAAGGTGGGAAAAGCCACATCCAATTTGCAATAGTGTGAACCCAGCCTAATATATGTATAAAGCTATTTTGCTGTTTCCTGCAAGTAGGCATGGGCAGAGTAATTTCAGTAACTTGTGACCCTTTTCTTGGTAAATGTCAAATTTTGCTGCCAAAATTTAGCGAAAAAAGTCTCTTTTTTTTTTTAGCTGCTCTGGTCCAATTTGCCTGCATGAAGGTAACAGGGAACAAGGTTTCTTGGCATTAGAACAGGTCCAGAACAGTTAAAAGGACCTTACATAAAAACCCAGTAGCTATTTAAAGCCTTTTAAGAACACCTTAGGGTCCTTTCACATGGAGCGGACCGTTTTTGTGTCCGCTCCGTGTGTGTCCGTCGGCTCAGTGGGGATCATCCGTAATCCCCGCTGAGCTGTCGGCAGACAGGGCGGTCCCCGCACACTGTGCAGAGACCGCCCTGTCTTTCCTCCGCTCTCCCCTATGGGGAATGGGATGAATACGGACCGTGTGTCTGTATTCATCCGATCCGATCTGCCGGACGGAAGAAAAATAGGGTTTTCTTCCATCCGAAAAAGCGAAGCTTTACGGACGCGGATGTTTGCGGACGTTAGCGGATGCATCATCCGCTAACGGACGCGATCCCATAGGGAACCATTACAAGTCCGTAAACGGACTTGTAAAAAACAGACGAACGGTCCGTCCGTGTGAAAGGGCCCTTACTTTAGCCTTCATTAAAATTCCACCAACATCTCCTGATTTTTGGGGAAATATACACTTCCAAAGGCCCTTCTTGAAATATTTTATGCACATAAACACCAGTAAGTTATAGCATACAATTGTATTGCTGTTGGATAAATAAATATATAAATCCTGTATTATAATAATAATATACCGGTATGCTTGTTTGTTTAAGAAATGTTAAAGGGTTAGTCCACCCACAACACATATATTTTAGTTTTTGAGGTATCAGTTAACATGTCCTATATCTGCCCAGGACTCTATTGGTAAGATCTCTGCATCTGAATTCCTGGGTCAGTATACCTGCTGTGGATATGTTAAGGAGTTCCCATATATAGAAGATTAATAGAATTAATAGAATTAAGAATCATGGCAGAAAGGTCTAGGTTTTTGAGTATGATAGATGTATATACACTCAAAGCTAACTGAAACCTTCAGGCTTCACGTAAGTTTTTTATTCTTTTTGGTGGCCTGCTCTTTTAAATACGTATATTTGGTGAGCTTGGATCAAACAACCAACAACGTTGGCTTAGAAAATAGCAAATGTGCATCAATTATCAAACTGTAAAATTCACATATTGTGTAAAGGAAGTCATAAACAGAAATAAAAAATCAGTTCCCCCGAGCAGGTCCTCTGTACTCCATGCCTGAAAAAACACTTTGAAAGTAAAGTGTTCCTCGACGCATGTCAAATGAGAGAAAGCAGCAGGAAAGAAGTGTGGTCAAGATCAGAATGAGACAAGATGAGGTCTGGGAAATATTGTCAGACTGGAGGCAGGAGGCCCAGCAAGTGTCAATGATTACAAAAAAATGAATCTTTTTAGAATTGATACCCTTGTCTTTCAAATTTCAAGAGGTTTTAGTATAAACAGAATGTGTTTCAAGGTAAATTAAGGTAAGTTAAACTTTTCTTACAATCAGGGGCGGATCCAGAGTCTAGTTTCGGGAGGGGCACTGTCGGAAAAGAAAGTGTTGCTTACAGAACTGTACTTAACGTATCATACAGTCCTAACCTTGTTTAAAACAGTGACACTGTGTTGCATGCATTCCAATTCCGGCAACCGATTTATTCCTACTGAGACACACAGCCGCTTTATCCCAATGTGACATGCTGGTGCAGGTCCCTGAATGCATTGTGGGACCCACACACATGACATATTGGGATATAGCGGCTGTGTGTCTCAGTAGGAATAAATGGGATGCCAACATTGGGATGCATGCAACACTTTAAGCATCCCCAAGCCAGTAAAAGACAGCTCCGTATGTTAGACGCATGTCTGCAGCATGCCCTGTGTGAATGAGGCCTACATTTTAAATAAAATATACATTTTTCTGTCATTCTATATCATCATTATTATCATGATAATCATGCAATACAGTTGCTGTGGCTCAATGCACCTGTACTGTGTGATTATTATGATGATGATAATGATAGGTAATTGTAATATGGCACATGGAGGGGGTTAATGTACTCACTGATGTATTATTGACCAGTGACCAATTAATTAACCCCTTTGTGCTGCATTAGTGGCATTAGTGGCAATGTTTAAAAAGGGAAGTGTAACGGTATGGCCCGTGACAGACTGAGATATTCCTATGTCTAGGGTCACCTTATGTCCACTAGGGCCATAGGGTGACAAAGAATCAAAATTCATATATTACAGAAGACATTAATAAGGGACATTAATAATAATTCATGTTTGCAGGATGTCTTCAAATATCAAAAGCGGTTAGCTATTCAATCTGGGCACACATGATTTGGAAAGGTGTTAATTCAGGTCTACAAGACCAGAGTGAGTCATACCTTTGTATAATATGCAATTGAAATATCTTAAGGTGTTGGCTATTCACTGTAAAGACATTCCGTTGAAGGTGTTGATTGCACCCACTCTCACAAGACTCTGCCATTGTGTGATAAAGCTGTCTAGATAACTTATTCAACTAGATGTCTGTGTATTATTCAAGGTTAATTGAACCCTATTGATGATACGGTGCCGTCATGTCTAGCTACCAATTAAAGAATTATCCTCAGTGAGTGAATAGGGGGGTGGAGATTGCATTGTCCTGTGATAAACTGCATTATGCTTGAGACTGTATAAGAAGCTGAGAAAATACCAATAAATTGTCATATCTTTGGAAGCAAGTACGGAGCTCTGTCTCGTCTTGTTTATGGGAATGGATATGGATCGTGTATGCAAGATTGTCAGAGTGTGTCAGATAAGCTTGTCGTGGATGGATGGAAGGTCGTAAGCGGTGGTGACCGTTACAGGAAGCATAAAAGGGGTTAATTAACACTGATGGTGCCACTGACTGTCATTAATGCAGCACAAAGGGGTTAATTGCCACTGGTCAATAATACATAGGTGAGTACATTAACCCCCTCCAGGCTCCCTGTGCTATATTACAATTAGCATTGTAAATTATTTAACCCCCGCCCCTCCCCCAAAGCATTAGCCACTTCACACATCTAAGACAAGTTGTTAAATACGGCATTGATATGTAAATGGCTACAGGTCCAGCAGCATCTTGTCTTCAATTCCGTGCTCCCAGCCTCTGAATCGTGACATCACACCAGCCGGGACTAGGAAGCTCCTGTCAGGTGGAGAGCACTCCGCCTGACAGGTAAGTGAAGCAACACTCACACCGCTCTGCTGCTACTCTGCCAGTGTGTAGCAGCGGTCCTGGTGTCACCACGATCCCCACCTCTATAGTGGCACTACTGGGCCCCTCTAAATGAACTGATGGGGCCCAGGGAATATATCTTCGGTCATCTGGGAGCAGGGGAAGCAGAAATAGTCCCTGCAGATGATGCCTCGTAACGCGAATCTGGTGAGGTGGCGAAGGGAGAAAGCCTTGGAGACTGTATTATTTTCTGGGGGGGGGGGGAATTGCCCCGTTGACCCCCCTCGATCCGCCCCTGCTTACAATATTTTTAGGAAATAGTAAAATCTCTGTCGGGAGGTCAAAGGGGGTTTTTATCATCTAGGTCCCTCTGGGATAAATCCACTTCCCTTCTTGTCCTGTAGTCTGATCAATAGCGTGTGTCAGACAGTTGACATCAAAACATGTGTCCCCATTGACGATCCCCCCCTGTTGTCTAGGGACAACTTAAAACTGTGGATTTTCTTAAATAATAATTCCAGGCATAAGTGTTTTATACATAGTTAGATTGGTCTAACTTGGACCAATGTAGTTATTGGTCCAACGTCAAGCAGCTGTACTCTTTACTGAACACAGAAGGCAAGCTGCTTAGCACAGGAGCCATTTAAAGCGGTGTCTGCTGTCAGACACTGGAGGAACCCGATTCCCCCAGACATGGCTGAAACAATTCAAATAGTTCACAGACATGGTACTTATGAACAACTATTTGCCTCGAGTACTGGAGACAGAGCTAATATTGACAAGCACTGGGAACCCTGGAATAACTGGTATCACTCTTGATGTTCTACACTAATTCTCTAATAGGTGATTGAAACTAAAACTGGTTACATCCAACGGTAGCATATATCCATCTAACTCAGTTACGGCTCCTTTGTTTCCTTATTTTCGTTTTACTTTTTGTTTATTTCTTATTTATTTTTTATTCTCTTTACAGCGCACCTTTAGCCTCTTATTGGCAATTTTTGTTACTGTTTCACAGCATTTTTATGTGATGAATCAATATATCTTACTAGTATTGCACTGCTTGAACTGTATGGCTATATACCCTCTCTTGCTGGACTCTATATCCTGTTAATGCATACGGGGTTATAATGCACTGTACTGTGATACGGGTTGGTACTACTTTGTTGTTACGTGCTATAAGGTTGATCACATTGTGTCTATGTCTATGTATCTTGTTCAAATATCAATAAAAAAGATTGAAATTAAAGCGGTGTCTACTTCAGTGATCATCAGCTTCCAAAGTGCATCAACTAAGTATGCTATACACACAGTTAACCTGGCACAAGCTGAAAGTCAGCCACAGTAAAGGGGTCTGATTCTAACTAAATGTAACCCTTCCTGCTAAATGTAACCCTTCCTGTTTTACAGGAAAACAAAGTAAACAAGGAAATCTCAGTCCTCAAAATGCAAGCTTATTAGCCTGTGAACTAAAGGGGTATCATGAACATCCGAAGACCAGGGTCTGAAACCTGGGAGCCCATCCAGTTGTATGAACAGCCCCCTCGCTTGTAACAGTTCATACTGAAGGCATGGATCTCCTCCAGATGCAAGGTCATACACATTAATATTAAGTTTAGAGACAACCCTTTGTTTATTTCACACCAAAACAGCTTCTTACGACTACTGAGATTCTGAAACAGAAGCAGAAATAACAACAGGCTCACCAGACCTAGCACATATTACCAGTTCAGGAGGGTCAGAGCCAGACTCTGTTGGAGAATGCTGCTAAAACGCACTTCCCAGATAGCAAGAAATTGTGATGCAAGTTTGAAAATTTCTTTCTAAGCTATTTCTAATCTTGACGGGCTTCACATGTTTGTTGCACTTTGCAGCAAGTCCTCATTGCATGACTCCAGATCAACTTTCTTTGCAAACATTCTGCAAGTTTGCTGCAAGTTCTGGTTTAGTTATGCTGTGCAACAGTCATTCCACCACAAGGGTCGCTGTGGCTGAATTTCTATGCTGTAGACTTGCAGAGCTCTTACTGTAGACCCACCACTGTTACTTTGCTCTTACTAGAGACTTGCCATGCAAATTTGCTACAAATGTCAACTAGAACTTGTGCTTCAAGTGCTCTGCAAGTGTGCAACTTACCAGTGAAAATGTGCAGCAAGTTAACAGACTTAAAATTCAACACTGCTACAAATTTGTGACAAGTTATCATTGCTATCTGGGTTACAACCCTAATGGACAGAATGGTCCAGTAACTGAAATGTCAAGAATGAAGAAAAGAAGAAAGTAAACAGTGGGATGTTTATAATGATGTAACACACTGTTCTACACAATGCATATGATGCATTATACCTAAACGCTACTGTGAATGGGCCATGGGCCAGGGATTTCATTAACTTTGCAAAAACAATTTCACTATCTAATGTGTCCGTGCAGAAAAGGAAGTGAAGAGAAATCTTCTCTTAATGTAACTTAGACACAATTTAAAACCTGATAGATGTTTTAAGCATTACCTACACCGTCCAAAGCAAAACAAAAGTGTTTTTTGGCTTAAGATGTACTTAAGTTTGCAATTAAATATAGGTCCAATCTAAGTCAAATCATAATTTCTAGGTTTCAACCAAACTCGGTGCTTGTAGGCAATATCTCTTGCAAGGCATAATATTAGAGTCTAATAAAATTTTGAAATTACATATTTTGGCTCCTGGAAATACACCATATAGGAGTTAACTTAATGTGCAATAACTTTTTGTCTAACGTATAGACCTGGTAGGGATTCAACAGTAAGTGAGGGGGAAACCTCACACAGGGACACAAGCAGCAATACAAATCTAACAGAGGTTTTAAACCCCCCCCCCCCCAACTCTATCATATTAAGTGGAGCTCAACTGAAACAAGTTCAAGAATACAACAATATATTGGCTTAGGAATTAATAAATGTGTACTCGTCACCTTTAGATTATTCCAAATCCACAAAAGCATAAGTACTGTGTATTCGAATCATACTACAAAAGGTGTCTTCCAAACCTGAATTAATATGCATCCATTATAAAACAATCCATTTGGCCCTGTTCCACCCTCTTTGCCAGATGATTTAATGGCTTAAAAAAAAAATCATCAAATTTCCCTTAAGTCATTTTAATAAATTACAGATAATATATTACTGGATCAGGTCTTCCCTGCTACATTGCTAGCAATGCCCATACGTGTCTTCACAGTTGGCAATCGTCCCCTCTGAACAGGGTTACCAACTTTGATACACGGATCAAAGTCAATAAAGTATTTGATCTAAGGCATGAGATCCATGTTAAACAAGGATAATCAGTCACATATGGATAGGGCATTTTTTGTTTTAGGGAAAGGAGTGGAAGCTAAAGTCATGAATTTAGTGGAACTTCTTTAATACATTCCAGGCCTGGCATTTACATGAAGTATCTCTTGTGCTTTGAAAAAAAGCACGTTGAAGGGAATCATCAGACAACCAGATGTTTAGCAAATGCACACACACACACAAGCACACATACATATTACTTATTTTTCTGGGTTAATTGTACTTGCTGCAAAGCAAGTACAATTATTATGATACACTGCAGAACAGAAGTAAAAAAAAATGCTGTGATGTAATGTTTTAATAGAATGTGTGTGTATACACTGCCTCCAGCGCAGTATACATTTAGTCCACTTTCAGTATCTGAAAAATAGTGAGAATGGAGCAAGTTGTCAGGATAACATACAGTAACTGCAGTGTGCCAACATCGTCAGTAGCTGCCCAATGGCTGAAAAAAGAAGACATTGGGCCAGACAAATCTGTCAACATAGTAGCAGCGGCGATGGGGCAATGTAAAGGAGCACAGACCTGTCATCACTGCAGGAGATCACATTAAAGTAATTTTGTGATAATGTATAGTGTTGAGCGGAATACGCCATATTCGATTTCGCAATATTGCGCGAATATATAGAAGAATATTCGTGAATATTCGCTAATATCGAATATTCGTGATATTTTATCCAAAAAAAAATTTGCAAAATGTTGCTAATGCGAAATTTCGCTAATGCGAAAATGATTGCAAAATTCTCATAAACGGAGATCATTTCCTGTATCACTAAACTAATATGCACTAAACACTAACTCTACACTAACTCTACTTAAAAGAAAGGGGGGCAAAAGAAGGGCGGAGAAGATAATCGCGCAATATTCCTATTGCGCGATTATCTTCTCCGCCCTTCTTTTGCATCAGAGCCAATCAGAATAACTCGAATATTCGGCAAACGGAATATTGCGCGATTATCTTCTCCGCCCTTCTTTTGCATCAGAGCCAATCAGAATAACTCGAATATTCGGCAAAAGGAATATCACGCAATATTCCTTTTGCCAAATATTCGAGTTATTCTGATTGGCTCTGATGCAAAAGAAGGGCCGAGTAGCTGATGCGATTCTTTTATGTTGCCGAAAATTTGCGATGCGAATTTTCGGCAACATAAAAGAATCGCATCAGCTACTCGGCCCAGGGTCTCTCTCTAATCATACCAGCAATACTTTTAGACGTCGATGGAGATCACTAGGATGTGATCTGTTTTACAAATAAATTTGAAAAAATACGAATATTCGCCATAGCGAATATTCGCCGCAATATTCGAGTTATTCGCGAATACTCGAATATGCAATATTCGTAGCGAATATTCGCAATGCGAATATTCGTGAGCAACACTAATAATGTACAGGTATGCCATGTATAATGTCAACATGATGTTGATTTACTAAAGGCAAATAGGTTTTTATTTTGCAAGGGAAATTGCACTTTGCAAGGGAATACTGTTCTAGCTTGGTAAAAGTTGTGAAAATGTATTTTGAAAAAAATAACCAATTACGCGCAAGGGAAAAATAAAACAATATTTGCTTGAATATTATTGGATGGCGGAAGTTAGCAGGGCTTCGCCTCATTCATTAAGCTAAAAGAAAATTCCCTTGCAGAATGCTACTGGTGTGAATGTCAGCAAAAATCGGGTTAAAACGGGTGGTGAGGAGGTGTCACAGCACTACCTCACCGCCTATTTTAACCCCCCATTTTTGCTGACAATTACACTACAACCATGTGCATTGCACGTGGTTGCGGGGTGCTTGTAGCACTTCCCCATTGGCTTGTATGTGTAGCATTCAGCGGGCTTGCTACATGTCAGGTCAATTTATGCTCGGTCACGAAGCATTGGGGAAATTACATGTAAACATTCCCCCTCCACTGCCTAGTGCAGCTTAAGAGGGGGTGATCGGCAGGCAGCAAAAACACGGGTCAGCCATGCACCAAAAACAGCAAGTCTAAACAAGGCCTAAGGCTGTATACACACGATTGGATTGTTAGAGGAGAACAGTCTGAAGGACCGTTTTCATTAGTCCAAACCGATCGTGTGTGGGCTCCATAGGTTAATTAACCTTCAGTCAAAAAAATTAAAACTTGCTTTAAAATGTAACCGATGGACGCCTAACGATAGGTCAAAACCGATCGTTAGTAGCCACGATCATCGGTTAGGAATCCACGCATGCTCAGAATCAAGTCGACGCATGCTTGGAAGCATTGAACTTCATTTTTTTCAGCACGTCTTGTGTTTTACGTCACCACGTTCTAACACGATCAGTTTTTTAACCGATGGTGTGTAGGCACATGAAACCATCAGTCAGCTTCATCGGTTAGACTGATGGATGGACTGATCGTGTGTACGTGGCCTAACACAAGTACTGATTAGAAAAAAATGTAAAAAAAATCACCAAAACAATTAATCAATCAGGAAAGGTCAATTTTTAGCCACAGTATTGGAAATTAGCCCTATTGTTTAATTCAAGTCTATTGCTACAGAACAAACAAAGAGCACAGACACACTTCCTTTGAGAGCTGATAGTCTTATACAATAAAGGAATACTGAGGAATAGTTCAATATTTACCAGCCACTTTCAATGCTTTCCCAGCACAGTGAAATATATTCTTTTGAAAATGTCTTTTACTGCCCATAAAGAAAAAAGTACCGAACTACAGCATTTAGTATCTTTGATGTGAACAGCGTCAACTAGATTTGAATGTGCATCACATTATAAGACAGTTCTAGTGGTTTGCAGTTTTATGAGAACCACATTCAGCCACACAAAATTACACTTGATTATTCAATATTGCCTATTTTACAAGGATCATAGCAAATATATAATAAATCATGAACTCACTGGAAACTGATTTCTCACTTTGTATATGTTGAAGTTAACTTTCCTGCAATTCTTTCTATCTCTAAAGCCCCATATACACGGTCAGACTTTTGGCCAACCAACTTCAAAATCTGCAACTTTTCAAATTTGTCTGATCGTGTGTACGCTCCATCGGACCAACTTTTTCAGGTTCCATCCAACAAAAAGTTGGGTATGCGAACGGACCAACTTTTCAGCAACAAAAGTCTGATGGTGCTTTGTGTGATCGTGTGTACAGCAATCCAACCAACTTTTGTACAAAGTGCAATTACGCATGCTCAGAACCAATGTTAAAATCAACCAACAATAGCAGAAGTTAACCAAAGGGTGGCGGTAAAGAGCAGAAAAGAGCAAAAAAAACACGTGATGATGGGAACGTTTTAGAAAAGTTTGCAGAAAAGTCTGACTGTGTGTATGCTATGGGTGTGACCGGACAAATCAATTAGGACAAAAATCCAAGGGAAATTTTGTTGGATGTCCTGCCGTGTGTATGGGCCTTAAGGCCCTGTACACACGATCAGACATGTCCGAGGAAACATGTTCGACGGACCGTTTTCATCGTACAAGGCTGAAGTGGTCTGTTGGTCTGATGTGCGTACACACAATCAGACCAAAATTCCCTCGGACCAGAATGCGGTGACGTAGAACACAACGACGTGATGAAAAAACGAAGTTCAATGCTTCCAAGCATGCGTCGACTTGATTCTGCGCATGCGGGGAATTTTGGTCCGATGGTTTGTGTACTAACCATCGAACCTGTCCGACGGACAGGTTTCCAGCGGACATGTTTTCAAGCATGTTTGGAAATTTTTGTCAGCTGGAAAACGGTCCGATAGGCCGTACACACGATCGAACATGTCCGCTGAAACTGGTCTGAGGACCAGTTTCAGCGGACATGTTCGATCGTGTGTACGCGGTCTAAGAGACTATTGGTAAGACACCTGGACTTCAGTTCCTTATACCATGTTGGCCATTTTGAGGGGTTCTCAAGCTCCCTGTTGAATTCTGGACTATATTATTATATAGAGCATGCAATAGGAGGTGCTGGATTATGCAAAGGTAGTCAGGAAACACGAATTACCTGAGAGATCATGCTATTGGAGCATCCAAGATATATACAAAACTAGAAGCTGACTCAACCCAGCTATAACTAAAATATCAATATTAGGTTGACTGACCCTTCAAGGCTCCTTTATACCAGATAGTGATGTTTAATTTTTACAGGCACTAAAGAGTAATTCATGATTATTAATATATAGAACTTTATCAACTGTTAGTCAGTCACTGTTGTGTTAGTAAGCAAAAGAAAATTGTAGTTTTGTACATTTATTTTTCAGCATTTAAGCATGTACTCATAAATCTTTTACTTGGGTGAAATTAGGAGTAAAACCCACAGTTGTGTGGTTATCACAAATGGGCAGTTCTAATGTTTAACATGACCAGAAATACGCCCATTTCTAGAAAGACCTGAAAACATCAGTGCTGTACAAAATCTTTATATGTTAATTTAAAATTAGAAAGGTTTCAACTTACTTTTTGTGTGGTCTTTATTAGAGTAGGGGAGGGTTAAGACAACTGTTAGTGCTTTACTGATGTTTGTTTTGGGGAGATTTCCCATCACTTCCTATCACATTGACCACACACGAAGCGAGTCAACAAAAATGTGACCGTTATTCCAGCTGTTCCCCACTCTATCCCAATCTTAAAAAAGGTCAAAGTTGGAGAAGTGATTTAAAGCCCAACTCCAGGAAAAGTAAAAAAAGCTTCCTTGCAGTGGGGCCTCATCTGCATTGCAATTATTTAATGCTTGATTCTGTCTTTGCAGACAGTACTTTCCTATGCTCCATCGGTGGACTCTTCCTCTCTGTCCTCATGTTCAATGCAGAGAGTCTTGGTGATGTCAGGTGACCTTAGTCTACTGGAGTGCAGGGGAGAAGAGCCTACCAGAACTGATCTGGTAGCAGAGAGTGCCCACTGGGGCAGAGGATCTGGTATGTAAAATGTATTTCCCACATCGAATAGGCATAAACAACCCCATTGCAAGGGACCATTTTAACATTTTCTAGAGTTATGCCTTGTACACACGATCGGAATTTCCGATGGAAAAAGTCAGATGGACTTTTTCCATCGGATATTACGATCGTGTGTAGCCCCATAGGAGTTTTTTCATCGGAAATTTCGATGAATTCCATCAAAGTTTAGATATAGAACATGTTCTATTTTTCTCTGATGGAATTCTGTCTGAATTTCCGATGAGATTTGGCAAAAGCCTGATCGTGTGTATGCGGCATTAAGCTTTAAACACTACTCCTGCTATTACATTTTTACTGTTACTGGAGTTTAACTTTAGATTTCAAGATCTAATCAAAGTTTTAGGATCTTTCTAATTAACAAATGATAGTAAATCAGTCTTTAGTGGCATTACACTAGAACAAAACTTCAAACAACTACACATGTCCTAACAGAGGCTAATATACCCCAAAGTAAGTTTTTACATTAATATAATAGTTATAAGTTATAATATGATAATATCATACAAACATTTTAGATACAAATATGAAAAAAAACATATAACAAAGAGTTGCTGGCTGTATGATTTTGGGGTGAATGCCTCACTGCCTTATGGGTGCTCCATGTCATCATTACTCATGCTCCCTAATTTATTCTGTCTTGAAAAGTTGAAAATAGGTTTAGCTTGGCTGAATAGGAAAAGGTGTAAATCTTGATGAAGTCACACATCACTGTTGATTAGCATAAACTCTTCATTTAAAAATATTATATCCATAGCTAAACTCTGATCTCCCTCTTTTATCCTCAAAAGCACAAAATCTCCTTCCCACGAAAATACATTCTTATTTTTTACTCAGCACATATATTTCATCTAAGCTACTAACCCTGCTATAAAGAGCATTCTGCTACACTGTTGTTTATTGCAAGTAGGGTTGAGCTGGAAATTTCTAGCACATAGGTCCCCACACTTTAATGAGCTAACAGCTGCCAGCTGCCAGGTTGCTAGTAAATTGAACTCATATGGGTGGACCGAGTCCAATGTACTGTATGCAGCCTGGGCAGTGCTAACAGCTAATCACCATGTCTAGCTTGCTAGCTGAAAATTGCAGAGCAAAAATCCACAAAGTATCAAACTGCAATTTTAGCTATTTTTTGGAACACAGCGGGGAAGGGTTACTTTCCTTACAGATGTTGTATTGCTTTCTGTATACCCATTGGTGGAACTTCCTCTTCTGTCTGTTCACAGACAGTATGTATTCTTCGCACTCTTTGCAACAAAAGGTTTTGTATTGGCTGTTTATGTCTCCATTGAAAAGGGGTTCCATTCACATTTTATGTCGTCCCAGTGACAGGGGGCAGAGAGTGAGGAGAACCCCCCCCCCCCCAAGTGGAAAAGGCAGCAATAAAAACCAGACAGTAATTCCATCTCTTTCCTACCCTATGGTAGCCTAAAGCAAGATATTTGGCTATAGTTAAATTTTAAATTGTGCCTGGATCTAATAGTTGTTCTATTAGATAGCATATCCAAAATATCCCAGATCTCTTATATATCTCCATATTTCTATTTCATACTATTTGTATAAATGAATTTAATCTATAGGCTAGAAACACACAACGAGAAATCAAGTAAAAAACAGACAAAAAAAAATAATATCTATCTAACTGTGTCTACTTTTACTTATACTGCACTACTAGGTAATTGCAATGTTCAAACCAGTTTTGTCAAGTAATAGCTCCATACCATACCCATTCATTCATTTCGCACTTGAAGCAGAACTTTACACTATAACAAAAAACATATTTTTTTAGTTTGGCAGCAGGTACCTTTTTATGACCGATACCGGCTCCCACTTCCACAATTCTTACCTAGGCAAGAATTGCAACAGCTTGGCCCATCCTGCACCCTCCTGGTACATGTCACATGTTCCAGAAGGCTGAAGAACCAGTCTGAAAGCACTGTGCAATCTTGTGCATTAACAGTGGAGAGCCTGCTGTGAAACAGGATGAAGCCACAGCCAGCTCCCACATCCAAGATCCAAGATGGCAGTGCCAGGGATCCAAAACCTGGCAAAGGAAGTGCCTGTTCATTAAAAAAAGTTAGCAGATTTTTCTTCCTTTTTTTAAATAGGACCAAAGTTCCTCCTTAACATTGAAGACCTGACATTCAATCAGTTCAATCCAGTGTAGTGATATTAGTAAAATGTCTACTGGTCCTTGTTGTAGGAGATTACTGGTGACTCTATTATAGCAATTCCCTGAATGTGGATACAGGTATCACTTTGTCTGTACCAGTGGTGGAACTTTAAGGGTCGCTGCAGTCGCATTTGCGACCGGGCCCTTCCGTTATGCCGCTGTGGAGGGGCCCCCAAGACCCAGCATCTCCCCCTGCACCCCTTTCTGGCCATTTAAAGTGCAGTGGGGAGAGGTGGGAGGCGGCAATCGGCAGCTCTGTGGTGTTTGTGTGGGCGGTGGGATCTCCCTGGAGCTTGTAGTTCTCTCTCGAGTGTCAGTGTATACAGTGGAGAGGAGAGGGGAGGGGCCTCTGATATCACTTTCAGGCCGCGTACACACGGACCGTTTCCAGCGGACATGTCTCCTCCGGATTTGACGGTGTGTACACACCATAGGATGAAAATCCCCTCAGCCAGGGAACGCGGTGACGTGGCGGTGTCGTTGACGCCGCCACGTCACCAAACCCGGAAATAAAATGCTTTTGCGTATGCGTCAAATCCATTCGACGCATGCGCGGACAGTTCTGTCTGCTGGTTAGTGTGCTAACCAGCGGACAGATCCGATCGGACAGGTTTGTAGCGGACAAATTTCGAAGCATGCTTTGAAATTTGTCTGATGGACAAACCTGTCTGCTCGCCTGTACACACGATCGGATTTGTCTGCTGAAACGGTCCGTCGGACCGGTTTCAGCAGATACATTTATTCGTGTGTACGTGGCCTCACTTTGCTTGTACACTGTTGCTGATGCCCGGGTCAGAGGCCCCTCCTCTCTCTGCTGTATACATTTGGAGAAGAACTACTAGCCAGGGAGACCCCCCTGCCTGTGGACACCATAGAGCTGCCGGTCGCTGCCTCCCACCTCCACCAGCCAGGTAGGGGACCCTGCTATAAGAGGGGGGCTTTCTGGGGACTCTAATATAAGGAAAGGGCCCTCTGGGGACCCTGATGTAAGGAGGGGCTCTCTGAGGACAATGATGTAAGGGGAGGCTCTCTGGGGACCCTGATGTAAGGGAAGGCTCTCTGGGGACCCTGATGTAAGGAGGGGCTCTCTGGGGATCCTGGTGTAAGGGGAGACTCTCTGGGGACCCTGATGTAAGTAGGTAGGCTCTCTGGAGACCCTGATGTAAGTAGGGAGGCTCACTGGGGACCCTGATGTAAGTAGGGAGGTTCTCTGGGGACCCTGATGTAAGGGGAGGCTCTCTGGGGACCCTGATGTAGGGGAAGACTCTCTGGGGACCCTGATGTAAGTATGGAGGCTCTCTGGGGACCCTGATGTAAGTAGGGGCTCTCTGGGGAGGGGACCTTGATGTAAGTAGAGAGGCTCTCTGAGGACCCTGATGTAAGGAGGTGATCTCTGGGGACCCTGATGTAAGGAGGGGAACTCTGGGGACCCTGATGTAAGGAGAGGGGCTCTGGGTACCCTAATATAAGTAGGGAGGCTCTCTGGGGACCCTGATGTAAGGAGAGGGGCACTGGGTACCCTAATATAAGTAGGGAGACTCTCTGGGGACCCTGATGTAAGGAGAGGGGCTCTGGGTAACCTAATATAAGTATGGAGGCTCTCAGGGGACCCTGATGTAAGTATGGAGGCTCTCTGGGACCCTGATGTAAGTAGGGGATCCGCACTCAGATATGTAATGATATATATATATATATATATATATATATATATATATATATATATATATATATATATATATATATATATATATATATATATATATATATATATATATATATATAAATATATATATATATATACACACACACGTATATTATATACATGTGTTTGCCCACCCAACTGTATGACTTTTTTTACTTCTCTGCTATGGGCTATAGCCTGATATCTTTTGTAGACCATGCAACAACCATTGTGGGGGCCCTTCGTGATTTTATTACAGTAGGTCTTTACACAGTGATCTCATCACATAGGGCCAAATGACAGCAAAGCTACCTCTGTTAGGGATGGAATTTACACAATTGTAAAACTCATATAAGGAGGCCCCCAGTCCCTACTATGGGCACTGGGAGTTTCGATACATGGCCCACCCAGCCTTGTAGGAATGCTAAATATTGTCTGCTGCCAACTGGGGCACACTTCAAATAGTCTATCACATGAGTGGCCAGTCTACATAGGACTGATAATGTACATCTATCAGGTCATACACAAAAGCATGCTGACTGAAGTAAATACAATGTACTGTAGCTAGTTGGCTATTTGTGATTAAATGTTCAATCCACCCATTAATACCATTAATTTAAAAACATTTAAACGTACCGTACATACTGACAGTATACTTTTTATGATTTTTTAAATTTATGTTTGTTTCTATGAAACAGTAATGAAAAGAGATAACTATGTTACTGTAAAGAAGCAAGACAACAAAACAAAACAAAAAAAAATCAGCGTCTTTCTTTTCTGTAATGAATAGTCTTTTCCAAGAGAGCTGTAATCCAGCTTTGCTGCTAGAACATTCATAAATCCATTACATCATGAGACAGGAAGCCAGCGTTTTTATTGATTGCATGTAAAGTTTGTAACCCCTGGCCAGCTCTGCATGTTACAACAATCTCCATATGCAGCAACACTTTAACCCTATAAATGATAATGAATACCACAATTAGGCTGCTGAATATTTACTGTATATAGCCTTGTTTAGCATGTTGTTGCCATACATTATTTATTTTTGTTCAGTAATCCGGAGATATATCAGTGAAGTGTATCATGAATATCAAGAATAATTCTCAATAAAAAGTTGTATAAGCTAAATGTCTAAACAACCTTAAATATACTTTTAGTTATTTATGCTATGGAGTGAAATGGAAATTTAAAGCAACATTTTTGTTAGCGTGAAGAAGATTGGAAAGTTTTTATTGCTAATCGTTGTGAAGATCTACCCTCTTTGTTTATCACTGGGAAAGAAATTGATTAGGGAACTCTAAAATATTATAGCTGTGACCAAAACAGGAATAGTGGGGAAAACTGCCTTTCTCCAGATTTCCTTCCTTTAAAGAATTGCTTCCTTGCCAGCTGTGGTTGTTGTTCCAAGCAGTTACCTTTGATGCTTAGTACACACGACCGGTTTTCCCAATGAGAAAACTGCAATTTTTTAGATTGGTCGAGAAAACCACTTGTGAAAAGCACAAGGCTGAAAAGCACAAATCGTCTCTGACCAAACTTTTACTAACATGAATTCAGCAAAACTAGCCCAGACAGTGGCGCCATTTGAATGAAGCGTCCCCTTTATAGTGCCGTCGTACGTGTTGGACGTCACCACGCTTTAGTCCAACGTTTTTTTGACTGAACGTGTCTATGCAAGGCAGGCTTGAGAAGAATCACGTTGGGAAAAATGTTGAGTTTTGGCATGTCAGGAAAACCGGTCGTGTGTACAGGGCATGAGTTATTATGCACATAGGAGAAGGAGACTGGACATATACCACAGTTCAATTCGACAGGAAGCAACAGAATCTGGTCCAAACCTATTGTTTCTGGTAAAAGCATGTATAAAAACATCATAAAATATTTCTCAGGTGATATCTAAAGCTGACCACACAATAGATCATTGTGCAATGCCCAATTCAGCCACTCTCATTCAAATAAAACCTTTCATGCCTTTGGTACCAGCAGATACTACTGGTTAACCAAGCTAGGGGAAGAGCATTTATTAGCTAGTTCTGGAATCCTTCTCCGATCACTGTTTAAGAAAAGCCAGCCCCAGTAGTGTCTCCTCCCTGCTCCCTCATTAGTTTGTACCATAAACATTCGACCCTAAGGTGACCCTGTATAATTCAGTTGGAAAATACCATGGGAGACCCAATGATGTTTATGCATCGGACTGAACATAAAAGTATTTTTGTGCAGTCCAACCATCATCCAAGATATATGGCCACCAGATTTTCATAAAAGCAAGCAAATTTGCTGATTGGCTCATAACATTGATCATTTAATGGTGGTTAGTATGACAGACAAAAAAAAAAAAAAAACACCCAAGAAAGACAAATTAAAGTAGGTAGTAATAAACTATACATCTTCCTAATACATATGTCCAGTAAGGTTAACTTTGTAGTTCCCCCCCAGGGTGTGTTCTGCTTGGGTCACTACTACTGGAGAAAAGTACTATTACACATACAGTAAATGATATCATAGATTCTTTCATCATTAGGTCACCAATATGTCTTATCTCAGTATTTTCTGTACATTGCTATAGAGCTTTCAGCGGTAATTAGCATTATGATCCAATGAGGGTATTACAGTTCACTACATTTTAAAGTGCTAAGTGACCTAGATTTTTTGTAAATTCGATCCCTTCTGTTTTACCGAAAATAAATCCTGTTAACCACTTTTCAAGGGCTTGGAAGCCAAAACATGACTCATTAACCATACAGTAATGTATTCTGCTGTTTGGGTCAACAGGGACCTCATGGTGAGTTAACTTATTGTCTGTGCCATAAAAATTGATATAAAGATGTATTATTAGACAATAACTTGAAGGAGCACCATAAATCTATACTCAATTTTAGGGATATCTACCGTTTTCCTGCAAACTGACAAACATAATTTTTAGTGTAATATAACTATATAATATTTTCATCAATAATAGAAAAAGCATTATAAATACACATCCACCGGTAGAGGTCTATGGAATGCTCACTTACAGCAACAATAAAACACAAGATCTTCATTGTCTCCACAAATGTGTGTAATATTCTTGAGATTAATGAAAAATAACACATCAATATCAGTTTTACACCGTTATGGATAACGGTCTTCAGATGAACCTGGCATTATGTTTATGAAGCCTTTAGCCAAGTGTCTAATAGTAACCCAAAGTGCAACTTCAAAGAATGTAAGGAAAAGGGGGGAAAGACAGTTTAAGCCCCTCTTGCCTCATGGGATTGCAGCAGCAGGGTTTTCTTTTTTTCCCTCAGATCAAAAAAGGAGGTAAAGGTTCCCATTAGATCCTGGACAGCTGGAGATAGGGGTAGTTGTAGCTGGGCAGTTCAGGGGGTTGCTAGCTTATTATTGGGCAACCTCCTCAGGACTAAAAAGTGTGAGAAGGTTTCCAATTGAACCTTGGCTGCCCGAGATGGTCAGGTGACCACTGTATCTGGGCAGCTAAGGGGGTTTCTGTGAGGGATTTTGAAATAAACAGGGGGATTCAGAGCCCTAAAGGCTCAGTCGCCTCAGTAGCAGCAGCTGTGGTGTTCCCTTTGTCACAGGCTTTCAACTTTATTATGTGGCTAGTGTCACCTGTAAAGGGGGACTGTTTACTTTTATATATAAGTTAAACAAAGTTATGTTAGTTATGTGGGGAGTTTTCCTTTATTTTGATGATACAGCTTGAGCCGTAGTGGCTGAGCTGTTATTTATGTGTTTATTAAAGTTTAACTTATTATTATTTATTTATTAAAGCCAATAGTAAAGGCCACGGCCAAATATTTTTCCAAATAAGGTAGTGGTGTTTGTTTATTATTTATTTCAATCCTGTTCTCTACTATCCCATATTATCCTGCTCAATAGTCTGATCCCTTGCCTCTGGGTTTGACCTGATCCGGCTCTGTAGTTTGTCTTAGGTAGTGATTTGGAAAGTGGGCACTCTTTCCCACTGTACTATATGGAATTCCCAACAGGTATTGGAAATTGCATTCTGACACATGTCAATGACGTTATAAAAACTGCTTCACTGAGAGTGTATGGAAGACATCTGGTGGTGTGTTCAGACAGAGGCTCTCAATACAAAACAAAATCCACAAGAATAAAATAAAATATTATCAGATATCAAGTTGTAATGTACTGAGCATTATAACCGGTAAACAATGTGAATGAGACATTAACTTGCTTTAGATACTATATGTGAAAGAAAGAGTTAACTGGTACATGCCTCTCTAGGATAGTACATGCTATAATTTAATGACCCCTGACATGGCCCTGCAGCCAACTGTTGTAATCATTAGTGCTCTGTTGTTTTTTCTGTAGGTGTGACCATAAAGAGTGCACATCCCCCCAGATGGTATTTGAGCTCTGTGCAAGAGATATGCATGGGAAAGTTACAGACTGAGTAAATGTCCAGACATCCTTATACTGGATCATCACCATCATGTGTCGTACTGTGAAAAGAAAGCTGTTAAAGCTATCGGACACCAAAGACAGAGGAGGGCATAATATATTCCATGTGGTCATTTTAAAGAAATTCGCCCCTGTCCAAAAAAAAATCATCATCCCTGTGCCTGCTATGTAAAGTTTCAGACTCTCTAATTTCTATATACTTTAAAAAAAAAGTAACAGTTCAGTAGGGCTTCTGTGTGATATGACCATGTATTACTGTTCCTGGGATTGTAATGCCACAAATGTAACTGTAATTCTTTGCATTGTCTTTATAAATGACCAGCATGTAGAAGATGGTCCCAAAAAAATTACTGGCAGTTGAAATACAATTTGAACATTGTTGTTAAATATATATATATATTCAACAACAATGTTCAAAATAATTTTTTACATATATATATATATATATATATATATATATATATATATATATATATATATCGAACATGGTTGTTGAATATATATATATATATATATATATATTAATTTTAAAAAATAAATAAAATAAACAATATATATATATATATATATATATATATATATATATATATATATATATATATATATATATATATATATATGAAATGTCTTTTTTTCTGTAACCTCTTCAAACTATAGCTTTGAAACTGTATGACAATTGGCAACTCAGAATGTGCAAAATAAAGAGAATATATGACTTGGTGTCAAGCGCAGTAAAAGGTTCACTACTATATTGGGAGATTTACTAAAACTGGTGCACTCAGAATTCGATGCAGTTGTGCATGGTAGCCAATCAGCTTCTAACTTTAGCTTGTTTCATTAAACTTTGTCAATAAAACCTGGAAGCTGATTGGTTTCTATGCAGAGCTGCACCAGATTTTGCACCATAAAATTTTAGTAAATAACCCCTTATGTCTTTGTCACTCTAAGCAGATCCCAAGGGGAGGCAATAAAAGGAAATCTCTAAGGAAGAACAGAGCTTATGGGAACAGTCAAACTTTGCTTTCTGTCTGCCTTAAAAAAAAGGACTAGTGGCACAAATATATCCAACAGTTTAAGAATAAAAACTAAGGAATCAAACGAATATCCACGAAAAATCCTGCCAGGAAAGTGGAGATGAGAAACATTACAAAAATAAATAAAAATAAATCAATGCATCAAAATAAAAAAGAGAAAAGGTTGAAAATGGCTTTTGCTTAATTACAGCACAGAAAAATACAGGCTAAGTGTAAAAGCAGGGATAATTAAGAAGGAGACAAGGGAATTCTTGCTCAACAAAGAAAAGCCTGAAGACATAGAAAGGACTCCACCCTTGCTGGATGTAGAAATCTGAAGTCTGCAACAAGTAACTCGGTGCCCCACACATCTCTATCCATCAGTTTCTTCTTCCTCCTGCCAGGTAACAACCGGCATGCCCTTGTCAAGACCTTTACTGTGACAAGTACCTTTAGGTCACATGGGTGTTTTTTACACCTCACATGTGCAGAAAGGAAGCAACAAACTCCCAAGTGATCAGCTCAAATGAAGCAGGGATCTATTGTTGCAAAAAAAGTTAAAACAAACTTCAGATGCTTTATCCATGTGTCTTCTAAACTGGCATTACACAAAAGTCTAAAAAGCAGAGCTGATTCACTTACCACTTTCTTCATCTTGAGCTTGTACAGCTAGAAACTGCCCTATGAAAAGTGAAAAAATGAAGAAATTCCTTTTCTGTATTAAAATCATCATGCCTAACTTCTAGACATGTGATTCTTCTTATTTGGGGGTGAAATAAAAAAAAAGTTAAGGTCTTCTGAGCACCATTAAGCCACCAGTATGTTTCCTCTGAGCCCCAAGACAAAGTCTGCAAACAAGACCTTTTTTGAAGTGTTGCAGCTTTAAATAGGAAGAATGCAGCCTTCGCTAGTTTTCCTGCCCCTTTTAGCTTGTGCAGGCTTATAGTCATCCATTCCCTGCCAAGCTGAGTCTGATTGATGGTAAACAACCGAATCAAAACTACTCTCTTCCTTTAACTTCCCTGCTGAAGGAAAAGGCTTCTTGGGGCAGCAAAGTGACTACCACTGCAAGGGTTAATTAACAGGTTATGTTTAATAGACTAAAACCTCCTGAATTCTTCTATTTCATTGCGTTAGCTCTGATTTCCTGTGCTAAGTTATAAGACATGTTTTACTTTACAAGTGTAGTATGATCAGTAATAGTAACATGTATTTTTACTCTTTATTATAATAAAATAATAATTATATATTTTCATTTAAAGGGGGTTAAAAAAATTGTATGCTAAGGACAGGTGTCGATGATTTAACATACAAAAAAAACTGTTAATAAAACATATTTTTTAATAGCCATAAATGATTTCAAACCACTGTGCGCACCAAACGCCTTAGCAAACTCAGATACTGCCTTGTAAAAGTAGAAGTGCCATTATCACTGTGTTGTAAACAGCCTATGAAGAGGGTAGAGCTGTGGGAACGACAAACCAGACTCCACCCACTACAGACTGCCTGCAGAAAACTGCAAGAGGGGGCGGATACAAGATCAGTCAACCTGCACATAGAGAGAGCAGCACTGACCGGTCTTTATTGCAGGAAGCTCCTGTACAGAGGCAAAGTTTCACACTGGATTACTGCACAGATCTGGAAGAAACACACAATGCATACTAAGATTCAAAGAAGAATACACATGACCCTTGTATGCAGACAATATCTGCTTATCCCAGTTCAGCTTTAAATAATTATTAGGTGTTAAAACATAATACAATTTAATATTTGGCTCCATTTTAGAGCAAAGCCATGCTTTGGCCAGGTAGGACCCTGCAGCATAGTATGATTTAAAGTAACACTAAACTCTGGTTTAAAAAAAAAAGAAAAAAGGAAATTCTATTTAAAAGAGAAGTATGGGTATCACGGTTATTTAAGGATAAACTCACCAAGGCCAAGTTGCTGAGGGCGGCTCCCTTTGCGACCTAGCGCGATCCGCCCCCTGGAGTGGGGACAGAGGGACAGACGCACCAGGAGGCACCGGTACCGACAGGCGGACGAAGACTGGATCCGTGGAGCAGAGATTGATCCGGAGGCAGGTTGCTGAGGTCAGCCGAGGAAGCACACGGAGGTAGTCCGGAAGTCCAGGTAGCTGGAGCGGGGAACAGGCAGAAGATAAATCCGGGAAACAGGCCGTGGTCAGGAGGGTTGGAGAGAGCAGGAAGTCCAATAGTTCAAAGCCAAAGGTCAAGAGCAGGAGGCAGCAGCAGTCCGGTAACAATAGCCAAAGGTCAGAAGGGTCAGGATCAAAAGGTCGTAGGTATCAGATACACTCAGGAGCTGTGACAAGCCAGCAACCAGACAGGGGGAAGAGGATGGCTTAAATAGCCCGCCTAAGCCACTGATTGGCCGGATGGGGAGCGTGTCCGTGCGCGCCCGTGCCGCGCGCCTATACCGCGCACTCGTGCGCCTAAGACGTGCACGCGTGCGCCCGAGCCGCGCATGCGCGCGCCCGCGGTAAACGGGCGCGATCGGGCAGTTCTGATGCCCTGACAGTGCCCCCCCCCAAGGGGCGGGCTCCAGACGCCCAAACTGTCCATCAACTCCGGATGGTCTCGATGGAAAGTTCGGATCAGCCGAGGGGCATGTAAATTTCTGGAAGGCTCCCAGGAATTGTCCTCAGGGGGATAACCTTTCCACTTGATTAAGTACTGAAGTTGCCTCCCTCTTTTTCGACAACTCAGGATGGACTCCACCTCGAATTCCTTTTCTCCTTCGATCACCACCGGAGGAGGTGGGAGTTCTTCTCTCTCAGGGAAAGTGTCTGGTTTGACAGGCTTGAGCAGGGATGCATGAAAGGCAGGGTGGATCCTGTAGGAATCTGGTAATTCTAGTTCAAAAGCCACGGGGTTGATTTTCCGCTTGATTTTAAACGGGCCGATGAATCTAGGGCCGAGTTTCCGGGACGGAATTGGTAGTTTGAGGTTTGCGGCCGATAACCAGACCTTTTCCCCAACTTCGAAGTCTGGGCACTCCTTCCTCCCCCTTTCGTAAAATTTCTTGTAACTTTTTTTGGGCTTGCTGCATGGTCTCCTGGAGTTTCTGGAAGTTTTGTTGCATAGCAACTATGCGTTCCTGGACATCTGGGACCAATATTTCGGGAATAGAGTCTGGAAGGAAGGAGGGGTGGTATCCGAGGTTGGCCCAAAATGGGGTTTGGTTAGTAGACGAGTGAACGGAATTGTTGTAGGCAAACTCTGCCGATGGCAGCAAAGATACCCAGTCGTTTTGAGATGATGAACAAAAACAACGGAGGTATTGCTCCAACGTTTGGTTGGTCCTCTCTGTCTGGCCATTGGACTGCGGGTGGTAGGCAGACGAGAGACAGATCTTAATTTCAAGCGACTTGCAGAGCTCCTTCCAGAACTTGGAAGTAAACTGCACACCCCTGTCGGACACGATGCTCTTGGGTGCCCCATGGAGTCTTATGATTTCCTTAAAAAAAATCTTGGCTGTCTCAGCCGCAGAGGGTGTACCAATCATGGGCATGAAGTGTGCTAATTTGGACAGTCGGTCAATTACTGCTAGAATCGTAGTAAAACCTTCGGAGGGAGGCAGATCCACAATGAAATCCATTGAAATATCTGTCCAAGGGCGTTCCGGAACAGGAAGAGGTTTGAGTAGGCCCCAGGACTTAGTGTTCGGACCCTTACAGCGCTGGCAGCGGGTACAAGAGGACACATAGGTTTTACAGTCTAATTTCCACTTTGGCCACCAGAAGGAGCGCCCGATCAGCTCTGAGGTCTTCCGTGCTCTAAAGTGGCACGCCAACTTGTGATCATGGAACGTGCTTAGCACTAACTGCCTTGTTTCCGTAGGTACAAAGACTTTGCCCCGTAACCATAGTAAGCTGTCTTGTTTCTCCAGAGAGAGTGCCAGTTGGTCGGTGCATTGGTCAGAGGCCCTTTTAAGAGAGGTCAGAAGGTCAACTGGAGAGATTAATAGAAAGTTCCTGGGGGTTAAGATGGTACTAGGTTCCAGTGGATTGGGCGTTTCGGTGAACATTCTGGAAAGGGCGTCTGCTTTCCTATTCTTTGACCCCAGTCTGAAGGTGATGTGAAAATGAAAATGAGTGAAGAACAGGGCCCAACGAGCCTGTCTTGGTCTTAGGCGTTTGGCGGATCGTAAGTATTCCAGGTTTTTATGGTCGTAAAAATCAGAATGGGGTGAAGGGCACCTTCCTGGAGATATCTCCATTCTTCCAGGGCAAACTTAATGGCCAATAGTTTCCGGTCTCCGACATCATAATTTCTTTCTGGAGCGCTTAGTTTTCGTGAAGCGTAAGCTACAGGGTGTAGCAGGGACTTAGGTCCCTGTCTCTGCGATAAGATAGCTCCGATGGCGATTTCCGAGGCGTCCACCTCCAGGAGAATAGGCAAGGTTGGGTCTGGATGTTTTAGAACAGGTGCGGAAGAAAACAAGGTCTTGAGTTTTGTGAATGCCTCCTGTGCTTCCTGGGACCAGTGGAAACGGCACCCCTGCTGGGTTAGTTTGGTAATAGGGGACACAGTGGATGAAAAGCCGGCAATGAATCTTCGGTAGAAGTTGGCAAAGCCAATAAACCGCTGTACTCCCTTCTTGTCGGCCGGTGCTGGCCAGTCCTGGACTGCTTTGACTTTTTGTTGATCCATGGATATCCCATTGGTTGAGATGATAAAGCCCAAAAACTGAATTGTATTTTTTTCAAATTCACATTTCTCAGCTTTGAGGTATAATTTGTGTTGTCTAAGGATGGCCAGGACTTGTTTAACGTGGACCCGGTGCACTTCAAGGGACACTGAGAAGATGAGGATGCCATCTAGATAGACGACCAGGAAGTCGTCCAGGAATTGGCGGAAGATGTCGTTTACCAGGTGCTGGAATGTGGCAGGGGCATTGCAGAGACCGAAGGGCATCACCAAGTACTCAAAGTGGCCAAACCTTGACCTGAAAGCTGTTTTCCACTTGTCCCCGGGCCGGATTCGGACAAGGTTGTAAGCCCCCCGGAGGTCGAGTTTGGAAAAGACCCGAGCTGAACGGAATCGCTGGAACAGTTCCGGGATCAGGGGTAACGGATACCGATTCTTGATGGTAATTTTATTCAACTCCCGATAGTCGATGCAAGGCCTGAGGGAGCCATCTTTTTTTCGACGAAAAAGATTCCTGCCCCGGCTGGAGAAGAAGAAGGACGAATAAACTTCTTTTCTAAGTTTTCGTCGATATATAAGCCTTGAGGGCTACTAATTCAGTCTCTGATAAAGGAAAGATTCTCCCGAAAAGAATCTTAGAACCAGGCAACAGGTCGATGGGACAGTCGTATGACCGATGTGGAGGAAGGCGGTCTGCCTGCTGTTTGTCACAAACATCTTTGAATTCTGAGTAGACTGAGGGAACGTGTTGGAAGTCTTCTAACACCGTCATCAAGGTAGAACAAGCGGGTTTAGTGGGTATGAGACAATGTTGAGCACAGTAGATTGAGGGGAATTTGACCTCCCTTTCACACCAGTCTATACTGGGTTGGTGTACTTGTAGCCATGGGAGCCCCAAGATGATGGGGGCCAGTGGAGACGGAATAAGGTCTAGGCACAGGTATTCTTGGTGTCCGGTATCTGAGACGGCAAAGATAGGTAGGGTTTCGTGGGCAACAAGTCCTGAGCGGGGGAGTGAGCCGTCTGCCAGATGGATCTGTAAGGGGTAGTCCTTAGGACGACAGGGGACATGCAGCTTTTGGGCCAGGGCGGAGTCCAGAAAGCAGCTGCAAGCCCCAGAGTCAACGATGGCCGGCAGCCGGGTCGCCCCCTCCGGGAGCTGTAGGGAGAGAAAGAGGACAACATAAGTCTGAGGTAAGTTGGTAATGTGGTAATTGAAGGTGGATGGAGATCTAGACTTACTGGGTCTAATGGGACAGGTGCGGAGGAAGTGGCCTGCTCCACCACAATAGAGGCACAGATTTGACTGGCGTCTACGCTGCCTTTCTTCAGACGTGAGGGGAGCCCGGACCAGACCGAGCTGCATGGGCTCCGGATCCGGAAGCGAGGAGGCGGGCGGAACCAGAAGAGGCGGCGGAGCTGGAGGGAACCTTGGTGGGGTCCAGCTGGACCGAGTTACTTGAAAGCGTTCTTATCGTCGTTCTCGTAGGCGTCTGTCAAGTTGGGTAGCTGATTGAATTAATGCTTCCAAGGTGGCAGGTGGATCAATTCCAGCTAGTTCGTCCTTGAGGGACTCTGATAGGCCGAGTCGGAATTGAAACTTCAGGGCGGCCTCATTCCACCCTGTGTCAGCAGACCACTTGCGGAATTGCGCAATGAAGTCCTCCACCGGTCTCCTCCCCTGATTCAGTTGGTGGAGAGTAGCTTCGGCCGTGGCCGAGCGCAGGGGATCATCATACAGTTCAGACATGTTTTTAAAGAAAGTGTCTATAGTGTCCAGTATTGGGCTCCTCCGTTCCATTAGGCTGTGTGCCCAGGCTTGTGGCTCGTCCGCGAGCAAAGAAATTACAAAACCTACTTTCACGGCTTCAGAACAGAAAGTCCTAGGTTGTAAGGCCAGGTATAGTGAACAGGCATTCTTGAACGCTCGGAATTTCTTGCGGTCGCCAGAAAAACGCTCAGGTGTTAGGACGCGAGGTTCTGGATGGGTGACAATCATTGCTGGTCCTGGTGATGACTGGGAGGTGGATGCTCCCGTGGCTGGAGCTGCGGGAGGGGCCGTAGGGTCCAGGCGTGACAGCCATTTGTTGGAGGCGACCATCCATTTGTAAATATCCTTCCTGTAATTTCTGTACCGCGTCAGTTAGTGCTGAGACTTGTTGGAAGAGAGTCTCAAAGGGAGAGCGCACCCTGTCGGCCTCGGACATCTGGCTGGCTTGTACTATCACGGTTATTTAAGGATAAACACACCAAGGCCAAGATGCTGAGGGCGGCTCCCTTTGCGACCTAGCGCGATCCGCCCCCTGGAGTGGGGACAGAGTGACGGATGCACCAGGAGGCACCGGTACCGACAGGCGGACGAAGACTGGATCCATGGAGCAGAGATTTATCCGGAGGTAGGTTGCTGAGGTCAGCCGAGGAAGAACACGGAGGTAGTCCGGAAGTCCAGGTAGCTGGAGCGGGGAACAGGCAGAAGATAAATCCGGGAAACAGGCCGTGGTCAGGAGGGTTGGAGAGAGCAGGAAGTCCAATAGTTCAAAGCCAAAGGTCAAGAGCAGGAGGCAGCAGCAGTCCGGTAACAATAGCCAAAGGTCAGAAGGGTCAGGATCTAAAGGTCGTAGGTATCAGATACACTCAGGAGCTGTGACAAGCCAGCAACCAGACAGGGGGAATAGGATGGCTTAAATAGCTCGCCTAAGCCACTGATTGGCCGGATGGGGAGCGTGTCCGAGAGTCTGAGACGGCCATCAGTCCAGGCCTGGTGGATCCAGGCTCCCAGAGTTGGGATGACGTGGTGCCTGGACTGATCTGTGTGATGTCAGTAGAGTGCGAACTTCAGGCCCATAGGAGACATCCAGCCAAACGAGCTCAAGCTGGACTCCTCCTTTAAATATGTATTCTTACTCAAGAAAAGCACATTCTTTTGCTCTCAGCCTCCTCCAAATTCCTTTTTTTTTTTACTGTGATCTGTCTTCCTGTTAGAGGGTGTTTACGTTTGTTTTCTGTGGTCCCATTGTATATAGGAACATAGCCGCCCCCTCATGCTCTGTCTCGAATAGGGACGAGCTTCGAGTTGAACATGAGTTAGACTCGAACATATGATGTTCACGCGTTCGGCAAATTTTGAACATTATGGGCCATTCGCGCCTAATTCAATTAGCGCATCATGGCCCATAATGCACAGTGCTGTCAGCACAGAGAGCCATAATTGGTGAATGGCCTTTGGCCAATCATGTCTCAGGGGAATAAGTACCCGCCCCACACTATATAATGCCGCCTGCACGTCGACCTCCTGTAGTGTGTTCTGGCAGAGAGAGAGAGAGAGTCACAGAGAGATTGTCAGGCAGTTGATTCAGTTAGCAGCAGTATATTCAGTACTGGGCACAGTGTGCAGCTAGATCTCAGAAGCAATTCGTTTGTCACCACCGCCAGATCAACAGTTCCCACCTACAACCTCTCAGAGATCCCGACCGGTCACTAGATCTAAGTCTGTACCCCTTGCTGTAGAAGATGAGGACAGTGAATGAAGAGATGGGGATAGACTGGTTGTGGCCACCTCAAATGCCAGGGTTTGCCACCACCCCTTCGTCTACACTTAAAGTGACAGACACTGTAACTCTCAAAACAGGCTCCTGTGTTTGTGCCCCAAAGTCCACCTTCTGAAGAGTTGGAAGACACTCAGTTTTCCCTGCCAACAGCAGACCCCAAAGATGTCCAATCATTTACAGAAGGGGGAATTGAGGCTGATATGCAGGAAGAAGAAGAAGAAGCTGTGGATGAAGCCAAGTCCAGTGTGCCTGTAACACCAGAGCCAAAAGAACAGAGAGAGCGAAGGGCTATTCACCCACCCAAGAGACTGACTTATGACATGTTGTGTGAAAGCTCTGAAGAAGCTGTGTTCACCTCAAAAAGGACTCTTGAGACGCCTGATCCTTCCACCACACATTTGGTGGAGGACAACCCCAACTCACCCCCTGGCACATCTAGCTGGGCCATTCCAGTTAAAGTGGCCTGTAGGCAGGACAACCTTCCTTCCCATGCTCATTGGTGGGAGGTTCTTCTGCCAGGGTTTTATGCAAAGTGCAAACTGTCTGATTTCTTGTGCACACTAACTTGTTTTCTCCGCATGTATTTAAAAAGCATGTAACAGGTTACAGACTTTTTTTTCCCTAAAGGTTCTTTGGTGGGGGGAGTGTGTAGCAGGTACTTCTCGACACTGATCTAATCTATTAGGGGACATCTGTCTGCTGAAGCAGCGTGGACTTTTTCACCCCCCTTCTCTCTTCACACACAGACACTCAGAACTGCTTGTTTGGAAACTCCCTATTGGAAGTTGTCTGTAAACTCTCTATTGGAAGAGCCTGAGCCAATCATCAGGCAGCAGCAAAGGACTGTGGGGGGTACAGAGAAACTAGGACAGAGAAACTAGGCTGGAGCCTCTTTGTGCCTGTACCCCATCAGGAGAGCATCTCCTACACTCTATGTGTGTGTGTGGAATCGTGGCCTACAAAGGGGCACACAGCCTGCAACTCCAGCCCAGAGGAACAGATTGTTCATGCTAAAGAAGGACACCCTGCAACAGCTCAAGGACCCAAATGCCACTGCGACACACCTGCATCTAAGATCGATCGATCGATCAGGGGAGGACTGCTGACTGTATACAGGGTTTGGTGAGGGGGCTTTGCCCAGGAACCTTTATTGCCTTTGATAGAATACCACTTCCAAATATTGTCCACAAAGCTCCTACATTGCCGGTGAAGATAATAAAATGTAACGCTTTACCTCCAGGACATTACCGCGGTTTCTCTTAAAGGGGACACACTATGGGTATTGAGATTAATTCACTGGGTGTGTACTAGAGGTATGGTAGGCCGGCCTGGGGTTGCCACAGCATCCCACACACACCAAAAGTTATTGGGGAGTCCATTTAATCTGTACATATTGTTACCTATTGCTTTCATTGTTTGCATAGTGTTCCTGACTGTTTTCTTTAAACTGTTTCAACCAAGTCCTGGGTACTTACACAGGTCCTGGCTGACTAATGTTAACCTGAACTTTACTTTTCTTCAAGTAAACTACATGGAGTATCTGTGAGGGGTTGCAGTGTTACGGCACCAGCACCAGTGCCTAAAGCCCAATTTTTCTGCCCCTGTTTAACAGGGGCATGTATTATTAAATTTTTGCTGTAATATTTTGCAGCGGGGTTCGTTCCTTTCGCTCAAATGGGTATCTGTGAGGGGTTGCAGTGTTGTGGAACCAGCACCAGTGCCTAAGGCCCAATTTTTCTGCCCCTGTTCAACAGGGGCATGTAATTACAATTCTTGATATATTATTTCACAGCAGGGTCCGTTCCTGCGCCCACCAAGAGTAACTGTGAGGACTTACAGAGTTGTGGCACCAGCATCACAACCACCACCACCACTACCACCAAAGGCCCAATTTTTCTGCCACTGTTCAACAGGGGCATGTAATTACAATTCTTGATATAATAGTTCACAGCAGGGCCTGTTTCAGTATATAGGGCAAGCCATATAGTATATATGTATAGACGGTCCCCAACTTTCAAACATCCGACTTACAAATGACTCCTACTTACAAAGGGAGGGAGGCAACAGGAAGTGAGAAGAAATCTACCACTGGGAAGGAAAATTCTCTTCTGTAAGAGTTAATATGAGAAACAGGTGTCTCCACTGATGCTTTATCACCAATCCTTGTTTTCCTAAAAAAAAAAAATTTCAATATCCAATTGTCATTGGGCCAGAAAGTGAGGTGAAATCTTCTGAACAGGGGCACAGACAGCAAAACAAATGTTACGGGGGTGATGATAAACCTTCCCTAGGGCCTAGGATATCCAAAAAGCACACTTACAAAAATGTACCTGTTACAAATTACAAACAAATTCAATTTAAGAACAAACCTACAGTCCCTGTTTTTCTTGGGACCACCTGTATACTGCTTTTAGGAGTATATATAGCCTGGGGGCCCCACGCCTTTTCTTTTTTTAATTGGGTGCAGGGTTCCCCTTAATATCCATACAAGACCCAAAGGGCCTGGTAATGGGCCGGGGGGAGGGGGGTACCCATGACATTTTTCTCAATAATTTTCATCTACATTGCCGGGACCCAACGTTACATTAAAGCCGCAACCTTTTTTGGACAATAACTTGCCTTTAAAATTCGCACTTTTGATTTCTCACGTTCGTGTCCCATAGACTTTAACAGTGTTCGAAAGTTTGCACAAACTTTTGGTCCGTTTTAATGTTCTGAATGCGAACCGAACTGGAGGGGAAGGGTTCGGCTCATCCCTAGTCTGGAGATGAAATAGGAACTATGGAATATGGATTATGAAATAGAAATAGAGCGACAATTTTGAAAAAGATGCAATATTTTTTACTTTTTGCTATAATAAATATCCCCCCCCAAAAAAAAAAAAATCCTCAGTTTAGGACGATATGTATTCTTCTACATATTTTTGGTAAAAAATCGCAATAAGCGTTTATTGATCGGTTTGTGCAAAAGTTATGGTGGCGATCAGCGATTTTTATCGTGACTGCGACATTATGGCGGACACATCGAACACTTTTGACAAATTTTTGGGACGATTGTCATTTTTACTGCGATCAGTGCTAAAAAAATGCACTGATTACTGTGAAAATGACACTGCCAGTGAATGGGGTTAACCAATAGGTGGTGCTGTAGGGGTTAAGTGTGACCTAGTGAGTGATTCTTACTGTGTGGGGGGATGGGCTGTGTGTGACAAGACAGCGATCACCGCTTCCGATTACAGGAAGCGGTGATCACTTTCATTGTCACTAGGCAGAGCGGGAAGATGCTTGTTTACATCAGCATCTCCCCCTTCTTCATCACCGTGAGATGATCGCGGGTATCCCCACAGTCAGGCTCACAGAGCTTGTGGCGGGCGGGCGCGCACATCCACAATGCCGCTATCTTAAAGAGGACATATATATACGTCCTTCTGCCTGCTGTCGACGTATATAGTCGTGCGCTGGTCGACAAGCAGTTCAAGTGGGTTTACAACAACCACTTTAAACAATTCAAGCAAACTTATATTATTATTTTCCTGGTTCCCTTTGATGGCCAACCAATGACGTATGTGTAGAATCTCATAAAAGTTCAGTAAAAGATCCTTTTTTTGTATATGTTTTTTTTTTTCCAAATCTCACAAGCTCTTGGGAAAAGATGGTAACATACTGTATATACATAAAACATATATTGCTGTGCATGGACATAGCCATCAGCATGCCAACAATGACACAAAATCTTGCGTAAGTGCAGTAACGGGGGATTTTTTTTGTGTATACACTTTATCATATTTGCCTGTGAACTCATGAGATTTTGCATGCAGATGTAGCACCCTACTGGATTTAGGTAAGGTTGTTAGGTAAATTTAGTTTGGTTCCACTGTAATCAGTGGAGCAGGTGTTGATTGGTTAGGGAACATAGTGGGTGGGAGGACAGAGGCTGCAGTCTGAATATTCATGCAACTTCCACCAGTCCCTGGGTGGACCCAGAAGGTGGGGGAAGAGGCCATGAATAGTTTGAGCCTGAGCAGCAATGGGAGATTGCAGTATGCTGGAGTCAGGCAGCATTAGAGTGTCCAGTAGACATGTGCAATTTTTTTCGTTACGAATACGTTTTCCGTCATTATTCGTTATTTTCGGTTGATTCATTAACCTACGAATAACCGAACGGTTTAGCAAATAATAACAAATAACGATATTTCCAAAATTAACGAATATAGAAAACTTCCGAAGATACGAAACTACTAAATGTAAAAGAACAACACAACGAAAGAAAAAAGAAACGAAAACATAGAAATAACGAAAATACCGAACACAAAAAAAAAAAACATAATTACGAAAAATAAACGAAAATGCAAACTTACTAATATTCGAAGAACGAAAAGAATAAAAAACGAAAAGCAAAACTAACGAAAAATAAATTACGAATCTTTGGAAAACGGAAATGAAATAACGTAAATTCACTTTCATTAGTACTGTGACCAATAGCCACTCAGTGCTGTCCCTTCCCCTGAAGAGGTTTGTTCCTTCCCCAATGAGCTTCTTTCTTATTACCTATTGGCTCCTTGACCTTGTGTCTTTATCTGTGTTAGTCCAGGGTGTGTTTGGGTAGGTTGCACCGGTTTTGTGGATCTGTCAAGTCAATCGCAGTAAATTACGATGTTTTACTAAATTACGACGAGTAGTGTGTCGAATAAACGTAAAATGTATTTTAACAGAATTACGAATGCAAAAAAATCTACAAAAGAACGTTGTTACAATCAAATGAAATTAGACACGAAAATATGAATGATCGTAAAGCAACGAAGATTTATTTCTTACGAAAATACAAACGCGGGATGATGGAAAATATAATGTAATATCAAAACAACGAAAAATAAACCAACGTAAAAACGAATGAACGAATAAATTCATTGTAAAAATACGAACGAGGCAGAATACAACATTTAACGAAAATACTAATCTCGTATCAACGAAAAATAAACTAACATAAAAAAAGGAAACGGAAAAAAAAAGTGTTACGAAAATACTAAAGAGTACGACGACGATAACTAACATCTTACGAAATTACGACTCGTTACGAATCACGATAAACGAACAGAAACGAAACAGAAATAAACAATATTTTTTGTTGTGCACATGTCTAGTGTCCAGCCAAGAGGGGCGCCCTGATGAGGGGCCTTGCCATCCTGGGCAGAAGCCAGGGAAGGAGCTAGTAGAAGGCTTTCCAAGAGTCCAAGCATTTAGTAGTCTTCGTCTTGTTCAAATTCAACTTCTACAGTTCTGGGGTATCCTATGCTCCCAACCCCAAACCAAGTTAATGGTTCTCCTAATAAAAAAACACAAAAACAAACTCTCAGCCTGGGACTGCCAAAAATGCTGTGTGCCTGGCTGTGTGTGCGCTAAGGGGAGGAAATAGGTCCAAACTACCAGCAGCTCTCTAGGTGGTGCGTTACACAGCTTCACACCTTTTTAGATGGGAATGAGGGACACCTACTAGCAAATGTATGTAGGCATAAGACACGCCCCATGTCACACCGCCCTAAAGCTGTATTAGCCACAAGGTTTTTTTTCACCACTACTATTCCCTGATATTGGCTTTTAAAATTTACAAACAAAGCTATTTAGAATTTGGATTAAAGATTTAGCACTGGAAAATACTTTTTGAAAGATAAAAAGTGTATTTTATATGTAGCGCCCCTGCTCTCACCCAGGTTGATTTGTTGTAAATTTGGGCTGCTGTCCGCCCTGAAATTGTCCTGTGGGTCATTCTGTGCTCCAGAGATGCGGTCTCATCTCTGGGCAGCAGGTAGCTCCAGAGGGGTTTAGGCAGAGACGCAGACGCCATTTTCCGGGGTCTTCGCGGGTTCCTGGTTCCAGGTGCAGCCCCCACGTTCAGGGTGTGTGCATATCACGGGCCCCACCACTATGGCCTACCTGGCCAGGGCCCATGCAGCGCGGAGTTCCTGGCTCTGGGCCCTCATGGCTCAGAGCAACTGAAACTACAATTGGACCCAGTGACTTACTGGGGTTCCACAGAGTAAAAGGTCCCAAGCTGGATGTGCTGTTCGGTCTGAGGTGAGCCTGGAGGCAGGTGAAACCAATAGGGCTTAGACCAGGGTGCCCAACCAGTGGCCCGGGGGCCAATGTGGCCCGCGGAGCCCTCTGATGTGGCCCGCGACCTCTTGCTATGGGATTGCTGGTTGGCAATCCCAGATTGCAGGTTGCTGACCTGCCAGCAGAGAGCATCAATGTTGTAAATGAAGCTAGCGGTAGAGGAAGCGAATGGCTTTTTGGAAAGTGCACCACACATGCAGGATATAATAGACGTCTATGGCAAAGTGCAGCTAACCGGCAGGAAAACCACAGGTACACTGCGTCACAATAGACCGCAGACCATCAGTGTAAAAGCAGTCTTAAGCTCTATGGAGCGGCAGATGTAAACTGACTTTTGTCCGTTTACACCTGCCTACCTCCAATCCGATCTGCTTAAAAAAAAAAAAAACAGAAGTGGATCTGCCCCGATTGGATCGGAAGGCCCATAGAGTAGATTGGGCTGTGTGAAAATGCAGACTGGACACAGACCTGTCATCTGCCCACTCTGCTCATTGTGGCCCGCGACTGGTTACCAAGTCGCTTAAGTGGCCCTCGGCCTTCAAAAGGTTGGGCACCCCTGGCTTAGACGAACCATCGGGGATCTGGGTACCGAACACTGACAGGTTGTCTGCTGCAAACTGTCAGTCGGTGGCCCCAAAATTACTGACTGAGAGGATTCGCTCTACGTTCATGTTCCTGTACTGGGCCTGTGGCAGACAGTGTTGCTCATCTTACTTTAAAAAAGTAATTTGTTACAGTTACAAATTACTTCTCCGAAAAAGTAATTGCGTTAGTGACTCAGTTACTACATTGAAAAAGTAATTAGTTACTCAGCAAAGTAACTGAATTTTTTTAAAATATTCTACAATGCTTTGTTGAGAAGCAGATGACGGGCGCTTGCCAGGGAGCAGTGAGTTAATACTCCAAGACAAAAGAATGCCAGATCCTTAAGAGAAGAAAACCAGAAACAAATGGTGATCTCGTGTATATCCCAGCCTAGGTGCATCCGTCCCACCATGTATGTGCAGCTAATAGGACTTAAAACCCTTATCCATCTGCTACATATTACATCCAAATTATAAGCTGGATTAAAATGTATGTTTATAATATACATTCCTTTGACGGTTACAGAGTCTGTAATTTAAAATCTTATATTAGGCTTTATAAGAATTTTCTATAGTTTATTGTTTATTATTTTATTTATCTTATATAAGCTTTATTAGATGCAAGGGATCTGGAATGGGGATGTCAGATTTTTCTTTGTTGTCTGATGAAGAGATGAAATCACTGACCAAAAATAACCTGCTGATAATTGGTCTGTATAGGTGTCCTGCACTTACCATGTTGACCACTAGATGTCGCTGTGTACACTGTGTTGTATAGGGAACGTTTGTTCTGTGGAACATTTTGTTCCAGCCATGTGTTCCCCGGATCATTGATCAGGTTGCGCACACAGTGTGTGTGATCGAGTTGTTCCCCCGGTGATAGGTCAGTGTGAGGCGGGTGGGGCTCATTGTATCCAGGGCTCCTTGCGATTGGCAGTTTTCAGACTGCTGTGACAGGCCATCACAGCGGTCACATGATTCTAAAGCGGAGTTCCACCCATATTTATGTTCACAGCGCCGGCAGAAGCAATTACTCTGCTGCCATCTAGTGGCGGTAGATGGAATTGCGGTAATGCCGCCCAAGTAATGGGAACTGCGTTACCGTGAGGGGAAGAGTAATCAGGTAGATTACTCGTTACCCTCAAAAGGGGCTGCGTTAGGTAACTGCGTTTATTGTAACTCCGTTACTTACAACACTGGTGGCAGAGACCCTTTACTAAACCAAATTCTATTAGAGCCAAGTCGTGGCAGAGACTTGTTCCTTCTCAGCAATCCTTAGTGACTTTCTGGCTGCCAGGCCTGTGGAAGGGACCTGTCCAGGGGCGCTATACTCACTCCGGCTGGAGTGGTGACGAGACAAACACATTCGTTGGAGGCAGGACTGCTTCTATTATCTACAGCCTGTATCTGCAAGGTTGTTCTTTTTTTCACCAATCTACTCTATCTACCTTCGAGTTGACTGTTGGTCGTTTGGACAAGAAATAAAGCATTGAAAACATCAACCAACGGTCTGGACATTCTATTACTGCTCTCATTACCATCATCACCCCTAGACACCATCACAGAGGTAACTTAAATACGCCGATCCCAAATCTAACCAGCGGCTCCTTCGGGGGTAAGCGCTACATATACACAACTATATGAATCAGACCAAAATGAGAAACAAATAGGAGGAATGAAGGACAGAGGGACATTGCTCCAAATTAGGGACAGTCTCACGAAATCAGGAACAGTTGGGAGCTATGAAGCTTTGAGAGGAGATTGCCATGGAAGGGATTGATGAGGTGGCCTTCCCAGGAGACATTTGTTCAGCTGGAGCTACATCATCAATGCCTAATCTGTGACATCTTATAAAAAGCAACTGGACTTGTGCAGTCTCCAGCCAGTCTGTTAGCTTGTAGAAGGGAAGGGGAGGAGAAGGGAGGGGATGGGGATTGGGAGTGCCTTGCCACCCAAGGCTAGGCTGTGTGTTTCTGTTGATACAAACAGTGTAGGGAGACAAAACTCTAGTCCCTGCATATTAGTGTCGCTGGGTGGGAGGAGCCACCCTGAAACGGGAAACTTGGGAGCACCAGTCATGGCACTGAAACTGTAAGTAAACATTTCACTATAACCTGCAAGGAGAATAGAAATACTCAGAGTTTCTGGGCATGAAAGAACATTTCACTAATTTCCCTTTCTTTAATGTGGTAATGATGGTGTTTGGTGACTGGTATAGCACTGTCACTTGGGGGCTGAGAAATAGTCCACAGCCAATTTTTCAGGTGTTTTACGGGGTGACCATTATTACTAACAGGGTTTTACATCTACCTTACTCTATCTAAAATTGGGGCAAAAAAATAGTTTTTTGCCTTTAGTACTATTTTAAAGCAAACGTATTCCTTTTCCCAGCATGTGCAATTCATAGTTTTGCTTTAGTACCCAACTGAAATTTATATCAGCTAAATATTCCAGGTGCATCAGCTGCTCTGTAGTCAGAAAATATAATTCTCCCTGCTATTTAAGAGCTGTATCTCTGTCTTAGCAGGGAGCATGTGAGCAGTTCCGGAACAAAGCCATCTGGTGCTCAGGACATAGATGTCATACTGTACCCCTTGGTTTATTATGAATGAGTCAAAGTCCTTTCAAGGCTGCTAAAAATAAACCCCTGCATTGGTGCAAGTGACTGCAACAATAACACACAACATTTGTGGCAAACTGCAATATTAACACTCAGCATTGGTGTCAGTGGATGCAATAATAGTCCCCAGCATTGGTGTCAGTGACCAGAATATTAACCTCACATTGGTAGTCAATAACAGTTCTATTTAAACCACCCTTCATTATGCAGTAATTGGCAATGCTGCAATCCCCCTTTCTGCATTGGTGGTCTGTGGTAGTAGACAGTGTTAATTAACCCTTTTTTCACTGCATTGGTGGTCAAGGGCAGTGCTATCCTCCCCCTTCCCTCACACTCTTGCATGCATCATTGGTGATCAGTGACAGTGTTAACAACCCCTCTTTTCCCTGCTTAGTGGTCAATGGCAGTGTTTATTATCCCCCCCCCCCCCGCATTATTGATAAATGGTAGCATAAGCGTGCGCAGGGGGTCTGTCAGGTGTGCCTGAGCACACCCTAATCACTGTGTGCGGTGGCGGTTTCCCCTACTGCCCAGACTTCCCCTTCCCTCTTGTTGGCCCTGCTGTGGTGGATGTTTCAGGATGGAGAGCAAGGGAAGGGGTTAGTAAATATGCAATTTACCAGCCATTTCCTTTTCTAAATGAAGACACTTGCTCACTGTGGCCATTCGTAATGGAATCATAGTAAACTGTGTTTACTATGCTTCAGTCTGTGAATGAACAAGATGCGACTCAGAGCAGAGCACTTCCCATTTATTGACTGCCCGGTGCAGCTGAAGCTGCAGAGAAAGCCATGTGTGTTTGAGTTTTGGGATGCACACCCTAATGCAATAGGGTGCGCACACCTATGATTGGTAGTGTTAATTAGCCCCCCTGCATTGGTGATCGATGGCAGAGTTAATTAGCTCCAAGTAGCTCCCCCGGCATTGGTGATCAGTGGCAGTGTTAATTAGTCCCCTGCATTGGAGATCAGTGTTTATTAGCTACCCCTGCATAAGTGGTCAATGGAAGGGTTAATTAGTCTCCCTGCATTGGTGGTCAGTGGCAGAGTTAATTAGTCCCCTGCATTGGAGATCAGTGTTTATTAGCTACCCCTGCATAAGTGGTCAATGGAAGGGTTAATTAGTCTCCCTGCATTGGTGGTCAGTGGCAGAGTTAATTTACCCTCCTGCACTAGTGATCAGTGGTAGTATTAATTAGCTCCTCTGCATTGGTGGTCCAGTGGCAGATCTAGGAGGAGTTTAGGCACAGGAAGGAGAGTGAGGAGGATCAGGGCTGTTCTGTGCAAAACCATTGCTCAGAAAAGGTAAGTATAACATGTTTGTTATTTAAAAAAAAAAAACTGTGCATTTACAATCACTTTCAGGCTGGCTGACTGTGCTGTAAGTAGAACAGGCAGTGTGAGAAGCGCCACAGTGCAACACAGGAGCCTACCAAGAGAAAGACTGGGCTGAACTAGAGGCCTCTCGAATGGACACTGGATTCAGGTGTAAGCTTAAAGGAGTTGTAAAGGGAAAAAATGTTTTGCCTAAAATGAATGTCTGCAAGGTAGACAGACAGAATAGTGTAATGATTCTGTTAAAAAACTAGTAAATACCTATTCAATTCCTTCATCTATATCACCTCCGGCGCTCTAGTTTTAGTTCTCTCATTCACTTCTTGGTTTGTGGCGCTCGTTCATGTAAGAACTACATTTCCCAGTATGAATTGCGGCACACCCAGTAATTCACACCTCTTTGAAGTCTCTCAGGCCACGTACACACGATCAGTCCAAACTGATGAAAACTGACTGAGGTTCAGTTTCATCAGTCCAAACCGACCGTGTGTATGGCCCATCAGTCTTTTGTCCTTTAGTCCAAAGTTTTAAAACTTGCTTTAAAATCGGACTGATGGACGCCTGACCATCGGTAAAAACTGATGGTTAGTACGCAAAAGCATCGGTTCAAAACCCGCACATGCTCAGAATCAAGTCGACGCATGCTTGGAAGCATTGAACTTCGTTTTTTTCAGCACGTCGTTGTGTTTTACGTCACCGCGTCCTGACACGATCGGTTTTTGAACTGATGGTGTGTACGCACATCAGACCATCAGACCATCAGTCTGTGAACCAATGAAAATTAACTTCAGTCTGTTTTCATCGGTTTTGACTGATCGTGTGTAGTAGAGAGCATCCTGCCGCACAGATGTAGTTCCCAGGAGGGGACGAGAATGTCACTGACCACCGCAGTAAAGCCTTCCTTCACGATGGTGAGTAACAATCAGACAAGCAGGAAGTGAACAGAACAGGGAAGAAATAGAGCAACTTTGAGCAGAAACGAACAATGAGGAAGTGAAAAGTGGAATGTCTGCAGGTAAAGGATGCTTATTATGAAAAAAAAAATTCCTTTACAACCCCTTTAAAAGAGAAAGCTTAATGTCCCGTACACACGATCGGAATTTCCGATGGAAAAAGTCAGAGTGACTTTTTCCATCAGAAATTCCGACCCTGAGTATGCCCCATCAGAGTTTTTCCATTGGATATTCTGTGAAATTCCATTGGCGTTTAGATAGAGAACATGAGCTCTTTTACTCCGATTTAATGAATTCCTTCTGAATTCCGATGTGAGTTTGGCCGGGTAACAGCCTGATCGTGTGTACGGGGCTTTAGGCCTTAGGCTTCTTATCATCTGGCCTTCAGAGTCATATGAGCATTGCAGACATGTCCAAGGAAAAAGTCGCTTGTGTTAGCTTTGTTGTTGACCAAGCTGTTAGGGGATAGTCTGCAAGGCTGATTACCATCAGGATATTCCTGCAGCTTCAGAGTGGTTATAGGCCTCTGGCCACCCTGTAAATGTTAGAGAGTTGTTTCGGTAAGTGGGATTCCACTGCCATCAGCAGAGTTTTGCCGGAGGGGACTAATTTATCATACCTTTCCTTTGGGATTAGAAATATCTTTTGCTTTGATGGTGGGCACTACATAGAGAGCTAAAAGATCCCACTATCGGCATACTTTAAATCTGTTTCTCTACTGGCCAGTGGTGTAGATAGGGGCTAAACAGATTGCTCTTGTTACTAATGTTACATTTTTAATACAGTAGTTTTCATGACTCATGCCGCGTACACACGATCACTTTATGTGATGAAAAAAAATTTCATTGACCGTGTGTAGGGGAAAACATTGTTTTATGTCTTGTAAAAAACGACAAAAAAAAATTTAAGCATGCCTCAATTTTTTGTGTCGTTTTTCAAAACGTAGTTTTTTGTTTCACAAAAAGTCACTGTGTGTAGCAAAAAACGTCGTCTAAAACAACGTTTTTCAACCCGCGCATGCCCAGAAGCTAGTTATGAAGAGAGCTTCAATGGAAAAGAGTGGTGAACGTAACCTCACTTTGCTAGAGCATTGTGAAAAAAACGATGGTGTGTAGGCAACATCGTCTTTGAAAATGGAAGTTTCAAAAACGTTGTTTTTTACTTCACAGAAAACGTCGTTTTTTTTTCATCACATAAAGTGATCGTGTGTACGCGGCATAAGGCATAACAGCCCCTTAAACAATGGCATTTATAACTAAATAATCAGAAAAACATACTATGGAGTGAAAATTGGCCATAGCTGTCATTTATTAACAAATTAACAACATATAAACATTCCTTTGAACAGAAATATAATAATAATAATGACCAAGGCTGCCAATCCTTGGAGGCACTAATGAACCAACAAAAGGTTTGTATCTGTGGAACCACTTAAAGGTCCCCATCTGCAGAACTCCGGCTTGAGGGCAATCACAAATTTACGCTGACACCTCCATTTTCACAAATTCTTGGTTAACACACAATTGACTGGGATTAAACAGAGGACGCCATATCATAGATGGGTCCTTACTCTGATGTTACACAGTAAATTTTGCACTCCTCCAAAGACCTTAACCACCACAGCTCACAGGTTTAGCCCCTTACTAGAGATGGACCGAACAACCCCCTGTTCGCTTCAAGGCAGAACTTTCAAATGCAAACGTTTAGGACTGAATAATGAACCCCATTGAAGTCTATGGGACCCAAACTGTAAAAAATGCCAATTTTCAAGGCTTAGATGCAAGTAATTGGGCAAAGAATGGTTATGGGGGTCTGGGTATTGCCCTAGGGGACATGTGTCTATGAAAACAAAGTTTGTCAAGGTTACTTATGCTTAAAGTGAACCCATAAAAATTAGAAATAATAATAACGACATTTATAAAGCCCAAATTTTCCATAAACAACAGCCTGGGGAGCCAGTCTGTATGATGTGGCCACAATTTTATGCACTCGGAACAAGATTAGAGACTTTTTGGATAAAAGTAGGGATGGGCCGAACACCCCTCGGATCGGTTCGCATCCAAAACATGCGAACAGGCAAAAAATTTGTTCGAACCCGCGAACACCAAGTCTATGGGACACGAACATGAAAAATCAAAAGTGCTAATTTTAAAGGTTAATATGCAAGTTACCATCATAAAAAGTGTTTGGGGACCCGAGTTCTGCCCCAGGGGACATGTATTAATGAAAAAAAAAGGTTTAAAAACTGCAGTTTTTTCGAGAGCAGTGATTTTAATAATGCTTAAAGTGAAACAATAAAAGTAAAATATTCCTTTAAATTTCGTACCTGGGGGATGTCTATAGTATGCTTGTAAAGTAGCACATGTTTCCTGTGTTTAACAGTCTCTGCACAAAAGAATCAAGTAGCAGGGAAAGGCGTTGGGGCCCACCCCAAGTACTTACATAAAGAAGATACAATAAGGTATGGCAGGTATAGAGACAAGGCCAAAATGGTAGTAGATACACACAGAACTCAGGTTGCTGGATTTCAGGGTAGGACAAGGTGCTACACCAGTGGTGACTGCCGAAAGAGGTCTAAAATAAATAATACTTAATCAGTGTATCATAATATACTGATGAGATCAACAGAAAATAGTGTATAACTGACGAGATAATAGAAGTCATAAAAGTCTGTGCAGATAGATTACGAAAAAGAAATGTGAACCACATGCAGATTACCATAGAGTGTGGTATAAGAAAAAGACAGCAGAGACAGTCCCACTTCACCAAGGCCAAATGGTGAAAATAAATAACTGGCTAGCAAGTGATGAATGGAGTAACCTAGTGATGACTTACATGTGTCCCAGAGGAGATGTAGAGTACTGGGGTTAAGTGTGGCGTCTACAGGTAGAGGCACCCAGACTGTGTTGGGGGAGGCAAGTTATATACCCGCCCACACACATGCATGCTGACTCCTACCAGCGTCACATGGGCACGGCATAGGCAGGAAAGGGCTCCAACACAGACGAAAAGAATCGTCCATGAATGACGCCTATGTTTCCCAGCTAGCTGGCTGAGATGGAAGAACTCAACTGTGTGAACCCACCCACCCCCCCCCCATGCATACACAACCCCCCCCCCCCCCACCCTGGACATTCTTTGCACAAAATGACATTTCTAAAGGAAAAAATTTAATTTAAAACTACTCGCTGCTATAATGAATTGTCGAGTCTCAGCAATACAGATCAAAGTCACTGAAAAATAATAAAAAAAAAGTGTGGGGGTCCCCCTAAATTCCATTACCAAACCCTTCACGTCTGGTATGAATATTAAGGGGAACCTTACTTCATAATTAAAAAAAATGGTGTGGGGTTCCCCCCAAAAATCCATACCAGACCCTTATCCGATTACGCAACCTGGCAGGCCGCAGGAAAAGAAGGGGGGATAAGAGAGTGGCCTGCCAATTTGCGTGCTCGGATAAGGGTCTGGTATGACCGTGATGCGCTAGAGGGGACAGGGTCACATGTTCACGGTTATAAAAGAACGGTTATAAAACAACTGTCAAACAGCTTGCACATCATTAGGCCGGGTGCCTCTGGTGCAGGAAGAATCATGCGTCATTCCTTACTGGAGAGCATCGCTGGAGAATGGATTACAACGCTGGACATCGAGAGACTGGATTACAACGCTGGAATGGTTTTTGGGTGTTAATTGAAACCTACCCAAATTTTTTTCAGGTGAAATCAGCACTAGGGATGAGCTTCGATTTCGAGTCTAACCCATGTTCGACTCGAACATCGTCTGTTCGGCCGTTCGCAGAATATTCTAACATTATGGACCGTTCTCCCCAAATTCAAGTGGCGCGTCACAGCCCATAATTCACTGCAATGCTATTGCTGGCTGAAGATTGGCCAAGCATGCACTATGACCCGCATGCTTTGGCCAATCACAGCATGGAAAAACGGCTTTGACTTTGGCCAAATATGTCTCAGGGGGTTTAGTACACTGTGCAGCGGCCTTGTGTAGTGTGTTGCGGTGGCGGTGGTGACAGACAGACAAAGAGAGAGAAACAGTGTCATTTCAATTGAGTTAGATCAGGCAGGTTAGCTGCAGTTACAGTGTGTAGAGAACATATTTACATCCCAGGTGCTGTATATACATTTATGCACTGTATTGAGTTTAGCTAGATCCATTCCTGTATTCTCTTCCTAATATACTGACAGGCATGCAGGTGATTGTGCTAGCTGCAGTATTTTCACTTAGTGTACTGTGTCCTTTGCACAGTGTTCACCTAAAGCTACCTGAATATTGGTGAATTGCTGGTGTTCTCACACTAATACCACAGGCAGGGTTCTGCAAGTATTGTCAGTTAGTGTACTGTGTCTTTCCACAGTGTGCACCTAAATCTACCTGAATACAATTGCTGGCTTCCTCATACTAATACCATAGGCAGGGATCTGCAAGTATTTTCACTTAGTGTACTGTGTCCTCTGCACAGTGTGCACCTAAAGCTACCCAAATACAATTGCTTGTTTTCTCATACCAATACCACAGATAGGGATCTGCAAATATTGTCAGTTAGTGTACTGTGTCCTTGCACAGTTTGCACCTAAAGCTACCTGAAAACAATTGCTGGTGTTCTCATACTAATACCATAGGCAGGGATCTGCAAGTATTTTCACTTAGTGTACTGTGTCCTTTGCATAGTGTGCAACTAAAGCTGATGCCGCGTACACATGATCATTTTTTGCGATGAAAAAAGAACGACGTTTTTTAAAACGTCATTTAAATTGATCGTGTGTGGGCAAAACATCGTTTTTTGTCTTCAAAAAAACGACAAAAAAAAAAATTCCAACATGCTCAGAAGCAAATTATGAGACGGAGCTTCAATGGAAAAGAGTGCCGTCGAACGTGGTGTACGTCACCACGCTTTGCTAGAGCTTTGTAGAAAAACGATGGTGTGTACGCAACGTCGTTTTGGAAAATTAAGTTTGAAAAACGTCGGGTTTTTTTTATGATTGAAAACGTCGTTTTTTTTATCGCAAAAAATGATCGTGTGTACGCGGCATAACTGAAGACAATTGCTGGTGTTCTCTTACTAATAATACTAAAGGCAGGCAGTTGATTCTGCTAGCTGCAGCATAATCAGTATATATATTGTGACAGGAAGTCAGGAAAATCTGTGGGTGTTGTCACAGACGGTAGATACATTTCTGCCTTGTTTAGACAATACACCAATTACTACCAGGTGTCGGATACAGAGGTAGCCAGAAAGGTTTAGGGCGTTGGAAAACTTCCGCTGTTCAGTATGAGGCAATTAAGGCCTCTATAAATCATCCAGAGGATGACTACTGATTGCTGCATCCTGAGGCTTTTTGAGTTAAGGAGAGCAGTGAGAAAGACTTCTGAAGAGGAGAGGTGGTTTTTGATTTTTCTGTGTGATAAAAATCAAAAAGACTATTGTTTCTCTGCTGTATGACCAGCAGTGTCTGCCCAGCAGTAGGCTGTGCCAGACTCCATAGATAGGTTCCTGTGTGGTGAAGGTACCCCCCCAAGTGGCCAGGGTTTATTTTATGTTTTGTTTTGTTTATGCTGTTTGGATGCTTGCACTTGTTTCCAGCAATATGGAAGAATAAACCAAACTCTTTGTTTTCAACCGTCTTCGGCTGCCTCTCTGTATAGTTCAGTGTGTAGTGAACCCATCCAGGGGGTCACACCCCCCGCTACCGAGCTAACCCCTTACAATATATATATATACATCCCAGCTTTGTGCAGCTATATCTCCCTGCAGGCCATTAGTATGTCTGGAAGGACACCAAGGAGAGACAGACAGTCACAAGCCAATAAAAGAGGGCAAGCAGGCTCTGCGTCTAGAGGCAACAGTGCTGGACGTGGACATGGTGCATCTTCATCAGCACGTGGCAGTGGGACACGCTTCTTCTTTTTTTCGGCAGCTGGCCGTGTTGAGTCGCAACATACCGAAGACTTGGTAGGGTGGATGACCAAGCCATCCTCATCCTCCTCATCCTCTTTCACCCAGGCTCAGGGTACTTTGTCTGGCAAAGCATCTGCCAATGTGGCCTCTTCCCTTGGCTCAATGGCATCAGTCACTCCTTCCCTAGCCCCACCATGTCCTCCTGAGGAGTCCATTGAACTGTTTAACCACAGTGTTTGGTACATGCTGCAAGAGGATGTGCAGCATTTTGAAAGCTCCGATGATGGTACCCAGCTAGAGGAAGGCAGTAACGTGAGCCCAGAGAGAGGGGTGCCCAAGAAGGACAGCAAACTGGCAGTCATGTTCCCCCAGCTGCAGCATACTGCCAGGTTTGCTCCAGTGATGAGGAGGGAGGGGATGATGAGGTCACTGACTCCACATGGGTGCCTGATAGGAGAGAGAAGGAGGAGGAGGCATATCTCCAATGAGGCAGGATGCCCTTCAGGGGCCAGCTTAAGGGCAGCACACCGACTGCATCACACCGCAGAGCTCGGCATGTGCAGGGCGCTGCTGTCTCTCCACGGTATTCCAAAAGTTCTTTGGTGTGGGCCTTTTTTGAGATGAGTGCATCAGATCGCACTGCTGCTATTTGCAACGTATGTCTCAAGCGTATCTTGCATTGCCAAAACATCACCCACTTGGGCACCACATGCTTCACCAGACATATGTCGACCTGCCAGTGCTTGGCTGGCTGACCTCCAAAAGGATTACTACTAGTGTTGCTCAAGAATATTCGCATTGCGAATATTCGTTACGAATATTGCATATTTCGAGTATTGAAGAATAACTCAAATATTGCGGTGAATATTCGCTATTGCGAATATTCGTATTTTTTCAAATTTATTTTTAAAACAGATCACATCCTAGTGATCTCCATCGACGTCTAAAAGCATTGCTGGTATGATTAGAGACCCTGGGCCGAGTAGCTGAGGCGATCCTTTTATGTTGCCGAATATTCGCAATGCGAATATTCGTATTACGAATATTTGCGAACACTTTCTCTGCCCTTCTTTTGCATCAGAGTTCTTCTACCACAGTTGTCAGAGGTTAGCAACCTCCATAGCAACCAATAGGAACCTGCCTGCACGACCATTATATAAGATCACTCCCAGCTGTATTTCAGTGCAGATTCACAAGGTGGCTAGAGAGAGTGGAGTGTTTCTGTGCGTTTTTCCTGTGTATTGCGATCTTAGAGCTTAGCATTGTGTTTCCTATAGTGCTTTCAGTTCTGAGTTTCCTGCTTCTAAAACCAAATGCTTTTTTCAAAGCAAAAGACCCAACAGCTTTTCTAAAAGCTCAGATGTGTGTTTTGTCCAGGTTAGTGTCGCTTAGTGTTAGATAGATTTCTGTGTAGTTAGTGTAAGCAGAGGCGGCTCTCTAATTAGGCAGATTAGGGAGTCGCCTAAGGCCCCGCGCTTCCAGGCAGCCGTCTAATCTACCTAACATGTGTAGAAGTGAAGGGAATGTCCCCAGTCTGTGTCCTTCCGGCTGTTCGTAAGTGGTACTCGTAGTGCCTGCAACTAGCGTTCCCTGGCCAGGGGCAGACTGACCGCCTGAGCACTGCCCGAGGTCAAAGGATCAGTGGATGGCTCTAGGTACTGCCCTCCCCCGGCTCCTCCTCTTCTGCTCCGCTCCACGGATCTTTGCCATGTGCAGAAACTCCGAGGGACCCTTGATCTCAGTTTTTTTTAAAATCCAATCCGGGTTTTTTTTCAACTCCAGTCTGTTTTTTTTTTTTTTAAATCCAGCCCGGGTTTTTTTCAACTACAGTCTAGCAGTTTTTTTCAACTCCAGTCCAGTTTTTTTTAAATCCAGTCCGGGTTTTTTTTTAACTTCAGTCCAGTTTTTTCTTAAATCCAGTCCGGCTTTTTTTCAACTCCAGTCCAGTTTTTTTTAATCCAATCCGTTTTTTTCCCCAACTCCAGTCCAGTTTTTTTTAAAGTCCAGTCCGGGTTTTTTTTAACTCCAGTCCAGTTTTTTTTTAAAAATCCAGTCCGGGTTTTTTTTCAACTCTAGTCCATTTTTTTTTTAAATCCAGTTCGGTTTTTTTTTCAACTCCAGTCCAGTTTTTTTAAAGATCCAGTCCGTTTTTTTTTCAACTTCAGTCCAGTTTTTTTAAAAATCCAGTCCGGGTTTTTTTTCAACTCCAGTCCAGTTTTTTTTTTTAAATCCAGTCCGGTTTTTTTTTCCAAACTCCAGTCCAGTTTTTTTTTTAAATCCAGTCCGAGTTTTTTTCCCCCAACTCCAGTCCAGTTTTTTTTAAATCCAGTCCGGGTTTTTTTTTCCAACTCCAGTCCAGTTTTTTTTTAAAATCCAGTCCGGGTTTTTTTTTTAAAAACCCGGACTGGATTTTTTTTAAAACTGGACTGGAGTTGAAAAAAACCCGGACTGGATTTTTAAAAAAACTGGACTGGAGTTGGGGAAAAAAAACCCGAACTGGATTTTTTAAAAAAAACTGGACTGGAGTTTAAGAAAAAAACCCGGACTGGATCTTTAAAAAAAATGGACTGGAGTTGGGGAAAAACCCGGACTGGATTTAAAAAAAAACTGGACTGGAGTTGGGAAAAAACCCGGACTGGATTTTTAAAAAAACTGGACTGGAGTTGGGAAAAAAACCGGACTGGATTTAAAAAAAAAACTGGACTGGAGTTGGAAAAAAACCCGGACTGGATTTTTAAAAAAACTGGACTGGAGTTTAAGAAAAAAACCCGGACTGGATCTTTAAAAAAAATGGACTGGAGTTGGGGAAAAAACCGGACTGGATTTAAAAAAAAAACTGGACTGGAGTTGGAAAAAAACCCGGACTGGATTTTTTAAAAAACTGGACTGGAGTTAAAAAAAACCCGGACTGGATTTTTAAAAAAAACTGGACTGGAGTTAAAAAAAACCCCTGGACTGGATTAAAAAAAAAACTGGACTGGAGTTGAAAAAAAACCCGGACTGGATTTTTTTAAAAAAACTGGACTGGAGTTGAAAAAAACCCGGACTGGATTGTTAAAAAAAACTGGACTGGAGTTGGGGAAAAAAAACCCGGACTGGATTTTTTAAAAAAACTGGAATGGAGTTTAAGAAAAAAACCCGGACTGGATCTTTAAAAAAAATGGACTGGAGTTGGGGAAAAACCCGGACTGGATTTAAAAAAAAAACTGGACTGGAGTTGGGAAAAAACCCGGACTGGATTTTTAAAAAAACTGGACTGGAGTTGGGAAAAAACCCGTACTGGATTTAAAAAAAAAACTGGACTGGAGTTAAAAAAAACCCGGACTGGTTTTTAAAAAAACTGGACTGGAGTTAAAAAAAACCCGGACTGGATTTTTAAAAAAACTGGACTGGAGTTAAAAAAAACCCGGACTGGATTTAAAAAAAAACTGGACTGGAGTTAAAAAAAACCCGGACTGGATTTTTAAAAAAACTGGACTGGAGTTGAAAAAAAAACCGGACTGGATTTTTAAAAAAACTGGACTGGAGTTAAAAAAAACCCGGACTGGATTTTTAAAAAAACTGGACTGGAGTTAAAAAAACCCGGACTGGATTAAAAAAAAACTGGACTGGAGTTGAAAAAAAAACCCGGACTGGATTTTAAAAAAAAAACTGGACTGGAGTTGAAAAAAAAAACCGGACTGGATTTTTAAAAAAACTGGACTGGAGGTTTAACCACTTCAATACCGGGCTTTTATACCACCTCCATACCTGGCCTATTCTGACACTTCTCTTCTACATGTAATAATCATCATTCTTTTGCTAGAAAATTATATGTTTTTTTAGCATAAAATGGCGGTCATTGCAGCGTTTTATCTCGCACAGTATTTACGCAATCATTTTTCAAACGCAATTTTTTTGTAAAAAAAATTGTTTCATGAATTAAAAAAATAACAATACAGTAAAGTTAGCCCAATTTTTTTGTATTATGTGAAAGATTATGTTACACCGAGTAAATAGATACCCAACATGTCACGCTTTAATTATGCGCACACTCATGGATGGCGCCAAAGTTCGGTACTTAAAAATCTCCATAGGCAACACTTTATTTATTTTTTACAGGTTACCAGTTTAGATTTACAGAGGAGATCTAGTGCTAGATTCGTTGCTGGCACTCTAACGCACGCGGCGATACCTCACTTATGTGGTTTAAACAGCGTTTACATATGTCGGCGGGACTTATGTGTGCGTTCGCTTCTGCACGTGAGCTATCGGGGACAGGGGCGTTTTATTATTTTTTTTATCTTTTATTTATTTTTTTGACTAAACATCCCTTGTAATAGAAGTAAGTGTGTGACAGGTCCTCTTTAACCACTTGACCACTGGGCACTTAAACCCCCTTCCTAACCAGACCAATTTTCAGCTTTCGGTGCTCTCACAATTTGAATGACAATTACTCAGTCATACAACATTCTACCCATTTGAAATTTTTGTCCTTTTTTTTCACACAAATAGAGCTTTCTTTTGGTGGTATTTGATCACTTCTGGGTTTTTTATTTTTTGCGCTATAAAAGAAAAACGACTGAAAATTCTGTAAAAAAAAAAAAACTTGTTTCTGTCATATTAGTGGGTTATTTCTCACACACACGCATATGCATACCACAAATTACACCCCAAAACACATTCTGCTATTCCTCCCGAGTATGGCGATACCCCATGTGTGAGACTTTTACACAGCGTGGCCACATACAGAGCCCAACATGCAGGGAATGCCATCAGGCGTTCTGGAACACCCAGGCCAATTCTGACATTTCTCTCCTACATGGAAAAATCATCATTTATTCGCTAGAAAATTACATAGAACCCCAAAACATTATATATGCTTTTTAGCAAAGACCCTAGAGAATACAATGGTGGCCGTTACAACTTTTATCTCTCGCACGGTATTTTCGCAGAAATTTATTGAACGCGTGTTTTAAAAAAAAAACTGTTTTGTGCTTAAAACAAAACAAAACAGTAAAGTTAGCCTGATTTTTTTTCAAAATGTGAAAGATGAAGTTACGCCGAGTAAATAGATACCCAACATGTCACACTTCAAAATTGCGCACACTCGTGGAATGGCGCCAAACTTTGCTACTTAAAAATCCCCATAGGCGGTATTGCAGAGTATTGGGGTATTGCAAAGTATCATGCAGGGTATTGGGGTATTGCCGAGTACTGGGGTATTGCCGAGTATTGAGGTATTGCCGAGTATTGGGGTATTGCCGAGTATTGGGGTATTGTTGAGTACTGGGGCATTGCTGAGTATTGGGGTATTGTTGGGTACTGGGGTAATGTGGTTTATTGTTGGGTACTGGGGTATTGTTGGGTACTGGGGCATTGCCGAGTACTGGGGTATTGCCGAGTACTGGGGTATTGCCGGGTACTGGGGTATTGCCGGGTACTGGGGTATTGTCGGGTACTGGGGTATTGTGGGGTATTGTGGGGTACTGGGGTATTGTTGGGTACTGGGGTATTGTTGGGTACTGGGGTATTGTTGGGTACTGGGGTATTGTGGGGTATTGTTGGGTACTGGGGTATTGTTGGGTACTGGGGTATTGTGGGGTATTGTTGGGTACTGGGGTATTGTGGGGTATTGTTGGGTACTGGGGTATTGTTGGGTACTGGGGGATTGTTGGGTACTGGGGGATTGCTGGGTACTGGGGTAATGCTGGGTACTGGGGTAATGCTGGGTACTGGGGATTGCAGGGTACTGGGGGATTGCAGAGCTGGGATGGATTGAGGGATGGCTGGATCTGTGACTGCATTTGTCACAGATCCAGCCACAGCTCAGCTCCTCCACAGAGAGGAGAGGGAGGAGAGGGAGGAACCGGCGTCATCAAATGACGCCGGTTTGTTTACAAGTGATCGCGCCGTCGAAATCAAGCGCGCATCGTAATTCAACGGCGCGATCACGTGGTAAACGCCGCTACCAGCGGCAATTTACCGTGATCTGTGATGCGCCGGGTCTTCTAGACCCGGCGAGCACGGACACTTTCGCGAGCGCGTCCCAGGGGACGCGCAATCGCGGAAGTGCACGAGGACGTCCCAGGGACGTCGTGTCAAAGCAACTCCACCGCGCCGTAGCAGTAAAATGCTTATGGCGCGGTGGGGAAGTGGTTAAGGAGAGATGCGGGGTCAATAAGACCTCACATCTCTCCTCCAGGCTGGAAACCATGAGATCGGTGAAAAAAAATTCACCGATCTCATGAATGGTGGCTTACAGCCGCAATCGCGGCTTTGTTTACTTACGGGGACCCGGGCGTGACGTCATCACATCGCGCCCCGGTCCTCCGGCGGTCATAGAGATGACTGGTGACCATCTGGGAGGGGGGGATGTCCTTTCCCGCGGCCTGTAAGAACGATCAAGCGGCGGAACCGCCGCTATGATCGTTCTTACGTCGTGCAGAATCGCCGGCTGAAGAAGAGGATATCTGGATGATACCTCTGGCTGCAGGCATCATTCAGATATCCACCCGCAAAGCCCAGGCTGTCAATTGACGGCCACTTAGGATTGTAGATCCCATCTCAGGCAGTCAATTGTCTATGGCTGGGTATTGAAGTGGTTAAAAAAACCCGGACTGGATTTAAAAAAAAATTGGACTAGAGTTAAAAAAAAAAAAACTGGACTGAAGTTGATAAAAAAACCCGGACTGCATTCTAAAAAAAAAATGGGCTGACGTTGGAAAAAAAAACGGACTGGATTTAAAAAAAAAAACTGGACTGAAGATGAAAAAAAAACCTGACTGGACATAAAAAAAAAACTGGACTGGAGTTGGGAAAAAACCCGGACTGGATTTAAAAAAAAACTGGACTGGAGTTGGAAAAAAACCCGGACTGGATTTTTTAAAAAACTGGACTGGAGTTAAAAAAAAACCCGGACTGGATTTTTAAAAAAACTGGACTGGAGTTAAAAAAACCCGGACTGGATTAAAAAAAAACTGGACTGGAGTTGAAAAAAAAACCCGGACTGGATTTAAAAAAAAAACTGGACTGGAGTTGAAAAAAAAACCCGGACTGGATTTAAAAAAAAACTGGACTGGAGTTAAAAAAACCCGGACTGGATTAAAAAAAAACAGGACTGGAGTTGAAAAAAAACCCGGACTGGATTTTTAAAAAAAAACTGGACTGGAGTTAAAAAAAACCTGGACTGGAGTTGAAAAAAAAACCCGGACTGGATTTTTTTTAAAAAAACTGGACTGGAGTTGAAAAAAAAACGCGGACTGGATTTTTAAAAAAACTGGACTGGAGGTTTAACCACTTCAATACCGGGCTTTTATACCACCTCCATACCGGGCCTATTCTGACACTTCTCTTCTACATGTAATAATCATCATTCTTTTGCTAGAAAATTATATATGTTTTTTTTAGCATAAAATGGTGGTCATTGCAGCGTTTTATCTTGCACAGTATTTACGCAATCATTTTTCAAATGCAATTTTTTTGTAAAAAAAATTGTTTCATGAATTAAAAAAATAACAAAACAGTAAAGTTAGCCCAATTTTTTTGTATTATGTGAAAGATTATGTTACACCGAGTAAATAGATACCCAACATGTCACGCTTTAATTATGCGCACACTCATGGATGGCGCCAAAGTTCGGTACTTAAAAATCTCCATAGGCAACGCTTTATTTATTTTTTACAGGTTACCAGTTTAGATTTACAGAGGAGATCTAGTGCTATATTCGTTGCTGGCACTCTAACGCACGCGGCGATACCTCACTTATGTGGTTTAAACAGCGTTTACATATGTCGGCGGGACTTATGTGTGCGTTCGCTTCTGCACGTGAGCTATCGGGGACAGGGGCGTTTTATTTTATTTTTTTATCTTTTATTTTTTTTTTTTACTAAACATCCCTTGTAATAGAAGTAAGTGTGTGACAGGTCCTCTTTAACCACTTGACCACTGGGCACTTAAACCCCCTTCCTAACCAGACCAATTTTCAGCTTTCGGTGCTCTCACAATTTGAATGACAATAACTCAGTCATACAACATTCTACCCATTTGAAATTTTTGTCCTTTTTTTTCACACAAATAGAGCTTTCTTTTGGTGGTATTTGATCACTTCTGGGTTTTTTATTTTTTGCGCTATAAAAGAAAAACGACTGAAAATTCTGTAAAAAAAAAAAAACTTGTTTCTGTCATATTAGTGGGTTATTTCTCACACACAGCATATGCATACCACAAATTACACCCCAAAACACATTCTGCTATTCCTCCCGAGTATGGCGATACCCCATGTGTGAGACTTTTACACAGCGTGGCCACATACAGAGGCCCAACATGCAGGGAATGCCATCAGGCGTTCTGGAACACCCAGGCCAATTCTGACATTTCTCTCCTACATGGAAAAATCATCATTTATTCGCTAGAAAATTACATAGAACCCCAAAACATTATATATGCTTTTTTAGCAAAGACCCTAGAGAATACAATGGCGGCCGTTACAACTTTTTATCTCGCACGGTATTTTCGCAGAAATTTATTGAACGCGTATTTTAAAAAAAAAACTGTTTTGTGCTTAAAACAAAACAAAACAGTAAAGTTAGCCTGATTTTTTTTCAAAATGTGAAAGATGAAGTTACGCCGAGTAAATAGATACCCAACATGTCACACTTCAAAATTGCGCACACTCGTGGAATGGCGCCAAACTTTGCTACTTAAAAATCCCCATAGGCGGTATTGCAGAGTATTGGGGTATTGCAAAGTATCATGCAGGGTATTGGGGTATTGCCGAGTACTGGGGTATTGCCGAGTATTGGGGTATTGCCGAGTATTGGGGTATTGTTGAGTACTGGGGCATTGCTGAGTATTGGGGTATTGTTGGGTACTGGGGTAATGTGGTTTATTGTTGGGTACTGGGGTATTGTTGGGTACTGGGGCATTGCCGAGTACTGGGGTATTGCCGAGTACTGGGGTATTGCCGAGTACTGGGTATTGCCGGGTACTGGGGTATTGCCGGGTACTGGGGTATTGTCGGGTACTGGGGTATTGTGGGGTATTGTGGGGTACTGGGGGAATTGTTGGGTACTGGGGTATTGTTGGGTACTGGGGTATTGTTGGGTACTGGGGTATTGTGGGGTATTGTTGGGTACTGGGGTATTGTTGGGTACTGGGGTATTGTGGGGTATTGTTGGGTACTGGGGTATTGTGGGGTATTGTTGGGTACTGGGGTATTGTTGGGTACTGGGGGATTGTTGGGTACTGGGGGATTGCTGGGTACTGGGGTAATGCTGGGTACTGGGGTAATGCTGGGTACTGGGGATTGCAGGGTACTGGGGGATTGCAGAGCTGGGATGGATTGAGGGATGGCTGGATCTGTGACTGCATTTGTCACAGATCCAGCCACAGCTCAGCTCCTCCACAGAGAGGAGAGGGAGGAGAGGGAGGAACCGGCGTCATCAAATCACGCCGGTTTGTTTACAAGTGATCGCGCCGTCGAATTCAACGGCGCGATCACGTGGTAAACGGCCGCTACCAGCGGCAATTTACCGTGATCTGTGATGCGCCGGGTCTTCTAGACCCGGCGAGCACGGACACTTTCGCGAGCGCGTCCCAGGGGACGCGCAATCGCGGAAGTGCACGAGGACGTCCCAGGGACGTCGTGTCAAAGCAACTCCACCGCGCCGTAGCAGTAAAATGCTTATGGCGCGGTGGGGAAGTGGTTAAGGAGAGATGCGGGGTCAATAAGACCTCACATCTCTCCTCCAGGCTGGAAACCATGAGATCGGTGAAAAAAAATTCACCGATCTCATGAATGGTGGCTTACAGCCGCAATCGCGGCTTTGTTTACTTACGGGGACCCGGGCGTGACGTCATCACATCGCGCCCCGGTCCTCCGGCGGTCATAGAGATGACTGGTGACCATCTGGGAGGGGGGGATGTCCTTTCCCGCGGCCTGTAAGAACGATCAAGCGGCGGAACCGCCGCTATGATCGTTCTTACGTCGTGCAGAATCGCCGGCTGAAGAAGAGGATATCTGGATGATACCTCAGGCTGCAGGCATCATTCAGATATCCACCCGCAAAGCCCAGGCTGTCAATTGACGGCCACTTAGGATTGTAGATCCCATCTCAGGCAGTCAATTGTCTATGGCTGGGTATTGAAGTGGTTAAAAAAACCCGGACAAGGGAGCTGTGGTGGCTCAACGTGATTGGCACTGCGCTGACAAGCCATTCACCTCTGCAGCCAAGGGTTCGGATCCCGGTCTCGGCTACATGTGAATTGAGTTTGGTGGTCTCAGCCCGGCTCCCGGTGGGTGTGCTATGCAAGGTACGCCTGTGCTTAGTACGTCCCCCCCCACAAAAACCACCACACTTGCACGCACACGAAATTGGTTTAAAACACATGCACTTTGGCCATGCGGTCTCTTAAATAAAGAGAGGCGAAGGACCTACGGGGCTGGCTGGGTGGGCTAGGCCCCCTCACTCCCTCATAGGGGGAGTCCCTCTGCCCCATTGGGGTCCCGTTGGGCCCCAGTTGGGCTCCCAAGAGGAGCAGGTAGGGCGGGGTGAGTGGGAGGCCCCCCTTCACACCCGCCATTGCCACCAGGGGCATGGAGAAGGATGGCGATTGCCTCCCGGGGGAGGGTCTGCCTACTCCCAACTCCTTCAGTCTGGCTCCTCTCTCTCGAGTTCACGCACAAAAATACACTTAAAAAAAAAAAAAAACCCGGACTGGATTTAAAAAAAAATTGGACTAGAGTTAAAAAAAAAAAAACTGGACTGGAGTTGATAAAAAAAACCCGGACTGCATTCTAAAAAAAATATGGGCTGACGTTGGAAAAAAAAACGGACTGGATTTAAAAAAAAAAACTGGACTGAAGATGAAAAAAAAACCTGACTGGACATAAAAAAAAAACTGGACTGGAGTTGGGAAAAAACCCGGACTGGATTTTAAAAAAAACTGGACTGGAGTTGGAAAAAAACCCGGACTGGATTTTTAAAAAAACTGGACTGGAGTTAAAAAAAACCCGGACTGGATTTTTAAAAAAACTGGACTGGAGTTAAAAAAAACCCGGACTGGATTAAAAAAAAACTGGACTGGAGTTGAAAAAAAAACCCGGACTGGATTTAAAAAAAAAACTGGACTGGAGTTGAAAAAAAAACCCGGACTGGATTTAAAAAAAAACTGGACTGGATTTAAAAAAAAACTGGACTGGAGTTAAAAAAACCCGGACTGGATTAAAAAAAAACAGGACTGGAGTTGAAAAAAAACCCGGACTGGATTTTTAAAAAAAAAATGGACTGGAGTTAAAAAAAACCTGGACTGGAGTTGAAAAAAAAACCCGGACTGGATTTTTTAAAAAAAAACTGGACTGGAGTTGAAAAAAAAACCCGGATTTTTAAAAAAACTGGACTGGAGGTTTAACCACTTCAATACCGGGCTTTTATACCACCTCCATACCGGGCCTATTCTGACACTTCTCTTCTACATGTAATAATCATCATTCTTTTGCTAGAAAATTATATATGTTTTTTTTAGCATAAAATGGTGGTCATTGCAGCGTTTTATCTTGCACAGTATTTACGCAATCATTTTTCAAATGCAATTTTTTGTAAAAAAAATTGTTTCATGAATTAAAAAAATAACAAAACAGTAAAGTTAGCCCAATTTTTTTGTATTATGTGAAAGATTATGTTACACCGAGTAAATAGATACCCAACATGTCACGCTTTAATTATGCGCACACTCATGGATGGCGCCAAAGTTCGGTACTTAAAAATCTCCATAGGCAACGCTTTATTTATTTTTTACAGGTTACCAGTTTAGATTTACAGAGGAGATCTAGTGCTATATTCGTTGCTGGCACTCTAACGCACGCGGCGATACCTCACTTATGTGGTTTAAACAGCGTTTACATATGTCGGCGGGACTTATGTGTGCGTTCGCTTCTGCACGTGAGCTATCGGGGACAGGGGCGTTTTATTTTATTTTTTTATCTTTTTTTTTTTTTTTTTACTAAACATCCCTTGTAATAGAAGTAAGTGTGTGACAGGTCCTCTTTAACCACTTGACCACTGGGCACTTAAACCCCCTTCCTAACCAGACCAATTTTCAGCTTTCGTTGCTCTCACAATTTGAATGACAATTACTCAGTCATACAACATTCTACCCATTTGAAATTTTTGTCCTTTTTTTCACACAAATAGAGCTTTCTTTTGGTGGTATTTGATCACTTCTGTTTTTTTTTTTTTTTTTTTTTTTTTTTGCGCTATAAAAGAAAAACGACTGAAAATTCTGTAAAAAAAAAAAAACTTGTTTCTGTCATATTAGTGGGTTATTTCTCACACACAGCATATGCATACCACAAATTACACCCCAAAACACATTCTGCTATTCCTCCCGAGTATGGCGATACCCCATGTGTGAGACTTTTACACAGCGTGGCCACATACAGAGGCCCAACATGCAGGGAACGTCATCAGGCGTTCTGGAACACCCAGGCCAATTCTGACATTTCTCTCCTACATGGAAAAATCATCATTTATTCGCTAGAAAATTACATAGAACCCCAAAACATTATATATGCTTTTTTAGCAAAGACCCTAGAGAATACAATGGCGGCCGTTACAACTTTTTATCTCGCACGGTATTTTCGCAGAAATTTATTGAACGCGCGTTTTAAAAAAAAAACTGTTTTGTGCTTAAAACAAAACAAAACAGTAAAGTTAGCCCGATTTTTTTTCAAAATGTGAAAGATGAAGTTACGCCGAGTAAATAGATACCCAACATGTCACACTTCAAAATTGCGCACACTCGTGGAATGGCGCCAAACTTTGCTACTTAAAAATCCCCATAGGCGGTATTGCAGAGTATTGGGGTATTGCAAAGTATCATGCAGGGTATTGGGGTATTGCCGAGTACTGGGGTATTGCCGAGAATTGGGGTATTGTTGAGTACTGGGGCATTGCTGAGTATTGGGGTATTGTTGGGTACTGGGGTATTGTGGTTTATTGTTGGGTACTGGGGTATTGTTGGGTACTGGGGCATTGCCGAGTACTGGGGTATTGCCGAGTACTGGGGTATTGCCGAGTACTGGGGTATTGCCGGGTACTGGGGTATTGCCGGGTACTGGGGTATTGTCGGGTACTGGGGTATTGTGGGGTATTGTGGGGTACTGGGGTATTGTTGGGTACTGGGGTATTGTTGGGTACTGGGGTATTGTTGGGTACTGGGGTATTGTGGGGTATTGTTGGGTACTGGGGTATTGTTGGGTACTGGGGTATTGTGGGGTATTGTTGGGTACTGGGGTATTGTGGGGTATTGTTGGGTACTGGGGTATTGTTGGGTACTGGGGATTGCAGGGTACTGGGGGATTGCAGAGCTGGGATGGATTGAGGGATGGCTGGATCTGTGACTGCATTTGTCACAGATCCAGCCACAGCTCAGCTGCTGACACCCCGCTCCCCCCCCCCTCTCCTCGCACACTGTACAGAGAGGAGAGGGAGGAGAGGGAGGAACCGGCGTCATCAAATGACGCCGGTTTGTTTACAAGTGATCGTGCCGTCGAATTCGACGGCGCGATCACGCGGTAAACGGCCGCTATCAGCGGCAATTTACCGTGATCTGTGATGCGCCGGGTCTTCTAGACCCGGCGAGCACGGACACTTTCGCGAGCGCGTCCCAGGGGACGCGCAATCGCGGAAGTGCACGAGGACGTCCCAGGGACGTCGTGTCAAAGCAACTCCACCGCGCCGTAGCAGTAAAATGCTTATGGCGCGGTGGGGAAGTGGTTAAGGAGAGATGCGGGGTCAATAAGACCTCACATCTCTCCTCCAGGCTGGAAACCATGAGATCGGTGAAAAAAAATTCACCGATCTCATGAATGGTGGCTTACAGCCGCAATCGCGGCTTTGTTTACTTACGGGGGCCCGGGCGTGACGTCATCACATCGCGCCCCGGTCCTCCGGCGGTCATAGAGATGACTGGTGACCATCTGGGAGGGGGATGTCCTTTCCCGCGGCCTGTAAGAACGATCAAGCGGCGGAACCGCCGCTATGATCGTTCTTACGTCGTGCAGAATCGCCGGCTGAAGAAGAGGATATCTGGATGATACCTCTGGCTGCAGGCATCATTCAGATATCCACCCGCAAAGCCCAGGCTGTCAATTGACGGCCACTTAGGATTGTAGATCCCATCTCAGGCAGTCAATTGTCTATGGCTGGGTATTGAAGTGGTTAAAAAAACCCGGACTGGATTTAAAAAAAAATTGGACTAGAGTTAAAAAAAAAGTTGATAAAAAAAGTTGATAAAAAAACCCGGACTGCATTCTAAAAAAAAAATGGGCTGACGTTGGAAAAAAAAACGGACTGGATTTAAAAAAAAAAACTGGACTGAAGATGAAAAAAAAACCTGACTGGACATAAAAAAAAACTGGACTGGAGTTGGAAAAAAAACCCGGACTGGATTTAAAAAAAAACTGGACTGGAGTTTAAAAAAAACCCGGACTGGATTAAAAAAAAAAATTGGACTAGAGTTAAAAAAAAACCCGGACTGGAATTAAAAAAAAAAAACTGGACTAGAGTTGGAAAAAAACGGACTGCATTCTAAAAAAAAAAGGGCTGACGTTGGAAAAAAACCCGGACTGGATTAAAAAAAAATGGACTGAAGATGAAAAAAAATGGACTGGACATAAAAAAAAACTGGACTGGAGTTGAAAAAAAAACGGATTGGATTGAAAAAAAAAACGGACTGAAGTTGAAAAGTAGCACATCTTTCTGTTTATAACAGTGCCACAGCAAAATGACAATTCTAAAGGAAAAAAATGTAATTTAAATCCAGTCCGTCCGCCACAACTCCGGTCCAGGTTTTTTTTTAAATCCAGTCAAAATCCATCATCCACATCATAATCCCCCTGTGCCTGGCATCCTACCACCCCACCTCCTGTCATCGACATTCCCATCAACCCCCTGTACTCCACCTCTAGCATCCAAACACCCTACCCCCATCATCCTTCTCTTTATCCCCTCTGTACCCCACTGCCAGCTTCCTACAACCCCACCCACTGTCATCATCATCCCCCTCTGCTGACATCCCACCACCCCACTCCTTGTCATCAACATCCCCCTCACCCCTCCTGTACCCCACCTCTGACATCCTCCTGTCATTATCATCCTCACCCCTCCTGTACCCCACCTCTGACATCTTATCACCTTACCCCCAATTATTATAGGGGAGATATGATCTCTGCCTCTCACACACCAAACTGCATTCTGTCATACAACCAACTGTACCCTAAAAAAAGTGATAAGTAGTAACCTATAGCAACCAATCAGTGAGCAGTAATGATGTGCAGTAACCTCTAGCAACCAATCATTGAGTGGATAATATATATATATATATATATATATATATATATATATATATATATATATGTTTAATGATATTTGATTAAAGATTAATTGGTTAGAGAAAATTTTAGACACTGTAAATTAGGGTTGTCCAGATACAAATACTAGTATCGGTATCGGGACCGATACGGAGTATTTGCGGGAGTACTTGTACTCGCACAAATGCTCCCGATACCTAAATAGAATACTTTTTTTGGATTTATCAACATGTTCTGTGAATATTCTTTGAGTTTTTTACTACTGCGTGACAAGCAAATAAAACATTTTTATTCATTTTTACTCATTTTTATTCTTTTATAATGTCTCGAGTTAGAGTTCTTCATAATTCTAAAGAAAATATCCTTAGTCTGTATTGTGGTTTGAAAACTGTCACATGACATTTAAAAAAAGTATCGGTATTCGGTATCGGCGAGTACATGAAAAAAAAAGTATCGGTACTTGTACTCGGTCCTAAAAAAGTGGTATCGGGACACCCTACTGTAAATCCAAAGTTTGTAGGATTTAAGACTCTTAATATATGTCATTTATACAATTAATTTCTATCGCTTGAATTTTTTTTCGCATTTTGGGCGTGTCTAAGATTTGCCTAAGGCCGCACAAAGCCTAGAGCCGCCTCTGAGTGTAAGTGTACATTTCTTTAAGGTAGCTTAGTTTAGTGTGTGTTTAGTCTCTGTGTTTTGTGTATAAAAAAAAAAATAGCTTTAGTTTAGTCATATAAGTTTGTGTAAGTAGAGTTAGTGTTTAGTGCATATTAGTTTATTATTTGTAGTCCTCGTCTTTGTCCTTGTCAGTCAGTGTAAAAAAAACAAAAAAACAAAAACAAAAAAAAATGTAGTTTTAGTTTAGTCATATAAGTTTGTGTAAGTAGAGTTAGGGCCAGATTCTCATATATATTCGGCGGCGTAGCGTAAGCTATTTACACTACGCCGCCGCTGCGTACTAGAGCAAGTGCTTTATTCTCAAAGCACTTGCTTCGTAGTTTTCGCCGGCGTCTCGTAAATCGCCAAGCGTAAACCCGCGCAATTCAAATGGGGCGGCTTGTATTTAAATTAAGCGCGCCCCCGCGTCGAACGAACTGCGCATGCGCCGGATGGGGAAAAAGCCCAGTGCGCATGCTCCAAAGGACGTCACATTTTCTCAATGTAAACGACGTAATCGCAGCGTACGCCAGCCCCATTGAGAATCGACGTACGCAAACGACGTAAACGACGCACAACACGACGCGGTCCCGAGGCCATACTTAACATGGCATCCGACGGGACACAACGGCATCCGACGGGACCTCGTAAGGTTACTCCACATAGAAGCTGGGGTAACCTTACGCGAACGAAACGACGTACGCGACGACGGGGCGGCGTAAAAGCGATCGAGAATCGGCGTACTACTTCATTTGCATATGCAAATGAAAAAACAACATAAAGGCCACCTAGTGGCCGGAGTTGTCATTACACCTACGATCCGAAAGTGTAATGCTTTTACACTTGTCGGATGTAGAAGCGTATCTATGCAAAAGTGATGCTCAGCATCACACGCATAGATACGAGACAAAAAAAAAGGCGATACGACGGGGTATCTGAGATACTCCGTCGTAACGCCTCTGAGAATCTGGCCCTTAGTGTTTAGTGCATATTAGTTTAGTAATCCAGGAAATGATCTCCGTTTTCGCGTGTTGTTCGCGCGCATGCGCATGTGCGGACGAGAATTTCGCAATCAATTTCGCATTCGATATTTTTTTTGATAAAATATCACGAATATTCGATATTAACGAATATTTCACGAATATTCTTCTATATATTCGTGAAATATCGCGAAATCGAATATGGCGTATTCCGCTCAACACTAATTACTACCTGCCCAAGAACCGCCTAAACTGTGACATGCCCACCAGGTGGAACTCTATGTTGGCCATGCTGCAGCGAATGCACACACAGCAGAGGGCCATCATTGAGTATCTGTGCCAATATGGAACCATGATAGGGTCAGGGGAGCTTGTTTTTTCCCCACGCCAGTGGGCCATGATCAGGGATGCATGCACTGTTCTGTTACCATTTGAGGAGGCTACGAGGATGGTGAGCAGTGACAGTGCATGCATTAGTGACACTGTCCCTCTTATCCACCTGTTGGAGCACACGCTGCATGGAATAATGAACAGGGCACTTGAGGCAGAACAGAGGGAGGAAGAGGAGGACTTCCTTTACCCTTTAAAGGGTTTGTAAAGGATTTTTTTTTATCTTAATAGCTTCCTCTACCTTAATGCAGTGCTGTTTTCATGTGCTCATTGTTCGTTTTTGCTCTCAAGTTGCTGTAATCCTTCTCTGATCTCCACACTTCCTGGTTGTCTGTTTCCTTGTAACCAAAGTCCTGGGAGCTTTCTCTCTGTGGTCACTAATCAAGGAGGTGTGATTACTGTGTGTCTAAAACCCCTCAGCACCAATCACTTTCGTTTTCCAAACCATCACTGCCCTGTATTGGCTCTGTGGCTCTGTACATCAGAGAGCATTAAACAGCATGCAAAAATGAAACTGAAACTGCAGGTGCATTATATGATTGATTTTTATCTATTTTAAATCGTTTTTTAAAAGGAATCAGTTAACTATTATGGGCCAGATTCTCAGAGGCGTTACGACGGAGTATCTCAGATACCCCGTCGTATCGCCTTTTTTTTTGTCTCGTATATATGCGTGTGATGCTGAGCATCACTTTTGCATAGATACGCTTCTACATCCGACAAGTGTAAAAGCATTACACTTTCGGATCGTAGGTGTAATGACAACTCCGGCCACTAGGTGGCCTTTTACGTTGTTTTTTCATTTGCATATGCAAATGAAGTAGTAGTACGCCGATTCTCGATCGCTTTTTACGCCGCCCGTCGTCGCGTACGTCGTTTTCGTTCGCGTAAGGTTACCCCAGCTTCTATGTGGAGTAACCTTACGAGGTCCCGTCGGATGCCGTCGTGTCCGTCGGATGCCATGTTAAGTATGGCCTCGGGGAACCGCGTCGTGTTGTGCGTCGTTTACGTCGTTTGCGTACGTCGATTCTCTCAATGGGGCTGGCGTACGCTGCGATTACGTCGTTTACATTGAGAAAATGTGACGTCCTTTGGAGCAGCATGCGCACTGGGCTTTTTCCCCGGCCGGCGCATGCGCAGTTTGTTCGACGCGGGGGGCGCGCTTAATTTAAATACAAGCCGCCCCATTTGAATTGCGCGGGTTTACGCTTGGCGATTTACGAGACGCCGGCGAAAACTACGGAGCAAGTGCTTTGAGAATAAAGCACTTGCTCTAGTACGCAGCGGCGGCGTAGTGTAAATGGCTTACGCCACGCCGCCGAATATATATGAGAATCTGGCCCTATGTCTCTATACCCAGTAAACAGTAATTTCAGCAAAAAAATATTTTTTTCCTTTACAACTCCTTTAAGGCCCCCTTTATTCAGACAGTGTTCCTGCTTGCCCGCCTATCACACAGGAAGAGGACGAGGAGGAGGAGGAGGAGGATTGTATCAGCATGGAGGCGGAGCCTAGCACTCAGCATCAGCAGCAATCTTCAAGGGATCAATTACAGTCCCAAAAAAAACATGGACTTGTACGTGGCTGGAAGGAGGTGGCTGTGGATCATGTCGTCCTGAGTGACCCAGAGGATTCCGGACCAAATGCCTCAGCAAACCTACGCTGCATGGCCTTCCTGATCCTGCAAATCCTGCAGAAGGATCCTCAATGGAGAGGGATCATTACTGGCTAGCAACCCTCTTTGATCCACGTTATTAGGGTAAGGTTGCGGACCTTATCTTGTCAACGCAGAGGGAGCAGAGGATGAAACATCTTTAGGAGGCCTTGCAGAAAGGTCTGTGCAACGCGTTCCAAGAGACTGAGAGGTTACAAAATTCTGGTCCTGGACAACGTGTTGCTGAGGCTTCAGTCAGTCAAAGAAGGAGCGGTGGAGAAGGTGGCCATCTGACTGATGCGTTCAGACAATTTTTTAGTCCTCAGCCCCAAGGTATGATCGGTTCCAGCAACCACAGCCAGCGGTGTGAGAATACCTAGGGGCAAGATCAGACTTGGACACTTCTCCCACCGAAAATCCTCTGGGTTACTGGGTATTGAGGATGGATCACTGGCCAGAGCTTGCACAGTATGAAATTGAGCTACTGGCCTGTCCTGCATCCAGCGTTCCGAATGCACATTCAGTGCTGCTGGAGGCTTTGTAACTAGGGTTGAGCGAACCCGAACTTTACAGGGACGGACTTTGGGTTTTTCACGAACCCGGACCCGAACCCAAATAATTGGTGAAAGTTCAGGTCCGGGTTCGGAGTTCAGGGGAAAAAATGCGCGGCCCCCCCCCCAAATTCAAAAACCAGACCCTTTAGTTCTGGTATGGATATTAAGGGGAACCCCGCCATCAATTTAAAAAAAAAATGACGTTGGGTTCCCCCAAATATCCATAACCAGACCCTTCAGATCTGGTGTAGACTTTGGGCCAGATTCTCGTAGATGCGCGCATATTTATGCAGGCGTAGCGCATCTCAGATGCACTACGCCGACGTAACGCGGAGAGGCAAGTACCGTATTCTCGCAGCAAATGCGCTCCAAGATGCGCCAGCGTAGCGAAAATTCATCGGCGTAAGCCGGCGCAACTCCAAAGTAGGAGGGAAGTGGGCGTGTTGCATTCTAATGAAGCGTGATCCCATGCAAATGAACGCCAGGACGAACGGAGCATGCACCGTGACGTGGATGACCCGCGCCGTGACGTGGATGACCCACGCCGTGACGTGGATGCCTTCTGCGCATGGGCAAAGCCTCCCTACGATTCGCCATGGAAAAGTATGATTCCCGGCTCCATTGTGCTGACAGTGCGCGGACCAGCAAATCCCGGAGGGATGAAATCCTGATGAAGGTGGCTTGCCAGGTGAATGCCCTCTCACACAAGATCCGAACACCACAGGACATTAAACAAAAAATGAATGACCTGCAGCGTCTCGTGAAGGGCAAACTGGCAACGATTTCACGCCATGCCAGTGGGCACTGGAGGGGGCCCACCCTGCAACGTCCGCCTTACTGAGGAGGAGAGGTGGTCGCCCGTGCTGCCTGCAGAGGGAGCAGGTTGAGGGTCAGGGGCTACGACTCTGTTGAGCCAGCCATGAGGACAGGTAAGTGTGTTTTATATGCTATCTTTTGTGTTGCATGTGAAGGGGTAGAAGGGAACATGTGCCAAGTGTGTGGGTCCCCCAACATGTGCATCTTTTGTGTCATCTACAGATGTGCAGGAGGGAGCAGAGCCATCTGTTGCTGCCAAGGCCCATCCGGTTCCATCCCCCGAACATCCAGTCCCTCTGGCTGCCCCCCTGGAAGAGGACTTGGAGGGAAGTGGGCACACGTCTACGGAGGAGGTGGTTGAGGAGGAGTTTGTAGACCAGGACCAGGAGCTCTACCTGGTTTTGTCGGAGGACCTCTGCATATACTAGTAGTGCTAAGACAATGCCTGCCCCTGGCATGTTGGCACACAGATGTGTTGTCCTGTAAGTGTGGTTGCTCAGCTCGTCCGGTATGGTACTGCAGAAGTTGCTCTCCAGCTGACTTGCACACGTCTTGAGCAAAGTTACCCCTGCTTTTTTGTGGGGTAAGTTTACTCCAGCCTTTCGTGTTACGCGCACCACGCGTAGCCTACGCCGAGCGCGCGCAGTTTTGGGAATCAGCGCATCTCCCTCATTTGCATATTTGCATGCTAATTCAATGGGAGAGCAAGATGCGCACCGCGTAAATATACGCCTACACCGCGCAAGTGTAAAAGATTTACGCCGCTTAGAAAAAGCCGCTTTTCAGACGTATACGGTTCTGTGATTACGGCGCATATATACGACGGCGCACATTTACTATTACGCCGCGCATATCCATTTACCCCGGCGTAACGTCTTTGAGAATCTGGCCCTTTAAGGGGAACTCCACCACAAATTTAAAAAAAAATGGTGTGGAGTTCCCCCTAAAATCCACACCAGACCCCTTATCCGAGCACGTTGACCTGGCCGGCCGCAGAAAAGAGGGGGGGACAGAGTGCGCCCCCCCTCTCCTGAACCGCACCAGGCCACATGCCCTCAACATTGGGAGGGTGCTTTGGGGTGCCCCCCAAATCGCCTTTTCCCCATGTTGATGGGCACAAGGGTCTCATCCCCACAACCCTTGCCCGGTTGTTGTGGGGGTATGCGGGCAGGGGGCTTATCAGAATCTGGAAGACCCCTTTTAACAAAGGGGACCCCCAGATCCTGACCCCCCAATGGTAATGGGGTATATAGGGGAGGCGGGCCATGCGTCACGTGACCCGTCCCCCTCTGACGCACACTGTGCTACATCACTGGGACAGCCCAGACATGCCCCTTGCATCAGAGGGGGACAGGCCCACCTCTCCTATAAAAGAAACGTCAATCTCCGGCACGTCATTCGCGGAGCTGTGCTCTGAATGTATGGATCTTCCCGTCGCTGGAGAGATCACCAGGCGCTGGATACCAGACAACGTTGAAGCAGGGAGCAGCATCAATCATCTATTTTCACCGCTGGATTTTTATTTGGTTTAATTAATAAAGTAATTTGTTCTACGGTCTGTGTTTTTTTTTTCCTGAAAACTACTATTTACACTTCCTTCGTGAAATGGTAGGGGTACAGTGTACCCCATTACCATTTCACACAGGGGGGCCAGATTCTGATAAGCCCCCTGCCCGCATACCCCCACAACCACCGGGCAAGGGTTGTGGGGATGAGACCCTTGTCCCCATCAACATCCAATGTTGAGGGCATGTGGCCTGGTGTGGTTCAGGAGAGGGGGGGCACACTCTGTCCCCCTCTCTTTTCTGCGGCCGGCCAGGTCAACGTGCTCGGATAAGGGGTCTGGTGTGGATTTTAGGGGGAACTTCACGCCATTTTTTTTTTTTATTTGGGGTGGCGTTCCCCTTAAAGTCCACACCAGACCTGAAGGGTCTGGTTATGGATATTTGGGGGGAACCCTATGGCGGGGTTCCCCTTAATATCCATACCAGACCTAAAAATCCGTGTCCCATTGACTTTAATGAGGTTCGGAGTTCGGGTTCGGGTTCGGGTTCCCGAACCTGAACTTTTTTTTTAAAGTTCGGGTTTGGGTCCGAACCCGAACATCCAGGTGTCCGCTCAACTCTATTTGTAACCGATCACAGGGTGCGCCTGTCCACCGAATCGGTCGGTCGACTGACCTTCATAAAAATGAATCAGTCTTGGATCACCACCAGCTACCAAGCACCTGATGCTGATATAACCAAATATTTTTAAATGTCAGATCCCTTCAAGACTGCCTATGCTGATGCTGAGTGACTATCCTGTTATGCTGAGTGACTATCCTCTTCCTCCTCAATGATCATGCTGATAGCTTGTAAGAACATTTTTGGTTTTAGGGCACAAGGCCCAATTTTTCTGCTCCTGTTCAACAGGGGTGTGTAATTACAATTTTTGATTAAATACTTTGGAGCAGGGCTCATTCCTGTGCTCCAACTAGAGTATCTGTGAGGGGTTGCAGTGTTGTGGCACCAGCACCAGTGCCTAAGGCCCAATTTTTCTGCCCCTGTTTAACAGAGGCGTATAATTAACATTTTTGATGCAATACTTTGCAGCAGGGCTCATTCCTGCGTTCCAGCGCCCACCAAGAGTAACTGTGAGGACTTACAATTTTTCTACCACAACAATGGCATGTAAATACAATTCTTGATATAATAGTTCACAGCAGGGCGTTCCAGCACCCACCAAGACTAACTGTGAGGGCTTACAGTGTTGTGGCAACACCAACACCTAAGGCCCAAAGTATATACAGCAGGCCCCTACTTTCATACATCCTACTTACAAAAGACTCCTACTTGCAAACGGAGGGAGACAACAGGAAGTGAGAGGAAATCTACCCCTAGGAAGGGAAATTCTCTCCTGTAAGGCCGCGTACACACGATCAGATTTGTCCGCTGAAAACGGTCCGATGGACCGTTTCAGCAGACAAATCCGATCGTGTGTACGGGCTAGCGGACAGGTTTGTCCATCGGACAAATTTCAAAGCATGCTTTGAAATTTGTCCGCTACAAACCTGTCCGTCGGATATGTCCGCTGGTTAGTACGGCAAACCAGCGGACATATCTTCCCGCACATGCGTCGTATCCTGTGAATGGATCCGACGCATGCGCGCGGAAGTGTTTACTTCCTGGTGCGGTGACGTAGCGGTGACGTGGCGGCGTCATCGTCACCGCCGAGTCACCACGCTGTCTGCCGGCGGGGATTTTGATCCGATGGTGTGTACACGCCATCGGACCGAAATCCGATGAGACATGTCCGCTCTAAACTGTCCGTCGGACAAGTTTGAGCGGACATATCTCATCGTGTGTACGAGGCCTAAGAGTTAATATGGGAAAAGGTGTCTCCTCTTCACTAATACTTTATCACCAATCATTGTTTCATTTAAAAAAAAAATAATGTCATTGGGACAGAAAGTGAGGTGAAATCTTCTGAACAAGTGCACAGACAGCAAAACAAATGTTACAGGGGTAACATTCCCTTCCCTATGTTTTCCAAAAAGCTTAAAATTAGATTTTTTGGCTGGAGCTACACTTAGGGACAGATTCTCAGAGGCGTTACGACGGAGTATCTCAGATACCCCGTCGTAGCGCCTTTTTTTTGTCCTCGTATCTATGCGAGTGATGCTTAGCATCACTTTTGCATAGATACGCTTCTACATCCGACAAGTGTAAAAGCATTACACTTTCGGATCGTAGGTGTAATGACAACTCCGGCCACTAGGTGGCCTTCACGTTGTTTTTTCATTTGCATATGCAAATGAGGCTAGTACGGCGATTCCCGAACGCTTTTACGCCGCCCCGTCGTCGCGTACGTGGTTTACGGACTCGTAAGGTTACCCCAGCTTCTATGTGGAGTAACCTTACGAAGTTCCGTCGGATGCCGTCGGGTGCCGTCGGACGCCATGTTAAGTATGGCGTCGGGTCAGCGTCTGCTTTTTCCGTCGCTTACGTCGTTTTATTAACTCGTTCGCGAATAGGGACTTGCGTAAATGACGCTCACGTCGTTTTGACGTCGGTTTCAACGACGCTTCCCGACGTGAGCTGGAGCATGCGCACTGGGCTTTTTCCACGGCCGGCGCATGCGCAGTTCGTTCGACGCGGGGGCGCGCTTAATTTAAATACAAGCCGCCCCATTTGAATTGCGCGGGTTTACGCTTGGCGATTTACGAGACGCCGGTGAAAACTACGAAGCAAGTGCTTTGAGAATAAAGCACTTGCTCTAGTACGCATCGGCGGCGTAGTGTAAATGGCTTACGCTACGCCGCCGAAAATATATGAGAATCTGGCCCATTAAATATATACAAGTTCAAAATCACAAAAAGATTCTACTTAACAACAAACCTACAGTCCCTGTCTTGTTTGCACTGCCTGTATACTACTGTTCAGAGTATATAGGGCCTGGGGGCCCACACTTTCCTTTTTTTAATTTGGATGCCTTAATATCCATACAAGACACAAAGGGGCTGGTAATGACCTGGGGGGCGGGAACCCATGCCATTTTTCTCAATGATTTTCATCCATATTGCAGGGACCAGACATTACATTAAAGCCGCAAGCAGTTTTAAATCACTTTTTTTCCTATAGAAATTTAATTTTGTGCTGGGACAGTTCGAAACACGGGAAACACGTGCCACTTCACAGGCATACTATAGACACCCAGCAGGTACGATATTTAAAGGAATATTTCACTTTTTTTTCACTTTAAGCATCATTAAAATCACTGCTCCCTTTTTTTTGCATTGATACATTTTCCCCGGGGCAGGACCTGGGTCCCCAGACCCTTTTTAGGATAATAACTTGCATATTAGCCTTTAAAATTAGCACTTTTGATTTTGAACGTTTGAGTCCCATAGACTTTAAAGGGGTTCAAAAGTTTGCGCAAACTTTCGGTCCGCTCGCAGGTTCTGGTGCAAACCGAACTGGGGGGTGTTTCGGCTCATCCCCTGTGGATTGTGGTTATCCCAGGTGGTTCTCCCTACGCTGGTTCTCCCAGCTTCTCTGGACGCTATCAAGGTACTGCACAGCACCAGCAACTTCTGTGGTCCCCCGTTTGCAGTGGGATGTCCACAAGATGGATTGGAGGGGCTCCCTCATACACCAGATAAGCTTTTTTTATATCTTGTTCCTGTGAGTGTGCTTAATACTTTGATTAAATTGTTCATTTTAAATACTACACTCAGGTGACACTTCCAGTTTTGTCCTTTTCACTTGATTTCACAGAGCTGGCTTTTCTCTAAGGATGGCTACCACCATTAGCTTTTACTGGACTTGTGGACTTGTTGAGTCCAGTCCCAGTAAAGTTTGCATGCAGTAAATAATGCTACTAGCTGGGATGAGCCGAACACCCCCCTGTTCGGTTTGCACCAGAACTTGTGAACACACCAAATGTTCATGTGAACTTTAGAACCCTGTTAAAGTCTATGGGACTCGAACATTTGAAATCTAAAGTGCTAATTTTAAAGGCTAATATGCAAGTTATTGTCCTAAAAAGTGTTTGGGGACCTAGGTCCTGTCCCAGGGGACATGAAGCAATGCAAATAAACGTTTTAAAAACAGCAGTTTTTTCGGGAGCAGTGAATTTAATAATGCTAAAAGTGAAACAATAAAAGTGTAATATTACTTTCGTACCTAGGGGGGGTGTAAAGTTAGCATGTGAAAAAGCGCATGTTTCCCGTACATAGAACTGTCCCTGCACAAAGTGTCATTTCTGAAAGAAAAAAAGTCATTTAAAACCAGCTTTGCGGCTATAATGAATTGCCGGCTCTGGCAATTCAGAGAGGATTCATTCATATAAAAAAAAAAAAAGCGTGTGGGTCCCCCAAATTCAATTAACAGGCCCTTCAGGTCTGATATGAATATTAAGGGGAACCCCGCCGTCAATTTAAAAAAAAATGACGTGGGGTTCCCCCCAAATATCCCTCAGAAAAGAGGGGGGACAGAGTGCGGCCCCCCCTCTCCTGAACCGCAGCAGGCCACGTGCCCTCAACATGGGGAGGAAGATCTTGGTGGAGGGCTAAAGCCAGGTGGACATGAGAGGGGTGCAGCCAGGTGGAGAGATTGAGCCAGGTTGACAGGAGAGGTGGGTGCAGTCAGGTGGAGGGATGGAGCCAGATGGACAGGAGAGGGGGTGAAGCCAGGTGGAAGAGGATAGAGCCAGGTGGACAGGAGAGAAGGTTCAGACATATGGGGGAAGATGGAGCCAGGTGGAAAAGAGAGGGGGGTGCAGCCAGGTAGAGGGTGGGTGGAGCCAGTTGGACAGGAGAGGGGATACAGCTAGGTGGAGGGAGGATAAAGCCATATGGACAGGAGAGGGGGGTGCAGCCAGGTGGCCAGGAGAGGGGGGTGCAGTCAGGTGGACAGGAGAGGGAGTGCAGCCAGGTGGAGGTATAGAGCAGGGTGGAGAGGACAGGAGAGGGGGTGCAGCCAGGTAGAGGGTGGGTGGAGCCAGTTGGACAGGAGAGGGGATACAGCTAGGTGGAGGGAGGATAAAGCCATATGGACAGGAGAGGGGGGTGCAGCCAGGTGGCCAGGAGAGGGGGTGCAGTCAGGTGGACAGGAGAGGGAGTGCAGCCAGGTGGAGGTATAGAGCAGGGTGGAGAGGACAGGAGAGGGGGTGCAGCCAGGTGGAGGGATGGAGCTAGGTGGACAGGACAGGAGAGGGGGTGCAGCCAGGTGGAGGGATGGAGCTAGGTGGACAGGACAGAAGAGGGGGTGTAGCCAGGTGGAGTGATGTAGCCAGGTGGACAAGAGATGGGGGTGCAGCCAGGTGGAGGGAGGATATAGCCACAATGATTGTGTCATTCTCTTTCCTGACACATGCACCGTCACTCACAGACCCCTTTCACACTGGGGTGTTTTTCAGGCGCTTTTGTGGTAAAAATAGCACCTGTAAAGTGCCTGAAAATGTATTCACCTTCAAAAATATTTATCTATCCTTGGTGTATTCCTGGCTACTATGACTCAGAGATGGATAGTCGGCAGCATTATAACTATAATTAAACAGAAGCCATTACACAACAAGAATTGAGCTGCATGTTGTATCAAAAAACACAAGATCACTACTGATAGTATTTATGCCACAATTTTGAAAAGGTTTTATTTTTTTCACCAAAGCATAATTCTGTGATTTTTTTTTTGCCATGTAAAATTGAACTGGTAAAGAGATCCAAATGGACCCTTCTAAGTTCCCCAACTTCAATCATTCACTCAGCAGTAATTCATGCCTAATAGGAATGAGCCCAATGTTTGCGTCGAATGTACATTATGGGGCATTCTCTGAAAATGAGAGCGCCCGTGCAATGCGCCATAATAAATGGCGAGACTGTCAATGCACTGCATTGGCGGCTGCTGATTGGCCAAAGCATGCACCTGACCTGCATGCTTTGGCCAATCACAGCACACTCTGCTGTAAAAGCAATAATTGGCCAAATGCATAAATTAACTGTTGGTGGTAGATCCAGATTCCGATAAGCCCCCCACCCGCAGACCCCCACAACCACGGCAGGGCAAGAGCTGTGGGGGTGAGGTCCTTGTCCCCATTAACATAGGGACAAGGTTTTTTTAGGGGGGGGGGGCTGAAGCTGCTCTGTCTTAGTTCTCTTTTATTTCCCAGTGAATTCTGGGATACAGAAACCTCCAACGTCTCTTTCCTAATGCCCAGCTAACACTTCATAAATGCTTCACTAACACACCATACATGCTCTAGGTGCTGGTAAGGTGCAGTTATAGAGCATCACCAATAAAATCAATGTAATTGGTTGCAAACATTGATGCCTCATCATGCTGCTTCATTTTTAACACAACGGGACTCAACACAATGCTTCTGCTTCTGTGTAAACAGCCACAGCACACACGTGAATGAGCCACAAATGATTCAGGAGGGCTTGATAATAGTTCACTTTTCTTCTTCTTTTGCAAATCAGGAGTGCTTTATTGAAAACAAGACCATACTGCATAAATAGTTTATTAATCAGAGTACAGTGCCATACACGATTAACAGTAAAAAGCAAATCAACAAGACCCAACCATACAATGCCATGATAAACATATCACATACACTGATGGAGAACAAGAAAAGTCCCAGCAAGAACGGCAGGGACACAGTGTAACGTCTGGTGAACTAACCGTCCAGTAACAAAAATTATCATTAAAAGAGAAGTATATGTTTTGTTTTTGCTATTCATACTTACCTCGGTGGATGCAGAATCAGACCGATGCTGCATCTGTTTTCCAGCATCTCTGCACTGAGCCACCAAACACTGCTGATGGCTCGGTTCTCAGTCCCCCCTGAGCAGAGCGATGCCAACTGTCAGTCAGTATTGCTTCTGTTCTACAAGAAAAACACAAAAGCGGCTCCTTCTAAGCGTAGCAGTAGTAAAATGTATTAGTGTGTCTAACAATATAAAATAACCTACTCACAAAGCAGGTGGAGAGTCAGGCATGTGGAAAATAAGGGTTTTCATCCGCGGGTTGTAGACGTCCATCACGCTGGGTGTTAGGTTGCTGGTCACTGCTGACGGCAAAGCCGACGTGAGACAAGGTCCCTCGGAACCAAAGGACGGAGAGCCTGTTTCCCGGTGTAACAGCGCGAGTGACGTCACTTCCTATGCGCGGGCGGATGCGCGCGTTCGGGACATTCGTGTCCCCTCCTCAGACGGTGGGGAATGCATTTTCCTAAAGGGCAATATAACCACTCATCGGCCGGCCCATGTCACTCCTATTGGGTAGTATATTAAGATGCGGACCTGATGTAAACGCCCACCGTTTTTTACAGGGCGAAGGATTAATGCTGATTATAGGCGGAATATTAGCAATGGAACTAAACATATAATCATAGGACTGAAGTATAGGATACTTATATAGACGCAATATGCATAATATATACAAATTTACAAAAATATATATGATTAAACAAACAATATGACTCAGCCTAATGTCCACACAGAGCCCTATAAGGGCGCGTCTGCCATAGGTATTAGAAAACCAACAATATCAAACCAATAATGGGTACACTACAAAAGTAATTGGGTATCAGCGTTCTAGGGGGGGGGGGGGGTTTATATATAAAAAACGCTGCAAGGATACATAGCTGGTTTTGATCGTGCATAGATGGACACCTGTGCTGAGCATGCGTCAATACCGGTCTACCAAAAACGCTAATGTATTAGCGTTCACAACGCTAACTGGTCACTAAAATCTATTGCTATAAGATATTGTGTGTTATACAATCCCACCATATGACTGCACAGTAATATAACAATGAATATTAAAACATAATCATAAAAATAAGAATATATTAATATTAGAAAGAGAAGGTCTTTAACCACTTTAGCCCCGGACCATATTGCTGTCCAAAGACCAGAGCACGTTTTGTGATTCGGCACTGCGTCGCTTTAACTGACAATTGCGCGGTCGTGCAACGTGGCTCCCAAACAAAATTGGCGTCCTTTTTTTCCCCACAAATAGAGCTTTCTTTTGGTGGTATTTGATCATCTCTGCGGTTTTAATTTTTTGCGCTATAAACAAAAATAGAGAGACTATTTTGAAAAAAAATCAATATTTTTTAAATTTTGCTATAATAAAAATCCCAAAAAAGATATAAAAAAACATTTTTCTTCCTCAGTTTAGGCCGATACGTATTCTTCTACATATTTTTCGTTAAAAAAAAAATTGCAATTAGCGTTTATTAATTGGTTTGCGCAAAATTTAGAGCGTTTACAAAAAAGGGGGTCGTTTTATGGCATTTTTATTATTATTATTTTTTACTAGTAATGGCGGCGATCAGCGTTTTTTTTCGGTACTGCGATATTATGGCGGCCACATCGGACACTTTTGACACATTTTTGGGACCATTGGCATTTTTATAGCGATCAATGCTATAAAAATGCATTGTATTACTATAAAAATGCCATTGGCAGTGAAGGGGTTAACACTAGGGGGCAGGGAAGGGGTTAAGTGTGGTCCTGGTGTGTTCTAACTGTATGGGGGGGGTGGCCTCACTAGGGGAAGTCACTGATCTTCTGTCCATACATTGTATGGACAGAAGATCAGCATTTCCCCCGCTGACAGGAACGAAAGGTATGTGTTTACACACATACCTCCCGTTCCCCGCTCTGTAACGAGCAATCGCGGGTGCCCGGCGGCGATCGTACCCGCCGGGCATGCGCGCGGGACTCGGGGGACGCGCGCGCCCCCTATTAGCTGCTACAGGGAGGACGTAGAGCTACGTGCTCCCGCGTAGCAGTGCCACCGCCCCGCTGTAATATGACGGCGGGTGGTCGGCAATTAGTTAAGACTGTACTAATGTGAACTATTGCTTCTGTTCTACTTCTCCACGCTCATTGGAGCGCAGAGTCGTGGAGGGGCAGGGAGCTCACTGAGACTCTGAGACTGCCATTAATCAATGCAGCTGGCGGATCCAGACTTGGAAGTCGTGATGATGCGCTGGCTTGACTGATGGCAGTGATGTCAGCGGAGAGAAGATTTCAGAGTGTTTTCTGATGAAAACGGGTCACAGGAGTGCAAAACTAATTGCACTGCTGTGACCCAGAGAAGAAGCCCAGCCTAAAAAGCTCAGACTGGACTTCTCCTTAAAAGCAGGTAAGAAGGGGGGAAGGTAGGAGGAGAAGAGAAGAATGGGGGGCGAGAGACAGGGATAGTCAAAAGGATCTTAACTTGGGGTCCGAGGAGCCCAAACTTCATTGTACTTCCAGGGGCAGCCTTGGATGATATATGTAAGTCTATAATAGGTAAAGCAGCATCCACCATTGCTTCCCAGGAGGACACCATAGAAGGAGTTGAAGAGGTCGACTTAAGGATTTCCGTTTTTGCATTGTATAAAAGGTATGATATTAGCAATTTAGTGTGATAAGAGCAGGGTCAAGTCCTGGGGAAAAAACTGTGGGAACTCCCGTCCAAGATCCACTCCTCCACCAAAAAATAAAAATAAATGATACGCTCATATGCATAATTACTAAACCGCATGTTTCTTTTTTTTCGATCCACTGTACCTTAGTAATCTTTTATGTTACTGCCCGCTTTCTGTATATGGATTCATCAGGTAGTGTGCGGGTATTCTGTCACTTCCTCGATGCCGCTTTAAGCAAGTTCTTTCTAAATCCCGTGATAACTAGCAGCGGAGATCCGCAATGTCTCCTGGGAACAATGACAAAAGCTCCCAGGAGACATTGCGGCATCGAGGAATACCTGCACACTACCTGATGAATCCATATACAGGAAGTGGCCAGTAACAAAGGATTACTAAGGTTCGCCTGCCCCTAACAGTGACTCAAAATGGGCATCGCCGCCTAGTGAAGGATTGTCTTGAGCAGCTCGGCTGCTCTCAGCTGCTCTAGACCTGCAAAGGGAACTGAGTTCCTGCGGTGAAAAAAGGGCAGGAACTCCGTTCCCATGCGTTCCCGCAGGACTTGAGCTCCTGGGTGAGAGCACTGCATGAACCCCCAGAAGGGCCAATTCCGGGGAAGCTGGAAGTGTCCAGGGACAATCCTAGGCAGGGTGCACAGGATGCTTGGCACCCAAGGCACCTGTAAAGGTGGGGGTTCCGAAGTGCCAGAGTTCTCCTCTCCCTCCTTCTCTCCTTGCTTATGTCTGCCTAGAACACATGCTCTAGGCTGCCCATGCTCTAGATTGTTTTAAGGCATGTTAGATTGCATAGGATACAAAGCCCCTTCCCATTCCTGTGCTTCGGTAGCTTCACCCTGATAATAGTTCACTTTACTTGTAATATCAATAGTTTATATATTTGTACTTAAAAACCATATAGATATTATAAAGGCGTTTTGCTTTCTAACAATGATTTGGTTAACTGCTCTTTCTGTCTCATTTAGAGTAAAGCTAAAATATTAAACTCAGTCAGGGCACCTAACTGACTTCAGTCTTGAGCTAGATCCAAATCCAATATGAGTCTTTGCCAAAGCAAACCTGTCCCTTTCATCTCTACAGAATGGCTAACTTTAAGGTATGAGACGAATATACTATAGTGCCGTCCAGATGTTCCCTACCATGTTTTATACGGAAACCAGACATTTCAATGATTCATGCATTGGTGATTAATTTCCATTTGTCTGAAGTATTCTTCCACTGCTGCAGTCTTTTTTTCAGGTCTCCTTATTCAGTTCACATTATTCCTTCACCAAGCTATACTCAAACTAATAGGATTACAGCGGGAATATCCAAAATGGCAAATTAATTAGTTCACATGAAGAGGATAAATTCTGTTACTGGACAATCTGTGTTTATAGGTCAAGGCTCACTTGGCTTGACTTGTGCCTACAGAATATAAGAAAATGATCAGTCTGTTTAGTTACTCAAACTAAAACCAGTGCAGTAGTAAATGCATGTACCAGTGATGGCGAACCTTGGCACCCCAGATGTTTTGTAACTACATTTCCCATGGTGTTCCTGCACTCTACATTGTAGCTGAGCATCATGGGAAATGTAGTTCCAAAACATCTGGGGTTCTAAGGTTCGCCATCACTGGCCTATACACTGTATAGAAAAGAAAGTAATTGTGTTTCTAAATTTACCAGATTACGTACAATGAAGTAAGGAGTAGTGTAGCCCATAAAAAGGCCTTCAAGAGGCGTTTTACAAAAATAAATAAATAAATGCATACATGAAATAAAATCCCTTTTGTTTTTGTTTTTCCAAATTGACTAGGCCAGTATAATATCCTTGATGTTTGTATCGTGTTTATGTATTCCTATATCTTTAATGTTTACTAATTTATGTAGCGTTCCCTGGAATAGCTGCTCCTTGGATGCATCTATTCTTTTTCCTTTGGTGATGATACACCTTGGTAGAACCCACTCTCACTGACACACTTTAAAGAGATTGTAAAGTCTCATTTTCTTTTTGTTATACTTACCTTCCCTGTGTAATGTTTTTGCACAGAGCAGCCCCGATCTTCCTCTTTTCGGGTCCTTCTTCAATGCCCCTGGCCTCTCCCTCCTGTTGAGTGCTCCCACTGCAAGCAGCTTGCGGTGGGGCACCTGGGCAGTGCCACAGCTCCCTGTGTACATTCAGACACTAAGTTGCAGCCCGGCCCCCTTTCTCTCCTCATTGGCTCACTGACTTTGATTGAAAGCAGCAGGAGCCAATGGCGACACTCTGCTGTCTCAACTAATGAGGAGAGGAGTCCTGGGCAGCTGAGACACTCCTGCAACATTGCTGGATCTAGATGGGGCTCAGGTAAGTAATAGGGGTCTGAAGGGGGGCTGCTGCATAAAATGTATCAAGATAAAAAAAAACTATTGCCCTTACAACTACTTTTAGTTCAAATGGGCTTTATTAAGTAGAAAAGGGTGGTAATAAAAGCAATAAACGGCAACAATTGCAACAAAATTCAATAGTGTGTGAGAAACCCACATATATGCACATAGAATTGCAGGCTATGATTTTGCTAATAAGTTCAGTAACTGACTAAGCAGCTTGGCAAGACTTGTAAATTACCCCTTATATATCACAACTACTGGGGGTGGGGCCCTTAGACTACAAGTAGGAGCGCTCACACTCAAGAATGAGGGATTAGAATCCCCTGGGAAGGGAATATCACAGCCCCCATGATCAGAGGTCCACTTATTAACATCAATAACAACAGCAGACACATTGGGGTGGCTAATAAGCACCTCACAACTCGGTATTGCTAAGGAATTAACTGGAAGGCTAGTTACTGCTCCTGTGGTGGTCCAGTCCTCCTTCAGCCTTGGTTTCCTTCAAAGTGGCTGTCACTCCTCCTGTATTTAGGCCACAAGGAAAGAACATTCTGCAGGCCACATTAAAGGGGCCATGGGCCAGGCTACATACAATTGTGCTCATAAGTTTACGATTTATGATTTGGTGGCCATTTTTTAGAGAATAATCTGCTGTGGCCAATGACAGGTCGACTTGGTCTTGTGTTTTGGATTATTGTCATGTTGGAATGTCCAAGTACGTCCCATGTGCAGGTTCCTTGCTAATGAATGCAAATGTTCTTCCAGTATTTTTTGATAACATACTGCATTCATCTTGCCATCAATTTTGACCAAATTTCCTGTGCCTTTGTAGCTGACACATCCCCAAAACATCAGCGATCCACCTCAGTGTTTCAAGGTAGGAATGGTGTCTCTTTATTCATAGGCTTCTCCAAATGTAGTGTTTATGGTTGTGGCCAAAAAGCTAAATTTTGGTCTCATCACTGCAAATGATTTTGTGCCAGAAGGTTTGAGGCTTGTCTCTGTGTTGTTTGGAGTATTTTAAGCGGGATACTTTGTGGCACTTGCGTAGTAATGGCATCCTTCTGGTGACTCAACCATGCAGCCCATCTTTCTTCAAGTGCCTCCTTATTGTGCATCTGGAAACAGCCACACCACATGTTTTAGAGAGTCCTGCATTTCACCTAAAGTTATTTGTGGGTTTTTCTTTGCATCCCAAACTATTTTCCTGGCAGTTGTTGCTAAAACTTTAGTTGGTCTACCTGACCGTGGTTTGGTTCCAACAGAACCCCTCATTTTCCACTTGTTTATTAGAGTTTGAACACTGCTGATTGGCATTCTAAATTCCTTGAATATCTTTTTATATCCCTTTCCTGTTTTATACAGTTCAACTACCTCTTCCTGCAGATTCTTTGACAATTCTTTTGCTTTCTCCATGACTCTGAATCCAGAAACATCAGTGCAGCACTGGATTAAAGATGCAAGGGTATATCAGGAGTCCAAAAACTCATTGACCTTTTATGCACACACACTAATTACAAGCAAACAGATCACAGGTGAGGAGGGTTGCCTTTAATGGCCATTCGAAACCCCTTTGTGTCAACTTGTGTGCATGTTATCAGGTCAAAATCACCATGGTATGTAAACTTTTGATCAGGGTCATTTGGGTAGTTTTTTTTGTCATTATTAGGGATGAGCCGAACACACCCCCGTTCGGTTCACACCAGAACCTGCAAACAGTCCAAAAGTTTGTGTGAACTTTAGAACCCTGTTAAAGTCTATGGGACTCGAGCGTTTGAAATCTAAAGTGCTAATTTTAAACGCTAATATGAAAGTTATTGTCCTAAAAAGTGTTTGGGGACCTGGGTCTTGCCCCAGGGGACAGGGTCATGTGACGGGTGGCCCCGCCTCACCTATATAGAAGCTGTCACTGGCTCAAGCTGCATCATTCGCCAGGCTGTCTCCGGTGGAGATAGGCAGCCGGCAATGCGTGCGCTCTGGATCCCGGACCTGGGTGGATCTTCTCATCGCTAGACCCCGGCGGAGAGGAGATCGCTCGTCGCTGGATACCGACAAGGTTGGAGCGGGGATCGAGAGTGGATTACCACCGCTGGATTTTATTTAAATTTTTAAATAAAGGACTTTTTCCACGGTGTGTGTGTTTTTTTACTATTATTCACTAGACATGTGCAGACTGGAATATTTTGTTTTGTTTTTTCGTTTTCGTTTGGAAAATAAATGTATTTAGTTACTCCCGAAAATCCTTTTGATTTATTTCATTTTTCATTGGGGAATAGCTTTCGTCCGAAAATCCAATAATACTTGGTTTCTGTCAAATGGTCAAAAGAATATTCGACGGAACGTCAAATCTTTACGTTGAATCATACATTTCCGTTCGAATATTCCGCCTACAAGAATTCTAATGTTGTATGACTAGTAATAATGTCGAATCTATTTTCTCAAAAATCGAAATCTAATCTCTGTAATGTCAAATCTATTATTTCTATAGTGTCGAATCTTTTCTCTATAATGTCGAATCTTTTCCCTATGATGTCGAATCTTTTCCCTATACTGTCGAATCTTTTCTCTATAATGTCAAATCTTTTCCCTATAATGTTGAATCTCTCTATATCGAATTTTTACCGCAACGAAAACGAAAATAAGCATTTTTTATGTCGGATCTTTCAGTTTTCGTTTCTTGCGCTTTCGTTATCGTTTGTTAAAACGATAACGAAAAAACCTGATTTTCGGACGAAAATGCATTCTAACGAAAACTAAGGCACATGTCTATTATTCACACTTCCTTTAGTAAATTGGTAGTGGTACAATGTACCCCATTACCAATTCAGATGGGGGGCGGGATCAGGGGGTCCCCTTTTTTAAAGGGGTCTTCCAGATTCTGATAAGCCCCCCGCCCGCAGACCCCCACGACCACCGGCCAGGGTCGTGGGGATGAGGCCCTTGTCCCCATCAACATGGGGACATCCTCCCCAGGTTGAGGGCATGTGGCCTGGTACGGCTCAGGAGGGGGGGCGCACTCTCGTCCCTCCCTCTATTCTGCGGCTGGCCAGATTACGTGCTCGGATAGGGGGCTGGTGTGGATTTTTTGGGGGAACTCCTCGCTATTTTTTTTAAAATTTGAGGTGGAGTTCCCCTTAAAATCCACACCAGACCTGAATGGTCTTCTGGAATGGATATTTGCGGGCAATATCTTAATATCCATACCAGATCCGGAAGGGCCTGGTAATTGAATTTGGGGGGACCCCTACGCTTTTTTTTTTTTCTATGAATAAATTTTCTCTGAATTGCTGGGAGCCGACAATTCATTAGATCCGCGAGTGATTTTTAAATGACTTATTTCCTTCAGAAATGACACTTTGGGCAGGGACAGTTCTAAAAACGGGAAACATGTGCTATTTCACAGGCATACTAGACACCCCCCCAGGTACGAAATTTAAAGGAATATTTCACTTTTCTTGTTTCACTTTAAGCATTATTAAATTACTGCTCCCGAAAAACGGACGTTTTTAAAACTTTTTTTGTATTGATACATGTCCCCTGGGGCAGGACCCAGGTCCCCAAACACTTTTTAGGACAATAACTTGCATATTAGCCTTTAAAATTAGCACTTTAGATTTCTCCCATATACTTTAAAAAATGACCGTTTTTAAAACTTTTTTTTCCATTGATACATGTTCAGTCGGGCAAAACCCGGGTTCTCAAAGACGTTTTCACAAACACACCGCAGGTACAATATTTAAAGGAATTTTTCATATATTTTTTTTTAAGTTAAGCATTATTAAAATCACTGCTCCAGGAGCAGTGATTGTATTGATGCTTGAATAAAAAAAGAAAAAAAGAAAAATTCCTTTAAATATTGTACCTGCTGGGTGTCTATGCCTGTGATAGCGTCTTTAACCACTTAAGGACCGCCTACTGCACATTTACGTCGGCAGAATGGCACGGCTGGGCACATCAACGTATACTGTATATACGTTGGTTTCTAGTACCCAGCCGTGGGTCACGGGCGCGCGCCCGCAGCGCGCTCCCGTGACCCGGTCCGAAGCTCCGGGACCGGGTCCGCGGGACTCGCGGACCCGATCGCCGCTGGAGTGCGGCGATCGGTCCCCGGAGCTGAAGAACGGGGAGAGCCGTGTGTAAACACGGTTTCCCCGTGCTTCACTGTGGCCACAGCATCGATCGCGTCATCCCTGTTATAGGGGGACGTGATCGATGACGTCACACCTACAGCCACACCCCCCTACAGTTGTAAACACACACAGGGAACACTCAAATCCTACAGCGCCCCCTTGTGGTTAACTCCCAAACTGCAACTGTCATTTTCAAAGTAAACAATGCAATTTAAATGCATTTTTTGCTGTGAAAATGACAATTGTCCCAAAAATGTGTTAAAATTGTCCGAAGTGTCCGCCATAATGTCACAGTCATGAAAAAAATCGCTGATCGCCGCTATTAGTTTTTATTAGTTTAATTTTGCGAAAACCAACCGATAAGCGCTGATTGCGATTTTTTTTTTTAACCAAAAATAGGTAGAAGAATACGTATCAGCCTAAACTGAGGGAAAAAAAATTATATATAATTTTGGAGATATTTATTATAGCAAAAAGTAAAAAATATTGCATTTTTTTTTCAAAATTGTGGCTCTATTTTTGTTTATAGCGCAAAAAATAAAAACCGCAGAGGTGATCAAATACCACCAAAAGAAAGCTCTATTTGTGGGGAAAAAAGGACGCCAATTTTGTTTGGGAGCCACGTCGCACGACCGCGCAATTGTCAGTTAAAACGACGCAGTGCCGAATCGCAAAAAGGGGCAAGGTCCTTTAGCAGCATTTTGGTCCGGGTCTTAAGTGGTTAAATAGCACAATCACCTGCCTGCCAGTAAATTAGGAATAGCTGAATCTAGCTAAGCTATACAGTGTATAAATATATGTACAACTCCTAGGGATGTATATATATTCTCTACACACTGTAATTAAAGCTAAACTGACTAGCCTGCTCTATTTAGCTATCTAAAAAGACAATCTCTCTATCTCTCTAACAGCTTTCATGAACAAGCCGGAACACACTACACGAGGCCGCCCAGCAGGCGGCCTTATATAGTGTGGGGTGTGTGCTAAAGCCCTGAGCCATAATTGGCCAAAGCCACCCAGGCTTTGGCCAATTATGGCTCTTCGTTTTTTGCGCGCTGTGATTGGCCAAGCATGCGGGACATACAGCATGCTTGGCCAATCATCAGCGCGCAATGCCGCAGTGAATTATGGGCCGTTTTGCGTCACTCGAATTTGGCACAAATGACCTGGTAGCACCCCCGAGTGTACGCCTTGAAGGCATCCCACCTATTACCCATAGCCGTGGATCCTGCATTAGTCACCCAGAACTCAGAGATGCATCGAGAGATCACAGACGTAATCGTCTCATCGGAGATCCAGTAGCGAGAAAGTCGCCACAGTCTCTCCGACGGAGGTGTCTGGGGCCTCAGGCTAAAGAGCATGGGGCATGGTCTGAAATACCTCTAGGGAATATTTGTACCTCACAAACCTGTGGAAGCAGTCTCCCACTGACATAAACCAAATCTATCCTAGACATCGCCCAAAAGGAGGTGGAATGACACATGAAACTTTCACCGCTATATGTCCGTAAGTGAGTGAGTAACTTGTATAGCGCAAAAAATGCGAACTTAATCGCCTCAAGGCGCTTTCCTTCCAGTGTCGTCCTGTGAGAATATACAGGGAAGCCAACCGCCGCAGGGGAGAGTCATTGCTAGCATCCGAGGGCAATCTATTCAAAGATGGTTTCAGAGCCATATTAAAATCTCCTGCAATGATGAGATTGTCTGTAGGGTACGTGGAATCAATGACTTCAGGAGAGATATCGTGGCCGGTGGTGGTATATAAATGCCCAGAAGTATCATTTCCACAGTGTCCACCACAGCATGCAGTAGCACATATTTATCCGTCTGGGTCAACTCTAACATCTAGAAGGGTATCGGACAGAGACTTATGGATAAGTATGCTGACCCCCCTACCATAGCTAGAATATGTGGCATGGTAGGAGTGACCCACCCACGGTTTCCTCAAACTAAGGCCCCTACGTCCCACCCGGTGAGTCTCTTGGAGGAGACATATATGAGGAGAGTACTTCTTAAGTTAGGCCATGACCAGGGATCTCTTTATCTTGTCATTTAAACCTCGGACATTCCAAGAGAGTATCTTATTGAGAGCCATGAGAATATCGCCATTGACTGCTAAGAGTGTAATAATGGAGCCAATGTAGGGCAGGGTATCCATCCGGCAGCATGGAAACAATCACTACAATAGCGTTGGACACCCGTCTCACGCTTCCAGCGCAGGTCAAAGCAGGTGACCAAGGCGTCTCACTGCAAACAGTAGCCTAACATGAAAAACGGTAACAGAAGAGGAGAAAAAAATAAAAACACAAACAAAAAAACAAAACAAACAGAACAGCCCATCCCTCTCACCCCGAGAAAAACGGAGTGCATACACCCCAAACTAAACCCATTAAACCTTAGGAAGGTCTCCTATGGGGACAACTGGCAAGGCAACCAGCCTGGAAGCACAAGGGTAGTAGACAACCGGCTCAATAGTGCAGGATACCACCCCCAGACCCACATAGAGTAATCGGATAACGGGGGATCCACATACATCATGTTAATTGAAAGAAAAACAAAAAATACAATACACCTAGGCAAAGCTAAGGGCACCTACTTAAATGTTACAAACAAACATTGCCCGGGAACGACATAATCCCGGAGGGACAAGAACTGACCCACATGCTCCCCGAGCCCCCCCACATGGAACAGCATCAACCCGGCCCCACAAAGCCAGGTCCCCCTCAGGAAATGTTCCCAAAGTAGTCAGGACTCAACCAGATGTGGATCAGAGGGTCTTGAATGAAGCTTGCCAGGGGCAGGGCAGTAATGCATGGCACAGAGCAGAACAGAAGTCCCACGTCCACCAGCGAAACCTCCCGGGTCCAACAGGAGGAAAGGGAAGTCAGCCAAGAGTTCAGTAAAGGACCATAGCGGGGGCAGGGGGCCAAACAACAAGGCAACAGAAAGGCACAGTCCTGCCCCACAATGCGGGTAAGAGAAAGCACAGGGAGCAACGTTCAGGTGTGAATAAGTAGAGGTGAGGGCAACATACAGTTACCGGGTTTTAGGCAAGGTGTCCAGCCAGTGAGAAGCATCCTCCGGCGAAGTAAAGTAACGGGTAGATTCCCCATCAATGACCCACAGCCGAGCCGTAAACAGCATGCTATATTTCAGTCTCTTGAGGTGGAGTTGGGCTTTAACATGGTCGAAGGTTCTGCAAAGCCGCTGAGTGTCGATGGAATAATCAGGAAACAGCATCAGCCTTGCATTTTCAAACCATAGTTCCTCCACCTTTCGGGCCTCCCGAAGCGCCAGATCCCTGTCCTGGAAATTGAGTAGCCTGAAAATGAAAGTGCGCTGGGCAGGACATGGCCTGGTGGCATCCTATGGGCCCTTTCAACAACAAAGTGCAGAGAAAACTGGGCCCGCGGCAGCAGAGTGCATAGTAGAGTCTCTGTGAACGCCGTCGGGTCTTGCCCATCAGCTCCCTCTGGGAGACCCACCACCCGAAGGTTATTTCAGCGGCTGCGGTTCTCGATGTCCTTTGCCCTCGACTCGGGGGCCTTCAATCTCACCTGAAAGGTATGGATGGGGGTGCGGTGATCCCGAATGGAGTCCTCTGAATCTCCCACCCGCCGTTCCGCCTCTCCCAGCCGCTCCCGGATACCATCCAGGTCCCTCCGTAGGAGCCCAAAGTCCAGCTGCAGGGTATCAATCTTCCCTGTGAGAGTGGTCTGGCACCCCTGTATAGCTAACATGAGGCCTTGAAAGCGATCCTCCTCCAACGCTTCCGTGGGAGAAGGCGCCATCTGAGACGCCATGTGTGTGCAGCCTATAGGGCTCTGCTGTTTCGGCCGGGCGAACGCTTTAGGGGTAGAGCTGCCTCTCCGTCCAGATCCGGACTTGCATCTACGCAGACCCGGGGAGCACTGGGTGTCAATCAGGTTGAAACCAAAGGTAGATCCCCTGAAATATCGGATAATACAGGCCTAAAAGAGCGGAGCTCCCCTCAGACACATCCGTCTAGTTTTCCAGCTTGGCCACGCCCCCTATATGGGATTTCAAATCTGTTACTATCTGTATTAAAGCGGAGGTTCACCCAAAAATCAACTTTCTGACATTAGATCCAGCATACTGCTAACATCTGCAGTATGCTGGGTTTTTTTTGTTTGTTTTTTTGTACTTATCGTTTTATGAGCCCTTGTTATCCGGCTCCAAGCGGGGAATCCTGCGGGGAATGGGCGTTCCTAAGCCAAGAGGAGTTGATTGACGGGCTGCTAAGGCGTGTCTACCCTTCCAAAAATACCCGAGTGGAAGCAGCCCGTCAATCAACTCCTCTTGGCTTAGGAACGCCCATTCCCCACAGGATTCCCAGCTCGGAGCCGGATAACAACGGCTCATAAAACGATAAGTACAAGAAAAAAAAAAACCAGCATACTGCAGATGTTAGCAGTATGCTGGATCTAATGTCAGAAAGTTGATTTTTGGGTGAACCTCCACTTTAATAGACTGTTGCAATTGGGCTCCTTTGTATCAACATCTCTACACATTTGCTACAGATAAATGAAGGTATTTGTCTTTTCTCATTGGGGTCTTTTTTTTTTTGCTTTGTTGCTAAATTAGACACTATTATTCTCACAATTATTGATATTGATTTTGCCTACCTTCTATTGTTTTTACAGTAATTGTTAGTTATTGTCCTGTAGTATTTTCCCTGCACAACACTAAAGGCCACCTACCTAGGCTAGATACAATAGTGCTGTCTAGTAAGTAATAATTAGATTGGGTACATTGTTTTGATCTATTATGGGTGCCCTTTTTTGGGAATAGATTTTTGGTTTGGTTATATTCTCTCTGGAGTGATCCAATCATTTTCATATAGGAGGATGAGAGAAGCTCTGGACGGACGAGCTGCAGCCAGCGGCATGAGAAGCCGGACATGTGGCAGAGGTAATGAGGGAAATATTGCGCTGATCTAAATAAATGTGACAATAAAAAGAAATAAGCAGCTACACTACAATATGGCAAATATTGAACAGTGATGTGGGGAAAAAAATGTAGCGCTGAGTGAAATAGAGACAATAATATCTCTAAATAGAAACAAATGCAAATCACTGTAATAAAATAGTGATAAAGTAACAAAAAACAATGAAGGTGGATCGTGTGTACGGGCGAGCCGACGGATTTGGCCAGCCGACAGATTTTAAAGCATGCTTTAAAATCTGTCGGCTGGGAATCCGTCCGCCCGATATGTCTGCTGGTTAGTACGCTAACCAGCAGACATATCTTCTCGCACATGCGTCGAATGGATTTAATGCATGCGCGGAAGTAATTTACTTCCTGGTGCGGGGACGTGGCGGCGTCAACGTCACCGCCACATCACCGCGCTGTCTGCTGGAGGGGATTTTGGTTTGATCCTGTGTACAACGATCAAACCAAAACGGCCAGCAGACAGATTTGTTCAAACCGGTCGGTCCGACCGATTTGAACAAATCTATTTGCTCGTATGTGCGGGGCCTAAGTGTTATAAGCAAACACAACCAAAAATAACAATGTAAAGTCCATCAAAAGCTGGTGAACGAAGGGATGGCGGAATGACCACGTGGATCCTCAAAGGCAAGCAAACATTTCAGAAATTCAATGAAGGTATAATTGCGATTACCAGAAGGCATGGATCTGTCTGTCAGCGACAGCAGATCAATCAGGCATGAACACTCTCAGGGCACAATCTGCACGGCTTCCTCAAACTGGATCAACGAGCGGAGGGTGTCACTAGGGGAGGGTCATGCCAGATGACATGTCTCTATTGATACCTGCCTGGGGTTGTGGGAGGGGTGGAGACAAGGGTGGTCATCACCGCGTTCTCTCCTCCTTCCATACTTGGGCGGGTTATATTATAATTTATTCTGATTATCCATTGGTTCAATTGTGACCATGCCCTATGAGTATATGAGTGTTTTTTTAGCTGTGGTACATGATTGGTTCACCCATCCCTTCGTTCACCAGCTTTTGATGGACTTTACATTGTTATTTTTGGTTGTGTTTGTTGTTTATAACACTTGTTTTTTCATCCACTCCACCTTCATTGTTTTTTGTTACTTTATCACTATTTTATTACAGTGATTTGCATTTTTTTTCTATTCAGAGATATTATTGTCTCTATTTCACTCAGCGCTACATTTTTTCCCCACATGTGGCAGAGGTGAAAGCCCACTGCACCCCCAAAACATCACCAGGACAGCGGGTGCTCGAATTGGCAGCCGGCTTGATGTTGGAGAAGGAGGAGGGATGGCAGCCCTGAGCACAGGAGGGAACACGGAACAAATCACCTGGAGGACCCCTCCTGAGCAGACAGTTATGGGCTTTGTATGCGATCAGCCTATGCACTGCTAGCTGAACATGAAACTTTGTTGAAAGAAAGATATTTTGCATTTGCATTTGCATTTGAACACTTAATTGACTGTGAAACCTGGCATGTGTATCCTCCTGTCTGCACTTGTGTGATCCTCTAATAGGCAATACATATAAAGGAGCAAATAGATTAATGGACTGTGTAAAGTAAACATTCCCCTTATATATGCTATATACATAATCCAATCGTGCTATGATAGTGGACTAGGAAACCATGTTGAATGTGAAAAATCTGCGTGTTTAACTGCAATGTCCTGCTGGACGTGAAAATCTTTTTTGTGCATCTTTTCACCTGCTCTAGTGCGACCCCCTAAATAGGAGAGGTGAGCAAACTGATGAACGGACTGTGAGCAAGTGGTATTATTTTTGCATGGGCTTTGTCAGAAATCTGTATGTCATGGCAAGCAGACTGTGAAACTCTGTTGAAGGTGATACCTTGGTACTTGTACTTTGTAAAACTGGTTAAATGTGAAAATCCAGTGTACAAATCCCTCTGCTTGCCCCAGTGTGACCCCCTAATGGAAGTACCTATAGGGGAACAGGCAAATGGACTGTGAATAGCAATAACAATTTTTATATAAGTTATGCTCACAATTTGCTGATGTGTTGGTAATTGATGATGAAATCTGAAAATCTTGTACCCTGATCTTGCTTTTGCAAACCCTGCTAACGATAAAAAACTTGCATGTACACCCTGTTATCTGTTACAGTGCCACCCCCAGATAGGAGATACCTATAAGTGAGAGGTGAGCAATTTGACTGTAAGTAGCAAGTAAACATGCCTAAACATACTTTGCACATAATCTGCTTATGCACGGGTGATTAATTTTGAAACCTTGTTAAATGGGAAACCTCTGCACCTGCCTATGGGCCGGTAATTAACGGTGAAACCCTGTTAAATGTGAAACCGTGCACAAACTTTACTGACTGTGAAAATGTTGCATCGCATCCATGTGTCTGTCCCAGTGTACCCTTATTAGGAATACCTATAAGGGAGAGGTGAGTAAACAGATAAATAAACTGTGAGTAATAAGTATTATCTTTGTATATGTACTAAATGAATTCTGTTGATGCACTGGAAATTGACTGTAAAACTTTGTTTAATGGGAAAACCTTGCAGGTGCATTGGTAAACCCTTTTGACTGTGAAAACCCTGCATCTGTCTTCTTTCTTATCTATATAAACACTAGAATGAGAAACAGAACTACAAAAGGAACCAATCCTAAAACCCCAAGGGAAAGTTGGAACACTAGTACGTTTCAAAAATATTTAACAAAAGAGGGAAATAAGCAACTAAAAAAGGGAGTCTGTGAAAAAGAAAGGAGAAATACAGTAAAAAAATAAAACAGATGCCAGGATGGACAACGAAGCAGGTGCAGGAGAAAAAAGTACCTATGCCCGATTGCCAACTCAATCAGAAATAATAGAGATGTTTGAAAGATTCGAAAATAGATTAGACCCCATAAAGAATAAACTTAGAAATAGATTACATCTATATGAAAATAGGATGCAAATAACCCATCTCTATGAAAACAGGTTGCAAATAACTATACCATGACTACAGTTAATTGTTTCACCTACAATGTGTGAGGGCTAAATACACCAACAAAAAGCCATAAAATCTTGAAAGAGATCGAGCATCATGGGGCCAGGGTGGTCTTCTTACAGGAGACACAAATGTGAGGTTGTATTCCCTTTAGCTCCTAACTTGGTACTATGGTGATTAAATGACAAATAAGGCAAAGGGGGTTGCAATTGGAATAGGTAGGGGAGTTTGGTTTTCACTGGAGGACAGATTAACTGACCCGGAGAGAAGATTTCTCTTCTTAAGGGGGAAGCTGTTGGAAATGGAATGCACATTAGCTAATATGTATTGCCCTAATAAAGGCCCAACCATATATTTGGGGGGAGCCCTGGAAAAATTATTTGAATTTAAAAAAGGAAAAGTGTTCATGGCGGGGACCTGAATTTTTGTATGGATCCAAAACAAGACAGTACGTACGTCCCATGTACAGGGGACGAGGAACACCCAATTGAAGGCGATAAAACAGAAATTACATGACCACCAGTAGATATATGGAGAATACAACATCCCAGGACACAATATTTTACAGTTTATGATTTTTTTATGGGACATACACTAGGGTCAACTATTGGTTGATAGAACATAGAATGTTAGACTTGGTAGTCTCCACCAATATAGAAATAACTACACTATCTGACCATGCACCAATGACCATGAAAATAAAGATACCAGAAACTCAGATACAGGCGTATTCATGGAGGCTAAATGAAGATCTTCTAGATAAACAAGGGGAGGATATAATAAAAAAAGAATTAGAGCAATATTTTAGTTTAAACAGAACCAGTGAGATTGCGGATGATACCCTGTGGGAGCCTCATAAAGCCTACATAAGAGGAATCCTGACCTCAATGGGAGCTAGAAGAAAGAAGGAAAGATTGAGAAAGAGGGAAAAGAAATATACCTATTGGAGCAAAGACACAAAAAAGGCAGAGGGCAAGACCAGGAACTGTCACAAGAACTAGTAATAAAAAGAGATGAACTAAAGGAACCATTAGAACAGGAAATAAGGAAAATCTTCAAAAAAATCTCAAAGGAAAGATATCAATTGGGGAATAAAAACAGCAAGTGCCTAGCAAGGATGTTAAGTAAAAAAATGTATGAACTTCATAGAAAAAATACAAAATAAAAAAGGGTAAATGATCTATAATACAAAAGACATAGCGACGGTTTTCCGAGACTTCTATGAACAATTATACTCAGTAAATCAGAAAGGACAATGGGATGAGGGGAAAAAAGAAAGAATAAAAGAATATTTAAAAAAAGCTAGGATCCCCCGGATAACAGAGGAAAGAGCAATATCCCTAGAAACACCAATAACTGTAGAGGAGATCAATCGGGCATTAAACGAATCAGCGCCAGGAAAAAGTCCAAGGCCAGATGGATACATGACATTATACTTAAAAGGTTTAAAGAAATCCTGACCCCAAAACTGTGAACATATATGAATGGATTGGGAATAAGGTATGAGATGAGTAAAGAGGACTTATTGGCATCAATTACCATTATAGCAAAAGAAGGCAACGATAGTACTAAGTGTTCAAACTTAGTAGTGGTAGGGACAATTATTAACTCTAGATTAGATTATGCAAATTCCCTCTACCTTGGACTCCCAAAATACCAGCTTGCCCGTCTCCAAGTCGTCCAGAACACCGCAGCACGACTGGTAACAGGGAAAAAAACTGGGAATCAATCATCCCGTCCCTGAGATCCCACCATTGGTTGCCCATAAAAGACTAGTCACATTTAAGGCCCTATGCCTAATGCACAAATGTATAAACGGAAGCGCTCCACCAATATTTAAGTGAAAAAATAAAACACCAAAACCCCAATCGAGTTCTTCGATCAACTAACCAAAAATGACTACAAATCCCCAAAGCCTGCTACAAGACCAAAGGAGAATGTCAATTTGCAGTCCAAGGACCTTGACTGTAGAACGCATTACCAACTAACATCTGAACAGAAATTGACCACCTGGCCTTCAGAAAAAAACTCAAGACCTACCTATTCTGAGGGATAAACAGAAGGAAAACAGATGCCAAGCACCATGAGGCGAGTCAGTTCGCAATTGTAGCGCTATACAAGGTATTCACTCACTCACTCACTCAAACTTTAGACCTATATCATTGTTAAACAAAAATATTAGCAACAAGGATGAAAGATTTAATGACGGAGCTGGTCTATCCTGATCAAGTGGGCTTTGTACCAAGGAGAGAGGGGAGGGACAATGGGGTAAGAACATTTCTGTCTACTTCTGTCTACTCTAGTCGATAGATGCCAAAAAGGCATTTCACAGGGTAGACTGGGGATTCATGATGAGCACTCTAAAGAGCATGGGTATAGGCCCAAGGATGATGCAGTGGATACAAACATTATATAAAGGTCCTACAGCCATGGTGAAAGTAAATGGAACATTGTCACCTCCCCTTTAGGATGAATAACGGGACAAGACAGGGATGCCCCCTGTCTCTGCTCCTGTTAGTGCTTGCGCTGGAACCTCTACTGTCGACAGTGAGGAGAGGCACGAACATAGGGGGCTTCAAAGTCGGAAAAGAGGAGCATAAATGATCTGCATTTGCAGATGATATATTATTCTATATATCAAACCCCCAAATTACAAAGCCCAACCTTATGAAAGCACTAAAGGAATACGTAGATCTATCCATTTTAAGATCAACCCGAGTAAATCCGAAATATTAAATATAAATATGAAATTGAAAGAGGAACAGAATCTACAACACGAGTTTCCATTCCCTTGGAGGAGGACGGAAATAAAATATCTTGGGATTAAATTAATGGCATCGCAGGAGGAAATATATCAAGAAAACCATATCCCACTATTAGAGGAGATAAAAATTGAAATAAAGAGCACGCCCCCTATCATGAATGGGCAGGTTTAACGCACTAAAGATGATAATACTTCCGAAGATCATGCACAAGATTCAGATGCTCCCCATATATATACCCCCAGCATATTTTAGAATTTTAAGAATTTTAACCACTAAATTAATATGGCACAATAAGAAACCTAGAATTTCTCTGGCAACTCTGAAGAAAGTAAAAATAATTTGTTTGCACCGGGGAAAAGTTTGATACGGGGGAATTGGATTAAAAAAGAAAACACAATACAAGGGGGAATGTTTGTACTTTACAAAAGTTAACAATAAAAAAGATGTGCTGGAAATTAATGAATGGAGGTATTTTCAGCTCAAATACTTCATAGCAGCACTTCCTCACCCAATAAGAGAAGGAGAAGCACTTACATTGATAGAACGATTATGTACCATCGAAAAAACAAAATATCTAGGATATATAAAACTTTGATAGAAGTGGAAGAGCTGGAAATTCAGACATTTATAAAAAAAACTGGGAGAGGGAATTGGGGAAACGAGGAAGGAACCAAGAAGTAGGAAAAATCATGAAACTAGTACATGGATCATCAGTACAAAAATGTGAGAAGAAGAACTCTAGAAAGTCTATAGAAATATTAAATAGGACAAACAAGGGAGTGTTGGCGGGCTGTAAACAAATGGGAACCATGGCCCATATATGGTGGGGGTACCCCAAAATTAGAATGTACTGGAAGGAAAGTTGAGTTATATCAAGGAAATTACTAATATAGAGATATACCTGAGGAATCATGGACATGTCTATTTCATGGGGTAGATATTCCGATAAAAGCTTGATAACGAGGAATTGGAAGGAAATAGAGAGCCCAAAAATTAGAGAGTGGTTTGACAAAATAGAAGAGAGATATAACATGGAATATCTAAGACATAGATATGAGGATACTAGAGAGGGATTCATTAAAAGATGGGAAAAGTGGAAAAAGTTTAAATTAACAAAAATATAGTGGGATTAAGATTATTTAGAGAAGAGGTGGAAGAAGGGTCTATACATGTGGTGGAGGGGAGGGTAAGGGTGTATAAAGGTCTGGAAATAAAATGTGTTAATTTATATCCCTATTGAATAGGGAAAATGTTTCACCTCTTTGTGTATGATACATTTTGCTAAAATAAAGAATATAAAAAAAGAGAAACTAAAAAAAACAAATAAAAAAAAAAGAGGAACTGCAGTCTGCTCACATAATTTGTAATAAAAACATATTTGCCATTCTGAAGCTTCTTTCCAACCACTTTGCATATTATTTTACATATACTGTGATTCTGTACTTGATTTACACAGACATACAGAGACACACCTCCAGCTCTGCAGCCCTGCAGCTCATTGGCCCTCTTATGACTCACCCCTCCCTTCCTGGCGAACTCTCACAAGAGTGAGAGAGAGTGCTTTGCATGATGTCATAAGCCTAACCTAAAGACCAGACACGAAACAGGAAGTGGGCTGTATAAGGTATTTACTGGCAGAAATATTGTTTTACTATCCAAAGTTAAAACAACAAGGATAGAAGATTTAATAGATGGAAAGTTGGACAAAATGACTCAAGGTCCACTTTAAGTGCCACTGAGAACAACTAGGATTGTAACTTCTTTTAGTCAGACTTTTCATAATAACCACCTCCAGACCGGCTCACACCGATATACTTTGAAGAGGGATATAGCTACCTTAACCCCGGTATCCTCTTCTTCAATGAGCTGGTTTCAGATAAAAGTTGTCTCTAAGGCGGATTCATCGCGAGATCACTTTTATTGGTGGCGGGAAAGGACCCCTCTCACGCCGTGCTCTGCTGGAGGCAATCGGATCCTTCTTCATATGGAGTGAGGGGAAGATGGCCCCCACCCAGCTTCATACCATTGCAGGGCGGAAGTCACTTCTGCCCATAGCCCTTAAAGGGAAATGTTTTACTTTCTATTTTTAATTACTTTTTTTATTGCATTTTAGTGTAAATATAAGATCTGGGGTCTTTTTGACCTCAGATCTCATATTTGAGAGATCCTGTCATGTTTTTTTTTCTATTACAAGGGTTGTGTTACATTCCTTGTAATAGGAATAAAAGTGTAATTTTTTTTTAACCACTTTACTACCGGCCGCCATCAATTGACGGCGGCACAATAGTGCTCTTGTTCTGGGAGGAGGTCATATGACGTCCTCGCCTTGCCGAGCCCGCGATTTCCCAGTAGCTGAGCAGGACCGTGGATCTCTGTGTGTAAACACAGAGATCCACGTCCTGTCAGGGAGAGGAGACCGATGCTGTGTCCCTTGTACATAGGGACACAGATTAATCACCTCCCCCAGTCAATCCCCTCCCCCTACAGTTAGAATCACTCACTAGGGTACACATTTAACCCCTTGATTGCCACCTAGTGTTAACCCCTTCCCCGTCAGTCACATTTACACAGTAATCAGTGCATATTTATAACTGTTCGCTGTATAAATATGAATGGTCCCAAAATAGTGTCAAAAGTGTCCGGTGTGTCCGCCGCCATATCGCAGTCATGATAAAGATCACTGATCGCCGCCATTACTAGTAAAAAATATAAAAATGCTATAAATCTATCCCCTATTTTGTAGCCGCTATAACTTTTGCGCAAACCAATCAATATATGCTTATTGCGATTTTTTTTAACAAAAATATGTAGAAGAATACGTATTGGCCAAAACTGAGGAAAAAATTAGTTTTATATATATTTTTGGGGATATTTATTATAGCAAAAAGTAAAAAAAATTGCATTTTTTTTTTAAATTGTCACTTCTTTTGTTTATAGCGAAAAAAATAAAAACCGCAGAGGTAATCAAATAGCACCAATAGAAATCTCTATTTGTTGGGAAAAAATTATTAAAATTTCATTTGGGTAAAGTGTTTCATGACCGCGCAATTGTCATTGAAATTGTGACAGCGCTAAAAGCTGAAAAATGGCTTGGGCAGGAAGGGGGTGAAAGTGCCCAGTATTGAGGTGGTTAAAGAACAGTGTAAAAATAAAAATGAAAAAATGAAAAAGATAACTTAAAGACACGTAAATAAGAAAGAATAAATTAAACTTTTTTTACACTCCCACCGAGCTTGCATGCAGAAGCGAACGCATACGAGTAATGCCTGCATATGAAAACGGTGTTCAAACCACACATGTGAGGTATCGCCACGATTGTTAAAATGAGAGCAATAATTCTAGCACTAGACCCCCCTCTGTAACTCAAAAGATGCAACCTGTCACCATTCCACCAGCGTTGGGTATCAATTTACTCGGCGTAACATCATCTTTCACAATCTAAAAAAAATTGGGCTAACTTTACTGTTGTCTTTTTTTTTTAAGTGTGTGCTTGTAAGACCACTGCGCAAATAGGGTGTGACAGAATGAATTGTCATTTCTTTTCTAGGGTTCTAGAAAAAAACAATGTATAATGTTTGGGGGTTCTAAGTTATTTTCTAGCAAAAATAAAATTATTTTAACTTGTAGACACCGAATCTCAGAAAGAGGCTCGGTCCTTAAGTGGTTAATTAATTTTCCTTATTTTGCCATTTTACTGTGAGCAACCATTTACATTTAATAGTAGTGGACTATGCAACTATATAGCCATTCTATTTTGAGAAATGGTTGACATCATAAATAGTGGACCATTTTGTTGCAATAAAACCCAAGGAAAATCTTGAATATCGATCATTTGTTTTTAACCTTCTAAAAAAGTGAACCTCTTCTATAACATAGATTCTCTTACAACTGGTTAGGTTCTATATTTGAGTGAGAGCCGCAATCCTCCAATCCTATGCATCTGTCATTTTATCTTGTTTCTTTTTGTCTTGTTTCCTAATTTCTCTCTGTCTCTCACTCTGATTGACATGTGAGTAGCTCTCAGTCCTGTATGATGATGTACCCCCAGGGGTTGTATGAAGGACAGGTTGAGCTAATAGGAAATTGGCAGAATGACGCAAATCTTGTTCTGCCTGAAGACGGCTGGTGGCACTGGATGAAGGAAGAAGCTGAGGTCAGCACTGAAGCATGAAGAAGCTAAGTACAGTTTGGGCACATTTTTTTTCTTTAAAACAGGAAGGCTGGAACTTAAAAATAAAATAAAATTGAGTTTCAGCTTAAAGATAACTCATTTCTACCTCTTCTTTGGTTTTATTCTCTTTCTTCTTCACAAAATATCTTCTGAAACATTTTTTTCTCCTTTTTTCCTTTCAGCAATTTCTCTCCCATGTCTTGTGTCACCCCATTTACTTACACTTTATTTCCTTCTACAGGATTATATTCATCATACATTACTTGTGAAATGTAGCTCATAGTTGAGGTGGATCTCACTTGAGAAAGGGGCTTTTAGTTCGAAACATTGTGATTCCCATCTCAACTGATCCTGAGTGTCAGCTAAAGGCAGGGCCGTCTTTAAGGCTGGGAAAAAGGGGCAGCTGCCCTGGACCCTGTCATTTTTGTGGGGCCCAAAGCAGCTGCTTCATACTTGCCAACTATACCAGTTGAAATACCCTTGTCCTTTGAAGTTTTAGTCCTGTGCTGTGTCCTGATATCTCAACGTGAAGTGCTGCTACTAATGCTGCTCAGCTCTGCTCTATTGTTGTGTACAGATAACTCACCTGCAGACCCTGTGTTTGCATGTAAATAACCATCATTCATATGTAAATAACAGGAGCATTGAAATGTAAATAGCAGGGCCATTCATATGTAAATATCAGGGCCATTCATATGTAAGGAGTGCAGGCATGCACCATTCATATGTAAATAGTGGCGGCATTCATATGTATATCATGCCCCTCTGCAGTGAAGAGATGATGTGCTGTAACCTCTAGCAACTAGGGTTGTCCCGATACCACTTTTTTAGGACCGAGTACAAGTACCGATACTTTTTTTCATGTACTCGCCGATACCGAATATACCGATACTTTTTTAAATGTCATGTGACCGTTTTCAAACCACAATACAGACTAAGGATTTTTTCTTTAGAATTATGAAGAACTGTAACTCAAGACATTATAAAAGAATAAAAATTAGTAAAAATGAATAAAAAAAATGTATTTGTTTGTCACGCAGTAGTAAAAAACTCAAAGAATTTTCACAGAACATGTTGATAAATACAAAAAAAGTATCGGCAGAAGCATCGGGAGCATTTGCACGAGTACAAATACTCCCGCAAATACTCGGTATCGGTCCCGATACTATCGGTATCGGTATCGTGACAACCCTACTAGCAACTAATAAGTGAGCCGTAATGTGTGCTGTAACCTCTAGCAACTAATCAGTGAGCCGTAATGTGTGCTGTAACCTCTAGCAACCAGTTAGTAAGTGGTAATGATATGCTGTAACCTCTGGCAACCAATTGCAATCACTGATTTCTGGTATTGCTTGTTTTATTTGGTCAGAACAATAAGTATGTAACTGGTTTGATGATTGTCTATCTGGCCTACCTGCTGCAATCCTCACAGAATAAGCAGCTATTATGCCACTACTACTGTAGACTGAGAAGTGTTTTAAAAGAATACTAGTAGCTAAAAGTGCTATTTAGTCACTAGTTTTAGTCTGTGGAATACGCCCTTTGGTATGCAGTAGTAGCATTCCATCTGTAGCGGCTATATCACTAGGAGCACTTAGTAATTAAAACCCAGGGTGATTTTGTTTGATGTCACATAACGTGTCATACAGTGTAAATGGAAACAAGCTGACACAATACTATAAGGCCCTTCCCTGTTTGTTTTATTATGCACTGGCCATGAAAGCAGAGCTATACAATATTATCTGCCTCTTCTGTGGCTTAAGCACAAAGTTATCATCCTCCAATATCACATCTGTGCAAACAATCATAAAATATGTCCTTTTTAACTACAGATGCTCAACATATTGAATTTGCCAAAAACTTTGAAATTTTTTCCATCTCAATTACACCCAGAATGTATAGTGATTACTGAGAAACCACTGCTGTGTCGTAAAAAATATGAAGTAGTCTAAAAGCTGCTCCCCAGTTGCACACTTTTTGCATAAGTAAAAATCAGTTGGAAATATGACTGGAACTACTCCTTGGTTCTGTTCCATGGTGCAAACCAGAATATTCTGGAAATGTAAACAACCACTTAAAGTGATAATAAAGTCACTTTCCTTTTTTTTTTATTGCACAGAAAAATCTCTTACCTCCTCTTTGGTGGACCCCCACCTGAGCTGATTGCTCCTTCTTCCACCAGGTGCCCCATGAAGGTGCACTCCCGAGCAAGGTTGTGTGTGTCCATGAACACACACAGAGCAGCTTGGACACACCCCGCTCCCTTCTCACAGGATTTGACTGACAGCAGCAAAAAGCAGTGGGCCAGATTCAGAGAGCCATTACGCCTGTCTAACTGGTGTTAGACAGGAGTACTTTCAAATTACGTGCGCCGTATCACTAGTTTGAATCCTCAAACCATGATACGGCGGCGTTGGGCTTCGTTCTGACAGGCTTACGTCTTCGTACGCCTTCAGATATACGCTGCAATCTTTTTGCGGCCGCTGGGTGGAGTTTGCGTAGTTTTCAGCGTCGGGGTATGCAAATGAGCTTTTTCCGGCGATCCACGAAGTTACGAGCGTCGTTCGCAATCGCGTACGTAATTTTTTTGCTACGTAAAGTTAAACCAGCTATTAGCTGGTCTAACGTTACGCGGCCCATGTTAAGTATGGCCGTTGTTCCCACGTCGACTTTCAATTTATTTTTTATTTTTAACGTAAGTCGTTCGGGAATAGGAATGTCCGTAAACGACGCTACTCAAAAAAAATTACGTAACGATGTGATTTCGCGCAATGCACGGCGGGAAATTTCTGAACGAAGCATGCGCAGTTCGATCGCCGCGGGAAACGCGCCTAATTTAAATGCCTCACGCCCCCTAATCGCGTAGTTTGATTCTGCCGGGAGAAATACACTACGCCGCCGTACCTTACGGGCCAAAATCTCTCTGAATTCCTTGTAGAGCCAGGTAAAGTACGGCGGCGTAGAGTATCTCTGATACTCTGCGGGAATCTAATTCTACCTGAATCTGGCCCAATGGCTTCTGCTGCTCTCACTGTCTGTGAGACCAGAAAGAGAAAGACGCTTCACTGCAGCCACTTCAGTGTTTGGAGATTCATTAGGGAAAAGAAAACTTTTAAGTTTAGAACTACCTTTGTGTGGAATTCCAGTCTAACACTAACTCCCCCCTCCTGCTACTTATCCAGCCTAACCTGTGTAAAAAAATATGTGTGTGTCTACCTGTTTTTAGTTGTAGCGCCTGGTTACTTCCAAGTACCAGTGCTATTGAAATCCAGAGGGCGATCTGAGTATTAGTAAACTCTGATCCAAATTGTTATGTTCAAAACAGGGTCTCTGTCTCAGCTTGGCTGTGCTGTGGGCTCATTCTGTTGTTGCTGGGGTGGTGTTCCACCCCAGGACCATAGGTGGCAGCAGTGGAGTCGAGACTTGGGTGCTTGTTCCCAGCAGCCAATCAGGAGGGAGTTTCCTCGCTGGGCATGCTGGGAGAGGGTTTTTATGGGACAGACGCAATTGAGTAGGGGTCTTCTTCCAGCGTGGCACCCACCTTTAGGGTGACCACTTCACGGCGCTCCGTTATGTTCCTGGTTCCGGGACCATGTTGGTCCGGGACATTTGAGCAGCGGCGGGGACCCACTGATCGACTGGGTTCCCATTCTTGAAGATCCCAAGCGGTATAGCTGTTTGTTGGGGAGTCCATCTGTGGAGAGCCAGTGAGAGGCTGGCGATCCAAGAGGATTATGACAAACCACCAGGGATCAAGGTAGCCGGACACTGAAGGATTGATCACCTGTCAGTCAGTACCTGGGCGACTATAAGAAGGAGATCCAGGCGCAATTCTTCAAGGAGGAATATCTCCGTAATTGTAATCAGTGAGGGCCTGTGGCAGAGGTTTCTCACTAAATCCATTCCAGGAGGGTCTGTGGCAGAGACTTTTCCTCAAGCTCAAGTCCATTCCAGGAGGGTCTGTGGCAGAGACTTTTCCTCAAGTTCAAGTCCATTCCAGGAGGGTGTGTGGCAGAGACTTTTCCCAGAACAGGTTTGAGTGATACTCCGACTGCCAGGTCAGTGAGAGAGGCCTGTCCGGGTACGCTAAGCCCACTCAAGCAGGAGTGGTTCAGAAAGTGTTACATATGGGAGCAGGACTGTTTCCAAATACTACGCCTGAATCTGCTGTTCTCCTTTCTTCAACTCTATCCTTTCACCACCAGTTTATTGTTTTTACCCGGCTGGGTAATAAAGAGCACAGCAAAAGATACCTGTTGCGGACATTTCTTTACTACTGCTATATGCACCATACACCCCTAGGAATTCGGAGAGCCACAAGGTAAATGTGCTACCCAAAACAAACCAGCAGCTCCTCCGGGGGTAGTGGTACATAGTCTTCTCTGGTCATGTGATCCCACAGCTCTGGCTCTCTTGTATCAGGTAGCACTCAACGATGGGTGGGAATTCTGTAAGCCTCTCCCTTGCAGCCACTGCTCACTGAAACACGGGATGCTCGATTGATGCACAGACTCTTTGTCATGAACAATAGGGAAATTTGAACCCTGAAATATATTTACCTGTGATACCACACACTATTATACAAGCTCCACATGATTGGGTAATCCATATGGTAGGTTGATTCTTCTGTGAAATAGAAATGTGCTATCCATCATAAACACAATCACGACATACCAGCAACTTGGATGCTAAACGGGACATATTGTACTCCTTGACTTCCCAACTACTGACCCAACTTTCACCCCTTTTCCTTGTTCACATTATGATTTGTAAAAAGAAAGAGGGGGTGGAGGCGTCAACTCAAAAAATAAAAAATAATCTTAAAAACAGCAGTCTACTTAAAATGTGAGTATAGGTGTGTACTCACAGGTTCGCTGAGTAGTAGTTCATCGGGGTTTTTTTTTCGTTATTAGGTGTGTGCCTTTCCTCCGGCTCTAGTGATGTCTGCACGGCTTCAGTGTGGATGGGCCCAGGAAGCTCTTGCTGGCCAGAGTGGAACGCAGATCCGGAACAAGCGGTGACGTCACAGGGCACGGCGTCACCTCTTGTTCCGGATCCGGAAGTGTCCGCCATAATGTCGCAGTCATGAAAAAAAATCGCTGATCGCCACTATTAGTAGTAAAAAAAAAAAATAATAAAAATGCAATAAAACTATCCCTTATTTTGTAAACGCTATAAATTTTGCGAAAACCAACCGATAAACGGTTATTGTGATTTTTTTTACCAAAAATATGTAGAAGAATACGTATCGGCCTAAACTGAGGAAAAAAAAGTTTTTTTATAAATTTTTGGGGGATATTTATTATAGCAAAAAGTAAAAAATATTGAATTTTTTTTATAATTGTGGCTCTATTTTTGTTTATAGCGCAAAAAATAAAAACCGCAGAGGTGATCAAATACCACCAAAAGAAAGCTCTATTTGTGGGGAAAAAAGGACACCAATTTTGTTAAAGTTAAAACGACGCAGTGCCGAATCGCAAAAAGGGGTAAGGTCCTTTACCTGCATTTTGGTCTGGGTCTTAAGTGGTTAAATGACATTTTAAAAAATGTCTTTTTTTTTTCATCACAAAAAGTGATTGTGTGTACGCGGCATAATGAATTATATAGAATTTAAAGGATAAAGACACATAAATTCCAGTAATGTGGCAAGACATCTGTAAATGGTCTTAGCAGAAGGTATGAGACATGAACTCAGATGGAAAGATCTCACTGCTGGGGCACGTAAAGGAAAGCAACTCAACCCAGTAGAATGCACACAAAACTGAAGCAAGCTTTTTTTCCTTTAAATTTGCTTGTTCAATTCAAATCACAGGATACAAAATAGACTTAACACTAAATAAAGATACTTCTATTTCATAATAAAATAAATATGTGTAAAGTATAAAAAAGTAAAACCTTTTCAATGAACAAGGGAAAATGTGCAGACTAGTGACATTTAAAATTCTGTGCTTTCATCACTCAGATGTAAAGCATTAACCACTAGTCCTGAGGTGGATTCTTTTTTAGACAAGCAACTCTGAGTCATCTTCTCAGCCCAGACCGAGCCTCTTCCCAGTTTGTAGATCCAGTGATGCGTGTATTCTTTACTAAGTACCTAGATATTTCAATCTTCAGCTCTCCACAACCTTCTCTGCACTGCTTGCATGATGTCAGCAGTTTACAGTCTAGGAAAATAATTTGACACCAAAGAAAAAATCCATGTCCCCAGAGAGGGCCAAGTTATTTATAAAACATGACATATATTCTACGCCTATTCCCATTTTATGTTGCACAAAAATCATTATATATTTTTATGTGACAATTTATTCTAATTTCATGTAAGTGCAAAACTTTTATATATTAAAATATTTAGATGGTATTACGCTATGGTCCATATTCTCTTTCCTTGAGTTATCCACTCCACTGTTACGGACACCTATGATACAGTGAGGAACGTCTAGCTGGTCATTCCGCTTCCTGGTTCCATTCGGATCCTTCCTACTCTGCGTGCAAGCCAAAGGCCGTGGCTGGGTCACAGCCGAATGCTCTTTGTGCTTGCCTTTTTTCTTGCCTTTAATTACGGTGGTGGGCACTTGTAATTGTGTGAATCATTTCGGTGCTGCTTTAGGAGTTTGGATTGAATTTAAGGACTTTATCCTTGGATTAGATTAAATTTAAAGGGGTTGTAAAGGTTTGTTTTTTTATATTCTAAATAGGTTGCTTTAAAGGGGAGTTCCACCCACAATTTCACTTTTTAAATATAAATACCCCTGTAATACACAAGCTTAATGTATTCTAGTAAAGTTAGTCTGTAAACTAAGGTCCGTTTTGTTAGGTTGTTACAGCGTTTAGATTTATAATCTAGTTTATAATCTAGAAATAGACCAGAAATAGAAATAGAAATAGACCGTGGCCATCTTAAGTGTGGGCATCATGAAGCCAGACTGTATGACTTCCTGGATTTCAGCTTTGCATATCTCGCACATGCTCAGTGCTGCACAAGCAATGTAATAGGTTCAGTCGGGTTTGCAAGGACTACTGGGAAACATGCCTATCCCAGAAACCCTTGCTAATAGCCATGTGACTTAATAGCCTAGGCTAATAAGGAGGAGGACGTAATGAAGGACTACAAAATAAAGGTATTTACAAGCAACAAAACAAATAAAAATTGTCCATTCTGAACACTATGAGATTAGGGCATGCAGCACAGACAAACATAAAAAAATGGGTGGAACTCCACTTTAAGCTAGTGCATGGTTGGTTCACTTACCTTTTCCTTCAATTTCCCTTCTAAATGTTTTTTTTCTTTGTTTTCTTTGTCTGAATTTCTCACTTCCTGTTCCTCCTCAGTAAGTTCAGTAAGCTGTTCCAAATTACTTTCCACCGCTCGGATGATGGTGGAAAGCTTACTGAGGAGAAACAGGAAGTGAGAAATTCAAACAAAGAAAAAAAACATTTAGGGCCAATATGCAAGCCGTCGTTTCTATGTGGTCGTATCCATAGATGCGACAGAAAACGGGCCAATCGGCAGAGTCTCGTCGTAGCGCATAATTTCGCTGGCGCACAGTCGGGCGCCTATTCCGATTTCGGCAAATATGTCAAATGAGGGAGATTTCCCGATAAACGGATTAGCTACGCCGGCTACATGCGCCGCGCGTATCTCGTCCGCAAAAGTTATTTCTACCCGAAAACGGATTGCTATCTTTACTCCAGACGGCCATGCGCCGCGCGTAGGTCAGCAGGAGAGCAGCTACACAACCGCTGCTTTACTTTACTCCAGATAAGAGCTAGCTGAGCACCCCCACTTAGGACACGACACCTCCCCCACTTCCATGCTTGTCTGTCAACTTTTACAGCCATGGAGGAAGACATCATAGGTCTCCATAGCCGAGATGACGGCTGACTGCTCCTGGCCTTTAGAGTTCAGCTTTCTCCTGTGTGTTTGCGGGGAACGGGAGCAGCCATCTCAGAACAAAAGTAACTTCACTGCGGGGGGGGGGAACAGGATATACTTTAGTGCCGGAATGGCGCATCTACGGGCGCATTTAAACGCCCAACGGAACGCATTGCGATGACGTTTCCCGTGAAGTGGTGCCGACGGAAGTTGTGAGCATGCGCACAAGGGGGCCGAGTAAAGCCTCACTTACTGCGCATGCTCCGTGGATGATGCGCTGAACGTAAGCCTCTGCGCTGGGCTCCGCCCATCATTTACATATGATCACACCCACTTCCACTTGCGTCGGGTTAGGCCAGCGCATTATCGTTACTCTGGCGCAAGTTTACGCGCAACTGCTATGTGAATAACAGTACTTGCGCCGAAAGTGTCGGCGGAGTAACGTAAATGAGAAACGTTACTCCAAAGTAAAGAAGCGCCCATGTACCTGAATCTGGCCCTTAGAAGGGAAATCGAAGGAAAAGGTAAGTGAACCAACAATGCACTAGCTTAAAGGAACCAATTTAGAAAATAAAAGACGAACCTTTACAACCCCTTTAAAGCGGAGGTTCACCCTAATTTTTGAGTTCATGGCAATAAAACAGCATTGCATTGAAAAGAACAACTACGTTTTTTGTTTTCTCTTTAGCCTTACCCCTTTTCTTCAAGGCTTTCTGTCCTGTCAATCACCTTCCACCGCGGGGGAATGGGCGTGTGTTTTGATTTTCCCCCGACGGCGCTATGTCTCCTGGGACTCAGTCCTCACAATCCCAGGAGACACGCTCTGCTGTGTTAGCGTGAGATTTCGCCGTTGATCATCCTCGGGACCTATGCAGAAATCAGACCCGCGTCACTTCCGGTGCTCGTACGTCAGAGCACAGCTGATCGCGGGTCCACGGTGCATGCGCAGATGCTTTTTTCGGTCCTTGAAACTGATAGACTCGGGTGGGCGGGCGGAGGCGGAGCAACATTCTGAATGACATTATCGCCAGCACCGCCTCCAGCCCTGTCCCTAACAGACACTAGCCTGCTGCTGAGAGCGGAGGAGGGGAGGACATTGTATATAGAGTGTGGGGGACTCGTGTCTACTGTATACATTGTATCCTCTATGGGAGGAGCTGCCTCCCATAGAGCACCGAGCATGAGCACCGGAAGTGACGCGGGTCCGATTACTGGGACAGCATTCACCGCATCCCGGATGTCTAGGCAGGTGGGCTTCAGGAGTGCCCACACTAAAGATGGAAACGTCCATCGCTGTATTTTATAAAACATCGTTTTGGATAAAATGGGGACACATGTGGCTGCAAGAACGGGAGAGGTGAGTGTAAGTTTACATATACAAACCGTGCACGAATGACAGGAAAAAAAAAAAATGTTTTTCCCGCAGAACCGCCGCTTTAAGGACTTTAATTGAATCTGTTTGCTCAGTAGCAGCCTATAGATCTTTCTGGTTGGACATTATCGATTTAAGATATGGGCTCATATATAATGATTTTTGTGCAATAGTACTTCATGTGCTAATTATTTTTTATGTCATTCTGTATATGCCATTTTTTGGTTAATGTGGCTGTATTTACCTTTGTTTTTTAATGGATATGTTTTTTAATTGATATGTGTTTATCCCACTTTAAGCTGCTGCCTATATCTTGTTAATAGTCTAGCGTGGTTTTTCTTTCCTATTCCCATTTTATGCCAAGATTAGAAAAAGATTTGGCTTGAGTTGGGTTTTAAACATTTTTCTCTACATCAGCCTTTCACATACTTTTTTTTTTTTTCGTTTTCTTTTTGTTCTCTCAGGGAACCCCCATTTATTAATTATTGTATCTACAAATCATGAAACCTTAGTGTTTGCATTAAGATATTAACCACTTAAGGACCGCCTTCCGCACATTTACGTCGGCAGAATGGCACGGCTGGGCACATCAACGTATAAATACGTTGATTTTTGTACCCAGCCGTGGGTCGCGGGCACGTTCCCGCGACCCAGTCCGAAGCTCCGGGACCGCGAGACTCGCGGACCCGATCACCGCTGGAGTGCGGCAATCGGTCCCCGGAGCTGAAGAACGGGGAGAGCCGCGTGTACACACGGCTTCCCCGTGCTTCACTGTGGCCGCAGCATCATTCACGTCATCCCTGTTATAGGGGGACGTGATCGATGACATCACACCTACAGCCACACCCCCCTACAGTTGTAAACACACACATAGGTCACACATCCCCTACAGCGCCCCCTTGTGGTTAACTCCCAAACTGCAACTGTCATTTTCACAGTAAAACAATGCAATTTAAATGCATTTTTTGCTGTGAAAATGACAATTGTCCCAAAAATGTGTCAAAATTGTCCGAAGTGTCCGCCATAATGTCGCAGTCACGAAAAAAAATCGAATCTGATCGCCGCTATTAGTAGTAAAAAAAAATATTTTTTTTATGAAAATGCAATAAAACTATCTCTTATTTTCTAAACGCTATAAATTTTGCAAAAACCAACCGATAAACGCTTTTTGCGATTTTTTTTACCAAAAAATAGGTAGAAGAATACGTATCGGCCTAAACTGAGGAAAAAAATAAAATTATATATATATTTGGGGGGATATTTATTATATAGCAAGAAGTAAAAAATATTGCAATTTTTTTCAAAATTGTCGCTCTATTTTTGTGTTATAGCGCAAAAAATAAAAACCGCAGAGGTTATCAAATACCACCAAAAGAAAATCTCTATTTTGTTGGGGAAAAAAAGGGACGCCAATTTTGTTTGGGAGCCACGTCGCACGACCGCGCAATTGTCAGTTAAAACGACGCAGTGCCGAATCGCAAAAAGGGGCCTGGTCCTTTGGCAGCATTTTGGTCCGGGTCTTAAGTGGTTAAGAAAGAAAGAAATAAAAGGTTAAGGCATGTGGTATACTTAGTATATATAGTACTTATAGTATATTTGACCCCTGAATTATAATATTTTTAATAATGATAAAGAAATGTATCAAATGGTAATAATAGCTATACAAGAAATGCAGACAATTGTAGCATTCCCCTCACATTGTTGGTCAGTGAATAGGATTCTTTAAACTGATGGTCTATAGAAGAACAGACTCATTTCACTAGTGCTCAATTGGAAGAGAAAACCCCTGTTGAAGATGGCTGAAACGATAATTGCTATCAGTGGTTATGTTTTGAGAAACGTCTCATTGCTCCAGGAACCCCTAGCAACCTCTGGAGGAATCCTACACTAACAAAAAGTAAGAGAAAAAACTATGTGATACAAATATATTCACTGTATATACACACACTGGGGTAGATTCATGTAGAGATCCGACGGTGTATCTACTGATACACCGTCGTATCTGTGTGATCCGACGCTCGGATCTATGCGGCTGATTCCTCGAATCAGGTTCCGCATAGATCTCCCTTAGAGCCGACAGGTGTAAGTGAGTTACACTGTCGGATCTTAGGCTGAAATCTCCCGCCGTCCGCTAGGTGGCGCTTCAGTTATTATACGCAACGAATATGCAAATGAGGAGAACCGCCGATTCAGAATCGAATGCCCGGCCGTCGTTTTTTTTTTTTACGTCGTTTGCGTTCGGCTTTTTCCGGCGGATCGTTACCCCTGCTATATGCGGGGTAAGTGCGGCGGATCCTATGTTAAGTATGGACGTCGTTCCCGCGTCGAGTTTTGAATTTTTTACGTCATTTACGTAAGTCGTTCGGGAATACGGCCATACGTTAATAGCGTTAACGACGAAAACAATGACGTGCTTGCGACGTCATTTAAAGCAATGCACGCTGGGAAATTTAGCCGCCGGCGCATGCGCAGTACGATCGGCGCGGGGACGTGCATGATTTAAATAGTATACTCCCCCTTGCCGTGGAATTTGCATTCCGCCGGGGGATTTACGATCTGCCAGGGCTACTTACGAGGCAAGTGCTTTCTGAATACAGCACTTGCCTCAAAAACTGGCGCAGGCGGATCGTAAAAAAAGATAGATCACGCGGATCAAAAGATCCGCTGATCTACATGAATCTACCCCACTGTCACTACTATTGGTCTTATTTAATCACTTACGGACCTTAAGGGTGTTTTTCAGATTTGGTGTTTGCAAGACTCAGGCCGCGTACACACGACCGGTTTCCTCGGCAGAATTCAGCAAGAAACTCGATGGGAGACGTATTCTGCCGAGGAAACTGGTCGTGTGTACACTTTTCGCCAAGAAACCCGTCGAGGAACTCGTCGAGCCAAAAAGAGAGCATGTTCTCTATTTCCTCGATGGGCAATGAGAAAATTTGGCTTGACGAGTTTTTTGACTGCCGAACAAGGAACTCGACGAGGAAAACGATGTGTTTCGCCCGACGAGTTTTTCGGTCGTGTGTACGCGGCCTAAAACAGTTTTTTCTGCTAAAAATTACCTAAAACCCCCAAACATTATATATATTTTTTTTCTAACACCCGAGAGAATAAAATGGCGGTCATTGCAATACTTTTTGTCACACCGTATTCGCGCAGCGGTCTTACAAGCGCATTTTTTTTGGAAAAAATTCACTTTTTTTAATTACAAAATAAGACAACAATAAATTTGGCCCAATTTTTTTATATATTGTGAAAGATAATGTTACGCCAATGAAAATGATACCCAACATGTCACGCTCGTAGCATGGCGTCAAGGGCAAGTAGCTATGACTTGATATATCAACACTCTCAAATTTTGCTGAACAGGCTGATATACACTAAGGTCTAACCTCCAAACTAGGGATCTGTTGGAGCTGAACATGAGTGCTTACAAAAGTCCCTGCACAAAATGACATTTCTAAAGGAAAAAATTAATTCAATACTACTCACGGCTACAATGAATTGCCGGGTCCTGGCAATACAGATAAAAGTCATTGAAAAATAACAGCATGGGTTCCCCCCTTAGTCCATTACCAGGCCCTTTGGTTCTGGTATGAATATTAAAGGGAAACCCCAACCAAAATTAAAAATAAAAAGGGAGGGGTCCCCCCAAATTTCATATAAGGCCCTTTAGGTCTGGTATGGATATTAAGGGGAACCCTTCACCATTGTTATAAAAAAAATTGCGTGGGGTTCCCCCCAAAAATCCATACCAGACCTGAAGATTTTAAGGGGAACCCCGCACCAAAATAAAAAAAATAGTGTGGGGTTCCCCCCAAAAATCCATACCAGATCCTTATCTGAGCACGCAACCTGGCAGGCCGCAGGAAAAGAGGGGGGACGTGAACCATATCAGGCTACATTCCCTCAACATGGGGAAGATGTCCCCATGTTGATGGGGACAAGGGCCTCATCCCCACAACCCTTGCTTGGTGGTTGTGGGGGTCTGCGGGCGGGAGGCTTATCGGAATCTAATAGCCCCCTTTAACAAAGGGGAACTCCACATCCCCCTCTATGTGAATTGGTAACGGGGTAAAAAAAAGTGTCAAAATGTTAAAAACCACAGGAGACAGTTTGGAAAAAGGTTCCAACGAAGCACGGGGTTACCCAATGACATGTACGGTGACCCTGCCTCCCTCTGGCGCATTGCGGGGGTTTACTGTGATGCGTCAGAGGGGTGGGGTCACTCGTACAGTAGTTTTAAATAGCTTTTTTTCCTTTAGAAATGTCATTTTGTGCAGGGACTTTTCTAAAAACAGGAAACGTGCTACTTTACAGGCATACTATATACTAAATTTAAAGGAATATTTCACTTTTATTATTTCACTTTAAGCATTATTAAAATCACTGCTCCTGAAAAACTGGCAGTTTTTAACCTTTTTTTGCATTGAAACATGTCCCCTGGGGCAGGACCCGGGTCCACAAACACTTATTATGACAATAACTTGCATATTAGCCTTTAAAATTAGCACTTTAGATTTTTCATATTCGTGTCCCATAGACTTTAACGGTGTTCGCGTGTTCCAACAAATGTTTTGCCTGTTCGCACGTTATGCTGCGAACCGAACCGGGGGGTGTTCGGTTCATCCCTATTCCAAACTAATGGAAAATCAAAAATCAAAAACCTAATATGTTCTGTAACAAAACTGAAGCAAGCTGTAACTAAAACTGAAATATTTCTATGCTTTCTCTCAGTCTGTGTCACACAGACACCCAACATCCCGTACACTGTACATGTGGCAAAGAGCTCTGCAAAGTGTTTCCAGATGCTGTACTATTTTTACAATTTGGTAATCCCAAGAAGCCTCTGCTCAGCACTTTGTCATTCTACAGTAAAATGTTGTTTTACCAAGGGTTTCTGCAGATATTGTATATCCTGTCTCACCTGTGTTTGTGGGAAAGCCCACCAATTCTCCTTACATGTGGGAGAGTTGAAATCTTAGATGTCAGAGTAGGAAAAATGAAGAGAAATTGTTCAAGCAAAACACATATTGCACATTTGTTCATATTCCATCTAGGTGCAGTAATATAATATTTCAAGGCAATTTTTTTTATTATTCCATCTTGGTGCAAAATTCAGATACTAATTATCCACATTCATACATAGGAATACATATAAACTATAAACTGTAAAAGAGCTGTAAACTTTAAGATGGTGCAGTTTATGTATACATGTGGAAGCCATTCCATTTTGCACATGTGTATTTCTACACTTCAGTCAGATGGCTGACAAATAATACGCACAGGCTTAATGTAAACCTACGCCCATTACATCACCTGATTATAATTACACATAGGGCACACAAGCCAGATGTTCCCAAATGTCTGCAGCTAGGAAAAAATGACATCTAGCAAAAAACGCAAACTGCTCTGCCATCTTTCTTTTAAATTTCTGGAGAGTAAAATTATACTATAGCATCTTATAAATGAGCGCAAACTTGCATGATATTGCGCCCTCACAGAATGCGCAAAAAAACGCATGCCATTTGCTGTTAACAGCCTCCCAAGGAAAGCAAGCAGTTAAAGCATGCTTACAAAATGCACGAAGATCAAAGTTTAGGTGCATACTAGAAGCTGCTTTGTGTTTGTCGCACATAGAAAAGCACATTAAAATAAATGGGCTACCCTATGAGTATTGATGCCAACATCCCAGAAAAAGTCTATCCAACAAATTGCATCATGGGTGTATAGAAATTTCTTGGAATCAAATATACTGTAATTCAAAAACAGAAAATATATATGTAGCACTACCCCCAGAGGAGCTGCTAGTTTGTTTTGGGTGGCATGTTACCTTGTGTTCTTCCGCTGTCTAGAGGTATATGGTGAAAGTTGTAGTAACGGAATGTCTTTTCTGTGCTCTTTATTACCCAGCCGGGTAAAAATAATAAAACTTGGTGAAGAATAGAGGTTTAGCGAAAGTGAAGATAGCAGATTCAGGTGTGAGCGATAGGGAAACAGTCCTGCTTCCAACGATACTTTCCTTTTCACCACTCCAGCCTGAGTGGGTGTAGTGCACCTGGACAGGCCTCTCTCACAAGCCTCAGAGAAAGGAAAACACCGCTCCAGGTGGGTCTCATGGACAATTTAGGGAACCTACCAGGAGACCAAGGTGCTGGCAATGCACTAGGCAGGTACGGAAATTTCAAAGAGTATGGACAGCCGCACTCCAATAACTTGAGAAATTGTCTTTATTTTGATAAAAATGTACAGACCATGTACAATAGCATACAGCCAGGGAGGGAACAGCGTAATGACGTGGTAACACGAAACGTACATCGAGGCGCTTGGTCACGCACAGTCACGCACTTCCGGTCCTGCTGGCTCTCTGGATCCAGTAGTTGGAACGCACGCCAGCTTCCCCAGCGTGGAGCCGTCTCCCTTCTATTGCAGCGCTGAACAACCTCAGTGCCGGGGTACAGGCACCAACAGGAGTATGGGGCCATTTGGCGCTGTATGTTTTTGTACTTTTATATTAAAAACAATATTATTCTATGGCGGTCCTCTCTTTTCTCTGTTTTGCTTTATAACATTGAAATCAGGTTGAACCAAGTGACTAAGAGCTACGCAAGAAGTCCTGGGCTTGTGTTATATGCTATTTCTGACCTCTTTTTAAGTAAACAGGTCAACATCATTTGGTAAGGTGCCATCCTTTGAGCACATTGTGAGGTGATCTCGTCTTGGTGGAGGTGGAGACCCTCTTCAGTGGATTGGGAGCATCCTTTGTGCACAAGTAATATTGAGCACCAGCACTTTTGATGGACTTTTTTTGCACAATTATTTAAAATCACACTTATCTGTGATTATTATTCACATAATTAATGTTGGTTTTGATTTATTATCTTGCATTACTCATATGTGTGTCTAGCATTATTTTACTAATTGCAGCACCCTCTAGCTTTCACCTATATCTATTATTTCGTACTATTCATATGTTTGTTTAGCACTATTTTTATTATTTGTAGCGCCCCCTAGCTTTCACCTTTACCCATTATCGTTTCAGTTTACTAATTTTTGGGGAGCAGCTCACTAACATTAATATTTAAATCATTAATTAATATACACGTTATTATTTAATTTATTTAATTCACTACTTATACATTTGGTTGGCGCGAGATTTATACCTCCCAGGGGATTTAACATGCCTACTGTCACAATATGTGTCGCCTGATTACTTCCAGAACCGGTGCTAGTGTAAATTTAGAGGGGGTCAGAGAGTTAAGTAACTCTGACAAGGTTAATTTGTTCAAATTTAAATACCCTGGTTGCATCCAAGATGTCGTATATATATCTCCTAGGTTCAGGATTTATGCCAGTTTTTACCTCTAGGGGGAGTGCTGGGAGTCCTGCTGGGAGGACTTGATGAGTCCAGCTGAATTAGGTGGACTCGATAGGTCCTCTACAAAAACTCCCAGCATGCTAAGAGAGATGCTCCAACCTGGAACCAGACCTGTGTGAATAGTCTGGGGAGTGTTCTTTGTGCTGTGAGACAAACACTGTGTGGCTACTATTACCAAGACTCTAACCAGCAGGGAGTTAGGGACTGGGACAGCACTAGGCTGTACCCAGGTGTTAGGGACACTGATGTGTTTAGTGAGCGGTCAAGTGACCAGGGTTTATTTTTGTATTTCTTTTGTTTCTGTCACATTTATTTTGTATATAGTTCAAATAAAAACCGCACTTTTTTGTTTTCCTCCTACCACCGTCTGCTGTGCCTAATTGTTTTTTGTGTGCTGAACCCGTCCAGAGGGTCACACACACCCGCTGACGGGCTAACCCCCTCACAGTTGGTGTAGAACCAGTGGCAGTATTTTTAAAGGCCAGCATGGAGGAGATACTGAAACAGCTGACTCTAGCAAATGCCAACCAGCAGCAGACAAATGCAACTTTGTAACAGAGCCTTGCATCCCAGCGGCAAGCTCACCAAAAGAGTCTGGAAGCTCAGCTACAAGCCCAGCAGCAATATGAGGCCCGCTTCATAGACCTGTTGCAGAAGCAAGAGCAGAGGCTACAACAACTAATGGAGACTTTAATGCAGTCACGTCCGCAGACCAGTGAGGCAAGTGGTTCCACTAATACCGCATCCTTTGGGGTGAGTCGCTTACCGACAAAAATGACTGAAGAGGATGATCCAGAGGTGTTTTTGACCACATTTGAAAGGACTGCTGAAGGGGAAAAATGGCCCAAGGAGCAGTGTGCTGAACTGGTGGCCCCTCTGTTGACTGAGGAATTGCAGAAAGCTTATATGACTTAGAGCCTGACCAAGCAAAAGACTATGTGGTGCTAAAAACTGAAATATTGACACGGCTGGGTGTCACCCTGGCTGTCTGGGCTCAGTGTGTGTATAACTGTACTTTCCGGCTTGGAAAACCCCCCAGATCTCAAATGTATGATCTCATTTACCTAAGCAGGAAGTGGCTACAGCCAGAGACTTGGTCCGCACTAAAGATTGTGGAACGTGTTGTGATGGATCACTTCCTGAGAGCTCTTCCTACTACCACCCAAAAGTGGGTAAGCCGTGGAGACCCAGACACACCCGATAAGCTTGTGGATCTTGTTGATAGGTACTTGGCTACAGAGAACCTGACTGCCTCTTCCAGAGACTCACATACTTTCCACCCTGAGACCAGACCATCCCCAGTGGCGGGTAAGATGTTTCCAAGGGGTGAAGGTGGAGAGAGTGAGAGGATGGGAGTTCTCCCTAGTGTCTGGCGAGAACAGCCCGGGAAGGCCTCAAGAGGCAGCAAAAAGGATTGTTTGCTACCGCTGCTGGCAAGAGGGACACATTGCAGCACATTGCCCGGTTTTGGATGAACCCATGCAATGCGACTTTTTAAGGGACAGACGTCAGTTGCTGTTTGCGAAAGTCGCATGCACTGCTATTCGGGGTACTGAGAAACATTTATGCAAAATGTGTATTAATGGAAGAAATGCTGTTGTGTTGCTAGATTCAGGTAGTCTGGTGACACTGATAAAAGCTGAATTAGTTACTACAGATGTCTCTGGAAATAATAAGGTAGCTGTTATTTGTGTGCATGGGGACACCAAAGAGTATCCTGTGACTACAGTGTGTTTTGTGACCTCCAAAGGTACCCTCTCTCATCAGGTGGGGTTAGTGTCTCACTTACCACATGATGCCATTGTGGGAAGGGATTTTCCAAAGTTCTGGGAACTGTGAGATTATCCTGAGCCCCCCCACTGGTGCCTCAACATACCAGGAATCTGATGAGAGTGGTGAGGACTCTCCAAAATTCCCCTTGTGGGTATTGGCAGGGGAGACTCAAGAAACTGGGGAGGAGCCAACACCCTCAGACGAAAACATACCATCTGTAGAGTTTTCTGATCTCGAGGTTCACAGGGAAAACTTTGCCACCGAACAGTTAAAAGACCTCACCCTAATAAAGGCTCAGGAAAACGTAGTGAAAGTAGATAGCGAGTTATTGAACCAAGGTACGACCTGCACTTACCCGTACTTCATCATGAAAAGGGATCTACTCTATCGGGTGGCTCAAAAGGCAGATGAAACCATTGAGCAACTTGTGGTGCCCAAACCTTACAGGAAGTTGGTGTTAGGCCGCGTACACACGATCAAACTTGTCTGCTGAAACTGGTCCGCAGACCAGTTTCAGCGGACATATCCGACCATGTGTACGGGCTAGCAGACAGGTTTTTCCAGCAGACAAGTTTTAAAGCATGCTTTAAAACTTGTCTGCTGGAAACCCGTCCGTCTGACATGTCCACTGGTTAGTACGCCTAACCTGTAGACAAAAATCCCCCACATGCGTCGAGTGGATTCGATGCTTGCGTGGAAGTATTTTACTTCCTGGTTTGGTGACGTGGCGGCATCAATGTCACCACCACGTCACCGCGCTGTCTGTCCGCGGGGATTTTGGTTTGATGGTGTGTACAACCATCACACCAAAATAGCCCAGCAGACATATCTGATGAAAACGGTCCATCGTTTTCGTTGGATAAGTTTAATCGTGTGTACGCGGCCTTAGAGTTTCAGTACTGGATCCCTCTAGGACCCAGCGCACTCACCTGACACAGCCTTGGCTGGGAAACACTGATTGGCCAGCTCTCCTTTAAAACACCTGGGTCTTCTCCCAATCAGTGCTCGTGATAGAGTTTCTCTTGCTTTCCTTGTGTGACCCAGCCTGACCTATTGATCTGTAAACTTTGTGTATGACCCGGCTTTTTTGACCCTGGTTGTCGCTTCTGATTTGGTACCTTTTGAACTCTGATCTACCCGTGTATGACCCGGCTTGTCTAGACCACGCTTTGCCTGATTCCTGTAAGCAACATCCATTGCAGCGGTGCACTACAAGCACCAGCAACACCAACAACATCCACATCTGCGGTGAACTACAAGTTCCAGGATTCCTGCTCATCTGAACACCTACATAAGCAGTGAACTACAAGTGCCAGCTGTCCCGTTCATCTCAACACCTGCACCCGTGGTGAACTACAAGTCCCAGCTGACCTGCTCATGGTATGTGCTCTTGTTATTGAACTGTTGGCATATTTAGCACACCTGAACTGTTGTCTGCTCCTAGCCTGATATTAAACCTGACATAGAGTCGGCCCATGGGCACATTCTTGGAGGTCATCTGGGGACAGAGAAAACCCGAGAGAGAGAGTGTTGCAGAGATTTTATTGGCCTGGGGTCATGAAGGAAACAAATTATTGTTCCTCCTTCCATGTGTGTCAGAAGTCGGCACCTATGCCACATTTCCGTAACCCGCTAGTACCCCTTGCCATCATTGAGGTTCACTTTGAGAGGATCGCCATGGATTTGGTAGGTCCAATAGTGAAGTCCGCTAGGGGGCATCAGAACATTTTGGTTATATTGGACTATGCCACACATTATCCGGAGGTGATTCCTCTCCGAAATACCTTGGCCAAAACCATAGCCAAAGAGCTATCTCTTGTTTTTAGCCGCGTGGGTGTCAGAGAACCAACTGTGGAAGAGGTAGCAGACCTGTCCTGCACTGACCAACAAGCATTGGCGCGCACACGAGCAACAACTCTGTGAATTCCTTATTCTTTGCTGCGCACGCAATGCGGACGGGACTCCTGGCATCAGTGCCCTATTTAAGGCTTGCTGCAGCAGTGACCAACTGCTCCATGATCTTCAGCCCTGGATGTGATCCTGAGTTCCTTGTTCCTGTTTCCTGGTGTCCCTGTTGACGACTCGGCTTGCCTGACCAGACTTCTCCGTTCATGACCCTTGGCTTGTCTCTCGGCTTATCCTTTTGCCCTGTCCCAGTCTGCTTGTTCCAGTATATGACCTCAGCTTGCCGTCTGACCTGTTCCAATCACTTCCTGATTCCTGTGTATGACTCCTGACTCGGCCCCTGGGTTTTCCTGCCAGTCTACTTCACCTGGTACTTCCGTGGTACCCCTGCCTGACTACGTATCCTGGCATTCAGCTCATCTCCAACATCACTCAGCAAGTCACAGCTGGCAACCCTTGCATCTTTGGGCCGAGCACCCCCTGTGTCACCTCCAGGGGGCGTTCTGCACTTGGTCATATGGGAAGCCCTCTCAGCACTTCGGCCTCTGGTAAGGTACGTGACAGTGGGTATTTGTAAGAAACTGCTTACGGACCAAGGTACACCCTTTATGTCCCAGGTTATGAAAGAACTGTGCAAGTTGTTCAAAGTGACACAATTGCGTACATCTGTGTATCACCCCCAAACAGATGGGTTGGTTGAAAGATTCAACAAAACCCTTAAACAAATGTTAAAGAAGCTGGTGGATAGAGATGGAAAGGATTGAGACTGTCTTATTCCCTATTTAATATTTGCCATTAGGGAGGTACATCAATCCTCACCCTTCGAGTTTCTCTATGGGAGACACCCAAGAGGGCTGTTGGATATCGCCAGGGAAACTTGGAAAAGTGAGAGTTCTCCCCACAGGAGTGTGATTGAGCATGGCGCCCTGATGCAAGATAGAATTGCACAGGTAATGTCATAGAGTAATGGGATACAGAAGACCAGACCCTCATAGATCAATAGACGTCATATGCAGGATGCATTATGCTCAAACAAAGGATAAAATTATGATGGCTGTTCGACAAAATAAAAACATACAATATGAAGGGACACAATTAAAATTTTTCCAGGACTTTAAACATACACTAGACATGAGAAGAGCACTAAAGCCCCTTCTGAAGCAACTTATAAAGAAGAACCTCCAATACAGATGGAAATTTCCATTTCAGTTACAAGTTCAACACAATAACAGTGGCTTTCAGGGACATGGTGGATCTACTGGATTTTTTGGGGACACTCCGGCTCCCTGAAGTAAAATTACCAGACTGGCCCAAGATATATTTTGGAACATTTAATAAACCTTACAGGGGATTTAGGTGTTGGGGAGGTAGGTTGGTGGTTGGGGGGGCTGGGAGGGTAGGGGGTGTTTTAAGGGGAGAGGGATGAGTAGATAGGTGGGTAATACTATGGTACACAATTCAAATATATATACACACAATTATAGTTAATCTAAGATATAACACATATATACACGTATATAATTATTAAAGGGAAAAGAAAAAGGGAAACTATAAACTTTTTTTTTTCATTAGATGGGTAAAGTTTAGAACCTATGGTTCCCTATATCACATGCACTAATATATTAAAATTCATAACACAATTAACACTGAGGATAAAATGGGGTGCCTTTTTTTTCTCTCCTCCCCGACCCCCATTATCTCCTATAGTATAATTGTGGAGGTAGCTATAATAATATTGTCAAGGGATCAATATGGTGTTTTGAAAGTGAAAAGGGAGGATTATAAACATATAAGAATGGAAAATAGAACTAGGGTAAAGGAGGAAAAATAATACTAGAAATAAAATACTGTCTAACAATTTCTTTTAAAGTGTTGAAAAGTGGCATGTAGAGTTTTGATGGGCAGCAGATCAGATAACAGCAGTTCCGGTTCCCCTTTCAGTAGAGATCTTACTAATACTGTAGTAAGACAGACTTTATTGAAGTAAATATAGATTTAATAGTGAGTGAGTGGATTTGTGTTGAGAGGGATAGGGGATTTGAGTGGTGAGTGAGTGAATACGTTATTTTTTTTTCTCTCTCTTCGTACCTCCAACATGGAGCGGGGGGGGGGGTTACATTTTGTTCTTTCAATGCAAGAGGCCTTAATCTCCCTTAAAAAGATTTTGAGTTTATTAAACAAAAGATTGGAATTATCTTGTTTCAAGAAACACACTTTCATTCAGACCACATTGCTAAAATAAATAATACAAATTATAATACATGGATTCATGACACATTTACTTATTCTACGGGCTCTTTCATACAAACGTTCCATTTTTTCTTCCCATTCAGTTCAGTTCAGTTCCTTTTTTTGGAAAAAAGGATGCGGATGTAAATTTTGACATCCGTTTTCATGTCCGCGAACATCCATTTTACATCCGTAAATGTTCATTTTACATCCGTGAACGTCCGTTTTTTCTATCAGCAGATGTCTGTTTTTCATCTTTTTCTATTTCTTTTTCTTCAGTTTCTAATCCGCCTTTCATCCTTTTTTTATCTAATCTCCCATGAGACTTTGCTCTTCCCCAGCATGCATTGTGTTTCACATGGTATATTTGGGTAAAAACGGATGTCAGCGAATCGGATGACATACCCTATCAAATATTATGAACAAATTAGGACTGGGATAAAAGCTTTTGTGGACGCAATGGAAAAAGCGGAAGGAACAATTATTATGGGTGGAGATTTTAATTACATAATGGATGCATAAATAGATTCTACAAGTACCGTATTTTTCAGACCATAAGACGCACCTAGGTTTTAGAGGAGAAAAATATGAAAAAAAATTCTGACCCAAATGTGTACTGAAATATTTAATAAAATGTGGTCCCTAAAGTGGGTGGCTAGGCTGGCACCTGGTCAGTGTTACCATGATATCCATTTACCAAGTACTGTAAAGTAGCCTTTTTCCGTTTATAGCAGTGTACTATAGGCTATACAGATGCTGTATGCTGTTTACAGATGCTTTGGGATTTGTAAGGTAGCGACCAATGAGGGCTCACTATATTGGTCAGCTGACTCAGCAACAGGAGAATAGGCAGAGTGCACATAATGACGCTGTGTGGGCATACCTCCGCGCACTGGACCTGCTGCAAAGCTTCCTGGGGGTTTCTCTACGTAGGCCGCCCGCCCCCTTCCCTTGCTGTTTGATACGCTGAATGGTAGCGGTACATGCCGCTGTGAAAAATACGGAATCCCGCCGTGGACCAATCTGATCCCATGTGCCCACAGATTGAGCCGGCTGCCTGCAATCTGCCTTCAATCTGCGGATGTGTTCAATCCCCGGTATGTTAAATGGTGTGACGGGGGGGGGCTGTCCATTCAGTATTCGGACCATAAAATGCAGGGAAATTTTAGGGGGGAAAAAGTGCGTCTCATGGTCCGAAAAATACGGTACTCATTCCTATAGAAAAAAGAATCAGTTGAAAGAGTTTAAATAATTATTGGGAAAATATTAAATGATGGATATATGGAGGGCTCAACATCAGACCGAAAAAAATGACTCCTATTATTCAAATATACATCTCATATCATAGAATAGATTAAATTAATAGATTATTTTTTTATTAACCAATCTGGTCTGATGATGACTCCACTCCATTAACAGATATAGGAAATATAGGATATATCTGGAACTTGGGATAATAGAATATAAAAAGCCTTTAGGAGTATGGAGATTAAATAGCAATTTAATTAAAAATCAAGAATGTGAAAAAGGTATTCGACAAGCAATAAGAGAATTTTTACAAATTCATGAAACAGATACCTCAATTAATTGTGTGCTGTGGGGATTGTTCATCAAACATGGATCAAGATTGAAATAGGTAAAAGAACAGAAAAAATCAAAATGTATACATAAACAAAATCGCATATCATTAGAAACAATGGGCCAGATTCACAGAGCCATTACGCCTGTCTAACTGGTGTTAGACTGGAGTAATTTCAAATTACGCGCGTTTTCTAGCTAGTCGGAAACCTAAAACCATGAATAGACGGCTGCGGGCTTCAATTCGACTGGATTACGTGTTAGTACGCCTTCGGCTCTACGCTGCAATAAAATTGCAGCCACTGGGTGGACTTCCCGTCGTTTTCCGCGTCGGGGTATGCAAATGAGCTTTTGCCGGCGATCCCTGAAATTACGATCTTCATTCGCAATCTCTTACGTCATCTTTTTTTTGCATAACACTATACCAGCTTTTTGCTGGTCTAATATTAGACAGCCCATGTTAAGTATGGCCGTCGTTCCCACGTCAAATTTCTACGTTTTCCGACGTCTTTTATTATTTTTTACGTAAGTCGTCCGGGAATAGGAATGTTCGTGAACGACGCTACTCAAACAACGAATGACGTAACGACGTGATTTTGCGCAATGCACGGCGGGAATTTTCTGAACGGAGCATGCGCAGTTCGATCGCGGCAGGGACGCGCTTAATTTAAATGCTTCACGCCCCCTAATCGCGTATTTCGATTACGCGGCGAGAAATAGAGTACGCCGCCGTAGCGTACGGGCAAAAATCTACCAGGATTCGGTGTAGAGCCTGGTGAAATACGGCAGCGTAGAGTATTTTGATTACACAGCGCAATATTAAGTGTATCTGAATCTGGCCCAATAATTCTAAAAGATAAATGAATGGAATTACAATCTATGTTGGATGAGGAATCTCTTTGGCTGAGGGACAAAAATAAAGTACAGTCGTATCAATATGGAAAAAAAACAGGGAAAATATTAGCTAGAACAATAAAAAAAACAGCAACCCTTGACCTCTATAGTAAAAATCTTTAAAAAAACAGGTGATGAACTTAATGATCCTATAGAAATATCCAAAACCTTTCACACATATTATTCTAAATTATATAATATAAATATACAACAAAAAAAAGAAAAGGAAAAAAAGGGGAAGGAAATGTGTCAATATATCAAGGAAACTGCCTTCCTACATTTTCTAAAGAAATTATAGAAGAGTTAGAAAAAGATATCTCAACAGAAAAAAATCCAACAAGCTATTTTCGAACTGGTCCCAGACAAAAGCCCAGGACAAGATGGATATACTTCTAGATTTTTTAAGGTATTTCAGGATATAATTAAAGCTATCTTAAAAAAGGGCACATAATTCCATATCAAAAACGCAAGTATTTGCACCACAAAGTATAGAAGCCCGTATTACATTAATCCCTAAGCTGGAAAAAGACCATACTCTATGTAATAACTACCGACCAATTTCCCTTACAAATATAGATATAAAATTGTAGTCAAACATTGACACCTATTTTACCTAGACATATAAATTTAGATCAAACTGGTTTCACGAAGGGAAGAGAAACTAGGGATAACATCATAAAAACATGTGCATTGGCAGACTATGCCCAGAAAGCCATCATCCCAGCATGTCTTTTATCAATTGACACTGAGAAAGGGTTTGACAGAGTGGGATGGTGGTTTTTAGAAGAAACATTAGCCCAACTAGGAATGGGCCCTAAAGTGCTTGGTAGGATTGTCGCATTGTATACTAAACCAAGGGCTAAAATAAGAACACATGGTATGTTATCTGAGAATATAGAAATATCAAATGGTACTTGGCAGGGTTGTCCCTTATCCCCATTATTATATATCATGGTAATGGAACATCTTATTACAGCAATAAAGAAAAATAAAGATATTCAATGGATAAACATTAAAGGTAAAGAATATACAACAGTAGAATATGCAGATGATTTATTAATATACATTACTAACCCAATTATAACAATCACAAATTTAATACAAGAATTTAAACGATTCAGGGAATTAAGTAATTTTAGAGTTAATTATGATAAATCAGAGATGTTAAATACTGTATATCACTAACAGAAAAAACACATACTTTTGCAAAAAGATTTCCAACTTAATGGCAGAAAGAAGCAATTAAATATTTGGGAATATATATTCTAGGTAATCTAAATAATTAGCAGGACTTGAATTATAATTTGTGAATCCAAAAAAGCTATAAAATTACTTAAAAATATGATAAAATAACATATTATTGATTGGGAAGAATTTATATAGTGAAAATGGATATTTTACCAAAATTATTATACATTTTTCAAGCAAAACCTTTGGTTGTCTCAAAAAAAATAATGATACAATTAAGAAAGATATAAATCGCACTACCTCAAACACCCTTCTTGACGGACACAAGCGTATGCCAGTGGGTGATCTAAAATAATATAAGTGAAAGGCTGGCTGCTATGTCAGAAGCGACCTGTAGTGGCCACTAGAGTGCAGCATGCAGCAACCTCAAAATCCCACACCTGTGATGGTGATGGTGATTTACAAGTGAAAACAAAAAACAAACGAAAAACACTTGGATCAAAAGGCATTAGCTAAATATGAACTTTGGCTATGAATGAGTTAATAGTCCAAAATAATAACAGCAGAAAGTCCATTGGATGCAAGGTAGTATGTCAAACACCCATGCATCTGTGCCACATTACAGATTGGTTGTAAACGTGTCCAAAGGAAAACGTGATATCTCCTCCACCAAGCTTATAAATTGGCCCCTTACCGAATTCCCACGATCCCTTATTATAGGAGATCAGAAACAGCATGTAATAGGTCCCAATCTCACAGTTTCGGATATGCGGTCCTGTTGGATCTCGTTGTTCAAAAAAAAAATTCAGCAGTATCATTGCCCACCATGTAAGAAACAGTGACAGCTCCACATGCGTTAAATGTATAGAAATGTATTTAAAAAGTAAAAATTGCACTTACAGTTATGCAGTTTAAAATTTGCCTTGAATCTAATGTGCCGGCCGGTACACACAACTCTCAGGCACCCATCCACTGGGGGAATGTCAGGAGCTTCTTGGGTGACGACAGCACGCCGCTCACCCTACATCCGTTTCGTTAAAAAAAACATACTTCTTCCAGGGGCCAATTAAGAAAAGCAATAGGAGGTTTTGTCTGGGCCCAAAAAAAAAAACTTGAATAAAAAGAGAGATTTTAATTAGAACTAAAAAAGGTCTTGCAGTACCTGACTTTTTCAGATATTTGCATGCAGCATCATTGACTAGAATTATATACTGGCATCATAATATAGAAAATAAACGATGGGTTAATTTAGAAGAAGATATTATAGGAATACAACTCAAATCTCTTCCATGGATAAAACCTCATCTAAGACCTGAAAAAAAGACTCAAATATGGGATGAAGTATTAAAAAAGGAAAACACTGCACTATGATTGGACCTATGACCCCGCTATTCTCCAATCCAGAATTCCCGGCAGCTTTAGGAGTCACAACTTTTTTTAAATGGATTCAATTGGAAAATGCAAGGTTGGTGGTACAAATCCTAATGGATAGTAAACTTCCAAAGCTGCAGGATATGGGACCTGAATACAAAAATAAATGGTTACAATACCATCAACTAAGCACATATATTGAATCAAAAATACAATTATTTTCAATAAACAGGCCAGCAACTAAGTTTGACATATTTTTAATAGAAGAACAAAAACCTATAAAAAAAATTGTATAAGGTATATGATCTATTACTCCCCTCTGGATCCCTTAGAGAACTAACAGGCATGAAAAAATGGGAGAAGTAAATAGGAAGACCAATATCAGAAATAGAATGGAAGAAAGCATTCTCAATGATACATTAAACATTGATAGCGATTAAACATCAGGAAAAAAGGAAAGCCAAAGCAGGAAGATTGCCAGCAAAATTAGTGGGGCCCTCCCTAATTGTGTCTGTACAGGTAAAGGTGTTTATACCAGGGCACTGTTAGATACGGGGGCTCAAGTCACTTTACTTTACTGAGACTTCTATGATAAACATTTGTAGCATATTACCCTAAGCAACCTTGAAGAGCTGGAAATTTGGGGAATTGAGAATGACAAATTTCCGTATGATGGATACTGTATAGTCCCATAAAAATCTCCTTTGAGCTGGCAGCCACAGGGAAGATGGAAACATTCGACACACTGGCTGTGGTGTATAATGAAAAAAATAGAATACGGCGTCAATAACATAAATAATGATCACAGCAAGTGCAGCTTCAAAATTAGTGAATAACTAATAAACAGTGAAGAAAATAATACAAGGGTGCAACAAGTGGAGAATAATGTCCATATAGTGACCAATTAATAAATAAAAAGTTCAAATAAATGCAGATGTAAAAATAGCAATGGAATGCTGTGTTCCAGATTTATACTCCAACCACCATGCTTTCAGAAAGTTATTTAAAGATCCTTCCTTACAATGGCTGACACGTTAGAATTTTTACTAAATCTACCAGGTATGATTGGAGGATTGGAATACACAGTTTTATTATGAGGAGCCATCTCTGTTGAATTTACTGGGAATTAATCCTGTTTGGGAGAGGTCGCAATAGGAAGATCTTTAACCACTTCAGCCCGGACCATATTGCTGGTCAAAGACCAGAGCACTTTTTGCAATTCGGCACTGCATCGCTTTAACTGACAATTGTGCGGTCGTGCCACGTGGCTCCCATACAAAATTGGCGTCCTTTTTTTCCCACAAATAAAGCTTTCTTTTGGTGGTATTTGATCACCTCTGCAGTTTTTAGTTTTTGAGCTATAAACAAAAATAGAGCGACAATTTTGAAAAAAAATAATATTTTTTACTTTTTGCTGTAATAAATATCCCCAAAAATATATAATATTTTTCCTCAGTTTAGGTCCGACGGACCGTTTCAGCAGACAAATTCGATCGTGTGTACGGGCGAACAGACAGATTTTTCCAGCAGACAAATTTTAAAGCATGCTTTAAAATCTGTCTGCTGAAACCGGTCCGTCTGACATGTCCGCTGGTTAGTACACTAACCAGCGGACATATCTGTCCGCACATGCGTTGAATGGATTTGACGCATGCGTGGAAGTATTTTACTTCCTGGAGTGGTGACGTGGCGTCGTCAACGTCACCGCCACGTCACCGCGCTGTCTGCCGGCGGGGATTTTAGTTTGATCGTTTGTACACGATCAAACCAACATATCCCAGGAGACAAATCCGATCGAAACGGTCTGTCAGACCGATTTGATCGGATTTGTTTAGTCGTGTGTACGCGGCCTAAGAGAGCAATTTGCTGAGACTGAGCATGGCCTAGATCAGAGACCAAAGATCATGATGAAATGATGGTCCATATTGGGGTTTTGATACTATTCCTAAAGGTTTGTAGCTAACTACGTGAAGATTGCCAGACCCCTTGAGTTGTTACAAGTGGTTTTTGGGCAAGGAAGAAGGCAAGATGAAAGTGAAGATGCCGGAAAGAATAGGGAAAAAAGGAATTCATCAGAGAACAGTGGACTCGTGTGAGGAGGCTTATCAGTGTTTAAAGGAGGAGTCTTTACAGAAGCCTGGGTTTTGGCCTATGCTGACCCATCTAAGCCCTATGAGCTCCATGTGGATGCTAGGCTAGATGGGTTGGGGGAGTCTTTTACCAAGAACAAGGTGGTGGACCAGTGGCATATCCCCTCTGTAAAGAACTACCCAGTTCACAAATTGGAGTTCTTGGCCTTGAAGAGAGTGGTAGTTGACAAACTGAAGGATTATTTATATGGGGCCAAGTTTGCAGTGAAGACAGACAATAATCCTTTGACCTACCTTCTGACTTCTGCTAAGCTGGATGCCACTGGACATCAATGGTTAACTGTACTGGCTAGATTCCAGTTCAGTTTGAAGTATCGCCCTGGAACTAGCAACACTATCCTGTAGGCCTCATTGGCAAATAGAAGAATTCAGAGAATGAACTTTTGTGCCTACAGAAGGAGTGCAAGCTTTATGCAGAGGCCTGGTCCAATTGCTGAAAGGAACTGTAGGAGTTCCTTCTTCTCGAGTGCCTGAGTTGTACTGTGGGTTGACACAAGTGCGAGGTGAGTGTCTTCCTCAGGCTTTAAAAAAGAGATATAAAAACCGATTAAGAGCAGGATCTCCAATGCCACTTAGTCCTCAAAGCTCTGGCTAAGCAAGATCCAGTGATGCTGTTGAAGAGTACTTTAGCCAGTGCTAAGATATTACACAGAGAGAGGATTAGAGAGCAGCTGAGAGACGGTCTGTTGTATAGGAGGGGCCCTACTGAGGAGTCAGAGGAAACATGGCAACTTTTCCTTCCTGAAAAAACATTGCGCATTAGTTTTGGTAGCTCTGCACGATGAACATGGACATCTGGGCATAGAAAGGACTTTCCCCTTAGTCAGAGATATGTTCTATTGGCCTGATATGGGAAGAAAGATAGAGAGCTATTGTTGTTCCTGTTTACCCTGCATTCCAAAAAAACTATCCCAGTGCGAGCTGCTACCATGGGACATCTGCAGAGTCAGGGGCCCATAGAGCTGGTGGATATTAAAGAGGTGGTTCACCCTAAATATAAGCCCTCCCATGTGATCCAGCATACTGGCGTCAGCGCCAGTATGCTGTTTTTTTTTTTTAAATCCATCACTTACTGTATTATGGTGAATTTTAATCTCTTACCCCCGTGGAGGACGGCGCCAGTATAGCGCGTCACATCTTACGGAAATACCCGATAAGGACTCGGGTAATCTCGGCGAAAATGCGGCGCCTGTGCACAGACCTAGGAGCTGACTGCGCAGGCGCCGTATTTCTCCGAGTCCTACGGCTATGGCACGTCACGCCCTCCGAAAAACGCCGAAATAGGACTCGGAGAAATACGGCGCCTGCGCAGTCAGCTCCTAGGTCTGTGCGCAGGCGCCGCATTTTCGCCGAGATTACCCGAGTCCTTATCGGGTATTTTCGTAAGATGTGACGCTCTATACTAGAGCCGTCCACCGCGGGGGAAAGAAATTAAAATTCACCGTAATACAGTAAGTGATGGATTTAAAAAAAAAAAAAAACAGCATACTTGCGCTGATGCCAGTATGCTGGATCACATGGGAGAGCTTATATTTAGGGTGAACCTCCGCTTTAACTTCCTGTGCCTGGAACCTGATACAGGTGGAAAAAGTAATATTTTTGTGGTGACTGACCATTTCAATCGATATGCCCAGGCTTACACTACCAAAGATCAACAGGCTACTACTTTGGCAATGGTCCTTGTATAAAAGTTCTTCATTAATTATGGGATACTTGTCAAGGAAGAGACTCATACATCAGTTGCAAGCTGCTGGACATCAAAAAGTCCAGAACGACACCGTACCATCCTCAGAGAGACCCCAACCTGAAAGGTTCAATCAGACTTTACTGAACATGTTGGGAACTTTACACACTGAAAAGAAACAACATTGGGGAAATTATATTGCTACAGTTGTACATGCATATAACAGTATAGTAAGTGGTGAGACTGGATATTCGCCATACAGAATATTGTGAAAGAAGCTTGACTCCCAATTGATCTAGTTTTTGGAACATCTGCAGATGATACTTTAATTTTCCGTAGGGCAGGGGTGTCAAACTCAATTTCATCGTGGGCCACATCAGCATTATGATTCCCCTTAAAAGGGCCTGTTGTATCTGTAAGATTAGATGTCCAGCACATCCCCTCCGCTTACATTAGATGTCAAGTGCCACCCTACCATTAGAGGTTGAGTCTCCCACTCTCCCTTACATCACAGCACACCTCCTTTCCTTATGCTGCTGCTGGGAAGAAGCTGGATGCATTGCTTGAAAGCAGAAAGTACGGGTCAGGAATAGGACCAAGGGAGGGCTGGATTTGGCTGATAAATTTTGAAGCAAGCTTATGAGAAAGCCATAGAACATGCTGCCACATGAGAAATGAGAAATATGAAGAATTTTGGTCTCAAGGTGAAAGTGCAAGATTTACAGCCAGGGGGCTGCTAAAGAACTTGGGTGTGCTGGGAAAACATAAATTGGCTGACCACTGGAGGCCTCAACTATATGTCATCTGTAGTGTTGGTCACGAATATTCGCATTGCGAATATTCGCTACGAATATTGCATATTCGAGTATTCGCGAATAACTTGAATATCGCGGCGAATATTCGCTATTTCGAATATTCGTATTTTTTCAAATTTCGCAATCAAATTTTGCAATCAATTTCGCATTCGCACTAGCGAAATTTCGCATTAGCGAAATTTCGCAATTTTTTTTTTTTTATAAAATATAGCGAATATTCGTAAATATCGAATATTCGTGATATTTTATCCAAAAAAAAAATAGCGAAATTTCACATTAGCGAAATTTCGCATTGGCGAAATTTCGCAATTTTTATTTTTTTTTATAAAATATCACGAATATTCGATATTAAAAGTCACACAAAAAAAAATAGCGAAATTTCGCAATTTTATTTTTTTTATAAAATATCACGAATATTCGTTATTAACTAATATTCGCGAATATTCTTTGAAATATTCGCGAAATATCGCGAAATCAAATATGGCGTATTCCGCTCATCACTAGTCATCTGTAAGCAGCTTCCAGGATTACCAGTTTACCAAATCAAACCTGAAGGGTGGCTAGGGCATCTTAAAATGTGGCATCGTAATAATCTGCTTCCTTTATCAGATGCTGTTTGGGTGCCTCCTGTTCCTCCTCCACCACCCTTGGAACTGAGTCCACTTAGAACTCATTCTCATCAAAGACTTCCTATTCAACCTGTGTTGCCAGCACAAGAAGAGAGTGAGGATGAGGACAGCCTTGCTGGTTGTGGCTCTCAGCTGTTGACTAGTGATGTCGCAAACATAAAATTTTGCGTTCGCGAACGGCGAACGCGAACTTCCGCAAATGTTCGCGAACGGGCGAACCGGGCGAACCGCCATAGACTTCAATGGGCAGGCGAATTTTAAAACCCACAGGGACTCTTTCTGGCCACAATAGTGATGGAAAAGTTGTTTCAAGGGGACTAGCACCTGGACTGTGGCATGTCGGAGGGGGATCCATGGCAAAACTCACGTAGTTGACGCAGAGTCGGGTTTTAATCCATAAAGTGCATAAATCACCTAACATTCCTAAAATGTTTGGAATAACGTGCTTTAAAACATCAGATATGATGTTGTATCGATCAGGTAGTGTAAGGGTTAGGGTTAGGGTTAGTGTTACAGACAGGGTTAGGGTTAGGGTTACAAACAGGGTTATGGTTAGGGTTACAGGATAGTTACTATGCGTGGAAGCTACTGTGACACCAGATATGAGTGGCACTGTGCACTGGCAGAAGTTGGCAGAGTAGACACTGTAGGCCTGACACACACGCCTGCAGACAACTAACTGCTATTCTATTGCAGTCAAAATAGATTTTTTTTATGTTATCTACTGTGCCACCAGATATATGAGTGGTGGCACTGGACAAGTGGGCACAGTATACGCTGTGAGCCTGACACACGCTGGCAGACAACTGACTACTATTCTCTATTGCAGTCAAAATTTTGTTTTTTTTATGTTATCTACTGTGCCACCAGATATATGAGTGGTGGCACTGGGCAAGTGGGCACAGTATACGCTGTGAGCCTGACACAAATGCGCTGGCAGGCAGATTACAGGAAAAAAAAGCAGACTGGTGTTCTAGCCCTATACATGCTGTCAGTATATTAGGAAGAGCGGATCTAGTCTAGCTAAACTCAACAGAGTGTATAAATATATATACAACACGTGGGATGCATATATATCCTCACTGTAACTCTAACAGACTAACCTGCCTGCTCTATCTAACTCCAAAAAATTACACTCTCTCTCTCTCTCTCTCTGTCTCTCACTGTAAACCACCGCAACACACATTAGATTACAGAGGAAAAAAAGAAAAGCAGACTGATGGAATAGCCCTAAAAAAGGCTTTTTGGGGTGCTGTCAGGACGCTATCCTTACAGTAGAGATCAGATGAGTCTTTCAGGACTGGAGTGGACACTGAATACACTGGCCTAGCTATCGATTTCCCTATTACAGTAAATCAGCAGCAGCTACACTGTCCCTCCTCTCACTAAGACTACCGCTTCATAATGAATCTAAAATGGATGCTGTCCAGGAGGTGGGAGGGTCAGGGAGGGAGGGTATGCTGCTGATTGGCTAGAATGTGTCTGCTGACTGTGAGGTACAGGGTCAAAGTTTGCTCAATGATGATGAATAGGGGACGGATCGAACATCGCATATGTTTGCCTGCGGCGGCGAGCGCGAACAAGCGTTGTTCGCCGGGAACTGTTCGCCGGCGAACCGTTCTGTACATCTCTACTGTTGACACTGAAACAGGAATCAAAAATTGGACTAGAGAAAGAATGTCAACGAAATAGGTGAAAAAGTCACCTGACCAGGGAATGAATACTTCATCGCCGCCTAGGAGAATAGATGCTCTTGAAACTGGAGGTGCTGGACCCATTCTGAATTTATCTGAAGGAGATTTGATTAGTTTTACCAATGGAGATTTACACGTAGTAGAGTCAAGAAGTCACACGGAGAAGGAGCCGTCATTGTTAGAGGAAGAAGAAGGTGAAAGCAATGTACTAAACTTCAATGCTGTTGATGAGGCTGGTCTTACCATTCTTAAATCGGGTCTCTCTACTCCATGCCCAGACATTTTGTCAGTAACTCATGACCTTACTCCTATGAAAAGTCCTGAGAGGAACTTTACTCTTGTGGAAAGTCCTGAGAGGAACTCTACTCCTGTAAAAAGTCCTGATTTTTTTTCACCAAAGTCAGAAGCTCATTCTCCTGTCAGATTGAGGAGAAATATACACCCTCCTAGAAGACTCACCTATGATACGCTGGAAAAGAACTCTGATAAGTTGATACCTACTATTCAAAGGCCAGTCCCCACACAGCCGCCCTTTGGCTGTATGATGTTGAACTACAATTACCAGCTGGATGATGGAGAAGAGCAGACCACTGGGAGAGGAGGAAGGGATTGAGTCCTGGCATGCTCTCTTGGGACCTACGTGGATCTGTATGCAGGGAAATATGTGATAGTGTAAGCTGTGAGTTATCCAGTGGATATCTGAAGGGACATCTGCAGACAGCTCCCTGTGGCTGTTCGGCAGTAGCCTGGAGGCCACTCCTTTTCCATCCATCCTGCAGTGGTATCAGGTTTGGTGAGTCGTGTAGTGGTGTGGTGGAGGCCGGATGTCATCCCTTGAGACACGATCCTGAGAGATCACCTTCATCATCATCATCATCATTATCTCCTGTTCCAGTATGGAATATAGACATCATTGTCTTCTCACCCATTATTATCTCTAGCTCAAGGATCTATACTAAAACATCATATACATTATGTAAACACACAGATCCAGATCCTGTCAGGAAGAGGAGATCAATGGTGTGTTCCTTGTACATAGGGCCACCGATCAGTCACCTACCCCAGTCAGTCCCCTACCCCCACAGTTAGAATCACTCCCTAGAACACACATTTAACCCCTTGATCACCCCCTAGTGTTAACCCCTTCCCTACTAGTCACATTTACACAGTAATCAATGCATTTTATAGTACTGATCGCTGTATAAATGTCAGTGGTCCCAAAAATGTGTCAAAGGTGTCCGATATGTCCGTTGCAATGTCACAGTCCCAATAAAAATCGCAGATCACCGACATTACTAGTAAAAAATAAAAATCCCCTATTTTGTAGACACTATGGGCCAGATTCAGGAACAGTTAGGCTGGCGGATCCAGTGATCCGCCAGCCTAACTGCCAGCCTAACTGTGACTTTGAGCCGGCGTTTCTGTTTTCTGTAACCAGAAAACAAGAAACGCCGGGTTGAAGCTCCGATGCGAGCAGCGTAACTGAGTTTCGCCATCGCATCGTTACTTCAACTTAAAAATGGCGCCGGGGGCGTTCCCGCCGATTTACGCTCAAAAAATATGTTAATGAGCGGAAATCGGCAATTCACGATCGAATTCCGGCGCGACGCAATGACGGTACGACGTTTCCGGACGGGATACGCGGCGCATAGATATACCTACATGGGGTTGGAGTATCCTATGTTAGGTATAGGCGTCGTCATCGCGTCGGGAAAAAAAAAATCACGTCGCTTGCGTAAAAAGTTCATGAATGGGAATGTGACGTCATTGACGTTCATTCACAGAATTTGGAGCATGCGCACGGGGATGTTTGGACACTCGACGCATGCGCAGTACGTTGGCGGCGGGATCGCGCTTAGTTAGAATACTACACGCCCCGTACCCGCCCAATTTGAATTCCGCCGGCTCATTTGCGATGCGCTGCCGCAACTTTAGGAGCAAGTGCTTCCTGAATAACAGCACTTGCTCCTAAAATTTCAGCAGCGTAACGCAAATGAGATGCGTTACTCCAGAGCAAAGATGCTCTGCTCTACCTGAATCTGGCCCTATATCTTTTGCACAAACCAATCAATATACGCTTATTGCGTATTAGAATACTAATCTGCATTTTTTTTTTAAGTGATGTAGCGCTGATATTCTCCTATATCTGATGTGTGTTTGCACACTTTCATAAAACGTCTATGGACATTGCTATGTTTGAGTATTTGGAGCCATCTAGTGGCCAAATACTGGTAGTGTAGATATTTTGAGTTTTCCTGAAAGAAGCACAAGAGAGAGGAAGTGACTGTTGTTTAGGAGGAGGAGGCTTTTTCAGCAGGAAGTTTGATCAGCTACCCAGGAACACCTTCTTGAGCAGTGCATGCTGGGTAGGAGATAAAAGGAGCCGGAGCAGCCATTTTAGTTCTCTTGGAATCGTGTGGTCTGCCTGAGAGGACCTGAGGGGAGACGGTGGCCAGATTAGAGAGACCCAGAGACACTCATCTGAGCATCGGAGGATGGGGTTCACCCAGCGGAGCTGAACAGAGTGATTGGCCCAGCTGACGGAGAAGCAAGTTGCAGTCCCTGGACTAAAGTTACCACACGGAGCCTCTATCCAGTGGGTGAGCGGGTCACGGCCCACATGCAGTTAGACTCATATACAGGCCTCACTGGAAATTATAGTTCCATAAGGGAGCAGAGCAACTGACACTGAGAAGGCTTGAGGCCTATCTACCTTGATGTCTCAAGAAATGTTAAAATAGTTATTACAGCTACACCAGAAGCATGTGGATTACAAATCACAAGGAGCCACTTTAGCTAGCGAAGAAAAGAAGACCCAGGACTAAGTACTTTAAGTGAGATCTCAAGCATAGCTTATAAAGTAGTGGGAGCTCCCAGGTATATATATATATATGTATACTGTTTGTTCAAATTGTTTATATTGAAATCTATTGTGCTGCTGTCTTATGTTGGGATGACAGCACAATTACTGTAATCACTCTTTTGCATATTCTACAGTAAAATATATCTCTGGTTAAGTATCCAGTTGTTGTGGCGTATTGTTTTCTCCCACCAGGTGCAGTCAGTGGATCCTGGGGTTACAATACAGGTATTTTGTACTGTCTTACATTGTATTGTATTGCATTGCATCACAGCTGTGCCAAGGGGATTGAGCCAAGTTAGTGGGGTTTATTGGTAGAGTGCAGGCCCAAATCAAACCAGCAGCTCATTCGGGGGTCAGTGCTACAGTGATATTTATTATAGCAAAAAGTAAAAAATATTGTGTTTTTTTCAAAATTGTCGCTCTTCTTTTGTTTATAGTGCAAAAAATAAAAACCACAGGGTTGTTCAAATACCACCAAAAGAAAGCTCTATTGGTGGGGGGAAAAAAACACAAAAATTCATTTCGGTACAGTTTTGCATGACCGCACAATTGTCATTCAATGTGCGACAGCGCTGAAAACAAAAAATTGGTCTGGGCAGGAAGGGGTTGAAGTGCCCTGTATTGAAGTGGTTAGCTGAAGAACAACCGGATTGCCACACAGCAACACAGGACTACTTTTACCTCCCTCCCTACTTCAGGCATTTGTTTTTTTCTGAAGCTCATACAGCTATCATTTACCAAGAACTCTCTGAAAGAGCAGGTTGAATTTAAATATAGTTCTCTTTGCTAGAAGTTGTACTTGTTAAACGCAGAACAGTAAATATGTGTGAATAAGCAGTAGAGAGGGGTCTAACTGCCATTCCTCTGCTCTCCTGTAGCCTAATTACATGCAGGCATTATATGTACTCGGTTAAGCACAGAGGTTATAGTGTTCACTGTTGAATGTTTGAATTTGATGGGTGATTGTTATTTAGTTATTAATAGCATTCCATATGAAACAATTTAAAGCGTAAACTTAAATGTGCTCTCTGATTTCATTTACTTCCATCTCATTAAGTAAATTTTGCTGATTTAATCAATTCAGCTGTATTTCCTTTTTCTTGCTGTCATTTAAAGTGAAAGGAAAAAAAATCTATGAACCCAGGATGTTAGAGGACTCACAGGGTCAGGGCAACCAGGGGGGTACTGATTCATCTTTGTGACCCTCAAGAGGGCAGCGATACATCTATATTTTTTTATAATTTGCTTTGGATGCACCCTCAAGAACAAGGATGTCGCTTCCACATTATTTGATGTGATTTTGACTGTTTGGATCATATTTCTGCATGTAGATATATATAGTCTTTACAGTATGGTTATGCAGGATCGGGATGGAGAGAAATACACCATTGTGTTGCTTTTACCAACATTATGACCATGGGGTTGAGTTACCAAAGGGAAATCCACTCTGCACTACAAGTGCACTGCAAGTGCAGTCTCTGTAGATCTAGGAAGAGGAAGATCTGAAATGAGGGGAAGCTCTGCTGATTTTATCATCCAATTGTGTGCAAGCTAAAATGCTGTTTTTTATTTTCCTTGCATGTCCCCCTCAGATCTACAGCGACTGCACTTCCAAATGCACCTGTAGTGCAAAGTGGATTTGCCTTTAGTAAATCAACCAATATGTATCTTTGTCTTGTATTGGGAGCCTTAAGGTATATTACAGTTTTTCTCTATTGGTTTGGCTCATTTCTTGAAACAGAAATGACATTCTCAAAACAACATGGACAAATCTCCAAACCACTTGGCAATTGTTCACAACTGAATGGCATTTCTCATTCATTTCATATCAAATTGCAAATGCCTCAGTACATGTCTCAATGTCTCAGTACATTTATCAAATGATTTAGTACAAGTAACCTATATTTAGCACAATTTCCAATTGAATAGATCATGTTGATCCAAACTGATCGTCATTTCTCAGTCTAAATGGTCGTTCTCTCCAAAATGTGTCAGCGTCATTTCATTGTTTAAGTCATCACATGCACAATAGTCTGTTCAATTGTCAAAATTATTCAGGAACACAATACCATGAATACCATATATGAATCTCTTGGAACATTTGATAAAATCATTACAGCAATTGACAGTCAGGTAAAACTAGAACTTGAACGAAGGAGGAGTTGGTCTCAGATGACCAATCAAACAGTATGTTTAGTTACCTGACAGGTACTGTCCATTACTGTATTGTGAATGCTGCCAAACATGTATATATAGAGATTGACCATGCAGGACCAGTACAATGTCTGAACATGGAGGCACATGGCCAAGTAGATGAACACGGGCAACTGCCTGCCCGAGGAAGAGGAAGAGGAAGAGGAGGAGTAAGGGTGCGTGATGGTGGAATAGGGAGAAGAAGCTGAGGAGCACGAAGACACCATGCTGTCCCTAATGAAATTTGGGCGACAATTATAGACCATGTCATCAACCATGCCCTCACAATATATAATGTATAGGACAGGACACTGTGCATAGAGCAACACATATGTTTATTTACTCATTTGCGTATTCATTTAGTGTGTGTGTGTGTGATAGGCCTACAGTATTACAGTATCTTACTTCAGTGGGATGTTACGTATGATACTAACCATGACAAGAAAAATATTGTAGAAAAAAAACTATGGAATAGTATGGAATAGTTTATTTTCTACAATATTGATAATACAGTTTACAGTAGTATTTCAGTATTACAGTAAAAACTGCAGCTTACTGTATGATGCAATTATCATTAAAATCCTTATTTTGAAGAATATAACATACAATACAGTAAGTAAAAGGGTCAAAGAGCTGCAATTACAGTAGTGCCTCCCATGGAAATCTATCTAATAATGTTACTGTAACATTTCAGTAATTTCATAATTTTTCCCCTCCCCTTTCTGTCAAATACCCCCTGTAGTACCTCTGCATAGGGTACATGTACCCCAGGTTTGGATCCACTGGAATACTGGCCAGTAGTATATTGAACTTGTGCAGAACATAGAACATTCCTATGTAGCTGTCTGTAACTGTATTGTATGGGGATGAGGCTGGCTTCAACCTGGCCAAGGGCCAAAGACGTGGCCGTAATTTTATTGGCCACTGGGCCATGGTGGATGTCCCAGGCCAGCGAGGGGGCAATATAACTATGTGTGCTGCCATTTCTGAGAATGGTGTGGCCACTCACATGCCCAGTCTTGGCCCATACAATACAAAGAAGCTTCTCATCTTCTTGGACCGATTTCATTTGGATTTGATCCCAGAAAATGAGAGAGGTCTCATAGGGCCTCACCTACCACAATATATAATTGTATGGGACAATGTGAATTTCCACCGTGGCCCGCTTATCAGGGCCTGGTTCACTGCTCATCCAAGGATGGATATTGTGTTCCTACCACCTTACTCTCCTTTCCTCAATCCTATTGAGGAGTTTTTCTGTGCTTGGAGGTGGAGAGTGTATGAGCATCAGGCTCAAGATCAGAGGTCCCCGTTCCATGCAATAGATGCTGCCTGTGAGAATATTACAGGAGATCAGTGTAGGCGATGGTTGCGACATCTCCCTCGTTTCTTCCCTCAATGCATCGCAAGGGAGGATATACGCTGCAATGTTGATGGGAATCTGTGGCCAGACAGTCAGCAGCGTGTGGATGGGCAGGAGGGTGAGGACAGTACCCAGGAGAGGGAGGGTGAGGACAGCGACCAGTGAAGAGATGTTAGGGCTCTTTCACATGGGTGGCCTGTTCAGGTCCGCCTGCCAGTTTTTTAGGCGGACCTGAATGGGCACCAGTAGCGGCTGGTGATAAAATATTTTGGGGGGGCGCAAACGCCTCAAGGTCCTTACCTGCCCATCCTCTGCTGTCACCGCTCCAAATACCCGAACACATTATACACAGAGCACACACAATACACAGTGCATACACAGAACATACACAGAACACACAGTGCAAATACACAGAACACATCGTGCATATACAGAAAATACCGTCCATACACAGAACATACCGTGCAGACACAGAACATACCGTGCAGACACAGAACACACTGTACATACACAGAACATACCGTGCAGACACAGAACATACTGTACAGAACATGCACAGAACACACAGTACATACACAGAACACACCGTACATACACAGAACATACACAGAACACACTGTACATACACAGAACATACTGTGCAGACACAGAACATACACAGAACCGCTATACATACACAGAACATACCGTGCAGACACAGAACATACACAGAACACACTGTACAGAACATTCACAGAACACACCATACACACAACACACTGTACATTGTATATACATACTGTATAGAGAACACACAGTACATACAATACAGAACACACTGTACATACAATACATACAGAGAACACACAGTACATACAATACAGAACACACTGTACATACAATACATACAGAGAACACACAGTACATACAATACAGTACACACAGTACATACAATACATACAGAGAACACACAGTACATACAATACATACAGAGAACACACAGAACATACAATACATACAGAGCAGCACACTATATACAGAGGGGGGGGAATCCAACAGCACTCACATTAGTTATATTGGCCCCTGAGTCAGTTAGGTGGCGTACACACGGCCGAGGTTCTTGGTAGAAACCAGCGAGAACCTCGCTGGGAGCCGCATTCTGCCGAGAACCTTGGCCGTGTGTACGCTCTCGGCGAGCATCCCGTCGGGAATGCCGTCGAGCCGAAATAGAGAACATGTTCTCTATTTGCTCGACGGCACGTCGGGATGAATGGCTGGTTGCCATTCCCGACGGGCCGGTCGCCGAATCTGACGGCCGGCAGAGAACCTTGACGGGCGGAACGATGTGTTCTGCCCATCGAGATTCTCTGCCGTGTGTACGCGGCTTTAGGATGAATTATCCTGTAAACTGATGGAGTTGGCATGTGCTCACCTCCCCCCACAGACCATGCTCTCTCTCTCTCTCCCATACAGTAATGTTTTGAAACCTCTTCCCTGCCTGAATGTCCGTTTTTTACATATTTTACAGTTTTTCTCTATTGGTTTGGCTCATTTCTTGAAACCGAAATGACATTCTCAAAACTCTAAGATCATTTGGCAAAACAGTCTTACAGTTCAGCACAACACTATTACTCACGTGCAAAAGCTCATATCTTTCCCAAAACTGTTCACTCTTGCTTCAAAACCATATTCCTTTCCAATATAAAAAGTCAGTGCCTCCAAAATGGCAAAGATTCTTCTCAATTGCTTTGGCTCATTTCTTAAAAAAACAGACCAGACATTCTCAGCTCTTTTGGTGCTTTTGCCAAAATAACCTGGATGGTTCGGCACAACACCATGGTTCACCTTCAAAAGTTCATATCTTTCCCAAAACACTTCACTCATGTGTCAAAACTAAATTTCTTTTTCATTTAACTAGTCAGTGCCCCCAAAATGCATCATCCCTTTGGCATTGTATAAGCACTGCAAGTCAAAATGTTTAGATGTTTTATCTCTATGGCAGAGAACCATTGAAATATCCCTCATGTCCACCTTTCAGTCTTAGCCCAGTCCTTCATTGCCAATGATTACTGTACAGTTTTTGTCTAGCTAACTGAATACAATTGTGTATAAAACTGAAAAATAAGAAAAGTTTTTAGGGTAAGAGTAGCCTCCAAGGTTTGACATCACACATTGCACTCATACTGCAAAGGAAAAATTACTTTACAGTATTGTAACCATTATCATTCACACACAAAGTAATCAGTAATGATCCGCCCCGTGAACCTCCACTTGCTCAGCGGGGATCGCTCCATTGATCCCCGCTAAGCCGGCGGATGACAGGGAGGTCCTCGCACACTGTACAGGGACTGCCCTGCCAGCTATCCGCTCTCTCCTATGGGGGGATCGGATGAACATGGACCGTCTGTCCGTGTTCACCCAATCCAATCCGCCAGACAGATGGAAAAGTAGGTTTTTCCTCCGTCACACTTTGGCGGACCGGAGCGGGTCGGATGTCAGTGGGCATGTCACCCCTGACATCCGCAGCTCCATAAAGGAGCACAGAGTGCCCATTCAGGTCCGCCTAAAAAACTGGCAGTTGGACCTGAACAGGCCACCCGTGTGAAAGAGCCCTAACATCTCTTCACTGGTCGCTGTCCTCACCCTCCCTCTCCTGGGTACTGTCCTCACCCTCCTGTCCATCCACACGCTGCTGACTGTCTGGCCACAGATTCCCATCAACATTGCAGCGTATATCCTCCCTTGCGATGCATTGAGGGAAGAAACAAGGGAGATGTCGCAACCATCGCCTACTCTGATCTCCTGTAATATTCTCACAGGGAGCGTCTATTGCATGGAACGGGGACCTCTGATCTTGAGCCTGATGCTCATACACTCTCCACCTCTAAGCGCAGAAAAACTCCTCAATAGGATTGAGGAAAGGAGAGTAAGGTGGTAGGAACACAATATCCATCCTTGGATGAGCAGTGAACCAGGTCCTGATAAGCGGGCCACGGTGGAAATTCACATTGTCCCATACAATTATATATTGTGGTAGGTGAGGCCCTATGAGACCTCTCTCATTTTCTGGGATCAAATCCAAATGAAAGTGGTCCAAGAAGATGAGGAGCTTCTGTGTTTTGTATGGGCCAAGACTGGGCATGTGAGTGGCCACACCATTCTCAGAAATGGCAGCACACATAGTTATAGTGGCCAATAAAATTACGGCCACGTCTTTGGCCCTTGGCCAGGTTGAAGCCAGCCTCATCCCCATACAATACAGTTACAGACAGCTACATAGGAATGTTCTATGTTCTGCACAAGTTCAATATACTACTGGCCAGTATTCCAGTGGATCCAAACCTTGGGTACATGTACCCTATGCAGCGGTACTACAGGGGGTATTTGACAGAAAGGGGAGGGGAAAAATTATGAAATTACTGAAATGTTACAGTAACATTATTAGATAGATTTCCATGGGAGGCACTACTGTAATTGCAGCTCTTTGACCCTTTTACTTACTGCATTGTAGGTTATATTCTTCAAAATAAGGATTATAATGATAATTGCATCATACAGTAAGCTGCAGTTTTTACTGTAATACTGAAATACTACTTTAAACTGTATTATCAATATTGTAGAAAATAAACTATTCCATACTATTCCATAGTTTTTTTTCTACAATATTTTTCTTGTCATGGTTAGTATCATACGTAACATCCCACTGAAGTAAGATACTGTAATACTGTAGGCCTATCACACACACACACACACACTAAATGAATACGCAAATGAGTAAATAAACATATTTGTTGCTCTATGCACAGTGTCCTGTCCTATACATTGATTGTGAGGGCATGGTTGATGACATGGTCTATAATTGTAGCCCAAATTTCATTAGGGACAGCATGGTGTCTTCGTGCTCCTCAGCTCCTTCCCCCTATTCCACCATCACGCACCCTTACTCCTCCTCTTCTTCCTCTTCCTTGGGCAGGCAGTTGCCCGTGTTCATCTACTTGGCCAGGTGCCTCCATGTTCAGACATTGTACTGGTCCTGCATGGTCAATCTCTATATATACATGTTTGGCAGCATTCACAATACAGTAATGGACAGTACCTGTCAGGTAACTAAACATACTGTTTGATTGGTCATCTGAGACCAACTCCTCCTTCGTTCAAGTTCTAGTTTTACCTGACTGTCAATTGCTGTAATGATTTTATCAAATGTTCCAAGAGATTCATATATGGTATTCATGGTATTGTGTTCCTGAATAATTTTGACAATTGAACAGACTATTGTGCATGTGATGACTTAAACAATGAAATGACGCTGACACATTTTGGAGAGAACGACCATTTAGACTGAGAAATGACAATCAGTTTGGATCAACAAAATCTATTCAATTGGAAATTGTGCTAAATGTAGGTTACTTGTACTAAATCATTTGAGAAATGTACTGAGACATTGAGACATGTCCTAAGACATTTGCAATTTGATGAAATGAATGAGAAATGCCATTCAGTTGTGAACAATTGCAAAGTGGTTTGGAGATTTGTCCATGTTGTTTTGAGAATGTCATTTCTGTTTCAAGAAATGAGCCAAACCAATAGAGAAAAACTGTAAAACAACCTGTTGCTGAAACACACCAATCTTCTTATTACAGTGTCCCACACAGCAGCTGCCATGCCATGAGTTACACCTGAAGCAGACTGCCTAAAGGGGAGGAGGGGAGGGGGGGAAGCAGCAGCGTGAGATGCAGACTATACTCTGACTGTCAGATATACAATCTTCTTACTTGAGATTGTTCCTGTAACTGGGAAATAACGGCACTTACTGAAATCCTTGGTCTGTGGAGCAAAGAAACATTCCGATCACCTTGCCTCATGGAAGCCAATAACCCAATACTGTCGGGAACAGAAAGTGAAAGTAGCTGCCCGGAAAAGCACCTCCCAAGCCTTACAGAGGGTGCTAATTGGTCAGATAGCTAGACAGCCAGAAGACTGACCCAATGAGTGCGCTGGGGCTATTCCCTGAGCGCCTCTAATCCACAAAAAACTCTGCAAATGTAGCGTCTCGCTTGCAATTGCGGGATTGCATTGGCATGACGCAGCCTCCCATAGTGCACTGGGGCCGGCGCTCGAGCCCAGTGAATTTAAAGATTTTTTTTTTTTTTTAAAGGGACCTTTTTATTTTTATTTTTACTTTTTTTTTTTTGCCTTTAGCTTAGGGGGGCAGCGCCCATGCGCCCACAATGGACGGGCCGCCACTGATGGGCACTCTGTGCTCCTCTATGGAGCTACGGATGTCAGGGGTGACATGCCCACTGACATCAGACCCGCTCCGGTCCGCCAAAGTGTGACGGAGGAAAAACCTACTTTTCCATCCGTCTGGCGGATTGGATTGGGTGAACACGAACAGACGGTCCGTGTTCATCCGATCCCCCCATAGGAGAGAGCGGATAGCTGGCAGGGCAGTCCCTGTACAGTGTGCGAGGACCTCCCTGTCATCTGCCGGCTTAGCGGGGATCAATGGAGCGATCCCCACTGAGCAAGTGGAGGTTCACGGGGCGGATCATTACTGATCCGCCCCGTGTGAAAGGGGCCTTACAGTAGTTGTGAAACTCGAGCTTTATTTACAGCATTGTAGGCTAAATTTACAGTAATTGTCCTTGTTTTTTGTTTGTGTGTTTATATTTCCATATATTACGCTGTGTACGTTTTCTTTTTAGTCTCATGTATGGAAGTTACTTTGTGTGTGAATGATAATGGTTACAATACTGTAAAGTATTTTTTCCTTGGCAGTATGAGTGCAATGTGTGATGTCAAAACTTGGAGGCTACTCTTACCCTAAAATCTTTTTTTATTTTTCAGTTTTGTACACAATTGTATTCAGTTAGCTAGACAGAAACTGTACAGTAACCATTGTCAATGAAGGACTGGGCTAAGACTGAAAGGCAGACATGAGGGATATTTCAATGGTCCTCCTCTGCCATAGAGATAAAACGTCTAAACATTTTGACTTGCAGTGCTTACACAATGCCAAAGGGATGATGCATTTTGGGGGCACTGACTATTTGAATGAAAAAGAAATTTAGTTTTGACACATGAGTGAACTGTTTTGGGAAAGATATGAACTTTTGAAGGTGAACCATGGTGTTGTGCCGAACCATCCAGGTTATTTTGGCAAAAGCACCAAGAGAGCTGAGAATGTCTGTCTGCTCTGTTTCAAGAAATGAGCCAAAGCAATTGAGAAGAATCTTTGCCATTTTGGAGGCACTGACTCTTTATATGGGAAAGGAATATGGTTTTGAAACATGAGTGAACAGTTTTGGGAAAGATTTGAGCTTTTGCAATTGAGTAATAGTGTTGTGCTGAACTGTAAGACTGTTTTGCCAAATGATCTTAGAGTTTTGAGAATGTCATTTCGGTTTCAAGAAACTAGCCAAAACAATAGAGAAAAACTGTAAGTTGTGATTTAATAGCTTCCTAGCTAATTTGGCTCCTATATTTCTAGACAGAATAATCGTGGTCTTAACACTATAACTGTATACAGTATATGTAGAGTTTTGTATAAGATTTTTTCATTTTTTTTTTTTCATTATTCATATTTAATTAAAAAAATTATGGGCCAGATTCTCAGAGGCGTTACGACGGAGTATCTCAGATACACCGTTGTATCGCCTTTTTTTTTGTCTCGTATCTATGCGAGTGATGCTTAGCATCACTTTTGCATAGATACGCTTCTACATCCGACAAGTGTAATACAATTACACTTTCGGATCGTAGGTGTAATGACAACTCCGGCCACTAGGTGGCCTTTACGTTGTTTTTTCATTTGCATATGCAAATGAAGTAGTACGCCGATTCTCGATCGCTTTTACGCCGCCCCGTCGTCGCGTACGTCGTTTACGAACTCGTAAGGTTACCCCAGCTTCTATGTGGAGTAACCTTACGAGGTCCCGTCGAATGCCGTCGTGTCCCGTCGGACGCCATGTTAAATATGGCGTCGGGTCAGCGTCGGCTTTTTCCGTCGCTTACGTCGTTTTACTAACTCGTTCGCGAATAGGGACTTGCGTAAATGACGCTCACGTCGTTTTGACGTCGGTTTCAACGACACTTCCCGACGTGAGCTGGAGCATGCGCACTGGGCTTTTTCCCCGGCCGGCGCATGCGCAGTTCGTGCGACGCGGGGGCGCGCTTAATTTAAATACAAGCCGCCCCATTTGAATTGCGCGGGTTTACGCTTGGCGATTTACGAGACGCCAACGCAAACTACGGAGCAAGTGCTTAGAGAATAAAGCACTTGCTCTAGTACGCAGCGGCGGCGTAGTGTAAATGGCTTACGCTACGCCGCCGCAAATATATGAGAATCTGGCCCTATATCTTTATATAATTTTTTTCCCATTTTCCATTTTTTTATTCGTTGTTTTTTTGTCATATTATGTATATTTTGGTTATAAGTTTTGTTTCTTGATATTGCACTATATGTTTTTAAAAATCATTATTAGGATATTAGTTGTGCATATCACAGGGTATCATATGTGATGATACTTCGCTTGTCAAATACCTGGGACACTGATTTCATTACCGACACCTGTGTGGGGGAGGAAGCCTTCTATTTAAGGCTTAATGATACAGTTGTCCCTTAGGTTTTGAAGAAGCATGAGTTAAGTGTGAAACGTGTTACCTCTTTGCTGTGTCCTGTGTCCTGGTGCCAGTCTATGTCTATGGTACACAATAAATCGTCATTGGATGAATAGTGGTGTGCAGCCGTATCTTTTTTTTTTCCAATGTGAAAAAGTAAATGAAAAGTAGAATGACGAAAAAAGCAAAACGAAAACAAGAAGGTGAGTAGAAAAAGTGTAGGGCTTTGGTAACTTCCACAATATTACTGTATAATTTTCTTCCTTGTGAAACTAGATCAACAGTTTGTGTCCTTTTTGGATCTTAGCATTTGTCAGTGATTACTGTTTAGCAATGACCTCATTTTAAATGTCTCCTGGCCTGACTAAATTTCAGTATTTTCACCACGGATTCATTTATCTTTAGTTGTGCTGGCAGGTTTAATTCAGCATAAGTTTTTTATAGATTTGATTCACTCTTCCCTGTAACTTCTGTGAAACCAACAGATTATTTTGTGTTTCAAAGAAAACCTCTTGCTCTGATGACAACTCTAAAATGTTTGTTGGATTTCTCCCCTACTTTCTGTCTAATTAACAGTTGCCACCAGGACAAATAAAGGGGTGCATATCTACAGAAAAAATACTGACTTCAATAAAGACTTGACAGATGGTCTAGCCTTTCCACAATATATCTAAAATGAAAAAACGTTTGAATTTCCATGCACATTTTGTCCAAACCAACTTGACGTTTATCGGTATTCCTTTCCACATGCTATAACAGCATAAGGAGAGGAGAGCTCAGGGCCCCCCTGTCCCAAAGTACCCACCCCCCCATTGAGGTCATGTGGCCTGGTACAGTTCGTGGGGGGGGCGCTCACTTGTCACCACTCCCTTTCCTGACCTGCTGGGCTGCGTGCTCGGAAAAGGGTCTGGTATGGATTTTAAGGGAAACCCCCACGCCGAAAAAACAGCGTGGGGGTTTCCCTTAACCACTTAAGGACCCCCGCACGCACATATACGGCCACAACATGGCTCGTACAGGCACAAGGGCGTAAATTTACGTCCCCGCCTTCGTGCGGTTCGGGGGTCCCATCGGGACCCCCTCCGCGACGTGCGGGGGTCCCCCTGGCTCCGGGAGCGATCCGGGGCGAGCGGGCGGATGTCAGTGTTTACCCGCCCCCCCGCGATCGCTCCCAGCCAATGCGCACGCTCCCCCTTTGTGTCACTTCCTCCTCCTGTGTAAACACAGGAAGGGGGAAGTGATGTAATCTCTCATCGCAGCGGTATTTCCAACCGCTGCGATGGGAGAAACACCTCACAGTAAGTGTGCACCAACATTACACTGGCACACACACATAGGCACACTTAACCCCTTGCGATCTGCCCCCCCACCCCCCCTGTCACAGTGTCACTGAATGCAGTGATCTAATCACTGCATTTAGTGTCAGTGTGACAGGCAGTGTAAAATCAGTTAGTGTTAGGTTCAGGATAGCCCCCTCCATCCCCCCTAATAAAGTTTTAACCCCCTGATCACCGCCCTAGTTAACCCTTTCACTCCCTATTGCCAGCGTCACTAAGCGATCATTTTTCTGATCGCTGTATTAGTGTCGCTGTTCCCGCTAGGTAGCTATTTTTTTTATCGCAATTTTTTTTTTTTACTAAAGACATGTGGCTAAATAAATTTTGGCCTAAATGTTTGACTAAAATTTAGTTTATTTGATTTTTTTTTAACAAAAAGTAAAAAATAGTGTTTTTTTTTTCAAAAATGTCGCTCTATTTTTGTATATAGCGCAAAAAATAAAAATCGCAGAGGTGATCAAATACCACCAAAAGAAAGCTCTATTTGTGGGAAGAAAAGGACGCAAATTTTGTTTGGGAGCCACGTCGCACGACCGCGCAATTGTCTGTTAAAGCGACACAGTGCCGAATCGCAAAAACACCTTGGGTCATTTACCAGCGTATTGGTCCGGGTCTTAAGTGGTTAAAATCCATGCCAGACTGAAGGGCCTGGTATGGTCTTGGAAGGGAAAAACAATGCCGTTTTTTTTATTTTGCATGGAGTTCCCCCTAAAGATTCATACCAGACACAGTGCCTGGTATTGTCGCGGATCAAAGTCGGATCCCCGTTCAAGAAGTCTGACGGATGTCGGACTTCAAGTTGCAGGGAAAAGTCGGATCCACAGTCGTTGTGTCATACCAGTGTGAACCCGGCCTAAAACCAAAAAAAAAAAACACTAAAGGAAAAAAAATCAAAAGGTTCCAGCTATTTTTTGCTTAATGTTTTTCTTTTTTCTTTGTACCCTGATGAACAGTTATTCAAAAGCTGAATATGGATAGCGAAGGTTGGACGATATTAAACAATGCCTTGGGAGAGAATGCTACACATATTTATCACATATAATTGTGCTCCAAGCTTGAGACACTGCCAGTAGGGCATCAAGCCAGCATGTATAATTTGAAGGAGCTGAAATGTTTCTTTTGCCACCTTTTGAAAGTGTAGCACATATCCCCATAGGGGCTGCCGGAGTTTTGCCTAAGTTCTTTTCTGTTTGTATTAATTGCTAAAAATTGTTGCCTGGATGGAAACAATGGGGTGTAGGATATTCACAAATGCAGGCTGAGGACACTTCTTGCTTGAGCAGCAATACTGTAAATTCTCTCATCGGAAATAAGCAAGAAGGGTGTTTTAGCACAGTCTGATGTAAAAGTAATATAAAAGAAATATTGAACAAGTTCAGGAGTTAATTGGAAAAGTCACTATCCACAGCTGGAGGCCATGGAGACCGCAGCTCAGTATTTAAGCTCTACTCACAGACCCAAAGAAGAGTTCAAGAGATGGAAGGTCCTGTCCATATCATTGGGTAGCCCAGCAGCCAGTTTGTCCGATGAAAACAGACCGATGGATTGCTTTCATCGGACAAACCGATCGTGTGTGGGCCCCATTGGTTTGTTTTCCATCAGTAAAAAAAAAAAAAATAGAACATGTTTTAACATGTTCACCGCGTTTTGGCATGGTCGGATTTTTGACTGATGGTGTGTAGGCAAGACTGATGAAAGTCAGCTTCATCTGATATCTGATGAAAAAAATCCATCGGATTAGATTAGACATCCGATCGTGTGTACAGGGCTTAACTCTTTGCCCAGGCTTCAGCCTATTTACCCATTCCATGACCTTCTACTGAACACACTCCCTCAGGGACTGGTCGGAGGGTGGTAAATATTCAAGAGGATTTGACTCTCCAAGTTTCTCAACAGAGCTAGAGGGAAACAATGAATCCCACAGCCTCTGGAGCCACAACAGACAAAATCTGACAATCTTACTCCCCTGTGATGCAGAGTAAGCCAAAAACAAAATGTTCATAGTTTCTAACTCGGAGGGTGCTATAAATGTTTTGATTTTTTCTTTCTTTTTTAATTCCAAGGGTGGATTGTTGCATTATTTGGTGTGTGTGCTGTTTGACCCCCAAATGCAAAAAATTATGATGATCCAAGCATCAGGTGAATTTGAAGGTGTGCATCACCCTTTTTGAAAAGTACATTTATCACATACATTCTGAAAGTCTTCTGACCTACACTAAGCTTCTCCTTTACCAACTTCCAATCTTCTTTAAAGGGATTATAAACCCTCACTGTTATTCAGCCTAATGCATTCTATGCATTAAGGTGAAAAACCTTTTGTGCTGCAGCAGACCCTGCCCCCAGACCCCCCTTTTTCTTACCTGAGCCCAATTGTTCCAGCAATGAGAACGAGCACAGCAGCTCCAGCCTCTGTCTCGGGTCTTCATTGGATAGATTGATAGAAACCAAATCTAGTGACAGGGGAGCCGGGGGCAGGGCAGTGGACTCAGAAGCAGGACTTAGGAGCGTGCCTGCACGAGTGTTCCTATGGAAAGTGGTTCTCCGTGGGGGCACTCAAGAAGAGGAACACTGCGGGGGACTCCGGAAAAGAAGGATTGGGGCCACTCTGTGCAAAACTCTTTGCAAAGAGCAGGTAAGTATGACATGTTTGTTATTTAAAATAAAACAAGGCTTTACAATCCCTTTAAATTAGGTACTTTTGAAACCCAACACCCTAGGTATGGGAGGGTGGATGGATGTTAAAGGCTGTATAACATCTTTAACCACTTGTCGACCGCGCTATAGCAAAAATATTGCTACAGCGCGGTCGAGCTACTGTAACACGACGTCCCTGGGACGTCGTCCTTCACTTCCGCGATTGCGCGTCCCCTGGGACGCGCTCGCGGAAGTGTCCGTGCTCGCCGGGTCTAGAAGACCGGGCGCATCACGGATCACGGTAAATTGCCACTGATAGCGGCTGTTTACCACGTGATCGCGCCGTCGAATGACGGCACGATCACTTGTAAACAAACCGGCGTCATTTGATGACGCCGGTTCCTCCCTCTCCTCTCTGTACCGTTCGGTACAGTGTGCGAGGAGAGGGGGGGAGCGGGGTGTCAGCAGCAGCGCTGTGGCTGGATCTGTGACAAATGCAGTCACAGATCCAGCCATCCCTCCATCCATCCCAGCTCTGCAATACCCCAGTACCCTGCAATACCCCAGTACTCAACAATACCCCAATACTCAACAATACCCCAGTACTCAGCAATACCCCAATACTCAGCAATACCCCAATACTCAGCAATACCCCAATACTCAACAATACCCCAGTACTCAACAATACCCCAGTACTCAGCAATACCCCAGTACTCAGCAATAACCCAGTACTCTGCAATAACCCAGTACTCTGCAATACCCTGCCCAATACTCTGCAATACCCTGCCCAATACTCTGCAATACCCCAATACTCTGCAATACCCCAATACTCTGCAATACCCCAATACTCTGCAATCTATTTACTCGGCATAACTTCATCTTTCACATTATGAAAACAAAATGGGCTAACTTTACTGTTTTGTTTTGTTTTAAGCACAAAACATATTTTTTTTTAAAAACACGCGTTCAAAAAATGTCTGCGAAAATACCATGCGAGATAAAAAGTTGTAACGGCCGCCATTGTATTCTCTAGGGTCTTTGCTAAAAAAGCATATATAATGTTTTGGGGTTCTGTGTAATTTTCTAGCAAATAAATGATGATTTTTCCATGTTGGAGAGGAATGTCAGAATTGGTCTGGGTGTTCCAGAACGCCTGATGGCGTTCCCTGCATGTTGGGCCTCTGTATGTGGCCACGCTGTGTAAAAGTCTCACACATGGGGTATCGCCATACTCGGGAGGAATAGCAGAATGTGTTTTGGGGTGTAATTTGTGGTATGCATATGCTGTGTGTGAGAAATAACCTGCTAAAATGACAGAAACAAGTTTTTTTTTTTTTTTTTTTACAGAATTTTCAGTTGTTTTTCTTTTATAGCGCAAAAAATAAAAAACCCAGAAGTGATCAAATACCACCAAAAGAAAGCTCTATTTGTGTGAAAAAAAGGACAAAAATTTCAAATGGGTACAATGTTGTATGACTGAGTAATTGTCATTCAAATTGTGAGAGCACCGAAAGCTGAAAATTGGTCTGGTTAGGAAGAGGGTGTCAGTGGTCAAGTGGTTAAACAGAGTGGGTAAGGGCACACAGTCCTGAAATGTAATAATAATATTCAGTAATTATTCGTCTTCTGGAGAGTTATATATATATTCTAGGGATGAGCTTCGAGTTTGAGTAGAACTCATGTTCGACTCGAACATTGCCTGTTCGCCGAACAGCGAACTATTTGGGGTGTTCGCGGCAAGTTCGTGTGAACTTTAGAACCCTGTTAAAGTCTATGGGACTCGAACATTTGAAATCTAAAGTGCTAATTTTAAAGGCTAATATGCAAGTTATTGTAATAAAAAGTGTTTGGGGACCTGGATCCTGCCCCAGGGGACATGTATCAATGCAAAAAAAAAGTTTTAAAAACTGCAGTTTTTTTTGGCAGCAGTGATTTTAATAATTCCTTTAAGTGAAACAATAAAAGTGAAATATTCCTTGAAATTTTGTACCTAGGGGGGGTGTATAGGATGCCTGTAAAGTAGCGCTTGTTTCCCATGCTTAGAACTGTCCCTGCACAAACTGTCATTTCTGAAGGAAAAAAATAATTTCAAATCACTCGCGGCTATAATGAATTGTCGGCTCCTGGCAATACAGAGAAAAGTCATTCATAAAAAATGTTTATTTGGGGTGGAGTTCCTCTTAAAATCCATACCAGACCTGAAGGATCTGGAATGGATATTTGGGGGAACCCCACATAATTTTTTTTTTTATTTGACGCAGGGTTCCCCTTAATATCCATACTAGACCCTAAGGTGATGGATTTTAAATGACTTTTTTCCTTCAGAAATTACATTTTGTGCAGGGACAGTTCTGAGCACAGGAAACAAGCGCTACTTTAAAGGCATACTATACACCCCACTAGGTATGACATTTAAAGCAATATTTCAATGTTATTGTTTAACTTTAAGCATTATTAAAATCACTGCTCCTGAAAGAACGTCTGTTTTTTTAAACTTTTTTTGCATTGATACATGTCCCCTGGGGCAGGACCCGGGTCCCCAAACACTCCCCTGGGGCAAGACCCGAGTCCCCAAACACTTTTTAGGACAATAACTTGCATATTAGCCTTTAAAATTAGTACTTTCGATTTCAAACGTTCGAGTCCCATAGACTTTAACAGGGTTCTAAAGTTCACACAAACTTTTGGTCTGTTCGCAGGTTCTGGTGCGAACCGAACCCAGGGGTGTTCAACTCATCCCTAATATATTCCATAAGGAGGATTAAGTGAAATGTTTCATACCTATATTAGACATATTTTTAATGTAGTATCAACAACTCTGTGGTCTTAAGATTCAGAAAAACAAGGCAGAATTGTCAGTGTAAAGGCCATGCAATAGTGTGTAGCAGCGGTTGAAACATTCACACAATTTTCTGCTATGTAAGAATAACATTCCCTATATTAAAAAAAAAACTAAAAAACCTTCTTAAAAAGGCATAGCTTATTTTAGATGATGTGTTGCATATTCAGCTGGGAAACAAAGAGTCGTGCTACCAAGTGTTCATGATTAGCAGTGAGCAGCCAATCTGGAAGCTGCAGGAAAAGAACAGCTAGTGAGTCACCATAAAAATATCTAATAGGGTGGGGGAAGTTTTTTTACTACAATGGGGATGGAACATTACTGCTAAAGAAAGCACTGTATATGGGGGCACAAGAAGGGAAACAGAACTCATAAAAAAGACACCCACTGTAAAAAAATTCAAATTACAAATGTTTGTTTCCTTCCTTGTCTATTTCTTTGACTTGAAGGAAAGTACACTGTAACACAGCTTGCAGTATATTCCCTAATGCATGACCTAAGGAGATGATAGGACAGTAAATGTATGCATTGGTAGAAAGAGAAGTGTGTATTTGCACTGCTTGAACTGGATGTCCTATTTATATGACCATCCTCTGGTGCTATGTGAATATATTTCAAAACAAAATTGATGTGCTTTTTTTCCCCACAAATAGAGCTTTCTTAGTAGTATTTGATCACCTCTGTGGTTTTATTTTTTGCACTAAAGCGACAATAAAAAAATAAAAAATAAAGTTTTTTACTTTCTGCTACACATCCAAAACAAAAATGTAAAAATCAAATTTCTTCACCAGTTTAGGCCAATGTGCATTCTGCTACATATTTTTGGTAAAAAAAAAATCCCAATAAGCGTATATCGATTTGTTTGTGCAAAATATAGTGTCTACAAAATTGGGGATAGATTAAAGGACTTTTAATTTTCTTTTATTGTTTTTACTAGTAATGGCGGTAATCTGCAATTTTTAGCAGGAGTGTGACATTAGGGTGGACAAATCACTTTTTTGGGCCAGTGACACCAATACAGTGATCAGTGATAAAAAAAATGCACTGATCCATGTATAAATGACACTGGCTGGGAAGGGGTTAACACTGGGGGGTGATCAAGGGGTTACATAACAGAGATCACAGTTTCTGATTACTAGGAACAGCAATTTAAATGTTATCCCCTGTCAAAACGGGGATCTGCCTTGTTTACATAGGCAGATCCCCGTTCTGCCTCTCTGTACCATGATCTTCTTCTGCTCTGCCTTCTGTCAGGTGGCTTATGCCATCTGCCAGGTGCCTTATGCCTTCTACCAGGCTCCTCTGCTATCTTCTGCTAGCTCTTTTACTAGTTGTGGCCCGGTCTTCTCCATCGTCTTCTTCCCTTGTCTCTTCTTTAGATGTTGACACAATGCTCTCTCCTGCTGTAATGCTGTGTGCTCTGTGCGCAACGACTTATATAGGCATGGGGCGCGGTCACTGGGGGATGTCATCTGGCGACCCCGCCCCGTATGATGTCACAGTCCCATCATGCCCCGGGACTGTGACATCACCCGGTGACCACGCCCCATACCTATATAAGTCGTTGCGCACCGTGCACACGGCATTACAGTGGGAGAGAGCATTGTGTCAACATCGAAAGAAGAGGGAAGAAGATGACGGAGAAGACTGGGCCACCGCTAGTAAAAGAGCTAGCAGAAGATAGCGGAGGAGCCCGGCAGAAGGCACTGGAGAGCAGGAGAAGAACTGGAGAGAGGGAGAAGAGGCAGAAGACCTCCCGAAGTTGGAAGAAGACCCAACCGAAGTCAGAAGAAGACCCTTGGAGCTGCCTAATAAATGTAAAAAAATGTATTGACACTTCTTTCCCCAAGGTGAATGTGTAGGGGTACAATGTACCCCATACTCATTACCATAGGGTGGGGGGCTGGGATCTGGGGACCCCCTTATTAAAGGGGGCTCCCGGATTCCGATAAGCCCCCCACCCGTAGACCCCGACAACCAACGGCCAGGCCCTTGTCCTCATCAACATGGGGACAAGGTGCTTTGGGGTGGGGGGCCGCAGGGCGCCCCCCTGCCACAAAGCACCCATCTCCCATGTTGGGGGCATGCAGCCTGGTATGGTTCAGGAGGGGGGGCGCTTGCTCATCCCCACTCCCCCTTTCCTGACCGGCCGGGCTTTGTGCTCGGATAAGGGGGGACCCCCACGCTGATTTTGGGGGAACCCCATGACGTTTTTTCAACGTAGGAGTTCCCCTGTCTCTTAAGTGCAACACAAAAAAGAAAAACGACTCGACTTACTGAAGTTTAAATTGAGTATATATGTTTTAGTTGCCTTGGTATCAATATAAAGTACCGTTGCTTATAGACATTACACGTGTCACTATGTTTAAATTTCCAACTGAGAAAGGGTGGGGACCACCCTAAACTGTCACCAGTTATTGCCATTTTGTGGGCTATTCCTTTTGTGAAATAAAGAAATCCTTTGTGTGCTGGTACAGGGATAAAGACTGAGGGCCAGATTCACAGAGCGATTACGCCGGCGTTACAGGAGATGCGTGGCGTAAGTCTAATTTTGTGCATGCGTTTCGATGCGCCGCATCCCCAAAACGAGATACGCAAGAAATCTACTTTTTTTGGCCCGGCGTAATTTCGATAGACCGGCGTATCCGTCCACGCAAAACTGCGGTAGACACACCATTGATTTGCTATTCAAATATGCAAATGAGGGAGTTACAGGGATCCACAAAAGAACGTTGGTGCAGCGCAGGCTACGCGCTGTGCGCAACAGCTGCACGTCCTGTCTAAAATTAGACCATATAAAAGGTGGTATAAAATTAGACAATCCGTCTACATGTCAGCTAAAGCAACACTGTTAGTGAGGAGCTGAACAGTCACACTTGCTGGACAACAAACTGTATGCCAAGATGCCAGGGGCATCCTTGCTCATAGCTATACTAATGACTTTAGAGGAGCAAAGAAGGAGGAGGGCACGGAGGAGGGCAGGGAGGAGGGCACGGGAGAGGATATACCGCACATGCATAGACCTCTTTGGCATGAGTGATTCTGAGGTGTATCGCATCTTCAGATTCACCCCTCATGCCATCCTGGAATTAACCATAACCCTGCAGGATGACATCACCAGCCCAACACACCGCTCACATGCAGTGCAGCCACTGGTCAAGGTCATGGCAACACTCCATTTCCTTGCCAGTGGCTCTTTTCAAAGAACAAGTGGAGTGGTGGCTGGGATGTCACAATCCTCCATGAGCAGATCCCTGCAATCCTCAGATGCATGGCCAACCAAATTATCAAACCAACCACTGAGGACCTGCTGCTGAAGGCAATGACAGATTTCTACAGAATTGCTAGATACCCATGCACTGTAGGGGCCATTGATTGCACACATGTGGCACTCCAGCCCCCCCATAAGACAGAGCACATATACTGCAATCGGAAGCATTGGCATTCCATCAACGTAAGGTGATAGTCGATGCCCAAGGCCTCATATGGCACGTCTGTGCCAAACACCCCGGATCCAGCCATGACAGCTACATATACAATCAGAGCCCTATCCCAATGGAATTTGAACAGAACGTGTATGGGGACACCTGGCTGGTTGGTGAGTGACATGGGTGGCAGGCATGACTGTGCATCACAAGGGGCACATGCATGACAAATAACCTCCTGTCTTTTCCTTTACAGGTGACTCTGCATATGCACTTGGACCCCATCTCATGACTCCTATCCGGAACCCCCAAACCCCAGGAGAGGAAAGATACAATGAACCCCATACATAAACACGTGCAGTGGTGGAGCGCACCTTTGGCCTCCTGAAGTCACGTTTCCGATGCCTGGATAAGTCTGGGGGTACCCTGTTGTATTCCCCAAACTTTGTCTGCCAGATCATCGGTGCATGTTGCATGCTGCACAACTTCGCAGTGAGAAAGGGCCTGGAGGAGATGGACATACGTGATGACCTGACCCCTGAACCAGACAATCCCCCCCTAACCGAGGCTACCCCGTCTTCTGAGGGAAGAGCAGCCAGGAGACAGCTCACATTAGGCATCTTTGCACGTTAAACACACACATTAATCATGGCACAATGAGAATGCATGCATGCACACCACTGTGGTCCCTAGCACAGACACATCACATCCTCATCAAATTGGATTAGCACAAGCCCACCATGCAGGACTTGTGAGCAGCAACGCCACGCCACGGCTCCAATTATGTCACTGTACATTCATACACCATTCACACGGACCTGGGGATCACTTCCCCCTGGTCCTGGGGAACCCTTCTCCACCACAAATGAGGGTGACACCCCTTTTCTGGCAGGAATGTCACCCCCACATTCTGAAATCATTCACAACACAAAAAAAAAATTGACCAGCAAAAAAAATAAAAAATTCCAGCAAAAAAAAAATCATGAAAAAAAAAAAAGTCCAGAAAAAGAAAAAAAAAGAGGGAAACCAAATTAATGCCGCTGGCGTGACCCACGCCTGGGGTGCCCACGGCCACGGCTCCTCAGGGGAGACTCATGGGGAGGCGGGCTAATCTGGGGAAGGAGGAGCAGCCCCTGGTCTCTGCCCACCTGGCGGCCTGCCCTCCAAGGCCACGGCAATTCTGGTCAGGCCAGCACTTAGTGATGCCATTGTAAGGAAAGGACAGAGACGCCGTTGGCACGCACACGCGCACATGCGCGCATACCTGGAACGCAGAATAAGTTTTTGACCAATGGCGCGCATTTGCGCGCACATGCGCGCATCCACCAGCCGCAACGGCGCACTTCCGCGCATGCGCGGGTGCGGCGGATGGCGCGCACACGCACGGGGCGTTCCTGACCCTTCCTTCCTATTTAAAGGGCGCTCTGATGACCGGGCGGTGCTGACCGGTCTTCAGTGGTTCCTGTATTCCTGACGCCCGTATCTATCACCAAGATTCCTGTTTGACCACCCGGCTTGTGACCTTGACATTGCTCCTGCTTAACCCTTGTGTACTCCGCTGCCTGCCTGTTAAATGACCCGGACTGTGACCTTTGACCTTGCCTCTGCTCTATCCTTGGTACCTCGCTGCCTGCCTGCTGCCAACCCGGCCATCCTAGACCTCTGCTTCCCAGGCGCCTGCCACGGGTCACCCGGACTTGCTAGGGGCTGGAGTTCCCCTTTATTCAGGCTCTTCGCTCCACACCACCTAGCCCTGTGCCTGCTGCTCATCTAGGGTCTGCTGCCCTCCCTGCATCCAGCGGTACTTCTAGCAAACATCATCTGGCACCCGTGTTCCTCCTACCTGAACGCCTTCTGTTTCACCCTCAGAGGGGTTCCGGGTTGGAGATACAAGGGAGGCCGACCTCTTCACATCAGACTCCTACCAGGTACATGACAGCCGTATTGGCCCAGATAGCCTGGGTGAGGGCCCTCATATCCTGCCCAACGTCTGCTGTAGTAGCCTGCAGTTGGTTTAGGCAGTTTGTAAGAGCCAGGGAGTGGCAGTCCAGGTCCCCAAGCGTATCCTTTATGGAGGACAGGCTCTCCTCCATCTGCACCAAAATCTGGCTGACCTGTCCCAGATGGTGGGTCTGAAGGGCCTAGTCCCTTCTCAGATTGGCGGGCAGAACCTCCCCTGGTCACCCCCCTGGTCTTCTGGGACGACTTCCTGCCTCCAGCTGATGCTTGTGGCCGGGGAGAAGGGGAGCCCTGTTGGAGGAGGAGTGGGAGGGGCTAGCCCTTATGGAGGGCTGGCTGCTGCCAGCCAGAGAGGAAGACTCCTCCAAAAACAACAATCCACTGGCTGACATGACATCCTCCTCCTCCTCAAACTCCTCCTCCTCCAACTCCTCCGAGGACTCCGGCCTTGTCGGGGGTCGTCATCAGGCTGTTGTCCCGGGGATGGTGCGGTCAGGCCAGATGGCCCAGCACCCTCCTGCACATCTGTGGATGACACAAAACATTCACAGGTTAGAGGATCCACACACTTGCCACATATTCCTTTTCCCCCCTCCCCCACACATGCTACCACACCAGATAGAAAAAAAAACCTTACCTGGCATCACGGCTTCATGACTGGAGTCATAGCCAGGCAGGCCCTCCACTTGTTGTCTATTAAAGGTGTGGGCCACCGCACGCTCCTCCACTGTCAGCCTAACAGGGCATGGTGCATGGTGGGCCCCCTCCAGTGCCCCTGGCATGGGCTGCCATTTAGGCAAGCTTCCCACGGACCACACGCCGGAGGTCATTGATTTTCCTTACGATCCCCTCGCGTGTCCGGGTCCCCCCCCCCCCAATGCATTTACCTGGTCAGGAATGTTCTGCAAAATCTCCTTCTTCCTGGCCAGGGTGTTGTTGGCACTCTCCGGGCCATGGAGGAAACGCCCATATTGGGTAAGGGCCCGGGAAATAATTTGTTTCTCCCCCAAAGAAAAATTGCTCTTCCGCTTCCTCTCAGTCATACTCATACAACAACTCTCTCCCAAACGATCACCAAAAATCACTCACAAAAACAAGCAGGAAAAATCAAGCAACAAAACAAACAAACAAAATCTATCAACCCAAAAGTCTCACAACCAGTCACCAAAAAACACTATCAAATATATTCTACAAAACACCAGATCAAACAGTCAACAAATATCACAAAGACAAGTCACAACGCAACAAACAACAGAATAAAAGCACCTTGCTGTGTAGGAAGGGATACAAAGGGATGTACTTTTTCAAAGGAAGTGCGTTTGTGTCTGTCTATTTATGCTGTCTGCGTAGTTCACTAAGTTGCCCGGGTTCACTTCCAATTTCACTAATTGCGCTGTTCCCGAGTTGTGAGCATGCGCACAGAGGTGCTGACCAGGGTCTGCTTCATGTGCGCATGCGCGAGCCGGCCGGCCCTTCATTTGCATGGTGTCACCGCTCATTTCAATGAAACACACCCACGTCCTTCCCAATTTGAATTACTCAGCCTTACGCCTTAAGGGGGTGTTCCAGCCAAAAAATGTGTTTATTAAAAGTCAGCAGCTACAAAAAGTGTAGCTGCTGGCTTTTAATAAACACTCACTTACCTGCTCCTGCGTTCCAGCAATGCGCCGACCGGGGCTCCGCTCCTCTCCCCCCCTCCCCAGTCGGCGTCTCCATCCCGACTGTGGGCACCCAGCCGTGACAGCCTTCGGCTTCACGGCCGGGCACCCACTGCGCATGCGCGAGCCGCACTGCGCATGCGCGCGCGGCACGGCTCGTCGCTGATTGGACAGGCGATGGCCTAGGACCTGTCAGTGTCCTAGGCCATCGCCTACAAGGAGGGGCTGAAATAAGGCGATTACTCCTCTCGCCTTATCAGCCCCTCGGCGGAAGCAGGAAGTGGGACAGGAAGTCCCACTCCTACTGAAGCCCCCACTCCCCCCCAAAAAAAATTACATGCCAAATGTGGCATGTATGGGGGTGAGGAGTGGATTAAGAGGAAGTTCCATTTTTGGGTGGAACTCCTCTTTAAGCAGAAAATAATAATATTTAACACATTCTTAGACCCAGGGGTAAAAAGCTAGTCTCTTTATCAAACACATTCAAATCCAAAAAAGCATTTAAAAATCCTTGGTCTGGCATATTTAAAAGGTTCCAATAGCTGGGTTAACCCCAAGCTAGGAGGGAAAAAATAGGTGGGCACTCAGAAGTGCCAATATCATAGTACACAAGTCCTAGAGACACACTATTAACTACATTAGGAAAAATAACTTATTGCCTTCCCCTATTACATTACTCTTCCTATATAAAGTAAATATAACACAGAGCATCTTTTTTTTCAATTACATTTCTGGTTCCTGGGACCAGTTTATTGATTTTTTTTTTTTATGATTCACATCAGCTGTTACCTGTCATTTGACCTTTAAGACCCGCTTGTTTAGAGGCTTCCGTCGTCTCTATAAGCGGTTTTCACATCATTTGTGAATCTTTGCGTTGTAGATTTATGTATATATTATTTTATTTTTTTCTCACATTATTTCGTCCATTATATTTAATCTGCTTTGAAAGCCCATACAAATATAAGACTGAATAAATCTCCTTCTCCCCCCCCTCACCCCCTACCTCCCCCCCCTCTCGCTCGTGGCTCCAAGGTCTCCTATAAACCTCTTTATCTTCAATAGAATTCTATTGTGTCGCTCGCTTTACTGCTATGTTTATGTTTAATAAGGTCCCAACTCTCATGGTTTTCCTTTAAATGCCTTCACTTGTATCTATTTTTATCTTATCAAAAAGACAACTTTAGACCTTCTACATAAGCCCATGTATTTTTATATGCTTTCCATTTATGCCATTTAACCCGGGAGTCCTTATTTATTTCTGTAAAACTCTCCTTCAACACTTCCATCCTATATGTTGCTTCGACTCCCTCCACCCACTCCCATATCTGCGGGCTATCAGTATCTTGCCATTTTTTTGGAATCTGTTTTTTTGCCGCATTTAGCATGTGTGGGATTAGCGTTTGTTTATATTTTTTTACCCCTTCTTTGCTGCAGTGAAACAGTACTATCCAGGGGTCTTTCTTAATTTCCGTACCTGTAATCTCTTTTATTTGGAGCAATATGGAGTCCCAGTATTTTTGGATTATTGGACAGGACCACCATATATGTGCCATGGTGCCCCTCTCCGAACAACCTCTCCAGCAATCTGCTGATTGTTCTAATTTGTATTTACTGGTTTTCTCCGGTGTCATATACCATCCAGCCAGGCACTTATAGTTCATCTCCGCTGTTTGTGAATCTATGGCGGAAGAGTGGGTCAGACTCATTATCTTTTTGACCGAATTTTCTCCCCTGTCCAAAGCTAACTCCCTTTCCCATCTATCCACTAACTGTTCTGCTCCTCGTGCCCCTATTTTAATTAATATTTTATAAAGCTTAGAAATCGTGCCTTTAGTGTTTTCCGCGGTGCACACCATTTCCAAAGGTGTCAGCTCTGCTCTCGTCCGTAATGGTTGAGAGAGTTGCCGAGCAAAGTGACTTAACTGTGCGTAGTGCCAACTATCTAGCTTCCAGTCCTCCTGTCTGGATTTCAATTCCTCATACGTGTCCAACCCTCCACCCCTTACGATGTCTCCCAAATAAACAGTATCTTTTATAATCCATTTCCCTCCTATATCTTTTTCCCCTGGTGGAAAGTAAGGATTTTCCTTTAAGTTTATTAGTGGAGAATTATATTTACTATTTGTGAGTGCCTGTGTTTTATCCCACATTCTCAGAGTGCTTCTTGTCAGTCCGTATACATTGTGATTCAGTGATCTGTGTCGCGCTGGTATCCATAATATTTTGCTTAATTGTGTCATTTCCTGATCTTTTCCCATGTTTATCTCTAGCCCACTCTACCGCCCTAGATAATACTGCCGCCTTATAATAACTTTTAATGTCCGGGGCCGCTAAACCGCCTGCTAACTTGTCTTGTTTCAGGGTGTTCAAAGATATTCTATGCTTTCTGTTTTTCCAAACAAAATTCATCACTACTAAATTTAATGGGCCAGATTCAGGAACAGTTAGGCTGGCGGATCCAGTGATCCGCCAGCCTAACTGTGACTTTGAGCCGGCGTTTCTGTTTTCTGTAACCAGAAAACAAGAAACGCCGGGTTGAAGCTCCGATGCGAGCAGCGTAACTGAGTTTCGCCATCGCATCGTTACTTCAACTTAAAAATGGCGCCGGGGGCGTTCCCGCCGATTTCCGCTCAAAAAATATGTTAATGAGCGGAAATTGGCAATTCACGATCGCATTCCGGCGCGACGCAGTGACGTTACGACGTTTCCGGACGGGATACGCGGCGCATAGTTATACCTACATGGGGTTGGAATATCCTATGTTAGGTATAGGCGTCGTCATCGCGTCGAAAAAAAAAAAAAAAAACGTTGCTTGCGTAAAACGGTCATGAATGGGAATGTGACGTCATTGACGTTCATTCACAGATTTTGGAGCATGCGCACGGGGATGTTTTGACACTCGACGCATGCGCAGTACGTTGGCGGCGGGATCGCGCTTAGTTAGCATACTACACGCCCCGTACCCGCCCAATTTGAATTCCGCCGGCTCATTTGCGATGCGCTGCCGCAACTTTAGGAGCAAGTGCTTCGTGAATGACAGCACTTGCTCCTAAATTTTCTGCAGCGCAATGCAAATGAGAAGCGTTACTCCAGAGCAAAGATGCTCTGGACTACCTGAATCTGGCCCAATGTTTTCAAATATTGTGAGGGCAACGTAATTGGCAATAACTGAAATTTATATAATATTTTGGGGATGTAAATCATTTTTAGGATATTAATACGTCCCATCCATGAGATGGGTTTATTCATAGTTTTTTTTAATTCGCTTTTTATTTCATTTAACAGTGGTAAGAAATTTATCTTATATATCCTCTTGACCGTACTTGCTAATTTAATCCCTAGATAGTTTAATTCTTTTCTCCATGGAAAGGCACATATCTCTTTGACCAAACCTTCTTCAGTTTTGTTTAAATTTATGTTTAGTATTTCTGATTTGGTCACATTAATCCTAAAGTTGGAAATGGTCCCATATTGTTGTAAGGTCTGAACTAATTTAGGAATGGTTTTCACTGGGTCTCCTACAAAAAACAGGACATCATCCGCAAAGGCTGACAATTTGTGGTCCTCTCCACTCACTCGGATCCCCTTAATATTGGGATCTTTACGGATCGAGGCTAGTAAGGGCTCGAGGGACAGGACAAAAAAGAGGGGACAGGGGACATCCCTGTCTTGTCCCATTCCTCATCTCAAAGGATTCAGAGAGGGTACCGTTGATCTTAATTCTTGCCGTAGGCTGGTAATAGAGTGTTTTGACCCATCTCATAAACCTGTTCCCCAGCCCCACCGCCTCCAGTGTAGCCATCATGAGTCCCCAGTCTACTCTGTCGAACGCTTTCTCGGCATCTACCGACAGAAATAGACTGGGGACTCCATCTCTCTCGATCCTCTGCATCAGAAGCAGAGCCCTAATGACATTGTCCTTTCCTTCTCTATTAGTCACAAACCCTACTTGATCCGGGTGTATTAAGCCCTGCATTACTCCTTTCAGCCGTTCCGCCAGTACTTTAGAAAATAATTTAGTATCTATATTTAAGAGAGATATGGGTCTGTACCCTGAGCAAAGGGAGCTGTCTTTTCCCTCTTTTAAGATAATTGCTATTACCGCAGCTGATGCTTCCTTACTCAATTCATACTTAGTCACCAAATCATTAAAGTAAGCACATAACCTTGGCATTAGAATTTCTGCAAATCTTTTATAGTACAATACCGTAAACCCGTCTGGCCCGGGGCTCTTGTCTACCGCCATGTTTTTTTAGGGCATTTCTAATTTCCTCCATAGTTATAGGTCTTTCTAAATTTAGACTTTCTACTTCATCCACTCTTGGTAATCCTGCTCTATTTAAGTAATCCCCAATTAGAGCCTCCTTCTTTCCTTCCCGTTCTTCTGGGTTTTGAATGTTATACAATTCTCCATAGTATTTTTTAAAAGTTTCTGCTATATCTACGGTTGTATACACTATTTCGCCGTTCTGTTTTTTAATTTTTTCAATGTAATTCCTGGCTTTCTTTTTACGTACCATTCTTGCTAAATATTTACTCGGTTTATTGCCCCATACGTATATCTCTCTGGCGATGTTATTTACATTTTTCCTGGTTGCTTGTTTCATTATCTCTCTTAGTTCGTTTCTCTTTGTAATTAGGTTTAGGTATGTCTCTTTTTGCCCCTGTTCTTTGTGTTTTTGCTCTAAATGGGCTATTTCCTTAAGCAATAAATCTTGTTGCCTATTTCTCTCTTTTTTCCTTCGCGCACCCTCTGATATCAATATACCTCTTATGTATGCCTTATGTGATTCCCACAATGTTGCCTTTGATATCTCTCCTGTATCATTTTCTTTAAAAAATTGTTTTAGTTCTTCTTCCACCCTCTCCCCTCCCCTCTCATCCCGAATCAAGTATTCATTCAGTCGCCAGGGCCTTTGTTTATTTTCTTGATGTGCCATCTCGATGTTCACTGTTATCGGGGCATGGTCCGATATGGACATAATGCCAATTTCGGTTTCAGAGATATAATCTAACAGCCTGTGGTCGACTAATGCATAGTCGATTCTGGAATACGTTCCGTGAGGGGGCGAGAAGAACATATAATCACACCTCTTTGGGTGGAGGGCTCTCCAAGCGTCTACCAACTGACAGTTTACCATTTTCCGTTTGATTTTTTGTATATGGACATTATTCTTTTCCCTCCTCATAAAGGTACTATCCATTTCTGGATTCATAACAAAATTCAGATCTCCCATCAATATCGTATATCCCTCTGCAAAATCTTTTAATTTATCTAATATGCGACCTAAGTATTTAATAGGATGAACATTTGGTGCGTAAACATTCGCGAGGGTATACATAATGTTTCCCACCTCTCCTTTCAGAAATAGATATCTACCTTCTGGATCAGCGATCCTTGCCTTTAGGGAGAAATCTATTGCTCTGGAGAAGCCAATTGCCACCCCTCTGGCACGATTTGTGATTGCATCCCCGTAATACCAAGTGGGATATGTGTGAGAGTACAATTTTATATTAGAGTTCAATGATAGGTGCGATTCCTGGATAAAGGCTATGTCTGTTCTATATTGCTTAATTTCCTCTAAGATCTGTATTCTTTTTTCCTTAGAGTTCAGACCTTTTACATTATAAGATAAGAGCTTTATTTCTACCGATTACATCTATCTATTTCCAATTGTTTTAAGGAGTCCCTAGGAGCCACTTCCCTGTTACCCTTTCCCTCCCCCCCTTCCCCTGCCCCTACCTCCCTCCCTCCTCCCCCCCCTTCCAGGCCCATCCAAGGCCCATGTACCGTGGGGGTCATCGTGCCCCATATCCCACCAGTACTCCTATTGAGGTGTTACTGCCCCGCTCCCCCCTGCCTGGCCCCCCTCCCCTCACACTGGGGCCCGATCTTACCCTGGCAGCTGGGGGTCTTGACCTGGGGGGTCCTTGATCTTCACCCCTCCCCTCCCTCCTCCCCTCCCCCTATTGACGGCTACCCACCACCCCCTTATTCCGCCCAACCCGGAAATTCTATTCTTTGCAAGTCCAGTTTATCACAAAATCCCGGGAGTTCTTCCGGGAATACTAATTTTGCGGAGATGCCCTCTTTCTGAGCTATCAGGCATGCTGGGAATCCCCATTGGTACTTGATCTCATGTATCTTAAGTTGCTCTAAAAGGGGTTTAAGATGTCTCCTCCTCGCTAATGTCTCCCAGGCCAAGTCCGGAAAGATTTGTAGCTCCGTGTCCTCATATATCAGAGATGGTTTCTTCCTCAACTTAGCCCAGACCTCCTCTTTTTCCTCGTAATGTCTGAATCTGATTATAATATCCCTTGGTCTTTCACTCCTATTATCTTTTGGTCTGCCTAAGCGATGAATCCGTTCAATTTTAAGAGGTTTCCCAGCCCTATTGTCCAAGAGGGGGATGATCAGGTTATTCATGATTGCTCTCAAATCTTCTCCCCTTTCTTCCTTTAGAGATCTAATTCTCATATTTTGTCTTCTACTCCTATTTTCCTGGTCCTCTAGCTGATATTGTAAGTTCCTTTGGTTCAATTTTAGAGCCGCATTTTGTTTTTAAATAAGTTAAGCTCTGCAACTTGTTTGCCCATTTCCTTTTCAATCTCTTCCACCCGAGACAGAATGTGTTTTATTTCATCCCTCAAACTGCTTATTTCTGCTTTAATGGAGTTTTCCATTCTTTTTAGCATTCTGTGAAGGGCCTCCATAGTTGGTACTTGTGGATCGGTTCTTGGGTCTTCTATGTGACTTATTTCCTGTTCACCGTCTATAGACACATCCGTGGCTTGTATGTTCGCTCCTCCCCCTGTTTTTTTTATAGTTCCCGCTTTCCCGTTTTTTTTTTCATTTACAGGGCTTTGAGTGTTTCCCCCCTGGGCCATATAGTGTCTTATTGAGCTGGAGTTGGGGTTCTCCTTGGGGGGTTTTGGGGCGGTGCCCCTTGTTGTCTTACTCATCTTGTTTCTGGGTTTAGCTCTAATGCGCTTCCCCAGTTTCAGATTACTTGTCCCCTGGGGTCACTTCCGGGGCCACTGATTGACTATCTTCCGTCTTGTGACTCTACAGGGCTGTCCACTTTATAGTTATCCTTTTCCTTTTCCCCTGGGGCCGAGAGGGTTCTTGATTCACTTTAGGGATGGCCGGAGATTGGGGGGGGGAGGGTATTCACTCAGGGTTTTACCCCGTGGCCCTCCGACCCTTGTCCCAGCCTCTCTTAACCCCAATTTCAGTGAAATCGCGTCCTGTATTACTCGCCTCTTCTAAAGTTTTCCCAGGCCCTGTAGTTTCAAAGACAATTCATGCAATATGATTCTATTCTTAGGCTGTACTCAATAGGCATCTCCGCATTTCCTGGCCCTTAATATCTGTTGGATTTTACTTGTCCTTGTTATATGCCAGAAAGACAAGAAAGACAAAAAATAGGAAAAAAAAAGGGGGGGGGGTAATTTCTCCGTCTCCACTCCCTTCACCTTAGGTCCTCCCTTTGGCTCAATAAACCTCAGTAACCCTCAGTAAATCTCCTGACACACTCCGTAGTTATATCTCTGTTGCCTGGGCAGCATTGTATTTAAACCACTTTAACCACAAAGGAGCAAATCCGCTATTGTTTATCTCTCCTGGTTAATTAAGTCTTATACTTGACATACGTGTTTTACGGATCTTGTTTCAGCGTTATAGACAGTACAATGCAGAAGTATTTCTTGTTTCAGCGTTATTGACAGTACAGTGCAGAAGCATTTCTTGCTTCAGCGTTATTGACAGTACAATGCAAAAATATTTCTTCTTTCAGCGTTATTGACAGCACAATGCTAAGATATGCCTTGTTTTCAGTGTTATTAACAGCACAATGCACCTATATATCAGCATTACCAGACCAAGTTGTAATACATTCTTGTCCCATCTCCATCCATGGAATCACAGTTTCACAATTCTGGAACAATCTTACCGCTTTGTAGACCTCTGGATTTCTGCAGGTGTATATGCTGGCTGTATGCTGGCTGTCTCCTGTCTCCTGTCTCCTGTCTACTCAGTCCACCGTCCGACTAGCATGGGGCAGAAAAGCTCGCTAAATCAGAGAGCCTGAAGACTTTGGCTGGTGTGTGGGTCTGGATGCCGCCACTCACTCGCCGCCCATCCCACCGCCGCCGAGACCTCCGACGGCGAGAGGGCGAAGAATGCACGAGGGGGGGGAGGGGGGGTATACAGAGGGGTTCCCCGGATCCGCCGCTAGCGAGTGGTTATCAGAAAGCCTGCTTTCGAAGCACCGGCGGCTTCTCTCCGAGCCGCTGCTCGCGCATTGAGATCTTCACCACTCGCAGCGGCCAGGTCTCTCTCTCAGGTCGATGACGCGGTCAGTCCCTCCCTCCACAGACGTGCTTCACGTGCAGCACGCCATCCCTCTCCTTTGTGAGCCAGTTTATTGATTTTAAACTCATATTCATAAACCTCCAGAACACCCTCTGCTCCATTATTTGTCCCCAAACTAGCAATATGGGGCAGTGGCTTTACCAGTTCTAAGTTTCTTTTTACGATATTCTACTAGCTGCAAGGATTTATTTATTTATTTTTTAAATGACTATACACCGAACCAATGTTAGTTTTTCATTTTTTTATTAAAAGAAATTGACATTCTTCAAAAAAATGTAAATAAAACTACAGTTAAACTGTTTTCCTGACGCATTCATGGCAGCACACACTGGGTTGTGACTCCGCCCCCACAACCTGACAGGATTGGTTAGCTATAAATTTGAAGGGGAGACGCCCCGCATCATTCTCTTTTTTTATCCTCACCTGACAAGATTGGACGAACAAGCAAGAAGCATGCCTCTTACCGCAAATCGCCCCAACAGGTTCAGCCTCTCCTGTTTGGAAGTCCCTCCTGTACAGTCTCTAAATGAGCTTTATGGTGGGAACCCCGTTCTGGTGGTCTCAGGGGCTCTGGAATTATACTGGCATCTGTAGCAAGCTTTAAAAAAGCTTCAAATCTCGCAGTGGCCCCCACTTTCGCTCTGTCTTTCCTTCCAGTGCAGTGTGTGCTTCCACAAAGGTATTTGTATCATTACATTTACCACCTAAGGTTAGTCCGTTTTTTACCTTTGTCTGCCTGTTGTTTTTTTCTCAGCTCTGCTGAGCCCTGTGGTTTCTCTGACACCCCATATTCTCGGGGTCACCGCTGCGTACCCCTTGGCACTCTGCGCATGCGCGCAGCTCAGTGATGACGCCGCCTGTCTCCTCTGCCCTCTTCCAAAATGGCGCCGGGCGAGCGGGACGCTTCTGCGCATGCGCGCGTCATTAAAAAAAAAAAGGGAAAAAAGAAACAGTCCTATTGCTCTGTAGTTCTGGCTGCCGCACTGCTGCTCTGCTCCACTCAGAGTGAAGATTGCACCAGGTGTGTGCAGGCATGTCCCAGATCAGCCTGGGCTAATTGATTACACACAAAAATAAAATAAAAAAAAAGGAACAAATAGGATGGAAGATATAATACTAGCGCTCAGAGGCGATTCAGTTTGCATGTGCCGCGCTATATAAGTTTTCATCATTCATTCATTCAATACATTTATATATATTAATTTATAACATACCATAGGAGAAAGTGTATCCATAATTAAACAATTAATATAATCAAAAAAAAAAAAAGGATAGATATATGTATATAAAATTATTATATTAATTTAATAAATAGAAATGTTGGGGGGGAACATATTGTAATGTTTTCCCTTCTCTCTTTTTTTCCCACCTTTTCGGGCTGTCTCTCTGCTATCCTCATGGGGGCCACTGCCCTCGCAGACCACCATCAGCTGACCAGGTATAGAGGCCATCCAGAAGGTGGTAAGTAGAGGGGAGACAAAAAAGAGAGCCTGGCCACTGACGCTACAGTTTTGGTAGCCCTATCGGGTCAAGAGACGCAAGTTTGCGGCACAGAGGGAGATTCTAGCCATGCTTCCGGCAGAAGGCGCAAGAAATCGCTCAAGGTTACCCTCTTGATTTCTTCAATCAAGGCATAGCCGCTCGCGTCACAGCACTCCCGTCATAGTCGGTCCCAACGCAGATGATTACCTTCATCCCAGACAGAGCTATCTTACCCGCACCACGGCAAATGTTTGCCAAATATGCGGGGCGCCAGCCTTGCCAGGGGAATTGGCCTGCCGCTCGTGCTTCATTGAAGTAACCAAGGATTCAGAGGCCAGAGTAGATACTGAGCTCCTAGGAGAATCGCCACAGGGATCATATGTGGGCGATCCTTCCCCAAGCACATCGCCCGGCCGTTACGCCAGGATGCAGTAACCCTCTCTAAGAATGAGGAGTGTGAGCAGGCGTCGGACTGTCTCTTTTTGGTTGAACCATTTGCCCATTCAGTCAAGGAAGCGATCGGCTGGGAGGAGGTTATGGCAGAACTTCTGAAGGTTCAGAAATATTTCCCGGTGCTGAAAAGGGGGTCCTGAATCATTTACCTTCATCGAAGAGCTGGAGCACCTCATAAGGGATAAGTGGGGGGGTTGCATAAGCGGCCCAGTATGAGCAACAAGTTTGCAGATTGTACCCCTTGTGGGAGTCTAAGATCGATTCTTTGATCAATGCAACTACGGTCGATTCATCTTTAATGCGACTCACTAGAGACGTTTCTCTACCGATTGAAGACGCAGTTACCTTCCGGGACGCTCTTGATTGTAAAATCAATATAGAACTGAAGAAAGCCTGCTCCACGACAGAAGCCGCTTGTAGGCCGGCTATCACCACAGCGGCAGTCGCTAAAACTATCGCTGCATAGGCAGCTAATGGTGAGAATCCCATTCTAGAAGGAGCCGACCAGGGGAAGATATTCTCCTCCCTGCAGGAAAATTAAGTTGGCTTACGGCTCCTAAGGGGGCGACTTCATCGCTGGGAAGAGCCTTATGGCTGAAACCCTGGATAGCGAAGGCAGCGTCAAAATTAACTGGTGCAAAATTCCATATGGCGGCTCAAGTGTATTCGGCACAAAGATGGACTCGGCCATCTCCAAGGTTACCGGAAAGTCTGGGCTGATTTCTCCGATAGGAAAACCAGAGCCCCAGAAGGGCCCCGCTTACAGGCGTGATCTTCCTGTCAAGTACAGGGATGTTAGATCCTACCGCCCGGCAGGGAATTTAGGAGGGACTGGAAGACTCGACCCTCCTTCATGTAGATACAGTAAGCCAATCACAGCTGGGGAACAGCAGAAGTCCTTTTTGAGGGCCCGTCTGCCCACCCAGCTCAGGTGAGCACCAGACTCAAGAGATTCGCTCGGATATGGGCAACTCGTATAACAGATCCATGAACACTATCCTCTATCAAGACCGGTCACAATTGGAAATTCATGGGCACATTGCCAGGGAACACAAATGAAGGGGGTTTTATTCCCCTTTATTTCTGGTACAAAAAAAAAAAAAACGGGGATCCACGTCCAGTCTTGGACCTAAAGAAGTTCAACAGACGATCAAAAGAGAGGCCCTCAGATTGGAAAAGCCTTCAGTGGACGTGGGAGACTGGATGCTATCTCTAGATTTTTCGGGCGTTTACCTTCACATCCCAGTTCATCTTACCTTCCAGAGGTCCCTTCGGTTCTCAATCGATCAATCCCATTTCCAATTTTGGTGCCCCCCATTCGGCATCGCCTCAGCACCCAGAGCATTCGGCAAGTTAGGGTGTTCCTAGGGGCAGAATAAAATACCAGGTTATACCGGGTGCAACTCCCTCAAGAGAGGTTGAAGCCCTTACTCCAGAAGATACAGAGTTTGCTATCATCCAGACGTCTAACTGTCAGAGCCTGCCTCAGTACCCTGGGGTCCATGTCAGCATCCATACCCTTGATACAGTGGCCCCTGTGGCACATGCGAGTCTTACAGAACTCCTTTCTCAGGCAGTGGAATAGAACGTCAAATACTCCAAACCATTCACATCCCGAACTGGGTAAAGCAATTAGTATGGTGGTGGACACACCCGTCCGACCTCAGGGAGTCCATTCCAAAAGTTCCCCCAAGTCCAGAAGTAGTAACATCGGACGCCAGCCAGGGGTGATGGGGTCCACACTATCTAGACTGAGTAGCCCAAGGACAGTGGCATTTTCGGGCTCAGGGCATAGTGTCAAATATTTTAGACCTCAGAGCAGCCTTTCAGGCCCTCCTGGCCATTGCTCCTCTTCTAGAGAGGAGGAGTGTCCTGATCAGGATGGACAACAAGTAGCGGTGTCATGTATCCAGAGACAGGGGGGCATCAGGAGTCGCACGCTTCAGGAGGAAGTTCGCCCATAATGGAAGGGGCACAAGTGTACCTGTTAGATCTGTGGGGAGTATGCGTCCCAGCAACACAGAATTCGTTGACCAACTACCTAAGCAGAGAGACACTTTCAAACAACGAACGGTCCCTGAACCAACAGGTATTCTCCATTCTTATGAAAACTTGTGGAGTACCAGAAGTCGACCTAGCGGCCACGCCAAAGAACTCCAAGTGTCAGAGGTTCCTGTCCAGAGCCCACTTTCCATTACCTGAAGGGACAAACTGCCTAGTTCTTCCATGGAGCTGCGAGCTAGGGTACATTTTTCTTCCAACTTCTCGGATTACAAGATTCCTGTCCCGACTTCGGAAGTCCTCAGCCACAGTTATTGTACTAATACCGTTCCGGCTGAGGAGGCCATGGTTTACGACCCTGCTACAACTAGGTACGCGGCCTCCAATACATCTTCCAGTAACCTGGGATCTCATACATCAGAGGCAATTCTTCCATCCAGCCCAGAGAAGCTGCATTTGCCAGCTTTGAAGCTGAGAGGGCTAGGTTAGGGGAACTAGGATACTCTCAGGAGGTAATATCAACCTTAGTACAAGCTCTAAGGAGCTCCACTGATGTCACCTATACTAGGATCTGGGAGAGGTTCGTGTCATCGCAGCAAAGAGATTGGAATCCCATCTCAAATTCTTGAATTTCTTCAGCCAGGGTTTGACAAGGGCCCGGGCTTGGGTACCCTGAAGGTGCAAGTATCTGCCCTTTCAGCCATGACGGGTACTAGATGGGCTCTTCATCATCCGGTCACTCTGTTCCTCAGGGCCTACGTAAGATCAGACCACCTAGGAGGCCAGCCTTTCCAACAGGGGATCTCTGTGTAGTACTCGAGGCCCTGTCCAATCCACCTTTTTCTCCATTCAACTTAGTCTCACCGTGGAACCTAGCTCCGAAGATGGCTTCCCATATTGCTATCACCTCAGTTAAGAGGGCGTCGGAGATACAAGCACTTATGACTATGGAACCCCTATTCAGTGTTCTTCCCTGACAGAGTGGTTCTGAAGCCCTCAGACCATTTTTATCCAAGGGTAACTTCCTCCTTTCATTATAACCAGGACATCGTCCTTTCGCCTTTTACTAATGAGAGGGGCGAGTCCCATGACGAGGATGTCAAGTCTACCATCTCCAGTTACGTCACAGCTACATCTCAGGAAGACGGATTCTTTCTTGATTATCCCACACGGGAGCAGACGAGGTCAGCCAGCTACCTCCCGTACCATTACCTCTTGGTTGGTAAAGCTATCAAAGAGACCTATTCCATCCAGCAACTTACGACTCCTAGAGGGCATTAGGGCTCATTCGACAGGGGCAGAGGCCACTTCTTGGGCAGCATATTGCAGGACTTCACCGGAAACCATAGGCAGAGCAGCAACTTGGTCTTCCCAACACATCTTCATTTCTCACTACAGAGTGAATTCTGCTCTCCTGGCTACCGTCGACTTCGGCAGATCTGTTCTTAGAGCCAATTCCTCAGCGCTATAAAGAATAAATATTACTGTTTTCTTGCACCCTCCCGACTGGCGAGTTATATCCCAGTGTGTGCTGCCATGAATGCGTCAGGAAAACGGAAAATTGTATACTCACCTTTCCGTAATTTTCCTTTCCTGACGCATCTTCATGGCAGCACACAGATGCCCACCCTGCTGTTTTATGATGATATATACAGAGAATGATGCGGGGCGTCTCCCCTTCAAATTTATAGCTAACCAATCCTGTCAGGTTGTGGGGGCGGAGTCACAACCCAGTGTGTGCTGCCATGAAGATGCGTCAGGAAAGGAAAATTACGGAAAGGTGAGTATACAATTTTCCGTTTTTGTTCAATACCGGGCCTATTCTGGCCCTTCTCTCCTTTATGTACAAATCATGATTCTTTTGCTAGAAAATTACGCAGAACCTCTAAACATTATATATGTTTTTTTAGCAGACACCCTAGGGAATAAAACGACAGTCATTGCAACTTTTTATCTTCCACGGTATTTTTACAATCATTTTTCAAACGCCTTTGGTTTCATGAATTAAAAAATAACAAAACAGTAAAGTTAGCACAATTTTTTTGTAAAATATGAAAGATTATGTCACACCGAGTAAATAGATACCTAACATGTGACGCTTTAAAATTGCACACACTCATGGAATGGCGCCAAACCTCGGTACTTAAAAATCTCCATAGGCGACGCTTTGAAAATGTTTACAGGTTACCAGATTTACAGAGGACGTCTAGTGTGAGAATTGTTGCTGGTACTCTAATGCACGCGGCGATACCTCACATATGTGGTTTGAATGGTGTTTACATATGTGGGCAGGACTTATGTGTGCGTTTGCTTCTGCGCACAAGCTACCGGGGACAGGGGCATTTAATTTTTTTTTTTTTTTTTACTTCTTTATTTTTTTTTTACACTTTAAAAAAAACAAAACATTTTTTTAACACTTTTATTCCTATTACAAGGAATGTAAACATCCCTTGTAATAGGATATGTGTGTGACAGGCCTCTTTATGGAGAGATGTGGGATCAATAAGACCCCGCATCTCTCCTCCAGGCTGGAAAGCATGAGATCGTGAAAAAAATTCACCGATCTCATGATAAGTATTGCTTACTAGCCAAAATCGCGGCTTTGTTTACTTCTGGGTACCTGGGCGTGATGTCATCACATCGCGCCGGGCCTCCGACAGTCATAGAGATGACTGGTGACCATCTGGGTCACTAGTCATCTCTATGCTTACTAGCCTGCGCCAGACTATTCTTTCTCTGGGCCCCCGATGGCACGGGAGAGCCCGGAGAAGCACCGGATGGCGACGGTAGGGGGGGTGTCCCCTCCCACCGTCTATAAGAATGATCAAGCCGCTATTATCGTTCTTATGGTGTACAGAATCGCCGGCACTAAAGAATGATATCTGAATGATGCCTCTTGCTGCCCCCATCATTTAGATATCACCACACAAAGCCCAGGATGTCATTTCACTATGGCTGGGTATTGAAGTGGTTAAATGAGACTGTTTATTCTTGTTAGGTTTAGTGATAGTAAAACTAATCAGCTTCTGTATTTGTTTCAGTATACCTCCTGTTATGCCACTGAAAAGGAATATGCATCAAAAATGCAATTGCGGCAGCCCCCTTGGACTTTTTAGTCAGAAAAAAAATCTTGTAGAGAAGGTAAATAAATAAAAGGCAACACAGCGCCACGTTTATTGAGTACATAATATAGTAGAAAAGCAGTAAACATAGCCATATGGACAATTATATTAAAATATAAAAAATAACGAAACAAATAGTACATGTACATGAATATCAAACCCAAGAAAGCAATTGTATCCAGGTACTGCCAGAATTAGGCTGTGGTCGGTCCATGTAAATTGCTAGTATGAAACCCAAACACAAAATTGTCTGTATTTATTACTATGTCAGGGGGGATTTATATTTTGGGTGACTTTTTTGTTATCGATAAGAATAATATAACCTCCCTAGGAAGGTTTGGCGTGCTGACGTCATTGTGCTGTATCTCAGTGAACGGGTGTTCGCAAGTCGGCTGGCATTCTATTTGGCGATTTTATCTTTTATTTCTGTAAGTGTAACTTTTAAGCTTTAATAAACTCTGTATAGTACGATTCACAATTCAAAAGGAAAATATGGACGGCCGCACACCAAAAAACCTTAAAAAGGTAGCCTTTAATGGTAAAAAAGAGAAACAGCACTACAAAGCACAGCAAGCAGTGGGGTATATAGCTGACGCATTTTACACTGGGGTTCAGTGCTTAGTCACACTATGGTGAGTTTCTTTCGTTTTGGATAATGCTTGGTATATATCCTTGATTGTCTGATGAGTATCCCTGGCTGTCTGCTATGCGGTTTATGCCTCATCATATCCAGTATTTGTGAGCTGCCATTCCATTATCTTACGGATAAAGGCCCTGGCTGGGTTAATAGCTGCAGGCTTACGAGAGCTTGCCTTCTGGTAAGCGCAAACCTCATGTAGTGGAGGGAGCGTTTTTTGGTGGTGTTTATTTCAAGAGAATACACCTCTGCATGTGATATATGGACAGAATTCATATTCATGTTGGAAGATTTTCAAGATTTATACATAATCACTGTGGTATATGGACATACATTTCCTTCATCACACTATTTGTATTTATTTTATTTTTTCATGACACTTTATTTTTATTTTCTAGTGCAGCTCTGTCCAATTTTGCAGATTGTATATGTGTGTGTATCTCATGTTTTGAGCTGCTGCTTGTGATGTATTTTTTTTTTTTTTCACTTTGATTTAACATGGTATTTTCCATTTATATATTTAATGTGCCACTTCGTGTTGGTCTATCACATAAAATCCCAATAAAATACATAAAAGTTTTGGTTGTAACGTGACAAAATGTGGAAAATTTCAAAGGGTATATATACTTTTTCAAGGCACTGTATTGTTATGGTATTGTTATGCAACGTATTCATACACTTTTATCCTTGTTTTGTAAGGGCTCATGCACACAAGATTTTTGTGCAACTGCTGTTAGGGGCAGCTTAAGTTTGTTTTAACTGCCTCTAAATGCCCCTACATGTTGGCCTATGTATCTATGCACACATAACTTTCAGAAGTGTTTGGAGGCATAATGCCGCGTACACACGGTCGTTTTTTGCGATGAAAAAAAACGTTGTTTTTTAAAACGTCATTTAAATTGATAGTGTGTGGGCAAAACGTTGTTTTTTGTCTTAAAAAAACGACCAAAAAAAAATTCCAACATGCTTGAATTTTTTGTGTCGTTTTTCAAAACGTCGTTTTTTGTTTCACAAAAAGTCACCGTGTGTAGCAAAAACGTAGTTTAAAACGATGTTTTTCAACCCGCGCATGCCCAGAAGCTAGTTATGAAGCGAGCTTCAATGGAAAAGAGTGGTGAACGTAACCTCGCTTTTTGTGAAAAAACGATGGTGTGTATGCAACATCGTCTTTGAAAAGTGACGTTTCAAAAACGTTGTTTTTTACTTCACAGAAAACGTCGTTTTTTTTCATCACAAAAAATGATCGTGTGTACGCAGCATAAGCGTTTGGGAGCAGTATAAAACAACAAGGCAGAGGCTGTGGAGCAGAGGCTGTTGAGTTGTAAAAATGAAAAACGCCAAAAAACGCTGATAAACGTGGCTAAGCGCTACGAAATGCTGTTTAGCCACGTTTGGCATGTTTACTTATAGGGAGTGTTTTTTCAAATACCAAAAAACACTAATGCCCAAAAACTTGGAAAAACTGCCATAAACACTATTCAAAAACATGGCTAACAATGTGTTTTTAACGCTGCTTTTTCCTAGGAGCAGCGCTGGCGTTTTTTAAATGTCCTGTGTGCATGAGGCCTAAAAAATAAAAAATAAAACTATTTGAAAAGCAATTTAGAAGATTACTGCCATTGTGCCATGTACCATTGTGCCATGTACCATTGTGCCATGTTTTATCTGTTTCAACCTTGTTTTGAAATGCTATAATTTCACTCGAAGTGTATCTAAGTTCAAGATTTAAATGTATATATTTTCGATTTCACACATATTATTTATTTATTTATTACAGGTAATTATAAAGCTATTACATGCAGTGCTTTACATATATTAAACATTTGCATTAGTCCCTGCCCTCAAGGGGCATACAATCTAAGGTTTCTACTTTACATGCATACATACAAACATTAGGGCCAATTTAGTAGGGAGCCAGTTAACCTAGAAGTATATCATAAGAATGGAGATGCACCAGACCCCTGCTGTGAGTCGCTGCATTCTCCAGTGTGAACCCAGCCTGAGCAGACCCTATTAATGGATCCCTGCTCCCTGCTAGGCAGAGAGCATCTAAATTTACCTGGCACCCTTCCTGGTAAGCGGAAAGACCCAAAACTATACTCTCTTCTAGCACCTACCTAGGAGAGTGCTACATATAAATGACCTAGTTACATATTTGATAAGGGTGAAAAAAGATCAAGTTTAATGTGTGTGTGTTTGTGATTTTTTTTTTGCAATTTACATACTCCTGTATATTATGCTTACCGAGCAAGACATCTAAAAGGTTTTTGAAATCATCAACACGTTCATCTGGGAAGAAATTTCCACTATTTCACTGCTCTAATAGCAAAAAAAACTTTAGGAAATTTAAGATCAATCCTCTTTTTGTGTGATGTAAAATGGTGACCACATTTCTTCTTCAGGACCCTAGAATAAACAGTTTGAAACAGTTACAATAATCTTTGGTTGTTAAAATGTATCAAAACTGAACTGGAGATTAAGCCAGAACAATAGTTTTGTAAGGGCATAAAAGTACTGAAATGTCTTAACTAAGGAGCTTCAGCGCCAATAGTCCTGCAGTCCTACATGAGGATGGCCACAACCTGGAGTACTGGAGAAAAAAGAAGAGCACTGGGTCCTGCTGGAGTAATAAGACTTATTGAGTATTTTAATAGTTTATTAGATTTATTTACAATACCATATTTCAGCTTTAAATCCCATTATTCTGCGAAGATCTGATCTACATGCAAATTCAAATCATTAAAAATTAATGAATTGACGATTCCCCTAATTCATTCAACACAATTTGTAACAACAGGAGCAGATACATTTGAAAAAATCTTTGCAATCTAATTACTAGATTATTTCTGCTAGTTTTGTAAATGTTTTAATTATAATTTTTTTACAAAATTGGAGTTTTACCAAATTAAAAAAAGTAACTGCCCACAGCAATACATAGACGGCTTCTATATGACCCTGAAAGTCAGGTCTATTTTTGCATTCAGTTCTCTGAACATTCAAAATCCTATTTGCATCAAAATGTACCAAAATGCAAATTTTGATGAAATGTCAAGGTCAGCAGCCTGGCCTCTCCTTGTTGCTTATTGCCTAAGAATTGGTAGCGGCTTGACACAGTGATAGACATCCTTAGTGGTGCAGGAAGAGGTTAGGCCATGATACATACAAGGAATTCTGATTGATACTGACTTAGCAGTGCAGTCCAGGAGTTTGGACTACCATGGATGCTGATGCTGAAAATAAAAATTGGCTAGGAGGTGCTTGATATTGATCTTACTATCAGAACATATTTGTTGTTTGGGCTTTTCATCATCAGTTCTTGATATCTACCTGCAACAAAACAGTTATTTGTTTTCTTAGGTGCTCCCTGTTAACCTAATTTGCAATACACTGAATAATACAAACATTGATGTCTATAGCACTCTACCTGTTAGGGCCCCTATGGCATCGAATAAATAACAAGAGGAGAGCTTCTGACGGGTGCAGTAGTTTTATTCTTTCGTGACAAAGGTGCGCAGCAGGGTTGAATATTGTTCTCTTTATCTCCTTGAGCACCGTAAACATGAATATCGTAAGCACCATAAAAACTGTAAATGACATACAACACACCTATTTACAGTTATCACCACAAAAGGGGGTTACAGGTTTAGATACAGTTGTCTGCACACACATCTAATTACATTGAACATTCAAAGAAACATGGTGACATGCAAAGTGCTTTGGATTATATAGCGTATTTAAAACCAAACAGCATGAACACGGTTTATCTCTAGAACATATACACCTTTATAACAATGCACACTTTTCTGCATACCTCGATCTGCTTGCCAAGGGGGGTACAAACTTTAAGCTTTAGGGATTTTCTGCAGACATCTTCCATGAGGTCCTATGCATACAGCTAACATGTGGCATCTGATACAGGAAAAGGCTTTCTTTCTAAGACAGGAAGAAGGAGTGGTCTGGTAGTCCTGCTGATCAAAACATTCCCCAGGGAACTAAAAGGGAGGCAGAACGGTTCCACCCAGCAGCAAGTGCTGAACAAGATCCACAATGACAAGCGGACAGTTACACTCCCACCAAATTATGTTATGATGAATATAACTTAAAAAGTCATACATAATTTATAGAACATAACTAAGGCCGCTATAAAACATGGTACATCATACACAATTTAGCTTATAGGTACCTCTGTAAATGGCTACTGTCTCGTGTGGTGGTATGCTAGTGTATCACTAAAACTGAACTTATTTGCTTTCTATGAGGACTACTAGCTTTTGAATAGGACGTTCAATAAGTGAAGGTTTTGATACATAGTCTTTCTTATCTTGCAATCTTCTGTCACCTACTAACACCTTGACTCGATGAACTAGACCATACTTTTCTATTGTAGTTTCAATTACACGTCCTAGTTGCCACTGGCATCTGGGAGACATATCTTCTTTGATTATGACAATGTCATTTACTTTGAGGTTACGTCGGGGTGTGTGCCATTTCTGTCTTGTGGAAACATTCATTAGGTATTCTCTTTTCCACTGACTCCAAAATTGGTCTGCTAAATACTGTACTCTACGCCACAGTTTAACTGCATACACATCTTCCTTTACGAATTTCCCAGGTGGAGGTAATGCAACCTTGGATTTCATCAGGATGAGGTGGTTTGGAGTTAGAGGTTCTGGTGCCTTGGGGTCATTGATTCCATCGACAGTTGAAGGACGGCTGTTAACAATGGCCATAGCTTCATAAAATAGCGTTCTAAGAGAAGCATCGTCTAGTCTACTTGAACATTGGACTGTTGTAGCATTTAGCACATTACGAATGGTTCTAATTTGACGTTCCCAGACTCCCCCTGCATGACTTGCGGAAGGAGCATTGAAGATAAACTCACACTGTTTATCAGCTAGGAAAGTTTCTAGTGCCTTTGTGTCACATTGCTTCAGGGCTTCTTTAAGTTTGTTCTTTGCTCCTGTGAAATTTGTGCCTTGGTCACAGTGAAGTTGGCAAACGGCTCCTCTTAAACTGATGAAACACCTTAAGGCATTGATGAAGGAATCTGTAGATACATCTTCAAGCATTTCGATATGGACTGCACATGAGGAGAAGCATGTGAAGATTAGACCAAACCTCTTGTATTCCTTTCGACCTTGTTTGGTGATAAAGGGACCAAAACAGTCCATACCGCAGTATGTAAAGGGAGCTGAAACTTTTACTCGTTCTTCGGGGAGCTCTGACATACGCTGCTCCTCTGTGGGATGACGGAACTTTTGACACTGTACACATTTATATATTATATTAACTTAGCAACTGACTTGCTTCCGTCAAGCACCCAAAATCCATTTGCTCTGAGTTCTGTTAGGGTTTGGCTGCGGCCCTGGTGATGGGTGGCTGCATGATAGTGGGACAAGATTAACTGAGTAATGTGCCCTTCTTTTGGGAGGATGATTGGGTGCTTCGTTTCTTGACTAAGAGTTGATCTTGACAGCCTTCCACCAACACAAAGAAGTCCTTGAACCAGAATGGGGTCAAGACAACTAAGAGGGCTTGAACTTGGAAAACTATCTCCTCTTTGAAGAAGTTTTAGCTCTTGGGGGAAAGCTTGCTGTTGAACTAAACCTATCACTACCTCCCCGGCCTTCTTACGTTCCTCCACAGACACAAGATTGCTGAAGTGATGCATTTTCATTTTTATTCTCCTGATTCTTGCAATCACCTTAATGAGCATTAACCAACTGGAGAACCTGCTCAGACAGTTTAGAATATCAGTTTGTTCACTGGCTTGTGATGCAAGGGTTGTAATGGGTTTGACTTCAGGGTCGCCTACAATTAGTTCTGCCGAAGATCTTGAAGATGCGTGCACTTCAGATTTCCAAAGGAAACTAGGCCCAGATAACCAACTTGAGGGGGGAGATATCTTCTACATGTAGACCCCTGGATGCATGGTCGGCTGGGTTTTGTGTCGTATCCACATAGTGCCACTGAGTTGGGTCTGTAATCTCTCTTATGAGTTGAACACAATTGGTTACAAACACGTGAAATCTTCTCGCTTCATTATTGATATAGGCTAAGACTACTTGGGAATCTGTCCAGAAGAATTCTTTGTCAATTTCTATCTCAAGTTCTGCCTTCAACATGGCACTCAACCTTGCTGCGGTGACAGCAGCTGAGAGTTCGAGCCTTGGGATGCTCACAATCTTCGTTGGTGCGACTCTTGCTTTAGCCATTACGAAGCTGTAATGGACTTGATCTCTGTCATTCTTGTACCTAAGGTACGAACAGGCACCATATCCTATGTTGCTGGCATCGGAAAAGTGGTGTAGTTCCACTTTCATTCTGTTACCAAAGTCTGGGGGATGGTAACATCTGGGTATCTTGATTTCCCTTAAAGCTTGCAAACTACTCTTCCAAGACTCCCACCGTGGACATAAGCTCTCAGGAAGTTCTTCATCCCAACTGATGCCCCTGCGGCAAAGCTCTTGGAGAATGCACTTGCCACTCAGTATGAAAGGGGCTATGAAGCCCAGAGGATCATAGAGAGAAGCTACGACTGACAGGATACCACGACGAGTTGAGGGTTGATCCTTTATGTCAACACTGAAACTGAAGGTGTCGTTTTCAATTGACCACTGAATGCCCAGTACTTGTCCTTCTGTTGTTGAGTCTGGGTTAAGTTTGACAGGTACACTAGTCGTTGCTCTTTCTAACGGAGCTATACAGGACAGGACATCCCTTCTATTAGAGTTGAACTTATGCAGTCGTAGGCCAGCATTTTTACATAATCTTTGAGTTTCAAGGATTAGATTTGAAGCTTCACTGACTGTTGGAACGCTGGTTAGGCCGTCATCGACATAAAAGTTCTTCTCGATGAAGGCTGATGCTGAGGGATATTCTGACTTGTATTGTCGTGCAAGATACTTAAGGCCGAAACTGGCACATCCTGGAGAGGAACTGGCACCGAAAAGGTGGACTGCCATTCTGAATTCTTTCAGTTCTGTTTCCAACTGACCGTTCTCCCACCAAAGGAACCTAGGGCTAGAATTATTGCTCTCGCTCTAACGATCGTGTCAATACCTCACTTGTGTGGTTTGAACGCCGTTTTCATATGCAGGTGCTACTCGCGTATGCGTTCGCTTCTGCGTGCGAGCTCGTCGGAACGGGGCGCTTTAAAAAAAATAATTTGGGTTTCGGATTTATTTTTATTTATTTTATCATTTTTAACACTGAAATAAAAAAATAAAAAAAATTATCACTTTTATTCCTATTACAAGGAATGTAAACATCCCTTGTAATAAAAAAAAGCATGACAGGTCCTCTTAAATATGAGATCTGGGGTCAAAAAGACCTCAGATCTTATATTTAGGCTTAATTAAAAAAAAAAATGTACCTTTTGAAAAAAGGTAAACAAAGAAATTGTCTCTTTAAGACGCTGGGCAGGACTGACGTTTTGACGTCACTTCCGCCCAGCACAGCTATGGGGACAGATGAGGGAAATTTTTCCCTCACTCGCATCCCCGGACAGCAGACGAGCGGACCCGATCACCTCCGCCACTACCGACGGCAATGGTAAGCAGCGGAGGGCGCGGGAGAGCGGCAGGAGGGGGGGCCCTCTCCCGCCACCGATAACGGCGATCTCGCAGCGAATCCGCCGCGGAGACCAACGTTATCGTTGACAGAACCGCCCACTGTAAAGATGGATATCTCGGTTGTGGCAGCAGCTGCTGCCGTTACCGAGATATCCATCTTTAAAAAAGGATGTATATATACAGTGGGCGGTTGTTAAGTGGTTACACTTTTTCCCTCTTTTCGTAGTTTCCACTACCGAAAGGTAGTAGTATTTCAACAATTCATTGCTAGATATTCTTTGTGAATGTTTACTGATTGGTCAGCTAGGCGATAAATTGAGCATTGCATACGTCAGTCCTCAATACAGTAGTTTTTGACAAAGGCCTTTTGGTACTGTCAATGTAAGTCACATTAAAAACATCTCAAGTGTCTCCAACCTTTGACTTATTCCCAAATGTAAAGACAATCCAAACACTTAAAGCAGATTGAACTAAAAAAACAAACATTAAAGTGATTGTAAAGCTTCCTTTTAAAAAAAACAAAAAACGAATATACATGTCATACTTATCTCCACTGTGCAGCTCGTTGTGCACAGAGTGGCCCCAATCCTTAACTTCTGGGGACCCTAGGCGGCTCTCGCGGCTCCTCCCTGCATTAGATAACCCCCCTAGCAGAAGCGCTCTCCCGAGTACAGCATTTGCGTCCATGGACACGAATGCTGGACTTGGCCCCCGCCCCCTGGTGCTTGCGTCATTGATTTGATTGACAGCAGCAGGAGCCAATGGCTTCGCTGCTATCTATCTATCCAATCAAGAGCCGGGGACCTCGTGCAGAGAGGCACAGCGTGTCCTGGCCGAGAGAAATATGGGGCTCAGGTAAGTAAAACAGGGGGCTGGGGGGCCAGTCACTTCCAGAATGTTTTCACCTTAATGCTTAGGATGCATTAAAGCGGAGTTTCACCAATATAAATGTCAGCAGCTGTTTTATTAAATCAGACACTCACCTGTCCCAGGTTCCAGCGATGCGGGCGTACAAAGCCCTGCTCATCTCCCCCTCCTCTCTGCAGTGCTGGCATCGTTACTGTGGGCATGCACTGCGCATGCGTGAGCCACGCTGATTACACACACAGATCCACACTCCTGCCATGATTGCTGGCATTCGCGGGTGCCCGGCGTACACCACAGTTGCCGGGGACGTGCACCAGGTCGCGAGCGTTGCCGCTGGCACGCGTGCGGCCCCGACGCCGTGCGCCCCCGAGCGGTAGCGATGCAAAGAAAGTCATATGAAGTCCACTCTAAGGGAGAGACAGTTCCTGCCGACATCATATAACTATGGCTCGGGAGGGAACTGGTTAAAGCACAACTTGAAAAGATGCAAAGAGGTCAGACGGTGTTTGAAGTAGTACTGACAGAAAAGAGCATTGTCAGTTTACATTAACACTGAAGAGTGATTGTCATGCTTCTACTTAACACCTGCAAACTTTTATCATGCTCTCATGCCCCTAGTGAGCATAGGAATAAAAAATAAAAAACCCTGTCTATACAGAATCTCATGTAGGTTTCTTAAGGTGATATGGCAGTTAAAAAATTCCTAAAGAATGAACAAGGATTACAATCAAAACTGATTGTGGCTGTTAATGTCTGCTGTCACTTTCACAGATCCTACATGGTAAAATAAAACTTGGTACATGGATTAAATGAGAAGTGTGGGATACAAAAATAGGGAGTAGGGGTCATCACCTTGTTTTCATTCAGGCTGGGTTTACACTATTGCAAAATGGATGTGGGTTCCCCAACAGCAGAAGATTTTGACGGGCTCTTTATGAAGCTGGTTTACATATCTCCGCTGAGGCTCCAGTGCACTTTTGCACAGGAGCCCTGTGCGTCTTTTGGTCCGTTTCAGGTCTGAATTCTATCAAAAATTCAGACTAAAATCAGACCTGAAATAGTGAACGGGGACGCACTGGACCCCTGCTTACGTGTGAACCCATTCTTAAAGTAGGAGGAATTTTCACTATAGTATAATGACCAGGTGTAAGAGGACTGCACACATCTGCGCATAACTGCACCCTTTTGTAGAAAAATATACCGTATTTTCCGACGTATAAGACGACTTTTTGCATCTAAAATCATGCCCCAAGAGTCGGGGGTCATCTTATACGCCGGGTACCTGTCTGTCAGACGGCGGCCATCCATTATTCAAAAGCCGCGCCTCCTCCTCAGACTGTTCCGTGATAGGCGGAACACTAATTTTCCCAGCAGAGCCTCTGTTCAGTGTTCCGCCTATCACGGATGCCTTCTTATCCTCGGCCTCGGACGAGAGGACATCCGTGATAGGCGGAACACTGAACAGAGGCTCTGCTGGGAAAATTAGTGTTCCGCCTATCACGGAACAGCCTGAGGAGGAGGCGCTGCTTTTGAATAATGGACGCCTGCAGCCAGAGAAACTCTGCAAACAGGAGAAGGTAGGTCGAACAGTGAGGCAGGCATACTGGCACAGTGAGGCAGGTATACTGGCACAGTGAGGCATGTATAATGGCACAGTGAGGCATGTATAATGGCACAGTGAGGGGTCGTCTTATACAGTGAGTATATCCCAAAACCAGCATTTTAGCTGGAAAATTAGGGTGTCGTCTTATACGCCCAGTCGTCTTATACGCCGACAAATACGGTAACCCACATGTGTCAATACAATTTGAGGGATACATGTGAAAGAGGCTGCAGAGGGGATTAAGGTGAACTCACACATGACCTCTACTACACAATATTGAGCTTTTCATAGGTGCTCCGAACAGGAGTACCTACAGAAACTTGAGTAGTACAATACTGTCTTTAACAATTGCAAACAAATACAAGGCAGGAATTAAAATCAAACATAAAGACAAAACATACACAAAAGTATCATAGACTATTACACTTGTTGTAAAAGTTCCTCCTCTGCTGCTTCAGATACTGCCATTAAGAATACTGATATTTTACAGTGCTACTGGATCTGTAAGTTCAGTAATGAAGGGATACAGATGTCTAACTGGTGCAAAATGCTGGTTATGTTTCCAGCACAATTTCCAGGAGGGACTGTGGCTTGTACATCACTAAATTGTCTGTCTCTTAAATTCCAGGCCAACCACATCACTGTCTGGGATGTGACTTTTTATAGAAATAAATGCTTCTTTTTAAAGTTAACAAGAGTAGTGAGCACTGACCATTACCAACTGTTAAGAGCTTAAAGTACATACTGATCTAAAAGGCATCTGATTGTTCTACAGGGAATATACAGCACAGAGCGACAGCATGAGGTGAAGTGTTTGGAATCTTATGGATCTCTTCAATAGATGAGCAAACTGGGATTTAAAAAACTATAAATTCACTTGATAGTAGAGCTTAGAAACACACAGGGTCCTGTTCAGGATTTCAAAATGTGGCCATGTAAGACAGTATGTAAAAGGTGGGAACTAATGCGCAAAACCACACTGACCAAGGCAATAATAACTAAAGCAGCAGCCACAACTAAATAGTGCTCACACACTGATAACAAGTATAGAATGGGGGGTGTAATGGCACTTGATAATGATAATTAGTGGTAAATAATCTAACCAATAACGCTTACTAGTGACACACAAAAAATGGTGATAAGTACAGACAGATGAATCCGGATATCAATCTTAGTGAATAAGAAATAATGTTTCACTTCTTAATCATTAATGACCCACCAGGCATCAATAACAATGATGAGGGGGATATAACGAGTGACATTGATGAGATCCAGAATAAATAATAACAATGTGATAAGTTCCAGAATCAAGAGGAAATAATGGGGAAAATATTAACGTGATGAAAAGTTCAACAAAATTAAAGTGGCAACCAGATAGCAAAAGATCCTCCACCGGCAAAGCATATATAACCGCTTACCAGATCCCGATGGTCCCTTGATTATAGGGGACCCCAGGTAGCATGAAAATGTAAGAGATTGTGAAGCCTTAAGCTGGATGCACACAGTCTAAAGAAAACCGTTACTTCATTGATTTAGTCAAACCCATTGGCACTCAGGTGTCACAGATATGAAAGAAAGAAGAAGAAGGGGGCCTCGATCGTGTAAAAAACCTTTAAAACTTTATTGTATAAAATTAAGCATGCCAAACACTCACATTTTAGCAGTGGTTAGAAAGCCTTTAGAGTCTGATGTCCCGGCCGGACACATACAGACAACCCGTCCAACAGGGAAACCAGGCAGTCAAGGGGGGTGATGCCAATGTACCGCACGTTCCGCCCTACTAGTTTCATGAAAGATCGCTTCTTCAAGGGGTGCCCGAACAATATACAGAGTTACATACAGTATGGTGTACAAAGTACGTGATGTACAGAGCAGCATTGAGAGTAATGTACAGCATCGTGTACAGAGTAAGCGATGTACAGAATGGTGTACAAAATAAAGTTGTTTACACACTATAAGAAAATCAGGCGAATGTTCGTCCGATTTTTCTCTAGGTTTCGCAGAAAATCGGAACATCATGCGTAGTGTTTTTTTCTGATTATTCATGTGTGGAAATCATACGAAAATGGTACACAAACAAAAATCGTTCCTTCTGTTCACATACGAAAAATATTTTGGAGTTTGGCTATTGGGGAATTTTCAGACAAAAGTTCGGAAATGGAACACAAAAAGTGTAGCGCTAAAAAATGTGAGGAATAAGCATATAACACTGTGAAGCATCATACAAAAACATGAAGTGGAATAACATATGTGATAAATAAACCGTCACATAAATCGATCACCAAGTGTTCAAACAGTCATATCAATAGATATGAATATAGTAATTAACTTAAAGTGTCCAAACAAACAAAATGATGAGTGAAGGAGATTTTTGATAGCAGGTCCACCACCAAAGAGTGAATAGGAGGCTTACCAGAAAGCGTGGACTCAACTAAGTTTACACCTAATGAGTCGCTAGGGCTTAATGTAATGGTATCCGGACATCAACCTTCCGTTAAGAAACAGGGATGGGTTTTTGAATAGAAATCAGATCTTCATAGAAAAATAAGGGACCAAAAAATTGCAGTAGTACCAAGGCTGGTACATAAGACTCTTCAATTTCAGGCTCGCGCAAGAAGAGAGCAGGATGAATCTTCTAGGACCTAAACCGGATGTGAAGCTCTGGTGTGTCATCCTCTGTGGAGGAGCATTGGTGTGGATCACTTTTACTGCTGTAGGCCGGCTGGCACCTGTGGTTCCACAAGCTTGTGTTCAGCTCTTGCTGCACTTAGCAGCTATGGGTGTCGTCGGCTTAATCTGATGCTTAATATATCTTCCTTCCTGATATATTAAGGAAGGAAGATATATTAAGCATCAGATTAAGCCGACGACACCCATAGCTGCTAAGTGCAGCAAGAGCTGAACACAAGCTTGTGGAACCACAGGTGCCAGCCGGCCTACAGCAGTAAAAGTGATCCACACCAATGCTCCTCCACAGAGGATGACACACCAGAGCTTCACATCCGGTTTAGGTCCTAGAAGATTCATCCTGCTCTCTTCTTGCGCGAGCCTGAAATTGAAGAGTCTTATGTACCAGCCTTGGTACTACTGCAATTTTTTGGTCCCTTATTTTTCTATGAAGATCTGATTTCTATTCAAAAACCCATCCCTGTTTCTTAACGGAAGGTTGATGTCCGGATACCATTACATTAAGCCCTAGCGACTCATTAGGTGTAAACTTAGTTGAGTCCACGTTTTCTGGTAAGCCTCCTATTCACTCTTTGGTGGTGGACCTGCTATCAAAAATCTCCTTCACTCATCATTTTGTTTGTTTGGACACTTTAAGTTAATTACTATATTCATATCTATTGATATGACTGTTTGAACACTTGGTGATCGATTTATGTGATGGTTTATTTTTCACATATGTTATTCCACTTCATGTTTTTGTATGATGCTTCACAGTGTTATATGCTTATTCCTCACATTTTTTAGCGCTACACTTTTTGTGTTCCATTTGTTTTTTCCTACAGAATTGATCCAATTCTGTTGTGTTGGCAGCTTTATTTGTGTTTAGTTAGGTAGCGCAGTGTTATATATGCACTTGTATATATTTTTTTCACAAAAGTTCGGAAATGGCTGCCAAAAGTTGTGATGGATACGGAGGCCGATTTATACCCATTTACTCTGTAAGTGCAATGATTTTTTTTTTTATGCAATTTAATAAATAGAATTACACTAATGCAGTCTTCTTTCTGATCTGTTAACCTGACTGTGGAGGTGGTAAGGAGGTTACCGAGTGGACAAAGGAGAGTTTATACCAGGATTAAGGAGAGCTGTTAAAGCGCTAGTGACCTTCTTTTTAACCATAAGGGGTCATCCCAATCTGGTGAGTGTCTCTCACAAAGTGTGTGGGGGGAGGCACAAGCACCTTTATGGTTTAAAGTGAAGCACGGTTTTAGATGAAATAAAGAAGTAATGCACACAAAATTGTATTGGAAAGCACTTTAATCATCATTTGCACTAATCTTGACTTATTTAATGTTTACAGCAATAGCACTTTTTGGAATTGCAAATATTTTCAGCTTCATTTGGTTTTGTTCTTGTGAATTTTTATTTGCACAGCAAATTAATTGCAATTTTGCACAGCATATTAGTTGCACATATTGTTTACAGTATTGCCACTTTAAGTGGTATATAAATTGAGGATTTATATTGTTTCTGTTATAGCTCTGCACCAAGTTTCTGTTTTATTGTATCACTATTTCCCCTTAGGACCCGTACACACGATCGAACATGTCCGATGAAACTGGTCTGCAGACCAGTTTCATCGGACCAGTTCGATGGTGTGTATGGCCTCAAAAATGGAAGAACAATAACTGTGAAGAAGTATTGAGGGTCGGACTATCGAGGCCAAGGAAGTAGTATAAAAATATAATTTTAATATAGTTATAAAAATAAAACAAATAGGACATGTATATAAAAAAAGAAATGATACATATATACAGGTGAACCACTCTATACACAAAAACCCAAAGTCGCCGACGCGCGTTTCGCCGTGAGGCTTCTTCAGGGCAGATGTTTGAGGATTTTTGTAGAGAGATGTGTAACAATAGTTGTCTGTAATGATACAGGGTTACACGTTATTGATGTTGCCACCATAATAATAAAAAACATTTTTTCAAAATATAAAAAACGAAACAAACAGCAAAAGGAGAGAGATATTGCTACATATATTTACATGGCCGATGACTCTACAACCAATGCAAGGCAGGGCACACACCGCGATCGAATATTCGATAGTATATAATATACTGGGTTCAAGAAGGTCTTCAGAGCTTCATATAGATCTATTAGATGCAAAAATATAGGTGGGTATATATTTATATGCATTTTTTACACATATATTAGTTATATATATATATATTTTGTGTATTTTCTATCGCTTATTGTTCTGTCAAGGGAAAGTGCAAGGTGAAAGGATGACAGGAGAAAAAAGAAAAAAGAAAATAGAAAATAATAAGGATGATCACTGTATAATAAACAGGAGTGTAAATAATATTTAGGGAAATTACCTGTTAATTGACAGTAAAGTCAAAAATGGGTGTGTTTCCAACATTCAAAAGGAAAATTGTAATGTGGTGCTGTTAGCAGCCTTCATTCTATGTGAAGAGTGAAACAAAGAAGGTTGTTTACAGTTATTGACAGATGCAGCGAGTGCCTACATATATCAAAGATATAGAGTATAAGAAAGGAAAAACAAAGATTTACCCTTGATAGGAGACCATAGGGCCAACTGGGACACGAAGCCAAAAATTTTTGTATTGGGCTTCAAATACACGAGGGGTATCAGACCACCAGTCAGTAGAGATTATTAGGCTTCTATATATGAGCCCGCCGATCTGTATAATCACAGTAAAACGAGTATATATCATGAGCAAAGATTAGCTCAGACAGCAAGAATATCTCAAATAAAGAATAAAAAGGAAGAGACAATGGTGGATGCTGCATAAGGTATCTTACCAGGGGGTTGACTTGTACAGGCGTCCGTGTCCCAGGGTGTACATCTGTGTGACACACAGCACATAGTGTGGATAAGGGCTTTAAATACCCTGTAGACGCTCTAATCGTGTATGGCGTGATTGCATCATCGTTGTGCGCCATAAAGGCGCATAAACAAGGAGGGAGATAGAAGGGCGGAATTGAGAAGAGACGCCCATAAAGCATCTAATGCCCTGATGTCCGATGCGCATCGCGTCATCGCGTATAACGTGACTACATCATCATTGTGCGCCGGATACATAGAGGCGCATAAACATGGGGGAATATGTGAGGGCGGAAATGGAAAAGAATGCCCATATATCGCCCCCGAGCGCACCGAGTCATCGTGCCGTAGTGTCCCATAGGTAATCGCCGCACATCTACATCAAGTGAAAGGGGCGGGAGGGGGAGACATAGCTCCACCCTCCCATCGTATATACACCACCCATAACGGTATAAACAAATGAAGCAAGAGCGTAACCCATTTCAATAAATACCATAAATATGCAAGCAACCCGCTGATTTAGATGGGAGATTTTATAAGAAAAATAAAATATCCCAAGTATGGCATAGAAAGCCTGGATACGTGATTAACAAGGAGTGAGATTTGCGTTGAACCAAGGACTTGGTCAGTGAATGTCTGATGACACGTGGATAGGGTAAAGAAAAAATTAATTAAAAAATCAAAAGCCAGAAAGCGAAGAATAGTTCGTATTAAAAAAGTACATGTTATAAGTTTGTTTGGTAGTGTGCCTGAACCTTGTCATGGGGAGTCATCAGGATGAAGACCATGCAAACAAGACAGCATCTCTTTCTCTCATGCGACTGCATATATACATAGTGTTACAAGTATTTACATAGAGTTAATTACTTCCTAAACAGATATATACTTTTAAAAAAACAAACAAAAAAATTGAAACAGCATCTTATGAATATACATACAATTTATGATAAACATTAAAGAAGGAGGATTCATTTATATATATATATATATATGCATATACGTACATATATATATCTCTATTTGGTTGTACATAGTCTATGTCTATTGTGAGAAAGAAAAAGGGCACATTAAACATTCTTTCAATTTTTTGGGTTTTTTACACCTTATATTGGGAATATCTGTGTCATACCAGGTTCTTGGGTGTAGGCTACACTTACCCAACCTTTGGGATTGAGTCGCCTCCATGCTCGTGTGGGAGTGATAGATTAGGTCAATCTCCAGATGTACTATGAGGATAGCAAAGGCAAACTAACATATCATGACAAGAAAGTGTTACAGACAATAAAGTAAATTTAGACATTCAGAAAGGATTTGAAGCTTAAGGATTCATTGAGGCCTGGGGCTTGATTAGCCCTCAGGCGATAGATCCATTGGGTCTCACGCTGTAAGACCATCTGGTCAAAGTTACCACCTCTCTTGTCCTCATGAATTCAGTCGAGGACTGCAAATCTAACAAGAGGGATCTTGTATTTGTGTATAAACGCTACATGGTGGCCCATAGTTTTGTTCAGCAGTCCATTGGTAATGTAGTACATGTGGTCCTTAATACGTTTTCATAGTGGGCCAATGGTTTTGCCCACGTAGAAACTGCCACATGGGCAGAAAATGATGTAGATCACCCCTTTGGTTTGGCATGTTATATGTGTACGTAACTTATGTGTTTCACCATTAGGGAGATAGACATTAGATCCTTCATTGAGTAGGTGGCAATAGTTACAATGGCCACATTTGAATAGGCCTGGTATCTCACTCGTGTCTTGTGTTGGTTTTTGGTAATTACTTTTGATTAGACGATCCCTGATGGAGGTGGATCGTCTGAAAGTGATACTTGGGTTAGGGCCTACGTATTTGGATAGAGTAGGATCAGCAGTGATAAGGTGCCAGTGTTTTTTCATTATAGATCGAACTTCATCATGCTGATCCGAATACGTGGTAATAAACCGCGTCACATCCTGGTCGAGTTGCTTAGTGTCATTTTTAAGTAGGGTAGTGGCTCTTTCTTTGCCTGCACAATAGAGTTGCAGGCAAAGAAAGAGCCACTACCCTACTTAAAAATGACACTAAGCAACTCGACCAGGATGTGACGCGGTTTATTACCACGTATTCGGATCAGCATGATCAAGTTCGATCTATAATTAAAAAACACTGGCACCTTATCACTGCTGATCCTACTCTATCCAAATACGTAGGCCCTAACCCAAGTATCACTTTCAGACGATCCACCTCCATCAGGGATCGTCTAATTAAAAGTAATTACCAAAAACCAACACTAGACACGAGTGAGATACCAGGCCTATTCAAATGTGGCCATTGTAACTATTGCCACCTACTCAATGAAGGATCTAATGTCTATCTCCCTAATGGTGAAACACATAAGTTACGTACACATATAACATGCCAAACCAAAGGGGTGATCTACATCATTTTCTGCCCATGTGGCAGTTTCTACGTGGGCAAAACCATTGGCCCACTATGGAAACGTATTAAGGACCACATGTACTACATTACCAATGGACTGCTGAACAAAACTATGGGCCACCATGTAGCGTTTATACACAAATACAAGATCCCTCTTGTTAGATTTGCAGTCCTCAACTGCATTCATGAGGACAAGAGAGGTGGTAACTTTGACCAGATGGTCTTACAGCGTGAGACCCAATGGATCTATCGCCTGAGGGCTAATCAAGCCCCAGGCCTCAATGAATCCTTAAGCTTCAAATCCTTTCTGAATGTCTAAATTTACTTTACTAGTCTGTAACACTTTCTTGTCATGATATGTTAGTTTGCCTTTGCTATCCTCATAGTACATCTGGAGATTGACCTAATCTATCACTCCCACACGAGCATGGAGGCGACTCAATCCCAAAGGTTGGGTAAGTGTAGCCTACACCCAAGAACCTGGTATGACACAGATATTCCCAATATAAGGTGTAAAAAACCCAAAAAATTGAAAGAATGTTTAATGTGCCCTTTTTCTTTCTCACAATAGACATAGACTATGTACAACCAAATAGAGATATATATATGTACGTTTATGCATATATATATATATATATATATATATAAATTAATCCTCCTTCTTTAATGTTTATCATAAATTGTATGTATATTCATAAGATGCTGTTTCAATTTTTTTGTTTGTTTTTTTAAAAGTATATATCTGTTTAGGAAGTAATTAACTCTATGTAAATATTTGTAACACTATGTATATATGCAGTCGCATGAGAGAAAGAGATGCTGTCTTGTTTGCATGGTCTTCATCCTGATGACTCCCCATGACAAGGTTCAGGCACACTACCAAACAAACTTATAACATGTACTTTTTTAATACGAACTATTCTTCGCTTTCTGGCTTTTGATTTTTTAAAAAAAAATTTCTTTACCCTATCCACGTGTCATCAGACATTCACTGACCAAGTCCTTGGTTCAACGCAAATCTCACTCCTTGTTAATCACGTATCCAGGCTTTCTATGCCATACTTGGGATATTTTATTTTTCTTATAAAATCTCCCATCTAAATCAGCGGGTTGCTTGCATATTTATGGTATTTATTGAAATGGGTTACGCTCTTGCTTCATTTGTTTATACCGTTATGGGTGGTGTATATACGATGGGAGGGTGGAGCTATGTCTCCCCCTCCCGCCCCTTTCACTTGATGTAGATGTGCGGCGATTACCTATGGGACACTACGGCACGATGACTCGGTGCGCTCGGGGAGATATATGGGCATTCTTTTCCATTTCCGCCCTCACATATTCCCCCATGTTTATGCGCCTCTATGTATCCGGCGCACAATGATGATGTACTCACGTTATACGCGATGACGCGATGCGCATCGGACATCAGGGCATTAGATGCTTTATGGGCGTCTCTTCTCAATTCCGCCCTGCTATCTCCCTCCTTGTTTATGCGCCTTTATGGCGCACAACGATGATGCAATCACGCCATACACGATTAGAGCGTCTACAGGGTATTTAAAGCCCTTATCCACACTATGTGCTGTGTGTCACACAGATGTACACCCTGGGACACGGACGCCGCCTGTACAAGTCAACCCCCTGGTAAGATACCTTATGCAGCATCCACCATTGTTTTCTTCCTTTTTATTCTTTATTTGAGATATTCTTGCTGTCTGAGCTAATCTTTGCTCATGATATATACTCGTTTTACTGTGATTATACAGATCGGCGGGCTCATATATAGAAGCCTAATAATCTCTACTGACTGGTGGTCTGACACCCCTCGTGTATTTGAAGCCCAATACAACAATTTTTGGCTTCGTGTCCCAGTTGGCCCTATGGTCTCCTATCAAGGGTAAATCTTTGTTTTTCCTTTCTTATACTCTATATCTTTGATATATGTAGGCACTCGCTGCATCTGTCAATAACTGTAAACAACCTTCTTTGTTTCACTCTTCACATAGAATGAAGGCTGCTAACAGCACCACATTACAATTTTCCTTTTGAATGTTGGAAACACGCCCATTTTTGACTTTACTGTCAATTAACAGGTAATTTCCCTAAATATTATTTACACTCCTGTTTATTATACAGTGATCATCCTTATTATTTTCTATTTTCTTTTTTCTTTTTTCTCCTGTCATCCTTTCACCTTGCACTTTCCCTTGCCAGAACAATAAGCGATAGAAAATACACAAAAAATATATATATATATATAACTAATATATGTGTAAAAAATGCATATAAATATATACACACCTATATTTTTGCATCTAATAGATCTATATGAAGCTCTGAAGACCTTCTTGAACCCAGTATATTATATATACTATCGAATATTCGATCGCGGGTGTGTGCCCTGCCTTGCATTGGTTGTAGAGTCATCGGCCATGTAAATATATGTTGCAATATCTCTCTCCCTTTTGCTGTTTGTTTCGTTTTTTATATTTTGAAAAAATGTTTTTTATTTATTATGGTGGCAACATCAATAACGTGTAACCCTGTATCATTACAGACAACTATTGTTACACATCTCTCTACAAAAATCCTCAAACATCTGCCCTGAAGAAGCCTCACGGCGAAACGCGCGTCGGCGACTTTGGGTTTTTGTGTATAGAGTGGTTCACCTGTATATATGTATCATTTCTTTTTTTATATACATGTCCTATTTGTTTTATTTTTATAACTATATTAAAATTATATTTTTATACTACTTCCTTGGCCTCGATAGTCCGACCCTCAATACTTCTTCACAGTTATTGTTCTTCCATTTTTGACTCCTTATACGGATGTGGCCCATGTGAGTGCAATCCCCTTGTTTTTTCTTATCCCTTCTATTTCCCCAGTCCATTCCTTCCTTCCCCTTATCATTCTCATTTTCACGGTGTGTATGGCCTATCGGACCGTTGTCCGTCGGACAAAAGTTTTAAAACATGCTTTAAAACCTGTCCAATGGAATCCTGTCCGTCGGACAGGTTCGATGGTTAGTACACAAAAGCATCGGACCAAAAACCCGCGTATGCTCAGAATCAAGTCGACGCATGCTTGGAAGCATTGAACTTCGTTTTTTCATCACGTCGTCGTGTTCTACGTCACCGCCTTCTGGTATGATCGGATTTTGGTCCAATGGTGTATACGCACATCAGACCATCAGACAAGTTCAGAGTTGTCTGATGAAAACGGTCCGTCGGACAAGTCTCATCAGACATGTCTGATCGTGTGTACAGGGCCTTAGGCATATAGGAGGTGCACAGCATCTTAGAGGAAAAAGAGCTATTAACACCTAAGTGCAAAGTTTCAATCCAGTATTGTTGGCACTGTGTGGATTGAACTGGTGGTCAGAAGGTTTTAATTCCTCTAACACACTGACCATTCTGTCAAAGCAGACAGTGTTTCCCAATCACCTACCAGTAAGTGAGACGTCATTGCTACCTGCAGCCTGTGGATACATCCTGTCAAGTGGTACAGAGTGACTCTCATTGGTTCTTTATCTTTTGCCTGTGATCCACTGTATGATTACAGAACTGTGTGTGTAGAGGATGTACCAAAACAATAGTGAAGCAAACTCTATCTTATACACAAATAGTTGCCAGTCTTCAAGAGGTTAATATTGAAGGTAAAAAAATAATAATACCTTTTAGTGTTATTAATATAAATGATTACAAGCGGTTTGTTAGAAAAGGTTATAGACCTTCTCTGGCTCCAGATAAATGCAGGCCCTAAAGGGGGCCAAGGCACAAGATCTAAGATACCAGTTGGTGTTCATTAAATAAAAAAAATCATAATTTAACGTAGTGATAACATAGTTTCATTTAATATTGTTATTGTTTATTATGAATTAACTTTGTACCCACATTACTTGCACATGTTAGGCCCCTTCCACATGGGCAACCTTATTGGACCAATTATTGCCCTTTATGGAGCAATAGACATGTGTGCATTTACATCTGTCGGCATCTGATCTAATTCTATCTATTACAGTATGTCAAGGAGCAGCATTACTCTAGGAGAGTATAAGTGCTAGAAGACTACAAATATCCTCTTCTCATCTCCACAAAACGTGGAAATGTGCGTACATTGCTGAGATTTACTTATTTTTTATTCCCCAGTCATACACAGTCCCAACAAACAGAACTGAGTGCTTCTTAAATTTGTTCAGTGTTTGCGTTCTAAAATTCTATTTTTGTAAGTCAAAATTGTGATTGTGGTTACCCAAATGTTGCCAGATTCCAACATTTGGTATGTCGTATGATGGATCAGAAATGGCCAAATCTTCCTGAGCTTTACCCATTGGTTGGTTCAACCACCATTCAAGGTAACTGTCTTTTAATGTGGATAAAAATGATTTACTAGAACAATTAGCTTTATATTTATTTATCCAATATTTATTTTTGGATAGTTAATATCACCCAATCATTGCAGTATTCGATAGTTCAAAAAAGTACTTAGTTTCTGTTTTCTGCTTTTTCAGCATTTGAACTTAAACAATGTTAATTTTGTTAAGTAACTGTTAAACTTTAATAAACATGTTAGGACTCACTTTGCCCTGCGCGGTCTGTAACTCAAATTCATAATCTCTTTCCTTTTTTACTGTGAGGAAGATATGCAATACTGACACACTGCAGTTACAGTAATTGGAAGCAAATAAAGCCAATTTTCCACAATCATCCAGATCACTGATCCATCCTTGCATAAGACTAGATGAAAAACTCAACAAACTACATGAAGGTTTTGTGGTTGATTTGTATATTCTGCTAGCAATGACCTGATGTCAGAGGCGTTGTTAGGCCCTGGCTTAGGAGGCTGAAGCCCCGAATGGGTCCCTGTAAAGCCCCGAATCCCGTGCATTTAGCTAGCCGTTGCTAGCCCCGAGTCTGGCCGAGTGCGGCAGCTATATGCAGCACTATGAGCAGCGATGTCTGTCTCACAGCCGACAGTCTGATAGCCCAGCCCCTCCCTCCTCCACACAATTGGCTGGCAGAGGCTGCTCTCTCTCTCCCCGCCCACACTCTTCCTCTTCCTGTGCTGTTGTGAAGATGTGTGCGCGGGAAGTTCAAGCTGAGCAGTCGGCTCAAATGCACTGCAGTGAGTTTCCTGGCATAAGTAAAGTAAGTGAGCGTCTCTCTTCCCTCCCCCTCCCTGCAGCTAAAACGTTTTTTTTTTTCTCTAGTAGCCTGTGACAGACACTACCCAGGTGTTATGTGGGCTCACACTGGTATCCTGCAGTTTGTATCCCATAGAGGTTGCACATTTTTACTGCATGTTTGTGCACAAACATGTCCTGCATGCTGCATCTTTGGTGCAATTCTAGAAAATGCAGCAAAAATGTGCAACCTGGGGGACTATGACTGTGAAAAACTGGCAGTACCCCAGTGTGAGCCCAAAGACACATGTATTCACTTGCAGCAGGAACTGCCACTCCACTAAAAAGGAGGTGATATCACATTTCCTCCCTACCTGTTTTAACCCCCTAAATGCCAGTTCCTCCAGGTAATGGCACGGTTCACTTTTGAACTCCATCTTGTTTTCATGACTTTCAGTAGTTATTAGATGTCTTCTCACCTTATTGTTTGCACATCTAATACCTAAAGAGTTCTGGAAATAAGGTGGAGTAAAAAAAGAATTTCTACACCCAAGTGGAGCATTTCTTTCACAAGATTTGAGGGTATTATTAAACCCAGGCTGGTTGACTTAGGCCATTGGTGTTCAACCTTTGGCCCTCCAGCTGCTGCAGAACTACAAATCCCATCATGCCTCAGCATTTGGAAGTCATGCTTTTAACAGTCAGCCTTGCAATGCATAATGGGACTTGTAGTTCCGCAACAGCTGGAGGGCCACAGGCTGAGCACCCATGACTTAGGCCATCATAGACAGATTGAACTTTCTATGTGTAGAATGTGGTTGTACAGAATTCAATCTATCAATTGACTTCAGTACAACCAGCGTGTCTTTTTTTTTTTTTTTTTGGCAATCACTGCTAGCTGCCAGTAGTGATCACTGTATTCTGATGGCTGGAAAACTTTCGCCCCCACAGAGAGTGACTGCTTCGCACTGCGGGCAATGTGGAGCAGTCTCATTCTCTGTGCAAGCAGTGTCAAGCGGTCTCTCTCTTTCTCTCTATGCAGGCAGTGTCAAGCGGTCTCTCTCTCTCTTTCTCTGTGCAGGAAGTGTCAAGCAGTCTCTCTCTTTCTCTGTGCAGGAAGTGTCAAGCAGTCTCTCTCTCTCTCTGTGCAGGCAGTGTAAAGCAGTCTCTCTCTCTGTGCAGGCAGTGTCAAGCAGTCTCTTCTCTCTTCTCTCTTCTCTCTTCTCTCTCTCTCTGTCTCTCTGTGCAGGAAGTGTCAAGCGGTCTCTCTCTCTCTGTGTGCAAGCAGTCTCTCTCTCTCTCTGTGCAAGCAGTCTCTCTCTCTCTCTCTCTGTGCAAGCAGTCTCTCTCTCTCTGTGTGCAGGCAGCGTCAAGCAGTCTCTCTCTCTCTCTCTGTGCAGGCAGTGTCAAGCAGTCTCTCTCTCTCTCTCTGTGCAGGCAGTGTCAAGCAGTCTCTCTCTCTCTGTGCAGGCAGTGTCAAGCAGTCTCTCTCTCTTTGCAGGAAGTGTCAAGCAGTCTCTCTCTCTCTTTGCTGGAAGTGTCAAGCAGTCTCTCTCTCTCTCTCTCTCTCTTTGCAGGAAGTGACAAGAGGTCTCTCTCTCTCTCTCTCCCTGTGCAGCACAGGTCAGTGTATGTAGGACATATGTCAGAAACAACCCTGAAAGACATGCTAGTGTCTAGTAATGCTGATCTCATGGAATGTGTAAATGACATACACACACAAACACGGGCGCGTAGGTCAGGGTATGTGAGTCAGGTAAGTCGCACCGCGTCCGCCGCCCCCCCCCCCTCGGGTGGCGGCTTCGGGCTGAAGCCCCTGGTCTTTTTGCCACCTAGCAACGCCCCTGCCTGATGTATATCAATATAGCTGTTTTGCCTGTAGATATTGAGTTAGTTGTCCTTCATATTTAACTGTATCCACACTACAAAGAAATGTACCCCCATTGTATTAACATGGCAGTTACCGTATTTTTCGCCGTATAAGACGCACTTTTTCTTCTCCAAAACTGGGGGGGGAAAGTTGGTGCGTCTTATACGACGAATAGACAGGTTTACCTGACCTGTTCGGATCGCTGATCGGTCGACCGGAATCCGCGGAGCACAACGCTGCCGCGGCCTTAGGAATGACCGCGGCTTTGGCCTAGCTCCGGAGAGGTCGGCCATCTTGGTAGACTCGGCGGCAGTGCGCACTGGCGTCATCACCCCTCTGCTAGTGGATCCTAACAGCGCGAATCTGCAGTCAAACAGTGAGGTGTGTTGGACTGGCTATTAGGGGGCAGGGAAATGCTATGTTACTGGCTATTGTTACTGGCTATTGTTACTGGGTATTGTTACTATGTTGGGGTCAATGTTACTGGCTTCTATTACTATGTTGGGGGCAATGTTACTGGCTATTATTACTATGTTGGGGGTAATGTTACTGGCTGTTACTGGCTATTAATACTATGTTGGGGGCAATGTTACTGGCTGTTACTGGCTATTATTACTATGTTGGGGGCAGTGTGATGGCAAATATTTTACAGTATTTGGTTCAGAATCTTTTTTTCCTAGATTTTCCTCCTTTAAAATTGGGTGCGTCTTATATGTCGGAGCGTCTTATACGGCGAAAAATGTTAGTTTACTCTTTTGATTTAGAGGTCTCAAATACCAACTTAAACAAAAAATAGAGGGTGTAGCAGTAAGCAATAAAAATCCCATAGCCCAGTGGTGTTTGCGCTACATATTTACTTTATTGGCATTTGTCAACAGCTTGTCATCAATAATGTCAGTACCACAAATAAATTGCCCCAAACAGCATTACTCACTTAGCCAACCGCTGCCTCTCTAAGAGAACATACCCATTTCAGCAGCTGGAAAGAAGACAGAGTAGCTGGGCTCACTTCATCATGCTGTTGGGGATCTGGGCTGACTGCTTAGCATCCCTGGAGTATACAGGTGGATACTGCATCCTTTGTTGGTTGAGGGCAGAGACCAGCAGCACTCTGCTCTGTTGACAGCTCTTCTGCTGGGTTGGTGGCACAATTCTGGGGGCCGTCTGCTGCTGGAGATGGAAGCTGGCTGCTTAATCTTCCTTACCCTCATCTGGCTGCTGGGGCGATGTGTCTCTGGTACTGTCACCCAGGTCCACTGATCTTTTCTGGGGAGTAAAGATTGCTTCCTCTACACTGGTCAATTGTTGGGAAGGGAGGACCAACACCTTCTCTTCCTTCTCTGGATCTTAATATGCTGCTGGGAAGTGACCATCTTCTTTTCAACCTGGGCCTCTGGAACTGCTGCAGGTGTGGGACAGAGGTCTTAGACTCTCTGTCCAGTTGTCATTGCTTCAGCTGGAGAAGTTTCTGGTAACTCCACAGATGCTACTGACAGAATATTCCATGTCTCTGTCCGTATTGTGGGGGAAAGGCCAACTGCCTCTTCCCCTGATGCCAGCTCTTCTGCTGGAGGCTCACTAGGATGTTCTTGCTCAGCACAGAAATCTATTAAATGCCCAGTTTTTGGAACTGTTGTCTGGGCATAGAGGTTCACCATCTCCTATCCGTAGAACCCAGAATATGTTATTGGTGCTGGGCAGAGATTAGCAGAGCTCTGCCCTGTTGTCAGCACTTTAGCTTTGAAGACAGCAATCTCCAGAGTTTACACAGCCGATTCTCTGGCATGCTACTGTTCTAGCAGTTTCCTGTATGCCATTTCAGATGCTGTTCCTTCGTTAGCAAAAATTTCAGGACCAGTTTAAGCTCTGAGACCCCTGCAGGACCGAGCATAGCCTCTCTGTATTCTTGCAGGTCCTCAAAAGTAGGTGCCTCTTCATCGCCAAACTAAAATTATATAAGGCTCTCCCACAGCAATCCAGGGCCGCCAAGGTTATATCCCTCTGGAGAGCATTCTGTTGTCTCCCCTAAATATTCCTGTTTTGCGTGCCATTGCAGACCAGAAAGCACTTGCCCTGTTGCATACCAGAGACCTGGAGGGCTCCAATGCAGAATCCTACCCAAATCTGCTGCCTGAGCTCCAGGTATTCATCTGCAGACACAGTCCTGGAGTATGCTGGAAGGACGATCCGCAGCAGCCCCGGGAACTCTAATGCCAGATCCATATCTCTGCTGAAGTGACTGAAGTCTGCTCTCCTGATCTTGGATCCAGGTGGAGGTTTTGATGTCCCAGACTGCAGGAAGTGCCCCACTGCTTGCCAACAATGTAAAAAAACATCCCACACTCTGCTTGAGTGCTTTCGTCATATACCGCTTTCTCCAGTCTGAATATAGATATCAGATATTTCAACCATTGACAACTAAGAACAAGGCAGTACTCATTCTGGCTGCTGAACATGAACTGTTTATTGAAACACAGGTAACACTGGGGACAATCCCTTCCCTTTGCCTTCAGGGCGGGGTATACTGTCCAAACAGCAGGGAGAGCTGTTGGAGGTATTCCCCCCTCCTTCCTCACAATAGAACAATGGAATACAGCCACACCCCAAACGACCCAACAGAGAGCACACCAAAGTATTAGACAATATACAAATATATATATATATATATATATATACACACACACACACACAACATTCCAGTGTGGTTGTACAGTGAGTCCAATTAGTATAGATCAGACTGGGGTTCTCGGTCACCCTGTGCCCCTAATAGACATAGGAGGTACCTCTCCAAGGGATTCTGGGTTCCCCTGGCCCCCCGCCCAAAGTGACTCCCATCACAGAGATCAAAAGGAATTCTGTCCTAGAACAATTATCTACTTTCCTACGTAACAGGGTCTCTATCAGGTGCTTCTGCAGGGATCTTTCTTAGCCGCTATAAAATAGTTGTTGGGTCAAAGATCAGAAATTATGGCTGTTAGGGCAATCCTACCAAATATGTCTGAACATACCAACCTCTAAGCAGCTCATAAAACAGGCAGAAGGATATCATGTGGGGTAAACAGTAAGGTACCAAGTACCAAGGCATTAGCTTTATAATTTATTTTGGTAGCTAAGACATTGATAAGACTCCCAATCCCTGCCAATCTTCCCGAGAGAAATCAATCTCAGGGTCAGAAGCCCAACTGGACATATAACCAGATGATACGGAAAGACAAGACATTTGTCAAGTAACTGTACAGATAAACCTTATAAAACTGAAAAAAAAAAAGCATTTTTCTGATCTCTATTTCATATTCACTAGTACATAATAAAGCCTCTTTCTTTTCTTCTACTCTTTTCCCCAGTGCAATTTTTGGAAGATATTTTTCACATGAAGCTTACCTGATTAACGACTGCCCCTTGCTCTTCTATTCTGAGTGTTGCTGCACAGAATAATAAAATAAACCAGTATTAAGTCAAACTCAGGTACTTACATGAGTTGTATTAAAAACATTACATTTAATGATTTAATAATGAGTACCGACCTGCATTCATTTGTGTCTTTAAAGCGGATGGTTCAGCAGAAAAAAATATTAAAAGCCAGCAGCAACAAATACTGCAGCTGCTGACTTTTAATATTAGGACACTTACCTGTCCTGGAGTCCAGCGGCGTCCGCAGCAGAGGACGAGCGATTGCACGTCACCCTGCTGCTCCCCCCTCCATCCATGGTGAGGGAACCAGGAAGTGAAGCGCTGCGGCTTCACTGCCCGGTTCCCTACGGCGCATGCGCGAGTCGCGCTGCTGGGAGCTGGGAGCCGAGAGTTCCCAGCACACAACAGGGGGGCGACGGGATGTCGCCAAAAAACCCGACTTTGCAGACAGGTATCTGCACCCCCCTCCCCCTGAAAGGTGTCAATTGTGACACCCGAGGGGGGGAGGGTTCCGATCAGCGGATCTTCACTTTAGGGTGGAGATCCGCTTTAATATCTACCTAATGTATTTTTAGTGACCAAAGCTGCATAACAGCAATTTGCCTTTTTATGATAGCTTTTGTTTAAACTTTATCAGGAACCCTTTAAGAATTTGCTTAAAGATAACTTGGAAAAAAATAAAAATTGCTGTGTATTATGCAATTCTAATCCCGATTATGTTTATTATTACGAAATCCTTCAGTAATCAGAACGATGAGGCCTTTTAAAAAGCGATTTTCTCAAAGCAGCTTTCTGTCTAGATCATATTGCAAAAATTCAAACATTCTTTCTTCTGGTCAGAGAGCACCGGTCCATGCAACCAGCTGAAAAAAATATTTTATGGATGACTTTACACTATGGCCATATTCACACACAACTGAGAGCTTCCACAGCGATTCGCCACTGCAACGATTCTCTGTTGCTGACTGTGGTAGGGGCAGTATGGTGTGCATTTTAACGCATCACACAGCTCCTTTTTTTTTGTTTTGTACTCTTTATTTGAACTGTACAAAACTTGCACTTCATTCATGGCAATTTACAGCAGTGCAATGCGTTGTGTTGCTGTACATTGCCATGCGATTTGGTACGGTGTGTGCTGTGATAAAATGCAGCATGTCTGCATTTTGTCGAAGCACGCTGCAGCGCAGCTCTAGGCTGCACTGCAGTGTAAATGGGACACATTGGAAACAACTGTTTTCTGTGTGTCCCTGCAGTGACAGACGTTTTACCATACAGTAAAATGTCTGTCACTGCATACATGGTGAATTCAACCTAAGACTACTTTCACACTGAGGCAGTTTTCAGGCATTTTAGCTCTAGAAATAGCACCTGTAAAGCGCCTGCCTCCCATGCAAGCTGCATCTTTGGGGCAGTTTGGGAGCGATGTATACAATGCTCCTAAAACGCCCCTGCTCATTGAAATGAATAGGCAGCACTTCGGAACCGCCTGAAAAAAACGATTCGGAAGTGTCGCAAAGCAGGCATTTTTAACACCTGCTTCGTCCGCTAGCGGTGTATTTTTATCCCCCCGCCCCCCACTAAATTCAGTGGCGCTCTATTGTTAACACGCAGGTGGCCCCAGTGTGAAAGGGGTCTAAAACTAGTCAAAAGTGTTACTTCAAAAGAAAACTATGGTCACAGTACACGCTTTAATTTTATAACAGTAACATTGTAATAACAATACAAACAATAGTTATTATTGATAATCCAATATAAGCTTACTTGAAAAATCTCTCTTTTAAAGATCTCTGATGTGAAGATGTCTCCTGGTAACGACTGACTTCCTTATAGTAGATCATTCCTCATGACAAGGGTTTTTAGGGGGTTAAAACTTTATTTATACCTGGATAAATCATTGCCCCCTAAAAAAAAAAAACAGCTTATGTTGGAACTGATAATGTTTGCAATGAAACACAAATATTTCTGGTATGATGTGGGGGAAGGGGTGCTTCTCCCTTCAGAAACCAGACATCACAATGGGTGCAAAATGTGCCCCCTCCTTTACCAAACTATTTATGGCAAGGTAGACGGAGGGCATCATGCATCATAGATTAACTGTGGAAAGGTGGTGCTGTATAACTTCACGTATTGATGAAATATCTTAATGATAACCAGTGGGGGACAAAACTGACCTATGATTGGCGTATAGTGGAGGTGAATTTCTTGGATCGTATTATGTTTAGGCAGGGTGACCGTTTGCTTACTAAAACATAATTTAAGAAAACAGGCAGAAAAATTTACTCATGGGGGATGTCATATCCCTTGTGGCTAAAGGCTATCCCCAAAGGGCAATTTTTCTATATTGGACAAAACTGCTCAGATGTGAAAAATTTGTAGTACAAGCTGATCTCTTAAAACAGAGATTTTTACCTAAGGGGTACAAGGAGGAACTCCTTGATCAAGAAATTAAAGAGGTTGTAAATATATGGATAGGGAATCTTTGTTAGACCCTAGATGTAAAGATACACAACTTATAGATTTCAAACCAGCACATAAGGCTAAACAGACTGTTAGAAAAAAAACTTTATGATTCTCAAGGGCAACAAAGTATTGAATCTTCTATTACCTGCACATCCCATGAACATTTTCAAGAAAACAATAAGTCGTTAAGGAATAAAATTGGTTGAGAAATCAAGTAAAATCTCTGGCCCAGATTCAGAGAGAATTAGATTATCGTAGCGTATCAGAAATACACTACGCCGCCGTTTTTTACCTGGCTCTACGTGGAATCCAGGTAGATTTTGTCCAGTAAACGACGGCGGCGTAGTGTATTTCTCCTGTCGCAATCCATCTACGCGAGTAGGGGGCGTGAAGCATTTAAAATAGGCGCGTTCCCGCGGCGATCGAACTGCGCATGCTCCGTTCGCAAATTTCCCGCCGTGCATTGCGCGGAATCACGTCGTTACGTCATTCGTTGTTTGAGTAGCGTCGTTTACGGACATTTCTATTCCCAAACGACTTACGTAAAAAAATAAATAAAAAAAAAATTAAATTCGACGCGGGAACAACGGCCATACTTAACATGGGCTACGCACTGTTAGACCAGCAAAAAGCTGGTCTAACAGTACGTAAAAAAAAATAGACGTAAGCGATTGCGAAGACCGCTCGTATCTTCGTGGATCGCCGTAAAAACTCATTTGCATATCCCGACGCATCAAAACGACGCGAACTCCTCCCAGCGGCCGCAAAAATATCGCAGCGTAGATCCGAAGGCTTACAAAGACGTAAGCCTCTCGGATCGAAGCCCGAAGCCGCCGTATCATGGTTTGAGGATTCAAACTAGTGATACGGCGCGCGAAATTTGAAATTACTCCTGTCTAACACCAGTTAGACAGGCGTAATTGCTCTATGAATCTGGGCCTCTCTTTTTTGGAGGTCTAACTGGTTTCTTTACCTGTGGTGTATATAAACAGGTGGGTTTTAACAGTATACGTTCTAAAACTTTTACCTCATCTGTCATTTAGAGGGCATGTAATTAAAAAAATTGATTTGCTGTTCTACTCGTTTGGTTGTATACCTCCTGGAGTACCCGTGTGGCCAACAATATAAAGAAGGAAAATTCACTTAAATTTACCTTAAAATATATGATGTGAATATACACTGTAGCGTTGGGGGTTGTTAACTCTCGTGGTATAGTTGTTTTTTTAGTGATTCACGCTAGTCCGGAACTATATTTAAGGGCTTGTTGGCCCACTTTTATTAAAAAGGCAAAAAAATAAAAATCCAAACACTGGTTTCCCACGCAGGAGGTTTTCACCGTCTATACAAAATGAATACCTTCAGCCTCCTGGCTTACACATGCAACAGAAAATACCGAGCCAGCTGGCTCTCCTCAGTAGTGTTGCTCACGAATATTCGCATTGCGAATATTCATTACGAATATTGCATATTCGAGTATTCGCGAATAACTCGAATATCGCGTTTTTTCAAATTTATTTTTAAAACAGATCACATCCTAGTGATCTCCATCGATGTCTAAAAGCATTGCTGGTATGATTAGAGACCCTGGGCCGAGTAGCTGAGGCGATCCTTTTATGTTGCAGAATATTCGCAATGCGAATATTCGTATTGCGAATATTCGCGAATGCGTTCTCTGCCCTTCTGTGTTTTGTGTATAAAAAAATTAAAAATTAGCTTTAGTTTAGTCATATAAGTTTGTGTAAGTAGAGTTAGTGTTTAGTGCCTATTAGTTTAGTAATCCAGGAAATGATCTTCGTTTTCGCGTGTTGACGAGAATTTCGCAATCAATTTCGCATTCGCACTAGCGAAATTTCGCATTAGCATTTTTTTTTTTTTTGATAAAATATCACGAATATTCGATATTAACGAATATTCGCGAATATTCTTCTATACATTTGCGAAATATCGCGAAATCGAATATGGCGTATTCCGCTCATCACTACTCCTCAGCAGTAGCACCGCTGCTCAGGCTCCAGCAGGGAACCTTCCTGACTCTGTCAGCAACCTTAGACTCAGGTCTCTGGGGTTTTACAGTGCAGCCTGCACTCTCCAGCTTCTCTAGTTAATTCAGTGCACACCTGCACTCTCTGGGGTCTCCCTTTCAAGCCTAGACTCCTCGGGAGGGTGGAGCCCAGAACCATGGTCAGGTGTCTATACATAGGCCAGCACACACCTGACCGGTCAGTGTGCTGGTATATCTGAAAATCTGGACCCAGGACTGGGGATTTCATCCCACCCAGATCTCTACAAAATTCCTCTGTAAACTGCAAGCTCCCTGGAGCCCCTCAGTTGAAAAGCCTGGGTCACCACACCCCTGGGGTACCACATTACTACAACACCCAATTTGGACAAAATATGGCGTGGGATGTTAATTTCTTAATCATAGCTAATATATTTATCGTTTGGATTTATAAAAAATATACTGTATGAAAACAATTGTTTGGTATTGTCTGTATCAGATAGATGCAAAGGGGGTTCCTCCTTATTTTATTGATTTATAATATCTTTGTAGTAATTTTCTAACTTATTTCAATTTTTTTTAAATGTTTTTTTAAGACTCCATAGGAACCTGCAGGGTTATGAATATTTTATTGTAAACTGTGATAAATCAGCGTAGAATTGCAGACTGGCGTATGGTGCTGGAATGTTGTCATTTTGTCTAGTCACAGCCATCAGGTTGTCATCTATGTAGGTTTTAAGGGCTTTCAACTCTGTCTCGGACCGTGGAAAAATGCGGCCAAAAGGGACCTCAGAGCTGGGTGACAAGTCAATGGGACAGTCATAAGACCGATGAGGTGGTAGACGGTGGCCTGTTTGTCAAAAACATCTCTGAACTCAAGGTATACAGAGGGAACATGTTGAAGGTTGTCAGTGGGAACCGGAGTACCACAATGCTGTGTGATAAGTCCAGAATGGGGGAAAGACCCGTTGGCCAGATGTACTTGTAGGCTTTGCTTCTTGGTCTGAATAGGGATGTGCAGTTCCTAGGCTAGCAAGGTATCCAGGAAGCAGCTACAGGCTCCAGAATCAATTACTATGGGAACCGTAGTTCAGAGGAGAGAGACTCTACTGTAATCAAAAGCTTTGGAACTGCATTTCCAAGAGGGAGATTTCTAGGAGGGAAAAGCTGCATTTTCTCAGATTGTAGAGGACACGGCTTCTTCTTATAGCTGGCAGACGGATTACTCTTTCCGCTAACTGTAAAGAGTTGAAGAGAGTAACTGTCAGAAGCCAAGTACTTACCGAGGCCAAGATGCTGAGAGCGGCTCACCTTTGCGACCTAGCACACCCACCCCCTGGAGTTGAGACAGGAGGCGGAGGCACAAGGAGGCACCGGTACCAGCGAAGTAGTAGAACTTGGTGGTGGATGCTGGAGAGAGGCATCTGAACTTGGAAGTAGATGTAGCAGACTAGGTAGGTAGCAAGTTGAGCGGCTTCCGGTACACAGCACAGGTAACTGGAGAAAGGCAGAGGCAGGTCCGGGGTGCAAGCCAAGGTTCAAGGGCAGGAGAGAGCAGCAGATGCAGGTCACAGTCCAGAGGTCAGGGGTTAGAGAAGGCAGCAAATCCAGAGACGAGAGCAAAGGTCAGGTTCGGAGAGAGAGCAGAATCGTGTGGAAATCCGGGTCAGACAGGAGTTGACGACAAACCATCAACCCGTCCTGAGACAGAGGCTGGTTAAAATAGGCCAGTCAGGCCTCTGATTGGTCCCGGGGGGTGCGTGCCCATGCGCGTGCTCTTGCACGCACCGCGCCGCTGCACTGTGCATGCGTGCGCCCTAGGTGCACGGGCATGCGCTGAAGCGCCAATCCACCTCCATTTGGAGGTTAGCAGAGCTGGGTCCCTGACAGTAACGTAAGTCTGAGGCACACCAGTGACTTGATAGCTTATAATAAAACGTGGAAAAGACTTACTGGGTTTCACAGGGCAGTTTAAAAGAAAGTGGCCTGCACCCCCACAATACAGGCACAGGTTGGCTTTGTGCCTCCGTTGCTTCTCCTCCAGGGTAAGGGGAGCACGAACCAGCCCAAGTTGCATGGGTTCGCTTTCAGAAATAGGAGTGGCCGGAGGAGCCACGAAAGGCGGATGAATGGGAGTCAGTTTAGGAAGCATCCAGCTGGGACAAGGAACCTGGTATCGCTCCGAGCGCCTGTCCAATTTAGTGGCTGACTGGATCAAGTCCTCCAAAGTAGCAGGGGTTTCCACCCTGGCCAGCTCATCCTTAAGAGCTTCTAACAACCCCTGACGGTATTGGTACTTGAGAGCAGGTTCATTCCAGCCAGTGTCAGCTGACCACTTCCGGAACTCAGCGGTATAGTCCCCAAGGTATAGTGGGCCCAAGTTTGTGGTTCATCGACCAAGAGGGAGATAATGAACCCTACTTTTACCACTTCAGAGGAGAAAGTCCTGGGATGTGGGGCTCGGTAAAGAGAACAGGTGTAGGAACTCTAGGCTCAGGGGGGGCCATTACCACAGTTGGTGTTACGTACCTGAGTGTGAGCCTGAAGCGTGGAGGGAGACCTCCCGTACAACCCCGGCTCGGAGACCACTGGTGTGGGGACAGTGGTGGTAAGAGCACGGTGAAGTGCAGGTGTCAGTTCTGGTTGTGGCCACTGATGAAACAGGAACTGCCGAACAGGAAGCAGGTGATGCTGGTAGGCAGGTAGAGGATACAGGAACAACAGGTGCCGATCAGCAGAGCAGCCACAAGGGGTCAGCAGAGTAGTAGATGTAGATCAGAGGAGTCAGGCAAGCCAGGTCATACACTTGCAGCAACAGCATAAACGGTAGACAGGAGAATAATCAGAGTCCAGGCCGGGTCCAGGCAACGGGTAGTCAGGCTGAATACAAGCAGGGTCGACAAGCCGGAGTCAGGGTTGGAGAAGGCAGCAGGGTCAGAAAGCCGGATCATATACTGAGACAGAATGCTTAATGCAAAGATAGGAACACGGAACACATGCAGATCAAACCGCGATGTGCAACATTACAGCAGTGTCCTTTATAGGCAGCCGGACGCTGCGTATGACGTGCGCCTAACGTGCGCACATGCGCACGGGCGCACACAACGGCAGCGCCCCGCGCACCAGTGCGTCCGAGAGCCGTGGTCCGCGCATACGTACAGGCGCACGACCACGGAAGCGGACAGAACGTCCCTGACAGTTGGACTTGAAGAGGCTTGCGAAGAAGAAGCTCCACTGGCGGGTACAGGAGCTGTGACTCTTGGTGAAGGTGATCCAGAGAGTTGCTGGGGGCGACCATCAATCCGGGTGTAGCCTTCCTGCAGCTTCTGAACCGCATCAGTAAGAGCAGTGACTTGCTGGTACAGGATATCCAAAGGGGAACGCGCTCTGTCGGCCTCTGACATCTGGCTGGTTTGTACTGTCAGGAGAGTACTTACCGAGGCCGAGATGCCGAAAGCGGTTCACCCTTGCGACTAAGCGCACTCCGCCCCCTTTGAGGTGAGACAGGGAGAGGATGGCACAAAGAGGCACAGGCTACCACAGAAGGAAGACTTGCATAGAGGACCTCTGTAGAGAAGGGCAGCTGTGCGATGACTGGGTATCGCAGGACAAGAGTTCCACAGAAAGTCCAGAACAGACCGAGGATCAAACACAGGAGGCCAAAGGCAGAACCGAGTACAGGCCGAGGGTCAAGGACTGGAGACAAGAGGCAGATCCGGGTCACAGGCAGGAGGTCAAGCACTGGAGACAAGAGTCAGGTCCGGGTCACAGGCAGAGGGTCAAACGCTGTAGACAAGGCTGAGTCCGTAGGCAAGCCAGAGGTCAGTGCAGGAGAAGAGCAGAATGGTCAAGGTCAATCGGCGAACAGCGAACAATTTTTTTTTTTTTTACAATTGTTTTTATTGGAAATTTTCAAACGACAAACAAAACGAAATATAAAGGTACGCACCAGAATTCCCAAAGAACAGCAGGGAAGATTGTATAATGGTAGCATCTCCATAAACATAATGAGATTCATAAAATGTGGACAGGAACAACAACAATATGTCAACACATAAGAGCAGGGGGGCGACGAGCCCATCTCTTCCTCTTGCCAAATTCCAAACAAAATAATGGGGGAGTGCAGTGGGAAGTCAAGTGCTGAGGAGGAGGGAGAGGAAAAGGAAGGGGGGGAGGGAACAGGGGCATAGGGAAAGGATGGATACCTGTAAGACCACTATAAATACAAACCTACATAGGTATTTGATCAAAAGAACATAACGTAAAGAAGACAGTTCAATTCTATTGTAGTCAGAACCATTCTGTCCAAGGCTTCCATTGAATATCAAACTTCGCTCTCCTACCTTCCCTGTTCGCCAACAAAGACTCAAACGTGTAGTTAGTCCGCGTGAGCTCAAGGACCTCCGTTACGTTTGGTACCGTATTGGATTTCCAACTTCTAGTCAACAGCAGTCTAGCAGCTAGCAAGATATGAGTGACTACAATTCAGAACTCCGGGGGGAAACCCTCTATTCCTAGGTTCAGAAGCGCCAGTTCAGGAGTAGGAGGTGTCAATATGCCTGTCATACGCGAGATACATCTAAATATACTCCTCCAATAGCTAGTAAGGCTCTTGCAGAGCCAAAAAATTTGGAGAATGTTGCCCACCTCCCCACAGCCTCTCCAGCATAGCGAGGAGGCCGAGGGGTAGAATTGAGCTATGCGGTACGGAGTGAGGTACCACCTCAGGGCTATCTTTTGGGAGAGCTTCCAGTGATTAACGCACCTGGAGGCTTTGTATATAAGTTTAAATGAGTATTGCCATTGGACCGGAGAAAATGTTTTGACCAAATCTATTTCTCACTTACGAAAGGGGGGGGGGATGCCTTGAAAAGTAGTTTATCCTGGAAGAGGTTATAAAAGAGGGAGATACCCTTAGGGGAGGGGGTCACTTTGGTGTAAAATTGCCAAATGACTTAATGAATCAGTAAGTGGCGGGATTGTAAAGTTTTGAGGAAATGGGAGGCCTGTGCATGTTTAAAACAATCTGCATGCGTCAGACCATACTCTGCAGCAAGCGTGTCAAACGGCTTGAGCACATTGTAGCAGAATAGATCTTCAATCCAAGTGATACCTTTAGCTGCCCAATTGGAGAAGGAGGTATATGGTATGACGCACGAGAGAGCTTCAATGGGAATTGGGACAGGAGTAGTGTTGGAGGACTTATGAGCCAGACTACGTAAGTCCCTCCAAGCCTACAGAGAGGCTTGGAACGTTAGGGGTAGTTGGCGCAGAGAAAGGGGCCGCCAAGCATCAAGTATCAGGACACTGTAAAGATCCCTGGTCGGGCAAAGGGCCTGTTCTATACCGCACCACAGGGTGTCAGGAGTGGGCGATATCCAACGTCTAAGTTGGGTGAGTATGGCTGCTCTATGGTAGTCCTTGATATCAATTAGGCCCATGCCCCCTACAGATCTATGTTTAATCAGAAGGGATCTCGCACATCTGGGGCGAGTGGTATCCCAGACGTAGCGGTTAAGGATATTATTCAGGGACTGGAGATGGCTACGTTTTAGAGGAATGGGAAGAGTGCGGAAAACATACAAAATTTGAGGTAGGAGCAACATTTTGAAGGAGGCTAAACGTCCCGACCACGTCAAATCGACCTTGGCCAGGCGAGCAGCCTCCCCGGAGATTTTGTCAATTAGTGGAACATAGTTGGCATCGGCCAGTTTAGTTAAGTCTGTTGTAATTTGGATCCCCAGATATTGTATACTGGATGCTGCCCAGGAGTATGGAAAGGAGACTTGTAGATGAGACTGGAGGCGAGGGGGAAGGTTGAGGCCTAATATGAAGCATTTGGTGTAGTTAATTTTATAGTAGGATATGCGGCTAAACTCTGTGAGAACCCCGTGAGCCTGGGACAGGGAAGAATGAGGTGAAGTCAAAAAGAGAATAATATCGTCCGCAAACAGACTTATGTTATGGGATCGGCCCGACAGCACGAAGCCTGGGGCTCCAGAGTGGGATTTTTTTTTTTTCTGCAAGGGGTTCTATGAGGAGGTTGAATATGGAGGGGGACAGAGGGAACCCCTGTCTGGTGCCGTTGGTAATGTCAAAAGTGGAGGAGAGCATACCCGAGGTGTAAACCTGTGCGCAAGGCGAGGAATAGAGTGCTAGAATTGCCGACAGGATGGGGCCAGGACCCTGGTCATGTAACCCCAGTGCACCCTGTCGAACACCTTCTCCGCATTCAAGGAGAGGAGCAGAGAAGGCGTCCGAGAAGTCCCAGCATAGTGTACTAAGTCAATCACCCTTCTGGTCACGTCCGACGACTGCCTACCCGAGGTGAACCCCGTCTGGTCCGGGTTGATTAGGGAAGGTAGGATAGGAAGCAGTCTATATGCCAAAATCTTGGCATATAGTTTCACGTCTGTATTTAACAGAGATATGGGTCGGAAGTTAGCAGGCGTAGTAAGCACTTTCCCTGGTTTTGGAATAGTCACAATAAAAGCATTAGGCATTTCACTTGGGAAAGAGGCAGAGAGCATTGCTTCAGAGAACACCTTGCCCAACACTGGGGCCAAGAGGGAGTCAAAGGCCCTGTAATAGCCATTAGGGAGCCCGTCTGGGCCCGGGGACTTCCCAGTAGGGAGAGTCCTAATTGCTCGTAGAATCTCAGACTCCTTGATCGGCATGTTTAGGGATTCTAATTGAGAGTGGGACAAGGTAGGCAGCGCTAAATCAGCCAGAAAGGAGCAGATGGCCTCCTCTACAGGTTGAGGGGTCCTCCCGGAGATTATAGAGGGAGGAGTAGAACTCCGCAAAGGAGTTTGCTATATCCTGAGGGTTATAGATTTTACTGTTGTCTGAGTGCTTAACAAGAAAAGGGATAGTAGTTTTCACTCTGCGACTTTTCAGGCGCCGAGCTAGAACTTTACCTGCCCTGTTGCCGGACGCATAGTGGGTCAGTTTAAGGGATTGAACATGTTTATCATAACGTTCAAGAAGCAGTCTCCTGAGGTCCGAGCGCAACCCGTGAAGCCTGGCTGCCGTTGGGGCGTCAGGAGTCTGCCTGTTCTGCGACTCTAGAGAACGAATTTCAGCGAGTATGGAGTCTAATTTCTGTGCTCTCTGCCTCCTTACCCATGCACTAAGTTGGATCAAAATGCCTCTAATATAAGCCTTATGGGCACACCAGACTGGAGACAGACCCAGAATTTACAGTGAAAAATTCCTCCAATGGGTGGACAGGTAAGACATGTGGGAGGGCTGCTGAAGTAGATAGGGGTCTGCCCTCCATACAAAGGGCGAGGAAACTGGGGCCCCTCCGTCCACCACCACCGACACAGGGTCGTGGTCAGACCATGTGATGTCGTGGATGGTGGACGAGGACACTCTTTGCAACAAAACTTTGTCCAACAATATTAAGTCTATACGTGAGTAAGAGTTATGCCTGGAGGAATGGAAGGTGTAGTCCCTTTCACATGCGTGTTGGCACCTCCAGACATCGAACACACTCTCAGCATGTAGCGGAGTGTAAAGCAGGCTGGGAGCATTTGGCTCTAGAGGTGGTGTCCATCTCAAAGTCAACCGTCAGGTTGTAGTCCCCACACATGATCAGAGCACCCTTCAGTATCTTGTTAATTTTGCAAAAAAGTTTCCTCAGGAAGCAAAGCTGGTGAGTGTTGGGCGCGTAGAGGTTGACCAGTGTGTACAATTTGTTGTTAAAGGACCCAACCAGTACCAAAAACCTGCCGTCAGGGTCGACCAGTGAGCCCTGGAGAGAAAAGTTAACAGTATCTTTGATGGCAATGAGAACCCCCTTTTGCTTTTTAGGGGCAGGTGCTTGGAAGATGTGGGGGAATCTGGTGTGGGAAAGGGAAGGCGCGCCAGACGCCATCAGGTGTGTCTCTTGAAGGCAGAGGACGTCTGAGCATAGCTTCAGGGCCTCTTTCCACACAGAAGCCCGTTTGACCGGGTGGTTCAGGCCTCGGACATTAAAAGAAGTAACCGTTAGGGCCATATTTGGTCATGCAGGAGAATAACAGTGCCTTGTGACACTACAGCAGGTCCCCCATATTCAGCCAGGTCCAGAAGGCGAGTGTGAACGGTGAACGGAACGTCTTCGTTGAAAACAGGATATACCATCTCAAGGGAAGCGGGGAACGGGAGAAAAGTCATGAAAACCGAAAATAGGGAGGTTATAAAACAAGCAGAAAACGGTGGAAGTAAAAAGGAAGATCCCATCCGGGATCCGGATGCAGGGTAGCTGCACATAATTCAAGGAGGGGAAGTTCGTGGGAAGGAGCTCGAGTAAGGTCCCCATGTTGAGGGCATGTGGCTTAGTACAGTCTGCGGGCAGGGGGCTTATTGGAATCTGAAAGCCTTCTTTAACAAAGGTCCCGGCCCCCCTATGTTAATTGATAAGGTGTACATTGTACCCCTATTATTTCACAAAAAAAATGCAAATTGTTAAAAACAGACATAGACACAGCTTTATAAGTCCTTTATTAAAAATGAAAAAAAATTAAAAGAAAACAACCATTCCAGCGATGTCTCGATCTCCACCCCCGAGACACCCCAGGAATGACCGCGGCACCAGCCTGACAGCTCTTATATAGCTGAGGGCGGGGCCACCCGTCCCCTCTGATGCAAGGGGAAACGCCGGGCTTTCCCATTGACGTGGATGGGCGGTTTCTGTTGCATCAGAGGGGGGTGGGGTCACTTATCCACATGACTGGGAAAGCCTGGTGTTTCCCCTTGCGTCAAATGGGGCGGGGTCACGTGACGGGTGGCCCCTCCCTCAGCTACATAAGAGCTGTCAGGCTGGTGCCGCGGTCATTCCCTGGGTGTCTCCAGTGTAGTAAGGATCGTGTGCCTGTTTCTCTGGACATCATCACTGGAGCGAGGAGATCACCCATTGTTGGATACCAAGAATGGATTCCATCGCTGGAGTGGAGATCGAGACATCACTAATATTTTTTTTCTTTTTTTTCTTTTTAAAAAAGGACTTATAAAGCTGTGTCTGTGTGGTTTTTAACAATTTGACTTATTTTTTTGTGAAATGATAGGGGTACAATGTACCCCTTATCAATTCACATAGGGTCGTCCGGGATCTGGGGGTCCCCTTTGTTAAAGGGGGCTTCCAGATTACGATAAGCCCCTCGCCCGCAGACTCCCACAACCACCGGGCAAGGGTGGTGGGGATGAGGCCCTTGTCCCCATCAACATGGTTCAGGGGGTGCGCTCTCACCCCCTTTCTTTTTCTGTGGCCTGCCAGGTTGTGTGCTCGGATAAAGGGTCTGGTATGGATTTTTGGGGGGACGCCGCGCCATTTATTTTTATTTTTTTGGTGCAGAGTTCCCATTAAAATCCATACCAGACCTGAAGGGCCTGGTATGGATTTTTTGGGGAAAGCCACATCATTTTTTTTTAATTACGTGGGGTTCCCTTTAATATCCATACCAGACCTGAAGGGCCTGATATGGAATTTGGGGGGCCCACACACATTTTATTTTTCTAATTTTGGTTTCCCGCACAAAATGTCATTTTTGAAGGAAAAAAAAAGTAATTTAAAACTACTCCCGCTATTGATGATTTGGCAATACAGATAAAAGTAGTTGAAAAAAATGGCATTTTTTTTCAATTACTTTTCTCTGTCTTGCCGGGACTGACAATTCATGAATAGCCGCTAGTAGTTTTAAATGACTTTGTGCAGGGACAATTTTAAGCATGGGAAACATGCGCTACTTTACATGCATACTTTAGACACCCCCCAGATACGAAATTTAAAGGAATAATTCACTTTTATTGTTTCACTTTAAGCATTGCTCCTGAAAACATCAGTTTTTAAAACTTTTTTTTGCATTGATACATGTTCCCTAAGACAGGACCCAGGACCCCAAACACTTTTTAGGACCATATAATATACAGTTTAATAGAGTTTATATATAGCCTTAAATCAATCACCTTGGTATATGTCCTTTTTATGAACCGATTTTTAACATTTGTCATTCCTAGTTGTGTCATCAATGTTCTCATTAGCACTATAATTTGGCCACTCCCCCCATGCTGCTGTGCTCTAGCTTGTGTGGTCTGCATGACTACCTGAGCCGATTGCCACTCCCCCACACTCCCCCCTTGCCACTCCCCCACACTCCCCTTTGCCACATGGTATAAATTACAACATCTAAGATGGCCACCTATCAAGCCTAAAGAAGGGACACGCATGTCCCGAACGCGAAGCACTGCCTGCCAGCCTGAATCCCGAAGTGACGTCAACATCACATCACGGAGCCTCCACGATCCTCGTCCCAGCCGCCGGCACATTCAGTGCAGACAGGACTGCTACAGGACCCAGATCTCCACCATCAGCCTGTGAAGTATACACTCCACCAGGGCTAATGCGGATGAAACACAATTAACCCTTGACATGCCTGATTATCTCTACTCAAATGTGAGTGTTTTTAATCTCTTTTTATTTGTTTTAAATATGCTGCACTTAGAGGGCGCCGTTCTCTTTCTTCTTGTTTACTTTTTAGGACCATAACTTGCATATTAATCTTTACAATTAGCACTTTTGATTTTTCATGTTCGTGTCCCATAGACTTTAACGTTGTTCGCGTGTTCGAACTCATTTTTTGCCTGTTCGCATGTTTGGCTCATCCCTAGTGGGCAATGTACTATTTTCTCACAAAATATTTTTTCCACCAAGCAATAAATGTCTAAAGGCTGTCTTTAATAAAGATTTCCTTTGCCTAACAACTACTCCTCCCCCTTGTAACTGGTGTCTGTTTTTTCCAGGAAGGATAGAGAGCATTTTATTACTCCAGTGAGATTATTACAGGAGCTGCAAAATTCTTCATTCCCCTCCAAGTTGGAATGAGGGATTGAAGAAGGTACTTACACATTCTCCATCTTTCATCTCCCTAGGCAATGTAAACAGATATACACTGTCAGGAGCAATACTTGAGGTTAAAGCTAGGTATGTGCAGAGCTTACTGGCATTTCAGAGGAAGGTTAAAGTTGTGATATTGCTGGTAACCCTACTGAATGCACATGATAACACAGTACTGTAGTTGGTGTGACTACATTGCAGGAGAATCAGTGCTGTTTGAGTAAGCACCAGTGACTGGCCAGATCACCAATTTTTTTAACTATGCATCAAACTATGCAAGAAGATATGTTTTTAAAATATGTTAAAACCTACAGCTCTACTTTAAAGCTGACATTTAAGAATGGCATTTTTTACAGAATTACACAGGTCCAGCTTGGACCAATTTAGGTATGCATGTGCCATATCCGTGGAATCAACATGGAAGCTGAAAATAACTGTATCAGGGCAGTTGCTTGGTACATGACCCTGAAGTTAGTAGAGATCACTGTAGTAGCAATGTCTAGTGTAATCATTTTCAGTTTTCTGGGTTTCACACATAAAATTCCCCAAGGTGGACCAATGTATTTATCTAATAATTGCCATACCTAAACTTCAGCTTAAAACAATTATGGGTTTGTGAGACAATTGTGGAGGCAAACGAGTAGAAAAAGATGGGGGTGAAAAAAGGGTAGCTATGGACACTGAGCATGCTTCTGGGTATGTAACTAAGGGAAGGAGGTCAAAATTTAACATATGATAGCTTCATGGTTTTTTGTTCTAATTAATTTACCTTTTAGTATTTCATCTTTCATTATTCTAGTACAGAGCATTTAAAAAAGAAAATGAGCAGAATACACGTAAGATATAGCTAGGAAACAGTCCGTCTGTTTTTACCATTAAAGTGATTATGTCTGTTAGATCATCACCCTTTCCTGGTACATTTTAGCAATGAGTCATTTAAAATATGAAATTCCAAAGCAATGAAAATATGTGTGCTGTCTGTAAATGAGCTATATGTCTACAAATGAGTTCATTACTGGCCTGTCCAGTATAATTTGTGTATACTATTTAAGATATACACCTTCAAAACTAATCACAGATTGTTTATTTTCTCCCCTCCAAATACTGTGGCTTCTAGCTAATTGAACCAATTAATTAAACTGGAGATAAGAAAATGTGCAAAAAAAAATCTAGATTTTCCTAGCTTGTGACGGAAAATATTGATTATATGATGACAGGAGGCGAGTATCTTATGCGTTAAACTTTCTTTATTAATGCCCATAGCAGACATATTTATATCTTTCTTTTAATAAATTTCAATGTATAAAAATTTTCTCAAATAAACTACCACTCCCAGCAGCCCCTGTAATCTATAGCCACGCCCCTGTCAGTGGCCTATATATAATGGGCTGCTTCCAAACGTTCCTCCTCTTTCTTGATGCGATAACACCCGATACTGGAACACTACAATAACGGAGAGTTGCAGCATTTCTTTTGGACCTCAGGCCGGCCGGCCGACATCCGACAGTTCCAGGAAGGGACTTGACCGAGAATTGTGCCCCAACGGGGGTCTCAGGAAAAAACTGCATCCCAACGAGGATTCTTCAGTGAACTTCATCCCAACGGGGAACAGGACCACAACAGTCTTCCGAAGCGGGTTGACCAGCATCAGTACCGATTTCAGCATTCAGTAACCTGCGGGAGATCCAAAAATACACGTAATAGGGTGGGTCGGGAGGGAAGATACTCGCCTCCTGTCATCATATAATCAATATTTTCCGTCACAAGCTAGGAAAATCTAGAATTATATATCAGACAGGAGGCTCATATCTTATGCAAATTCAAAGCTTATCATTTTAAGTGTGCAAATATGACTAGACATAATACAGTCTTAAACTAAGGTAGGACCGACATGGATATATGATCTTGTGGTCTGAAGTAGAAGTGGCAGAAGGTAGTCTCTGAAGACCAATCCGCCGCCACTAAGAGATCGGAGAGAGAGCCCCCTGATGTGACTACCTTAGTAGCCATAGCACCCCTAGCGGAGTGGGCTCCGAAAAGGGTAACATCGATCCCCGCCATCTCCATGGCAGCTCGCACCCAGCGCGCCAGGGTGGCAGACGAGACGGGGTGATGTGGTTTAACGTAGGACACAAGAAGTTGAGAAGAGTCTGAGGGACGCAAGGCCTCGGTCTGTGATTCATATGTCTGTAGACAACGAACGACACAGAGGAGTGGATGTGCAGGAAAAAATGGGTAGAAGACCGAGTGGATACCGGTCTTAGTCCTGCGAACTACGGAAAAATTGACTCCCTGCGGCGAAAATTGACGTCTAGAGATGTCCAGAGCCTTAACGTCTGACACTCTTTTGAGGGAAACTAGACATAAGAGGAGGTTAATTTTATGGATAATAGTCTCAATGAAAGATCCGTGTTGTCCTCCCATCTGGCGAACATATCAAGCACCTTGGAGACATCCCAGGTTGCCTGGTATCTAGGCCGTGGGGGACGTTGAAACTTCACACCTCTCAAGAGTCGGCATACCAGAGGATGTTTGCCGACTGGCAAAGAGTCCACGGGGCAATGATAGGCCGAGATAGCCGAGCGACAGACGTTGATGGTACTATATGATTTACCGGATTCAAACGAGTCCGCCAAGTAGTTCACCACTAGTGGTACAGGGGCCTGTACGGGATCAACCTGTCGTTGATCACACCAACGCACCCAGAGCCCCCAGGCTGATCGATATGCCGATCTAGTCCCGGGGGCCCGAGTTGACTTTGAAAGGTCATTATCTGTGTCCGGGATCCTGAAACCAACCACGCCAGGAGAGGCAGGTTGTTTTCTAGAACCAGGGGGGGGGGAGACCCTTGGACGGGTTGGTGAGGAGGTGGGGAAAGTGGGGAATCAGCCTGGGAAGATCCACGGTCATCCCTAGTAACAGGGGGAACCACGGTTGGGTCGGCCACCACGGCGTGATCAGTACCACACTCGCCTATAGGTTGGCTATCCGCAAGGGGAGTCTGGGGATTATCTGGAAAGGAGGGAACGCGTAGTGCCTGCCCTCCGGCCAAGGCTGGCGGAGAGCGTCCACCGCATAAGCCTCCGGATCCGGCCTCCAGCTGAAGAAGTGAGGCAGTTGGTGATTGAGGTGGGAGGCGAAAAGATCTATAGATGGTGGCCCCCAGAGTCGCTGTAACTGAAGAAACACTGAACTATCCAGCCTCCAGTCGCTGGAGTCGCAAAGATAGCGAGAGTTCCAGTCGGCTACTAAGTTGGAAACTCCCGGGATGTATTCCGCAATAGGGGTTATGTTGTGGGCTAGGCAGAAGTGCCAAAATTCCTTCGCGATGTTGGTCAGTATTTTGGATTTGGTGCCTCCCAGGCAGTTGACATATTGCACCGCCGCCACATTGTCCATGCGAAACAGTATACAACAGGTGGACGTCTGTGGCATGAAGCTCCTGACAGCGAATAAGGGTGCCAAGAGCTCCAACGCATTGATATGGAGTGTGGCTTCCACGGTGGACCACGTCCCTCCTGTGGAGGACGTGCCGCACCGGGCGCCCCAGCCCTGGCGACTGGCATCCGATTCTATGACGACGTCCGGACAGGGGTTGAAGATGGTTTTGCCGTTCCATTCGACGGTGTGGTGGAGCCACCACTTCAGCTCCTCGGTAGCTTCTTGGCAGAGGGGAACTTCGTCTGCATATTTGAGTCCCTGTCTCAGGTGCATGATCTTGAGCCTCTGGAGGGCTCTGTAATGCAGCGGAGCTGGGAAGATGGCCTGAATGGAAGCTGCTAGGAGTCTCACCAGTCGTGCTAGTGTACGAAGGGACAGACAACCTTTTCGTAATGCTGCCCGGATCTCTTTGCGGATCAGGGCAAGTTTGGATTTTGGGAGGATGAGGGAGGATTTAACGGTGTTCACCGTAAAGCCCAAAAATTCCATCTGTTGAGACAGGACCAAAATGGATTTCTCTTGGTTGATTATGAAGCCCAGTCTTTGTAGCAAAGATATCGTCCACGACATTTGGAGCTGGGCTTGATTTTTGGAATAGGCCATGATGAGGATGTCGTCCAGATATATGACCAGACGTACCCCTCTGATTCTCAGTGCCCCTACCACTGGTTTCATGAGTTTGGTGAAACACCATGGGGTGGATGATAGGCCGAATGGGAGGCAGGTAAATTGCCACATCCTGCCCTTCCACAGGAATCGAAGGAGGTGTTGGGACTCCGGGTGTATCGGGACCGTGAGGTAGGCGTCTTTTAAATCCACCTTCACTAGCCAGTCCCCTGGGTGGAGAAGATCTCGGAGGAAGTGAATTCCCTCCATCTTGAAGTGTCGATATTCGACATACTGGTTCAGGTCTCTGAGATTTATCACTGGGCGATAGCCTCCACCTTTCTTGTGGACCAGAAACAGGTTGCTTATAAAACCTGGGGAAGAAGGGTCTACTTCTATAACTGCCTGTTTGGTCAATAGGTCTCGTAGTTCGTTGTCTATGAGGACCACGTTTTGGTTTGCAAATCGAATAGGAGGAGGGATTATATTGAGTGTCGGTAGAGATTGTATTTCTATAGTGAACCCTGCCACTGTGTGTAGGATCCACGCGTCTGTTGTAATCGCAGACCAGGCGTGGGTAAAATACCTCAGGCGTCCCCCCACAGGTATGTGATTGAGTGGAGTGTAAGGTATACTCACCGGTAGGAGGTCGGGATCGTGTGTAACCGCGTCCCCCGCGGGCACGCCAGGGTCTGCCTCGGGGAGGAAAGAAAGGCACAGGCTGCGCCACTGGAACTGCATAGGATGGAGCCTGATGATACTGGTACTGGGCCGTGGGTCTGCCCTGTGGTCTGAAGAAGGGGGTACGGCCGGCAGAACGGCCCTTATTTCTGCCGGTCCTGATAAAAACCTTACTAGCCCCAGATTTTCTTAATGAGTTTTGGGCCTCATCCAGACTAGTAAAAAGGCCCACGTATTTATTGATGTCTTTGATCAATGTGTCGCCGAACAACATGCCGTCGGCCGACGCACCCGGTTCAGAGTCTGCCAGGTGTGACAGCTGGGGGTCTAGGCGCATAAGTATAGAACGGCGCCTTTCTACCGAACACACAGTGTTAGCGGTGCCTGCTAGGCATATTGCCCTTTGTGCCCAACCTCTTAATTGTTGGAGGTCCACTGATTGTTTAGATGCCGCAGCTTGTTCAGATAGATTAGATGCCGCAGCTTGTTCAGATAGATTAAGTATCTTGGTCAAGGGACCGAAAAGGTCCAGGATGCGGTCTTGGATGGACCGGAAGGAGCGTTCTATGCCCTTTTTCTGAAATTTCCCTGATTTCAACAGGTATTTTGTCAATACGGGGTCCACCTCTGGGGTAGCTACAACCTTCTTGGGGATGAAGGGTCTGGGGCATTCTGCTCTCAGCTTATTCCGACTAGTCATATCTAAGGATTTTCTAGCCCATAGCTCCACATATTGGGAGACGTGAGGTAATGGGGTCCATTCCCCAGAACGCGGGTGGCTAATTGCGTCGGGATGGAAGAAAGGTTCTCCGAGGGCGTCCAGGAGAACCTCGCCCTGTGTGGCAGGGGTGGCGGTTGTATCAAGCGCCATATCCCCAGCATCACTAATGTACGATTCGGATTCCGATACGTCCGACCCGTCAGAGGGATCGGCCGAGTCCTCCTCTGAGGAGTCTACGTAGGAGTCTGGCTTGGCCCTTCTCATGGCCCTATGCCCCTTGTGTTGTACCTCCCTGGGGTCCAGGGGTCGAGAATTGTCTGTCAGATGCTGGGGTTGGTAGCCCGTGTTAGGGGCTACCTGGAGCAAATTATTTTCTTCCCCTGCCGGGGAGTCATGTATCGCCAGGTTATGTTTTCTCTTATGGGAGGCTTTCCCCTTTTTTATAGGCGGTTCGCCGCACTGAGGCGGCAGTAATGCTGGGGCCATAGACTGCTGAACCCTGGAGGATGAGGTGGCAGAGACCAGGGCAGCTTGGATCGATAAGTTTATCAGATCCTGTATCTGAGATGCACTCAGGGTTGGGGCAGAGTCCTGAGAGGAGTTCTCCCCTCTGGGGATTACTGGAGTGGATGGCTCAGACATTGCATACAGTAATAGTGTATGCAAAAGGGGGCTCTGGTATAAAAACAAAAGAATATTCTGAGCGTCTTAGGGTTAATAAGGATTACTTAGAGCGGTACCAGTATTACACAGGCTCCCTCCTCACCGCCGTCAGCGCTGAAACTGGTGATGCGGTGGGAGGAGGGAGCTCACAAGTCTCGGCACTGAGGGAACCAGTCACGTGAGACTGAGATCCCCAGCGCCGATAGGCTGCAGTTGTAGCCTCTGGGAGAGCGAGGAGAGAGCGAGAACCCATTCATAGGCCGTAGTCTCGCAAGATTACGGGCCTCTGAGTACAGGGACGTTCCGTCCCTCCCCCTTAGTGACGCGCCGCTCTGACTACAGGGCGCGCGGAGAGACGGATAAAGAAGAAGAAGGAGGCGCCAAGAGTGAAAATGGCGCCGACCTAAGGGTGAGGGTACAACAAGGTGGACCGGTCAGGGCGCATCAGCACGGGATGCGCGCCGAACGGAGGCCAAAACGGGACGTGGGGGGAAGGAGAATAGGGAGCTGAGGGAAATACAGCGCATGTAAGTGAGGAAAAACGAGCAAGGAAACACAGAGGGAAACAGAAATGATGATAATAAACCTGAAGGGGTATAAGCGGGGAATGTCCCCGCAGTGAACGTAAATGATAAATAAATGAATAAATAAATGAATAATAAATCGAAAACAATAGAAAATATCGTGTACTTATCTTGCCATGAGTAGAAACTGTCGGATGTCGGCCGGCCGGCCTGAGGTCCAAAAGAAACGCTGCGACTCTCCGTTATTGTAGTGTTCCAGTATCGGGTGTTATCGCATCAAGAAAGAGGAGGAACGTTTGGAAGCAGCCCATTATATATAGGCCACTGACAGGGGCGTGGCTATAGATTACAGGGGCTGCTGGGAGTGGTAGTTTATTTGAGAAAATTTCTATACATTGAAATTTATTAAAAGAAAGATATAAATATGTCTGCTATGGGCATTAATAAAGAAAGTTTAATGCATAAGATATGAGCCTCCTGTCTGATATATAATTAAGGATTTGCCAGTAAAAAACAATCAGATTTCACTTCTCATTTTCTGATATAGTTAAACATATATTCTGATTGGTTATTGGATTGGTGATTTCTGTGCTCAATTTATTTTTCTTTCAGTTTTAATAAAGCAGCTCCAATTTGTTAAATGAAAATAAGTGTATAATCATCTAATGTCACGTACACACGACCATTTTTCATGTCATGCAAAAAAACAACGTTTTTTCTCAACGTTATTTGTCGTGATTCCTCTTAAGGCTGCCTTGCATACACACGTTAGTGGAATAAAAATGCTTTAGCAAATCGCGGTGACGTACAACATGTACGAAAACACATACGACGGCACTATAAAGGGGAAGTTCGAATTTCAAATGGCACCACCCTTTGCGCTGCTTTCGCTGATTTTGTGTTACCGCGTGTTAGTAAAAGTTTGGTGAGAGACAATTCGGGCTTTTCAGTCTTTGTGCCTTTCAGTCTGTTACAGCGTGACGAATGTGCTATCTCCATTACAAACGCTAGTTTTACCAGAACATGCGCTACTGTCTCATACTTTGCTTCTGAGCAAGCGCGTTTTTTCCCCCTTTTTAAAGTATACACACGACAGTTTTTCATGATGTGAAAAAGAACGTCATGAAAGACAACTAGAAAAAATAGAGCAGGTTATACATTTTTAACGCCCATTTTTTTCTCGAGAAAAATGCTCTGGAGCATACACACGACCATTTTTCACGACCAATTAAAAAATTGCATTTTCCTCATCATGAAAAACGGTCGTGTGTACGCGGCATTAAAATTATAGTTTACCTTTACAAAAAAAAAAAATGCCTATGCAGATAAGGGATATTTGTGAATAAGCTTTGCAGCTCTGACCAAAGTTGAATAATGTCTTTGCTATAGGTGTAGCCCATTCATGTAAAGCCTGATTGGAAAACTTCTAGGACAGTGCTAACAATGTTGCCTAGGGTTACTGCTCACCTTCACCCTCTCAGTAGTTAGCTCGGTCTCTGATTCAAATCCCCTCAAATGCGCTTTCTCTCCCCTAATGCAGCAGCTCTGAGTTCAGTGTTAAGGCCTGATTCACACTTGTGCAGGTTGCAAATTGCATATTGCAGGTGCATTTTGAGTTTTTCAATACACGCTTTTGATCCATTGAAGTCTATAAAACCAAAAACCATAAAATGCACAGATGTGAATGTGACCCATAGGAAACCATGTTAAATGGACTGTAGTGTGTTTCTGAAAAACTGAAAATGCACTAAAAAATGCATAGGTGTGAACCAGGCCTTAAGGCTCAATCCTGTGATTCCTGTGATGGTGGAGGTGAGCAGTAGTGTTGAGTGGAATACGCCATATTCGATTTTGCGATATTTCACGAATATATAGAAGAATATTCGTGAAATATTCGTTAATATCGAATATTCGTGATATTTTATCAAAAAATAATGCGAATGCGAAATTGATTGCGAAATTCTCGTCCGCGCATGTGCATGCGTGCGAACAACGCGCAAAAACGGAGATCATTTCCTGGATTACTAAACTAATATGCACTAAACACTAACTCTACTTACACAAACTTATATGACTAAACTAAAGCAAATTTTTTTTTTTATATACACAAAACACAGAGACTAAACACACACTAAACTAAGCTACCTTAACCACTTTAGCCCCGGACCATATTGCTGTCCAAAGACCAGAGCACTTTTTGTGATTCGGCACTGCGTCGCTTTAACTGACAATTGCGCGGTCGTGCGACGTGGCTCCCAAACAAAATTGGCGTCCTTTTTTTCCCACAAATAGAGCTTTCTTTTGGTGGTATTTGATCATCTCTGCGGTTTTTATTTTTTGCGCTATAAACAAAAATAGAGCGACTATTTTGAAAAAAATGCAATATTTTTTACATTTTGCTATAATAAAAATCCCCAAAAAAGATATAAAAAAACATTTTTTTTCCTCAGTTTAGGCCGATACGTATTCTTCTACATATTTTTCATGAAAAAAAATCGCAATTAGCGTTTATTGATTGGTTTGCGCAAAATTTATAGCGTTTACAAAAAGGGGGTGGTTTTATGGCATTTTTATTAATATTTTTTTTTTACTAGTAATGGCGGCGATCAGCGTTTTTTTTCGGTACTGCGATATTATGGCGGACACATCGGACACTTTTGACACATTTTTGGGACCATTGGCATTTTTATAGCGATCAATGCTATAAAAATGCATTGGATTACTATAAAAATGCCATTGGCAGTGAAGGGGTTAACACTAGGGGGCGGGGAAGGGGTTAAGTGTGTTCCTATTTGTGTTCTAACTGTATGGGGGGGTGGACTCACTAGGGGGAATCACTGATCTTCCATTCATACATTGTATGAACGGAAGATCAGCATTTCCCCCGCTGACAGGAACGAGAGCTGTGTGTTTACACACACAGCTCTCGTTCCCTGCTCTGTAACGAATGAGCGCGCGTGCCCGGCGGCGATCGCGCCCGCCGGGCACGATCGCGGGACTCGGGGGCGAGCGGGGGGCGCGCGCGGGCCGCCGGCTGCGCGCACGTGCCCCCTAGTGGCCGCGAAAGTCCCGATGTAGAGCTACGGGCTCTCGCCCAGGAGAGCCGACCTGCCGCCGTAGAACGACGGCGGCTGGTCAGCTAGTGGTTAAAGAAATGTACACTTACACTAACTACACAGAAATCTATCTAACACTAAGCTACACTAACCTGGACAAAACAACACAAATCTGAGCTTTTAGAAAAGCTGTTGGGTCTTTTGCTTTGAAAAAAGCATTTGGTTTTAGAAGCAGGAAACTCAGAACTGAAATCACTATAGGAAACACAATGCTAAGCTTTAAGATCGCAATACACAGGAAAAACGCACAGAAACACTCCACTCTCTCTAGCCACCTTGTGAATCTGCACTGAAATACTGCTGGGAGTGATCTTATATAATGGTCGTGCAGGCAGGTTCCTATTGGTTGCTATGGAGGTTGCTAACCTCTGACAACTGTGGTAGGAGAACTCTGATTGGCTCTGATGCAAAAGAAGGGCAGAGAAAGTATTCGCGAATATTCGTAATACGAATATTCGCATTGCGAATATTCGGCAACATAAAAGGATCGCCTCAGCTACTCGGCCCAGGGTCTCTAATCATACCAGCAATGCTTTTAGACGTCGATGGAGATCACTAGGATGTGATCTGTTTTAAAAATAAATTTGAAAAAATACGAATATTCGCAATAGCGAATATTCACCGCGATATTCGAGTTATTCACGAATACTCGAATATGCAATATTCGTAACGCGAATATTCTTGAGCAACACTAGTGAGCAGTAACACTAGACTTTTCTTAGCAACATCCTTAAGCCTCGTGCACACGATCTGATTTTTCGCAGACAAAGCGACTTTTGTCCGAAGGGCGTGTGCCTGAATTTTGCCTTGCATACAAACGGCACACAATTGTTGGCCAACAAGCACAAACGTAGTGACGTACTAGTTGTACTACATGGTTTCTCAGCTCTTTAGTGACACCCTTTGGGCACCTTCTGCTAATGTTGTGTTTGGTGAGCATTTCTTTCGAGCATGCGTGTTTGTACTTTGGTCTGACGGACTTGTGTACACACAAACGGAAAATCTGACAACAGACCGTTGTCCACGGAAAATTTTAAATCTGGCCATCCAACATTTGTCTGCGGAAAATCCGACAACAATTGTAGAAACGGTCGGTGTAACGGAGGGGCCCGTGGGACCCAGAAGCTCTTAGAAAGTATGAGATACTCCTGATTCAGCTTCCCCGATGCCTCTTATGTGTAGATCACCCTGTGTCTCTAATAGGGGCACAGGGTGAATGAGAACCCCACTATGGTCTGTGCTAGTCAAATTTAATGCGGTATATATTGTATATATATTGTGTGTTGGCTGTAGTGTACTATAAAGCTTGCTGTAATAAGGTGGGATGTGATTGCATTACATTGTCTATTGTGGTAATTAAGTCTGCTACTGTGATAAATGTGTATTGTAAGTTAACAGACAGCCTAAAGGTCAGGCGTCTGAGTCATCTGCTGTAGTTAATTAGCTCAGGAGCCGGAGTCAGGATGTCTGTTAAAAGATGTATTGAGGAGGATGTGTATTGGGGCTCATTAGGTAAACAGTGTGTGATGTTGTGGGTGGAGTTGGATCATTGTTCATTTGGCTACTGCAGTATCCTAAAGTGTATATTAGGCCGCGTACACAGATCGAACATATCTGCTGAAACTGGTCCGCAGACCAGTTTCAGCGGACATATCCGATCGTGTGTACAGCCTAACAGACAGGTTTCCAGCAGACAAAAGTTTTAAAACATGCTTTAAAACGTATCTGCTGGAAAACTGTCCGTCGGACATGGATTGTGGGGTGTCGGTAGCTGCCTTGTGTTCGGGAATGGAATATCCTAAACGGCTTTAACCCCCTGTCCCATCTGGGGTGTCGTTACAGTTGGATTTTAGGACAACAGTCTGTCAACACACAAACACACAAAAATGTACAAGGCTTTAGCAATGTCCTAGAAGTATTCTAATCAGGCTTCATGAGGTACATAAATGGCCTACACTTATAGCAAGGGCATTATTTGACTGTGGTCAAAGCTGCACGGCTTGTTTTTATTTACATATGCCCCTTATTTGCTTAGAGTTTTTTTTTTTTTTTGGTGAACTAACCCTTTAACCACTTGCTGACGGCTGCATGTAAATATATGTTGGCAGAATGGCACAGCTGCGCACAGCATGAATTTGCTGGCGCACGTGCACGCCTCTGCCGTGTGCTTCGTGAGCATGCCCGCTGGTCCCACCAACTTAATGTCCGTCAGGTGCCTGCGATCGTCTCACGGAGTGGCAGAAAGGGGAGATGCCTATATAAACAAGGCATTTCCCTGTTCTGCCTAGTGGTCGTGTCACTCGTAGCCCAGCCTCCGCACAGTTAGAATAACTCCCTAGGACACACTTAACCCCTTCCTCGCCACCTAGTGGTTAACACCTTCCTTGTCAGTATCATTTACACAGTAATCGGTGCATTTTTATAGCACTGATTGCTGTATAGATGACAATGGTCCCAAAATAGCGTCAAAAGTGTCCAATGTGTCTGCCATAATGTTGCAGTCACGATAAAAATCGCAGATCGCCACCATTACTAGTAAAAAAATATATGTATATAATAAAAATGCCATAAATCTATCCCCTATTTTGTAGACGCTATAACTTTTGCACAAACCAATCAATATACGCTTATTGCAATTTTTTACCAATAATATGTGGAAGAATACTGTATTTATCGCCCTATTACGCGCACCGGCGTATAGCGTGCACCCCTAATTTAGCCTGACATTCCTGGAAAAAATTTTTTTTTTTAATACTTACACTTTTGGTGTCTTGCCTGGCGTCCATCGGCGGCCTTGTCAGGTCCGGCGTCCGTCGTGGTGTCCTCCCGCGCTGGTCTCTGTGCCGATCGCCGCTTCCTGCGCTGTGTTTAATGCCGCCGACGACATATACCGAGCGCAGTACACTCGGGTACACTCGGCCAGGCTTGGCTACCCTTGCGGTTATGCAAGAGAAGCCAAGTGTACCCGAGTGTACTGCGCTCGGTATATGTCGGCGGCTGCGTTCAAACACAATGCGGGAAGCGGGTATCGATCCCCGCTTCCCGCACTGTGTTTGAATCCGCCGCCGACATAGACCAAGCGCAGTACACTCGGGCACGCTCGGCTTCTCCCGCATAACCGCGATGGGAGCCGAGCCTGGCCGAGTATACCCGAGTGTACTGCGCTCTGTATATGTCGGCGGCGGATTTAAACACAGTGCGGGAAGCGAGTATCGGCGTATATCGCGCACCCACAATTTTGCCCTGATTTTAAGGGCAAAAAAGTGTGCGGTATACGCCGATAAATATGGTACATATCGGCCTAAACTGAGGGGAAAAAAATTATATATTTTTTGGGCATATTTATTATACAAAAAGTAAAAAATGTTGCTTTTTTTTTCAAAAGTTACGCTCTTTTTTTGTTTATAGAGCAAAAAATTAAAACCACAGAGGTGATCACCAAAAGAAAGCTCTATTTGTGGGGAAAAAATGACGTCAATTTAGTTTGGGTAAAACGTTGCACGACTGCGCAATTGTCAGTTAAAGCGACGTAGTACCGTATCGCAAAAAATGGCCCGGTCATTGGGCAGCCAAATCCTCCTGGGTTTAAATGGTTAAGTGTATGTTTGGGGTGAAAAAAATGTAAATTTCTGCAATACATGCACATTTTCCTGTGTTTTGTGTCTTCAAAACAACTTCTTAGTCTTAGCTCCTTAAAAAGATGAAATGTGCAGCTCCCTGCAAAGGCCACATTAATTACAGTAGCTATCTGTCCTGCTGCCCACACAGTCCAAGCTTTTCTGAAAAATGTTCAACATTCCATTGAGGAGTGAGTTCATGCCATGCTTTGAGTAGTTTCTTCCACCAGACTCTACCTACGTTATGGTGGGATGGGGGGCCAGCAGAAGGAAACAGTGTGCAATGGGAGACCAGGCATCCCGCACCAGTGTGCCTGATGCTAGCTAAAGCTAGCCATACATTGCTTACATTTCTGACAATTCCTGTTGAATATTTCAACCAAATTTTGTTGAAGTTGCTGATCCAAAATTCTCAGCCAAACAGCACTTATATCCAATCAGATGCAAGCACTGTTCAGGTATTTCACTGGAACAGTGGCCAACAGCTGACACCTCTCTATCCCTGCTGCTTAGTGTGAAAAGTGGAATATTTTAATTTTAATCATTTTAACAAAAAATAATTCTATACATGTATAGCCAGTTTTAGAAATTTTTCACGCTGGTGGCCAGGTTGCAGTAAAAACACGTGGCTAAGCTGTTGATTTACCACTGCCCCCTGGAATTCTAACATTACACTCTAAAGGGCTGTACACATGCCACAGCCACGATGCTTTGCTTTGGAAATTTTGCTTATGCTGCAAGTACAAATGAATACCTGTGGATCTGCCAGAAATCCAATATTCTCCAAATTCCTTCTTTCAGCTGAAGACCCAGTCCTGGATCATAGTGCCCAGTCATGCCTGGTTGTCTGAACTACATTACATATAGGAAATGTGTTCTGGCTTTTACCTGAGGAAAATTGTTAGGACTGTACCGCTGCTTGTGAATTCAGGGCAACAGAGACAGAGTGCAAAGGACGGTATGAATGGACTGGATTTCTGTCAGGATCAACTGCTATTTTTATGTACTAGCTATGTTTTTTCAGGAATAAAAAATGGGGAATGTGCATATATTGCAGAGACAAACTGCATGAATTTTCATTTTGCAGAGATATACCGTACTTTAAAAAAAACCAATTACAAATGTAGCGCTACCCCTGGAGGAGCCGCTGGTTGATTTGTTGGGTCCGGCACATTACATAACTCTTTTGTTTTCTAGGGGTGTGGTGCAGGAAACAAAGCAGTGAGCGGAGGTCCAGATATTCAATAAAGTTTTCCAAGGCTTTATTTCCAGGCCAACACAGCCAACATCAACTTCACTTAGGAAGAAAAAGGTTGATGAGAGTAAAGGGGTGAACTTGCAGTGTCAGGCCTGGATGTGGATGGGCAATACAGCCCTTGATAGCATCAATCTGTGATGGATTAATAGGGCGAAAACTTCCAATGTACTCCAGCCTGGGTCACCGGGAGACAGTAGTGCGTACCTGTAACTCCCAGTCGCCAGATCGGCACTCAGCCTGAGATCTGTTTCAATAGCACCTGGAATCCAGTGGATCACTGGGGTCCTATTTCACCTCCGGTTGAGGCTTGATGACGCCTGCAAGTTTGGCCAGGAGGGCAATACAATGTGCAAAAAAACTTTAAAAAAATTCAATATGAAACAGTAAACAATTTTCAATGTGAAACAGCAGAGAAAAGTCCAATTCACAATGCGTCCCAATAAAAAAAGTCCACTCCTAGTAGTGCTCTGTAACGGAATGAACCGTGACAACCTTGTAGGCGTAGGGTGGCTAATAGGATCATAATTCATGTATTACATGAGATGGGACATTATTGATACTTCATATGGCAGGATACTGGATGTGACGGTAGTAGAACATATCTCCGCCATCCTCTCCCTTCTTCTCCCATAAAAGAAATCACCCAATATTCCCCGACTTAGGAATATCCCTGGAATCGCCGAATAATCCACACATGAGCCAAGGCTTAATGCTGAATGTAAACAGGACACACTTTAATGGCAAAAACTCTGCAGATTTATATACACAGTTTACAAGCTTGTCATCAAAGAACAATGAAATCTCCACCCCCTTTTCCACACACTGGGGGTTTCCATACAGAGGCATTTCGGCACCGCAAAGCTTGACACATCACATTCTTTTGAATTGAATTAACCTTTAGAATACACAATCACAGATCTAAAAGACATTTAGTAATTATCTCCCAGAGACAGAAGCCCCCAGGGGTAATTACTACAATGAAGCAATCAGAATAACAATTAACACCTCTACACACTGGACAATGAAATGTATCTCACAAGCCCGACTCCAGTATGCCATTGAAGGGTCATTGTCCAATTATCCAGGTCTAGAGGCACACAGACATTAAAATTAGCAGGGAGAGAATTACACTGAAGTATATAGGCAATTGCATAAAAGTCCTTCACAATGGCCCCCCCTTTTCTCCCTGCTCCGGCAACTCGGTTGGACCTTTCCTGGTCCAGTAGAGTTGACCGGTTCAGAGCTTCTAGTCCGAGGTTAACTCCGTTTGGCGTGACAATCCATCGGCATTCCCGTTTTGCTTGCCTGGGCGGTAATGAATCGTAAAGTCATAGGGCTGTAAGGCCAAGCTCCAGCGTAGCAAACGGCCGTTGTCCCCTGAAACCCGGTTAAGCCACACCAAGGGATTGTGGTCGGTGATGAGAGTGAAAGCCCGGCCATAAAGGTAAGGTGTGAGCTTTTTGAGGGCCCATATCAAGGCCAAACACTCTTTTTCAATGGTGGCGTAACTGACCTCCTTTGGCAACAGCTTCCGACTCAGGTATGCCACCGGGTTCTCTCCTCCATCCTCCCCGATCTGGCTTAGTACTGCCCCCGGTCCAAACATTGAAGCGTCGGTGTGAACAATAAATCTTTTGTTAGGATCTGGGGTAATCAACACCGGAGCATTAACCAGAGCAGTCTTTTCCAGGACTGTCTGCCAGGATAACCCATCCGCCTTCCTGGTTTGAGGCCCTGGCCCATAATCGGACGGCAAGAGGCTCGCATTCAGTCCTCTCCAAAAGCCCCTGTCCCGGCTAGGCCTGTCACACATCCCCCCTTTTGGCAGGGGACTAACCCAGTAGGAGACACCAGATGGGTTGTCTCTGAATTTAGTCAGTAGTTCCAGTCCCCCAATGCCGGTATCCATACAGTACCCCAAATCACTTGCTCCAAACCGAGCATTACTCACCCCGCCATCCTCTGCCTCTCTCAGGGAACACGTCTGCCGCTGGGGAGAGGCCTGGACTAGCCCTTCTCCCTGGAGTCCTTTCAGCCGCTGGAGAGATGACAGGGTGGCTGGGCTCAGTCCATCATGCTGTTGGGGATCTGGGCCAACTGGCCACCATTTATGGGGTATACCAGTGGAGACTGAAGTCCCATCCACTGGTGTGCAGTGAAAATCCCCCAGTGCTTGCAAAGCAAAGCCGACATCCTCCTGTTTCAGTCCTGTACCATTTTCTGGGGTTGTGCCAGTGGAGACTGAAGTCCCATCCACTACCACAGGAACCCCCTCTTCTGTTAGGTGAAAGCAGAGGCCCGGGGCACTCTGCTCTGTTGCCAGCTCTTCCGCTGGGTTGCTGTGAGTGGAGACCACAGTCCCATCCACTGATATCCACTCAAGCTGTAGTGGGGTGCAGCCGCCAGTAGCATCCTGTCCTGCTGCCAGTGGTTCAGCTGGGAGTAAGAGCTTTACCACCTCAGCTGGTTGCTGGGGAGGGGGGCCAACCGCCCCGGCTCCCTGGAACTCCACAGTTGGTCCCGGTGCTGGGCAGAGATGGCTGGCACTCTGCCCTGTTGCCAGCACTTCTGCTGGGGGCGCATAATCCAGAACATCCTCTGAACAGTCCATGCATTCTGTAATCTGTGGCTGGGGAGTGATCGCCATCTTCTCACCCTGAGCCTCCGAAACTGCCACAGGGGTGGGGCAGAGGTCTTGAACCCTCTGTCCGGTGACCAGCGCTTCAGCTGGGAAAGTTCCGTGTAACTCCACAAATACTGCTCTTGGGGCTGGGCAGAGCACAGTGAAGTGTGGCCCTGATACCAGCTCTTCTGCTGGAGGCCCATCAGGTTGTTCTTCCTCAGCAGAGAAGTCTATCAGATCCCCTGTCTCTGCAACTGGTGTCTGGGGATAGAGGTTCACCATCTCCTGTCTTTCATTTGGTGCTGCTTCTTTAGGCGTTGTCACCGATCGTCGTATTTCTGCAATTCTCAGCTCATGTTGCCGCTCTCGTTCTTTCTCATCAAAAGCTTTAAAAGCTCTAAACAGAATCTTCCTTGTGTCTGCTGTGCTGTACTCACTGTTTGGAGAATGTGCGGCTGCTTGTTGAACTGCTGCCAGTTTTAACTGTAGTTCTGCGTTTATTTGTTTAGCCTCCTCCGCTACCAGGGTCATCACTTTCAGCACCACATCCGCCGTTGGGTTCGGACCGAACCATGCTAATTTCTCTCTTATTAGCTTGTTAGCTGGTGATTCCTCCTCCTGAATCACTGGTGTCCCCATCTTCTGTACTGCAGGCCTTGCTGCAACCGAGTTCTCCTGGTCTAGCTCCATTTATTCTGCTATGATGACACGCTCGGTTTTGCTGCTAGCAATCCTTCCACAAACTTCCAGTAGTCCTTTCCGTGTATTTCTTTTAAGCAGGGTGTATCAGTCTTCCATTCACTGTTCCCAGTGTCTGCTTGGAATCCTGGTGTAAAGGAAAGTAGAAGGGAAAATCCCGCTGCTGCCAACCAGTGTGACGGTAGTAGAACATATCTCCGCCATCCTCTCCCTTCTTCTCCCATAAAAGAAATCACCCAATATTCCCCGACTTAGGAATATCCCTGGAATCGCCGAATAATCCACACATGAGCCAAGGCTTAATGCTGAATGTAAACAGGACACACTTTAATGGCAAAAACTCTGCAGATTTATATACACAGTTTACAAGCTTGTCATCAAAGAACAATGAAATCTCCACCCCCTTTTCCACACACTGGGGGTTTCCATACAGAGGCATTTCGGCACCGCAAAGCTTGACACATCACATTCTTTTGAATTGAATTAACCTTTAGAATACACAATCACAGATCTAAAAGACATTTAGTAATTATCTCCCAGAGACAGAAGCCCCCAGGGGTAATTACTACAATGAAGCAATCAGAATAACAATTAACACCTCTACACACTGGACAATGAAATGTATCTCACAAGCCCGACTCCAGTATGCCATTGAAGGGTCATTGTCCAATTATCCAGGTCTAGAGGCACACAGACATTAAAATTAGCAGGGAGAGAATTACACTGAAGTATATAGGCAATTGCATAAAAGTCGAAAAGGGAATTATGTAACATCACAGGAGTGTGAGTGCTGCCGACACCCCTAATCGAATAGAAGATTGAAGGATTCCCCCAGGGGAGGGGCTTTATAGGCAGCAATAGTAAGCGTATATATAGTAGTACCAAAAACAAGAAATTATTTTATGAAAATCAATAAATATTTAATTATATAGAAAAAAGATCATACAATATGACATAATATAACACTTAACAAGTCATAGAGTTGCAAAAAAATTGAAACTGATCCACATAAGTAAACTCTACAAGGCCCTACGCGTTTCGGGGTTTTCCCTTCTTCGGGGGCCGGAGTCTGTGTGGAAACAAATTAGGTTGCATCAGGTTTACATAAACATAGCATCAAAAATATATAACTTTAACAATCGCGTCAGATTTTAATACAGCAAGCATAATAAGTAAAAGATAGACAGAAAAACATACCAGTCAAGAGATGGCAACTCAATAAAAACACAGGGTAAAAAAGTCCATGGTGAAAAATTCCTGAAGGGATGGTATACAGGAGTTGGGGAGCAGGCACCGTGCATCCAAGGGAAGCAAACCCCAAGCCAAAAACTGCCAAGCTTAGGAAAGTTGTATAATTCCTAAAATGAAGGACACAATGCAAAAAAGATATATATATCTATGCAAAGTAAAAAATAAAATGTAATAAATATAATGGTTCTAGTATATATGTATGTGTCATATCAATTTGTGTCAAGGTCTTAAATAATTGTAAGTTATATACCTGACAACAGGGAGTAACCCATAAGAATGGCCAGCAGGGGTCAGCGGAAGGCACAGCACAATAGATTGTCTCCCTATCCAAAGGAGGTAGTACTTGAAAATGACCAGAGGGGGTCAGTGAGAAGCACAACACAAGGAGGCTGAAAACGAAGGAAGTTTGAAAGAAAAAAATAAAAAAAAAAAAAAAAATATATAAATAAAACAATTCCTAGGTATGGAGATAAGCAAGGAAGCAAAGGAGTATTGGAGAAGGGAAGGCTGACAGGAACAGACCGTCAGCCAGTGATGTACCTTTTAAATGGATGTGTTTTTTGCATTGTGTCCTTCATTTTAGGAATTATACAACTTTCCTAAGCTTGGCAGTTTTTGGCTTGGGGTTTGCTTCCCTTGGATGCACGGTGCCTGCTCCCCAACTCCTGTATACCATCCCTTCAGGAATTTTTCACCATGGACTTTTTTACCCTGTGTTTTTATTGAGTTGCCATCTCTTGACTGGTATGTTTTTCTGTCTATCTTTTACTTATTATGCTTGCTGTATTAAAATCTGACGCGATTGTTAAAGTTATATATTTTTGATGCTATGTTTATGTAAACCTGATGCAACCTAATTTGTTTCCACACAGACTCCGGCCCCCGAAGAAGGGAAAACCCCGAAACGCGTAGGGCCTTGTAGAGTTTACTTATGTGGATCAGTTTCAATTTTTTTGCAACTCTATGACTTGTTAAGTGTTATATTATGTCATATTGTATGATCTTTTTTCTATATAATTAAATATTTATTGATTTTCATAAAATAATTTCTTGTTTTTGGTACTACTATATATACGCTTACTATTGCTGCCTATAAAGCCCCTCCCCTGGGGGAATCCTTCAATCTTCAATTGCATAAAAGTCCTTCACACTGGAATATTACAAAGTGGTTCATGTTGACTTGAGACCAGGTCAACAAGACAGTGACTCATCCCTCTGTATAATAGGCTTTTAAAATGCTAAGTGACCCGGCTTGTGAAAGACATTACATTGTATAAAGGTGTTAACTCAGGTCTGCTGCTAGATCTTTCAATTGTCTGATAACATGGTTTAAAGCCTATTGTTGCCCAGGTGTCAAGACCCTTTATAGACAGTACGTCTGTCTAGATATGTGGATTGAGGTCAAGGCATTGTGTAATTGTATTTTGGAATGTGATAAATCTTGTCAGGGTCGGTGCCGAAATGTCTGCTAGAGAATTAGCCATAGTGTGTGAATAGGGGGGTGGAGATTGCATTGTCCTATGATTAACTGTAACATGCTGTACTAAGATATATAAACAAGCTAAGATACCAATAAAGTGTTCATTCATTTGGAAGCAAGTACAGAGCAGAGTCTCGTCTTGATTATGAGAAATGGAATGGATCATGTATGCAGGATTGTCACAGTGTGTCAGATAAGCTTGTCGTGGGTGCATGGAAGGTCGTAAACGGTGGTGACCGTTACATGCTCCTTGTGGTAAATATATTATAAAGGTGCAATTTAATCTTCCACCCGATGAACACGTCCCACCGTCACCAACTGCTAGATTGAACACTTACCAGACCAAGAACAACAAAAAGGCCTCAAATTATTGCTTTTCTGTGTAGCGCTCACCCCCAAAGGAGCCGCTGGTTGTTATTTGGGATCAGCGTATTAAGTTACTTTGTAGTGTGTCTAGGGGTAGTAGCAGTGAGAAGTAGTAGTGAGCGAATGTCCAGTCATCAGATGGGTTTTCAAATGCTTTATTCCAAGGCCCAACAACGGCCAACATCAACAGGGGATAGGAAAGGTTGAGGAAGCAATAGGGAACTTTGCGGCATCAGGCCTGGATAAGAAACAGAGCAGTCCTGCTCTCAGTAGTAGTAGATACAGTTCGTCGTCACTCTAGCCAGAGTGGGTGAAGTGCCTCCAGACAGACCGTTGTTATAAGTCTGGCAGCCAAAGTGTCACTTGTAAGTTGCTGGGAGGAACAGGCCTCTATTACAGACCTGGCTCAGGCCTCTGCCACAGACTTAGTACTTCAGTACTCAAGAGAACAATTCGGATTGAGCGAATCCTCCCAGTAAATGCAATGAAAAGGGGTCATCGGTTGACAGCTGACATGTACCTGTCAAACCCGGTGACCAGATCGTTCAAGCCCTTTTGGATAACCTGCCTACGGGTTCTCCTCAAGCCAATCCCCCACTGAACGCCATACAGCCTGGGATATTCTCAGTAAGGTTGGGGACCCAGTAAGTCACTGGGGCCCCTATCAACATCTGGATGAGCCTCCATGGAGCAGGCAGCTCCGGCCAGGTGGGCCACACGAGCGGGGTCCGTCGATGCACGCACCCTGAAGGTGGATGCCACACCTGGAACGTGGACCCCGCGCAGAGAAGAAGAGCCGACTGACCCAAAACACGTGGCAGCTGCCACAGATATACCCCTCCCCAGCATGCCCAGTGAGGGAAAAACTCCTCTGATTGGCTGCTGGGGAAGTGGCTCTGTCAGAATCCCTCTAGCGCCAACTGTCGCCCAGGGGTGTAAGCACACCCCTGGGTCGCAGACTGACTTACAGGACAGTTCTGAAATAGCAGAAGCCTGCAATTTAACAAATTATGAATGGGAGCAAAATAACTCTGCCATTCGCCCACTAACTTTAGCGTAGTGCCCGTACTGAAAGTAAGGGGGCGCTACATCTGATAGCCACAATGTTTGTCCTCCCTCTCACAAGTTTTAATAAAAGTAATAAAACAGTGGTACACTCACAAGAAAAGTGCCTCTGACTGGCACTGGGTTACCTCTGCAGTGTCGAGCGTATCAGCCGCTCACCAGCGTTGGTTTTGCTCCTCGAGCGGCGTGCGTTCCACGCCTCTATTCCCTTGTGGTTCAGCGGTCAGCTACAACATGTGACGCACTTCCGCAGCCTCTAATGACCAGGCCATTTTTTTGCGATACGGCACTGTGTAGGTTTTTTTTTTTTTTTTTTTTTTTACTTCAGACTTAACCATAACTTGAGACCTGCTCATGGTTACATTCAATGATTATGTCTCGACTTTGCATCTTTGCGGTTTTGCATCATAAGTGGAAAATATGTGTATATATAAATGTTTTTTTTTTTTTCCCTTTCTCTCCCTCTTTTTCTCTCCCTCCTTTCCCCCCTCCCTCTCCCCCTTCCTCCCCCCTCCCCCACATCTCCCCCCCCCCTCCTCCTCCCCAACCTCCCACCGATCCTCCTACTAGGCCTCTATCGTCTCTTCCATTTAATAATTTCCTCTCCTCATTATTACTTAAACTTCCATCATTTCGGCGTATTCCAACTTAACTTTATATTTTTTCCAGGAATCCCATTTATCTTCAAATTCTCCCCAAGTTTCCTCCTCTCTGTATCTTAAATATTCATTGTAATAAATTTCGTCAACCTTTTTCCCCCATTCTCTTAATGTAGGACTCTCTTCTTGTTTCCAGTTACTCGAGATCTGGCTTTTTGCGGCGTTAAGAAAATCTGGAATTAGGGTCTTTAGATATTTCTTGGTTGGCATTCGAGCCCCATGCAAGACGCAAACCCAAAAGTCCTCTGGTATATTTATGTTTATTATTTCTTTAATTTTTTGTCTTATTTTTGACCAAAATTTTTTGTGTAGGTTTAACTGACAACTGCACGGTTGAGTGATGCTGTATCTAAACAAAATAGATTTCCTTTTTTTCCAACAAATGGAGCTTTCTTTTGGTGGCATTTGATCACCTCTGTGGTTTTTATTTTTTGCGCTGTAAACAAAGAGCGACAATTTTAAAAAAAAGTTTTTATTTTTTTTACTTTTTGCTATAATACATACATAATAATACAGTTTATGTGTATATATATATGTATGTGTGTATATATATATATATATATATATATAGATATCTATTATATATATATATATATCTATATATATATATACATATATAGATATATATATATATATATATTCTTTTACATATCTTTGGTAAAAAAAATTGCAATAGGCGTATATTGATTGCTGTAGATGCAATAACTTTTGCGTAAACCAATGGGATAAATTTAGGAAGTTTTATTATTTTTTATTGTTTTTACTAGTAATGGTGGCGATCTGCAATTTTTAGCAGGACTGCAACATTGCAGCGGACAAAAACTGATCCCAAATGATCCTTTTTGGAGACCAGTGACATTATTATATTGATCAGTGTTTTACAAATTACACTGACAGGGAAGTGGTTGACACTAGGGGGCAATCGAGGGGTTAACTGTGTCCACATCACTTCTAAACTGTAGGGGGAGAAGGGTGACTGGGGGAGGTGACGGATTGTGTCCCTATGTACAAGGGACACAGATCGGTCTCCTCTCTCCCTGACAGGACGTGGAGCTCTGTGTTTACAGTTTACCACGTGATCGTTGCGTCCAATGATGGAGCGATCACATGTAAACAAACAATTTGATGACGCCGGTCCCTCCCTCCTCTCTCTGTACCGATCGGTACAGTGTGAGAGGGGGAGAGCGGGTGTCGGCAGTGCTGTGGCTGGATCTGTGACTATTGCAGTCACAGATCTATCCCTGCTCAGCCATCCCTGCGCAATACTCTGCATACCCCCCCTGGGCAATACTCTGCATACCCCCCCTGGGCAATACTCTGCATACCCCCCCTGGGCAATACTCTGCAAACCCCCCCTGGGCAATACTCTGCAAACCCCCAGCAATACCCCCGGCAATACTCTGCATTACCCCCGGCAATACTCTGCATTACTCCCGCGCAATTACTCTGCAATACCCCCGCGCAATTACTCTGCAATACCCCCCGCGCAATTACTCTGCAATACCCCCTGCGCAATTACTCTGCAATACCCCCCGCGCAATTACTCTGCAATACCCCCCGCGCAATTACTCTGCAATACCCCCCGCGCAATTACTCTGCAATACCCCCCGCGCAATCACTCTGCAATACCCCCGCACCAATACTCTGCAATACCCCGGCTAATACTCTGCAATACCCCGGCTAATACTCTGCAATACCCAGAAAATACTCTGGGAAAAAATGTTTTAACCACTTCCCGCCCGCCGGGCCGTCATGACGTCCTTGACTTTGTGCAGGGATATCTGAATGATGCCTGCAGCTACAGGCATCATTCAGATATCATTTTTTTCAGCCGGCGATTTCCTACACCATAAGAATGATCATGGCGGCTGTTCCACCTCTTGAGGGACTGAGAAACTTTGTTCCAAATCAGGGACAGTCCCTCGAAATCAGGGACAGTTAGGAGCTGTGCATTCTTTATTTACATGTAACAGGTTCACTGGGAACATTTCCCGCATTTGAACTTTCTTTGTATGTTGAGAAATAAATAATAATTCAGCTTTTCAGGTCGCCTGCATATACTTCATTTTATACAATAGATCAGAAAAAAATGTTTTTTCAAACAAATTCTCTCCAGCTGTGTATGTAGCAGCTTCCCTGAGACCGGCAGAGCACCTGAACTGACAAACATGATTACATTTCAGTCCATGAGAATGAGTCATGGATCCTGCCTGTTCATGCTGGTTAATAACCCCGGTGGAAATCACACACCACATTTCTCACTTTGTACTGGCTGCATGCCAAATGACTTGCCAAGTCAACCATTTTATTCCAAATAGAGTGTAACTTGTCTTATAAAGACCCTTTATGAATCAGTTGTCTGCAATCTCCCAACACTAAACAGAAAATATGATTTATGAATAAGTTTGTTGTGACAAAAAGAAGAGGCAAGATAAAAGTATTTAGATATTATGAGAGTAGGAGAATCTGATAAACTTTGCTCATGACTTCAGCACCATTTAACTTGGTAAACAGTTTGGTTATGTATATATGTGTAGCGCTCACCCCCGCAGGAGCCTCTGGATAGATTTGGGTCGGCCTGTTACCTCTATAGCTTTGATGTCTACGGTAGTTGAAGAGAGTAGCAATGATGGAATGTCCAAACAATCGATGTATTTTCTTGTGCTTTATTTTACCCAACACGGTAAAACAATAAACTTGAGGTGAATAAGAGAAGATGGATGAGGAGTAGAGTAACAGATTCAGGCTTACGGATAACAGAAGCAGTCCTGCTCCAAACGACACTTTGCTTTCGTCGCCACTCCAGCCGGGGTGGGTGTAGTGTACCACGACAGGCCTCTCACACCAACCTGGCAGCCAGGGTATCACTCAGAACCCTGTGGGAACCAGGCCTCTGCCACAGACCCTTTCCTAGAACATAAGTCATGAGGTAAATCTTCCTTAATGAATAGTGTTGAGCGGAATACGCCATATTCGATTTCGCGATATTTCACGAATATATAGAAGAATATTCGTGAAATATTCGTTAATATCGAATATTCGTGATATTTTATCAAAAAAAATTGTTTGCGAGATTTCGCGAAGGCAAAATTGATTTTGCGAACAACACGCGAAAACGGAGATCATTTCCTGGATTACTAAACTAATAGGCACTAAACACTAACTCTACTTACACAAACTTATATGACTAAACTAAAGCTACATTTTTTTTTGCTTTTTTACACTGACTGACAAGGACAAAGACGAGGACTACAAATAATAAACTAATATGCACCCGAAACTGAAGAAACTGAAGAAATATTCCCTCCACTCCGACCAGCACATGATCATCAGAAAGGGACACAGATAATGTGAAAAATACAACCTCCCTATGCGAGTAGGCACGGTGGAGCGGGGGGTGTAATTCTAATTTTTTTTATTTTAATTCTGCACTGATTGTCTTTGAAATTGCCCCTGCCCCCTATTTAATCCAATCTGGGGACAAAACCAGGGACAGACTTGGCCTGAGGACAGTGTCCTCAATCAGGGGAATGTGTCCTGAAACTGGGGATGTCTGGTCACCCTAGCTTACAGTGCCTGTATGGCAGCATGGCTGCGCTCCTCCTGATTTTTAGGTACATTTATTTTCATTTCACAAATTTGATAACCTAAACCATTTTTATTTATCAGTCAATTATGTAACAATAATTTATTTTAAAACATTTTTTTTAAATACAGGGTGCATCAATGCCACTGATTTTGCAGAACATTCTTAAGGAGGGGTGCCCAACCAGTGGCCCGCAAAGCCTTCTGTTGTGGCCCGCAAACTCCTGCTCTGGAATGGCGGCTTGGCAAGCCTAGATTGCAGGTTGCCGACCCACCATGCCAGAGGATCAGTGGTGTGAATGAAGCCAGCAGTAGAGGAAGCAAGCGGCTGTGGAGCAGAGCCGCATAAGACAATGCCTCCTGTATAGAATGGGCTCCTGTCATAGGCGGAGTGATACCAAATGCATCTGCCCGACACAGCAACAGCCGGTGATACCTGAATAGAAGACTGTTGTTAAAGGTACATTTATTACTAAAATCACAGTGTATATATGGGCATATCTGTTTTGCAGTGGTTACTAGGCTGCTTTCAAACTGATCTGCAGGTGTAGTACATTACACATGCAGGTTACCTGCACTGAGCCATAGACTTTTGGTTTTACCTGCGCATTGGGTGCACTTTCAGAAAGTGCACCACACCTGCAGGATACAATAGAATTCTTTGACAAAGTGTAGCTAATCCGCAGGAAAGCCACAGGTGCACTGTGCTGCACCCGTGGTGTGTGTAGACTGCCGACTATTCACTTAAAAGCAGCCTTAGGCCCCTTTCACATGATTGGTCTTATGTAATCGGACCCTCTATTCGCCTCTATGGAGCGGCAGATGTAAACAGACTTGTGTCCATTTACACCCCCCTACCTCCAATATGATCTGCTAAAAAAACAGAAGTGGATCTGTCCCCTTTTATCTGATCGGGTCACAGGGCCCATAGAGTAGATTGGGCCGTGTCCTTGTCTGTTTTGCATATGCAGAGTGGACACAGACCTGTCATCTGCCCACTCTGCTCATTGTGGCCACGACTAGTTACAAAGGCTCTTCAAAAGGTTGGGTACCCCTGTTCTAAAGGTTCTGAAGAGAAATCCTAGACTGACTGCTCACTTTTTCACTGTCTAAATTTCTAACTAAAAATGAATATCCAGTCCAAATATGCAGAACAGAGAGGGGGGTTCTGATCTGACTCATTCAGCTATAAGTGTAATGTTAGATCTACCCACAACACACTATTCACAGAACAGCAGTAAAGTCAACCTATTAAAAATGCAAAGCACAGCCCAGGGCTCCCTCTTTATTTACTTGGCTAACGAGTTAACAAAAAAAGTAAGAATTGTTTTTTTTTTAAATCCTCAGTAAAAAAACAATACAAAACATATACATTTTCTTTAAACGTTGTAGCAATTAATTGCAAATCTTTTGATTAATTACAATGTTAAGTGAGGCTGCTTAGCAGTTGAATGATGTCAAATTGTGTGTTGATTCATTTGGATGTGATATACCACAATTCAGTACTTCAGCCATACTGTGTATTAATTTCCTAAAGCAAGCAACAGCTGTCATGACCAACAGCAAGTACTGATCATATACATTCTGACAGATGTACATTAGCAAATATTTCCCTGCAGGGATAATTCTTGTCTAGTAAATGGTGGTCCTCATTCAAAGAGGTTTCACCCGGTTTTCCTATTTTACTGTCATTATCTGTAAAACCTGTTTTTTCTCTCCAAAATAATTTTGGTGGGGGGTCCTATTAGTTACAGTTGGTGTACAAATGTAGTGGGGTGGGGATAAAAATTAAGGACAAAGGTGGCATAATTCCCAAAACAGACAATTTAAAACATGCACAGAAAATGGTTAATTTTAAAACAAGAATCTTAAAGTATAATTTTATTCTAGGCTGCAGTTTACAGAACACAGTGTACATCCAGTTGTTCGCCATAGGCAACAGGCATTGATGTTGCCACTAGTTTTATTAATTGGTTTTAAATTACTGTTTAAAACATTGTTTTCAGCTTTTTTTTTGTCATCTCAGTGATGCTTATGTCTACCATTTATTTGCAGTTACCTCCTGTCAACTTGCAGTTTCTACTGCACCAACTTCAAATCCTTGATCAAGACTATCTTAACCACTTAAGACCCGGACCAATACGCTGGTAAATGACCCAAGGTGTTTTTGCGATTCGGCACTGCGTCGCTTTAACAGACAACTGCGCGGTCGTGCGACGTGGCTCCCAAACAAAATTTGCATCCTTTTCTTCCCACAAATAGAGCTTTCTTTTGGTGGTATTTGATCACCTCTGCGATTTTTATTTTTTGCGCTATATACAAAAATAGAGCGACATTTTTGAAAAAAAAACACTATTTTTTACTTTTTGTTAAAAAAAAATCAAATAAACTAAATTTTAGTCAAACATTTAGGCCAAAATGTATTTAGCCACATGTCTTTAGTAAAAAAAAAAATCGCAATAAAAAAAAATAGCTACCTAGCGGGAACAGCGACACTAATACAGCGATCAGAAAAATGATCGCTTAGTGACGCTGGCAATAGGGAGTGAAAGGGTTAACTAGGGCGGTGATCAGGGGGTTAAAACTTTATTAGGGGGGGTGGGGGGGCTATCCTGAACCTAACACTAACTGTTTTTTATACTGCCTGTCACACTGACACTAAATGCAGTGATTAGATCACTGCATTCAGTGACACTGTGACAGGGGGTGGGGGGGGCGATCACAAGGGGTTAATATGTCTATGTGAGTGTGTGTCAGTGTTGTGTTGGTGCACACTTACTTGTGATGTCTTCTCTCATCAGCAGCGCTGGGAAACAGCGCTGCGATGAGAGATTACATCATTTCCTCCTTCCTGTGTAAACACAGGAGGAGGAACTGACAGGATGGGAGCGCGCTCCCATTGGCTGGGAGCGATCGCGGGGGGGGGCGGGTATTCGCCGACATCCGCCCGCTGATCCCGGATCGCTCCCGGAGCCAGGGGGACCCCCGCACGCCGCGGAGGGGGTCCCGATGGGACCCCCGAACCGCACTTAGGCGGGGACGTAAATTTACGCCCTTGTGCCTGTACGTGCCATTCTGTGGCCGTATATGTGCGTGCGGGGGTCCTTAAGTGGTTAATGGTGACAATGGTGGACCATGCCTGTCCAATGTGCATTGACATGTCCGCTCTGAATGGTCAGAAAGAGAGAGTGTGTAATAGCTGAAGTGATGTCACATACCTCCCAACATTTAAAAAGTCCACAGCGGGACATTCTTTTGATTTTTTTATTAAAGGGGGGCAGATCGAGGTTGTTGAACGGGGGGGTGCCGCGGATTTGTTACCTCTCACCTGTGCACAGCCTGTCGGTTTTCCTCTTCCCTTCAGCTGCTGCAGTATTGAAGACATTGGATCAGCCTATGAGACAAAGAACTAAGGCCGCGTACACACGATCAAATCTATCTGCTGGAAACGGTCGGCCCGACCGTCCCAGCAGACAGATTCGATCGTGTGTACGGGCGAGCCGACGGATTTGGCCAGCCGACAGATTTGAAAGCATGCTTTGAAATCTGTCGGCTGGGAACCCGTCCGCCCGATATGTCTGCTGGTTAGTACGCTAAACAGCAGACATGTCTTCTCACACACGCGTCGAATGGATTTGACGCATGCGCGGAAGTAATTCACTTCCTGGTGCGGTGACGTGGCGGCGTCAACGTCACCGACACGTCAGCGCGCCGTCTGCCGGCAAGGATTTTGGTTTGATCGTGTGTACAGCGATCAAACCAATACATCCCAGCAGACAGATTTGTTCAAATTGGTCTGTCCGACCGATTTGAACAAATCTGTCTGCTCGTGTGTACGGCGCCTTAGTAACAAAAAGTTTTCACAACTTAAATATTTCATGCAACTTAAGCTCCTTTAGGTTCCACTTTTCTAACAGACTTTTTTTTTTACACGTGTTATGATGCTTTATTTAGTCCCCTCCCCCCCCCCCAGACCTTGTATATTTTCTGAATGCAAAAAGAATAAAATGGTGGTAGCTGCAATTTTCATGTAATCATGTGATATATTAGTGTACATGTTTATCAAACTAACATTTTAGTGATAAATACAGTTCATTTTAGTGCAGAAAAACACAATGGGCCAGATTCAGGTAGATGGACGCTTCTTTACTTTGGAGTAACGTTTCTCATTTACGTTACTCCGCCGTAACTTTAGGAGCAAGTACTGTTATTCACAAAGCACTTGCTCCTAAAGTTGCGGCGGCGTAGCGAAAATGAGCCGGCGGAATTCAAATTGGGCGGGTAGGGGGCGTGTATTATGTTAACTATGCGCGATCCCGCGGCGAACGTACTGCGCATGCGTCGACTGTCAGTGCGCATGCTCCAAATTCTTTCAGGGAACATCAATGACGTCAATCCCCATTCACGGACGTTTTACGCAAACGACTCGAATTTCTTTTTTTGCGACGCGATGACGACGGCCATACTTAACATCGGATACTCCACTAGGGGGCTGCTTTATCTTTACGCCGCGTATCTCTCACGGAAATGTCGGAAAGTCACTGCGTCGCGCCCGAATACGATCGTGAATTTCCGATTCCCGCTGATTAACATATTCTTGGCGTTAATCAGCGGGAACGCCCCGCGCGCCATTTTTAAAATTGAAGTTCCGATACGACGGCGTAATACAATTACGCCGCTTGTATAGGAACTCCAACCCGGCGTTTCTTGTTTTCTGGTTACAGAAAACAAAAACGCCGGCTCAAAGTGACAGTTAGGCTGGAGTATCACTGATACTCCAGCCTAACTCTACCTGAATCTGGCCCAATATATTACCCAAGTGTTTTGTAAAATATAAAAGATGAGGTTGCAACTAGTAAATAGATACTCAACATATCAAGCCTTAAAACTGTATTTTACAACAAAAGTTGTTTGGGGCCTGTTGCCTTGTTGCTGTATTGACCTTCTCTCATATTTAATGCTTTAGAACATACTTCCATGTGATGTACTCTTATGCCGCGTACACACGATCGGATTTTCCATCAGAAAAACCTTGGATGGTTTTTCCGACGGAATTCTGCTCAAGCTTGGCTTGCGTACACACGGTCACACAAAAGTTCTCTGAACTGTCAAGAACACAGTGACGTACAACACTACAACGAGTCGAGAAAATAAAGTTCAATGCTTCCGAGCATGCGTCGGAAATTTTGCGGGTCGGAATTGCTACAAACTATCAGATTTTCCGGTAGGAATTTTTTCTTTCGGAGAATTTGGGAACCAGCTCTCAATCTTTTGTTTGCGGAAATTCCAACAGCAAAAGTCCGATGGAGCATACACAAGGTCGGAATTTCCGTTCAAAAGCTCACATGGGACTTTTCTTGTCTGAATTTCCGATCGTGGGTATGGGGCATAAGAAAAGGATATTACAGGTAAATCAAAAATCCCATCATCTCAAATTATCTTTTCCATCAGTTATTGTCTGAAACTGTAATTTCATAAAAAAAAAAAAAAATTAATTGTATACTGTTACTGGTAAGTAGGCAATAGATCTCATTTCAACTAATAAATGTTTAGTGGCCCGTAACAAACCTTTTTCTGTGCTTAGCAGGTATATCAAGCTGACTTTCTCTTCCATTACCCAGGCCCTGCTGTAGCCCCAATAATTTATTGTCAAAATGCCAAGACATTTTACTAGATACTGTACAGTGTTATATTTGATAATACTGTATATAAGATACATTCAAAGACATATTACCAGTACAGTGTTATATTCGAAAATATATGAGATTTCTGATCATGACTAATATTTTAGTAATAAAAATATAAAATGTGATTATGAAGTTGGGCTCAAATTTCCTTAGGCCCCTTTCACACATGCGGACCGTTCAATTCATTAGTTCAGTTACATCTTTTCAAAGAAAAAATGGATGAAGTTTTCATCGGGTTTTCATCAGCTGCTCATCAGTTTATTTACATCAATTCTTCATCTGACCTGTTTTTGATCTGTTTAAAAAAGAGTATGTCGATGGATGCGGATGTAAACTAATGTAAATGGATGATCATCCATTTACATCCATTTTTCCATAGAGATGCATTGCTGTCCGTTTTTCACCCGTCAATGAATGGATGAAAAACGGACAAACGGACCGCATGTATGTAAGGCCCCTTTCACACAGGGCGGATCAGTAATTTTCCCCCCCGTAAACCTCCGCTTGCTCAGCGGGGATCGCTCTGTTGATCCCCGCTGAGCCGGCGGATGACAGGGTGGCCCCCACACACTGTGCAGGGACCACCCTGTCTTTTCTCCACTCTCCCCTATGGGGGGATCGGATGAACACGGACCGTCTGTCCGTGTTCAACCGATCCGCCAGACAGATGGAAAAGTAGGTTTTTCCTCCGTCACACTTTGGCGGGTCGGATGTCAACGGGCATGTCACCGCTGACATCCGTGGCTCCATAGAGGAGCACGGAGCGCCCGTTCAGGTCCGCCTAAAAAACTGGCAGGTGGACCTGAACGGTCCGCCCGAGTGAAAGAGCCCAAAGGGGTCTTAATGATTACCAGTGTTGTTACACAAAACCTCTACTGAGCAGGGCTTGTTGAAACTCCACCACCTCTGGCTCAGGCCCTCTGTTCCCTGCTCAGCACCATCAGTTGTAAACACAGAAGTCCGGCTTTTGTGTTTACAAGTGACAGCTTGTCTGCCAATGGCTTTCACAGATCTGATCTCCTGAGCAGTTCCCACTGAGTTCAGGATGGGGTCAAGGGAAATGCAGGTGCTCAGGGTGCAGATGTCGACACCCCCACTGGATGATCTCCCTGCAAGTCTGCAAGTTAAAGAGGCAGAGCCCCCTACAGTGTGCAGGGAGGTGCTAAATATAAAGGGAGGGCTAGGTGCCTCCGCTTAATACACCAACAAAAGTAGGACATGTGGAAGATGGTGGAGCTTTTAAGGGGGGGAAGGGGGCAGGGATGGGGGGTTGTTTGTAGACGTCAGAGCTAAAGAGGGGTAAAATTAAGATGTGGATGGGGGTGCAGAGGAAAGCAGTGGAAGAAGGCTGAGCTCTGCACTCAATGTAGCACACCCCTGAGCTCTGCAATTTGTATGCAGAGCACCCCTGAACTTTGCACTATGTATGTAGCATACCATACCACCAAACTACATGTAGCGCACCCTTGAACTCTGCACTCTGTGTGTGACCCCCATCTCTGCACCTAATGCACTCCTGGTATTTAATGCCCCTTTAAGACCCTCCCACTATTAGTGAAATTTGACCACACCCACTACTTGATGGAGGGTGTGTGTGTGTGTGGGGGGGGGGGGGTTGGGGTTTTTGTGGTTGAGTTCCTGCACCTATTTTCTGAGAAGAAAGAGCCCTGCTACTCAGAGAATATCGAGATGCCATTTTTGACCTATAGCGCCTGGCTACTTTTATAGCAGGTGCTGCTGTAAATTTAGACGGGGGTCAGAGAGTTAGTTGCCTCTGACCATGTTTATTTGGCTAAATTTAAGGGCCTCTGTTCCAGCTCTGTCTGTACTGTCTGTCCATGCTTGTTGTCTGTGGACTCTCACCTCCCCCAGACAACAGGTGGCAGCAGTGAGGTCAAGGTCATGCGGATGCTTCTCTCTGGCAGCCAATCAGGAGGGTTGATCGCCTCGCTGTGCATGCTGGGAAGAGGTATTTAGGGGGCAGACACCATTGGTTTGCATCGTCGTCCCCACCGCCATCCGCCTGGACAGTCGTTCCACCACCCCTGTGTGTGGCCCTCCTGGCCGTGGTGTGTGTTAGAGTGTTCCTGGTTTTGGGACCACGTTGTTCCGGAGCAACTAATCTACCTGTGGGCCCGGTGGGTAGACTTAGTCTGCAATTTGCAAGTGGTCCTGTGCTGTCTGTCCCGAGGGAAGAAGCCGACCGATGAGGAACCTGTCCTGGGGAATACCGAGCACGAGGCTGGTGTCCCAGGAGAGGCCTGTTGCTTCATCGAAGGACACATCGTTCTGAGAGGCTGAATGATGGTCGCCTATCAGTCCTGAAATCACTAAAGCTGTTTGAAGGAGATTTGGGTGCTAAATGCATTTTGAGAAGGATTTCAGACCAAGAATATCTCCACTCTTTGGAAAGGTCTGTGGTAGGGACTTTGCTAAAGCTCCAAGTAACACTCTGGCTGCTAGGCTGGTGAGAGAGGCCTATCCAGGTGCACTGTACCCACTCTGGCTAGAGTGGCGAAGAAAGTTGTCGTCGGAAGCAGGACTGTTTCCAGTAACCAGTTAACCCTGAATCCACCATCTTCCATTTCTTCTATCCCTTCACCTAGTACTACTTTTATCATCTTACCCCATTGGGTAATAAAGCACAGAAAATACATTGACAGTGTGGACATTAACTTTATTACAGCTCTCATCCAGTACCCTAGACAGTGGGGAAAAAAGAGGTAATGTGCCACCCAAATCAAACCAGAAGCTTTTTCGGGGGTAGTGCTACAGACCTCTAAAAAAATGCTAGTTTTCTGTCAATAAGGCAGATCTAATAGCTGAAACAAAGGGAGACGTTAGGCTAAATTCACAAAAGTCATTTGATTTTGCTATTTTTGTTACTGTACATGTTTTTTGTTTTACGAGTGAGGGAAAGCCATCACAGCAACTTCTATTTTTGTCTGATTTGAACTTGACTTTTATTAGAGACCCAGAAGAAGGTTCCTTGACTAGCATCATACCAGTTAATCTGTTGTCTGCTGGGAACTGTGCTTTCTTCAAGGGCCCCAACTTTGCCGGCCAAACTTTTTTTTTTTCATCATTCACTGGCCAGTGTGGCAGAATTGAGACTGGTATAACAAGTTAGGACTGTCTTTATATGCTGTTCCTAGGAAAATGCAGTTCAGTTCTATTAGTCACAGTTTTTTTTAGAATATGGAAGGTGTTTAACCATATCTCTCAGAGTAACACCAATGCCTTATTGATTGCTTGTATAAGTGCACTTGGTAATCCTTCTTTTGGGCTATACTTGGCCTAATAAATGTGTTAAAATACCTCAAGATTTGTCGCTAAGTGCTGGGTGAGCGATGTGTTATATTCAAGTGTATAGCGCTACTTTTTCTGGGGGGTAGTGATACACTTCTACATGATGCTGTAGACATCCGAAGTATAGTGATGTCACAGGATTGATGACTGATAAGAAGTTAACCACACTTGTTATGTCCTCGGAATCTTTTAAAATTTGGTTTGGGTCATGGAGCCCAAAGGCTTTGTAGAGCAACAAATAAAAAGGTGTGTGGTAGTTTGTGTGGTTAGAAGAGTTGTTGTGTGGTAATTTGTGCCCTCACCAACTCGACTTGTAAACCCTAACGTATACCCAGTGAAAGGACTATCCTTAAGTTATACACAGAGATTAAAAACAAATCCTCCTGCATACGTCGTGTATCTGCAATCTTTATTTCTCTATATCCATCCAACACCCAGAATTTATAAAGCTTGTCTGAACTTTCAAAAAAAAGAGGGTGGGGAGCTAAAGTCACACTCTGTAGAGCTCAGTGAGGAGAGCTCTTAAAGCTTATGGAGAGAAATGGACACATCCTCCTTTACACAGCACACAGAAACTACTACTAGTACAATCTTCCATGTGTTACAATCACCAAAAGCTACACTTCAGAATCTATTGCCCTTTGGAGTTACTAGGGGAAAGCCCAAAGGTAGGAACCCCATGAAAAAAAAACTATGTGGCTCAGACATACCAATAGCGCCCAGTCACCTTGTGGAATAGTTAGACCCCTTTCACACTGGGTCGGTTGGCAGGCGCTAAAATGCTAAAAATATTGCCTACAAACCAACCTGAAACAGCCGCTGCTGTCTCTCCAGTGTGAAAGCCCCAAAGTCCTGCTAGCAGCATCTTTGGAGCGGTGAAGGAGCGGTGTGTATACCGCTTCTCCACCGCTACTGCTCATTGAAATCAATGGGGCACTGCGCGTCTGCAGAGGCGTTTTGCTGTGGTTTTAAACCCTTTTTTTGGCCAAATAGCGCCACAAATATGACTGTAAAGCGCCGCTGCCGCCCCAGTGTGAAAGGTGCCTTAGTACTCATGAGGCCAGGGAACAGCTGTACCCATTCAGCTTCCTCCACGTATCTTCTAGTGAGGTTCTGCAGACTAGATCCCTCAGGAGAAAATCAGGATGTAGGTCCCCAAACTCTACCACAGCTGGGATATAGATGACAACAACTGGACTTAAAAGGACTTTTCTTCAGAAGCAGGGTAGGGGGTTTATCCACCCATCCCCCAAACTGGTGGCATTCCTTTAAGAAGAAGACAACTTCCGTTTAGAGTTCACACTATTTATCAGCCTTTAAAGCCACCTACCAAGTTTAAAGTCCTATCTGTCCCCCCCAAAAAATATGTAAACAAAATATAATTTTTTATATAATAAAAAACTAAAAAAATAAAAAACAGAAAAAAAAATATAATGTACACAACCTATCGAGATATAATTATAATTTATTATCCTGTCTAAAAAAACCATTTTTGACAAAAGGGAAATGCTTTAGGACTTTTTTATTTATAAAAGGACAAGGACATTTAGACTGTAATCTAAGAAAGTTTGCAGAACTCGCAACGGAGATGGTTAAAAATACCACTGAAAGACAGCGCGCGCTGCAGGCTTTTTTCGGGGATATATCTCGTTCCTATCTGTCTAAAGTGAATGTAAAGAGATCTCTTTAGGACTTTTCTTTTAAAGTTAAAGTTTTTTTTAACAAACATGGTATACATGGATTTGCACAGGACAGCCTGGATCCTCCTCTTCTTAGGTCCCTTTTGCTGCTCCTGGCCCCTCCCTCCTGTTGAGTACCCTCACAGCTGCACTTTTGCCCAGCCCCCTATCTCTCCGGATTGGCTAACTGACTTTGATTGACAGCAGTGGGAGCCAATGGCACCTCTGCTGTGTCTCAGCCAATCAGGAAAGAGAGTCATTAAGGGCCAAGGGACTTGTGGACATCGCTGGATAGAGATGGGGCTCAGGTAAGTATTAGGAGGGGTGCTGCACACAGAAGGCTGCATAGAATGCATTTAGATTTTAAAAAAAAAGGTAAGTGAACCAACAATGCACTAGCTTAAAGGAACCTATTTAGAAAATACAAAACAAACCTTTACAACCCCTTTAAATGTTTAGTCTTGAATTTAGACACACTTCAATGCTTAGTTAATGTTATCATTTTGCATCATGAATATCACATTGCTTGATTCAACCCTTACCTTGTCTGTCATTTCTTTTTTTTCTTTTTGCCTAGCAATTTAGAATTCTTAATTTTGATTTTGCTGGAAACAATCCAAATGAGATACGTAAATCAACAATAGAGCAGTTGAAGCAGGATAAAAATTTATATTTGAGAATGGCTAATCTCAAAACTCCAACCTTAATCCCACAGAAATTCTGTGATATGATCTGACACAGGCCATTCAAGCAAGACATATAAAAGATATTACTTGAACTAAAGTCGTTTTGTATTTAGCTATATAAATACTTCTTAACCTCAGGTCTGATTAGTAGTAAAAGAAATGTCTTCAGTTGTTCCTGACAATACAGAATGCTTCATAGTTACTAACTGTAACAGTTCATATACTTTTCCATCAAACAGCTAGATTCTTTTTTATAAATCTATGGCAAAATGCTGTGTGTGTAGTTTTTTAAACTGGCTTTCAGATCTCATTTTAAAAATCTCCTTTTAGTAACCACCCATGTGTATGCTTAACCACTTCCCACACGGCGTATTGTCATGTGACGGCCACAGGAACCCTTTGTCCCTCTGGGCGGCCGTCGTATGACGGCCTGGGATTCCTGCAGTCCCGCACTTGCTGCATCACTGGGGACCCGATGCGCGTGCCCGGTGGCCGCAATGTCCGCCGGGCACCTGCGATTGCTCGTCACAGAGCCAGAGACGTGGATCTCTGTGTGTAAACACAGAGATCCACAACCTGTCAGGGAGAGGAGACTGATGGTGTGTTCCTTGTACATAGGGACACCGATCAGTCACCTCCTCCAGTCAGTCCCCTCCCCCTACAATTAGAATCACTCCCTCGGTAACACATTTAAACCCTTGATCGTCCCCTAGTGTTAACCCCTTCCCTGCCAGTCACATTTATACAGTAACAGTGCATATTTATAGCACTGTTCGCTGTATAATTGTAAATGGTCCCAAAATAGTGTCAAAGGTGTCCGATCTGTCCGCCGCAATATGGCAGTCCTGACAAAAGTCGCAGATAACCGCCATTACTAGTAAAAAAATAATTATAAAAATAAATGTCATAAAACTATCCCTTATTTTGTAGGCGCTATAACTTTTGCGCCAACCATTCATTATACGATTATTGCGATTTTCTTTACCAAAAATGTGTAGAAGATTACGTATCGGCCTAAACTGAAAAAAATAATTGCTTTTTAAAAAAAATTGGGATATTTACTAAAGCAAAAAATATATAATTTTTTCAAAATTGTCAGTCTTTTTTTCTTTTTACCTCAAAAAAAAAAAAAAAAAACGCAGAGATGATAAAATATCACCAAAACAAAGCTCTATTTGTGGGAAAAAAAGGCGTCAATTTTGTTTGGGAACCACATCGCACGCGTAATTGCCATTCAAAGCGTGACAGTGCTGAAAGCTGAAAATTGGCCTGGGCAGGAAGGGGGTGAAAATGCCTGGTATTGAAGTGGTTACATTTATTAACCGGATCGCCCACTGTATATATACGTCAGAATTTTAAAGATGGATATCTCGGTCATCGCAGAAGCTGCTGCCATATCCGAGGTATCCATCTTTTCAGCGGGCGGTCTGGTATACAATAATGGTGGTCTCTGTGGCAGATTCTCCGCAAGATCACCATTTTCAGTGGTGGGAGAGGGCTCTCCTGTGCCCTCCACCGCTTACCGGAGCCGCTGGCAGAGAGTCCTGTCTCCTGCTTGGTATAGAAACGAGTGAGGGCAAGATGGCCTCCACCCTCCTCCATACCATAGCAGGGCGGAAGCCCATAGCTCTTAAAGGGCCATTTTATTTGTAATTTTTCCTTTTTTTTTTTTTTTTTTTTTATTGCATTTAAGTCCAAATATGAGATCTGAGCTTTTTTACTCCAAATCCCATATTTAAGAGGACCTGTCATGCTTTTTGTAAGAAAAAAAATCAATAAAATAAAGTAAAATAAATAAGATTTTTTAATTTTATTTAAAGCGCCTTGTCCCACCAAGCTCGCTTCCAGAAGCGAACGCATACGTGAGCAGCGCCTGCATATGAAAACGGTGTTCAAACCACACATGGGGAGGTATTGCCGGATTGTTAGAGCGAGAGCAATAATTCTAGCCCTAGACCTCCTCTGTAGCTCAAAACATGCAATCTGTAGAATCTTTTAAATGTCGCCTATGGAAATTTTTAAGGGTAAAAGTTTGTCGCCATTCCACAAGCGGTCGCAATTTTGAAACATGACATGTTGGGTATCAATTTACTTTATCTTTCACAATATAAAAAAAATTGGGTGAACTTTACTGTTGTCATATTTTTGAATTAAAAAAAAGTGTATTTTTTTCAAAAAAAAGTGCGCTTGTAAGACCGTTGCGCAAATACAGTGTGACAATGTATTGCAATGACTGCCATTTTATTCTCTAGGGTGTTAGAAAAAATGTATAATGTTTGGGGGTTCTAAGTAATTTTCTAGCAAAAAAATAGTTTTTAACTTGTAAACACAGAGTCTGAAAAATAGGCTCGGTCCTTAAGTGATTAAAGCGGAACTTCAATCTCTCAATCAACGATGACTATTTGTAATCCTTATGTTGCTAACATTAGTAAATTGATAGGAAAGTATATCAGATTTACATGTTTAAAAAAAAAAAATCTTCAGTTACTTCCTTTTTTTCCAAGCCTAAGCAAATTATCATTTATCCCAGCATTATGCAGTTGAGGAAAGGTTTTCTCAGCTAAGCACATCCTCCTGCCAGCATTCCTGAGCTAAGGGCAGATGGATTTCAGGTAAATGCTACAGGAATCATTTGTACTTATCCAAGATGGCCATGGCCAGAAATGCTAGGGGTGTTTTTCATAGAGATTTCTCAGCAAAATAAAGCATGGAGACATGGATTAATGGGTGGGTTTACTTTGAATATTAAAAAATAATTAATATAGCTTTTTTATTTTATTTGTGGTGATCAGATGCACTGTAGTTCCACTTTAAACACATATTCAAAACAAAATTTAAATCTCTAACGTTTCAATATTTTAAAAGTGGAACTATAGAAAAGGAATCAGTTAAAGTGGTTGTAAACCCCAAAAAAATGTTTTTGTTTTAATGTCACAATGTAGAGTATAAGATTTCCTATCATCTGTACCCAGTCTTGCCACACAGAGTTAATCCAGCGCTGAGTAATCCTCTTTTAAAGTTCAGTGCAAATTAACCGGACTTCAGATAAAAACCTGCCAAATTAGGTTAAGTCCGTTTCTCTGTTATTGCTTTCAATAACAGGTTATTTACAAATATAGCGTGGACATGTTTATCATAACAAGAGGTGATCCAAAGTTCATTGTATATTACTAGGATGTGTTATGATGTTATATCACCTCATGTTATGATAAATAAGAAGGCCAGTATGGTGGCCTGAGTTTATGGGAGGAGCCCAGAGGGTATTTAAGCAGCCCGTTCACACATGCTCTTTGTCGGTTCAGTGTGCAGTACTACACGTCACTGGGCCGACTCTTCCCAGCTCACCTCATGTCTGTGAGTCTGCGCATTCAATCGCATTCGACATCGCAATCGCTTTGTGGCTACTCCCTTCATGGTCTTCGCCGGCGGTTCCCGCTTACTGTCGCAGGTAGGATTCAAACCTTTTTGTATCTTGTGCAATCTTGCAAATCCTGCATCTCTTTTGGAAAAAAAATCTGCCTCTGAGTTATTGTTGCTCATGTTCCAACATCATTTGGCTCAGGCGTAGTACATTTGTAACTTCCTTCTGCCAAACATACGATTCATTTGTAAATCCATTTGGAGATTTGCATGTGTTTGTATGGGTTCTTTGGCAGATTGAGGTGGTAATTGGACTCACATGGTGCCTTGTCTGCACTTGATTAGCCTGGGGGGATGGGTGGTTGGTAGGTGTTCGGTTTCAAAGCAAGGGGTAGCATACACTCTACAACCAAATCGTATTAGATTCGTTCAATACTCCTTACTACCGATTCGTATCGAATTTGTTTCATGCATTTTTACAACCGTTTTGTATCAGATACATTGCATGCTTTCTACCGTTGTCATTCATTGTTCCCCCATGCCGTGTGTTTTTAGTTCCCGCAGCGGAACTTACGAATTGTTTGTTCACGGTTCTTCTCTCTCATTTATTTACCAAAGTTATTGCCTGTGCGTCATGCATGGCGCCACACCACACTCTTCGGATGTGTTGCACATCCACTCCAGTCCAAAGCAAACCCAGTCGCACGTTCACTGTCCCAGGTAGGATTCGTTAGCTTGTTTGTCATGTCAAATTCGTGGCCACTCATGGTGTCACCCGTACCATATGTTTGGTTCCCGCAGTGGAGCTTACAAAGCATTGATACGCACTTCTCGTGTTCTATTTTCTACACCAAACCTCATTGTTTTGCCCCATGCATGGCATCACGCTACACCTTCCCGACATGTTTCACTCCAGCCACAGTCCGCTGCAAACTCACTTGCATGGCCCACTGTCGCAAGTAAGAATGTTATTACATTCTTTATGTCCTATCAATTTGCTACCATTCGTTGTCTCCCATATCATTCATTAGTGGTCCCTATGGAACCACGATTCAAACAGGCGTTGTCCTTCTACCTTATACTGCTTGCTTAAGGTACAAACAAACCAGGTGTTTCTATCCTTTCTCAGTAACCCAATTCTTATTGATTGAGACCTTGCAACCATGCAAATCATCTCAGCAGCCTGACACCCTTGTTAAGACCCTTGCAACACATGACCTTTACTAAACGCAAAAAAAATAAAAAAAAACGCAAAAAAAAACAAAAAAAAAAACTTTGCCACCATGCAATCTCAGCACCTCGGCAACCTGACACCTGTTGAGACCGTTGCAACCACGCAAAATCGTCTCAGCAGCCTGACACCCTTGTTGAGACCCTTGCAACACATGACCTTTACTAAACGCAAAAAAATATATATATATATATAAAAACGCAAAAAAATAAAAAAAACGCCAAAAAAAAACCTTTGCCACCACGCAATCTCAGCACCTCGGCAACCTGACACCTGTTGAGACCGTTGCAACCACGCAAAATTGTCTCAGCAGCCTGACACCCTTTTTGAGACCCTTGCAAACGCAATATCGTCTCAGCAGCCCCACACTGATTGAGATCCGTGCAACCACGCAAAATCATCTCAGCAGCCTGACACCCTTGTTAGGACCCTTGCAACACATGACCTTTACAAAACGCAAAATAAAATAAAAAATGAATAAATATAAAAACGCAAAAAAAAAAAACGCAAAAAAAAAAACGCAAAAAAAAAACAAAAACCTTTGCCACCACACAATCTCAGCCCCTCAGCAACCTGACACCTGTTGAGACCGTTGCAACCACACAAAATCGTCTCAGCAGCCTGACACCCTTGTTGAGACCCTTTCAAACGCAATATCGTCTCAGCAGCCCTCACACTCATTGACATCCTTGCAACCACTTGTATATCATCTCAGCAGCCGGACACCCTTAAGTCCCTTGCAACACATGACCCTTACAAAAGGCAAAAAAAAAAGAAAGATATATAAAAACGCAAAAAAAAAAAAAGCAAAATTAAATATTAAAGTGCAAAAAATAAATAAAAAATTTTGCCACCACACAATCTCGGCCCAGCAACCTGACACCTGTTTAGACGATTGCAACCACGCAAAATCGTCTCAGCAGCCTGACACCCTTGTTGAGACCCTTGCAAACGCAATACCGTCTCAGCAGACCCACACTCATCGAGACCCTTGAAACCACACAAAATCATCTCAGCAGCCTGACACCCTTGACGCAAAGGAAAAATATATATATATATAAAAAAAAAACGTTGCCACCACGCAATCTCGGCCCAGCAACCTGACACCTGTTGAGACCATTGCAACCACGCAAAATCGTCTCAGCAGCCCTACATTCATCAAGGCCCTTGCAACCACGCAAAACCGTCTCAGCAGCTTGACACCCTTGTTGAGATCCTTGCAAACGCAATACCATCTCAGCAGCCCCACATTCATCAAGGCCCTTGCAACCACGCAATACCGTCTCGGCAGCCTCACACCATTGTTGAGACCCTTGCAAATGCAATACCATCTCAGCAGCCCCACATTCATCAAGGCCCTTGCAACCACGCAATACCGTCTCGGCAGCCTCACACCATTGTTGAGACCCTTGCAAATGCAATACCGTCTCAGCAGCCCCACACTCATCGAGAGCCTTGCAACCACGCAATACCGTCTCGAGCAACCTCCCACTCATCGAAGACCTTTGTGACCACGCAGTCTCGCCCCAGCAACATGGCATTCATTGAGACCCTTGCAGCCAGAAAAATGGGTGTTTTTCAGCCGCCCCTGATCTCTCCTCTATGTTATCTTACCAGTACGTCTACACAGGATCCCCAATCACTCCTCTATGTTATATTATCAGTACATGTACACAGGATCATTTATAGTAATTTCTAGGCAGTTGAGTTCAGAAACCTTCTCGGAAAAAAAAATGGGTTCAGACGGATGTTCAAAGGCATTCAAAACGCCGATGCCTGTAACAGCTTGTAAACACAGCCAGATGTGGTAACTCATGTTTACCAGCGTTTCATTCACAGTCGTTTTTATAAAAAAAAAAAAAAGGGGGGGAATATTGTCTCAGCAACTTGACACTCATTTGAGACCCTTGCAAAATGTAATATCATCTCAGCTACCTCACACTCGTCTAGACCTTTGCAACCACACAATCTCGTCTCAGCAACCCAACGCCCGTTCAGACCTTTGCAGCCATACAAAGTCGTCTTAGCAAACTGACACTCATTTGACACCATTGCAAACGCAATATCATCTCAGCAACCTGACACCCGTTCAGACCTTTGCAGCCATACATAGTCATCTCAGCAGCCCGACACTCACTTGAGACCATTGCAAACGCAACGTCGTCTCAGCAACCCCTCACTTGTTGAGACCCGTGCAACCACACAAGGCCATCTCAAAACAAACCTCATAATCATCGAGACCTTTGCAACCACGCAATATCGTCTCAGCAAACCAGACTGAGACCCTTGCAACCACACAATATTGTTTGCAGCAGTATAAAACACTTTGCAGCACGCACCTACGTGCAAACCCAAATACAAACTAAACTTGCAAACACACCTCAGTGACAATCAGCCAAACAAACACACAGTGGCACCCAGTTGGCCATTCATCTTTAGTGGCACGCGGGCCACTCATCTTTTCCCTGTCTTTTTCCCTGCACTTAGTTCAGGTTTCCATCCAGCACCAGCGAGTGCACGTTGGTCAGCGGTTGCACGTTGGTCAGCAGGTGCACGTTAGTCAGCAGGTGCACGTTAGTCAGCAGGTGCACGTTAGTCAGCAGGTGCACGTTAGTCAGCGAGTGCACATTGGTCAGCGGGTGCACGTTGGTCAGCGGGTGCACGTTGGTCAGCGAGTGCACGTTGGTCAGCGAGTGAGTGCACGTATATCGTCTTGTTGAGCACCTGTGTATTGTCTTGATTTTTTCACACCAATGCAAGATCCAGTCCAAGTTCTCAAACTAGACCAAGCATCAGTAGCAGACTTAGCTATGTGGGACAACTTCCCAACCTGATAGAACAGCATTTCAATCTTCATCCCGGCAGTGTCAGCCGAGCCACCACAGGCTTTTGCGTGCATTTTTTGTCCGCCGCTGGTTCTCCAAACCTTGGCCCCCAGAAATTCTCTTAAATTTTTGCTTCACCCAGTCTTCATCACGTCTCGTGCTGTACCCCATTGTGGCAGCTGCCCAGGTTTGGGGCCACACTTGAACTGGACAGACAGTGTTCTTCACCACAGACAATCAGGCCACAGCCGACAATTAAGGTAGATCAAGCCTCTCCCCATCACGTCCTTCTTGCGCAGGCTCGCGCAGCTGTCACTCCGTCACCAGTTTAATATCTTCTGTAGTCATATTCCAGGAAAATGCAAAATCGCAGCTGATGCTCTGTCCCATTCTAACCTTATTTGTTTTTCCAGCAAGAGCCTGGAGCTGACCCAATAACCATCCCTGTCCCACCCTGGTCATTGCTGACGATGGACTGAAGTAGCATCTTACCAACTCAACCCAGCTTATTAACCACTCCTTGGCACGCTACACACTGAAGGCCTATCACACTGCTTGGAACACTAACTGCTAATTTTTGGCCACTTGCCTCGGAGCAGCAATAGGCAACGTTAGACACGTCCTAGCCTTCATATCGTATTGCCACACGCAGCTGACCCTTTCTCACAATACTATCACGCCATATCTAGATGGCGTCCAGCATTTCCTGTCCCTGCAGGACCCCAGTAAACTGTCAGTATTCTCGAGCCCATGCAGTCAAGTCCCTCCTACAGAGCATACAGAAGCACCAACCTGTAGTCAGTGGCAAGCGCCTATCTTTCAAGAGTGCCTTTTTTAGGGACATGTCTGAAATCCTTACTCGTTCCCCATTTAGGGCCTTGCCCAGCATAGTCATCCTAGCAGCCATCTACCAGGCCTTCTACGGTTCCCTACGACCTAGTGAATTTACAGTCAGTGGCTCCGGCAGTCAGACACTGCTCCGACGCCACCCGAAGCAGTCAGACACTGCTCCGACGCCACCCGAATCGCTTTCGAACCCCTACACTCTCAGTCTGCAAACGCAACAAACCAGCCCCGGGGGTTGACATCAACCTGTTTCAGACTAACAATGCCTGATGCCCAGTGACAGTGCTTGACCGACTACTGCTCCATCTACCCAGCCAATCTGATTGTAGCTCGTTGCTACCCTTTCTAAACCAGCTCCCTGAGTGGCAGCCAGTTTGTCAAGCATGTCAGAATCCTAAGCAACTTGGGCTTCAAATCCCAGTCTGTTCTCAGGACATTCTTTCCGAATTAGAGCAGCCTCAACTGCCTCCCAACAGGGAGTACCAGACCACGTAATCAAGATACCAGGCTGATGGGAAGTCTCCTTGTTTTGCCACATACATCCCAAATCCTCAGGAAGGAATGGCACAAGCCTTTACCAAGCTGGCTCAATAAATACAAGAAATCAATATAAGCTATTTCCCTATCTGAGTCTTTTGCCCCCTTTTCTTGGCATACTGACCAGACCACCAAGGCACACTTCAGGTCTATTTATGTTGTAAGTCTTGTCGCGTGTTTATATGATCCACATCACTCTCAGTCAGAGGGCCACGACCATAAATAAGAAGGCCAGTATGGTGGCCTGAGTTTATGGGAGGAGCCCGGAGGGTATTTAAGCAGCCCACTCACACATGCTCTTTGTCGGTTCAGTGTGCAGTACTACACGTCACTGGGCCGACTCTTCCCAGCTCACCTCATGTCCGTGAGTCTGCGCATTCAATCGCATTCGACACCCTCCCGCCCTTCCCTTTTTCAGGGCACTTCTCAGCATATCCTTCTTCAATTAACTACCCATTACTTACTTTGGGTATGCCCCCGTTTCTTGGCATACTGACCAGACCACCAAGGCACACTTCAGGTCTATTTATGTTGTAAGTCTTGTCGCGTGTTTATATGATCCACATCACTCTCAGTCAGACCATCGCTCTCAGGTAGACCATAAACAAAACATAACATATGATAAACATGTCCTAGCTATATTTGTAAATAACCTCTCACTCAAAGCAAGAAGAGAGATTCCGGACTTTTTATTTAGGCAGGGTTTTATCTGGAAAGAGGATTTCTCAGCGCTGGATTAACTCTGTGTGGCAAGACTGGGCACAAATGATAGGAAATCTTATACTCTACATTGTGACATAAAAAAAAAAATGTTTGGGGTTTACATCCACTTTAACTTTTATGTCTTTATACCCTGTAAACAGTAATTTCAGCCAAAAAAAAATGTTTTCCTTTAGTGACCCTCTAAGTCAGTGTTTCTCAATTCCAGTCCTCACACCCCCCCAACATGTCAGGTTTTCAGGATTTCCATTATTTTGCACAGGTGATTTGATCAGTTTCACTGCCTTAGTAATTCCCACAGCCTTTTCATCTGAGGGAAATCCTGAAAACATGACCTGTTGGGAGGGCATGAGGACTGGAATTGAGAAACACTGCTCTAAGTGGTTAACCTTTACTTAGCCATGTCCTATTAATTATTATGATTATTATACAGGATTTATATAGTGCCAACAGTTTGCGCAGCGCTTTACATCAGGGTAGACATAGACAGTACAGTCACAATACAATTCAATACAGGAGGGATCAGAGGGCCCTGGTCGCCTGGTCGTTAGAGCTTACAATCTAGAACTGCATATTATGATGCATATATTTTTTGTCTTTTCCTGTGTAAACAGATATATACATGCAAGATCTACAAGAGTTTTCCAATTTTAACATACACAGTGCAGTACTGGCTCAGAAAACCACTGAAAGTAATGTGTTTAGAAAAAAAGATCTGGCAAAGACAGAGTGACTCCAGATGCTCCAGAAGCCTTGGCGATGTTTTCTGCACTGCAAATAGCTTAAAAAAACGGGGCCCTTTTGAAGCTTCTCCCCAAAATCAGCACTCGCTGACATCAGAGTTTGTTGAATTTTCCTACAGAAAGTGAAAAACACTTTTAGAAAGAAAAATTTGTATACGGGTAATCTGTTTATATGCTGTAAGAATTTTAGCCGTTTTATTATATAGCACACATTTTACAAAGTGGAAGACTGTCTGCTAAAATGGGTGAGTCTGTTTTGAGATTGGCTAGTTGCAGCGTCTTCCCACAATCCTAATAAAATATGAAAGTGTAACAGTGACATCTGGTGTTTATCACAGAGTTTAACATTATGGCCGAACGAAAAAAAATAAAACAGATTTCTCTATCCACAAAAATGAGATGGATAGACAAACCACCCTCCCACTGGGAAATTGTATGCTGACAGGCATACCTGCCCTAATTTTATCCAATGATATACTTTATATGAGTATACAAATGCCCCAACTTGGAGACTCTTAAATATAAGAGTGAGGCCCCTTTCACGCATGCTGTCCAATCAGGTCCGCCTGTTCATTTTTCAGACAGACCTGATCGGACGCGCTATTCACCTCTATGCAGCAACGGATGTCAGTGGTGACATGTCTGCTGACATCCGCCGATATCCGGTCCGCCAAATCCAGACAGACGAAGGTCCTATTTTCCCTCCGTCTTCCGGATCTGATCAGATTCACTCGCATGGAAACGAACAGGCGGATCTGTTTTCACCTGATCTCCCATAGAGGAGAGCGGGGATCTGACAGGTCTGTCTCAGCACAGTAAGCAGAGACGGACAGGCATGGACTGGCCATAGGGACTACAGGGAGTTTCCCGGTGGGCCGATGGCTCAGTGGGCCGGTTTCAGTGACAGCCTATCAAAGTAATGGCTGCGCAGCTCGCCCTCCACTTCATGCAGTGATGTGAGAAGAATGAGGAAAATACAGAGGAGAATAAGTGAAATAATACAAGAGGTGAGTGAGGACTCCTTATGTTATGCTACTTATGTTTTTTTGCACAATTGTGTATAGTTTATATACTGTTTTTGTTCTTGTTTGCAAACATAAAGTGGGCCGGTCTGGATAAAGTCCAGGGCCAAATTTTGGTCTCAGTCCATCCCTGGAGACGGACCTGTAATCCGCCTGCTCAGTGGAGATCATCGGATCGATCCCCTCTGAGCAATCAGATTTTGTCAAAACGGACATGCCATGTGTGAAAGGGGCCTTAGTATCACACTTTACAGAGGAGTCTTGGTGAGGCAGTGCGGCTTTCACATATATTTGTAAATTTGTGCATATGTTTGTACCATAAAATGTTGGCAGTGTAATTTTGAGTTTTCTTGCAGGCTAGTTGGTAATTGGACTGGGAAAGCTTCTGTTTGTTTGTACTGTGCAGTGCCCTTCTATGTACACCTTTCTTCAAAAACGGGATCCCTTCAGACACACCTGCCCTTTATGCCGCGTACACATGATCACTTTTTGCGATGAAAAAAACGATTTAAAAAACGTCATTTAAAATGATCCTGTGTGGGCAAAACGTTGTTTTATGTCTTCAAAAAAAAAGACGACATAAAAAGAATTCGAACATGCTTGCATTTTTTATGTCGTTTTTCAGAATGTTGTTTTTTGGGTGATAAAACATGATCGTGTGTGGGCAAAACGACGTTTTCAACCCGCACATGCTCAGAAGCAATTTATGAGACGGGAGTGCTCGTTCTGGTAAAACTACTGTTCAGAATGGATTAAGCACATTCGTTACTTTTAAAAGTAATGAAGAAAAGAATGCGCTGCATTTTACACAATGCATTTAAATGCTACACTAAAATCCTAGTTTGTTGTGGCTCATCTTGTTACATAGTTCTGTCAACCTTTTTACTTTATTAGTTACTTCTTTTTTATATTTTTTGGGGTTGTTTTTTTTTTTTGGCACATCTCCATCTCCAAAAATCATAATTTATTTTACATTTTTTGTGTCATTTATTTTGTCAAATGTTTTCTAAAAGTGTACTTGTGGTTGATTTTGGAGTGTGTGAAGTTTTTTTACATTTTTCTGCCTACTCACTAACGATCTTTATATATTGGAAAATTGATGCTGGCTGAAATTGATAAGTAGGGGGCCTTTCCCCAAACTAGAAATGGAGGTTTTTTCTTTTTGGGTGGACAAAATGTTAATTACCAAAAAGGGTGTTTGACATCTGCGACCCCTTCCAGGTGTATTGCGTTTACCCCCCCTAATGGTGTACCAGAAAATTACACACAGTCATTATGACCTCTGCATTTATGTATCTTGTCCCCATTCTGTTTTGCCACTATTGGCTAGTGATATGTTCCTAATTTTTTGGGCATCATATTGAATTTTGAACACTTGCAACATAAATTTGTCAGCATTATTATACTTTGCATTTCATAAATTGTTAGTAAAATGCAATACCTGGCTCCATGGGTCACAATCTGGGTCCTCCAGGAACTCTGGCTCTTCCTGTGATGTTGCCTGCTCTTGCCTGCAGGGAAGACTGGAGGACTGACTGCAGGGAAGACTGGACTGATTCCTTGGGGGGAAGGGTAGACAGGGATGCCCTGGACTCGATGTGGTCATCAAGGAACTGCAGCTGACCATAGTACCACAGGTTGGGCTTGTAGATGCTGTCAGCTGCAGCACCAGATCTGATCGAGGCCAGGACCGATCAGGACCGTTGGGTCCTGTAGGTGCCCCTAATAGAATACATTTTTTGCTTGACAGTGTTGGTTGTTGCGTTGGGGACCCTTGTCTTTACAAATTCAAGCAGGGTCTCCTTTGCTTTCTTCCTGGTCTCTTTGTTTTTATTTAGATTGTTTTTTGTTTGCCAGAGCACAGGAAGTTCCTTCCATCTTAAAATTAAAAACCTAGTGTCAGTCAAGCCACTTGTCACGGTCTGGGGTCAGGCTCAGAGTCCAGTAGCTATAGCAGCAGAGCAGGTCCCCCTAGCTGATGAAACGGGGTCATCTGAGGTGTGGAAACTAAGCGCTAACCGGTGTTCACCAGAGCTCCTGAAGGTGGAGATGGACTTTGCTGCATGTTAGCACCAGGTCGCGGTCCTCAGGATTGCCCCACCAGGAGGTGAGAAAGCCGGGGTACAATAGCAGATAAGCAGGTAAGGATCAAACAGAAGCGTGGTTGGTAAACAAGCCAAAAGGTCAGTAATGAGTATTTGTAGGTTGGGATCAGGCAGAAGCGTAGTCTATAACAAGCCAAGGGTCGATAACGAGCCATAGCAAATATGGACGGCAGCAGGGAAGACAGGCGCAAGATACAGGCTGGAGATTGCACTTCCTCCTTGCCAGAATATTGTGCTGAGACATGGCTTATATCAGGAAGTTGGTGGGAGGAGCAAGGGGTTCAAGGTTCAAGACAATCAAGACACAAGGCAGGAATGTTCAATGGATCAGATGGGTTTGTCCAGCAGATCAGACAGGAAGCTGTCCACCATCCCAGATAGCTCAGTGAGAAGGTTCACTGCCAGACACAGCTGAGGTCCCAGGTTCAAATCCAGGTCCTGACACTACTACTACTAAGCTTTAACATCATATCTTCTAGCCCATTGTTTTTCAACTCCAGTCCTCAAGGCACACCAACAGGTCATGTTTTGAGGTTTCCATTATTTTGCACAGGTGATTTGATCAGTTTCACTGCCTTAGTAATCACCACAGCCATTTCATCTGAGGGAAATCCTGAAAACTTGACCTGTTGGTGTGCCTTGAGGACTGGAGTTGAAAAACACTGTTCTAGCCCACAAAATCATCCACTGTTCACTAATATTAATGACCAAAATACAGTTACGTACCGTCGTAATATACGATCGTGACTTCCGCCTTCTTCCAGAGACTGTGAACGTTGCTTTCAATGACGTCGGACCCCTTTAAACACTGTGCACGTGTGACGCTACGCACGATACCCTGCCCCTGACGTTCGGTCTTGTCCTTTCCACGCCCCTTTCTCTATCTTTTTTTGTGGGTGTGATTTATGGAGGAAAAAGACATGGACACAAATATGCCTAGCTCAAGCCATGAGGCAGGCTAGGCCCAAGCAAGAGGAAGATCCAAGCGGAGGTACAAGGCCTCAAACATGGCCTTCCAGGAGAGGGTAGAGATGGTCACCATCTTAATTAAGGAGGACTATGATGGGAAGCACGGCCCTTACATGCATCCCAATAAGGTGAAGGGTGAAATTATGGATAAAATCATCAGGAGGCTCCGGGAGAAATTTGGACAACGCAGGAGTAAAGAACAACTCCGAAGAGGTGGTCAGACCTGAAGAAAAGAGAGCCAGAGCAACTGCAGCGAATCAAAAGACTGATTCGAGCAAAAAGTAAGTATTTTTTATGTGCCCTCATTTTTGTTTTTTGTTCTTTGTGCCATGTGCTTTTTCTTTTAGGTTGTACTGTATCTATGTTTGTGGTCACAATAATTGGTCGTAGGAGTCGTCGTTCATTCGTTGATTTTTTAACTAATAAACGACGATCTTCGTGAGAAATTGCAACATGCCTAGTTTGCATGGACAAATTGGAGTGCAAACACTGTATCAGACAAAAATAACGTATTTGTATTATTCGTTTGAACGAACGACGACTCCTACGACCAGTTATTGTGCTCACAAACATAACACTTGGGACATATTTTGTGTTTAATGTGACATCAATTGTGGAATTTTAATGTAGATGTGTACCTAAGTAGATGGTAATAATAAATATTAACAATATGCAGAAAAGGGAGAGTGTGCTTAGCAGTGGATTATACACATGTGGACTCTGTGGTTGAATTTTTATTTATCTTTCATCCCTCTAATCTTTTACCTTTCTGTTTTCCCTTTCTTCAATCTCGTAGGTCTTCAAGGAAGCAGCAAGGCAGGATGCAAGTTCACAAGCCACACCCCCGAGGGATCTTGATGAAGGGGAACCTGCCACCACATCTGGTAAAGTATCAGATACCACAGATACACAGGTAATCTAGATGTAGGCCAACCTAATTTTAATACATGGTTTGGTCCCACATTTCAGGAGCAAGTCGTGCTGGTTTGGCACTTGACAAGGATACTGCCCAGCTCGTCATTCGAGAAATCTGGTCCTGCAGGGAACAGATTGAGGACATCTGGATTGCATCGAGACAAATTAAGGAAAATTCTAAAAGGGAGGAATTCCAGATAAAAAAAATTATGGATGTTTTGGGTAGGGTTTGAACTTTTTTAGATTAAAAGGTTTTTAAGTTTTGTTGATATTAGTAAAAAGACACTATATATATATATATATATATATATATATATATATATATATATATATATATATATATATATATATATATAATGTTTTTAAATCGCCAGAAAAACACAAAAAAATATTAAAAATAGATTTTACCTGGTTTATTTTAATCACCAGAAAAAAAAATATTAAAAATTGATTTTACATGTTTGTTTTAATCACCAGAAAAAAAAAAACATAAAAAAAAATGATTGTACCTGTTTTCTAATCACCAGAACATGTATAAATGTTAAAAAAAAAAAACCTTGATTTTAGAGAAGTTCAAAAATAAAAATAATGGACACTCAAAATTGTGTGGCTTGTTGTTTTATATCATTGCTGACATTAAAAATAAAAATGGTAGATTTATGCTGGTAACATTAAACAATGATGGATATTTAGTCCATTCAAAACACATGGCACTATGACAACCTAGGAGACAAATAAAATACACAAACATTCAAAATAATTAAAATAACAAACAAATGAAACTGTTTCTTGCAGAAAATAAATTTTTAATTCATTCAGCCAAGATCTAGCATTGGAATGGCCCCCCCCTACCCATAAAATAATCCACATATGCCTGGCGCACTGCACGTGCATTTTGGGGGGCCAAGCGTGGATGGCCTGCCTCACGGGCCGCCTCTGGAGCAACATCAACTGCCTCATCAGGCAATAACGTTAAATAAGTAGGTGAATGTCTTCGAAGAAAATTATGTAAAATACAACAACATGAAATAATGTGATTCCACTTATATTCTGCCATGTTTATGGCGGTTAAAAACAAGTGGAATCGGCCAGCCTATAATTAAACACCCTCCTCTCAGGGGTGAGGGCACCTTGGGGAAATTGCCTAATGAGGTGGGGACCCAAGCCAAACGCCTCATCTGCAATAAAAACGAAAGGAAGCCCCTCTTCGTTCTCCTCGCAGGTGGCAATCCCAGGTCCTCCGACTGAAACTCGGTCTCGGCAAAGACCCCGCTGTCCGACATCCGGTCATTTTTCCCAACATCAAGGTACATGAATTCATAATTGGCAGACACCACCGCCATCAGCACGACGCTGTGGAACCCCTTGTAGTTGAAATAATGGGATCCGGAATGGGGTGGTGGCACGATGCGGACGTCCTTGCCATCAATAGCTCCTCCACAGTTTGGAAAATTCCATCACTGTGAGAAGTCCGCTGCCACAGTTTGCCATTCCTGTGGCGTGGTGGGGAACTGTAGATAGCAATGTTTGTTTGAATCTTATTTTTTTTGTTAACAGAATATCACAAAACATTCTTGGATCCTAAAAAAAGATCGTTAAGTTCAAGTGTTATTGAACAAATTGTAAATAAAAAAGGGATCACTAAGCAGATTAATCACACCCTCTGATGGTCACAAAACCCCCCAAAAAATAGGGTGAGGGGGGGCCCCAAGATGAGTTTGTGACCTCTAAAAATATTTTTTTTTAAATGGGGGAATTAGACAGAAAAATAACATTGGGGGGGGGGGGGGGGTTGGGTTGGGCGTGCACTACAATGGAGGACAAAAATCAAGGGGGATATGGGGACTAGACTAGGTGGGTTTGGCCAAAAAAAAAAACAGCTGGACAGGTTGGCTATACAAAAGATGCATGTATGACCAAATAAAAAAGGAATACAGCATGCCTGTGAACAAAGGGAACATTCACAGCATATTATTACAAACAGGTTAATTAGGGACTGTTTAAAAAATAAAAAAAGAGACATGCAAAAAATACATAGTTTGTGCATTTAAAGGACACCACTTACCTTAATATAGTCCTCCTGCAAAACCTGGATTATGGCAGAACAGGTCTCCGGGATTATGAGGCCCAGAGCCTGGGGGGAGATGCCCGTAGAGAACTTCAAGTCCTGAAGACTTCTCCCTGTTGCAAGGTACCGCAACGTAGCAACTAGCCGCTGCTCAGCAGTGATGGCTTCCCGCATAACAGTGTCCTGCCTGGTGATATATGGCGACACCGAAGCCAAAAGCTGCTGGAATACGGGGTCAGACATCCGAAGAAAATTCCTGAAATCATCAGGGTTATTTTCTTGGATCTCCCGCAGCAGAGGCATATGAGAGAACTGGTCCCTGCGAAGAAACCAGTTCTTGGCCCACAAAGTCCTTCAAAGACCGGAGCCGGGATGCAGCACACATCCGAACAAGAAGCACAGCGCGATCTCGGCGATGAGAACGTACCCGCAACATGGCAAGGAAACTGTCGTCAAATCAGATCTAAAAAAAAACCCTCGAAGAACGACCTGCAAAACAGGAACGTGCAGACAACGCACAACGCAAAACAAGCACTGTAACACAGATACGAACCCAAAAGCACAAACTGTACTACAGAAAACGATCTTTAAAGCACGAAGACTGAAAAGCACGAATTGTCTCTCACCAAACCTTTACTAACACGCAGCAACACGATATCAGCAAAAGAGGCCGTCTTCCGCATGGAAATGACCCTTTAAAGTCCCGTCGTACGTGATGGACGTCACCGCGCATTGCTAGAGTTTTTTGGAAAAACGATGGTGTGTACGCAACGTTGTTTTGGAAAATGAAGTTTGAAAAACTTTGTTTTTTTCATGAGAAAAAACCTACGTTAGACTTACCAGTAACGGTATTTCTACGAACCTTCAAGGACCGCACACCTGAGAAATGAGGGCTCCTCCCCACAGGAAACACAATCAATTGACAGCTTGTTATAAGTCCCCACCCTTCCCCTTGATCCCCAGTTTGTAATAAAGTAATCCTGAACTGGTTCACAAAGGACATCGTTCCACATAGGTACTTACCACCTAGCGTTTAGCTTATCTTTCCCTCCACATAGGGTGAGAAGTAGGCCTGCCGTCCTGGAAGGTTCGTAGAAATACCGTTACTGGTAAGTCTAACGTAGGTTTTCTCCTATCACCTTCCAGGACGGCACACCTGAGAGGATAATAAAGGAACCAACAGGCCTACTTTAGCGTGGGACCATTGCCTGCAAGGCCTTTCTGCTAAATGTCAGATTCTGACTTGAATTTTTTTAACCTCCACTCCCTAGTGTGTGATGAATTTATTCTAGCTGGATCATGTAACTGACCTGCAGGTGTGCTCCACCTATGCCCCTGCCTTCTCTTCAGGTACAGGGTCTAGGTGGCATGGGCTCTTAAAGATAAAATCTGAGAGCCTGTAAAAAATTTTAAGATAGAAAGATTGACTGTGCCAACATTCTAGCAATTGTGGTCAATGCCTGCAACTGCTGCATAGGACCACCAAAAAGATTAATCAGAGATTTGTTCTGTGAAATAAGGAACTACTTTGGTCAACAAAGAACATCTGGTTTTAAACCACTAGTCTGTTCAGCAGAATGGTTTAGAAGAAGGCCTCCTGACGAACAATCCTTGTGGATCCCCTTTTTGTTTGCCATAGCCATGGTGAAAAGGAAAGAAACCCACTTAATGATAATAGATTAAAGGAAGCTTATTCCATGGGCTCAAAGGACTGGACGGGTATGTAACCAAGCAGGGAGTTTGGTGTGCTCCTGCACCTTCAAGGAGAGATGGCTCCCCTTCAGTCCACCTGCCCCCATCCATTCATCAGAATGCATGTGCCTCCATTGCGGGAACACTCATTGTTCAGTGCCAGGACCACAGATCACAGGGTGCCTTGGCGTGGCTCTGCAGCTCACGCATGCGCCTGCAGACAAAACCCCTGGTCTCCAACGCACACCGTTAGACAGGTCAACAGGCTGCTCTGCAAGCTGGTCGGCAAGTAGGCCCAGTCTCCCCCTGGGCAGTCCCCAGGCTCTGTTATGTAACCAGGCATACCCAACTTCCCGGTTTTCTTCCCATCTGAAAGCTGACATGTCAGATGTGAAAGTGTTCTATATCCCCAGGCTTCCTATAACCCTGCGGGTAGATGCATTAACACTACGCAGAAAGGAGCCTGGTAAGAACTGAGTAACTATCGCATTTATCGGCATATAACACGCGCCCTAACTTTAAGAGGAAAGTTTCTGGGAAAAAAATAAACTTTCCACAGCCCCTGCGTCGTATAACACGCAGGCACAGATTAACACTCACTTCTTACCCTGAAAGTAGAGGGTATGCGCCAATAAATATAGCATTTCATAAATATCCGGTGTTTGAGACCATAATCCACTCCAAGCACCAATGAGTACCTCTTGGTACCAAAAAGTGTTATGTTAAGCAGATCCCTACTACAGGGAATAATTCTATAGTAGGAGTAAAAGACAAATATTGGTTAATCACATCCAGTTCGTCCAAGGGGGTGACATGAAGTATACATACCGAGCTGTAAACCTATCGGATTGGGTGAACCAGTCAGATAAGCTCTGATGCTGCATCTTCAAGCAAACAACTCCTATGAGCATAACCCCCTTAGTTCCTACTAAAAAAATCATGATAGGTGATTTTATGACCTTCTGGTGTCCTATAACCCTACTGAGTTCAGGTCTAGGGAATGTCTCTGGCATGTCCCCTGAATGTAAAGGGCTGAATCTTTTGCAGTCGGAAATCCTTTTCCTTCCATTTGCATGGAAAATAAGGTCTGAAATAAAAGTGACAAATATATAATTAATATCACAGATATACAGGTCATAAATATTTATATGCTACGTCTAACTATTGTATTCTCCTTTTAAATTGTTTATTTTATCTCTTATGATGTTTAATTGTAATTATTCCCTTCATTAGGGCTCAGCTGCTTGCTATCCCCCGTCAGCTCCAGGTGAGGTTTTGCCATCCCTGGCAAGTCCTCCGATGGTTAATCACCCTGGTGAGGTCAACAGCCCCGCCCCCGGGGCTGTAACCTTTCACTTGGTTTCCTGTTCTGGGGCTATTTAAGGCACACTCCATGTGGATGCTTTTACTCACAGCGAAAGGGATGCCGATTCTTGGGATCACTGTGTGATCTACCCAATCCACAGTAAGTTACCCATTTACTTGCATATAGCTGTCTGTTCATACCTGCCCTGGTCGCCTTCCCCCCCCCCCTCCCACCCCCCCCCCTACCCTCCCGCCTTCTCCCCTCTTTCCCCTTCCCCTTCCACGGATCATAATCCTTTATTATACACGTTTTTTCTTTTATGTGTTAGTGGCTGGCATCATTACCGTGACGCCTCCCCTCCTTCATACGTACTCACTACCGTTGAGGATGTTTCTCCAACTCAACATATGTTTTCAGCACATGTTCAAGCTGGGCCCCTATCCTTGGGGCACCTTCTATAAATCACCATCCTTCTTTGCATTAGGTACATATACCCCCTCCCCCCCCCCTATCCCTCCCACCACCTCCCCCCCCCCTCTTCTCTTCTCCCTCTTTCGTCCCCCCCTCCTTCCTCCACCCTTATCTCTTCCTTTCCTTTCCTTCTTTTGCCCCTGCTCCCCTCTCCTCTTTTCTCACCACCTCTCTACCCCCCCCCACTTATCTCCCCACCCCTTTCCCATTCCTTTCTTTCCCTCTACTTCCCCCCCCCTCTCTCCCTTTCCCCCTCTTCCCTGTCCTCCATCCACATCCCCACTTAATTTTTTTCCCCTTTTATCACGTATATTCAACACGCGTGGTCTTGCACTAACCCCCCCCTTTCCCCCCCTTTTTTTCAAGACCAAGCCCCCCCTATATTATTTATTATTATCTTTCACTCCACATACCTGTCTAGTAGATCCATCCCCATGTTCTTGCCCTCTGGCCTCTACATGGGACCCTCGTTCGGTGATCCTCCTCTGCGGGATACACCTAGGTAAGCAGCTGAGCCCCCTCTCCCCATTTAAATTTTGTATTCCTAATTTATGTATAACCAATTGTTTTTTAACCTAATTGTAGACATACTTCTAATGAAGCGGTCAATACCGCGAAACCGGTCAAGATTGTCATGACCCCCAATGCATTATTTTGTTCCCCACCGGGATTATTATACTGGCGTTATGTATGGTCGTCACCATTTTAAGCTCTGTGTTGTGTTTTTTCTTCTTTGTATTTAATAAAAATTATTTTACCCTTATTTAGTAATCTTGTTATCCAATTCTACATGTACCGCAATAGTCCAACTGTGCCCCCCCCTTTTTTGTTTGGTCCTAGGTTTGGGGACCTTAGACCCAATAGGCCAGATTCAGAAAGAATTAGATTCCCGCAGAGTATCAGAGATACTCTACGCCGCCGTACTTTACCTGGCTCTAGGAGGAATTCAGAGAGATTTTGGCCCGTAAGGTACCGCGGCGTAGTGTATTTCTCCCGGCGGAATCAAAGTACATGATTAGGGGGCGTGAGGCATTTAAATTAAGCGCGTCCCCGCCGCGATCGAACTGTGCATGCTCCGTTCAGAAATTTCCCGCCGTGCATTGCGCGAAATCACGTTGTTACGTCATTAGTGAGTAGCGTCGTTTACGGACATTCCTATTCCCGGACGACGCAAAAAATAAAAAATAAATTGAAAGTCGACGCAGGAACGACGGCCATACTTAACATGGGCCGGGTAACGTTAGACCAGCTAATAGCTGGTTTAACTTTACGTAGCAAAAAAATGACATACGCGATTGCGAGCGGCGCTCGTAACTTCGTGGATCGCCGGAAAAAGCTCATTTGCATACCTCGACGCTGAAAACGACGCGAACTCCACCCAGCGGCCGCAAAAAGATTGCAGCGTAGATCCGAAGGCGTACGAAGGCGTAAGCCTGTCAGATCGAAGCCCAACGCCGCCGTATCATGGTTTGAGGATTCAAACTAGTGATACGGCGCGCGAAATTTGAAATTACTCCAGTCTAACACCAGTTAGGCGTAATCGTGAATCTGGGCCAATGTTTCTATATCGAATTTCCAGGATGATGGTACTTTTTATTTCTATATCTATCCTAGAGTCTCTACTTTAGGTCATAAATATTGTATTTTTGAAGGGTAGCAAGCTCAAGCTTTATATGGAATACAAAACAGGAAGACACACCCAGCCTTCACTGTTGTATTTTCTAATATACGGTCACCTGTAGGACAGAGAAGACACCAACCAAACTTAAAATTGTGTATTTCTAATAAGCAATAAGATACCATATAACCTAAGCAAAGAGAAAGAACACAACAGTTCAAAAGTGTGCTTATGATGCTTAATATGTTCAGGTCATACCTCCAACAGAAAGGACACAAGCAATATGGTGTTTTTCTGAGCGATTCAACACAGAAGACACAGGCACCTTCCACTGCTGCGTTTTTCTGATGTAAGCAAACTAAGGTAATAGATTCAAGACAGGAGGACAAGAACAACTTTGCTGTTGTGTATTCCTGATACCGAACGCAGTACGGTCATATAACCAACAGAAATTATACTAACACCTATTGTGCATTTCTAAAGAAAAAATTGGGGAGGAGGGGTACCTAAGGACCCTGGGACTATAATGCGGTGCTGATCAAGTGTAACAAGACACTGTTAAAATAAAATAATTTTATTGAGTTGATACAAAGGTATGAAAATAAAAACCATCCATAATTAGATATATCACAGGCTTCTGGGACGTGGAGCTCTGTGTTTACACACAGAGCTCCACGTCCCAGCTCAGTTACTCGGCAATCGCGTGTGCCCTGGGGGCCATCGCGGCCGCCGGGCACACGCACGGGGTTGTCAGTGATGCGACGGGTGAGCGTGCGCCACTAGCAGCTTTCTATAACTGCACGTCATATGATGTTCAGTCAGGACAATGGAGTTACCCGCCTGCCGTCATATGACGGTGGGCGGGTAACAAGTGGTTAAAATTCTTTTATTCCTTTAAAAATTTCATTTTGCCCAGGAACAGTTCTAAACCACGGGAAACACACGCCACTTTGCAGGCATGCTGTAGACACCCTCCAGGCACGATATTTTTTTTGTTACTTTAAGCATCATTAAAATCACTGCTCCCCAAAAAAGGCAATTTTTAAAACTTTTTTTTGCATTGATACATGCCTGGGGCAGGACCCGGGTCCCAAAATCCTTTTTAGGACAATAACTTGCATATTAGCCTTTAAAATTCACACTTTTGATTCCGAAAGTTCAAATCCCATAGACTTTATTGGGGGTTCGTTTGCAGGTTCTGTTGCGATCCGAACCAGGGGGTGTTCGGCTCATCCCTATACGTGGCATTAGAGCTCTAAAAATGTGGTATAGACTCCCTCCAGACGTGGTTCTGGTAAGCTCAGTAGATTGCTTTAAAAAAGGCTTGGATTCTTTCCTAAATGTACATAAATATAACTGGGTGTTAACATTAAGAGTCGGTTCACACACAGCCGGCACGACTCCTGTGGACGACTCCAGAGGCGATTTGCAAGACGACTTCTGTAAAGAAGTCAATGCAAGTCGCCCCGAGCCGCCCCCGAAGTCGTACAGGGAGTACATTTCTAAGTCAGAGCGACTTGCGTTGCACTGCATGGGAAGCGACTCACATGGGAAGCGACACTGCATTGGAAGCGACTCGTCAGGCGGCTGAGCCGTCTGACACGTCGCCCCAGTGTGAACCGACTCTTATAGTTAAAGTTGATCCATGAAAAAATCTGAATGCCTCTCGGGGATCAGGAAGGATTTTTTTTCCCTGCTGTAGCAAATTGGTTCATGCTGGGGTTTTTCGTTTTCCCCTGGATCAACTGTGGGTGATGGATTGTGTATATGGGATTGTATTTATTTTTTTATTTTTGGTTAAACTAGATGGACTAACTATGTAACTAACTATGTAATTAGAGCGGAGACTGCCTTCTCATCCCAAATCAGTGCCTGACCTCACAAATGCTCTTCTGGAAGAATGGTCAAACATTCTCATAGACACACGGACAGGAATCCCGTCAGGAAAAAAAACGTTGGTTTTCCTGACGGGATTCCTGGCAAGCTTGCCTTACAAAGCCATGTATACAGACGGCCACTCAATCCTAACATTTCTGTACAGGCTCTAACTGTCTGCCTAGTGCCTACATAGCGGCAAGGTAGGGACAGGAGGAGTGGCTAGCACACCACAGTACTGTGACAAACAGTAGGTTCAGATGTTTTGAGGGTTGGTTTGAGAAAACTTTACCTTGGCGAATTATGTACCAGATAATTAGTAGAAGCTGTTTTATATCACACACTGCAGCAATATATCATTTTGATACAGTATGTAAAAAAAATAAAAAAAAGTTTACAAAGCTGAGCTGAGTAACTTGTTCCTACAATGATGAAATCAACAATTTGCCAATAACAGATGAGTTTTTGAATGCATTTACTATAGACAACTCCTGGCCTTGGGTTTCAAATCTAACAGAATTGCTTTTATTAAGATTGCCAACAGTTAAATGTCTCTTCCACAGTTGTTTTGAGCATCAGCCTAGAGAAAGAATACTACACCATGTTCTGAAAGCAACATTTCCATCCAACAGCCTGTTATAATAATATTGGTGATGGCAAAAAACACCAAAGAGTAAAATATCGTATGCTTATATTACTTCTCAGGCCTGCAGACACACAATTCCAAATACAGTATTTTTCTGACTTCAATATTTTGAAAAGGCACTCTAGTCTACAGAAAAAAAGTTATAAAAATATCTTAGCGCTATTTTTTAAGTAAACTGTAGTCCTTGCTGGTATACCTTGAAAGAGAACTTAAATCTAAATAATAATTTGCAATCAGACTGCAATTAGTTTTAGGTTGGAAAATAATGCGTCTCCCCACAGGGATGTATTTCCAAGGGAGGGGGCGAGCATGCTGACTAACCCCCAGCCAGAACGTCTCGGATGATGGGGGCAAGCTTACTGAGGAGAAACAGGAAGTGAGAAATTCAGACAAAGAAAAAAAAACATTTAGAAGGGAAATCGAAGGAAAGGGTACCATATATACTCAAGTATAAGCCGACACGAATATAAGCTGAGGCACCTAAATTTACCACAAAAAAGTGGGAAAACGTATTGACTCGAGTATAAGCCTAGGGTGTCCATCTGCATGCCTCACTGTGCCTCACTTTGGCTCACTGTGTCCATGCCTCACTGTGCCCATGCCTTACTGTGCCCATGCCTCACTGTGTCCATGACATGACTAGACTTACGTTTAACATGGGAGTATATAGAAGGGGTGCCGGGTTTGAAAAATCGTTGCTCCCTGGCTGTAGGTCCCCCAGACAGCAAACTTTGCACACTTGTAGAGGACAACTTGGGCTACATGTGTGCTAAGTTTTGGCCAGGGGACCCATGGCCGGCTGGTACTGGGTCCCCAAAGTTACCGTAGAAATTACCGTTTAACATGGGAGTCTGTGGAAGGGGTGCCCCACTTTGATAAATCGGTGCTCCCCGGCCGTAGGTCCCCCAGACAACAAACTTTGCACACTTGTAGAACAAGAGTGGGGCTATATGTGTGCCAGTATGGGGTCCCCAAAGTCTGGGAGATTAAGCGCAAAAAGGTGACTTGAGTATAAGCCGAGGGGGGCATTTTCAGCACCAAAAAATGTGCTGAAAAACTTGGCTTATACTCGAGTATATACGGTAAGAGAACCAACAATGCACTAGCTTAAAGTAACCTATTGAGAAAATAAAAAACAAACCTTTACAACCCCTTTAATTTGCAATGACCAGCTCTGTCACCTAACCCCAATCAAATGTCTGTCTCATTCTATGTGTCAGGATGATTAGTACCTCATTAAAAAGCAAAATAAAACAGAGAACGTGGTAAGAACTTCCACCTAGCAGAACCAGGGTCGTCGGTTTGCCCGCCAGAAAAACGATCGCTTAGTGACGCTGGCAATAGGGGGTGAAAGGGTTAACTCTAGGGGCAATCAGGGGTTAAAACCTTTATTAGGTACCCCCATACATTTTCTAATAAAGGTTTTAACCCCTGATTGCCCCTAGAGTTAACCCTTTCACCCCCTATTGCCAGCGTCACTAAGCGATCGTTTTTCTGATCGCTGTATTGGTGTCGCTAGTGCCGCTAGGTAGCTAGTTATTTTTTGAGGTTCGCCCGCCAGGTTTTTATAGCGTTAGGTACCCCCATAAAAAAATTTAAATACATTTTTTAACCCCTGATTGCCCCTAGAGTTAACCCTTTCACCCCCTATTGCCAGGTTTTTATAGCGTTAGGTACCCCCAAAAAAAATTTAAATAAAGTTTTTAACCCCTGATTGCCCCTAGAGTTAACTCTTTCACCTCCTATTGCCAGCGTCACTAAGCGATCGTTTTTCTGATCGCTGTATTAGTGCCACTGGTGCCGCTAGGTAGCTAGTTAGTGCCAGTAATGCTTACACCCAGCAGAACCAGGGTCGTCGGTTTGCCCGCCAGAAAAACGATCGCTTAGTGACGCTGGCAATAGGGGGTGAAAGGGTTAACTCTAGGGGCAATCAGGGGTTAAAACCTTTATTAGGTACCCCCATACATTTTCTAATAAAGGTTTTAACCCCTGATTGCCCCTAGATTTAACCCTTTCACCCCCTATTGCCAGCGTCACTAAGCGATCGTTTTTCTGATCGCTGTATTGGTGTCGCTAGTGCCGCTAGGTAGCTAGTTATTTTTTGAGGTTCGCCCGCCAGGTTTTTATAGCGTTAGGTACCCCATATAAAAAAATTTAAATACATTTTTTAACCCCTGATTGCCCCTAGAGTTAACCCTTTCACCCCCTATTGCCAGGTTTTTATAGCGTTAGGTACCCCCAAAAAAAATTTAAATAAAGTTTTTAACCCCTGATTGCCCCTAGAGTTAACTCTTTCACCTCCTATTGCCAGCGTCACTAAGCGATCGTTTTTCTGATCGCTGTATTAGTGCCACTGGTGCCGCTAGGTAGCTAGTTAGTGCCAGTAATGCTTACACCCACGCGCAAAGCATACACCCCCCATATATGGAATTACACCCCAAAATACATTCTGCTGCTTCTCCTTAGTACTGGGATACCACATGTTTGGGACTTTTTGGGAGCCTAGCCACGTATGGGACCCCAAAAAACAATCACCGCCTTCAGGCTTTCTAAGGGTGTAAATTTTTGATTTCACTCCTCACTACCTATCACAGTTTTGAAGGCCATAAAATGTCAAAATAGCACACAAAAATTACCCCATATTGGAAAGTAGACACCCCAAGCTATTTGCTGAGAGGCATGTTGAGTCCATGGAATATTTAATATTTTGACACAAGTTGCGGGAATATGACAAACTGATTTCTTTTTGCACAAAGTTGTCACTAAATAATATATTTCTCACACATGCCATGGTTTAATGTAGAATTGCACCCCAAAATACATTCTGCTGCTTCTCCTGAGTACGGGGATACCACATGTGTGGGACTTTTTGGGAGCCTAGCTGCATACGGGGCCCCGAAAACCAAGCACGCCTTCAAGATTTCTAAGGGCACACATTTTTGATTTCACTCCTCACTACCTATCACAGTTTTGAAGGCCATAAAATGCCAAGATGGCACACAACCCCCCCAAATGACCCCATTTTGGAAAGAAGACATCCCAAACTATTTGCTGAGAGGCATGTTGAGTCCATGGAATATTTAATTTCTTTGCCCCAAGTGATTGAATAATGACCAAAAAAAAATAATTTACAAAACGTTGTAACTAAATGATATATTTCTCACACATGCCATGGTTATATGTGGAATTGCACCCCAGATTCTGCAGGTGTTGTGTGCATTAAACAAGCCCCAGATCATACCTGTAGGACCGTTTGCCAGTTTTATCATCAATTCATTCAAAATGGGACTCTAATCTATGTAGGGAAGCCATGCTTTTTTCTTTGGATTTACAAAAAAAACATTTGTCAGGTGCTGAGAGTGGAAGTGATAAACCATCTAAATATGAGAACAAACTATTTGTGATAAAATAAGTAAATAATATTACATAGGAAAATATAAGTACTTGCCAGTATGAGCTTAGAAGTGAAGAACAGTGATAGGCAGGGCTTTTTTCAGGTGGAACTTGGTGGAACCACTTCTGGCTCAGACGCTTTGGCTCCTGCTCACCACAATCACTTGTAAACACAGAAGTTTGGTTTCTGTGTTTACAAGTGACAGTCCTGCACTCTGTATGTAATGCAATCCTAGCATTTATTGCCCCTTTAAGACCCTCCTACTGTTTATGAAATTTGACAAACCACACCCACTATTTGATGTGAATTGGAGGGTGTGTGTATGTGGACGGGGGGAGGGGTTATGGGTCGTTGTTCAGTTCAAGCACCTATTATGTGAGAAAAAAAAGCCCTGCTGATAGGAAAATCTTTCCTTATTCTATTCAGCAAAGCACCATCAAATCTTGTTCAAAATATAGTGAACCTGAACAAGCAGAAAAAAGGTGAACAAGCAAAAAAAACTAAAACATTTTTAGTTTTGTTTTTTTATTTTGGACATTGCAAAGGATGGAAAAATACAAAAGGAACTTAGACAGCCGCACTCCAAAAAAAACGTTCCTTTATTAAAAATGAATCACAAAAATAGACATGCCACAGCAAAACTGGAACAAAAAGCTAACGCTTCAGTGCATAGTCATAGCAAAGGATGGGGTGAGAAGTAAAACAAAGCCTACTGCATCAGGTGGGTAAAGGTCCACTTTAAAGTCTAGCCATTTTTAGGCCTAACGCAGCGCACACACGACCATTTTTAATGGTCTAGAAAAAAATACTTTTTTTTCAACACGATTCTTGTCAAGTCTGCCTTGCCTACACACGATCGTGAAAAAACAATGCTTGACGCCACTATAAAGGGGAGGTTCCATTCGGATGGCGCCACCCTTGGGGCTGCTTTTGCTGATTTTGTGTATAAGTTTGGTGAGAGATGATTCGCGCTTTTCAGTCTTCGTGCTTTTCATTTTGTTACAGCGTGACGAATGTGCTATCTCCATTACAAATGCTAATTTTACCAGAATGAGCGATCCCATCTCATAACTTGCTTCTGAGCATGCGCATTTTTTCACATCGTTAAAGCCTACACACGACCATTTTTTATGACGTGAAAAACGATGCGAAAAAATAGAGCATGTTCTAAATTTTTAATGCCCATATTTAATAAAAATAAACAAAATACACAAATAAAATATGCAAACGCTAATGGTATTATGAAAAAGCACAGTTTTTATAGACAGTCTGACCGACAGTGTAAATCAGCGCATATACAGTATGGCTGTAGAACCGATTCACAGATGGTATTACAAGCAGTGTAACCAATGAAAAAAAAAATCTTAATGGAAAAAAACGAAGGAGGTGGTGTGTTCCCCGCCAGATCATATTTACTGCTGTTCTGCCAGAAGACCCAGTTGATAACCATTGCAGCTCTGGAAGTTCAGAGGCAAGAAGGGGACAGATCATTGATGCAGTAAAGATATCTCCAGGATCCAAAATGCCTACACAGTGTTGGACCTACTTTAAAACCTTAGATTGGAAGCTCCTTGAGGGCAGGGACTGATGTGAATGTACAATATGTATGTGAAGCGTCAAATGACAGCACTATATAAGTACCTGCAATAAGTCAAATAACAAAAATAATACAGGTAAGTGATGTGAAATTTCAGCTTTAAAGCAGAGTTCCATTCCCCCAAATCAGTTTTTTTCTAAATGCTTTGCCGTAATTGTTACCACTTCTACTGTAACATTTGCATAACGTCAGTAATGTGGTCCTTTTTTTTAAATCATTAAAATTGAACCTGATCTTGGAAGCAATCAGGGTTCATCATTGTTGTGGGCATGTGAAGTCTGCTTGTCTTCATTTCTGGGATTTGGTGCAGCTGGCTACCCAGCATGCAGCTCCCAATCTTGTACCTGCACAGTAATGCCATTGCCTGGTGCGGTTTCTTCCTGACAGGTTGCCGATCGCATCATTTCCAGTCTTGAAATCATGCAAGATTTCAGTATTAGGCGACTCTCGTGGACTCCTGGGATAGATGATGCCAATATCCCAGGAGTCCATGGAAATCGACCTTGTGACAAAAACGGACAGAATGCTCCAGAAAATAATTGCAAAACAGCTATTTAGAAAAAAATTAAATAATAATTGGCATTTTGAGTAGCATTGTGGATGGGCATGGGAAAGATTGGACATAAAAAAAGATGGAACTTCTTTTTAACTGGCCCTAATCTATTTCTATGTAGGTTGTAGGGATGAGCCGAACACCCCCACGTTCGGTTCGCACCAGAACCGTCGAACGGATCCAACATTCGCACAAACATTTAGAACCCCATTCAAGTCTATGGGACTCGAACGTTCGAATTTAAAAGTGCTCATTTTAAAGCCTAATATGCAAGTCATTGTCGTAAAACGTCTTTGAGAACCCGGGTCTTGCCCCAGGGAACATGTATCAATGGAAAAAAGTTTTAAAAACGGTCATTTTTCAGGAGCAGGACTTACATGTTCACTCGGGCAAGACCCAGGTTCTCAAAGACGTTTTCACAGGCAAACTATAGACACCCAGCAGGTACAATATTTAAAGGAATTTTTATTTAAGCATCATTAAAATCACTGCTCCAGGAGCAGTGATTTTAATGATGCTTAAATAAATAAAAAAAATGAAAAATTTCTTTAACCACTTAAGGACCGCCGCATGTACATTTACGTCGGCACAATGGCACCGACAGGCACATCAACGTATATATAAGTTGGTGCCTTGAGGTGGGTCGTGGGTCCGATCGGGACCCCCCCCCCCCGGTACATGCAGCCGTCCGCGCGGCTGTACGGGATGAGGGGGCGGCTATTCGTTTTTGTCCACCCCCTCCGAATCGCTCTCAGCCAATGCGCGCGCCCCCCCGCCCTGTCACTTCCTCCTCCTGTGTAAACACAGGAAGGAGGAAGCGATGTGATCTCTCCCTCAGCGTTTTTTTTCAACCACCGCTGAGGAGAGATCACAACACAAGTAAGTCTGCACTAACACTACATATAGGCACATTTAACCCCCCCCCCCCGATCGCCCCCCCTCCCCCTGTCACAGTGTCACTGAATGCAGTAATCATACATGTATGATTACTGTATTTAGTGTCAGTGTGACAGGCAGTGTGACAGTCAGTTAGTGTTAGGTCTGGGTAGCCCCCATACCCCCCCCTAATAAAGTTTTAACCCCTTGATCACCGCCCTAGTTAACCCTTTCACTCCCTATTGCCAGCATCACTAAGCGATCATTTTTCTGATCGCTGTATTAGTGTCGCTGTTCCCGCTAGGCAGCTAATTTTTTTTTATTGCGATTTTTTTTTTTTTTTACTAAAGACATGTGGCTAAATAAATTTTGGCCTAAATGTTTGACTAAAATTTAGTTTATTGATTTTTCTTATAACAAAAAGTAAAAAATATAGTTTTTTTTTCAAAAATTACGCTCTATTTTTGTATATAGCGCAAAAAATAAAAATTGCAGAGGCGATCAAATACCACCAAAAGAAAGCTCTATTTGTGGGAAGAAAAGGACCCGAATTTTGTTTGGGAGCCACGTCGCACGACCGCGCAATTGTCTATTAAAGCGACGCAGTGCCGAATCGCAAAAACCCCTTGGGTCATTTGGCAGCATATTGGTCCGGTCCTTAAGTGGTTAAATATTGTACCTGCTGGGTGTCTATACCTGTGATAACGTCTTTAAATAGCACAATCACCTGCCTGCCAGTAAATTAGGAAGAGCTGATCTAGCTAAGCTATACAGTGTATAAATATTAGACATGTGCATTCGTTTTCGTTGGAATGCATTTTCGTCCGAAAATCTGTTTTTTTTCCCTTATCGTTTTAACAAATGATAACGAAAGCGCAAGAAACGAAAACCGAAAGATCCGACATAAAAAGTGCTTTATTTTCGTTTTCGTTGCGGTAACAATTCGATATAGAGAGATTCGACATTATAGGGAAAAGATTCGACATTAGAGAGAAAATATTTGACACTATTGAAATAATGGATTCGACATTACAGAGATTAGATTTCGATTTATGAGAAAATAGATTCGACATTATTTCTAGTCATACAACATTAGAAATGTACGATTCGATGTAAAGATTCGACGTTCCGTCGAATATTCTTTTGACCATTCGACAGAAACCAAGTATTATTGGATTTTCGGACGAAAGCTATTCCCCAACGAAAAACAAAATAAATCAAAACGATTTTCGGGAGTAACTAAATAAATTTATTTTCCAAAAGAAAACAAAATATTCCAGTCTGCACATGTCTAATAAATATATGTACAACTCCTGGGATGTATATATATCCTCTACACACTGTAAATTTAACTAAACTGACTAGCCTGCCTGCTCTATCTATCTATCTAGTAATAAAGACACTGGGCCAGATTCAGAGAGCCATTACGCCTGTCTAACTGGTGTTAGACTGGAGTAATTCGAGATTTTCCTAGCTTGTGACGGAAAATATTGATTATATGATGACAGGAGGCGAGTATCTATGCATTAATCTTTCTTTATTAATGCTCACAGCAGAAACTATTTTCAATAACTCAATGTAAAACAAAACTTTTAAACAGACTACCACTCTCAGCAGTCCATGTAACCTCTGGCCACGCCCCTGACAGTGACCTGCATAAAAGGGGGCTGTCTGTGAGGGTTCCTCCTCTTTCTTGATGCGAAGACTTGTTAGATAGAAACGGCACCAACACGGAGGCTCGAAGCGCGTCTTCGAAGTTCAGATCGACCGGTCGACATCCGACAGCTTCCGACGGGAACTAACCACCCATCGTGACCCAACAGGGGTTCCGGAACAAACTGATTTCAAACGAGGGTTCTCAAGTGAGCTGCGTTCCAACGAGAAGACAGGATTCAATCATTCCCCAAACTGGATTATCCGTCTGAAAGACCCAGGTCGACACTCAGTAACCTGTAAAAATTGAAAACAATCGTAATAGGGAGGGTCGGGAGGGAAGATACTCGCCTCCTGTCATCATATAATCAATATTTTCCGTCACAAGCTAGGAAAATCTCGAATTATATATCAGACAGGAGGCTCATATCTATGCAAGTTCAAAGCTAGAAATTTATGCATGTAGATATGATTAAACACAATACACAGTAACCCTAAGAGAGGACCGACAAGGAGATGTGATCCTGTGGTCTGAAGTAAAATTGACGGAACGTGGTCTCAGAAGACCAATCCGCCGCTCTCAAGAGATCTGAAAGAGAGCCCCCTGATACGACTACCTTGGTAGCCATAGCGCCCCTGGTGGAGTGAGCCCCGAATAGGGTAACATCGATCCCCGCCATTTCCATGGCGGACCTCACCCAGCGTGCCAGGGAGGCCGACGAGACAGGAAGGTGAGGTTTGACATAGGACACCAAGAAGCTGAGAAGAGTCCGCGGAACGCAGGGTAGCGGTTCGAGATTCGTATACCTGGAGGCAACGAACGACACAGAGGAGTGGGATGAGCAGGAAAGGAAGGATAAAAGACCGAGTGGATACCGGTTTTGGTCCTGCGTACGATGGAAAATTCAACCCCTTGCGGCGAGAATTGGCGTCTGGAGATGTCTAGAGCTCTAACGTCTGACACTCTCTTGATAGAAATTAGACATAAGAGGACCGTTAGTTTTAAGGATAAAAATCTCAGAGACAAGTCTACGTTGTCCCCCCAACTGGCGAACATATCAAGCACCTTGGATACATCCCAGGTCGCTTGGTATCTAGGCCTAGGGGGACGTTGAAACTTCACGCCTCTTAAAAGCCTACATACCAGTGGATGTCTGCCGACTGGCAAAGAATCCACAGGGCAGTGATAGGCTGAGATAGCTGATCGATAGATGTTAATAGAGCTGTATGATCTACCGGCTTCATAAGAATCCGCCAGGAAATTCGCTACCAATGGTACAGGGGCTTGTACGGGATCAACCTGTCGTTGATCACACCAACAAACCCAGCGTTTCCAGGCTGATCGATATGCCGATCTAGTCCCGGGGGCCCAGGCCATGGTGAGGAGATCCTGAGCTGATTCCGAAAGGTCTCTATCTGAGGTTGGGATCCCGAAACCAACCACGCCAAAAGTGGCAGGTTGTTCTCCAGAACCAGGGGGTGAAGGTCCCCGCTCGGACTGGTGAGAAGGTGGGGAAAAAGGGGGATCAGCCTGGGGAAGTCTACCGTCATCCCCAATAACAGAGGGAACCATGGTTGGGTCGGCCACCATGGCGTAATCAATACCACAGTCGCCCCCAGGTTGGTTATTCGTAGGAGAAGCCTGGGGATCATTTGGAAAGGGGGAAACGCGTAATGTGTCCCTTCCGGCCAAGGTTGGCGGAGTGCGTCCACCGCATATGCCTCCGGGTCCGGCCTCCAGCTGAAGAAGCGAGGCAGCTGATGGTTGAGGCGGGAGGCGAAGAGATCTGTAGACAGCGGTCCCCAGAGCCGCTGCAAGCGAAGAAATATTGGCCGACTCAGTCTCCAGTCGCTGGAGTCGCGAAGATATCGAGAGTTCCAGTCTGCTACCGAGTTGGAGACTCCTGGGATGTATTCCGCTATAGGGGTAATGTCGTGGGCTAGACAAAAGTGCCAGAAATCCTTTGCGATACACGCCAGAATTTTGGATCTGGTGCCTCCCAGACGGTTGACATATTGCACCGCCGCCACGTTGTCCATGCGAAACAGAATACAGCATGTGGAAGTATGGGGCATGAAACTCTTGACAGCGAATAAGGCTGCCAAAAGTTCCAGCGCATTGATATGAAGAGAGGTTTCTGTAGCGGACCACGTCCCTCCTGTGGAGGCCGTCCCGCATCGGGCGCCCCAGCCCTGTCGACTGGCGTCCGATTCTATGACGACGTCCGGGCTGGGGTTGAAGATGGTTTTGCCGTTCCATTCGACGGCGTGGTGAAGCCACCATCTCAGTTCCTCCTTGGTCTCCTGGCAGAGAGGGATCTCGTCTGAGTATTTGAGGCCTTGTCTCAAGTGCATAATTTTGAGCCTCTGAAGGGCCCTGTAATGCAGTGGGGCTGGAAAGATGGCCTGGATGGAGGCCGCAAGCAAGCCCACTAGACGCGCTAGTGTGCGGAGGGATAGTCGGCCCCTGCGTAGCGCTGCACGAATCTCCTTGCGAATAAGGGCAAGTTTGGTTTTGGGGAGGCTGAGGGTGGATTGAACGGTATTTACCGTAAAGCCCAAGAACTCCATCTGTTGGGATGGGACCAAAATGGACTTTTTGTGATTGATAATAAAGCCCAGCTTTTGTATTAGGGATATAGTCCAAGACATGTGGAGGAGGGCTTGAGTCTTGGAATAGGCCATGATGAGGATGTCGTCTAGATAGATAATAAGACGTACTCCTCTGCTTCTGAGTGCTGCCACCACTGGTTTCATGAGCTTGGTGAAACACCATGGGGCGGACGACAGGCCGAACGGAAGGCAAGTAAATTGCCACATCCTGCCTTTCCACCGAAAAAGAAGTAGGTGCTGTGATTCCGGGTGTATAGGGACCGTAAGGTATGCATCTTGTAGGTCCACTTTCACGAGCCAGTCTCCCGGGTGGAGAAGGTCTCGAAGGAAATGAATTCCCTCCATTTTGAAATGTCGGTACTCGACATATTGGTTTAGGTCCCTGAGGTTTATCACAGGACGGTAACCTCCCCCTTTCTTGCGTACCAGGAACAGGTTGCTTATGAAGCCTGGGGAAAGGGGGTCTACTTCTACAATTGCCTGTTTGATCAGCAGCTCTCGTATTTCTTTGTCGATGAGAAGACCGTTTCGTCTTGCAAACCGAATGGGAGGAGGAATTACGTTGAGGATTGGTGGGGATTGTATGTCTATGACAAACCCCGCTACGGAGTGTAAAATCCATGCGTCTGCCGTAATCGCAGACCAGGCTAGGGTAAAATACCTCAGACGTCCCCCCACAGGAATGTGATTGAGTGTGATGTAAGGCATACTCACCAGTAGGAGGTCGGGATCGTGGGTAACCGCGTCCACCACGTCCGCGCCAGGGTCTGCCTCGGGGAGGAAAGAAGGGTGCCGGTTGTGCCACCGAGGTGGCATAGGATGGAGCCTGGTATTGATATTGAGCAAAGGGTCTGCCCTGCGGCCTGTAGGAAGTGGAGCGGCCGGCAGAACGGCCTCTATTTCTGCCGGCCCTGTTAAAAACCTTGTTGGTCCCAGTTCTCCTTAAGGAGTTTTGGGCCTTGTCCAGACTGGTGAACAGTCCTACAAATTTGTTTATATCTTTGATTACTGTGTCACCAAAGAGTAAACCCTCGGCTGACGGGCCAGGCTCGGATTCCGCCAGGTGTGACAACTGGGGATCCAGTCGCATGAGGATCGATCTGCGTCTCTCCACCGAACATGCCGTGTTGGCGGTGCCAGCTAGGCATAGGGCTCTTTGTGCCCAACCCCTAAGCTGCGGGAGGTCAACTGGTTGCCCAGAAGCCGCAGCCTGTTCAGAAAGGTTCAAAATCTTAGTCAGTGGACCCATAAGGTCTAGTACGCGGTCTTGTATGGCCCGGAAGGATCTTTCGATGCCCTTCTTCTGAAATGTATCTGTCTTTAAGAGGTATTTTGTTAGGACCGGGTCCACCTCTGGGGTGGCCACAACCTTCTTAGGTATGGAGGGTCTGGGGCATTCAGCCCTTAATTTGTTACGGCCATTCTTATCCAGGGACTTCCTAGCCCAAAGTTCCACGAACTGTGAAACGTGAGGCAGAGGTGTCCACTCTCCAGAACGCGGGTGGGTAATTGCGTCTGGGTGGAAAAAGGGTTCTCCAAGAGCGTCCAGAAGGACCTCGTCCTGCGTGGCAGGAGTGGCGGCTGTGTCAAGCGCCGTAGCCCCAGCATCTTCAATGTATGACTCGGACTCTGATACATCCGACCCATCAGAAGGGTCAGCCGAGTCCTCTTCTGAAGAGTCATCATATGAGTCCGGTTTGGCCCTTCTAACGGCCTTATACCCCTTTTGTGGAATCTCCCTGGGGTCCAGGGGTCGAGATATATCTGGTTGATGCTGGGGGTGGTAGCCCGTGGTGGGGGCTACCTGTAGCAAATTGTTTACTTCCCCTGCCGGGGAGTCAAGTACCACCAGGGTGTGCTTCCTCTTGTGCGAGGCCTTGCCCTTTTTTATGGGTGGTTCACCACTCTGGGGTGGTAATAATGGGGTATTTACAGGTTGCTGGGTCCAGGCAGCTGGGGTAGCAGAAGCCAGGGCAGCTTGTATGGACATGTGGATGATGTCCTGTAGTTGTGTTGCACTAAGGGTATGTGAAATGCCTGCTGAGGGGATGTCCCCACTGGGGGACGATTGATTAAGTTCAGCCATGGCAGACACGTGATGAGCAGGGGTCTGTGGGTTAACAGTGTGAACACTGTCTATTGGGCAGACTCTGAACAGTATGGGCCAGATTCAGGTAGATGAGAGTATCTTTCCTCTGGAGTAACGCTTCTCATTTACGTTACTCTGAAGACCCTTTCAGCGCAAGTCCTGTAATTCACATAGCAGTTGCGCGTAAACTTGCGCCAGAGTAACGATAATGCGCTGGCGTAACCCGACGCAAGTGAAACTGGGTGTGATCATATGTAAATGATGGGCGGAGCCCAGCGCAGAGGCTTACGTTCAGCGCATCATCCACGGAGCATGCGCAGTGAGTGCGGCTCCACTCGCCCCCTTGTGCGCATGCTCACAACTTCCGTCGGCACCACTTCCTGGGAAACGTCAGCGCAATGCGTTCCGCTGGGCGCTTAAAAGCGCTGGCGGAAACGCCATTCCGGCGCAAAAGTAGTTCCATTTCCCCCACCCCAGGGAAGATACTTTTGCCCTGTAATGGCTGCTCCCGCTGCCCCCAAAGAGAGGAGGAACCTAAATTATAATGCCCAGGAGGTCACAGTGATAATATCGGCTATGGAGGCATTTAATGATTTTTCTCCATGGTAAAAAAAGCAGGCAAAGACCAGCCGGGAGAGAAAGCAGGCCATCCTGGACACCATAGCTGCCAGGGTCAATGTGCTGGGGTACTCCACCCGGAGTGCTTCAGACATTCGTAAAAAAATCAATGACCTGCGGCGCAAGGTGAGGGGCAAGGTGTCCACCATTAGGAGCCATGAGAGGGGCACAGGTGGTGGTCCCCCATGTCCTGTCACCCTGACCGCGGAGGAGGAGGTGGTCGCCCGCTGCCTGGACAGGGAGCAGTTGGAGGGGGTCCCAGGCTATGATTCCGTAGAGGAAGGCTCCAGGACAGGTAAGTGATTTTTACCCCCTTTTTGGTGTGTTGCATGTGGGCGCGGGGGGTGGGCACATGTGCCAAGTGTGTGGGACCACCAACATGTGTCTGCTTTGTGTCATCCACAGATGACGGTGCTGGGCCATCTCGTGCCGGCCAGTCCACCCCAACCCCCCAACGGGATGCTGCTGACGAGGCCCTGGGTGCTGGAGACACCGAGGTGGAGGAGGAGGAGAGTGCCCACACCACTTCAGCAGAGGTGGTTGTGGAGGAGCCTGTCCCTGAACAGGAGTTCATTTTAATGTTGGAGGAGTCCTCCTCCTCTGCAGGGCCCTCTGTGATCCCCTCCCCCATCCTAGGTAGCCCCTCAAGGGCGACTCCATCCCCACGGGGACAACCTTCCTCTGCCCCCAGGAAGGCCACCCGGAAGACCAGGGGGGTGTGTGATTTGGTCGAAGACCAGGTGCTTTTGGACCACGCGAAACAGACCCAGCAAATGGGGGAGATGGCTGGCCACCTAGACAGGGTCGCAGACAGCCTGGGCTCTATGTCACAGCTGCCCAGTCGCGTGCAGGGCGTTTGTGACCAGCCTGGGGGAGGTGCAGGCTGATATCCGGCACTTGACAGCAGCTGTTCGAGACAACACTGCTGCCATTCGGGAAGAGGGGAGGAGGCAGCGGCAACGTGACCAGCGGCATCAGATCACCCGCCAGCTGAGGATGCAGGCCCAAACAAATTTGTATCTGAGCCGTATCGCTGTGGCATTGGAGGGCATGCAGCCAACAGCTCCCAGGAGTGGCCCACCCGGGGATCAGCCTCCTCCTGATGCCCCCCCACCACCACCACCACCCACTCCCTCCAGGCAGATGAGGAGCCCGAGAGTGCCCCCAAGGAGGAGCCCCCGTCATCCCAGATGAGGGTTTTTTTGTTTTTTTGGTTGTTATATATTTTTGTTTATACTCAGGACATGAGTTTATTTATTTTATTTATTATTATTGTTTATACTCAGGACATGAGTTTTTGTTAATTTTTTTGGTTCTCAGGTTATGAGATTTTATTTTTATTTTTTGATACTGCACACGTTGCAGTGTGAATGGTGTGTGAATGTGAGAGGGTGGCACTCCTGAAAGTAAGGGGTGTCACCCTCGGCCGTGGTGGTGAAGTTAACCCCACGGCTGAATGAATGACGTGTGAAAGGTGTGTGAATGGACAGTGACATCATTGGGGCCTTGACGCGGCGTTACTGCTCCCAACTCCTACATGCTGGACTTGGGCTAATCCAATGCGATGTGCATGTGATGTGTGTGATCTAGGGACATCAGTGGTGTACACGCGTGCACTGTCTGTGTTAGTAATGTTTTGGTTTAGTGTCCAAAGATGCCTACGGCGAGGACCCTCCTGACTGCTCTTCCATCAGCAGACTGGGTGTCCTCTGGCAGGTGGGGACTGTGTGGGTCGGGGGTCAGGTCATCACGTATGTCAATCTCTAGGCCTTTTTTCATAGCAAAGTTATGTAGTATGCAACATGCACCGATGATCTGACACACAAAGGTAGGGGAATACAATAGGGTCCCCCCGGACTTATCCAGGCAGCGGAAACGGGACTTCAGGAGCCCAAATGTTTGCTCCACCACTCCACGGGTTTTGATGTGTGCTTCATTGTATTTTCTCTCTCCTCTGGTTTGGGGGTTCCGGAAAGGAGTCATTAGATGGGGTCCCAGTGCATATGCAGAGTCACCTGTAAGGTAAAAGACAGGAGAATGTTAGTCATGCATGTGCGACTTCTGTTGTGCATCACGGGAGGGGATAGTCATGCCTGACTCCCATGTCACTCACCAACCAGCCAGCTGTCCCCATACATGTTCTGTTCGAATTCTGCTGGGATGGGACTCTGACGGTATATGAAGCTGTCATGGCTGGACCCGGGGTGTTTGGCACGGACGTGCCATATGAGGCGTTGGGCATCGGCTATCACCTGTACGTTGATGGGAGTGCCAATGCTTCCGATTGCGGTATATGTGCTCTGTGGCACTGGGGGGCTGTAGGGCCACATGTGTGCAATCAATGGCCCCGATGGTGCGTGGGAATCTGGCAATGTTGTAGAAATCTGTCATTGCCTTCAGCCGCAGCTCCTCAGTGGTGGGTCTGATGAACTGGTTGGACATGCGTCTGAGGATTGCAGGGACAACCGGTGGTGCACACATCTGCTTATGGAGGACTGTGACATCCCAGCCACCACTCCACTTGTACGCTGGAATGATCCACTGGCAAGGAAATGAAGTGAAGTTTGCCAGGACCTTCACCAGTGGCTGCACTGCTTGTGAGCGGTGTGTCTTGCTGGTGATGTCACCCTGCAGGGTTGTGGTTAGTTCAAGTATTGCATCTGGGCTGAATCTGAAGAGGCGATACACCTCCTCATCCCCCATGCCAAAGAGGTTCATACGAGTGCGGTATATCCTCTCACGTGCCCGCCTCCTCCGTAACGAGGGACCCAGTACTAGTCTTAGGACCACGAGTGCCCTGGCATGTTGGCACACAGAGGTGTTGTCCTTGCTAGTGTTGTTGTTCAGCTTGCTAGTTTCGTCGGTAACGCTGCTGTAGCTGCTCTCCTGCTGACCTGTGACCGTCTGGAGTAAAGATAAAGCAGCCTTTTGTAGAAATAACTTTGCGCCGGACGGACCAGATACGCGCGGCGCATGTAGCCAGCGTATGGTGCTAATCCGATCGTGAATTGGGAAAAATCCCTCATTTGCATATTTGCAGGGGAAATCAATAGGCGCGACTGATGCGCCCAGCGAAAATAAGCGCTGACGATACTCTGGCGTCGGAACGTTCCGCCGGTCGCAAATGACCCGTTATTGGGCGCATCTAGTTTGGTGGGTACGGGCACATAGAAAAGACGGCGCATCATCACAGTTACGCGGCGCATATCCAAATACTCCAGCGCAAGTGTTCGTGAATCTGGCCCTATGTGGTTTTGTTGGAAATAAATACTACAATTTGTCAGCAGCGCTAGGGGTGGATATAAATGGTAGCTTGTACCTGATACCTAACACTGCGCACTAATAGGTCTGCAGGCTCCGATCCTATGCTCCCCACCGTCGGCGCCGAATGGTGACGGAGGGGGGAAGAGCCTGAGACCTCCAGCAGCCCGGGAACGAAGTCTCGCGAGACTACGGCCGCTGGGCGCTGATTGGTTGAACGGGCGGGTGTCGGAAGCTCCGCCCCCTGTACTTGCGCGATTGTCTGAGGGAGAAGGAGAGGAAAAATGGCAGCGACGTGACAGGGCACACAAGCGCCAACGGAGGGGAGTCAATTGCCTGACGAATCCAGGTGACGGGGGGAGGAAAGCCCCCCGACCACCGCGCAATGAATACAGAGACAGTGTAGGGAAAAGGACAGTAAAGGTGCCGACGGCAACAGCTGGAGGGCTGAGGGGAACAAAAAATGAGTGAACTGTAAAAAACAGACACAATAGATGGAAAAATAAGGGAAGAGTAATAAAACAAGGAAATGACCAAAACAGGAGTAGCAGGGGCAGAAGAAAGCCCCTTGTACTCCCAAAATGTAAAAACACTACAAGCGAGGTACTTATCTGTCCGTGAGCAGAAAGAAAGAGGAGGAACCCTCACAGACAGCCCCCTTTTATGCAGGTCACTGTCAGGGGCGTGGCCAGAGGTTACATGGACTGCTGAGAGTGGTAGTCTGTTTAAAAGTTTTGTTTTACATTGAGTTATTGAAAATAGTTTCTGCTGTGAGCATTAATAAAGAAAGATTAATGCCGCGTACACACGGTCGTTTTTTGCGATGAAATAAAACGACGTTTTTTAAAACGTCATTTAAATTGATGGTGTGTGGGCAAAACGTCGTTTTTTGTCTTCAAAAAAACGACCAAAAAAAAATTCCAACATGCTTGAATTTTTTGTGTCGTTTTTCAAAACGTCGTTTTTTGTTTCACAAAAAGTCACCGTGTGTAGCAAAAACGTCTTTCAAAACGACGTTTTTCAACCCGCGCATGCCCAGAAGCTAGTTATGAAGCGAGCTTCAATGGAAAAGAGTGGTGAACGTAACCTCGCTTTTTGTGAAAAAACGATGGTGTGTATGCAAAATTGTCTTTGAAAAGTGACGTTTCAAAAACGTCGTTTTTTACTTCACAGAAAACGTCGTTTTTTTTCATCGCAAAAAACGACCGTGTGTACGCGGCATTATGCATAGATATGAGCCTCCTGTCTGATATATAATTTCAAATTACGCGCGTTTTCTAGCTAGTCGAAAACCTCAAACCATGAATAGACGGCTGCGGGCTTCAATTCAACTGGATTACGTGTTCGTACGCCTTCGGATCTACGCTGCAATAAAATTGCGGCCACTGGGTGGACTTCCTGTCGTTTTCCGCGTCGGGGAAAGGCAAATGAGCTTTTGCCGGCGATCCCAGAAATTCCGATCTTCAATCGCAATCTCTTACGGCATCTTTAGTCATCTTTTCGCTGCGTAAAACTATACCAGCTTTTTGCTGCTCTAATATTAGACAGCCCATGTTAAGTATGGGCGTTGTTCCCGCGTCGAATTTCTACGTTTTCCGACGTCTTTTATTATTTTTTACGTAAGTCGTCCGGGAATAGGAATGTTCGTGAACGCCGCTACTCAAACAACGAATGACGTAACGACGTGATTTCGCGCAATGCACGGCGGGAAATTTCTGAACGGAGAATGCGCAGTTCGATCACCGCGGGGACGCGCTTAATTTAAATGCTTCACGCCCCCTAATCGCGTATTTCGATTACGCGGCGAGAAATAGACTACGCCGCCGTAGCGTACGGGCAAAAATCTACCAGGATTCGGTGTAGAGCCTGGTAAAATACGGTAGAGTATTTCGATTACGCAGCGCAATATTAAGTGTATGTGAATCTACCCCACTGTCTCTCTCTCTCTCTCTCTCTCTCTCTCTCTCTCTAGGACTGATCTCTTTAACAATGCCGCAACACACTACACGAGGCCGCCTTGCAGGCAGCCTTTTATAGTGTGGGGTGTGTACTAAACCCCCTGAGCCATAATTGGCCAAAGCCACCCTGGCTCAAAACCCTGTACGTAACGCAATCCTGAACCACGCACTCTGTACATAACGCACTCTTGAAACACGCACTCTGTACGTAACGCACTCCTGAACAACGCACTCTGTACGTAACACATTTCTGAACCACGCACTCTGTACATAACGCACTCCTGAACCACGCACTCTATATGTAACGCACTCCTGAACCACGCACTCTGTACGTAACGCACTCCTGAACCATGCACTCTGTACGCAACGCACTCCTGAACCATGCACTCTGTACGTAACGCACTCCTGAACCATGCACTCTGTACGTAACACACTCCTGAACAACGCACTCTGTACGTAAAGCACTCCTGAACCTCGCACTCTGTACAAAACGCACTCCTAAACGTAATGTTGTGAACTAAAGTGGGCTGGTCTAAGGCATGAAACTCCAAGGCTGAAAATTAGTCCCACTCCGGCCCTGCCTGTTCCGGCTGGGTCTATCACAATTATAGTTTATCACAGTGCATAAGGAGGCTATATACAGTATACCTGATTTACAAAAGAAAAAAAATTGTACTACAGGTTACATTGTAATAACAGAAGATAGCTGCACTAACATTACTCACTTTAGATCCCACAGCCGTGAAGGTAGACTGTACAAAGTAACCACATTATCTGCTGAGGTGCAGATAAATCATGTGTAAAATTTCCAGGGAATCTTAAACGGTTTAGTTCTGCCTTCTTGGAAAATTTCAGTCAGCCTGGAGAATGCAGCGCTTTTCCAGATATCAGAATGGAAAGTACAAGATGTAACCGACAGCGCTGACAGCAACTGTAATTGCAGTATTTTATATAGTACAGTCAGATCCAGTGACCAGATTGGAAGATCAAGATTGGTATCAAGTTGTTTTATTCTTACCTGGGGTAACATTTCCCAAAGAAAAGTATTTTATTATGGAGGTAATACAGAAAGTTAATCACAGGCTATAATATCTCATTACAGTGTTTTCTAAAGATCAGAAAGTACAATGAGATTGTGTCATGGTCTAGAACAGCTTCTATATGTAAGGGAATGCCCTGCCGAGCTTTGTGTAAGTCACAAATCAGGTTTTTTTCCAGTCTCAGTTTTTCCACCAAACATCTGTCTGCTGACAGCTCTCACTGAACAAGCTGAATTTTTTCAACAGGAAAAATCTGCCTCATTTGTTTTCTTTTCTTGTCTGCTCACCCTAACAAACATTTCAGACATAGCTGGATACTAAGTAATCATCCTCTCTTTCTTACAGTTAGCAAACAGGCCCAAGCGAGGCAAACATGAACAGTGACAGCATTTTATAAACGGATTCCCCACTTATTGCACCACCCATGGTTAAAACTACAACGTTGTAGAATGTGTTATTACAAGTTGTATTAAGCTTCATATACTAAGCCACTATACAGAGAGGAAAACGGCACTTTCCCCCCCAAAAAAGAAAAAAATAAGATATAACTAATTGCTACACAAGCCATTTTGTATTTAAAGTGGAGGTTCACCCAAAAATCAACTTTCTGACATTAGATCCAGCATACTGCTAACATCTGCAGTATGCTGGGTTTTTAATTTTTTTTTGTACTTATCGTTTTATTATCCGGCTCCGAGCAGGGAATCCTGCGGGGAATGGGCGTTCCTAAGCCAAGAGGAGTTGATTGAAGGGCTGCTAAGGCGCGTCACGCCTTCCGAAAATACCCGAAGTGACACTCGGGTATTTTCGGATAACAACGGCTCATAAAACGATAAGTACAAAAAAAAAACAGCATACTGCAGATGTTAGCAGTATGCTGGATCTGATGTCAGAGAGTTGATTTTTGGGTGAACCTCCGCTTTAAAGTGTATCTAAACCAAAAATAAACACTTAACAACATGCAGCTTACCACTCCTTAAGCAGTACTAAACTTCCCCCTACATTCCTTATTTAAAAAAATTAGCCAGTATAAAAAAGTATACTCACATATTTAGCATTAAAATTAACCCCATTTCTTGTGTTTCTAATGTTTTTCCTGCAGTTTTAAAAATTTCCTTCACGGGATAATCTAGCGCCATTCTAACACAAAAAGAGAGAATAAAGTTCTCTCAAGAAGTTCAAATCAGAACACAAAATAGAATACAAAAAAGCTTTATTATGTTAGAAAACATTACATTAATTTAGAAAAAAATGGCAGGTTGACTGTATTGTACAAACTGAATTTTGATACCTTGTGGAAGAGGTTAGAATACTATAAAGCCGCGTACATACGATTGGTTTGTCAGCTGAAAACAGACTGATGGACTGTTTTCAATCGGACAAACCGATCGCATGTGGGCCCCATCGGTTTTATTTCCATCGGTGTAAAAAAATAGAACATGTTTTAAATTTTTCCTATGAATAAAAAGCCAATAGAAAAATACGATTGTCCGAATGGAACTCCATTGGACAAAAATCCACACATGCTCAGAATCAAGTCGAGGCATGCTTGGAAGCATTGAACTTTATTTTTTTTTGGCTCGTCGTAGTGTTGTACGTCGCCGCGTTTTGGCACATTCGGATTTTTGACTGATGGTGTGTAGGTAAGACTGATGAAAGTCAACTTCATCAGATATCCGGCAAAAAAATCCATCGGATTAGATTCCATCACATATCCGATCGTGTGTACAGGGCTTTAGTGATTTTTGAGCGATTTTTGGGAAAAACTTTTCAAACCCTATTTAAATGGTAGATCCAGGCAAACACCCTGATTTTTTTGCAGCGCCATTCTAAGTATTGTGTTCAGAATCCATCCTTCAATTTACTTTCGGCCCTTTCGCCTAGTCCTTTCTGGAGCGGATATGGCGAGCAGCGTACATCTTGATGGACTGGCAGCATAAAGAGCATGCTGTAAATCTGATTAAATGTGCGCATGCGCTGGTGATGTCAGAAAATACAACAGGACAAATTGCAAGCAAACAGAGCAAGTAAAGCCATGTACACGCGATCGGTTTGTCCGATAAAAACAGACCAATGGACTGTTTTCATCGGACAAACCGATCGTGTGTGGGCCCCATCGGTTTGTTTTTCATCTGTGAAAAAAAATAGAACATTTTAAATTTTTCCTATCGATAAAAAAAACGATGGAAAAATCCGATCGTCTGTATGGAACTCTATCGGTCAAAAATCCATGCATGCTCAGAATCAATTTGACGCATGCTTGGAAGCATTTAACTTAATTTTTTTCAGCTCGTCATAGTGTTTTACGTCACCGCGATTGGACACGATCGGATTTTTGACTGATGGTGTGTAGGCAAGACTGATAAAAGTCAGCTTCATCGGATATCCAATGAAAAAATCCATAAGGTTAGATTCCATCAGATATCCGATTGTGTGTACGAGGCTTAAGATGATATGTACATACAGCAATTTAAACAGTTTTTTACTGATGATTGATATGTGTACAAATTATAAGGGAGAGTTTACTACCACTTTAAGGCCCTATTCACACTTACTACAGTAACCTGCATTTTACCTTTACTGGATGAATGCAGGTCACTGCAAGGACATACAGTATAGAAAAAAATGTTGTCTTTGTGTCCTAGTCACAATCCAACACTGATATCATAGGCAGCGCAGTACATTGCGGTAAAATTCTACATGTATGCATTTTAACAGAATGCAATACGCATAAATGCATGTAATTGTACATTGTATCATAAATCCTGGTATAAGATCCAAAACTGCTCTTTACTTTCACAATGTGTGAGCAATGGCTGCACTCAATACTGCCAATTGGCTTTTCCCAATCCCCTCATCCACCTCCTATTCAATAAAGCTAGCTCAATCACAATGATAAGGTCTGTTATGCTAGACATCCTGTTTGCCAATGCCTCTCAAAAGAAAAAAACAGGATTTTCTGGCCATACCTTACAAAATTTCCCTATTCATAGTTACACAGTAAGTAAGGTTGAATAAAGACAATAGTCCATCCAGTTCAACATGTGTAGGTGTTCATGTGTCAGTAATTATTTCCCATACATTGTGTTCTTTAAGATGCACGTCCAATAGTCTTTTAAAAAATATCACTGCTCCCAGCTGCCACCACCAATTGTGGAAGAGAGTTCTACATTCTTACCGCCCCCTGTGCAGTTTAAGGTTAAATCTCATTGTGTGGCCCTGGGTCCTTGTACACTCCCTGAGACTAAATCGTTTTTTTCCTACATTGGAATCACTATTGAGGTATTTGTAAATCGCTATCATGTCCCCTCTCAAGCGTCGCTTCTCCAGGGAGTTCAAATTTAGTGCTTGTCATTCCAGAAATAAGAAGTCATTCCAACTTCTTATTCAGTTTCCATTTGGTTTAATTTCAACTATGTAGTGCAAGGTCCATACATAATGAAACTATTTAGGTTTGAGCTCATTCTATATGGTTTTGGTAAAATTGTACAAACAAATTGCATAATATACAATTTTTGTGAAAGTGAAAACCCAAAAGCAAACACGAAAACTCTTATATTTCCCTTTCCCAAAACAAGCCTCAGCTGTTCCCCAAAATACTTAACCTTTAACCTAAACCTTAACACCTGACATGAATACTTAACCATCTCTGTAATATTAAGGCGGATGTAAACCCTCACATATAACCAGTGAAGTGAACAGCCTCAGATGATACACAGAGATTATATAAATCTCCCTACATAGATTTTAGATGTATATCTGCTGTCTTCAGCTTTATATCTTCTTAAGAAAGTCCAAATCACGTTAGGAGATTTTCTCTTCCTGGTTAGCACTGCCGTGAGATCTGGGCATACAGCCAAGACAGCAGATTGGAGGAAAGGCACACACCCCCTCTCCTCATAGGTAGAGACATTCAGCTCTGTTTATTGAATCGTTCAGCACTCTAATCTATTTATAGCATCCTCCCCAACACAAAACTCTGGCTGCTTTTATATCCTGTGTCTGAGAACTTGTCAGGAGTTTTCAGGCCAATGGCATAAGAACGGGGCAGGAGACAGCTACAGCACATAGTGCTTTGAAAAGAGATAAGAAAACACTGCAGATATATGTGCCCAGCTCAAATTTCATGATTTGGGTTTACATCCACTTTAAATTAGCCTCTAAAATAAATTAGCCTTTCCCCCCTCCCCTACCAATCCCCAATCCCGCAAACCTTATCCCTAATCTAAATTCCCAAAAATCATGACCCCTTACTCAATCTCTAATTGCAAATTATGGAAAATAACATTCCTCTTTTACAAATGGAAAGCCTTTTACAGCTTTATTTGTGCTGCCAAGCTCACCTAGCTGAGAATTGCTCCCTGCCCCCTGTGGGTTCACTTCACACATGTCCTGCAGGTCTTGGGTACTGAGAGAGCCCTGCAGCACATCTGCCTATACACCAGGTCCCCTGAGTATCTGCACATGCACAAGATTTTCCTTGCACGTGCAGAGACTGTGACCAAGGAAGTCTGAAAACATCCCTGTGCTTGTGTGTCCACAGCACACCACTTGTGCATGAGCAGATATCCTGACAGGGCACCCCTGATTTGTGGTGATACATATAGGACAGACTAAGTGACGTGACATCGGAGTTTGAGGACCAGAAATGTAGAGGGACCAAAAAAAAAACAGTGGTGATAAAATACCACCAAAAAAATCTCTATCTGTCTCACAAAAACTTAAAAAATGTCATATGGGTACAGTGTTGGCTGATTGTGCAAGTGTCATTCAAAATGTGACAGCACTGAAAACTAAAAAGAAATGTTGAGGTATGGAGAGGGTAAACGTGTCCAGTGTTGAGGTCAGGGCTCAAGTCCTGCGGGAACGCGTGGGAACAGAGTCCCTGCACTTTTTTAACAGCAGGAACGCAGTTCCCTTTGCAGGACTAGAGCAACCGAGAGCAGCCGAGCCACCTGAGTCAATCCATCACTAAGCCGTGATGCCCAGCTCGAGTCACTGTCAGGGGCAGGCGAACTTTAGTAATCGTTTATATTACTAGCCGCTTTCTGTATATGGATTCATCTGGTAGTGTGCGGGTATTCCGTCACTTCATCGATGCCGCAATGTCTCCTGGGAGCTTTTGTCATTGTTCCCAGGAGACATTGCGGAGGTCTATCGCGGGATTTAGAAAGAAATTGCTTAACCACCTCTGACCAGCCCCACGTCCAAAGACGTCATTTTTTGAAGATGGATATCTCGGTAACGGCAGCAGCTGCTGCCACAACCGAGATATCCATCTCTTCGTGGGGCGGTCCTGTTAACGATAATGGCGGTCATCGCGGCGGATTCGCCGTGAGATCGCCGTTATCGGCGGCGGGAGAGGGTGCCCCCCCCCGACGCTCTCCCGCGCCCTCCGCCGCTTACCGTAGCCGTCAGTAGCGGCGGAGGCGATCGGGTCCTCTTGCTGGCTGTCCGGGGATGCGACTGAGGGAAAAAATGTCCCTCAGCCGTCCCCATACCTCTGCTGGACGAAAGTGACGTCAAAACGTCATTTCCGCCCAGCGTCTTAAAGAGACATTTAATTTGTTTACATTTTGACTTATTTTTTTCTTTTTTTTTTGCATTTAAGCCTGAATATGAGATCTGAGGTCTTTTTGACCCCAGATCTCATATATAAGAGGACCTGTCATGCTTTTTTCTATTACAAGGGATGTTTACATTCCTTGTAATAGGAATAAAAGTGATAATTTTTTTTTTTTTTTCAGTGTTAAAAATTATAAAATAAATAAAAATAAAACCGAAAACCAAAAAAAAAATTTTTTAAAGTGCCCCGTCCCGACGAGCTCGCGCGCAGAAGCAAACGCATACGCGAGTAGCGCCCGCATATGAAAACGGTGTTCAAACCACACAAGTGAGGTATCGCCGCGATCGTTGGAGCGAGAGCAATAATTCTAGCCCTAGACCTCCTCTGCATCTCAAAAAATGCAACCTGTAAAATTTTTTAAACGTCGCCTATCGAGATTTTTAAGGGTAAAAGTTTGACGCCATGCCACGAGCGGGCGCAATTTTTAAGCGTGACATGTTGGGTATCATTTTACTCGGCGTAACATCATCTTTCACAATATATAAAAAAATTGGGCCAAATTTATTGTTGTCTTATTTTTTAATTCAAGAAAGTGAATTTTTTCCAAAAAAAGTGCGCTTGTAAGATCGCTGCGCAAATACGGTGTGAGAAAAAGTATTGCAATGACCGCCATTTTATTCTCTAGGGTGTTAGAAAAAAAATATATAATGTTTGGGGGTTTTAAATAATTTTCTAGCAAAAAAAACTGGTTTAGCCTCGTAAGCACCGAATCTGAAAAACAGGCTCGGGGCTGAAGTGGTTAAAGGTACAGTGGAACTTGCTTAAGGTACAGTGGATCGAGAGAAAAAAAACATGCGGTTAGTAATTATGCATATGAGCGTATCATTTTTTATTTTTTTTGGTGGGGGGAGTGGATCTTGGGTGGGAGTTCCCACACTTTTTTTCCCCAGGACTTGACCCCTGGTTGAGGTGGTTAATAACATTTATAGTTTTATTTTTAAAGAAGCATATAATTATAAACATGTTCATACTCATACCCATGACTGAGGTTATTTCTATAACATGCAGACACATCAGTCTGTGAGTGGTCACATAGTTTACAGCCTACAGAGAAAAACACTGAGAGAAAATCTGGTTTATTCTAAGGCGCCGTACACACGGCAGAGAACCTCGACGGGCAGAACACATCGTTCCGCCCGTCGAGGTTCTCTCCCGGCCGTCGAAATCGGCGACCCGCCAGTCGGGAATGGCAACCAGCCATTCTTCCAGGCGGGCCGTCGAGGAAATAGAGAGCGTGCTCTCTATTTCGGCTCGACGGGCTTCCCGACGGGAAGCTCGCCGAGACCGTACACACGGCCGAGGTCCTCGCTGGAATGTGCATTCCAGCGAGGTTCTCGCTGATTTTCAGCGAGAACCTCGGCCATGTGTACGGCGCCTAAAAGTAAATGTTAACCACCAAAGTGAAAAGCAAGATTACAGGCAAAGGTATAATAGCAAAGTATGCAGTTTAATTATGTCAGTAAAATACTAATTGCACATTCTACAGCAGCCTTATTTCTTTCATAGTAACATAGTTTAGTTGCCCACACCATATGACTTCATTTTTGTTGCCAGGAAACTTTGCTATGAATCATTAGGCCCCATGTCATTTTTCATCCGTGTTCTCTTTCCCAGAGCCTCTTTTCTTCAGAAGCGACATATGTTTCATAAATTATACTTCTGACCCGGATGAGTAACAAAAAAAAAAAAATGTGCACAACGCCAGTCCTTGAGGATAATAACGTACCAAGAAAAAGTTCCCCTAAGCATTAGCTGGTTCCACCTACGTTAGATGGGGGCAGGTACCACTGGCAGAAGATCCTTGGGGAACAGTATATTGACCAGATGGGATGTTCATTATTTAACATGAGTGACAGGTTCCAGAAATATTTAAGATAGGGAAAAGTACTGGTCTAGTAAGTGAGTTACTTGCACTGAAATGGCCCTAGCAGACATCTTTATTGTTTTAACTACAGAAATTAGTAAAAAAAAAAAAACTTTTAAAGCCAGCCTGAGAAAAGATGTAATGGGGTTTGAGAGGGCTGATGGTAGAGAAGGACTTGGAACCAGTGCAGGATGCTGGTGGATTTGAGGGCTGATCGCTCCGTGGTATTCTGGTCGTGGGGATGCAAATCTGTATGCTGCATGTCTTGAACTGGTATCTATGGTGCACATTAAGTACAGCATTTCTTTTGTAATATGACAGGAGAATTTAAGCAATAAAATACACAATTATAAACTTGTGCAGGCTAGTCAAGTTCCTCCACCCCAAACTTGCTCATCCATGTCTTTATGGACCTTGGGTGGAAGCTGTTATAGCTGCAAAATATGGGTCAATTCAATATTGAACCCTACAGACTAAGACTAGGATGCCATTATAGTTCATGTGCGTGTAAAGGCAGGCATCCCGATACTTTTGGTAATATAGTGTATGTTCTCCAAGACAAAAGCTAAAGGAGTAGTAGGGCCTTTAAATTGAAGAAAGTGACATATAATTTTTAAGATATCATTTTTAAGACTAAGGCCAGCCACAGTCAGAATAAAATTTGGGTGGTTCAGCAAGAACTGGATGAATTTCAATCTGTCTATGGGCAGGCTGGTTATACTAAAGTCAATCCATCAATCAACTTCAGTACAACCAGCCTGTCATGTTTTTTGTGCGATCACTGAAATCAGGCACCATTGTATTCTGACAGCTGGGAAACCTCCTACCATCATAATACAACAGCACAGCTGGTTGAAAGAAAGAAAATTGTATAATGTATGTCTTGCTAAACTATTTCAATACCAAACACTTTCACCGCCTTCCTCCTCAGGCCAATTTTCAGCTTTCAGAGCTCGCTGTCACATTTTGAATGGCGAATGCGCTGTCATGCAACACTGCACGCAAATTAATTTTTTATAATTTTTTCCACACAAATAGAGCTTTATTTTGGTTGTATGTAATTACCACTGGGGTTTTATTTTTTGAAGAAAAAAAAAACACCCACATTTAAAAAAATAAAAAATAAATGCATTGTCCTTTGATTCTGTTATAAAATTTTGCAAATAAAGGCCAAAATGTATTCTGCTACAATTCTTTGGTGAAAATAGCCCAAATCAGTGTACATTATTTAGTCTGCAGAAAACTATGGTGTGTGTGTGTGTGTGTATATATATATATATATATATATATATATATATATATATATATTGTAACGGAATGAACCGTGACAACCAGAGACTTTGGAAAGGATGAGAGATACTCCTGTGCCAGCGGCACTAATAACTCCTGGGTCTAAGTCCACTCTGTGCCCCTTTTGTGCGTAAGGTGGCTAATAAAATCATACTTCATGTATTACATGAGATGGGACATTATTGATACTTCATATTGCAGGATATACTGGAATATTACAAGTGATTTATGTTGACTTGACCAGGTCAACAAGACAGTGACTCATCCCTCTGTGGAATAGGCTGTTGAAATGCTAAGTGAGGTCTGCTCCTGAAAGACCTTTACATTGTGTGAAGCTCTGTGTTTACACTATTGTGTATTAAAGATCACACATCTCTCTTCAGATGTATTGAATTAGCATGTCAATTATGTTTAGTAAAGGTTAATTGAATTCTATTGATAAAGTAATGTGATGTGTCTCGTCAGGGTCGGTGCCGAAATGTCTGCATAGTAATTAGCCATAGTGTGTGATGATGGGGGTGGAGATTGCATTGTCCCTTTGATTACTGTCACATGCTTGTACTGCATAAAAAGCTGAGAAGAAACCAATAAAGCATTTATTCATTTTGAAACCAGAGAGAACAGAGCTTGTGTCTCGTCTTTATTCTGGGAACTGGAATGGATCATGTCTGCTGGATTGTGGAGTGTCTGATAAGCTTGTCGTGGGTGGATGGAAGGTCGTAAGCGGTGGTGACCGTTACATATATATATATATATATATATATATATATATATATATATATATATATACACACACACTGCAAAAAAATAAATAAAGGAACACTTTGAAAACATATCAGATCTCAACGGGCAAAAATCTGGATATCTAAACTGACATGGACTGGGTAATGTGTTAGGAATGAAAGGATGGCACATCATTTGATGGAAATGAAAATTATCCACCTACAGAGGGCTGAATTCAAAGACACCCCGAAAATAAAATGAAATTAAATGAAAAAATTATGCAGAAAGCTAGTCCATTTTGCTGAAATTTCATTGCAACATCCCAAAATGGTCCTCAGTAGTTTGTATGGCCCCCAAGTGCTTGTATGCATGCCTGACAACATCAGGGCATGTTCCTAATGAGACAACGGATGGTGTCCTGGGGTATTTCCTCCCAGATCTGGACCAGAGCATCACTGAGCTCCTAAACAGACTGAGGTGCAACCTGGCAGCACCAGATGGACCAAAACATAATGTCCCAGAGGTGTTCTTTTGGATTTAGGTAAGGTGAGCGTGGGGGCCATTCAATGGTATAAAATTCTTCATCCTCCAGGAACTGGCTGCATTGTCGAGCACCAGAAGGAACCCAGGACCCACTGCACCAGCGTAGTGTCTGACAATGGGTCCAAGGATTTCATCCCAATACCTAATGGCAGTCAGGGTGCAATTGTGTAGCCTCTAGAGGTCTGTGCATCTCTCCGTGGATATGCCTCCCCAGACCATCACTGACCCACCACCAAACCGGTCAATCTGAATGATGTTACAGGCAGCATAAAGTTCTCCGCGGCTTCTCCAGACCATTTCATGTCTGTCACATATGCTCAGGGTGAACCTGCTCTCATCTGTGAAAAGCATGGGGCACTAGTGGCAGACCTGCCAATTCTGGTTTTCAATGGAAAATGTCAATCGAGCTCCACAGTGTCCGGCAGTGAGTACAGAGCACACTAGAGGATGTCGGGCCACCCCCATGAAGTCTGTTTCTGATTGATTGGTCAGAGACATTCACACCAGTGGCCCGCTGGAGGTCATTTTGTAGGGCTCTGGCAGCGCTCATCCCATTCCTCCTTGCACAAAGAAGCAGATACTGGTCCTGTTGATGTGTTAAGGACCTTCTATGGCTCTGTCCATCTCTCCTAGAGTAACTGCCTGTCTCCTGGAATCTCCTCCATGCTCTTGAGACTGTGCTGGGAGACACAGCAAACCTTCTGGCAATGACACGTATTAATGTGCCATCCTGGAGGAGTTGGACTGCCTGTGCAACCTTTATAGTAGCCTTGTGCTACTAGCAGTGACACTGACCCTAGCCAAATGCAAAACTAGTGAAAAACAGTCAGAAAAGATGAGTAGGGAAAATGTCAGACACCTCCACCTGGAAAAACATTCCTTTTTGGAGGTCGTCTCATTGTTGCCCATCTAGTGCACCTGTTGTTAATTTCAATTAACAGCAAAGCAGCTGAAACTGATCAACAACCCCCTCTGTATACACCCCTCCCCCTCTGCTACTTAACTGACCAGGTCAATATCCCAGAAGTTCTGATTCAAAAGTGTTCCTTTAATTTTTTGTGCAGTGTGTGTGTGTGTATATATATATACAGGGCAGGACTTAGGGTGGTGGGAGCCCCTGGGCTTGAGTGTTGAAGGGGCCCCCTGGAGTGAGGGGGGGGGGATCATAGTTGTTGAGCGGGGGGGTTCGCGTTAAAATTGTTGAGCGGGGGGGGGCGAATTGAAGTTGTTCAGCGGGGGGGCATTAACCACTTAAAGACCCCCGCACGCACATATACGGCCACAACATGGCTCGTACAGGCACAAGGGCGTAAATTTAAGTCCCCGCCTGAGTGCGGTTCGGGGGTCCCATCGGGACCCCCTCCGCGGCGTGCGGGGGTCTCCCTACCTCTGGGAGCGATCCGGGATCTGCGGGCGGATGTCCGTGATATCCGCCCCCCCCCGCGTTCGCTCCCAGCCAATGGGAGCGCGCTCCCAGCCTGTCACTTCCTCCTCCTGTGTTTACACAGGAAGGAGGAAATGATGTATTCTCTCATCGCAGCGCTGTTTCCCAGCGCTGCTGATGAGAGAAGACATCACAAGTAAGTGTGCACCAACACAACACTGACACACACTCACATAGGCATATTAACCCCTTGTGATCGCCCCCCCCACCCCCCTGTCACAGTGTTACTGAATGCAGTGATTTAATCACTGCATTTAGTGTCAGTGTGACAGGCACTGTAAAAAACAGTTAGTGTTAGGTTCAGGATAGCCCCCCCACCCCCCCTAATAAAGTTTTAACCCCCTGATCACTGCCCTAGTTAACCCTTTCACTCCCTATTGCCAGCGTCACTAAGCGATCATTTTTCTGATCGCTGTATTAGTGTCGCTGTTCCCGCTAGGTAGCTATTTTTTTTTATTGCGATTTTTTTTTTTTACTAAAGACATGTGGCTAAATAAATTTTGGCCTAAATGTTTGACTAAAATTTAGTTTATTTGATTTTTTTTTAACAAAAAGTAAAAAATAGTGTTTTTTTTTCAAAAATGTCGCTCTATTTTTGTATATAGCGCAAAAAATAAAAATCGCAGAGGTGATCAAATACCACCAAAAGAAAGCTCTATTTGTGGGAAGAAAAGGACGCAAATTTTGTTTGGGAGCCACGTCGCACGACCGCGCAATTGTCTGTTAAAGCAACGCAGTGCCGAATCGCAAAAACACCTTGGGTCATTTACCAGCGTATTGGTCCGGGTCTTAAGTGGTTAAAGTTGTTGAGCGGGGGGTGCGCATTAAAGTTGTTGAGCGGGGGGGCGAATTGAAGTTGTTCAGCGGGGGGGCATTAAAGTCGTTGAGCGGGAGGGTGCACATTAAAGTTGTTGAGCGGGGGGGTGACTCTCATCTGTGCACGGAATGTGTCGGCTCTCTTCCCTTCAGCAGATAGCCCCACACCGCTCCAGTTCCTCCTGGGGGAGGTTTTGCAGTTGTTCAGCGGAGGAGGGAGTGCCTCTCACCTGTCATTAGCCCGGCTGTCGGCTTTCTTCACTTCAGCAGCCACAGTCCTCCACACACCGCTCCGGTTCCTCCTGCTTCCGTGCTGCCTCCTATTGCAGTGTGGGAAAATTAACCCTTTCACGGGACTGCGGGAAGAAGCAGAAAGTCCCGCAGAATCCGTGCGTGTTGGGAGGTATGCGCAGGGCCGCCATCAGGAATTTTGGGACCCCTTACACAGCTGAAGGCATGGGCCCCCTGGAGCAGAGAATGCCGCCTGAAATTGAGAAGAAGGGGGGCCTTTTAATAAAAAGAAAAAAGAAACCTCTGGGCCCTTTAATAAAATAAAAATAAAAAAATAAACATTTATAAAAAATATAAACAAAATGTAAAAAATTTTTTTTTAAAAAGGGGGGTTGCCATCCGGGGGGGCCCTGGAGACCTCTGGGCCCTTTAATATTAATAATAATAATGATAATTATATATATATAAAACATATTTTTTTTATAAAAAAAAGTGGGGGTTGCTGTCCGGGGCCCTGGGGGCCTCCGGGCCCCTGGGGACCTCCAGACCCCTAAAAAATAAAAAAAAATAAAAATAAACATTTATAAAAAAAATACATAAAAAAGGGAGGTTGCCATCCAGGGGCCCTGGGGACCTCTGGGCCTTTTAATAAAAATAAAAAAATATAAACAAAAATAAAAAAAAGGGGGTTGTCACATGGGGTCCTGGGGACCTCTGAGCCCTTTAATAATATATATATATGTGTAAAATTATAAAAAAAAGGGGGGGTTGCCCTGGAGACCTCTGGGCCCTATAATAATAATAATAATATATGTATATATATATATAAAAATATATAAAAAAACATATAAAAAAATTAACAAAAATAAAAAAAAGGGGGGTTGTCATATATATATATATATATACAAATTATAAAAAAAAAGGGGGGGTTGCCATCCGGGGGCCCTGGAGACCTCTGGGCCCTTTAATAATAATAACATAAATATAAATAAATAAAAAAGTAGGGGTTGCTGTCCGGGGCCCTGGGGGCCTCCGGGCCCCTGGGGACCTCTGGACCCCTAAAAAAGGGGCCCCCTACTGGGCGGGGCCCATGGGCTTGAGTCCAGTCAAGCCCAATGGTAAGTCCGGCCCTGTATATATGTGTATATATATATATATATATATATATATATATATATATATATATACACACACACACGAAAATTATTCAATCCTGATGTAGACAGCCTGAGTCCCAAAAGTGCCAGGACAGTATAAATACCCCCAAATGACCCCCTTTTGTAATGTAGACAATCCAAGATATATAGTAATAGGCATCACAGGTTTTTAAAAGTTGTCAGTTTGTAAAATTTGTAGAAATTTTAAAACTTTTTCAAAAATGTTTTTCATTTTCTTTACATATTGTCATCAGTGCAGTACGGAGTCATCATATAACTGGTGTGACGGTAATCGGGAACACTGACTGAATACAGTATGTAAAAAATAAAATACTAATTTAAAATGTTTTTAAATATATTTTTCTTTCTTTTTTTTTACAATTTTGTAACACTGAACTACTCTGGGGAGGTGATTTTATTTATTTATTTACAAATGATTGCTTATAACAATGATAATCACTGTTATAAGCAACGATTTTTTTTCTTTCAATGTATATGAATTATTTTGTGCTGGGATGAGGGTTTTGAACTCAAAAGAGGGGGGATGTGCGCAATATGGCTTGGGGAGAATTTTGGATTGCAGACAGAATTCATACTTTGTGATGGAACGTTTGTGTCCCCTAATAATGATTTTCATGTACTGTATGTAGTGAAATTGTAGTTTTGATATTTTTGTGAGGAGTGGCAGGTCCCTGTTTGGTAGGCTGTATGGGGCCCTGTGATTTCTAACAGTGGCCCTGGCTACAACTACCTGCAATCATTAAGGCTGCATTCACACTTCAGAGTTTTGAATCGCGGGTAGATTTGCCACAATTCTGCCCGTGATTTGAAAGCACCAAAGTGTAAATGACAAATCGTGGGACTCGCATTTGAAATGCCATTCTTTTGAATGACACCTAAAATAGATTTATCGCACCAAAAAAAATCGTGGCAGAACCTGTGGCAGGCGCAGCACTATGAAGTGCCTCATGCGCTGTGGCATTAGAAGAATTGTGATATCTCTGACTTTTCAGTCCAACAAGACTGTCTATTACTCTGAAAATTCCTCTAGCCCCGTTCTATGGAAGCAGTAGGTTTAAAGAGCACACCAAATGCTTAAAATAACTTCTTTATTAACTTCACTTTTCTTCATATATAATACTGCTGTTTTGCAGCAGACAGTCCATGTACAAAAAAAAACGTGATGAATAAAGTATAACAAAATAGTGGTTCAAATATTCAATCTTGTCATTTAACATAAGATGGTGGATATATTTCTTTCTTCAGTATTTACTCTCTCTCTCTCTCTGCAAGTTATCAAAGCATTCTCTAATTTCTCTGAAAGGTATAACTGTGGTTTGCAGGGTTGCTTTTGCAGGGTTAGCTTAGTTTGGTTTAAAGGTATAAAGGTATGATATGGTATGGTATGATTCGGTTTGGTTTGAAGGTATGGTGGAACTACAAGTGAACACACAACTAGATCAGTATACAGTTCTAACCACACTATTTACAATAAGAACATATATATAACTGTGTCGCATACCAATTTTTAGCCCCTGGCTTCCATAAAACACAACTTTGGCCTTGTCTGTTCTGCTCTGCTCTCTGTCTCCATGTGGCTCTCTGTCTCTGTGGTGGAATAATCTAGCAGCTGTGAGGCTGTGACTGGTCAAGACTCTGCTCAATGTGAGATTAGCTGTGATTGGGCCAAGGCTTCTGATGAGTCACAGAAGCTTAACTCTATGTTTTCTGGCATGAATTCAACTGTGAATAACTTTGCTTTTGTCTCTCACATATAAACATATGCACCACGCTAGGTTCCCAGCAGGCTTAGCTGTATATACATGTAGGTTATATTAGCTACCTATGACAGGTTCTAGCTGGCCAGCTACAGAACCGCACCACAATTTTAGGTGTCATTCAAAAGAATGGCATCTCAAATGTGAGTCTGGCGCTTTCAAATCGCAGGCATGGCAAATCTGCCCACAATTTAAAACGCTGAAGTGTGAGGCCCGTACACACAATACGAAAATCGGAAGTAAAATTTAGTCCGAAGAACGCATTGTTAGTACGGTGCTTTCGAAAGCCGATTCCGATTTTTCGTCTGACAAATGCCGAATGTGTAGGCTATAACATTTTTGTCGTATGTGAACTCAATGTCCAATTTGTATTAAATAGTGAGGTTTTCGTCCGGAAAAAAATCGTAAGAGCAAGACTACACATGCTCAGAAACAAAAGAATACATACAAAACTATTCAACACATGATGTCACTTCTGAAGTTGTATTCTGTCGTACGAGAATTTTCATATAGTTCTACACTCAGTTTGCTGAGCTATGGAAAGATTACAGGACAAAAGTTGTTTATGTAGATATGTAGACCCTTTTTAACCACTTCCCAACGGCCATACGACTTTGTACGGCCGAAGGGACGTCCTGAATCTCTAACAGGCCGTGTTTTTACGGCCTGTTCTTAGCCAGGCCACTGGGGGGCGCGCGCACGCCGCCGTCGGCGGCGCGTGCGCGCCCGCCGCATCGCTGACATGCCGATGCGCGTGCCTGGCGGCCGTGATGTCCGCCAGGCACTCGGGATCGGCGGCTGCAGGGACAAGACGTGGATCTCTGTGTAAACACAGAGATCCATGTCATGTCAGGGGAGAGAGGAGACCGATCTGTGTCTCTTGTACATAGGGACACAGCATCTCACCTCCCCCAGTCACCCGCCACCCTCCCCCCACAGTTAGAACACAATTTAGGGTACACATTAACCCCTTCCTCACCCCCTAGTGTTAACCCCTTCAATGCCAGTCACATTTATACAGTAATTGGTGCATATTTATAGCATGTATAAATGTGAATGGCGCCAAAAATTTGTCAAAAGTGTCCGATGTCTCCGCCATAATGTTGCCATAATGTTGCAGTCACGAAAAAAAAATGCTTATCGCCGCCATTAGTAGTAAAAAAATAATAATAAAAAATAATAATAATTCTGTCCCCTATTTTTTAAGCGCCATAACTTTTGCGCAAACCAGACGCTTATTGCGATTTTTTTTTATTGATTTTTTTACCAAAAATATGTAGAATACGTATCACCTACACTGAGAAAAAAAATGTTTTTTTAAAAAAAATTGGGCTATTTATTACAGCAACAAGTAAAAAATATAGTTTTTTTTTTCAAAATTGTCGCTCTATTTTTGTTTATAGCGCAAAAAATAAAAACCGCAGAGGCAATCAAATACCACCAAAAGAAAGCTCTATTTGTGGGAAAAAAAGGACGCCAATTTTGTTTGGGAGCCACGTTGCACGACCGCGCAATTGTCAGTTAAAGTGATGCAGTGCCACAAGCTGAAATTTCACCTGGTCAGGAAGGGGTATATGTGCCCAGTAAGAAAGTGGTTAAACCTCTAGAATTGTACAAATTGATAAATTGATCTTGACTTTGATAACTTAATTATGTTAAAGGTAATTCTCTAGATTATTGTTATGCATGAGGAGTGCACAGATCATCTCAAGCCCCCCCCCCCCCCACTTGGTTGAACTTGCTTGTCAATTACTTGATTTCACAGTGAAATTATGTTTCAATTATATTTATATTCAAAATGACCCATAAAATAGACAGGAATAAGCAGTCTGTGACTTTATAAACCAAGGAATTTAATGCAAGTTTATCCTAAGTGCAGAAGATGTGTTTCTGAAGTCTGCAGTGCAGAGGAGTGAGGATGTAAAGTTTACACAATCTGGACATTTCCAGCTGGTTTTTATCACTGAGAAAGGTCACACAAACACTGAGCTAAGATGAGAACACCAAATGAGCAATGGAAGTTCAGAGAAGACGTCTGTATGACAAGCTCTCCATCTAGTGGTTGTTTTGGCAAATCACATCTTCCTTTTGCTCCCCTGTGACAAAAATATAATTATGGTTACTACATGAAAACCAGCAACTTTTCACGTTTTATTTTATATTTTAACCTACAAAATGTAACATACACAGTCAACATACAGAGATGAAGGAAACAGGCTGAAGTGCATAGGGTAATTGAGCAAGATGTATGCTGAGGTGCACAGGGTCACAGTAGCAGGATGCAGGCTGAGGTGCAGAGTAACAGTAGCAGGATGCAGGCTGAGGTGCACAGGGTCACAGTAGCAGGATGCAGGCTAAGGTGCAGAGTCACAGTAGCAGGATGCAGGCTGAGGTGCACGGGGTCACAGTAGCAGGATGCAAGCTGAGGTGCACGGGGTCACAGTAGCAGGATGCAGGCTGAGGTGCACAGGGTCACAGTAGCAGGATGCAGGCTGAGGTACACAGGGTCACAGTAGCAGGATGCAGGCTGAGGTGCACAGGGTCACAGTAGCAGGATGCAGGCTGAGGTGCACAGGGTCACAGTAGCAGGATGCAGGCTGAGGTGCACGGGGTCACAGTAGCAGGATGCAGGCTGAGGTGCACGGGGTCACAGTAGCAGGATGCAGGCTGAGGTGCACAGGGTCACAGTAGCAGGATGCAGGCTGATGTGCACAGGGTCACAGTAGCAGGATGCAGGCTGAGGTGCACAGGGTCACAGTAGCAGGATGCAGGCTGAGGTGCACAGGGTCACAGTAGCAGGATGCAGGCTGAGGTACACAGGGTCACAGTAGCAGGATGCAGGCTGAGGTGCACAGGGTCACAGTAGCAGGATGCAGGCTGAGGTACACAGGGTCACAGTAGCAGGATGCAAGCTGAGGTGCACGGGGTCACAGTAGCAGGATGCAGGCTGAGGTGCACGGGGTCACAGTAGCAGGATGCAGGCTGAGGTGCACGGGGTCACAGTAGCAGGATGCAGGCTGATGTGCACAGGGTCACAGTAGCAGGATGCAGGCTGAGGTGCACAGGGTCACAGTAAGAGGATGCAGGCTGAAGTGCACAGGGTCACAGTAGCAGGATGCAGGCTGAGGTACACAGGGTCCCAGTAGCAGGATGCAGGCTGAGGTGCACAGGGTCACAGTAGCAAGATGCAGGCTGAGGTTCACAGGGTCATAGTAGCAAGATGCAGGCTGAGGTTCACAGGGTCATAGTAGCAAGATGCAGGCTGAGGTGCACAGGGTCACAGTAGCAGGATGCAGGCTGAGGTGCACAGGGTCACAGTAGCAGGATGCAGGCTGAGGTGCACAGGGTCACAGTAGCAAGATGCAGGCTGAGGTGCACATGGTCACAGTAGCAGGATGCAGGCTGAGGTGCATAGGGTCACAGTAGCAGGGTGCAGGCTGAGGTGCACAGGGTCACAGTAGTAAGATGCAGGCTAAGGTGCACAAGGTCACAGTAGCAGGATGCAGGCTGAAGTGCACAGGGTCAGAGTAGCAGGATGCAGGCTGAGGTGCACAGGGTCACTGTAGCAGGACGCAGGCTGAGGTTCACAGGGTCACAGTAGTAGAATACAGGCTGAGGAGCACGGGGTCACTGTAGCAAGATGCAGGCGGAGGAGCACAGGGTCACTGTAGCAAGATGCAGGCTGAGGTGCACAAGGTCACAGTAGAAAGATGCAGGCTGAGGTAAAAAAATGGTCACAGTAGCAGGATGCAGGCTGAGGTGCACGGGGTCACAGTAGCAGAATGCAGGCTGAGATGCACAGGGTCACTGTAGCAGGATGCAGGATGAGGTGCACAGGGTCACTGTAGCAGGATGCAGGCTGAGGTGCACGGGGTCACTAGAGCAGGGAGCAGGCTGATACAAGGAAAACTGGGGCTCACAAGAAAGTCTCTGCTACAGAGAACACGAAGAACACTAGGAACTCTCATAGGAACTGCAGCCATGGACTAGCAACACTAGCTGTTATTCAAGCCATTAGTCCAGATAAATAGAAAGGAGGATGGCCACGCTGAGCTGGGGCGACAAGGCGATGCTCATAATTCCAGCCACAGAACACTTGTCTATGGGACAACAGGTAACAGTAGTGTGTTGTATGTTTGAGCTGTGGGACTACAAATACCATATTGCCTACTAGTCTGTGGGAATACAAGCAACAGCAGAGCTTTGCATGTCTGACCTGTGGGACTACAAGTACCAGCTTGTCTGCAAGAATACCCGATGACATCATATATGACAAAACGCGTAGGGAAGAGAGACACACACGCTACCACGCATCCGCGGACGATTGTCAGACACTTTAGTTACTGGAGGAAGACTCTGTTCCCTTCTATGCCGTATTTATGTATTTTATTACCTGGTAAAATGTAAGTGCATTTTTTTTTTTACTAAATGCAGATTGCTTAATAGTATTACACTATGTGGAGTGTTTTTATTTTATATACTCTATGATCCATCTCGAGTCTTTTTGGCTAAGCCAGGTATTGTGTACTAGAAAAGTGAGTTGTGCCTATTGACCACTCTAGCTATGGGGTCACTGGTAGGGATGAGCCGAACACCCCCCTGTTCTGTTCGCACCAGAACTTGCGAACACACCAAATGTTCGTGTGATCTTTAGAACCCCATTAAAGTCTATGGGACTCAAACATTTGAAATCTAAAGTGCTAATTTTAAAGGCTAAAATGCAAGTTAATGTCCTAAAAAGTGTTTGGGGACCTGGGGACCAGGGGACATGTATCAATGCAAAAAAAAAGTTTTAAAAATTGCAGTTTTTTCGGGAGCAGTGAAGTTAATAATGCTAAAATTTCGTACCTGGGGGGGGGGGTGTAAAGTCAGCATGTGAAAAACCGCATGTTTCCCATACATAGAACTCTCCCTGCACAAAGTGTCATTTTTGAAAGAAAAAAAGGCATTTAAAACCGGCTTTGCGGCTATAATGAATTGTCGGCTTTGACAATTCAGAGATGATTCATTCATAAAAAATAAAAAAAAGCGTGGGGGTCTCCCCAAATTCCATTAACAGGCCCTTCAGGTCTGATATAGATATTAAGGGGAACCCCGCTGTCAATTAAAAAAAAAATGACATGGGGTTCCCCCCAAATATCCATAACAGATCCTTCGGTCTGGTGTGGATTTTAAGACCCTTATCCGAGCACGTTAACCTGGCTGGCCGCAGAAAAGAGGGGGGGACAGAGTGCGGCCCCCCCCCCTCTCCTGAACCGCACCAGGCCACATGCCCTCAACATTGGGAGGGTGCTTTGGGGTGCCCCCCAAAGCACCTTGTCCTCATGTTGATGAGGACAAGGGCCTCATCCTCACAACCCTAGCCGTTGGTTGTGAGGGTCTGCGGGCAGGGGGCTTATCAGAATCTGGAAGACCCCTTTAACAAAGGGGACCCCCAGATCCTGGCCCCCCCTATGTTAAGACCAGGGTAAGCCCTGAATGACTGCTCCCGAAAAAAATGGCAGTTTTTAATACTTTTTTTTGCATTGATACATGTCCCCTGGGGCAGGACCCGGGTCCCCAAACACTTTTTAGGACAATAACTTGCATTTTAGCCTTTAAAATTAGCACTTTAGATTTCTCCCATAGACTTTAACAGGGTGTTCCGTGGCTTTTCGAATTTGCCGCGAACACCCCTAATTGTTCGTTGTTCGCCGAACAGGCAATGTTCGAGTCGAACATGAGTTCGACTCGAACACGAAGCTCATCCCTAATCACTGGCATTTCGGTATGCCTCTGATGAGGTAACTAGTAACTAACGTTTTAGGCCTCGTACACACGAGGCAATAGATTTGTTCAAAACGGTCTGTCCGACCGATTTGAACAAATCTGTCTCTTTGGATTTTGGTTTGCTCGCGTGTACACACGAGCAAACCAAAATCCCCGCCAGCAGACGGCGCGCTGACGTGTCAGTGACGTGGCGGTGATGTTGACGCACCAGGAATGCGAATCCATTCGGCGCCGGTGCGAGACGACATGTCTGCTGGTAAGTGTACTAACCAGCAGACATGTCGGGCGGACCGGTTCCCACCCGATAGATTTCAAAGCGTGCTTTGAAATCTGTCGGGTGGCCAAATCCGTCGGCTCGCCCGTACACACGATCTAGTCTGTCTGCTGACCGTTTCCAGCAGACAGATTTGATCGTGTGTACGCGGCCTTAGACACGTTTCGTTTTACATTTTTGAATATTTGGGAATAAAATAACGCTTGTAAATGCAAACGAGGCATGTAAACAAGGCAAAAGAGAAGTTTTTAAACGTTGGTTACTATCTGTCAAGTTAAATCATTCAGAAGAGGTTGATACACTTACAAAAGCGATGCTATAGTTCAGTGTTAAATATCATGGGAGCCGCGGCATCCCCTCAGTTCCTGTCTGCTCGTAACACCGCCGTCTCGATGGATGGAACGTGATGACGTCACCGACACCCTACGTACAGACTTCTACGGGAGTTTGGCAGAAGGTAAGCGTCTTCACAAAATGGGGGGTTATCGCTTTTGTAAGTGTATCAATTACTTTTTATTAAATTCATTTGATTGAACATACTGCACCATGAAGGTTCTTGTCCTTTGATTTTGAGTTACCCTCGGATTACTGGCTGTTGTATCCTGATTGGTTTTTGGGAGACCAATATCCCTAGGCTTGGTGGGACTGCGATCTGCAGTCATGGCTTTCTGAAAAGCCGGCTACCACATCACTGGGTGTTTTTTGAAACATGAGTTGTTTTGGGAAGACTAGTGACCCATTTTAGCCCTTCGGAATTATCTTTGAATTACTTTGGAAGATAACTTTCTCACAGATTTTCTTCATTGAAATTTTGATGGGACTTTGCCCTAGTTTTTCTTCCTTTTTGATCACATATTTTTATTCCACTTTATTTATTCACTTGTTATTATTTATTTCACTTTATTAATTCATTTATTACAATCACTCATTACATGTGTTTAATAATTTAGCACTGCACCTTTAGTTCCCAATTGCTTTTTTTACACTTTATTTACAATTTATATTCAATATCCACATTCATTTTTTTATTAATAATTTTTTTATTATATTGTATTAACACTGCGTCAGCCTTAGTTTTTTTTTAATATATATCTCATTTAATGTCTAGTTCATTTTGTAAGAGAATGTAAATTCCTTTACATATGTGCTGCGCTTTTATGGATTTCTGTAAAAATTCAAGTATTAAAGCAGCAGTAAATTTTGCATTTTGATTTTTACCTACAGATAAGCTTATAATAAAGCTTATCTGTAGGTAAAATTAGATATCCCAGCAAACAGAAACCGGTGACGTTACCAGCGCATGCACCCTGAAGAAACAGGTTTATCCGTGCCGTTCCTTCAGAGCTGTGTGCCGTGGCCAAGACTTGTAACATTATCGTGGCTCAGACATTCAAGCAGCCGGCAGCCCTGGAATCCAGAAGGAAGGTCGGATGAAGACAGAAAAAACTGCAGCGGTGACGGCATGTCGCTGGAGGGCTTAGCTTCAAGGTAAGTGTTGTATAATGTGCTAGTATGTGGTGCATACTAGTACATTATGATATTGTTTTGCAGGAGGAAACATTTTCTTTCTCAAGAGTTTACTACCGCTTTAAAGGTGATGTAAACCCTCATAGTTTTTCACCTTAAAGCGAATGTCCGCAGAAAAAAATTTGGAACAGCAATGGAAACCACGGCCTGTTGGGCCAGTATGGAAATATCGTCACTACCTCGGCCTCCTCCCACCTGAGTCTCGATAGGAACCGGAGGATGACCGGGACTAAAGGAAAGGCATAAACTCTGCGGAACCAAAACTGATCCGTTAAGGCCTGGGAACAGCGGCATCTCGTGTAATATAATAAATAATATAATAATAGTTGCACGGAGATGCAAACAGATCCACTTCCGGTACAAATCCCAGGGACAGGACCCAATTGAAAACTTCGATGTGGAGAGACCACTCGTTGTTGTCGAGAGATGTTCTTGAGAGGAGATCCGCTTGTAGATTCTGAGCTCCGGGAAGGTATACAGCTGTCAGATCTGTCAAATGTGTGTGTGCCCAAGACATGATTGGATTTACCTCCCTCAGTAGAAACAGACTGCGATTGCCTCCCTGTCTTTTGATGTACGACACTGCCGACGTATTGTCCATCCTTAGGAGGACTGAGGACCCTTTTATTAGGTGAAGAAAGGCTTGTAGGGAACAGAAGGCTGCACGGAGTTCCAGGACATTGCATATTACCTTCCAGGATGGGAAGTCTTATTTCCCTTGAGCTACCTCCTTCAGGCAGAGAGCCCCCCAACCTGTGTTGCTGGCATCCGACGTAATCGTGATCCAAGAGACAGGAGCTATTGAATGGCAGTTTAGAAGGTTCTTCCGTAGTAGCCACCAGGGAAGACTTTCCCGCGTTTACGAGGTTATCCAAGCCACTTGATCCCGAGATCTCGGATCCCACTGCTGGAGAAAACCCTTCTAGAAGGGTCGCATCTTCCACTGAGCCCACATAAAAAAGAAAAACAACCCATATAGTGTAGGAGGAGAAGAAGGCAGTGAACAGCACCGCCTCTTACCTTAGGACCGAGAACCAGCACCTAGTACGCAGCGCTATAGGAATATGCTACTGACTAGCTGTACTGCGCCTGCCATGCACCTGCGTAGTGTCCGGTGTTACCCCTGTAGGCCTTGCGCGCCTGTTCAGACTCGACTGGACCGCGCCCGCACAACCAGGCCCCGCTCGTAAACGAGACCTGTGCATGCGCAGACCAAGTGGCAAATGCGTTCCAGCAGCCATGGCTTAGAAGAAGACAAACAAGATACAAAAACCAGCTGCCATGAAACAAATACAACTTGTACATTACCACCAAGGGGTCCCCACAATCCTGCCTGGAGATAGGAGTCACCACTGCTCTCGCTGCAAGGTTTGGGTCATTGAAGATGAGGACGCCTGCTAATAGCCAGGGCGTTTGGCCAAGTTGCCACTTACCTGCCAGTGGCAGGCTAGTAAGCTTTTGAAGGCACCATAGATACTACTAATGTCCATCCCGCTAATAGGAAACTGCCTGTAGCTCTGTATGTGCAAACCACCAGGACTTGGACCGAGGGACATACTTCTTTAAGGTAAAACTACCTGGGTCCTAGGAGGAGGACAAAAAAGGAACACAGTCTATGGTAAGAAGCAAAGCTTTATGGGAGTAGGGTCCTATGAGGTATGAGAGACGGGATTTACCCACACGTAGGCTGCCATGGAGTCTGTCAGAAAAGTAAGCAGATTACATTTGGAAATAAAAATATTTTGTCTTTTTTTCCAAGACTGAACGAAGAAAGAACATTAACCAATTCCATACCAGGCACTTGCGCACCTTCCTGCTCAAGCCAATTTTCAGCTTTCAGCGCTGTCGCACTTTGAATGACAATTGCGCGGTCATGCTACACTGTACCCAAACTATTTTTTTATCATTTTGTTCCCACAAATAGAGCTTTCTTTTGGTGGTATTTGATCACCTCTGCAATTTTTATTTTTTGCGCAACAACTAAAAAAATCTGAAAATTTAAAAAACATTTTTTTTTTGGTAAATAAGTAAGTTATCTACTTCGATTACGAGCAACGATGAGGTGGCACTGATGGGCACCGGTGAGGCAGCACTGTTGGACACCGATAGTCGGCACTGATAGGCGGAGCTGGTATGCGGCATTGATGGGCACTCATAGGCGGCACTGGTGAGGCGGCACTGTTGGACACCGATAGACGGCACTGATGGGCAATGATAGGCGGAGCTGGTATGCGGCACTGATGGGCATTCATAGGCGGCACTGATGGGCACTCATAGGCGGCACTTATGGGTGGAACCGATGGGTACTTATGGGTGGCACAGATGGGCACTGATAGGTGGGCACTGGGCACGGATGAACACTGTGGGGTGGCACTGATGAACACTGTGGGGTGGCACTGATGGACACTGAGGGGTGGCACTGATGGACACTGAGGGGTCCATTTTGCCAGTCAGTGCCCATTTGTGGGCACTGATCGCCGCACTGCGAGCCCCCACGAAATCCTGCAGGACATCAATAGACGTCCAGTAAGGATTTCACAACCACTTTCCGGACGTCAATTGTCCATTGACCGGGCGGCAAGTGGTTAATATAACTTTGCACTACAGCTTTTAAGCCTTCTTTGGGCAGGCTACTATTTATGAAGGACAAAGCAAACAAACTGCGCCTGGAAATAAAGAAATATTGACTATTTATTTTCACCACTTATCCCTTCGTGACCAGAAAAACTGCCAATTGTTCAGTCTCAATACGTGTATATTAATTGGGTTGTGTGAAAGTTATAGGGGGAGATTCACGTAGAACGGTGCATCTTTTTGCCGCCGCAGCCTATTTTCTTTACGCTACGCCGGCGCAACGTTGAGAAGCAAGCCTGCTATTCACAAACAATATGCGCTCAACCTTGCGCCGGTGTAGCATATAGTTGTCGGCGTAACCCGACGTAAGTCAAATTAGCTGGAAGTGGGCGTGATATATTATAATGAAGTGTGACCCCATGCAAATGATGGGCTGAGATTCAAAAAACAAACTGCGCATGCGTCGGCTCTTGGACGCATCCCAGTATGCATGCGCAGAATCACGTTGGGACAAACGCCTAAGATACGTCGATCCACTGAACATAACCTACGCACAGCCCTATTCACGTAAGACTTATGTAAACTACGTAAAATTTGACGGCTGATCTGACGTCCCACACGGCTTGAATGTAGAGTTTGGAACGTGAATGCATTCATTAACCAATCTTGATATTTTCATCACTTCTTGGACTCTTGGGAGCTTGATTTTAGCTATTTACATGTTGCCTTTCTAGCTATTTGTTTCTTATTATTGTCTTTTTTGTGATATTGTATTCATTCATGGTATGAAAATGTCCTAGTTTAAATCATGGTTTGATATAGGATATTTTCCGTTTAGGCTTTCAAATCACCCGGGATCCTATACAATATGTACTAGTCCATCATGTGTCTCTGGAGTATAGCTACATATTTTCATTTATTTGCTTGTTGTTAATATATTGTTTTTTATTTATAAGTTTTTTAACAATTTCACTATGTATTTTTAGGCTTGGGGCATATTTGCGTTCCAAAAACTTGAAGCGCATGCTATGGACTCTAGGCTCTCTCTGATTCGACAAAGTATCGATTATTCATCAACACGTGGGAGCGAGTTCTGAAACGCATTCGGTCATCCCGATGTGTTTTCTTGATTGGACAGCTCTAACACACCTTCTGACGCTACGTCGTAGTGAGGTTGACAGCGCACTCTGCCGTCATGACGTCGTCTCGCGATTGGAGGGCGTTTACCCGTTCGACGGTGCGTTCCATTGCCTCGTATGGGTGCGAGTCTTGGAGCGCACGTCAGGGTTGAATGGACGGCGTGTGCGCGCTCGGCGGTGCGTTCCACTGCCTTGTGTGGGTGCGAGGTTTGAGGCGCGCTCCAGGTTCGAACAGACGGCACACATACGTCCAGGTGATGCGTTCCATTGCCTCGTATGGGTGCGAGGCTTGGAACGCACGCTGAAGCGGCCATCTTTCCCCTACCCGGAAGCACCCAGCAATAGGTGATGCCACTGTATTGCTTAATTGCAATTAAAACATGGGGTTATGGTATATATATATAAAGGGTCTTCAAAAGCAGCAGGACAATTCCCATGAAGATGTTTGTGAAACGAAACACGTTGGGAGCCGATTGACCCTACTGCTTGTACACATATATGCCCATGTTGTTCATCTAAATGTGAGTGTATTACTTTTATCCTGTATAGTAAACTTTTTTACCGGAGTTACACTATGTCCTTTTTATTTCTCTCTTCCTTGTAACCAGGCCTCCAGAGTCATCTCATCTGTTGACTCTTTCTGGAAGTGTATATTGTTCTATTTGGTCTCTCATTTGGTCGGATACCTTCACATCTCTTCCCATTGGAGTCCATCTGTAAGCTGTCCCTGATGCCATATTAAGCTTGTTTTGACCGAATAGGTGTACACTTATTTTGGTCACCATCATCTGGTAAGCCTCTCCAACATTATCTATGGTGGTGGACTATCTGGACCTTACAACACTCAGTCACTTCTTCATTTGATTTGTCTGGACATTATAACCTTCACCATTATCAGAGACACTTTTTGCTTAGTGCACCTTTGGTGGTTATTATCAAGTTTTTGCACTTATCATTATTGCAATTTTTACACTAAGCGCTACACATTGTTTTGTTTGTTCCGACGTCCATACCTTTGCATGACCTAGCAGGGGTAACGTTATGCCGGACGTACGCCTTACGCAAACGGCGTAGATTACAGCGACGGGCGCAAGTACGTTCATGAATCGGCGTATCTTGCTCAATTACATATTCGACACGTAAATCTATGGAAGCGCCCCTTGCGGCCAGCGTAAATATGCTCCCAAGATCCGACGGCTTAGGAGACTTACGTCGGTCGGATGAAGCCAAAATTCAGGCGTATCTTATTTCAAGAATAAGACGCATAGATATAATGGCGCATCCGTGGACTTACGCGGCGTATCAGTAGATATGTCGGCGTAAGTCCTTTTTGAATCCGGGCCATAGTGTCTACAAACTATGGTGTATATATAACTTCCTGACTGCCTATCACATTTCTTGTTGCGCTAAAACGCCAGGGCAGCACAAACCTCCCCCCCCAAATGACCCTTTTTTGGAAAATAGACACCTCAAGGTATTTGCTGAAAAGCATGATCAGCCTATGGAAGATTATAATTTTTTGGCATAAGTTTTTGGAAAATTACATTTTCTTTTTTTTCTCTACACAAAGTTGTCACTTTAACCACTTTAGCCCCGGACCATATTGCTGTCCAAAGACCAGAGCACTTTTTGCGATTCGGCACTGCGTCGCTTTAACTGACAATTGCGCGGTCATGCGACGTGGCTCCCAAACAAAATTGGCGTCCTTTTTTTCCCACAAATAGAGCTTTCTTTTGGTGGTATTTGATCATCTCTGCCGTTTTTATTTTTTGCGCTATAAACAAAAACAGAGCGACTATTTTGAAAAAAATGCAATATTTTTTACTTTTTTCTGTAATAAATATCCCCCAAAAATATCTAAAAAAAAACATTTTTTCCTCAGTTTAGGCCGATTCGTATTCTTCTACATATTTTTCGTAAAAAAAATTGCAATTAGCGTTTATTGATTGGTTTGCGCAAAAGTTATAGCGTTTACAAAATAGGGGGTAGTTTAATGGCATTTTTATTATTATTTTTTTTTCGGTACTGCGATATTATGGCGGACACTTCGGACACTTTTGACACATTTTTGGGACCATTGGCATTTTTTTTAGCGATCAATGCTATAAAAATCGATTGGATTACTATAAAAATGCCATTGGCAGTGAAGGGGTTAACACTAGGGGCGGGGAAGGGGTTAAGTGTGTTCCTATTTGTGTTCTAACTGTATAGGGGGGTGGACTTACTAGGGGGAATCACTGATCTTCTGTTCATACATTGTATGAACAGAAAATCAGCGTTTCCCCCGCTGACAGGAACGAGCGCTGTGTGTTTTCACACACAGCTCCCGTTCCCCGCTCTGTAACGAGCGATCGCGTGTGCCCGGCAGCGATCGTGCCCGCCGGGCACACGCACGGGACTCGTGGGCGAGCGGGGGGCGCGCACGTGGGCCGCCAGCGGCGCGCATGCGCCCCCTAGTGGCCGTGAGAGTCGCGACGTAGAGCTACGGGCTCTCGCGCAGCAGTGCCGACCTGCCGCCGTATTACTCTGGCGGCTGGTCGGCAAGCGGTTAAAGTGGTTCTAAACGCTGAAGGTTTTTTTTTTTTACCTTCATGCATTTTATGCATGAAGATAGAAAATCTTCTGTGTGCAGTGTAACAGGGATCTCTGTCATGTCCCTGCCAGCCCATCCCCCCTACAGTTAGAACACAGTTAACCCCTTGATCGCCCCTAGTGTTAACCCCTTCCCTGCCAGTGTCATTTTTACATAGACCAATGCATTTTTTTTAGCACTGATCAATAATATAATAATGTCACTGTCCCCAAAAAGTATAATTTGGGGTCAGATTTGTTCGCCACAATGTCGCAGTCTCGTTAAAAATAGCAGATCACCACCATCTAGTAAAAACAATAAAATAAAAGTCCTGTAGCGCTACCCCATTCAGGAGCCGCTGAGTATAAGCGGGATCAGCGTGTTGTGTTACCTGGCAGATGTCTAGGGGTGATACTTGTGAGTTCAGGAGAAGAGAGCGAATGTCCAGTCTTTAGTTGGGTTTTCCTTCAATGCTTTATTCCAAGGCCCAACATGACCTTCATCAACATGGTACAGGACAGGAAAGGTTGATGAGCAGAGAGAGAGACAGCTTGAGTATCAGGCCTTGGATATGAAGAAGAAAGGGAGCAGTCTTGCTCTCTGCAATGATGAACTCAGTTCGTCGCCACTCCAGTCGGAATGGGTAAAGTGCCCCCGGACAGACCCCTGCCACAGGCCTGGCAGCCAGGACGTCACTTGCAAATGTTGGGAGGACCAGGCCTCTGCCACAGGCCTAGTACTTAAGTGAGCGTGAAATTGAAATGAGTGAGTCCTCCCAATAAATTTGGTTAGAGTCACTGGATCCCCGATGGTTCATTCAAGCCCTATTGGATCACCTGCCTCCGGGTTCTCCTCAAGCCGATTCCCCATTGTATAGCTCCCAGCCTGGGATCCTTTCAGAAAAGGTTTGGGACCCAGCAGCTACTGGGATCCCTCTCTATGTCAGAGTAGAGCTCTGCATGGTGCGCAACTTCGGCCAGGTAGGCCACGGCTGCGGGGTCCATGGATGCGCGCACCCTGAAGGTGGGTGCCGAACCTGGAACTCGGACCCCGCAGAAAGCAAAAACGGCCCTCAGGCCAAGGCGGCTGCCCCAGATATAGCCTCCCTCAGCATGCCTTAGCGAGGGAACTAACCCCTCTGATTGGCTTCTGAGGAAAACGAGTCCGCCAGAGCCCCTCTAGCGCCAGCTTCCGCCCAGCGGTGGAAACACACCCCTGGAACGCAGACCGACCCACAGGACAGTTCTGGGAATGACAGCAGCCCAAATTTGACAAATCATGAATGGGAGCCACGTAACTCTCCCATTCCCCACTAACTTTAGCGGAACGCCCCTACAGAAAGTAAGGGGGAGCTACAGTTCCTAAATCTATTCCATAGTTTGTAGACGCCATCGGTTTTGAGCAAACCAATCAATATACGTCTATTGCGATTTTACCACAAATATGTAGAAGAATATATATCAGCCTAAAACTGATAAATACATTTGCTTTTTTATAATTTTTTGGGGATATATACTATAGCGTCTCTGTGCATGTCATGTTGTTTATAGCGCAAAAAATAAAAACCACAGAGGTGATCGAATGCCATCAAAAGAGAGCTCTGGGGGATACATCAGGGTTTACTTCCTCTTTAAAGTGGAGGTTCAGCTTTTTTTTTTTTTTTAAAGCCAGCAGCTCCAAATACTGCAGCTGCTGACTTTAAAAAAATGGACACTTACCTGTCCAGGTCACCCGCACCGACAGCAGCCGAAGCCGAGCTACTGCGGTGAAGGAAATAAGGAAGTGAAGCGATGCGATTCCCTACTGCGCATGCGCGAGTCTCGCTGTGACGTCCTCACTGGTCCCTGCTGTGTTCTGCGAGCCGTGTGTTTCTCAGAGCACAATGGGGGGGGATGGGTGATGCGAAAGGGCGGGACTCCCGCGGGAGTCTATACCCGGAAGTGGTGCAAATACCTGTATTATACAGGTATCTGCACCCCCTGCCCCTGAAAGGTGTCAAATCTGACACCGAAGGGGGGAGGGTTCCGAAAAGCGGAGGTTCACTTTTGGGTGAACCTCCGCTTTCAAGTGGTTAAGAATTGGTCTCCTCCCTCTAGTGCTTTCTATTTACTAAAACAACATCTAAATGCTGCTGCATATACACAAAAATGCTGGAAAAAAAAAAAAGCCTGAAAATCTCTTGTCTCAATTAAAATAGGTCAATTTTGCAGCCACTGAGATCCATAGCTCCTAAATGTCCCTGATTTCGAGGGACTGTCCTTGTTTTGGAGTAATGTCTCTCATTTTGGCCTGATCAATATAGATGTGTATAAAATGCACTTTTTATCAAAAAAGTGTTTTCCAGTGCTAAACCTTCCATCGGATTTCTAAATTGCTGCATTTTTAAATTCCATAAGGCAATGGAAAGAAATAGTAGTTGTACAAAAAAAAAAAAGTACATGTTTTTTTTGTACAATTCTCCTTTAAGGGGGCGCCTATGCCTGCATACTTTTGCTGATAGACTCCCTCATTCCCATCTCAAAAATTTGGGGGTATTGAGATCCCTATTAGTATTACAAAAATGTTCTAAAATGACAGCTATACCGGACCGAGCTACCACAGTGACACTTCACATCTCTAGTCGTAGGTAATGAGGCACAGATAAATAGCTTTCCAAGCCGGGCCGCAGTCAGCCCGTTATCTATGCTCACCGGGACAAAGCGAAACCAACAATCCACTTCCGTATACTGCCTGCAAGGCCAAACTAATCAACTTCCGCAGCCCATTCACACGTCCTGTGCCTGTCTCCTGCCGACCCTCGGTGTGGGAGTTCTGTGAACGGTTCGACTGCACATTGCTGGTACACGGGCTGCTGGCCAGGATGCTGCTGCTATAATATTACTAAAAAACACAAGTCCGTAGCCTGAAAATGACCGAAAAAGCTATATCGCTCCGGCTCAGTGATCGGCTCTCGGCTGCTCTAGCCTGGTCTTCCTAAGCGCCAGTTCAAATCTTGGTAGAAGGATGAAAGTCGGAGGAGTCGGTGTGTGGAGTGCAGTGTGCAGCATTGCCTATACTCTGCTCCTGGGCGGGGTACAGGGCCACACAGGTATAGTACACACATAAATCCATGGCATTCACTTCACTTAGGCACTCAACCAAAAACTCTTGTCATATTATTAAATGAAATGCTTGTTTCTATCCCGCTGATCTCCTGCAGCCGAACTTGTCTCCGTGCATGTTATCATGTCTCTGTGCATGTCATGTTATCGTGTCTCTGTGCATGTCATGTTATCGTGTCTCTGTGCATGTCATGTTATCGTGTCTCTGTGCATGTCATGTTATCATGTCTCTGTGCATGTCATGTTATCGTGTCTCCGTGCATGTCATGTTATCGTGTCTCCGTGCATGTCATGTTATCATGTCTCCGTGCATGTCATGTTATCATGTCTCCGTGCATGTCATGTTATCATGTCTCCGTGCATGTCATGTTATCATGTCTCCGTGCATGTCATGTTATCATGTCTCCGTGCATGTCATGTTATCATGTCTCCGTGCATGTCATGTTATCATGTCTCCGTGCATGTCATGTTATCATGTCTCCGTGCATGTCATGTTATCATGTCTCTGTGCATGTCATGTTATCATGTCTCTGTGCATGTCATGTTATCATGTCTCTGTGCATGTCATGTTATCATGTCTCCGTGCATGTCATGTTATCATGTCTCCGTGCATGTCATGTTATCATGTCTCCGTGCATGTCATGTTATCATGTCTCCGTGCATGTCATGTTATCATGTCTCTGTGCATGTCATGTTATCATGTCTGTCATGTCTCCGTGCATGTCATGATGTATGTCATGTTGTCATGTCTCTGTGCATGTCATGTCTCTGTGCATGTCATGTCTCCATTAAGGATGAGCTCTGGCGTGTTCCCACAGTACCGCAGAGCCCGCCAGGAAGTCTGCACGGCGCTGCGCTAATCACAGACAGGGAGACATTTCCCGATCTCTGCAGCCGAGCATCGGGACAATGTCTACCTGCCTGTGATTAATGTTATCCTATGTATAATTGGGTAAGAAAGAGGATTGGCGCTGCTGAAGGCAATTGGGTTATATGTCACAAGTTAGAACCTATCACAGAGTCTAAACCGTGTGTCTCTGTGGAGGATGTAATGTGCACCAATGGTATCCGTGTTGGGTGTCCGTGTGGGGTAGAGCCCAATATAAGTGGACTTCCCCTGCACCTTTATTGAAAAGATATGGGTGCAGTATGGAGACGCTGTTTGATGGGAGGGTAGTGACCCTAATGCCCCGTACACACGATCATTATTTGTGATGAAAAAAAAAAAAGTTTTCTGTGAAGTAAAAAACGACATTTTCGAAACGTCACTTTTCAAAGACGATGTTGCATACACACCATCGTTTTTTTACAAAAAGCGAGGTTACGTTCACCACTCTTTTCCATTGAGGCTCGCTTCATAACTAGCTTCTGGGCATGCGCGGGTTGAAAAACGTCGTTTTAAACGACGTTTTTGCTACACACGGTGACTTTTTGAAAAACGTCACAAAAAATTCAAGCATGTTGGAATTTTTTTTTGGTCGTTTTTTTTTAAGACAAAAAATTACGTTTTGCCCACACACGATCAATTTAAATGACGTTTTAAAAAACGTCATTTTTTTAATCGCAAAAAATGACCGTGTGTACGCGGCATAAGAGCCTAGAGGATATGCGATAGTGCTGGACATTCAGCATCTCCTGGAGTCCAGAAAAGCCGTTGCTGAACAGTAAATAGAGAAGCAAGCAATGGTATAAATATGTGGTATCTCTGTGGGTCAGGATACTGTGCAGGACAGGATAGCCCTAAGATACACAAATTGGCAGTCACAGATGCCAAAAGACCTATGCTGTCCTGGTATAAGTGTGAAATAAACTAAATGTAGCAGATACTAATGGAATTAGTTAACCTGTTAGGTGTGTGCTACAATAATTAAATACAAATAAAGTCCGAAAAGAACCACCAGAAAAAAGTCTTAGCAATGCGGTGCTCTGTTGTTCCTAGTTTATGGCCCAAACTAGGCTAAAATCCACCCTTAGGTTTTCGAGACCCAGAAATCTTGAAAAACTCAGTTCCCAACTTGCAGCTTAACCACTTACCCCCCAGGACCATATTGCTGCCCAATGACCAGAGCACTTTTTGCGATTCGGCACTGCGTCGCTTTAACTGACAATTGCGCGGTCGTGCGACGTGGCTCCCAAACAAAATTGGCGTCCTTTTTTTCCCCACAAATAGAGCTTTCTTTTGGTGGTATTTGATCATCTCTGCGGTTTTTATTTTTTGCGCTATAAACAAAAATAGAGCATAAATTTTGAAAAAAATGCAATATTTTTTACTTTTTGCTATAATATCCCCCAAAAATATATAAAAAAAAAAAGTTTTTTTTTCCTCAGTTTAGGCCGATACGTATTCTTCTACATATATTTAGTAAAAAAAAAATCATAATAAGCGTTTATTGATTGGTTTGCGCAAAAGTTAAAGCGTTTACAAAATAGGGGGTCGTTTTATGGCATTTTTATTAATATTTTTTTTTACTAGTAATGGTGGCGATCAGCGTTTTTTTTCAGTACTGCGACATAATGGCGGGCACTTCGGACACTTTTGACACATTTTTGGGACCATTTTTTTAGCGATCAATGCTATAAAAATGCATTGGATTACTATAAAAATGCCATTGGCAGTGAAGAGGTTAACACTAGGGGTTAACACTAGGGGGCAGGGAAGGGGTTAAGTGTGTTCCTGGGTGTGTTCTAACTGTATGGGGGGTGGACTCACTAGGGGAAATCACTGATCTTCTGTTCATACATTTGTATGAACAGAAGACTGGCGTTTCCCCCGCTGACAGGATCTGGAGCTGTGTGTGTTTACACACATAGCTCCCGGTCCTTGCTCTGTAACGAGTGATCGCGCATGCCCGGCGGCCATCGTGCCCGCTGGACTCGGGGGCGAGCGGGGGGCGTGTGCCGGCGGCATGCACGCGCCCCCTAGTGGCCCCTTTAAAGCAGACGTATAGCTACGGGCTCTTGCCCAGGAGAGCCGACCTGCCGCAGTAAAATGACGGCGGCAGGTCGGCAAGCAGTTAAATGGTGACTTGGTGCTGATCGTGATGATCCAATATTAGGGTGACTTTGGTGGTCCCCACTTACCAGAAGTAGACACCCCAGCCGGGGTAACAGGCGAATGGTAGTGGTACCTTGTGATCCTCCGTTGGACAGCAGCTGATGTTCTGGTCCTGTTTGTATTCTCGGGGGAAGGTCAAGCCTCCAAAGGTTGGTGTTTCTCGATCAAAAAGGAAAAAATCCACATAGTGCAGTAGTTATGGGTAAAAAGCCGGTATACCAGACTCTATTTATTGATAAAAACGCTGGTTACAAAAATGACAGCTGGTGGTCGTAAGCATAGGGTACCGCCAGTAAAAATAAAGAAATTATTAAAAACAATTTAGCAGCAAAAAAGAGAGAAAGTCCCTGCAGGTATGGCCAGTGATCCACAGTAAGCTGTTGGCGGGATAGCCGCGTGTGATTCCTCAGCGTCCAAGCCAGCGGAGAGACCTGACCGTGCAAGCAACAGCAAATGTGCGGGTCTACGGGCGTGCTGACGTGGTAGATCAGCTGACGCGTTTCGTCATTGGACGTTGTCAAAAGTGATCACTTTTGACAACGTCCAATGACGAAACGCTTTAGTGATCTACCACGTCGCAAAAAATAGGTTCAGACGCAAAAGTTTTCGCGTTTTAGATGCAAAACGCCGATAAACGCGGCAAAAATGCGGTACCAGCATTTTGCTGCGATTTTGTTTATAGGCGTTTTTCTGCTCTATCAGCTGCTACTCACTCTGGTCTCACAAAATGGCTGAAATGGTTAAATAATACTGTTTTTTTGAGCTTAGGGAGGGTCTTCAGATGTTTCTTAACTAAACGCAAACGCAGCGAAATTCGCGGCAAAACGGGCGTTTCTAAACACCTGTTTTTGCCTTTAAAAACGTGTGTTCGGTTGAGTTTGCACCTGGCGTCCTGTGTGCATGGGGCCTAAATATATCTCCCCTAATAACTTGTCTATGTATATTCTGATGGCTGTTCACTGGAGCATTTCATCATGACATTGATCTCTGGCTGATCTCATGTTTTAAAAACATTTAATCAAAACACAGGACAAGCAGACAAATCTAGGATAACTGGAAGGGAGAGGAGAGGTGAGGGGGTGTAATTTGTGCACTGTTCATGATTGCAGGCTAGTGCATGAGATATGTAAATAACCTGTCACTCAAAGGGTGGAACGGACTTTGGTTTTTATAGGGAAGTCCGTTTTATTACACTGAATAAAAAGAGGATTGCTCAGCGCTGGATTAACTCTGTGTGGCAAGACTGGGCACAGATGATAGGAAATCTTATTCTCTACATTGTGATATCAAAAAAAATGTTGGGTTTGCATCCACTTTAAGGTGAAAAAATACGAGGGTTTACAACCCCTTTAATGGGATCATACCCCATTGCATGCAATACCATGCTTTGCAGTAAAGCTCAGTAAAACTGAGATTTTAGTGGGTGTTAATGTAACACCCCAGTGTAAAAAACAAGTCCTTAAGTCAGGGGTGCCCAACCTTTTGAAGCGTGAGGGCCACTTAAGCGACTTGGTAACCGATCGCGGGCCACAATAAACGGAGCAGGCAGATGTCAGGTCCATGTCTGCTCTGCGTATGCAGAGCGGACACAGCCCACTATACTTTTTTTTTTTTTTTGCGGATCGGATTGGAGGTAGGACACAAGTCGGTTTACAGCTGCCACTCCTAATGCTCTGTACACACGATTGGAGTTCCGTCAGAATAAACTCCGACTGTTTTTTTTCAACGGAATTCCGTTCAAGCTGTCTTGCATACACACGGACACACCAAATTCCGACGATCAAAAATATGGTGACATACAACACTACGAGGAGCCTAGAAAAATAAAAGTGTATCTGAGCATCCATGTTTCTTTCTCCGTCGGGAGTTCCATATAGACAAACTGTCTAACTCCGGGAAAAAGGCCAATGGGGCATACACACAGTCAGAATGTCTGATGAAAAAATTCCGTCTGACTTTTTCCATCGGAAATTCCGATCATGTGTACGAGGCATTAGAGGTGAATGGAGGGTCTAATTGGGTAGGACTGACCGTGTGAAAGGGGCCCAAGGCTGCTTTCACACTGATGCGCTGCGGTTTACCAACGCAGTGTACCTATGGTTTTCCTGCACTTTGCAATAGACTTCTATTATATTCTGCAGGTTTGGTGCATTTTCAGAGAACTCGCCAAACTCTCAGGTAATAACAGAAGTCTATGGCTCACAGTATTCTATTCTCAACTATCCCAGAGAAGAAGGTCGCGGGCCACATCAGAGGTGGTTGGGCACCCATGCCTTAAGTGGACTTAAACTCTAAGGCCCCATGTACACGGAACGATGTTAAACGCGCGTTTAGAGGCAGTTGGACACTTTTTTTTTTTCAACTGCCCCTAAACACATTTAATGTTATCCTATGTGACCATGTACACAGTCTCGTTTTTAGGCAGTTGCGTTTAACAGCGTTTAATTGAAAGCAAAAAAATGAGTTCAGACGCAAACGATTTCCACGTTTCAGACGCTAAACGCGGTACCGACGTTATGCAACGTTTTCATTTATAAGCATTTTTAAAGGTGCCCTATTTTATTTTTATTTTTTTGGTTTACATTAAAAATCTCAAACATGATGGCAAAGTATGAAAATCCATTAAAAAAATATTAAAAAAATTGTAATTGCTTGCAATGATTCATAGACCATTTATATACCCTATTGAGCCCTTGATCCAATCCAATACACCACTAGAATTTCTGTTATTGGAATTTGACCCATATGTTGTTAGATTTGAACAAGCAACTTGTGTCAAATGACAATCTACAACGTGTGGCAAATGACAATCCACAACTTGTGGCAGGTGATGTGGCAAGTGGACAATCCACAACTTGTGGCAAATGACAATCCATAACTTGTGGCAGGTGACGTGACAAACGACAATCCACAACTTGTGGCAAATGACAATCCACAACTTGTGGGAGGTGACGTGGCAAATGACAACCCACAACTTGTGGCAAATGACAATCCACAACTTGTGGCAGGTGACGTGGCAAATGACAATCCACAACTTGTGGCAAAATGACAATCCACAACTTGTGGCAGGTGACGTGGCAAGTGAACAATCCGCAACGTGTGACAAGTGACAATCCATAGCTTGTGGCAAGGGACACGATAAATACAAGTACACTGCAACTCTCTCTACTGCTGCTGCTACTCACTTTGGTCTCACAAAATGGCTGAAATAGTTAAATAATACTGTTTTTTGAGGGAGGGTCTTATGATGTCATCTTAACTAAATGCTTCTAGATGCAAACGCTGTAAAGCGCGGCTAAACAGGCGTTTTTAAACGGTGGTTTTTAAGGTGTTGAAAAAATTTGTTCAGAGGACTTTGCCTCAGCGTCCTGTGTGCATGGGGCCTAAAAGTGAAGATTTGCTTGGTTACAGGGAATATCTTAATATAAAAACTGTTGCCACAGTTACCCTTAGAAATTAACTTTTTTGTCTGAAATTTCTTCTGAAAAATATCAGTGCACTCTTGTGCCTGCAGTCCAATAGCTGTGAAGTGTGAAATCCAAGTCACTGCTGGCTCTGATGATCAATCTAAGGACAGTGCCGAAACAAGACAATGGTAACAGTGGTGGCCCGCCCATATGGGCGCACGGGCGCCGCCCCCGCCCTCCCGCAGTCACAAAAAAAAAACGGGCCCTTTAAGAACTTTTATTCGGCTAAAATGTCATTTTGACATTTTAGCCGAAGTTCTGGCGGCCGTCTATAGAGGGCGCTGCAGCGCCACTCCCTCTCGCAAATAACACACTTCAATGCATTGAACGTGTGTTGTTGCCAGCTGCCTGGTCTATTCCTATAACCGGACATAGGGCGCCGGTTACCTGAATAGCGGCAGCTGGTTGGCTGAGGGGAACTGCCTATCAAAGCCAGTGGCTCTGATACGCTTTTCCCGTACCGCCCTCCGGCTCCCGGAAGTCTATGCTCGGAGAGCAGGCAATCTGCGGTCCTTGCATTAGACTGACAGCCGTTTCAGCCAATCAGGTTCCCGGATTCTGGTTATCAGGAACCTGATTGGCTGAAGCTTCTCCACGGCAGCAGAAGACATCGAGGGAGGACATGGAAGCGTCAGGTAAGTATTTTTTTTTTTAACAGGGAAAGGGGCATCATGGGGCACAGTGGCAGCATGGGGCACAGTAACAAAGGGCACAGAGGCGACAATGAGCACAGTGGCATGGGGCACAGTGGTGACAATTAAAGGGCACAGTGGTGACACTTGATGACACAGTGACTCCATATTGATGGCATGGCACAGTGGTGACAATTGATGGCACAGTGACTGCCATTTGATGGCATGGCACAGTGGTGACAACTGATGGCACAGTGACTCCATATGATGGCATGGCACAGTGACTGTTTGACAACTGGCATGACAATCCAGCACAATGTGACATATATGATGGCAATGGCACAGTGACTGCATATTGATGGCAATGGCACAATTGGTGACAATTGATGGCACAGTGACTGCATTTGATGGCATGGCACAGTGGGTGACAATTGATGGCACAGTGGTGGCGTTGGCATGGCACAGTGGTGACGATGGCACAGTGGTGGCGTTTGATGGCACAGTGGCTGCATTTGGTGGCATGGCACAGTGGTGACAATTGATGGCACAGTTGCTGTTGCATGGCACAGTGGTGACAATTGATGGCACAGTGGTGACAAATGATGGCACAGTGGCTGCATTTGGTGGCATGGCACAGTGGTGGCGTTTGATGGCATGGCACAGTGGTGACAATTGATGGCACAGTGGTGGCGTTTGGCATGGCACAGTGGTGACAATTGATGGCACAGTGGTGGCGTTTGATGGCACAGTGGCTGCTTTTGGTGGCATGGCACAGTGGTGACAATTGATGGCACAGTTGCTGTGTTTGATGGCATGGCACAGTGGTGACAATTGATGGCACAGTTGCTGTGTTGCATGGCACAGTGGTGACAATTGATGGCACAGTGGTGGCGTTTGATGGCATGGCACAGTGTTGGCGTTTGATGGCATGGCACAGTGGTGACAATTGATGGCACAGTGGTGGCGTTTGATTGCATGGCACAGTGGTGACAATTGATGGCACAGTTGGTGGGTTTGATGGCATGGCACAGTGGTGACAATTGATGACACAGTGGCTGTGTTGCATGGCACAGTGGTGACAATTGATGGCACAGTGGCTGCATTTGGTGGCATGGCACAGTGGTGACAATTGATGGCACAGTTGCTGTGTTTGATGGCATGGCACAGTGGTGACAATTGATGGCACGGTGGCTGCATTTGGTGGCATGACACAGTGGTGACAATTGATGGCACAGTGGCTGTGTTTGATGGCATGGCACAGTGGTGACAATTGATGGCACAATGGCTGTGTTTGATGGCATGGCACAGTGGTGACAATTGATGGCACAGTGGTGGCGTTTGATGGCATGGCACAGTGGTGACAATTGATGGCACAGTGGCTGCATGGTTGGTGGCATTGGTGGCACAGCATGGGCAGTGGTGACAATTGATGGCACAGTTGCTGTGTTTGATGGCATGGCACAGTGGTGATAATTGATGGCACGGTGGCTGCATTTGGTGGCATGGCACAGTGGCTGTGTTTGATGGCACAGTGGTGACAATTGATGGCACAATGGCTGTGTTTGATGGCATGGCACAGTGGTGACAATTGATGGCACAGTGGTGGCGTTTGATGGCATGGCACAGTGGTGACAATTGATGGCACAGTGGCTGCATTTGGTGGCATGGCACAGTGGTGACAATTGATGGCACAGTTGGCTGTGTTGATGGCATGGCACAGTGGTGTACAATTGATGGCACAGGCTGTGTGTGCATGTGGTTTGATGGCACAGATGGCACAGTGGTGATGGCATGGCATGGTGATTGGGCACAGTGGCTGCATTTGGTGGCATGGCACAGTGGTGACAATTGATGGCACAGTTGCTGTGTTGCATGGCACAGTGGTGACAATTGATGGCACAGTGGTGGCGTTTGATGGCATGGCACAGTGGTGACAATTGATGGCACAGTGGCTGCATGTGATGGGCACAGTGAGGCTGCAATGTTTTTTTTTTCGTTTGCGCCCCCCCAAAAATTTTGAGCACCAGCCGCCACCTGCATGGTAAGTCAGTATTGGGGAAAGATCAACAGCAGAGAGACTGTAGGCAATACTGGAGCCTTTTTGACATGTCTGAAAGCAGTTTTGTGTTAACCAAAAAGTGAGGGTGAGGTTTAAAAAGCGCACTTGGGAGTTAAAATGAAAACAAGGCCTTAATATGTGCACTTGGAAGGTGTATGTGAAACTTTTCTAAGTTTTTATATGTCTATATAGTGTATTGTAATAAAAGATTCATAGGTTTTGTTTTGTTTTTTTAGATAAGAATTGTACATATCTAAGCCAAGGATTTACCACTGCTGAAACAAAAGACCATTGCTTCTGTCATAAGGCAGAATGGAATTTCAAGCAGGCATGGTCAACTATCCAGGTAAAGTTTATTTTATTCAGTTATTTAGCACATGGGCCAGATTGCCAGGAAGTCAATTAAGCTATCAATATGTCTTTGGACTGTGAGAGAAAAGCAGGGTGTTATAGTAAGATGACCAGATTTTTTAAATATAATCCAGGGGACCATGCAGCAGCTCAATCCAATCGTGATGACGTCACAGGGGTTATATCCCAGAGATCAGACTTTATCAAGGGAACGTAGAGCCTCTGGTATGTAATCCCTAAGGGCAGAGGATTTGTCTGAATTCACTTAGATCAGGGGTCTCAAACTCCCGGCCCGCGAGCCAGTTGCGGCCCGCAGACCGAGATTTTGCGGCCCACTGACAAGCCCTTCCCCCGGACAGTGTCATACTTTGCAGCGCAGCGCGGTACCCTTTCCCTGCAGCCCCCCCCCCCCGTACTCTCATTAACTTTGTGTCCGGCAAAGCAGGGGTGTGCGTCATGTGACGTCAGCAGCTGTAGGGCGGCGCTGCCGTCACGCGCACGTTCGCACATGTAATTGTGATAGTTGAAGCTTAACACTTTACGAAGAGCTGAGCGCCCTCGCCCTCTTTGTCCAGCAGCGTCCTTCAAGGTAAGCTGCTGCTACTGTAATGCCAGTTAGCAGATTGCTATCACCAGGGTCTTGGTAGGGGGAGCTACTGCTGGGGGGGGGCGGTTGTTGTTGGGATGATTGGGAGGCTAGCACCCTAATGTTATTACCACAGGGGGGGGTGTAGACTGGGTGGTCCTCAATGATTAGGGTGCTACTGTTCATCAACACCCCCCCAACCCCCCAGCAGTAGTGGGACCCATAATCTTTCAGCTGATGCTATTAATCACAGGGTGGTAGGGGGAATGGGGGGTGTTGCTTGTGGATGATGGGGGTGCTACTGCTGGGGGGTTGGGGGGTGTTGATGAACAGTAGCACCCTAATCATTCACCAGACAACAGCCCCCCCCCCTGTGTTAATAACATGAGGGTGCTACTGCCCCCAGCAGTAGCACCCCCGGATCCTCCATTAGCTCATGCTATTACCACAGGGGGGTAGGGCGATTGGGGGGTGTTTCTGGTGGATGGTGGTGGTGCTACTGCCCTGGCAATAGCATCCCAATCATCCAACAACACCCCCCCCTACCCCAGCAGTAGTAAAACCCCCATCATCCGTCAGCTAACATTCTTATGTACCACAGGGGGGTAAGGTGGATGGGGGGGTGTTGCTGGTGGATCTCAATCATCCAAACCTTTTTCCCCTTCAGCAGTAGCACCCCCCCAACATCTGTCAGCTAATGCTATTACCACAGGGGGGTAGGGGGAATGGGAGTGTTGCTGGTGGATGATGGTGGTGCTACTTCTGGTGGGGGGAAAAATGTTATTGGTGGATGGTGAGACAGGGCGCATGATGAGGTGCATTATATGTGAGGGGCACATGATGGGGGCATTATAAAGGTGTATGTGAAACCATATTCGCTCAGCCCTGATAGGAAATTTCTGTGGGTGGAACAAGAGCTCAGCCTATCAGGGCTGAGCGAATATTGGCTCACTGCCCTAATAGACTAAGCGCTAATCTATGTGATTGGCTGGCAGTGCCGAAAGAAGATATGGAGAAGAGTGAGTGTGTGTATGTGACTGCAGCCAGGGTCAAAGGGACAGTCCTGGAGAGTGAACATTAGGGGCGGCAGGGGCGCAATCTGTGACATTTTGGTCCAATACTTGATGCGGCCCAGCCTCACCCAGCTTATACCTCCAGTGGCCCCCAGATAATTTGAGTTTGAGACCCCTGACTTAGATGGTAAAGGGAGAAAGCGTTTCATCCCTGTGCGTCTCTCCCTTTATATGGTTTTACTGCAAATTTTTGCATTAACTTTTGTGGAAGCAATGTTACCAGAAACTGTGATGCTTTTGTAGCACACATATGAAATTGTGCGTATATTTGAAGCTTACACTTTACGATAATATGATCATCTTTGTCCAGCAGATTTTAGGAGTCCAGAAGCCTGGTGCCCAGCTTGTATACCAGGGCCTCTTGGCACTTTTTGTGCAGCCCTTAGGTCCCTGTAGACTAGTGGTCCTCAACCTTTTAGTGCTGTGATAAAATTTCCCAAGTTGTGGGACCCTTAACAGTAAAATTATTTTGCTAGTGTGGGTTGTCAGCACCCAAGGCAAGACAAGTAATTTGCGCCCCTAACCCACGGAAATTTAGCGCTTCCTGAGTCCCCTCCACTCATACAGTATTAAAACCTCATATGGTACATTTTAGGATGTACCACTCTTTTTCTTTGTTCTCCTCTTTTTCCCCTTTATCTCTCGCTATCCTAATTTATTGTCCCCCATACCTCTCTCTAGCCACCTTTCTTGTTTTTTCTCTTATTCTTTCTCTCCCTTTTTCTTACTTCCTCCCCCTCTTTTCCTCTCCCTTCCATGTATTCTCTATTTTAATTCCTTCTTGCTCCTTTGTGGAGGGGGAATGGGGTGAGTGGCCAACTTAGGTGCTCTTGATCAAAGCCATCCGCTGATCTGAGAACTGTAGTGGGGACTTTTAATGGCAACTATAATCACAGGTAGTGTTACCCAGTGTGTCTCCGACTTTGTGGTGTCTTGTAGCAGTGACACCTATGCTGAAATCAGGAGATAGGGTCTCCTCCAGCCCCTCACAATCCTCACCAGTCACCGGACCTCTAGTCTCTGCCCCCAAACCCATGCCGTGAACTGAATGGGCGGCTGCGAGGAGGCTGAGTGGGCGGCCTTGTGCTCCAGGAACAGCCCAGCTGGGTGGCCACCGGCACCACAGACAGCCCTGCTGAGCAGTCGCAAGAAGGCTGAGAGAGTGGTGCAGTCTTCAGGAACAGCCCAGGATTTGGTGACCTCTGGCAAATCATCATTTGACCCCTGAGGGGGTCCCGACCCCCAGGTTGAGAACCACTGCTGTAGACAATGGAGTGTTTTTGATGCCCATGTGCTTACTCCAGTGAAGTAAATCTTCAGATTTCCCCCCTCACCTTCCAGGACTGCTACTTGAGAGATGATTGGCCCCCCACCCTCTACAGGAAACACAAATCAGATACAATTTAAAAGGCCCCTCCCTTTCCTCTGACCCTCCAGTTTTTGTATTTCCAGACCCCCCAGGAGCAACGACACGATTTTGGTTTTTCCTAAGTCTGCTAACTGTGGTTGGCGAACCCCCCCTCCCCCTTCTCTGGCATCATCCAGTACTGGTTGTGGCCAAGTCCTGGGTGTATTAGTCCCTGTACTTTGTGCCAGAAGGGTTTCCTATTTTGGAGGTACTTGCTTACCTGGTGAAAGTAGTGGCAACTTCCTTCAGGTTTTTCCCCAGCTCTGCCTGTGTGGAAACTTGGTCCACCTCGTGCTTCACCGAGGTGTACCAAGATGGCGTCGTAGGACTTCCGGTGACAAGGCAAGATACCGTCGGAAGGAGAGATGATTTTCTCTTCCTGGTTAACACAGAGTGTGATGTCTGGGCATACAGCCAAGATAGCTAACATTACTGATTGGAGGAAAGGCACACAACCCCTCTCCTCATAGGCAGAGACTCTCAGAGCTGTTTTGTAATAGGAGCTGCTCTCTGCTAATCTATTTTAGCAACCTCTTTTGACAAAAGATTCAGGCTGCTTTTGTCTAAAAAGTAAAAAAATATGTCAGAAGTTCACAGGCTGATAACAGAGGAAACCGTTCAGAAGAGAGCTATAAGACTTGGCTCATTGAAAAGAAATAACAAAATACTGCAGATAGATGTGCCCAGCTCAAATTTCATGAATCGGATTTGCATCCACTTTGAGGAACACTGGCGTGTTACACTGAGGACATGCTGCCTGGGGAACAGTCTGCTGAAACGCCGGACAGGCGCATTTTAGCAGGACGACAGCAGCCTATCTCTCCGGCCGATCTCCACTCGCCTTATGGAGCTTGAGGCCAGGTCTGAGGATGGAGCACCCGCTCGGATTGTACCAGCGGAAACCTCCGGGTCCCATACTGCCTCCAAGGTAAGCCCTTGTATTCCATCTGGGGCTAGGTCAGAGACTGCCACTTTGAAAGAGTTAATGTCTTCTGTGAAGGAGGTTGTAGTCTCCTTCCGGTCTTTTAATGACAGACTAGCAGGGCTGGGACCTTCCTCATCTAGTTCCATAGCTCAAGAGCCTTCAGCCTCCGCTAGACCCCTTCCTCTGTTAATGTCCGAGTGTCAGGAACCATGAATCAGACCGAGACAGAGGTACAGTTAAATCGCACTTGTTTAATAATAAAAGGTAAGCATAGTTAAAAACATGCCAGAGTTCAGTAACTTGATCAGGTAGTCGGCCAAGCCATGTTCAAGAGCCGGGGGATAAAGGTAGTAGTTCAGCAAGCAGGATCTGTAGCCAGAGGGAACGTAGTCAAGCAGGTCTTCAACAGGCAACAGAAGAGAGATGGAGACGTAAAGGAAAAGGTAAGGGCCCTTTCACACGGGCGGACAAACGGTCCATTGTTTTACAAGTCCATTTACGGACTTGTAATGCATCCCTATGGGATCGCGTACGTTAGCGGATGATGCATCCGCTAACGTCCGCAAAGATCCGCGTCCGCAATGATCTGATTTTTCGGACGGAAGAAAATCCTATTTTTCTTCCGTCTGGCGGATCGGATGAATACGGACACACGGTCCGTATTCATCCGATTCCCCATAGGGGAGAGCGGAGGAAAGACAGGGCGGTCTCTGCACAGTGTGCGGGGACCGCTCTGTACGCCGACAGCTCAGCGGGGATTTTACGGATGATCCCCGCTGAGCCGACGGACACACACGAGCGGATCAAGAATGGTCCGCTCCGTGTGAAAGGACCCTAAGGGAGAAAATGCCTAACTGCTCGCCAGGAGAAGAAAAAGAGTAAGAAGAACAACAGCAAAGAGGGCTTAGATGACAAGGTGGGAGAGAGGGAGGCCATCTGCTCTGCATCAGGGCAGAGGAATAACCGGGGTAGGGGATTGGTTTCACAACCTTAAAGTGTATGTAAACCCGAATTATTATTATTATTTATTATTATATATATATTATTTTTTTTCACAATGTACAGTATAAGATTTCCTATCATCTGTGTCCAGTCTTGCCACACAGTTAATCCAGCTCTAAGCAATCCTCTTTTATTGTTCAGTGAAATAAAACAGACTTGCAGAGAAAAACCTTAGTCCGTTCCATCCCCTTGCTGTGAGTGACAGGTTATTTACATATCTCATGCACTAGCCTGGAGACAGGCATTATTTTTTAATCCCCCTCCCCCAGTCCTTTTCTGAAGTCATGTGGTTACTTTTCTGGATTTTGACTGGATGTTAGTGATCATAGCAGAATTTAGTGTAAGGAATACACAGGAAAAATTGCATGTTGACCAGGGGAGTGTAGAGGAGGGCGGGGAGTCTGACATCACGACTCCACCCACAGAGCTCCAGACAACAGACCCATCCACTGAATCTGCAGTTTTTCAGTTCTTATAACAGACAGGGGAGACATTTGACAGATAAGGATACATGCAGGAGGAATCTATATCCTTATAGATCAGCACTATGGCAGTAGTTTTAGAAAGGATGAGAGTGGGTTTACATCCACTTTAAGGTTCCAGGAGCCTGCGATCGAGGTGTGGAGGGAGAAAATGATCCATCCATCCATGGTTGCCAAATGCTTTAGATCAGGGGTCTCAAAGTACCGGCACGCGGGCCATTTACGGCCCGCGGACCGGTAATAAATGGCCCGCAGGCAGGGCGGGTGCCGCAGAAGTGTAGATCGAGGTGCATGAAGAGTAGCGCTGGAGCGTCTTGTCAGAGGTTCACTTCTCTCTCATGTCACGCTGCTACTCCCCGGCGGCCCTCCTCTCTTTTCTCGTCCATCCCCATTTGCTTGTGACATCTGGGATGGACGAGCGGAGAGGCCGCCGGGGAGTAGCAGCGTGACATGAGAGAGAAGTGAACCTCTGACAGACGCTTCCTGCACTGCTCTGCATCTGAAGAAAACAACAAGTAAATGCTGACCTTTGCTCTGATTTGCTCTCATGTGCCATGATGTGTTCTGATTGTGCCTCATGTACCCTGATGTGCCTCATGTACCCTGATGTGCCTCATGTACCCTGATGTGCCTCATGTACCCTGATGTGCCTCATGTACCCTGATGTGCCTCATGTACCCTGATGTGCCTCATGTACCCTGATGTGCCTCATGTACCCTGATGTGCCTCATGTACCCTGATGTGCCTCATGTACCCTGATGTGCCGGGCTCTGTACATCAGGGTACCCTGTGCCATGTGCCCTGGTGTGCTCTCATGTGCCCTGATACGCCCCATGTGCCCTGATTGCGCTCTGATTGTGGCCCATGTACCCTGATTTGCTGGGCTTTGTACCCTGATGTGCTGTTTCATGTGCCCTGTACCCTGATATGCCATGTGCCCTGTCCTGATGTGACATGTGCCTTGTCCTGATGTGTCCTGTCCTGATGTGCTGTGCCCTGTACCCTGATGTGGCCTGTTTTGCTGTACCCCTATGTGCTGTGCTCTAATGTACCCTGTTGTGCCCTGATGTGCGCTGTGCCCTGTACCCTGATGTGCGCTGTGCCCTGTACCCTGATGTGCGCTGTGCGCTGTACCCTGATGTGCGCTGTACCCTGATGTGCGCTGTGCCCTGTACCCTGATGTGCGCTGTACCCTGATGTGCGCTGTGCCCTGTACCCTGATGTGCGCTGTGCCCTGTACCCTGATGTGCGCTGTGCCCTGTACCCTGATGTGCGCTGTGCCCTGTACCCTGATGTGCGCTGTGCCCTGTACCCTGATGTGCGCTGTGCCCTGTACCCTGATGTGCGCTGTGCCCTGGTGTGCTGGGCTCTGTGCCCTGGTGTGCTGGGCTCTGTGCCCTGGTGTGGTCTGTCGGCAGTGCAGTGGTCTGTCGGCAGTGCAGTGGTCAGGGTTAATAATGCGTTTGCTGACACCAATACTAGGGGTTAATAATGCGTCCGCTGACACCAGTGCTGGGGGTTAATAATGCGTTCGCTGACACCAGTACTGTTTTTGAAGTTCGAAAGTTTGCATGTGGCCCCCCATGGTATATAAAAACTTGTTTTGCGGCCCTCAGGTAATTTGAGTTTGAGACCCCTGTTTTAGATGCTGTGGGACCTTATCCAAGATGGTCGCCTCAATCTTACTTATTGAATATTTTAATAGTGTTTCAAATAGTAATTTTTATAATTCTCTGTATTTTTAATGGTGTGCAGTAAAACATGCTTTATTCTACTTTTTTTTTTTTTTTTTCAGATTCAAGTAGAGAGCAAAGAAACCATTTCTATTTCACCCAGGCTAAACAAATTAAACTGTGTTTACCCCGATCATATTATGGTTTATTTGACATGCGTTCTACATTATCTATGGAAACCAGCAGATTCTAAGCATGTGAACTTTCATGTCCGCCATCTAGATCAAGACTTCTGCTTTGATGTAAAAATTGCTAATGTGACACAATACAGGGTGTCATTTACAAACATCTGTAAGTATTGCTGTTAATTCTTTAAAGGGTTTGTAAAGGAATTTTTTTATTTTTTTTTATCTTAAGAACTTCCTTTACCTTAATGCAGTAATGTTTTCATGTCCTCATTGTTCGTTTTTGCTCTCAAGTTGCTGTAATTCTTCTCTGATCTCCACACTTTCTGATTGTCTGTCTGTTTCCTGATAACCACAGTGCTGGGAGCTTTCTCTCTGTGGTCACTAACTTCAAGGAGGTGTGATTACTGTGTGTCTAAAACCCCACAGCACCTCCCCCCTTCGGATCAGTTTAGTTTTCCAAACCAACACTGCCCTGTGTGGCTCTGTATTCTCTGTACAGCAGAGAGGCAGGAAACGACATACAAAACTAGAAACTACAGGTACATTATATGATTGATTTAATTGTTTTTAAAAGGAATCGGTAACTATTATGTCTCTATACCCTGTAAACAGTAATTTCAGCATAAATGTTTTTTTTTTTTTATTTACAACTCCTTTAACCACTTGTTACCCATTTAACCACTTGTAACTCCATTGTCCTGACTGCACGTCATAGAAAGCTGCAACCGTCGCATCACTAAGAACCCCGTGCGAGTGCCCGGCGGCCGCGATGGCCGCCGGGCACCCGCGATGGCCGAGTAACTGGAGCGACGTGGGTGCCGACACAAGTCCTACGGGAGCTCTGTGGTGTAAACACAGAGCTCCACGTCCCTGTCGGGGAGAGAGGAGACCGATTGTGTCCCTTGTACATAGGGACACAATCGGACACAATCGGTCACCTCCCCCAGTTACCCCCCCTCCCCCCCACAGTTAGAACACACCTAGGATACACATTTAACCCCTTCCCCGCCCCCTAGTGGTTAACCCCTTCCCTGCCAGTCACATTTATACAGTTATCAATGCATATTTATAGCATTGTTCACTGTATAAATGTAAATGTTTCCCAAAAATGTGTCAAAAGTGTCCGATGTGTCCGCTATAATGTCCCAGTCCCGAAAAAAAATCGCAGATCGCCGCCATTTCTAGTAAAAATAAAAATTAAAAATCATTATGTCCCGTATTTTGTAGGCAATATAACTTTTGCGCAAACCAGTCACTATACGGTTATTGCGATTTTTATTTTTTACATTTTTTTACCAAAATAATGTAGAAGAATACGTATCGGCCTAAACTGAGATAACATTTTTTTTAAATGGGATATTTATTATAGCAAAAAGCAAAAAATATTGTGTATTTTTTCAAAATTGTCGCTCTTTTTTGTGTTTTATAGCGCAAAAAATAAAAAACCGCACTCGGGCAATCAAATACACACCAAAAGAAAGCTCTATTTGTGGGAAAAAAAAAGGACGTCAATTTTTGTTTGGGAGCCACGTCGCACGACCGCGCCAATTGTCAGTTAAAGCGACGCAGTGCCGGAAGCTAAAATTTTGTCTGGGCAGGAAGGGGGTGTAGGTGCCCAGTAGGCAAGTGGTTAACCACTTGCTTACTGTGGCACAGTATACCCCCTTCTACTGACCAGGTGAAATTTCAGCTTCCGGCACTGCGTCGCTTTTAACTGACAATGTGCACGGTCGTGCGACGTGGGCGTCCTTGGGTTTCTTTCTTTTTTCCACAAATAGAGCTTTCTTTTGGTGGAGGTATTTGATCACCTCTGCGTTTTTTTTTTTTTTTTTTTTTTTTTTTTTTGCGCGTATAAACAAAAAACAGAGCAACAATTTTGAAAAAAAAATCAATATTTTTTACTTGTTGCTATAATAAATAGCCCAGTTTTTTTTCCTCAGTTTAGGACGATACGTATTCTTCTACATATTTTTGGTTAAAAAAAAAAATGGCAATAAGCTACTGGTTTGCGCAAAAGTTATAGCGCTTGCAAAATAGGGGACAGAATTATTATTATTTTTTTACTAGTAATGGCGGTGATCTACGATTTTTTTTTAGAGAATTCGAGCCACTAGAACTATGAGGCCTCATGCACACTGGACGTTTTTACAGCCGCTATTTTTGGCAGTAGATGTTTTTTTCTACAGTCAATAAACTCTTCATGTTATCCTATGTGTCCATGCACACATTGTAGGCTGTTATCAGCAGTTTTGGGCAGTGGCGTTTTTGAGCAGTAAAAAAAACTAGTGGGTTCTGAGAGACTTTTTTTTTTTTAGCTGTAAAAATGCTCCAACGCTGATAAACGTTGAAAAACTTCACTCACCAGCATTTTTTTTTTTTTTACGTTTTTGATCCATTAATCCAATCTTTCTTCAACAAAAAATGTTGACAGGTATCCACTACGATCACCTTAGACAATCGGAAGTTCTCCTAGCCGAGGAGGCTGGTTTGGACAATGGAATCCTGCCAGTGATTGCAGGTCTATTTGTACAGCTGCTGGAGGAGTAATAACAGTACTGAGAAGTGGTGGGAAAGTGGGTGCAGAGGCAGATTTGCCAAGAACAATGGCATAATAGAGGGAACCTTCAATGGATTAACCCCTTCAGATCCCTGCTATAGCCGAATGACGGCTACAGCTCGGACCTACTTTGCAGGAAGGCCGTCAATAGATGTCCTCCCTTTTGCACACTCCCCACGCATTGTGATAACTGAGTCAATAAGATCTCAGGCCCTTACCACGTCATCAGCTGTCAGCCAATGACAGCTGATCATGTGATGTAAACAGAAGATCGGTAACCATTTTTTTTTTTTTTCTCACGCTGACAGTGTGAGGAGAAAAAAAAAGCAGGTCACCAGCTTCTGTGCAAGGGACATCGGTGCCAAAGAGGAAGGAACACAGCCACCTCATCTGTGCCAAACAGTGCCACTTGCTAGTGTCCACAAGTGCATAACAGTGCCAGCAATCAGTGCTACCTAATGATGCCCACCAATGGTGCCAATCTGTGTCACCTACCTGAGCCCCTTCTCATTCCAGCGATGTTCACGATCCCCCTCAGCCATCAAGCACACTCCTCCTAAATTGGCTGAGGCAGAGCAGCGGCGCCATTGGCCAATCACGGGAGAGAGGGGGTGGGGACAGGTCAGGGCTTCATGTCTGAATGGATAAATGGAGCTCTGATTCAGCTTGGGTGCCCGCTGTAACAAGCTGCTGGCTGAGGGGCAGGAGGGAGTGGCTAGAAGCAGCGAAGAGGGACGTGAGAAGGAGAGGTTCCGGGCTTCTCTGTGCAATACCAACTGCACAGAGGAGGTAAGTATAATATGTTTGTTATTAAAAAAAATAAAAATAAAAAAAGAGCCTTTACAATCACTTTTAATTTGAAATGATAGAAAATACTAAGAGCAGATAACTCCAGGTTACCAAGTGCAGCTGATATGATTGTTAGTGGGGGCTTTAGGGCCAAGTCACACTGACTTGTGCTAAAATACATGTACATTTCCATCCATTTAGTCGCGTTTTAATGCATGTTGACATACGTTTTAGTGCAACGTTATGGTATGAACCGCACACATTGAAAATTATTATTTTTCAGATGTTCTTCCATTTTGATATGCGTTTTACAGCTGCGCTAAAATACACTGGCGAATTGGCCCTCATAAAGCCTAATGCTGCGTACACACGACCGTTTTTCATGACGTGAAAAATGCAATTTTTTAAATTGGTCATTAACCACTTCGGGTCCGCGCTATTGACAGAATACTTGAGGCTCCGGGGTCACGTCTTTGGACGTAATTTACTTGTAATTCCCCGGGGAAAAACAGTCCCGACGCATCACCGAAGATTCGATGCGTGTACCCGGCGGCCGCGATGTCCGTCAGGTACACGCGATCATCGGTGACAGAGCAGGGACGTGGAGCTCTGTGTGTAAACACAGAGCTCCACGTCCTGTCAGGGAAAGGAGACAGATGCTGTTTCCCTTGTACATAGGGACACAGCATCGGTCACCTCCCCCAGTCACCCTCCTCCCCCCACACAGTTAGAACACACCCAGGCAATACATTTAACCCCTTCCTCACCCCCTAGTGTTAACCCCTTCAATGCCAGTCACATTTATACAGTAATTAGTGCATATTTATAGCACTGTTTGCTGTATAAATGTGAATGGCGCCAAAAATGTGTCAAAAGTGTCCGCCGCCCCAATAAAGTCCCAATTGGGATGCAGTCCCAATAAAAATCGCAGATCGCCGCCATTACTAGTAAAAAAAAAAAATATTAAAAAAAAAACATAATTCTGTCCCCTATTTTGTAGGTGCTATAACTTTTGCGCAAAGCAGTCACTTATTGTGATTTTGTAAAAAAAAAAAAAATACGTAGAAGAATACGTATCGGCCTTAACTGAGAAAAAAAAATATTTAAAAAAAAATTGGGATATTTATTATAGCAACAAGTAAAAAAAATATATATATTTTTAAATTGTCGCTCTTTTTTTGTTTATAACGCAAAAAATAAAAACCACACGGGCGATCAAATACCACCAAAAGAAAGCTCTATTTGTGGGGGAAAAAAAAGGCGCCAATTTTGTTTGGGTGCCACATCGCACGACCGCGCAATTGTCAGTTAAAGCGACGCAGTGCCGGAAGCTGAAATTTCGCCTGGGCACGAAGGGGGTTTATGTGCCCAGTAAGCAAGTGGTTAACCACTTCAGGCCCGGGCCAATTCTGACACTTCGCTTCTACATGTAAAGATCATCTTTTTTTGATAGAAAATTACAAAAACTGTTTGGTGCTTAAAAAAATAAATAAAAAAAAAACACACAGTAAAGTTAGCCCAATTTTTTTGTATAATGTGAAAGATGAAGTTACGCCGAGTAAATAGATACCCAACATGTCACGCTTCAAAATTGCACACGCTCGTGGAATGACGCCAAACTTCGGTACTTAAAGTCTAGGGCTAGAATTATTGCTCTCGCTCTTACGTTCAACACCTCACATGTGTGGTTTAAATACCATGTTCCTGTGTGGGCGGGTCTTGCGTATGCGTTCGCTTCTGCGTGCGAGCTACCGGGGACTGGGGCACTTTAAAAATAAAAATAAAAAAATTATTTGTTCATTTTACTTCTTTTTTTTATATTTTGACACTTTAAAAAAAAAATGTGATCATTTTTTTTCCTATTACAAGGAATGTAAACATTCCTTGTAATAGAAATATGGCATGACAGGACCTCCTTTACGGTGAAATATGGGGTCAATAAGATCCCACATCTCACCACTAGGCTGGGAGGGATAAAAAAAAAAACGATCACTGATTCACAGCCGAAGCGGCGCCTTTTTTTTTTAATGCAGAGGCCGGGCGTGATGTCATAACATCGCGCCCGACCTCCGACGATCATAGAGACTCGAAGATCTCTATGATCTGCATCCGGGGGCCGGGTTCCTGTCACCGACTCACCGATCGCATAGGTGAGAGTAGGTAGAAGCACCGGAGGGCGGCGGGACGGGGGACATCCCCTTTCGCCACCCGTAGAAACAGTTAAGCGGTGGAACAGCCGCTATGATGTTTCCTATGGTGTAGGGAATCGCCGGCTGAAAATGCAGATATCTGAATATTTTTTGGCATGATGCCTGAAGCTACATTCAGATATGGCCCCTCAAAGAACCACAAAGCCCAGGACGTCATATGACGTCCTCTGGGTGCCAAGTGGTTTAAAACAATTGTGTGTGGGCTCCAGAGCATTTTTCATGACGTGACAAATGGGCATTAAAAATTTAGAACATGCTCTCATTTTTTGCGTTGTTTTAGACGTCGTGAAAAGCGGTCGAGTGTAGGCTGTAACGTCGGGGAAAAAACGTGCATGCTCAGAAGAAAGTTATGAGATGGTAGCACTCGTTCTGGTAAAACTAGCATTTGTAATTGAGATAGCACATTCGTCACGCTGTAACAGACTGAAAAGCACGAAGACTGAAAAGCGCAAATCGTCTCTCACCAACACGAAATCGGCAAAAGCGGTCCAAAGGGTGGCGCCATCTGAATGGAACTTCCTCTTTATAGTGCTGTTGTACGTCACCGCGCTTTGCTCTAGCATTTTTTTTTTCACGATCGTGTGTAGGCACGGCAGGCTTGACAAGAGTCACGTTGAGAAAAACTTTTTGTTTTTTTCATGACATTAAAAATGGTAATAACTTGCAATATAATAAATATTTGCTTTTATATTTAATACCACTTCAAAGTGCAACTAAAGTACACCCCCCCTCCCGCTGAGTTTGAGCTAAGATGATTCGATCCTTTCCCCTCTGAGGCACTTTGTCAAGTGAGGGAATGATGGTCCCCACTCGACGCAATGACGTTTGATGGCAGAAGCAACATCAAACATCACTTCCGCCTAACGGCCTTAAATTTAACTTTTTTTTATTATTGTATTTAAGTGTAAATATGAGATCGCAGGTCTTTTTTTTTTTTTTTTTTTTTTATTACAAGGGATGTCTTCTAGACCAGGGGTCTCCAATCCCCGGTCTGTGGCCCACTACTGGCCTGCAGCCTGTTTACTGCCGGGCCGCGAAGCCTGCACTATCTCAGGTGCGGCGGTGGCGGGCGAGCAGAGAGATCGCCGCCATCACCGCACTTCTACCCACACAGCCCTGGCACACTTTCCCCCACACAGGGGTGAAGCAGACGAGCAGAGAGATGACATCATCTCCCACTGCTCGCCCGCATCACCGCTGTTCCGCCCACACAGCCCGGCATTCTGCACTGGATGCCATACATTAGGGGGGATGCCAGCCCCCCGCCCTCCGTGAGTGAAGCCAGGCAGCAGCGGCAGCTCGCCTGTGACATCCAGGGCAGGGAGAACGAGAGGTGAGCTGTGGCAGGGGGGTCAGTATGTGCGGACCATACCCGGCTGACTGACACTCGTCGCCAGCTGACGCTATCACAATACACTGCACAGCAGGGGGGAGAGACAGTGTGCAGAGTCCAGAGCTTTTGGTGGGGGGGGGATGTGCAGGGGTCCCAGGCTGGGGGGGCGGGCAATGCGCAGGAACTGTGGCAAGTAACTGTGGCAATCTGCATCTGGTGGCATGTGACTGGCAATCTGCATCTGGTGGCATGTGGCAATCTGCATCTGGTGGCATGTGGCAATCTGCATCTGGTGACATGTGACTGTGGCATTCTGCATCTGGTGGCAATCGGCATCTGGTGACATGTGACTGTGGCAATCTGCATCTGGTGGCATGTCACTGTGGCATGTGGCTATCTGCATCTGGTGGCATGTGGCTATCTGCATCTGGTGGCATGTGGCTATCTGCATCTGGTGGCATGAGGCAACCTGCATCTGGTGGCATGAGGCAACCTGCATCTGGTGGCATGAGGCAACCTGCATCTGGTGGCATGAGGCAACCTGCATCTGGTGGCATGAGGCAACCTGCATCTGGTGGCAGATTCTGCATTATGGTGAGTTTAACTATTTAATTTTATATTACAATATAATAAAAATGTGCTTTAATCATCCTGACACCATATTAACCATGGTGTTGTGATGATTGAAGTGCTAACACCAGACATTTCCTGACAAATTGGCCGCGAAAAACTACATTGTCCGCCCGCGTCATCGGGCCTTGGCACAATTTTCATCCACAATGCCGGGCCCCGATGCCAAAAAGGTTGGGGAACACTGTTCTAGACTGTAAGCTCTAACGAGCAGGGCCCTCTGATCCTTCCTGTATTTAATTGTATTGTAACTGTACTATCTTCCCTGATGTTGTAAAGCGCTGCGCAAACTGTTGGCGCTATATAAATCCTGTATAATAATAATAGGAATAAAAGTGATCCAATTTTTATTTTTTAAAGGGACAGTGTAAAAATAAAAAGTAAAATAAATAAAATGTAAAGTTCCCCGTTCCTCTGTGCTCGCATGCAGAAGTGAACGCATATGTAAATCACACCCGCATATGTAAATGGTGTTCAAACGGGTAACCTGTAAAAAAAATGACAGCGACGCCTAAAGGGATTTTTAAGTTCCAAAGTTTGGCGCCATTCTACGAATGTGTGCAATTTCGAAGCGTGACATGTTGGGTATCTATTTACTTGATGTAGTAATTCTAGCAAAAGACCTCCTCTGTAACTCAAAACTGGTAACCTTTAGACATTAAACGTCGCCTATGGAGATTTTTATCGGTCAAAGTTTGTCGCCATTCCACGAATGGGCACAATTTTGAAGCATGACATGTTGGGTATCAATTTACTCGGCGTAACCTTATCTTTCACAAGAATTTACTGTTTTTTTTTCTTATTTTATTCAAAAAAGTGTATTTTTCCCCAACCACTGTGCAAATACAGTGTGACAAAGTATTGTAACGACCACCTATTTATTCTCTAGGGCTGGGGTGGTAAACTCAAATTCATCAGAAGCCGCATTAGCAGTATGGTTGCCCTCAAAGGGCCGGTTGTATCTGTAAGGCTATGTGTCCACTGTTATCATAAATAATTGTCACTGCATTTGTTTATTACTGGTTTTATGGAGCGCAGGGTTCAGGAGTTTGCTGCGTACGAAATGCAGGATACAGGAGTATGCTATGGACCGTGTGCAATATCTGACCTCTGCACCCTCCACTCTCCTTCCATCCTCCCATCCACCCTGGGATGGGATGGGATGGGGTGGGGTAGGATAAGATGGGGATTGATGGGGTGGGGTGGGGTGGGGGTGCCGTAAAATGGGATGGGGATTGTAACGGTCACCACCGCTTAAGACCTTCCATCCATCCACGACAAGCTTATCTGACACACTCCGACAATATTGCATACACGATCCATATCCTTTCCCAGAATAAGACGAGACAGAGCTCCGTTCTTGCTTCCAAAGATAAGACAATTTATTGGTATTTTTCTCAGCTTCTTATACAGTCTCAAGCATAATGCAGTTAGTCACACTACAATGTAGTCTCCACCCCCCTTCACACCATGGGGGGGGGCTTCAATCACCTTAAAAGGCATTCAGGTAAGCTAACCATGTAGACTTGTCGGCACCGTATCTTCAATAGTGTTCAATTAACCTTGAATAGTAACTCAGACATCTAGTTGAATAAGTTCTCTAGACAGCTTTATCACACAATGGCAGAGTCTTGTGAGTGGGTGCAATCAACACCTTCAATGGAATGTCTTTACAGTGAATAGCCAACACCTTAAGATATTTCAATAGCATATTATACAAAGGTATGACTCACTCTGGTCTTGTAGACCTGAATTAACACCTTTCAAAAGCATGTGTGCCCAGATTGACTAGCTAACAGCTTTTGATATTTGAAGACATCCTGCCAACATGAATTATTATTAATGTCCCTTATTAATGTCTTCTGTAATATATGAATTATGATTCTTTGTCACCCTATGGCCCTAGTGGACATAAGGTGACCCTAGACATAGGAATATCTCAGTCTGTCACGGGCCATTCCGTTACAGGGATGGGGTAGGATGGTATGGAATAAGATGGGATGGGGTATGGTGGGATGGGATGGGCTACCTGACATACATGGACCTACCTGACATACACAATGACCTCACCTACCTGACATACATGGACCCACCTGACATACATGGACCTACCTGACATACACTGACTTCACCTACCTGACACACATGGACCTACCTGACATACACAATGACTTCACCTACCTGACATACATGTAACATGGACTTACCTGACATACACCCATCATGTGTCACGGCAGCCAGCCAGCCAGAGAGTAGGAGAGGAGAGCCACCCGTCCGAGCCGGTGTGCTGTCATATTCTGCTTCCTAGTGCATGGTGTGGAGGAGGCTTGTAATTGCCACCTTCTGGAGTCTGCAGCGCCTATGGTGGACGTCGCACGTCCCGCGGTCCCGGGATTGGATGTCCGGGACGTCCATCATAGGAGACAGGTGTACCAAGATGGCCGACCGCTCCGGAGCTAGGCCGAAGCTGCGGCCTTTCCTAAGTGGCAACGGACGGGGCCACATGGCAAGCTCTGGCGGGCCTTGTGTTTGCCACCCCTGCTCTAGGGTGTCTGGAAATATATATATATATATATATATATATATATATATATATATATATATATTATGTATGTATATGTATATATGTGTATGTATGTGTGTTTTGGGGTTCTAAGCATGTTTCCTTAATGAATTATGATTGCAAGGTTTTACTGTATATAAGCATGGACACTTTTTGTTTGACTTTGTTGGGAATTGTGTTGGTTGTGCGGTAGAGAGCTGTGTACATACTGTATGTACACAAACATGAGAGAGAAACATTTCATACCACACAAGAACCCTTCCTCAGGCATGTGATAAACCATGCAAACCTAAAAAGAAATCATTTACCAATAGGAAAGAGGATCTCCCAGTGCCCCTGACCCCTTTTGCCTCTAAAATATGTAAATAATATAAGTATTTGCAAATCGAATAATGTTAGGGCCGTGTTTTACAATGGAAGTGTAATAAACAGACATCCACAGTTACTATGTGTATTTGAAAATAGAATACATATTGTGGTCGCTGATAAACAGGTTTAACCAGTTTAAGCAACGGCTTGTTGCAGAGTCGGTACACATACATATTAGCAATGCAGGCTAATAAATGTGAGTGGACTTGTGCACCCATCGAGCTTGTGTGCATTATAGCATTGGTTTTAGAGGACTGTCAATTGTACTCCACTAGAGAGGGTATAGTATATTAAGATATTCATGCCATATGATGAACTAACTCTCTTAAACCACAAAATACAGGGATAAATGTAGAGAATAAGATAAAGGACAAAAAAATAAAAAAATTAGGACAAAACTGAAAAATCACTGTAGGTTGCGTCTAACTTGGCTCATTGTAAATGATGAGATCACCCCTATAATAGTCAGATTCTGTCCGCGTACATATTGCATCCTAATTACATTTGTGGATGTTTATTATACTGTTATTGTAAATAAAGATTTGACATTAGGGCTGCAACTAACGATTATTTTCATAATCGATTGGTTGGCCGATTATTGTTTCGATTAATCGGTTAATAACCATAGAAAAAAAAAAATTTGGCTGCGATTTGCCTTTCTTAAAAAATGTTGGGCCAATTTGTTGTTGGGCAGATTAAAAAACACAAATTTCCGCAAAAATGCATTAAATGCTTTTCTGTAGCTTCTCCGTTGAAGTATATTGAAACAGAAAAACAAAATAGTACAGTTTTGCTTAAAAAAAAAAAAAAAAAAAAAAAAAGTCCTTGTCCTTTCCAAATATGCAGCAGCTGAAAAAATCATGTATGTGAACGTGTCCCATAGGAAACCATGTAAATGATCTGTAGTGTGTTTCTGCCAAAAAAAACCCAGAAAACACAGAGGTGTGACCCCGGCCTGAGATGTTTAGTAACATAATGGGGTTAAAAAAAATAACATTAGTACAAAAAGAGCAAATAATCGCTACTGTAAGGGGTTAATTTTTTACTGTGACAGTAATATTTACAGTAGCGATTTGCTCTTTTTGTACTATAAAGGGCTTAGTTTAGTTTTTTTTAACCCCATTATGTAACTGGCCGATTAATCGATTATGAAAATAGTAATCGATTAATTTTATAATTGATTTGTTGTCGATTTAGTTGTTTCAGCCCTATTTGGCATCATTATATTAGTACATATATTTTTTATTTATTTTGGATTCCAAGCTTTTTATTAGGGGGTTATTTTGTTTCTATTTTTATATGTATTTACCAAAACTGAGCCCCCACGAGGGGGAATAGCAAATTGGTGCAAATTCCTTTAATAGGGAGGGTAACCAATATAGCGAAGAAAAACCATTCAATTAGGGTAAAGAAGAGAAATACTTCCTACATCTCAAAAATTGCTCGAACATTAAGTCCCGATTCACACAGACAGTTGCCTGACAATTCGCGCTCCATGCATTGTATGGACTCAAGTCACTCCAACTTAGAAAAAGGTTCCTGTACTACTTTGGGGCGGCTTCAAAATCGGATGACTTTGAAGCCGCCCCTGTGTGAATCGGCAATAAAGAAAAGAGCAAGTTTGCATGAGATTCCATATAATCTCATCGCCATTCATCGCATGCTGCCTTACTAACTATCAAACTGACCCACCAATTCAGTTAAAGAAAATAAATAAGTCCCAGGACTAGAAAAGGAAACAAGGAGGAGAGACAATATAAAGGTTTAGAGCAAAAGGACTGAAAGAGGAAAGATGTGGTCAAGATCCCCAGATCACATTACACTCTCTCCAGGTACCACAACCATGGCTGCCAGGTCTTATCAAACTTCGACTGGGTATTATTGAGGGTTTTGGAGGTAAAATGGGGTCAGGGGCATTAGGAGGTCTTTTTTTTCCTATTGGTGAATGATTTATTTATATTTTTGCATAGCTTGTTTATTACATGCTTGAGGAAATGCAGATAAAGAGCCTCAGGAGTGGAGGAGAGGCTGGACATACTACACATGACATCTATTTTTGCAGGGCTTTGCAGCAAACAAAATGTCCAAGACTGGTTAAGTCAAGTGTAAGACCAGTCCAAAGAACAGGTGGTCCCCTACTTACAAACATCTAACAAGCGGAGGGAGACAACAGGAAGTGAGAGGAAATCTACCCCTAGGAAGGGAAATACTCTCCTGTAAGAGTTAATATGGGGAAAAGCTGTCTCCTCTCCACCTCTTCTGAAGGACCAGGACGACACTGGAAGGAAAGCGCCTTGAGGCGATTAAGTTTGCATTTGTTGCGCTATACAAGTTACTCACTCACTGATGTTTTATCACGAATCCTTGTTTCCCTGATAACCCACATTTTTCAAAATCCAATTGTCCTTGGAACAGAATGTGAGGTGAAATCTTCTGAACAGGGCCACAGACAGCAAAACAAATGTTACAGGGGTGATAACCCCTCCCTATGTTATCCAAAAAGCTTAAAGGTTTTTTTTTTTATTTTCTAAATGTGTTCCTTTAAGCTAGTGCATTGTTGGTTCATTTACCTTTTTCCTTCGATTTCCCTTCTAAATTTGTTTTTCTTTGTCTAAATTTCTCACTTCCTGTTCCTCCTCAGTAAGCTTTCCACCATCATCCGAGTAGTTCTGGCTGGGGGTTAGTCAGCGCGCTCGCCCCTTCCCTTGGGACTACATCCCTGTGGGGAGACACTGTGAACTCACAGGAAAGGGTAAATTAAACAACAATGCACTAACTTAAAGGAACCTACCGGTATTTAGAAAAAAAAATAAACTTTTACAACCCCTTTAAAAATAGATTTTTTTGGCTGGAGCTACACTTAAAAAATGTACCTGTTCCAACTTACAAACAGATTCAACTTAAAGTGGAGTTTCCATCCCAATTTTTTTTTTTTTTTTTTTTCATTATTGTGCTCATTAGACCTAAAAAAGGAAAAGAGACATTTTTATTTATTTTTTACTCATCTGGAAATGCTTGTTGCTATGCAGTCCCACGAAATCTGCCTTTGGAAACACCTAGGATTCTGACATGATCTCCCTCTAATGCTCCTGGGAAATGTGTCATCATTTCCCAGGATGCAGTGAACTGTCCAATTATCACTCCCCATCCAAGACTTCCAGGAAGTAAGTGCTTGTTGGCTTCACAATGCCCACAAGCAAAATGACAACTGTGTGGACATTAGTTTATAAAACTATCTTTTTTGAATAACTATGCGGAGCGGTGACGGATTGTAAAATAGTAAGTGACCGGATTTATAGTGTAAAAACGCATGATGAAAGGACATACGTTTAAAACATGCTAATTGTGGTTGGAACTCCACTTTAAGAACAAGCCTACAGTCCCTATCTTGTTTGTAACCCGGGGACCGCCTGTATACCTGAACATGTCTGAATCAGGAGTAATTAAAAAAAAGAAAATGTACCAGAATATGCCAATTGTGATGTTGCAGTGCTCGGGATGGGCTCGGGATGGCTAGCTCCCAAATGGTACAATATCATTAACCTGCAGTTCAATAGAAACATTCTCTATAATGCTGGGATTGTACTCAACGTTCATATGGACCCAATACATAGTTCACAAAAATGGGCCACAGAGCTTAGAAGAAAAACATGTATGCTGGACTGCTGATTGTCAGTCACCGGTGGAGGCTCTCTCCTAGTCAGCCAAAGATATAACCTGTATAGGGAAATGCAAAAGGTTATCTCTGGCACCCACAGTTGGACCTTTGGGTATGGAATTAAGGGGAACCTCAAATCAGAATCTGGAAGCCCCGTTTAACCACTTAAGGACCCCCGCACGCACATATACGGCCACAGAATGGCACGTACAGGCACAAGGGCGTAAATTTACGTCCCCGCCTAAGTGCGGTTCGGGGGTCCCTTCGGGACCCCCTCCGCAGCGTGCGGGGGTCCCCCTGGCTCCGGGAGCGATCCGGGACGAGCGGGCGGATGTCGGCGTTTACCCGCCCCCCCGCGATCGCTCCCAGCCAATGCGCGCGCTCCCAGTCTCCTGTCACTTCCTCCTCCTGTGTAAACACAGGAAGGGGGAAGTGATGTAATCTCCCATCGCAGCGGTATTTCCAACCGCTGCGATGGGAGAAACACCTCACAGTAAGTGTGCACCAACATTACACTGACACACACTCACATAGGCATACTTAACCCCGTGCGATCTGCCCCCCCACCCCCCCTGTCACAGTGTCACTGAATGCAGTGATCTAATCACTGCATTTAGTGTCAGTGTGACAGGCAGTGTAAAATCAGTTAGTGTTAGGTTCAGGATAGTTCCCCCCACCCCCCCTAATAAAGTTTTAACCCCCTGATCACCGCCCTAGTTAACCCTTTCACTCCCTATTGCCAGCGTCACTAAGCGATCATTTTCTGATCGCTGTATTAGTGTCGCTGTTCCCCGCTAGGTAGCTATTTTTTTTTATCGCGATTTTTTTTTTTTTTTTACTAAAGACATGTGGCTAAATAAATTTTGGCCTAAATGTTTGACTAAAATTTAGTTTATTTGATTTTTTTTTTTTAACAAAAAGTAAAAAATAGTGTTTTTTTTTTCCAAAATGTCGCTCTATTTTTGTATATAGCGCAAAAAATAAAAATCGCAGAGGTGATCAAATACCACCAAAAGAAAGCTCTATTTGTGGGAAGAAAAGGACGCAAATTTTGTTTGGGAGCCACGTCGCACGACCGCGCAATTGTCAGTTAAAGCGACGCAGTGCCGAATCGCAAAAACACCTTGGGTCATTTACCAGCGTATTGGTCCGGGTCTTAAGTGGTTAACAAAGGGGACCCCCAGATCCCAGCCCCCCACCCCCCATGTGAATTGGTAACTGGGTACATTGTACCCCTACCATTTCACAAAAGGCATCAAAAATGGTAAAAACCACAGTAGACCGCTTGGGACAAGTCCTTTATCAAAAATAAAATTAAAAATTATGTAATCCATTCTCGAGCGATACCCGAGGAAACCCGCGTTGCGTTAGAGGGAGGTGGGGTCACCCGTACATGTCACTGGGTAACCCCGGCGTTTCTCTGTTGCATCAGAGGGGGGTGGGATTTTAGGGCATTTTGGAATTTTATGTGAACCTAAACCTACAGCCAGAGTACTTTTTCAAGGGCATTGTATGTGATCTTAACTTTCACATTTTTTATGCACATGATTTACCGTGGAGGTTTCAATGTATTATTCACTTGATTATTTAATCTGTTGTTGCTATATTAAGGGGCTGCAATTTTAATATTGTTATATGTGGGTTTTCTGTATACTTCTTGCTAGCTGCCTTATACATACTTTTCACATATCCTTGTTCTAGCGCTGACTTATTACATCTATCTATCTATTTGTATTTTCTTTTTCTTTTTTTTAGTGTTCAATCCTCGGCTTTTTACCCTCTTCATAAATGGCTTTTTATTGTTTTGCTTTGCTGGGAGATTAAGTAGGTAAGTGTATTAAAATGATATATATATTTTTTTCTTTAAAGTGACTCATTCATCACAGGGTCACTTACAAAAAAACACTCATGTAAAAGAGGCACTATACTTTCCTTTTCCGTGACATACAGTCTCTCACAAAAGTGAGTACACCCCTCACATTTTTTAAACGTTTTTTTTTTTTTCTTTAATGTGACAACACTGAAGAAATTACACTTTGCCACAATGTATAGTAGTGAGTGTACAGCTTGTATAACAGTGTAAATTTGCTGTCCCCTCAAAATAAATCGACACACAGCCATTAATGTCAAAACCGCTGGCAACAAGTGAAAATGTCCAAATTGGGCCCAAAGTTTTCGTATTTTGTGTGGCCACCATTATTTTCCATCACTACCTGAACCCTCTTGCGTATAAAGTTCACCAGAGCTTCACAGGTTGCCACTGGAGTCCTCTTCCACTCCTTTATGACAACATCACAGGGCTGGTGGATGTTGGAGACCTTGTGCTCTTCCATTTGAGGATGCCCCACAGATGCTCAATAGGGTTTAGGTCTGGAGACATGCTTGGCCAGTCCATCACCTTTACCCTCAGATTTTGTAGAAAGGCAGTGGTCGTCTTGGAGGTGTGTTTGGGGTCATTATCATGTTGTAATACTGCCCTGTCTCTCAGTTTTCAAAGGGAGGGGATCATGCTCTGCTTCAGTATGTCACCAGTACATGTTGACATTCATGGTTCCCTCAATGAACTGTAGCTCTCCAGTGCCGGCAGCACTCATGCAGCCCCAGCCCCAGACCATGACACTCCCACCACCATGCTTGAATGTAGGCAAGACACACTTGTCTTTGTACTCCTCACCTGGTTGCTGCCACACATGCTTGACACCATCTGAACCAAATAAGTTTATCTTGGTCTCATCAGACCACAGGACATGGTTCCAGTAATCCATGTCCTTAGTCTGCTTGTCTTCAGTAGACTGTTTGTGGGCTTTCTTGTGCATCATCTTTAGAAGAGATAACAGCCATGCAGACCAATTTGACGCAATGTGCAGCGTATGGTCTGAGCACTTACAGGCTGACTACCCACCCCTTCAACCTCTGCTGCAATGCTGGCAGAGGTCAGTGAAGCCATGTCCTTACAAGACACGGACTGCTATAATGGTTAGTATAGTTTTACTTAAAAAAAATTAAACTGGCGGGACAGGGTCACACTAAACAAAGAAGAATACAAAAATAACACTACAGAAACACAGTAACACACTACACAAAACAGGGCATTTTTTCTCAAGAAGTTTTCCTTTTTTTTTGTTAAAATAGCTTGTGAGTGGCTCTGCAAAAACGGCTGATAAAAATGGAACCTACAGAATTTACCACCTTTCTTTTTTCAACAATGGTTCTATGGCCGTGGTGATTTGTAAATCTCATTTGCATGATTCAGAATGACTGTTAGAAACTCTGTTCAGATTTCTCTGTACATGTTTTCTCTACCTCACTTTTGTTAAATTTATAAAAAATATACTGAGTGCAAATAGCTTGTGAGTAGATTTTATTATTTGCTCTTCTAGGACCTCTGCAGCTTTCTATGTTGCTGGCATAATATTTGGAGTGGCCGCTTCCCCTTTGCTACTTTTAATCATACTGAAAAGGTTCATTTCAAAGGTAACGGACACTTTTTGTGTTTAAGTGGGTACTTTCATTTTAGACCATGATGTGTAGTGTAATGGTATGAAAATGCTGTTCTTTGATTTTATGTATGACTTTAGAGTAAGGAGGAAATATCTGTCAGTTATGTGAACTGCTGTTTTTATCTCCTTTCAGCAGAAAGCTCAAATATATTTTTTCCCACATGTAAGTAGTAATGGGTTAATTTTTCTGTTTCTGCCACTACAGTGTGAGGGAAGGTGGAGAGTATCAGTGGGAAGACAGTGGTTTCATCACTGCAGCTCAACACATTCATGAAATGTTGACTGAGGCTGAAGTTCAATTATGGCAGATAGAGGTTGCCTTTAAAGTGGAACTTTACCCATTACAGTTTTATAACAATATATTGTTATAAGCTATACACACTATACATTTTTCTGTAGATTTTTTTCCCTATAGATTTACCAAAACCATATAATATAAGGTCAAACCTTAAAGTGTTCCTAAACCCACAACGGTAAAATCAGTGTGTATATGCAGCATAGCATGCTTGTTCTACCCACTGTGGAACTTAAGGGGTTAATCCTCTGCATTGTGTTAAAGGGCTGTTTTATACTGTATGCACAGATCCTTCCCTCTTGAACTGTCTGTCTGGGGAAAGCAAGCTAACACAGGCAGGGTAGCCAACCTGCACATGCTCAGTTGTGTCTTTTATGCTGGAGAGAACATTTACTTGTTCTCAGAGCTAGCCAGTTCACATGATATTGGCATCACAAATGTGGGCATGTATACAGGTTGGCGTGGAAACCTACCTGAACTTTTAGCACTGGAGAAACTGCAGTTTATCACTGACCGTGGTATACAGATCAGCCAAAAAGGTATATAGTGGCATAATGTAAAAAGATTATTTATAAGCTGTGGGCACGGTGGGGGGGCAGATTGACTATTTTCAAATTACTGGGTTTAGTAACACTTTAAGGCCTCGTACACACGATTAAATAAGTCTGTTCAAATCGGTCGGACCGACCGATTTGAACAGATCTGTCTGCTGGGATTTTGGTTTGCTCGCGTGTACACACGAGCAAACCAAAATCCCCGCCAGCAGACAGCGCGCTGAAGTGGCGGTGAGGTTGACGCCGCCACGTCACCGCACCAGGAAGTAAAACACTTCCGCGCATGCGTCGAAATCATTCGGCACGTGTGCGAGAAGACATGTCTGCTGGTTAGCATACTAACCAGCAGACATGTCGGGCGGACGGATTCCCAGCCGACAGATTGGTAAGCATGCTTTCCAATCCGTCGGGTGGCCAAATCCGTCTGTTTGCCCGTACACACGATCAAATCTGTCTGCTGAAACGGTCTAGCAGACCGTTTCCAGCAGACAGATTTGATCGTGTGTACGAGGCCTAAGGCCTCGTACACACGAAAAAACCGATTGAACAAAAAAAAAGAATCAAATTGTTTGCTCGCGTGTACACACGAGCCAAACCAAAAGCAGCAAAAGCAGAAAACCTGAATGGTGACGTTGACGTCGCCATGTCACCGCACCAGGAAAAAAACAGCTTCACGCGCATCAAACGCCGAATCCAATTCGGCGGCGTGCGGAAACGACATGTCTGCTGGTAAGTGTAACTAACCAGCTTCAGGCATGTACGAGCGGACGGATTCCCACCCGATAGATTTCAAAGCATGTTTTGAAATCTGTCGGGTGGCCAAATCCGTCGGCTCGGCCGTACACACGATCGAATCTGTCTGCTGGGACGGTCTATCAGACCGTTTCCAGCAGACAGATTTGATCGTGTGTACGAGGCCTAAAAGTTTCAATTTGTATGCAATCAGGCAGGCCCTTGCACTACATGTTTTTGGCAAATCTAAGGCTGCATTTGTACCCAAGTGTTTTCAGCTCGTAATATACTCATCTCAAAAGTTCAAAAACGCATAACAAGCAAAATCCTATTAATTTAAATGGCCCCTGTTCACATCTGAGCATTACAGTAGAGATTATTAGCAATTATTTGCTCCTTTTCTACAAATATTTTTTTTAAACATCCCAGGCCTGGGTCACACTTCTGTGTTTTTTGTTTTTTTTGGTGCTTTTTGCAAAAACACACTACAGTGCATTTACGTGATTTTCTATGGGATACGTTCACAACTGTGCCTTTTTTTTTTTTTGGTTCAATATACTTCAATGGAGAAGCTGCAGAAAAACATGTAATGTGTTTTTGTGGCAATCTGTGTTGTTTTTTTTTTTTTTTTTATCTGCCCAACAATAAATTGACCCCAAAAAAGGCCAATCGCAGCAAAATTACTTGCATATATCAGAGAGGTAGGATAAGACACTATCCTTGTAAATTTAACCTTTGCATCTCCCTGGCAGCAGAGTTTGTCCTGTCACATCTCCTGCTTTTCTTTTCTTCCTCCCTAATCTGTGTTCCTTCAGCACAGTCTGTTATTCCTGTTGCTTTCTTTTCTCTTCAGCAACAGTAAATCTTAAAGTTGTCAGATTGACCTCTAGTGGCTTTGATTTTAGGCACAGTGCTGAGAATAGAGCGCAACTAAGCATGTGCAACGCAGGACGAGACAGTGCATTGACAACTGAAAAATAATATTGTTTCACTGTCGGAAACACTTCTGAATCAATATAGTGTATAACAAACAAAAAAATTAAATAAACTCCTACAAACAAAATATCAAAGTCTACCAAAAGTGTGCAAATTCTTCATGCAACTGCTGTGCACCAACTACCAAGTGATTTTAATGTTGCTTATCAAATCCTCAGACCCCACAACTCAGGAGGTCTAAATCAGCATTTAAAACATGACAAATCATCGGATTGATAGATGGATGACTCCAGCAAACTTTCTCACACCTCAGCAAGCCTCAAGCCTCACTCTTTCATGAAGGGCATACCCCAATAGTGGTCACTGCATTGCTTCTCATATACCGGTCTCGGCAGCAAAAACACATATCAAGGAAATCCCATAGTGAAGTAACATTTAAAAACCTTTATTAAACCAAGTGGGTATTCACAAGACATAGCATTTGGATATAGTATGACCAGCAACAAGCATCTCGCACAGCACCACAGACTCTCCGTCAGGCATGATAACGTCGCCGCAAAACTCTGCATTAGACATGTTTTGTCCAACATGAAAATGTAAGTGTAATACCGCACTAGACAGTTCAGCAACAAGCAGTAGCTAGCACGACAGACAATGTTGCAATAAGGAATATGATAAGAAAAGTGTAGTGCTTGCAATTTAAAGTGTACAGGTACCTTATGATAGGTCCTATCTGCACAAAAAAACTAGAATCAAAAACAAGTGGAAAACACAGTGCTTGTGACACTTATGAGGTGATTACTGTAAAGTCCATATGCAAAATAAAACAAACTAGGTGATTGGTCCACACATCCCTTAATGGGGCTTCTATAAAATGTTCATAACTTCACTTGGACGTCCAAAATAGGTGAAATACTGGTAATCAAGTGAAAGTGATTAACCACTAGAGGTCCGCGCTATTGACAGAATACGTCAACAGCGCGGACCTGAGGCGCCGGCGTCACGTCTTTGGACGTGATGTATTTGTAATTCCCCGTGCGTGCCACAGGGTGGCGCGCGGCGGGGAAAAACAGTCCCGTTGCATCACCGAGGATTCGATGCGTGTATCCGGCGGCTGTGATGTCCGTCAGGTACACGCGATCGGCGGTGACAGAGCAGGGACGTGGAGCTCTGTGTGTAAACACAGAGCTCCACGTCCTGTCAGGGAAAGGAGACAGATGCTGTTTCCCTTGTACATAGGGACACGGCATCGGTCACCTCCCCCAGTCACCCCCTCCCCCCACACAGTTACAACACACCCAGGCAATACATTTAACCCCTTCCTCACCCCCTAGTGTTAACCCCTTCAATGCCAGTCACATTTATACAGTAATTAGTGCATATTTATAGCACTGGTCACTGTATAAATGTGAATGGCGCCAAAAATGTGTCACAAGTGTCCGATGTGTCCGCCGTAATATCGCAGTCCCAATAAAAATCGCAGATCGCCGTCATTACTAGTAAAAACAAATATTAAAAAAAAATCCTAGTTCTGTCCCCTATTTTGTAGGCGCTATAACTTTTTTTTTACAAAAATATGTAGAAGAATATGTATCGGCCTTAACTGAGAAAAAAAAATATTTTTTTTTTAAAAGAAAATTGGGATATTTATTATAGCAACAAGTAAAAAATATATATATATTTTTAAATTGTCGCTCTTTTTTTGTTTATAACGCAAAAAATAAAAACCGCAGGGCAATCAAATACCACTAAAAGAAAGCTCTATTTGTGGGGGAAAAAAAAGGACGCCAATTTTGTTTGGGAGCAACGTCGCACGACCGCGCAATTGTCAGTTAAAGCGACGCAGTGCTGGAAGCTGAAATTTCGCCTGGGCACGAAGGGGGTTTATGTGCCCAGTAAGCAAGTGGTTAATCCACCACCGATCAGGTAAAAACGTACCAGATAGTTTGAACTCAAGACATACGTCCTATGAGTCAAACATGCTTTTGTTGGCAGACGCCAAAAACTGGGAACATCAACGCTGGAGGCCTTTTCATATGAAGAAAAGGACAGGTTCTCCCATGTCGTGGCCTGGGGATGTCCCTGGTATTGTGTTAATTGGATATCTGTAGCCTTTTCACCATAATTCTAATGGTCAAGTAGGTTCCTCCTTGTGCAGATAGGACCTATCATAAGATCCCTGTACACTTTAAATCACAAGTGCTGCACTTTTCTTATGTTTCTTCCAACGGTATGTCTTCCAAGGGACAATGAAGTCTAGTTCACTATGGGATTGCCTTACTCGGTATGCTTTCTGCTGCTTAGACCGGTTTCTGAGAAGTGATGTAGTGACCACTTTTGGGGTATGCCCTTCATGAGAGAGTGAGGCTTGCTGAGGTGTGAGAGGAAGATTGCTGACGCCATCCATCCATGCTGCATTTGCCATCTTTTAAATGCTGACCTCTTGAGTTGTGGGGTCTAACAATTTAGTACGCAGCATTATAATCAATTGGTAATCTTTATTACAATTATTAAAACCACACACATACTAAAAACATTACAACACCCTCTACTTAACAATAGGTCAACAGGTACCCAATTACAGACATAGGCGCATGGATCCAATCGTATAAGACGTATGAAGGTCCATCCATGTAGAAGACAATATAAGTAGATATCAAAAGTCAAGTCCAAAACTCCTCCATCCATGCTTGTGAACGTGTTTTAAAAACATTTGCTTCCTAAGGACAGATTGCTGATTGACCTTGAAGGACAGATTTTGGGTGGGAACAGATCCTAGCTAAGGGCGGCCCAAAGGCAGACTAAAGGTACCAGATGACAATGGCGTCCAAATCCCAACACTGGGCCGGCGGAGGCCACACCTCTCAAGGAAGCCAAAATCTCTGGCCACTCTATCAGAGGGAGGAAGTGGATATTAATTCATAGGAGACTGGTAAATATACTAGAAAGTATAGGCGAGTGAACCATAGAGCTCCCTTTTAAGATGTCTGAAAGTGCAGAGGGGCACCAAACAGTAGGTTAACATATGATGTACATGGGGCACATCTGCAAGGGCTGGAGTTTAGCCTTTTAAAGCTAGAACACCCCTCCACACAGGTTATCTACTTGCAAATTTTCAATTGGGGCTTGCTGGTCACCAGGTAAAGGTCAAAATGCCTTATTGTATTGGATTAAACCCCAGACAGAGAAAGTATCCCCCGCTTGGGAGCTCACGAGTAGAGCTTAACCAATCGCCTAATATGGTGGGGGAGCCTCCCTTGGAAGATCCACACATTTATTGTATCCCTGCCTGCTACATAAAGATTCTTCACACTTTTGGTGGACTTTGATATTTAGTTTGTAGTACTTTATTATTGTTTTGTTTGTTATACACTATATATTGAATTGGACATTTCTCCCTCGTCTTCCAGGACGGCACGCTGAGAGTAGACTGACTCCACCTGACAGGAAACACAATCAATTGAGAGGTTAAAAGCCCCACCCCTCCCTGTGCTCCTCAGTTCTGATTGTGTTTTCCCTACAGCGAAACATTTTTTATTTTTTCTAGACCTAAGGCCTGGGGCTGGTGGTCCCCCCCCCGGAGTCCGGACCGCTGGTACTGGGTGCCTTGGGTCCGGTGAGACCTTTCTCTGGTCTCCTGCCCGGGGGGTGTCCCCTTCTCTACTAGTCCAGGGGGGCTGAAAAGGATGCCTAGAAGAGAGCCCCCCCCCCAGACACCGGAGTCACCTAGGTTAGCCGGGCTTCCCTAGAGCTCCGAAGGGCCACTTCCTCTCTCCCCCCTTGCCTAGATTCCTACCTTGGAGGTGGGACTGAGGCTTCCCCCATCCTGCTGGCTCCTTCTGGGGGATTTGCTGGACCGCATGGCGGGTAGTGTTGGGCGCCCAGTGGTGATGCGCACGGCGTCGTGCGTCATCCCGCTCCCGCGCGGCAAGATGGCGGCCCCCCACCAGAACGGACGCTGCATTCGATGGGGCACAGAGCAGCCTGGGAGAGAGATGGGCCTGGCGGTCTCACAGCAGTGCTCCAGGATCCCCGAGGGAGTCCAGCAAAAGCGTTGCAATGGAGGAGGACCGTCTGTTTCCAGTGGCTGCAGAGGAAACCACCAAGGGTGAGTCTTTCCTGTTTCTAAGGGGGGGTTACCTGACTGGTTCCTCCCCCACTCTCCTGGAGATCGAGGGCTAATGGGCATGTGTTTTTGTTTCCTTCCTTGTATGTGCATACTTAGACGAGGACCCTACTGCCCAGGGGGAGACCAACAGAACTAAGCCCCCTAAATGTGTTGGGAAGTGTGGCAACTCTGTTGACAAACTGCCAGCTGAGCTTAACAACCCGTTCTGTTCTAGATGTATTTCTAAGTTAGCTGGGAAGGAGACTTCGCAAATTATGAAAGAATTTCTCTCAGTTCAAACAAAAATGCTCTCTACTCTCAAGGAGTTCCAGTCCTCCTTTAGGAATAGAGATATTGGCTGTAGCAGGCAACAACAGTAAGTACGGGCCTCAGATGGCATTGACCCCCCCCCCGTGTATATACTGACTAGTACACACAACCTAACCCTACAGTTCCCTAGGGGGACTGCAAGGGCGGGGGGGACTTTTAACAGCTGTCCTGCTTGTTTATGGACCATAAGGAGGAAAAACAAGCCCAGGGCTTGTGGCAAGGAAGGCTACAATGGGGTACTTCCCTTGGCCACGAGAATTGGGGCTGCACAACCCCAATTCCAACCAGTTGGTCTTTCAGCATTTGACCTAATCTCCTCTGGGGTGCAGAGGAGTGAGGGTGCCTAAACCACCTCAGATGGGAACGAGGTAGGTAAGGCATTGTTTCCCTCCATCTTCCCCGTGTGGGGATATATTTGTATGTATATATTCTTAGTGGCACAATGCAGGACCTGGGCTCTGGTTACAAATGGCCCAGAAGCTACTGCTAAAACCACCAGCCACTCTTGCTTCAAGGAACCCTTGTGGGTTTAGGCTACAGTCCTCTCTGTGGCAGATCTAAGAGCGATCTACTTTAAATTGCTTCCTACATCCTTTATTCAGGGAGTTTCTGTGCAAACATATGCAAGAGCTACATGATTGCTTGATTAGGGCTTGCAGGTAGCTAGTTGCCTCCAGGCCTAATTGGTGACCACCTTGTCTAGAGGTTGTCTTAATTGGTCTCTAGGATTTTCTGATTATCCCCACCTGGGTATGAGCTGGATAGCATTGCTCAGTCTCAGAGAATGGAGGCAAGGTAGGACAACAGCTATCTAAGGTGTCCAACTATTTTAGGTTTTGTTCCCACACTGGCGGGGAAGGGTTCAGCCCACTGTGACCCCCTCCTTGGCTGCACACCAGCAGACCGTAGCAGTGAAGGTTTGTCTATGCCGGGGTGGTTTTGTGACTCAGCAAAGATATACATTGAGTCTTATATCCGCAAGAGGTATATTGCTGTATATTAGTAATGCACTGCACTGAGACTTGTTTGATGTCCTTTATATCCTAAAAGTACTGTTTATCTGGCTTCAGATCACTATGACAACAGGGAAGGTGGTCTGTACTTTCTGCCTTTGTACCACATGGTGGTAATGTGCATCATTGAGTCTGGTGACATCTCTGCTAATATTTTTCTACACATCAGACACACAAGATTGAAGTCGGTCTGGGTTTGTGTCCTGTATTACTTCCTAATTGGTTGTTTCTCAGGAGGTCAGTAGCGGAGATTGAGTTGTCGGGCTACATAGCAGAAATACAGATTGAACTTGGACCAGGGGTAGTGCTTCTACTGCCCTTGGTAACTGGTACAGCACCACTAGGTGGCGTTATGCCGATTCAGACAGTGCTAGTTCTGGCAGTAACTGCCGATTTTAGGCGTGCGATCTGGCAGATCGAGTCGCATTCCGAATCGCTTCAATATGGGTGTGCTATCTCTGTTTTGAGTTGTATTGTTACACAGCAGACTTTTAGAAATTTGAAAGTTGTCTGTCCTTTATGTTGGGCATACAGGACGGCTGAATATCTGAAGTGACACAGCAGTGAGTGTTACTTATCCCCTGTCCGCCTTGTTTTTTGTGCCCAGCAGGGGACGCATTCAGATAGTGGTATCTCTGCTTGGTATTGGTATATGGCTACATACACTGCCTTAGGGGCTGCATGTCAGAAACGCACAGCAGTGATTGGTGTCCCTCTACCCTGCTGCGTTTTATGGAGACACAACAGGGGGTTGTTGGCTGCAATCCTCCAGGAAGACCTCTTGCCTGGACATCCTGAAAATTCAGTTTTTTTTCCCTGCGACTTGTGTAATCTTAAGGTCTGTGGATCCAGAAGCAGGGACTGATTGACGGCATTATGAACTGCAGTCGCACAGACACGACTGGTACCTATTGGTAGTCATAGTACATAACTTTTTGCCTGCGTTTGGCAGTCGCAGGTTGAGTCGCACGTGGGTGGGAGCCCTAAGCTCATCCATCCCTTCTGTTGTGCAGGAAGGCCTCACCCAGGATTGGACATACTGGGTTGTTGCTTTACCTGGCAGTACACCAGATCTCAGCTGGAAAGGCTGTCTGTGTGTTCTGGTTTTATGTCACTGCACAGCTGAAACACTCAACATTTTAGCTTGTTGTTGCCTCTGTTTCATATTGCCTTACCGCACTACTTCAGAAAAGCACAATGCTGCAAGTTGCTTGTGTCCTTTCTCAGTGTTGGTTCGATCTGACTGCACTACACATTGTCTTGTGTTCCTGTATGGCACAGCAGAAAAGGTACAACAGGGGACTTGGTGTCTTTTCCGTGTTTATCTTGATCTGATAAACGTGTTTGGTGGTTCATCGCAAATAGGCAACAGAGTAGGTTGGGGCTTTCTGTGTTAGATTACGGCCTTGTTCTGCTGTACATAAGTAAAACACCACAGAAAAGAGATTCCCGTCCTTTCTGCATTTGGATCAGTTATATCCTAATTTGGTGTACTTCAGAATCACGCAGCAGTTATGATCTGCATGGGCCTTAATGATTTTCTTAGATTGGCCACATGTAAGCCAGACTGTGAGTACTGTCTGTCTACATTGTAATTCAGATTGGGTCTTCCCATATTTGATATGTTGGTTTAGTTAGCCACGCTCGGGCTATTGTCTATGTGTGTGTCCTTTCTGTTAAATTTACTATGCGGTACCCATAATATGACCTTATTTTTGGTGATTTTATTAATGCCTTTATCACTGTGTTTTTGTATTTGCGGCCCTTTTCTTTCCATGAAAAGGCCAGGGGTTCTGTCCACAGACGGCGCATGTCAGAAATGCTCGGCTCCTTACATTCAGGAATGCCGGAACCCTTTCCTGGGTTTGAAGCCCAGTAGGGTTATAGGACACTGGAGAAAGGCGATAAAGAATCACCGTGTTTAGTGGTAACTTGGGAAGTCCTATTCAGAGGAGTATTTTGGCCTGGAAATGAAGTATTCCAGTTCGAATAGGTTATGGCTCAGTGCATGGGCTGCCTTTCGCACTTTCAGCAGAACTAGATGTGCCTGTGGGATGGTGTTTTTCGGCTCCGGTCCTCGGGGCGCACCGGCGGGTCATGTTTTCAGGCTTTCCATTATTTTGCACAGGTGATTTGATCAGTTTCACTGCCTTAGTAATCACCACAGCCATTTCATCTGAGGGGGATCCTGGGGGCTTGGCCTGTTGGTGTGCCTTGGGGACTGGAGTTGAGAGGCACTGCTGTAGGAACATCCTACTCCTACTATGAACTTTAATCTCCTGAGTAGGAACTCCGGTGTAAGTTAAAGCCGCAGATTGGGCATATCGTAAAACCCAGGGTTCAAGCTTCTGTTGATCTGGTTCCTTACTGGGTTTTCCTTGTAGTCTTGCTGTTGCAGCAATAAAAATGAGCAAAGAGGTTGTCGGTCAAAAGTCCTCCTTTTTTTGCAGTTTTGATTCCCTGAACAGTTTAGTGGGAGAAACCCTACTACTGTTCGATCTAGTCCCTTACATGACAACTCAGGTCTCCGATTATTCTTTTAGTGGCCCTAAGTAACACCTACAGGCTTAACAGGCCGCGATTGTTATATGTGGGAGCCAGGCGACATTGCTAGCCTACACGTTTTTCATGTTGAATGGGCCACTTGGGTAGAAGACCTGCAGATCAGCTGCATGATCCAGCTGAAATACCTTCATGTAGAGTAGAGGTAAAAGCTCACTGCGGAACCAAGGTTCGCCAAGAGGTTCTTGTAGTGGTCCCGCCCTATGGTAGGCCTAAGGCTACTTGCTTCTCTCTCAGCGTGCCGTCCTGGAAGACGAGGGAGAAATTACCAGTTACTTACCGGTAGCTGGATTTCTACGAAGTCTTACAGGACGGCAGGCCTACTTCCCACCCTCTTGTTCAAATGTATTGGTTTGTATAGGATTATTGTGGTATGTTGTTACTCCCGTGCACTGATGTGGGTTATTACTTTATCACAAACTGAGGAGCACAGGGAGGGGTGGGGCTTTTAACCTCTCAATTGATTGTGTTTCCTGTCAGGTGGAGTCAGTCTACTCTCAGCGTGCCGTCCTGTAAGACTTCGTAGAAATCCAGCTACCTGTAAGTAACTGGTAATTTTCCTGACGGCGCAACACAATTTTTATTAGTTGTCTTTTGATATTTGTGTGAATATCGGTGAGTGCTACAGTATAGTATAGGCATTTACTTTTTATGTTTTACATAGATCACTTCAGGCTGGCCCTTTTGCAGGTATAACTATCAGAACTTAATTTCCTGAGTAAAGTTCCACTTTAAATGGCTGTGCAGCTGAACTGTAATTCTGATGCCAACAAATTTAGAATGAGTGGTGCGTTTGTCAACAAAAATGAGCTGAACACTAGCAGTCACCACCTGTCACTCATCTCTGAAAGCGGTCTGAATTGAATGTCTCATTTTTAGTAGGGTTGTCCCGATACCAATTTTTAAGACCGAGTACAAGTACCGATACCTTTTTCAAATACTCGCCAATACCGATGCACAGAGAGGTACATGATCTGTAGCAGGAGTACTGTTGCCCTCTTAGTACAGGTCTTTGCTTGACTTTTTATTTTCTGTTTTTGTTAAATCGGTGGTATGTCTGAGGTACAGAATCTCGCTAATAAAGGTATTCATGTCTGTGCCCTGAGTCTTGTAAATACAACAAAGTTTGATGTAAATAGAATGTTTGCAGCACACAAGCATGAATCATGTTAAGGGCCGGTGTGGATGGGTTTTTGTTCACGTCAGACACAAGTCTATAAAAATGCAAACCCTGGTGCAGTTCAAATGCACTTGTCAATGAATTGTGAACAATCTCAGCCTCCCAGACTGATGCCATGGACACAGGCCTTAATTCTGTTTATTTCCAACCTGTCATTACGTGTGTGTCTGTTCTTTGTAAAGTGGATCACTCTCTGAAGACCAGCAATCGATTCATATCTGTGGTCTCTTGCTATCTCTCTAAGTCATTTGTTGATCATAAATAAATGAGAGGCTATAAACTGTACTAATTACTCTTCATGCTGTAATTGCAGCACAGCACATTTTGGCTTTTGGCCGGCACATGTCTCTTTTTAACTGCATATTCTGTGCACTTCCTCAAAGAAAACTTTACTTGGATATGGCCCGAAAACAAGCATTATGTACTGGGTAAGATTGCTTCTACTATACGGAAAACAAATATTGTTGCTAAAACGAGCAAGAAAGCTAGAATATGTCAAATCTGTACTTCTGAGCAAGAAATATTACAATCAATGCATGACTCTGTAATGTGGTTGTTTCTCTCTGACTCATCTTGAGCAGGGTAATGGCCGAGCTGGTGTTATAGATTTTCAGGTTAAAGTCTTACTAAACCCACAACAGTAAAATAAGTCTGTATATGCAGTAAAAGCATGCTTGTTATACGCTATGCGAAACCTGAGGGGTTAATCCTCTGCATTGTGTAAAAAGGCTGTTTGGTCCTGTTTTCTCTGATACTCCCCTTCTACTGCCCCTGATCCATCTCTACACATGCTCAGTTTTGTGTGTATTGCTAGAGAGGGTTATTTCAAAATGAACACTGGTCTCTACTCTGGAAAAAAATGCACCTGCCTTTGTGTGCTATAGGGCAGGTGTTTTTAATTTGCTGTTTAGGTGGAATTCAGAACAAATGACAATACACCCCAATGCACATAGACTTATGTGTTGCTCTGTAACATTAATTACCCCGACACAAGTTTCTGAATTCACAGTGAAGGTATCCGACAAAGTTCTATGCAGATTCTGTTGAATATTTTAAGTAAATTGATACAGAAACAGATGGCAATGGCACAGCAAGGCTTTTCATTGGCCCTATATCAGATCTTTACTACTTTGCAGGACAGGTAATGTCCTGGGCCCCGCCAATTAACGCAGGGGTGGCCAACCAGTGGCCCGCGGAACCCTCTGATGTGGCCCGTGACTTCCTTCTCCAGAATGGAGGGTTGGCAAGCCCAGATAGCAGATTGCTGACCCACCATACCACAGCATCAGTGTTGTGAATGAAGCCAGTGGTAGAGTAAGAAAGCGGCTGCAGAGCAGAGCCCCATAAGCCGATGCTTCCTCTACAGCGCTGGCTTTTGCCAAAGGGGGAGTCTATGGCAAAGTTCAGATAACCCGCAGGATAGACACAGGTGCACTACGCTGCACCTGCGGTGTGGGTAAACCCCAGCACATCAGTGAGAAAGCAGTCTTAGGCCCTTTTCACGTGATCGGCCTGACCAAATGGGACCCTTAATTCACCTCTATAGAGTGACAGATGTCCGTTTACGCCCACCTAAAACAGAAGAGAATTCATCCTCTTTCATCTGGGCGGATAGGAGGGCCTATAGAGTAGCCGTGAGCTGCCATCCGCCCGCTCTGCTCATTGTGGCTAGTTACCAAGTTGCTTAAGTAGCCCTCGCTCTTCAAAAGGTTAGGCACCCCTGAATTAAAGGCTTTCATTGACATTACATTTTTTTTTTTTTTTGGAAGAATACAAACTGTACAAGTAGTAATGGCAAAATTCTTATTTTACAATTTAATGAACAATGTCCTCTGTTTTTCCTAGGATATTTCACAACAGTTGGGTTTCTGAGCTTTGTATCCTGCTATAAACATGGACCCTTGCGCAGTGAGCGGACTATCGCCTTATTCACCTGGACACTGCAGATAATAGCCTGCTGCTTGATTTACTTTGGTCTCGCTGTCTCCGAGATTGCCTTTACAATCATAGCTGGTCTTGCTTCTTGTAAGGTTCTCTACTATTCCTTTAAAGTACTTCATTATGTGAAAAGGTTGGTACTTTTCTATACTATGTCTATAGTATCCTTACAGCTAGGTATCTGCACCAGAAATGGTCTTTGTTTAGGAAAGTAAAATGGTAATCGCCAATTAATAGCACTTCCCTTTAGAATCCTGTTGAAGTAGAGGAGCACAGTTGTATTTATTTAAAGAGGATCTTCAGTCTTTAAAAAAAATAAAAATCAATAGGAATTTGCAATCCCGTTTAAAGTCTGTGGTTTAACATTCCTCCCCAACTAGAGATAAATGGTGCTTTAAGGGCTTGTTTACACTTGTGATTGGGGGGGGTAGATAAAACCCAGTGGTTGATTCATTATTTTACCGCCCCTCAAATGCTCCCTCTTTTGCTGCTGCGGCTGGGGGTGTATGCTGGTCGCAGCCGTGATGCTTTGCTGCTATGACAGGAATGATGCTCCTTGTCGCGCTTGATGGCCAATACCTCCCTCCAAGCATGGTCCATTCAAGTGAATGGGGCACTCTGCAACCACGCACAACACACACCTCTGTCTGGCATTTTAGGGGTTAAAACTGCCAGTGAGAAGGCATTGTCTTGCCAAACCTGAATCACACTTTAGAGAGCAAAGCAGGAGTAAATGAACCCTAAGGATTTCAGCAAAGATTGCCAAAAACTTTAGAAATGCTCGGTAAAACTTACTGTTCATACTGATCTTCTACAAGCTGTGTGGACGAGAGGGTTGAAACAAACCATTTACAACACATTAATATAAACATAACATAAACAAACCATATACAACATAAATTTGCCACACTAATCCTTTTTGTAATGTTAAATACACTTGTGTACCGTGATCAAATTTATAGGAAGTACACATATATATATATATAATATATATATATATATAATATATATATATATAATATATATATATATATATATTATATATATATATAATATAGCATTACTAGACAAGTGTGTCTAGTAGGACAGTCCCAAAGACCAGGAAAGGAAGGCAGCTCAAAGCCAGAGATCATCCAAAGGTCACCCAATGGAGAATTATTTGCAATGCCCGGTGAAGAACAGCTTCGGCTAGTGGTTCTAAAAGATTTTGGGTGTAAATGTCTGCTATTCGAAATCCTTGCCAATAATAATTATCTACAAATAATAAATTAGAAATACAAACCCCAAAGGAAATTTTGACCAATCGCAACACATCACATGGCAGTTGTAAACAATGCTATTTAGTAAAAGGCATGGTGAGTTTTTTGAAGTTGTAATTTTTTTTTTGTCACCATTTTTGTCAAATTAAAAAAAAAAATCTAAATTTTTTTTTTTCCCCTTTACATTCTGTCATTAGTGCAGAACAGTGTTATATAACTGGTGTGGCTGTGAGCAGGGACACTGATTGGGGACAGTATGTGAAAGAAAAATTATAATTTTCTATTTATTTTAATTATGATTGATACCACTTTCATTGGTATAAGCAACCCGTTCCATTTAGTAAAAATTATTTATTCAGTGTCTTTTGTTGTAATTGGCAGAAACTAATTACATGGTACAGATAGACTGTGATTGGCCCTGTCTATACCACGTAATCACTGTGGCCGATCACAGCTAGCAACACAGTTGTGTACAGTGGATGGCATGAAAGGAAGCCACACATTTGTTTACAATTGTCATGTGATTTGCTGTGATTGGTCATTGGTACTGGCAGCAGGTCGGTGTAGTGATCAGTAATCGCCAGATTGCACCACTGTGTGGCCCCATAGTAGTACACTGTTACTAGGGTTATACCGATACCGAGCATTTGCCCGAGTAATCTGGCTCCTTACTGTTGCGAATGTACAGAGTCAGTGATCACTGACTCTTTCCATTCACATAACTGAAACAATTCAAAAATAAGTTTAAAAAGTTAGTCAGAGAGCTGGACAGTTAAGCCACACAGGGTCAATTTATATGTTAAGCCAGATCTGTAAAGAGCATTAACTTAAAAGATGGGCAAAAAAGAAGAAAGAAATGTTGCCCTCAGAGACGATGAAAGAATTTTAAATAAATGTAGTCTGCAGAATGGAACAAACTTTCTTAAACAGGGAGTGTTGGTGCCCTGATCAAAAGGTGAAAATAAAGTAGAGAAAAAGAAAATGAATTCAGCTACCACATCTAAAAACTGGTATGCAGCAATATATTACATTTTTGTTTTGGCGATTTAAAACCGTTTTAAGTTGTGTTCAACTTTTATTTTTGTTTCCTCTGATAGACTAATACATAAGAAGCCTGTTGTGAAATTGCTCACAGAAGAGGAATACAGGGAACAAGCCGATACAGAGACTGCAAAGGCTTTAGAGGAACTCCGTGATTTTTGCATCAGTCCTGACTTCAACTCTTGGCTTGTGGTTTCTAGACTTTCGTCGCCCGGACGGTAAATATGCAAGTGGTGGGCATAGCCTGGTGGTGCAAGATTTTGCCTTTTTTTATTTTTTTTATTTAACAACGTTTTAGAACACTGGATCATGGTGAAATGGACTCTAATGCCACGTACACACGATCACTTTTCGGCAAGAAAAAAAAAAAAAGTTTTTTAAAACGTCATTTAAAATGATCGCGTGTGAAAAACGGCAATTTTTTTTTCGAGCAAGCTGCATTTTTTAATGTCGTTTTAAAAAATGTTGTTTTTTGGGTTGCGTGTGGGCTAAAACTAAGTTTTTAAACCGCGCACATGCTCAGAATCAAGTTATGAGACTGGAGCTTGAATTGGAACTTCCCCTTTAGAGTGCCGTCACCGCGCTTTGCTCATCATTTTTTTTAAACGATGGTGTGTGGGCAACATCGCTATTAATGATGAAGTTGGAAAAACATAGGGCCAGATTCAGAGAGCCGTAACTCCTGTCTAACTGGTGTTAGACTGGAGTAATTTCAAATTACGCGCGTTTTTTAGCTAGTCGGAAACCTCAATAGACGGCTGCGGGCTTCAATTCGACTGGATTACGTGTTCGTACGCCTTCGGATCTACGCTGCAATAAAATTGCGGCCACTGGGTGGACTTCCCGTAGTTTTCCGCGTCGGGGTATGCTAATGGGCTTTTGCCGGCCATACCCCCGAAATTACAATCTTCAATCGCAATCTCTTACGGCATCTTTAGTCATCTTTTTTTTTGCGTAACACTATACCAGCTTTTTGCTGGTCTAATATTAGACAGCCCATGTGAAGTATGGCCGTCGTTCCCGCGTCGCATTTCTACGTTTTCCGACGTCTTTTATTATTTTTAACGTAAGTCGTCCGGGAATAGGAATGTTCGTAAACGACGCTACTCAAACAACGAATGACGTAACGACGTGATTTCGCGCAATGCACGGCAGGACATTTCTGAACGGAGCATGCGCAGTTCGATCGCCGCGGGGACGCGCTTAATTTAAATGCTTCACGCCCCCTAATTGCGTATTTCGATTACGCGGCAGGAAATAGACTAGGCCGCCGTAGCGTACGGGCAAAAATCTACCAGAATTCGATGTAGAGCCTGGTAAAATACGGCAGCGTAGAGTATTTCGATTACGCAGCGCAAAATTAAGTGTATCTGAATCTGGCCCATAGTTTTTTCTACATGCTGAAAAACTATGTTTTTTTTTTTATGCTGAAAAGTGATCGTGTGTACGCGGCATTAGGGCTTGTTTATACTTTAAAATGTAAAAGACCAAGCCTTTTCTGTAGTTTTTTGCTACATATATATTTGTAACCCCCAAACATTATTATATTTTTTTTTTTAGCAGAGAACCTAGGGAATAATATAGCAATTTTTGCTAATTTTTTTATGTCGCCTCAATATATTTATCCTAATTTATACCCCATTTTTTTTAATATATATATATATATATATAAGATGTTATGCGGAGTAAATGGATACCTAGCATAAAATGGTGGGTGCTGCAGTGTTTACCAGTTGGGCCCCATCAAAGAAAAGTGCAAAGTTTCGGAGCCATGCAGGCCCCTTCCCGCATCTCCAAAACGTTGCACTTTTCTTTGTGATGTGATCTCTTTCATTACAGAAACCTTTGGACGGAAGTTGTCCTATGGTGTGCTGGCGAATATGTACGCTTGTGTCTGTACTAAGGCCAAACATTCCAGGATCTGTAAACTTTTTTGATCAGAGTTATTTGGGTGTTTTATGTTTTTTATTTTTATGATTCAAGAAGGATCCAAAAAACTATGTGATAATAAATGGCTTCATATGATCTCTATCCTTAAATAAGACATTTTTTTTTTTTTTTTTTCTGGCATGATCGGTCATATTTTTCGATGCCAAAATTTCATGATTTCTGCCAGGGTGTGCAAACTTTTGAGCACGACTGTATATATGTGCTTTACTCTACTAAGTGGATTAAAGGTTGGATTAAGTTTCACAAAAGTCCACTTATGCCATCTTCACAAGATAAAAAGTATCACAGGCGAAATTAAAGTTGTGGAAGGTAATACTTCCATGTTTTGTTTCCTCAAATGTTGCGGAATACTTCCAAAAAAATGTGTATGCGCTTCTGTTTCGGCAGGTTTGCACAGTTTATCTTGGGCTCCAATCACGTTTCCTTAGAAGAGACCAGTACACATGAAGAACAGTATGGACTTGGAAGCACCTTCCTGGAGGAGCAGCTTTTTATGCAGGACCAGGAATCGCAGAACTCTCAACAGATGGAATTTGTTCCTCAAGAAAACGAATACGCTGAGGACTTTGATCCATCGGACAGTGAAAGAAGTCTTCTGCTTCACTAGTTTTATTACTTTTTGTAATATTTTAAGCATTGTTTTAAACCTGAACTCTGGACATTTTAATGAACAGAAACAGTCATGTAATTTAGGGGCTACTGTATTTTTGGAACTGAAAATGTGAAACGATTATAAAAAAAAAAAGGATCTTCCACTGCTCATGATATGCATATAAATGCTATTGCTGTGAAACAAATTATGCAGGTTCACCCAACTTTATCAAAAGTTGTACATTTTTAAGAATTATGACTACCGTCTAAAAATTTTTTTTTTTTGGGAAGGGGAGGAGAGTGGTATAAATTGCATATGATTAATAATGGTATGAATGTAGTGATGTCGTCTTGTTGCATTTTTGGGGACCAGTGGGTTAAATTATGAACTGGGCTAGTCTTGGGGGGGGGGGGTCCATGTTTCTTCTTGGGTTATATTGTGTTGATCTAATATTTACTAAAGTTGCAACAATGGTGGAAGGAAATAATCCCAATCTAAGTAATTAAAAAAAAAAATAGGCCACACTGTTTTTTTTTTTTTTTTTTTTTTTTCTTCTACTGAGTGCGTTTATCTAATGTAAAACAAAAATGCCCCAACTCCTGGTAGTGCTAACATTCCTACCAGATGACTTAGATTTGTTGTAGTGGTTTACAACGAATGGCAGTAAACTGTAGTATAGTGATTATTAGGGTTGTCCCGATGCCTCTTTTTTAGTATATACTTTTTTTCAAGTAGTCGGCCGAATACCGTACCGATACTTTTTTTAAATGTGTCTAAATCAGCATGTCTGCAGCCATTCCCCCCACAAATGCAGCCATGGCGCTGTATGTCTAGCAGCCATATGTCCCCCAGCAGCCATGTATGTCCCCCAATATTGAGCCAGTATGGCAGCGATCCCTCAGATGCTCCGCCTTGATAATCCCCTGCACAATTAGCGCATGCGTATGGCCGCGCTTGTATTACTGGATTGGAGGGATCAATCCCACGTGTATACGAGATTCCATGGACACTTTGCTGTCGGGAAGGGATACTCCGGAGAGAAGGGGGAATTGTAATACACGTTTACAAGTATAGAATGAATGCAATGTGTGCTACGAAGGGGGATCGATATATGCGGCGTCAGCATATCTAAAAAGTATGAGGGACATCGTGAATATGGGGGGGGGAAGTATTCCAATCGGGGGTAGCGAGTACAAGTGCAAAACTCGCATCGGTCCCGATACCTACTAATCGAGGGACAACCCTAGTGATTATAGAGGTATATTTAAAGTCTTACTCTTCCATGAATGAGAAACAACAAGAAGGGGCTAGTGTCAAAGCTTGCTGCGATTGCCCTTTAATACCAGTACAATGGTTGTTGCACCAAAGAAAAAAGGTACTTACAGCATATGACAAAGGTTTTACACATCCTCACTTTACAGCACTTTGGTGTTATAAATACAAAGCATGGTAGTCTGTTTTTACTGTATTTTAGCATTACAAACACTGTAAATATTTTTCAAAAAGTGAATCTAGTCTTTAAATAATGCCCATATACTATATTTAGGGTGTTAAACTTTAAATACTAGTCCAAAAGCAGCATTGGCATGTTTTGAACAAATTGGCAGCAGCAAAAGAACCAACAGACTTGAAGTTTTTTTTTTTTTTTTTCATTTAGGTCCACATTTGTGTTTGTTTTTACAGTATTTATTTACACAGTTAAATCCTTTACAATGACAAAATACAGCCTGGGGTAAATCAAAAGGAAGTTCAAAACTAAAACTAAATTATCGCAGTACAAAATATTTTATTTTGTAATGGACATTTTAAAATTATAAAATAGTTTTCAGTCTACTCTGCTACAAGGAAACTGAAAACACAAAGCTGATATGTGGGTGTAGTAGTCCCCTACTTATTTTTTTAATCAAACAGGTACTTTGTAAGTAAACAAATGCAATCCAGCATCATCATTCAGAGGGAAAGATGCATAATACCATATAATGTACAGAAGCATAGAAATTTTTGTTTTTAGGTTAACCTAACTTTTTCTTATTTTGGAGTACAATACAGGAATGAAGGGGAAGTATTTGGGGGACAAAGCAAACAAAAGCTGTAAGGATCTGACCAGTATATCCTCTCCCACTCCCAGCAAGCCTTAGTTTTGTAGCAATAAATCATGGATCATAAACCTACAACCATGTACTGCGCTAAACAAACAAAAAATCACTCACTAAAGTAAATGCTTGCTGAATAATCAGCACTAGTAAGTATGCAAACAAATTTAATAATCAAATTGTGTTCTAAATCCTCATGCAAAATTTATCATGGGGAAGAAAGATGGGGCCATATCCAAGACTAGGCCTAGATACTCTGATGAGATCCAGCAGTGATTTCTGGAGATATAGGACATACGCAAATCTCTGTAACGCATGCATTGGACATTGGCTGACAAAAATAAATAAAAGATACAGTGTAAAAAAAAAAAAAAAAATTCCACCAAATGATTTGGACTAGTGCCCAAAGCAAGGTACATGAAGACATGGATGAGCAACTTTGGGGTGAAGGAACTTGCCTGCACCTCACAAATTTGCTTTTGAAAGAACATTCCCATAGACACACTCCTAAACCTTGTGCACAGCCTTCCCAGAAGAGTTAAAGTTGTCAGGTCTGACCTCAACCCAATAGAACACCTTTGGGATAATTTAAAGTGGAGACTGTGAGCCAGGACATCAGAGCTCACAAATGCTTCTTCTGGAAGAATGGTCAAAAACATTCCCATAGACACACTCCTAAACCTTGTGGACAGCCTTTCCAGAAGAGTTGAAGCTGTTATAGCTGCAAAGGGTGGGCCAACTCAGTATTGACCCCTACGGACTAAGACTGGGATGCCATTAAAAGTTCCTGTAAAGGCAGGTGTCACAAAACTTTTGGTAATATAGTATATGTAATGTAAAACCTGGACAATCTGCGCTTCCCCCCCCCCCTCCAAGCAGTAATCAGTGCGAACTGTGCTACAAGAAAAAAAATAAAGGTAGGGTCTAAATAAGTTATCCAAAAACCCATATGTACCCCACCACACACTAAATGTGCTAATATACTTTCCAACCTAAAGAGAGGAAAAGGAGTTTCAAACAGTAAAAATTACTGGTGCTGCAATAATACAAAAAAGCTGGAATACACCGCTATACAAACATAGGTAAAAAATGCGCAACCAAAAAAAAAAAAAAACAAGCAAAGTGTCCTGTTATAAAGTGAAAAAAAGTATACAAATAAATGTAACATTTAGTACATTCCACAGGTGAACAGTGCAAGTGAAATTATACAAGGAAGTGTCCACTGCAGATGATGTTGATTAGGTGTAATCACAAGGTAAAAATTCATCCAACAATATCATCCAAAAGATTTTCAGCCATTCATATACATTCAGACAGAGACGCCGCTTACCAGATCCGGTGGACCTCTGTTATGGAGGTCTTATGGGCTCATTAAACCAGGGGTCACTCAGAGGGATCCTTTGCAATTGCAAACCTAAACCATGCTGAATGGATTGCTTTGCTAAGATTGCCTGGAATAGGATCCATCACAGCCCTGGGAAGCTTGAAGGAAGATGGATACGCTAGTACACCAGTGCTTGGCCAACAAGGATCCCTCTGAGTGACCCCTGGTTTGAGCCCATAAGACCTCCATAACAGGGTCCACCGGATCTGGTAAGCGGCATCTCTGTCTGAATGTATATCAACGGCTGAAAATATTTTGGATGTTATTGTTGGATGAATTTTTACCTTGTGATTACACCTAAATCATCATCTGCAGTGGACACTTCCTTGTATAATTTCACTTGCACCGTTCACCTGTGGGATGTACTAAATGTTACATTTATTTGTATACATTTTTTTCACTTCATAACAGGACACTTTGCTTGTTTTTTTTTTTTACCTATTTGACACAATATATGTGGCCAGGGTTTCAGCGTGACAGTGTTTTGTGTTTGTTTACTGATTCAATTTAACCAGGCCCAAAAACACACAGGACCGTTTTTAACATCGCACCGCGGCTGCCCCACACATGTGCGAACCGTCTCCATTGAAAGTCTTGTCACATTCACATGGTATGCGAATATGATGCAGTTTAAAATGCATCCAATTCGCACATACATGTGAACCCTGCTGACCTTTACAAGCTCCCCTACCTTTTGCCTCTCACAAGTGGAGCTATGGTCACCTCTGCTGATTTTCCGCTCAGCAGTTGGGTGTAGTCCCCCCACCCCCCTTTCCTTAGGTCTGCTTCTGTTGCTGTCTCTCCTCTTTGGAGCTCTATATCTGCTTTTCTCTTATCTGATTTTTTTTTTTGTTCCTCTCACCACTCTCCCCCCTTCTTAGTGTGATAATAAAATGACTGGTGTACTATTATCCACACCTCATTTTCCTGGATTGGATTAGTGACCATCTCATTGTTTGCATTACACCATGCCCAGTCTTCATAAAGCTCACTGCACTCCACTTTAAGGGTTCTTTCACTTAATCTCAAAATCCTCAATATACTGGAGCAAAGATTCACTGTCCTCTCTCAACTCCAATGGCATAGGACTCGGGTAGTATTCCTACAGGAAACCCATTTTAAGAAAGGCTCTATACCTAAATGTACTTACCTGCCGTTCGAATCTCCCGGAGCGCGTCCAACCTGGCCATTGGCTAGGCTGGGCGGATTCCATGCTACGCTAGAGTGGATGTGACGAGCGAGGCGCGCCGGGGGGCGGAGCCGAGTGATACATAAAAAAAAGCTTTCCACGAGTGTGAAGAGGGAAAGCTCCATTTCTTGATCTCACATGAACAAACTCCACAATGCATAGGGGCTTTCCATAATGCTGCATACAGATCAGAACAAACTCCACACATAATAACTTACAGATCAGGAAGGACATTTTATTTTCCTTAAAGTGGTCCCTCAAGCAGGCGTGTCCAAACTTTTTTGAAAGGGGTCCAGATTTGATTAAGTGAAAATGCATGAAGGCCGACCATTTTGCCTACATTCTGTGAACCATTAAAATTACATGCAAATTATTATTAATGCAAAGTTTATTGCAAACAGCAAGGTGTTAACTCACTCTGCCTTTCATATCTGAAGGCCAAATGAAAAAAATATCCAGGAAGCTAAAACATGTCAGGAACATTGTAAAGTACATTACATATTATTGGTAATAAAAAATTGTGTCAACTTCTAAATGAAAAAAAATATGAACGGGAACATAACACCAAGTACATATGTTGTGTCCAAATATATTTATAACTGATTTAGACAAAGATAAAAACAGATTTTACAATGTCTTCATCTCAATTGAAAAATAAAAAATTGCCTGCACACAGCCATGTGTGGTGAAGAGTCTAAGGGTGAGCTTGGGCATGTTATTAGGAGATATATAAATATAAAATAATTAATTTATATATCTTTTGTGAATCTCAGAGTGCCACTCAGGATTAAGTATGAGCTTGGGCGTGTCCACAACTCCAGATGCTCAAGCCCGTAGGGAAGCTGACATCACGCAGAGCCAATCACAGGCACTGATACATTTCCCAATCTCTGCAGCTGTGGACCGGGAAATGTCTCAGTGTCTGATCAGTGCTGCGCACTGTCAGTTTCCCAGCAGGCTCGGGCGCGTGGAGTTGTGAACACATCCAAGCTCATCCTTAGTCCTGAACGGCGCTTGGGAAATCGTTGGGGGTCACAAAGGATGTATATATTCAAATTACCAGTGGAGCCATATTAAAATGGAACACGGTCCGGACTTTGGACATGCCTGTCCTAAAAGGCTCAAAGTTTTTTTATTTTTTTTACCTTTATGCATGAAGGTAAAAAAAAAAAAAGTTCTGTGTGTAGTAAGGCCCCCCCCAATACTTAGCTGGATCGAGATGGGGCTCAGTTATGTGCACGAGAGCCTCGGCTCTCCAGGGACTGACACTCCACATTGTCTGAGGCAGCAGCAGGAGACATTGGCTTCCGATGCTGTCAATCGCAGCCCTTAAGCCAATCAGAGAGGGAGGGCCATGGTTCTGTGTATGAATAATAATATAGATATTTGCCAGCACACCAAGGATCTTCAACTTTGTCCAAACGGTTTTTAGTTAAAGAAAGAACACATCACAAAACATTGTAGTGCATCGTTCAGGAGTCACACAGGACCCCTTCATCAGGCATGCTCTCTTTAATTAAAACACGTTTGGAACAAAATTGAAGATCCTTGGCATGCTGGTGAATATCTATATATTATTGTCCATGTTACAGTATCCAGCTGGCAGTCGCTACAGAACACGGTACTTTTAGAGCTCATTACTGGAACATGTGCGATGGGAATATGGACTGTGGTCTGTGTGTGAATGGATTTTGCCTGGGTGCCCACAGCACAAGCCGCTTGCTTTGGGGGCAACTGGCAGGAGGGAGGGGCCAGGACTGCTATCAGGGCACTTGAGAAAAGGAGACCCAGACATATTTATTATAAAAAAATAAAATAAAAACATAAGAATTTAATGGTAAAAGGTACGTTAACCAGTTGGCACCAAGCCCACGCAAATATGCAGCCTCTTGGCGCCGAGTGAGCGCATATTTGCATGCAGTAGTGCCAACAGTGCTGTGCCAAGAGCATGCGCCTTGCAGCGACTGGCGGCTCATGGAAAGTTTCCAATCACTGCTTGCGATCTGGACTTTTTAGGTCATGCGACAGCCAATCATGTGGCCATATGCCCCGCCCCACCTTCCAGCATAGCAAACCCCTTAAGACGCTGGCAGGAGCCAGCACCAAGGGGTTAAAATGATAACCTGATTACTTTTCCCAAATTTATATTGCCCAAATGACCTTCTTTCGTAATGTAGTGCTCCTTTTGACTGAATTCAAATGAGGCATTATAATTCATGGGGGCGAATCCAACTTACCACTGAATCCTCAAGACTTCTCCATTGGGACATCATTCCTTCCTTGTAGAGCCCTTAAACAAATCTGACTTCATTAGTAAACTTTGGCTCTCTGGAATTCCTGATGAACTTTGCACCCCGAATTAAAAGGGCTCTACATTCTTTTCCATACCCCATGAAAGGTACTGTATTTCTAGCCTGGATCATCTCTTGTCCCTGCCCGATCTCTCCTTCTTCCACAAAGTGACCGTAGAGAGCATGTGTCATCTGATCATCTTTCAATAACCATCATGTTGCAGGTTCCTGAAAGAGCAACTCGTACAAAACTCTGCCGACTAGACGCCTCCTCCTTAAGTGACCCCCTGAAATCTGAGATCCCTTTAACAGTTCTTCCACGATTACTTTGCAACAAATGACACACCTGAGGTATCATTTGATGCAGTGGGAAGCCCATAAATGTGTGCAAGAGGAACTCTCCTGGCCATTGGTGTGCCAAGTTGACATCCTTAAGCACATTACTCATCTTGAAGCGCTACACAAATGATCACAAGTACTCAAGACATTTCAGGATCTAACAGGCTAGGTTTTTTTTTTTTTTAGCTGATAAAGTTTGGCAAGAGTCCACAGCCACTCTGCACTTATCCACAAACTGTTCTATGAACATGGGAACAAAAGTGTCAGGTTCTTAGCAAAGGCACTCCAGGACTAAAAAGCTTGACCAATTATCAATAATATACCCAATAAGACAGGCATAGTTCACTCTACATAGATATTGCTCAACAATGTGTAGCTTACTATAGCCAGCTATATAATTTTATATACAAAAACAAAATTGCGCTAAAAACTGCAAATATCACTAAGCAGTGTAATATTAAGCCATAAGTATAGTCCATATATATAAAAAGAGGTGAATGTACAGGATCACTTGTGTTCTTAAAGTTCAGTTATAGGATGAATGTCCGTAGTAAGGATCTCCCAGGTGTAAACATTGATGACAAACTTTAGAAAAAGTGTTGAAAGTAAACACCTCCACCATATAGGTATGAATGGCCTCTTACCAGATCCAAAATACAAATGAGCCTTATGCCAAAAACCCAGAAATCACCGTCAACACCTCCAACGTCCAGATCATCTATGCTCAGACCATCCTCGGTGTCATCAATATGCGTCAGGATGTATAAAAGGACAGAAAGGCTCTCATAGTGTAAAATCGTCAGGTTTTAATAAAATAAAAAAAGGTATGCACTTACAAGAGATCGTTTCAAAAGCAGGCATCCAATACAAATAAGCCGGCCGGCTAGCACTTTCCGCCCGTGTCTTCCGGGTAGAGAGAAAAGTTTTCGCGGTGACGTCAGCACGTCGCCTCCCTACGTTTCGTCACTAAAGGGACGTGTTCACGGGATACAGGCGGCGCGCTGAATCACCGCATATGTACACAGAGCGTGACGCGCAGCCTCGATGTCAATCACACCAGGCCGCCCGCCCGCCATCTTAGGTACTGGAAAAAGACCTCTTATGATTACTAATGCTGGCGACGGAGAAAAATTTCCCTTGCCAAGGCTGACAATATTTTTAAGTTTGTCATACCATTAGAATCGCAAAGACCTATATTAACAGTATTACTCATTAACACTATTTGCAAGACGGACAGAATGAACTCGCATAGCAGCACTCCCCTAATGATGGTAAGCACAGCGTATCCATTCTGAACGTGGGTAGAGCTCACATCCAGTGTACTCAGCCCACACCTCCATCCAGTACAAATGAAATACAAGAAATATTCACATGTCATCCATATGTGCTGTTATACACAAATGAAACATAAATTGATGGTTTACACAAAAAATGGATAAGTATATACCAATTGTGTGACGTGCAGCCTCGATGTCAGTCACACCAGGCCACACCCCCGCCATCTTAAATGCTAAAAAGAAAATAGGTGGCTGATGAAAATAAATGCAATTTATTCACCTTCCAGGTCAGACCTTAAAGGGATCATACCACCAAGAGTTTAAACATTGATACCCTTAGTTGGAAAAATTAAAAAGAAGGAAAAAGGAGGAAAACAAAACCGGCACTACCCTATTTCAGGTAGGTACAGTGTGTCTTGTCCAAAAAAAATGTGTTGGAGATCACATCGAGACTGCTCCCACACCAAGGTGTTACAAATGGAAGTAAGAAAACTTTAATGCGATCTCCATATATAATCCTATATAGACATGACACATACATTTGTGGTTTGTATAAAAAATAATACACAGAAAAAAATGACCTTACATTACTATTCTGATGTAGGAAAGATGTTCAAAGGAGATAATCTATGGTTGATGAGCCTGTTTTTTATGAATTAGCTATAAAACAGTTCACATCCACTTCTATGTTGAGGCCAAAGGGAGTGTAACATTTTAGTTTATGGACCCATGACATTTCTAACTTGGAGATGGTTCTCACAAGATGGCTACCTCTCCAGTGGGGATCAAATTTGTCAATACCCAAGAAGATAGTATTCTTCGGATCCATGCTATGAGCTAGTAGGTAATGTTTTGACACAGAATGTTTGGTATATCCCAACCTAATATTTTTTATGTGTTCATTTAAGCGTACCTGTAGGGGGCGCGCTTGTCCTGCCATATTGCAGGCCACACGGGCACTGCAACATGTAGACCACCCCCTTGGTGCTACATGTAATGAAAGGTTTGATGGAATAATCCTTGGAGGTACAGGAGGAGCTAAAGTTGGTAGTTCTCCTTGAGCTGCGAACATTGAGGCTACAAACTTGGCACCTGCCGCATTTGTAATAGCCCGTAAGTTCTGCTAAAAATCTAGACTCCATGTTAGGCGGATTCAGAATGTTAGGGGCTATTTTGTCTTTGAGAGACGATGCTCCACGAAAGACAACCTGTGGTTTGATAGGGAGCAAGTTGCCCAAAACCCTATCATTTTTTAAAATATGCCAATGCTTATTTATTATATGTTTAATGTTAGCATGTTGGCAAGAGTAGTTGGTTATAAAAAGGATTTTTAAAGGCATTATTAATAGCTCTATCTGTTTTCACCGACAATAGATCAGATCTATTTACCCCTTGAACTGATGCCATAGTATTGGTCAAAAATTCTCTGGAGTAGCCTTTTTCCAAAAAGCGTGAGGTCAAAACCTCAGCTTGTTTTATAAAGGTCCCATCCTCTGTACAATTACGTTTCAAGCGGAGGTACTGACTCTTGGGAACGGACTTTAGCCAAGAGGCATGGTGGCAACTATTCTTTGGAATAAAGCCATTCCTATCGGTGGCCTTAAAGAAAGTTGATGTGACGAAGTGGCCATTACTAACGGAAATAGTTAAGTCCAAAAAATTAATAATGTTGTCACTCGCCTCATGGCTCAAATGTATGCCCCTATCATTGATGTTAGGGAGGTCATGAATTGATTCAGATCCGACTCCGTACCATCCCACAGGAGGAGGATGTCGTCAATGTACCTTGCCCATAATAGGACATGGGGTCTGGTACTAGCACAGACGACATCCTCCTCCCATTTGGCCATAAAAAGATTGGCTAGGCTTGGGGCGTATTTAGCGCCCATTGCTACTCCACGGTCTTGTCTAAAAAAACGTCCATTAAACCAAAAGAAATTGTGCATAGCAGCATACTCTAATAGTTCCATGATATATGAAATCTGTTTCATAGGCAGACCTGAATCTTTTTTCAAAAAATAAGAAACCGCTTCTAAACCTAATTGGTGAGGGATTATGGTATAGAGCGAAGTAACATCCGCGGTAACCATCAAAAGGTTTGCCGGAGGGATGATGTCAGCCAACATATTAATAATGTGCCTAGTATCCTTAACATATGAAGGCATACTACGCACTAGAGGCTGTAGGTAAAAATCAATATACTTGCAAGTAGGATTTTTATGCACTTTCGGGAGATAATAGATGATGGGGATTCTTGGACATTCAGGAATAAGGAATGCCTTCTCTTTTTTATTTAAGATCCCCAGGTTGAACCCTTTCCAGACCAATTTTTCAAGCCTCTTTTTATATTTATCATTAGGGTTCAACCTTAGAAGCGAATATGTGTTTGTATCTGAAAGTAAGCGTTCCATTTCCCTCATATAATCATCTTTATTTAGAACAACTATCCCTCCCCCTTTATCCGCCGGACGGATAATAATCTCTTTATTGCCACACAAAGATTCAATACCCTTCATAATATTCTGTTTGGTTTTTACCTGTTTAAACTTAATGTCCTCTAAATCCTTCAAAGCCAGGTCTCTGAAGACCTTTAAAGAGGGTGCCAGATGTCCAGGTGGATTGTACACAGAGGCATTGGCTAAGCCAGAATGTGTATAACTATGAGAGAGGGTTTTGGATGGGTTAAAGGGGTTAGAAGCCATATATCTTTGTACACTAAGCTTTCGGACATAACGATGTATGTCCATATATGTACCAAATTTACTTAAATTCTTGGGGGGGGCAAATTTAAGCCCTTTATCAAGAACTGCCAGTTCAGAGTCATTGAGGGGGTGGTCGCTCAGATTGAAAATACCAGCCCCCGTTACTTTCTCGACCTTTTGGGACTGAATGCGCCACCCCCCTCTGGTCCCTCTTTTAGTTCTCCTACTCTTTTTATGCCTTGTCCCACACGTGGAAAACCCCACTGTGTTTGTGACTGGGAGTATGGTTCTAATTGGTTGCCATCATGGCATAAACTATACCCTCCACTAGCACCTTGTTGATTAACTCCTATTAGGGGTGTGCCATATGTATCACCCCCACAGGTGGGATCATCATTCAGAGGTAGGAAACTGTTATGGGTTAATACATTATAATCAACCTCATAATCCCCGGTATAGTGTACAATCCCATCATCCCTGGACTGTAGGGGTGCATTGTACAGAGGGGTCCTGATGGGAGCCGTCCCATAGTACTCAGATGGTTGTCCCCCGAAATTGTTCGGGAAATTCATAATGTAGGGTGCTGGTGGTCGAAATTGGCCTCCCCGACCACGGCTCCCCACTCCACCTAAACCACCCCGATATGTATTGCTTCCCACTTGGGGACGAAAATTTGGAGGGGGCTGGGTTCGCCCTCCTCTTGCACCTCCTCTACCTTTACCATAATTCATGGGAAGGGTGTTAGAAGACTGTTTCCCAGTTTTGGGTGTGCCGTTCGTTTTGGACCGTGCCTGCATTACTTTGGCCGGGACAGAAGGATATATATTGCTGGCTGTATTGGAATCGCCAAGACCTGTATTAGAAGGTATGGTGTCCATATTGGCATTAGTCATGCCCTGTGCGTTTTCCACAATCTTTTTTTGCCAGTCAAATACAATAAGGGAGTGGTAATCCCCAATATCCCTATTGTATTTCTTTTTCTTTTTATTCCTCTGTTCTTTTTCCTCTTTTTCTAGTACTTTCAACAAATGTTTAGATCTTTCTGTGTATTCCTCGCTTGACATAAACGGGGCCAACTTATCCTTTATGGATTTGATTTCCTCGTCCAGCCTTACAAGTTTAGTGGTCTTACGTTCACCCAGAAATTTAAGTAGGCCCAAGCCTGCTTCATTGAAATACTTGTACCAACCCTCTAAATCCGTATCTCCCTTTTGGGGACTGATCTCCCAACGGAGGCTTCGGGGTACCATTTGTTGTTTTATGTAGGTGTCCAGAAAGACAATATCCCACTGTGTATGTAGTTCTGAGATGGTAAGATTTTTTAATCTCATGAATAAACCTCCCAAGTCCCCATCCCCATCCTTAAATGTTTCAAAGACCCCCTCCGTGTTAACCACGCGAGAGGCCCTGAACTCAAATATATCCATGGGTTAACGGGTTGGAAAGACCAAATCAATGGTATGTTAACAGCAGCTATAATAGGTACAAGGAAAATGTACAATGTGAAAATTATATAGCGCTCGTTATAAAAATAATAATCAAAAATGAAAGCTGCAATAATAAAAAGGTTATACAACCTAAAACATAATATACAAAAACAAAATTGCGCTAAAAACTGCAAATATCACTAAGCAGTGTAATATTAAGCCATAAGTATAGTCCATATATATAAAAAGAGGTGAATGTACAGGATCACTTGTGTTCTTAAAGTTCAGTTATAGGATGAATGTCCGTAGTAAGGATCTCCCAGGTGTAAACATTGATGACAAACTTTAGAAAAAGTGTTGAAAGTAAACACCTCCACCATAGGTATGAATGGCCTCTTACCAGATCCAAAATACAAATGAGCCTTATGCCAAAAACCCAGAAATCACCGTCAACACCTCCAACGTCCAGATCATCTATGCTCAGACCATCCTCGGTGTCATCAATATGCGTCAGGATGTATAAAAGGACAGAAAGGCTCTCAGTGTAAAATCGTCAGGTTTTAATAAAATAAAAAAAGGTATGCACTTACAAGAGATCGTTTCAAAAGCAGGCATCCAATACAAATAAGCCGGCCGGCTAGCACTTTCCGCCCGTGTCTTCCGGGTAGAGAGAAAAGTTTTTGCGGTGACGTCAGCACGTCGCCTCCCTACGTTTCGTCACTAAAGGGACGTGTTCACGGGATACAGGCGGCGCATCAGACATAAAATTATATAATTTTGTGCCGGATGCTGGAGTGACTACCCCATCTTAAATCATTGTTTTGAATTGTAATTAGCGCAGCTGACACCAATTACTGTTATTTAATTTAACTTTGCAGGATATTTTTCATAACTTCATCAATAGGCTCTGGTGAGAGCTATACCATTAAAACAAGTAAAAAATTCTTCAAGGTGCAGTTTAAAATGCATACAACAAGTGAGCCTAAAACACATAATGGAAATTTAATTCATAACCCTTTTGGACCATACCTGCCAGATGTTTTCTATTATATTTTTGAATAAGAAGTGAACTGTCTGAACATAAAAAAAAAAAAGGACCAGGCACACAATAGGCAATCTGATTTATTCCGTCAAATAAAGGTTTTTATTTTTGCAAACTTTACAGCAAAACTAATATATATATATATTATATACAGTAAATAAATACATTCCAGATCACAAAGGACACTTACTGACTGGAAAGCTTTAGTTTGCATACTGGTAATACATTCCAGATCACAAGGACACTTACTGAATGAAAAGATTTTAGTCTGAAAAACTAAGACAATGCATTTTAATAAGTAAACCACCAAAAAAAAATGTACTTGCTTGCAACATATTATGCACAACTTCCTGTTGCGTTAGGTTACTATACACAATTAAACTGGACTGACAGATAAAAGTTTTCTTTGGTGGAACACATGTTGCATAAAAAAAAAAGTGTTAATAAGTTTTAGGTTTAAGAAACTCAGTTTTAAAATGAAAGAGAAACAAAATTGGAAGTTTTTTTTTTTTTTTTAAATGTTAAATAAAAGTACTTCATCAACAGATATTCTGCATCTTCCTGTATTAAAGTTCCTTCTATAAATTCCTTCTGCACCACATAGTAAACTTCACTCTATTCAACTCCAGTAATAACACAAATGTTAAATCCCAAGATATTCAACTTTAACATGTGTAAATAAAACTGTTTGGGGGAATTTTATTATTTTGAATCTATAAGAAACAAAAAATAGTCACAGGTTTAACACCCTTTAGTGGTTCCTTATAAAGGCCCTTTCTTCTGGTTAAAAAAATTCAACGCACACTGCAAAATAAATACTTCCATGTTCTACCCTGCACCTTACTGTTGCTGTGGCCACCAATTATAGTGATAGGCCACTGGGGAAGCGTGGCACTATAGAAGTTGGTTGCTCTTTCTATGTCTGCAAAAGACCAACATGCAGGAATGAATATTTGAATTTTTAAAAACGTTACTGCAGCCATATATGTTTAGAACCACTGGATCCCGAAATAAGTTTTACCATAAGAACAGCTCAATGAAGTGTTTCCTGAAGATGGGGGGGGGTATGTGTTACAATTACATCCTTGTGGTCTTCGAACAGATAACATTCTTTTAATAAGGTTGCTCTTCCCCAGTGCTCTGGCTTCCCACCACTTTACAAAAACACCCCTAACATGTACGAGAATGCAAGTCCGTGTCAGTATCACATCGGATTGTCCTACCAAATACTAAATATATTTACTACTTACTGGCTGTCATGGCACAAAGCAGCTTTTCTGAGGCAATTTCTTGGACCTACCTACAGCAGTTATGGCACAGGTCCTTATGTGCAAAATGCTAAACATAGTGCATTACGCTCTTCATTATATGCATTATAAATTTGTCTAAGTCTGGGTTCACACTGCTGCTGGATGCGTCTTGTAGCAGGGGTCTGGTGCGTCCCTGTTCTGTTTCAGGGCCGAATTCAGCCAAAAATGTGGTCCTGAAACAGAGCTAAAGACGCACAGGACTCCTGTGCAAGCCACTCTGGAGATATGTGAACCGGCTCCACAGAGAGCTGCTCACAATCTCCTGTCATGCGAATTGGATGTGGAAAAATTCACATCCAATTCACAATAGTGTGAACCAAGCCCAAAAAAAAATAAAAAAATTACCCATCATCTTTATCTATTCCTTATACATAAAAAGGAAGCCACCAAACAGGCAGCGTCAATGCTGAAATAGCCCTTTCCTGACACTTCCTTCATTGCAGAGCGGCTGCTTCTAGGAAAACTGTTAGGAGAGGCAGGAAGTGGCATTGCTACCAGACAGGCCTTGAAATAGCCCAGAAGACATTGATGCTGACCAGAGGTTCTCCAAATGAATTCCCTTTAACTTCTTCATATTTAATTGAAGTACAATTCAGTCTTTTTTTTTCCCCATTCAAGAAAACTATGATTTTTTTTTAGGAGTCTGCCTTTGTTGAATATTTAAGCCTACATAAAGAAATATAAAAAAAATAAAGAAAGAAAAAACTGCGCTATCCAAAAATGAAAATAAAATAAAACAGCGGCAACTCATTGGGGTATACAGCACACATAAACAATGAAAACCAAAGGCTGTGCACTAATGAAGGAAATTAATAACAGTGTAATATACACTTAGTAAGTGAAATAACAAAATGCTCATTAAAACGAGTGCAAAAAAAATAACGAATAAAATGTTTTAATGAGCATTTTGTTATTTCATTTATTAAGTGTGTATTACACTGTTATTGATTTCCTTCATTAGCACAGATCCTTTTGTTTTCATAAAAAAATTTTTTACAAGCCCAAAGACCACAACCTTTTTCACTGCAAACAGTTAAGTCAAATGACTGCCTGTTCTGTCAAATGTTGAGCAAGGACTTGGAAATTAGAAATTATGCAAGATAATTATTGCCTTTAGAATATCTTAATATGGTGCTACACAATTTCACTTTATGCACCTCAGTTGACATGAGCATTTATACAGTAAATTAAAGGGGTTGTAATGGTTCGTCTTATTTTCTAAATGGGTTCCTTTAAGCTAGTGCATTGTTGGTTCACGTACCTTTTCCTTCAATTTCCCTTCTAAATGTGTTTTTTCTTTGTCTGAATTTCACACTTCCTGTTTCTGCTCAGTAAGCTTTCCACCATCGTCAGAGCAGTGGAAGGTCAGTCAGAAAAGCTTACAGAGGAGGAACAGGAAGTGAGAAATTCAGACAAAGAAAAAAAATTTTTAGAAGGGAAATCGAAGCAAAGGGTAAGTGAACCAACAATGCACTAGCTTAAAGGAACCTATTTAGAAAATAAAAAACAAACCTTTACAACCCCTTTAACAGTCCAACTAGAAGTTGTATACCCCCAAACAGTTTAATGTGTGCAAAATATTCCATTAAGAATGCACGTTCATTTGGTCCATCCACTCCTTTTTATGGATAAGCAAATTTTTGTGATTTTCCTATGATAATCTATTATAATTATAATTCTCCCACTCTTATCCAATGCACCCAACATTCTTATTAAATGATTCATGTACTGAGGATATAATTAGGACTACATCCTCTAAATCAATTTCTATAGATTAATCCCTTCTCAATATAAGTGTAAAGCAGCCATTGTTGCCCATGTTCGAAATGAGTATTCAGCTGCTAAAATTACCGTATTTTTCGGCGTATAACACATACCCTAACTTTAAGAAGGACGTTTCAGGACAAAAACTTTCCACAGCCCCCTGCGTATAACACGCAGGCACAGTTTACCCTCTATTTTCAGGGTGAAAAAGTGAGTGTTATACGCCAATAAATACAGTAATTAACTGAATTAGCCATATTCCACATCTTCCAATTTTTTTTAATGACTTGACACAAAGGATACCCAAAGTTTACACTCAAGTGACTAAAGATACTACTTTTGTTTTGTATCCAAACCGTTTTTTGGTTCTCTGCAGAACTCATATGTATAATGCTACATACCCAGCATAAAAACACATACTTTAGTTGCCTAAATGCTGTAATTGTGTGTGTAATATAGGTCAACGGGTTACACTTGGATTCCGCATTTGCAAATACATACACGTGTTAGATTTATAAAGTGCAGTTAAAAGCAATGTATATTAGAAGTTTTATCTAAAAGAGGAAAACTTACCACTTTGAACAATATTGTGAAAAGAGGCATTAAAAAAACAATATATTTTTTAAAACATTTAAAGACAACTGTTCTACCAAAATTAAGTCCACAGTTCTGATATTTACACTTGTTTTCCCCCCCATTTCAAATCTGTGTACTGAAAAAAAGCTGTCACATATAAAAATCACTGAATATTACTATACATTTCAATCAATAATTTTTGATTCAGTAATCTATAGGCCTATCACTGGTATCACCAAGGTCTGGGAAACACTTAGGCCGCGTACACACGTACTAGAACCTCGTCGGGCTAAACCCATCGTTCCGCCCGACGGGGTTCCCGATGAGCGGTCGGAAAAGCTCGTCAAGCCAAAGTCCTCATTGAACAAGGCAACATAAAAAAAAAATCATAATGGTTATATAGACTCAAAAATGGATATACCGTATTTTTCGCTCCATAAGACGCACCTAGGTTTTAGAGGAATAAAATAAAATATTTTATATTATACTACTACTATAGGTGGGTAGTGGACACGCAGCAATACCACCACCCCCCCTATCAAATCGGCTCAGCTACACTATATCTGGTGGTGGTGGTGGACACAGCAACCCCACCCCCCCTTTCCCAGAGCAGCTCAGGGTGGCAGGGCAGACACAAATACCCCTTCAGCATCTTCTATCACAACAGCTCAGATGACTGGGCAGTGGATACCATGCCAACCCCCACCCCCTTATTAAAAGCTCACCTCAGGCAGCGGAGGACACAGCCATTACAATACACAACCCCCTCTGGCTGGCTGGCAGCATCAGATGTACCCAGGAAGCAGCTAAGAAGGGAGACTGGGGACACTTAGACAGTTTACAGCAGCAGCTACCGGGGAAAGAGCAGTAAGTCAGAATGGACCAGGTCACAGTGTCGGAGGGGGGGGGGGGGGTTCCTTTTGAAAAGAAAAACAGCAAGGACTCTCACTGCGTTCGAGATGGTGTCACCTCTGGCGGGTGACACCCGACCTGGGTGCAAAGCGATAGCACACCTTCCATGTTTTGACACCCGGGGCGGGTCGCTTCCCCCCCACTTCCCCTTGGTAGGCCCCTGCCAGAATGTGCCTCACATCCCGTCCTCTCTCCTTCACAGAGAAACCAAACGCTTGGATTCTGACATGGCGGCGGTGACGGGGGACGGTGACAGGGGACGGGGGGGGGGTTAGTGCCTGGTCAGTATCCGCTCCATAAGACACAGTGACATTTCCCTTATTTTTTTGGGGGGGGAAACTGCGTCTTATGGTGAAAAATATGGTAGGTTACTGGAACATCAATGGGGCTTTAATGATCATCAACAAAAACTGGGAGCTTTGGGGCCAAGTTACTAAAGCAGTCACGTCTCAATTTGCTCTGTCAATCATGTGCATATGTTCCCATTTTTAAATAATTTGTTATTATAGCCGGATGTTATAAGTTTTTAGTAACTGGTTGAAAAAAAAGGAATAGTGAAAACATTTTAGAAAAAGAAAAAGCAAAAGAAAAAGCACAAGTATCCCAAGTGCCGACAGTGCTTGTACTGTATATACACACACACAGAATTTTAATATTTCATTTACAAGGCAAATATTCTGTCTGTGTCCGTCTGTAAACTTTAATACACAATGCACTCCACAGACTATAAATACATAAATAAAATGTGGTCCCCAGGGTTGAAACCAGAGAAACATCATCACCTCCTTTGTAAATGTTAATATCTAGATATCAATTTTTTTTCTATTTGTTGCCATTTATTCTACAAAATATTTGTAGTTTTTTTTGTCTGTCATTTGCAGAGGTTTTCAGTGTATAACCAACATACTTCTCAATATGAAGATAGTAACCATATTAATGCCCCCCATCTGTGTGTGGGGTGGATGAGCCGTCTTCTGAAGGATTGTCCTTGGAGATGCCAGTGTCAGTTGGCTGAACGTTGTCAGTATTTCCTGGTGCACCAAGGTCATCGTTCCTCTGCCCATCGGCAGTATCGGCACTTGCCTCAGCACTGGGGGCTTCACTCATCACCGACTGTGGTGGTCTTGAGGAATCGTTTTCACTTTCCTGTGTGATATACAGAAAGTAAAGCATTAAAGTACTTTTCCACTACGTCTGTTAAAGAGTTACATCTGGTTTCAAGAATTTGTTTACCATGCACATTAAAGGAGTTGTAAAGGAAAAAAAATGTTTTGCTCAAATTACTGTTTACAGGGTATAGAGACATAATAGTTAGCCGATTCCTTTTAAAAACAGATACAAATCAATCATATAATGTACCTGCAGTTTCTAGTTTCGTTTTTGCATGTTGTTTCCGGCCTGTGCTATACAGAGCCACAGAGCCAATACAGGGCAGTAATTGTTTGGAAAACGAAACTGATTGGTGCTGAGGGGTTTTAGACACACAGTAATCACACCTCATTGATTAGTGACCACAGAGAGAAAGCTCCCAGTACTGTGGTTATCATGAAACGGACAACCAGGAAGTGTGGAGATCAGAGAAAAATTACGGCAACTTGAGAGCAAAAACAAACAAACAATGAGGACATGAAAACAGCACTGCATTATTGTAAAGGAAGCTATTAAGATAAAAAAAAATTCCTTTACAAACCCTTTAAAGACAGACATTAGAAAGTAGTCAATAAAATGTGTTTCACAAAGAAAACATCTCACAACAAAAAGTTGCATGCCTTTGAAACAAGATTAATATCTCTGAAATTCAGCCAGTTCCAAATATACATTGACATTTTTTTTTTTTTCTTTTAAGGACCATTTAAAACAGGGGTCTCAAACTGGTGGCCCTCCAGCTTTTGCAGAACTACAATTCCCATGAGGCATTGCAAGGCTGAAAGTTACAAGCATGACTCCCATAGACAGAGGAATGATGGGACATGTAGTTCCAAGACAGCCGGAGGGCCAGCAGTTTGAGACCCCTGATTTAAAGTGTTACTAAACAGTAAAATCAGTCTGTATATGTAGAAAAGCATGCTTGTTATACTCACTGTGGAACCTAAGGGGTTAATCCACCGCATTGTGTAAAAAGGTTGTCTATTCTGATCCTCCCCTTCTTTTACTGTCCCCAATCCCTCTGCTGAGAGTAGAGCCTTAGGAGGCACTCTGCACATGCTCAGTTTGGGGTGTATTGCTAGAGAGTTATTTTATTGGGGGGAGTGTGCATGTGACAGCACTGTCCAGAAAAGAAGTCAGGGGTCATGCAGCCTCATAGGACAGTTAGAGAAGAATGAAAACTCCTACAAGCTTTAACTAGTGCTTGGCCTGGACACGGATAGAAGTCACAATACTGCTATATACTGAAGAGAAGATAAGGTATTTAGCAGTTTATTTACTAAAATACTTGCATTTCCATGTTCTGTTTGCTGTGGTAGACCAGTTACAGTAAATGCAGGGTCCTGGGTTCAGTAACACTTTAAAGGATTGAGCCACCTAAAACTTGTTTCACTTGTGTATAGATGGCAATGGGTTTGGAAGGAATGCACAAAATGGAATAAGACACTGCAGCAGTGATTTCCAGTATCCCCCAGTGCTCAGCAGCACCCCCCCCCCCCCTGTGTTTTCCAGTTCCACCCCAGTGCTATCCAGCCCCACCATGCTCTTCACCCCCCCCCCCCCCCCGGCTCTCTGATCCCCAGTGCTCTCCGACTCAGCCAGTACCCTTCTATCATGTCTGCAGTCTCCGATTTTCTCCTGTACTGTAACTGTCTGAATTGTGAAAATGGGTGAGGATGACTCTGGGTGGGGATAAGAGTTACATTGTGGCGAGCCCCTGCACTAAGTGACTCTTATCCCCACCCAGAGTCATCCTCACCCATTTTCACAATGCAACTCCATCATCCTCATCCCCACCTAGAATCATCCATCCCGCTCCACAATGATCCTCATCCCCACCCAGAATCATCAATCCCGCTCCACAATGATCCTCATCCCCACCCAGAATCATCCATCCCGCTCCACAATGATCCTCATCCCCACCCAGAATCATCAATCCCGCTCCACAATGATCCTCATCCCCACCCAGAGTCATCCATCCCGCTCCACAATGATCCTCATCCCCACCCAGAGTCATCCATCCCGCTCCACAATGATCCTCATCCCCCCCCCAGAATCATCCATCCCGTTTCACAATGATCCTCATCCCCACCCAGAATCATCCATCCCGCTCCACAATGATCCTCATCCCCACCCAGAGTCATCCATCCCACTCCACAATGATCCTCATCCCCACCCAGAATCATCCATCCCGCTACACAATGAGCCTCATCCCCACCCAGAATCATCCATCCCGCTCCACAATGATCCTCATCCCCACCCAGAATCATCCATCCCGCTCCACAATGATCCTCATTCCCACCCAGAATCATCCATCCCGCTCCACAATGATCCTCATCCCCACCCAGAATCACCCATCCCGCTCCACAATGATCCTCATCCCCACCCAGAATCATCCATCCCGCTCCACAATGATCCTCATCCCCACCCAGAATCATCAATCCCGCTCCACAATGATCCTCATCCCCACCCAGAATCATCCATCCCGCTCCACAATGATCCTCATCCCCACCCAGAATCACCCATCCCACTCCACAAAGATCCTCATCCCCACCCAGAATCATCCATCCCGCTCCACAAAGATCCTCATCCCCACCCAGAATCATTCATCCCGCTCCACAATGATCCTAATCCCCACCTAGAATCATCCATCTCGCTCCACAATGATCCTCATCCCCACCCAGAGTCATCCATCCCGCTCCACAATGATCCTCATCCCCACCCAGAATCATCTATCCCACTCCACAATGATCCTCATCCCCACCCAGAGTCATCCATCCCGCTCCACAATGATCCTCATCCCCACCCAGAATCACCCATCCCACTCCACAAAGATCCTCATCCCCACCCAGAATCATCCATCCCGCTCCACAATGATCCTCATCCCCACCCAGAATCATCCATCCCACTCCACAAAGATCCTCATCCCCACCCAGAATCATCCATCCCGCTCCACAATGATCCTCATCCCCACCCAGAATCACCCATCCCGCTCCACAATGATCCTCATCCCCACCCAGAATCATCCATCCCGCTCCACAATGATCCTCATCCCCACCCAGAATCATCCATCCCGCTCCACAATGATCCTCATCCCCACCCAGAATCATCCATCCCGCTCCACAATGATCCTAATCCCCACCTAGAATCATCCATCTCGCTCCACAATGATCCTCATCCCCACCCAGAGTCATCCATCCCGCTCCACAATGATCCTAATCCCCACCTAGAATCATCCATCTCGCTCCACAATGATCCTCATCCCCACCCAGAGTCATCCATCCCGCTCCACAATGATCCTCATCCCCACCCAGAATCATCCATCCCGCTCCACAATGATCCTCATCCCCACCCAGAATCATCCATCCCGCTCCACAATGATCCTCATCTCCACCCAGAATCACCCATCCCACTCCACAAAGATCCTCATCCCCACCCAGAATCATCCATCCCGCTCCACAATGATCCTCATCCCCACCCAGAATCACCCATCCCGCTCCACAATGATCCTCATCCCCACCCAGAATCATCCATCCCGCTCCACAATGATCCTCATCCCCACCCAGAATCATCCATCCCGCTCCACAATGATCCTCATCCCCACCCAGAATCATCCATCCCGCTCCACAATGATCCTCATCCCCACCCAGAATCATCCATCCCGCTCCACAATGATCCTCATCCCCACCCAGAATCATCCATCCCGCTCCACAATGATCCTCATCCCCACCCAGAATCATCCCATCCCGCTCCACAATGATCCTCATCCCCACCCAGAATCATCCATCCCGCTCCACAATGATCCTCATCCCCACCCAGAATCATCCCATCCCGCTCCACAATGATCCTCATCCCCACCCAGAATCATCCATCCCGCTCCACAATGATCCTCATCCCCACCCAGAATCATCCATCCCGCTCCACAATGATCCTCATCCCCACCCAGAATCACCCATCCCGCTCCACAATGATCCTCATCCCCACCCAGAATCACCCATCCCGCTACACAATGATCCTCATCCCCACCCAGAATCACCCATCCCGCTACACAATGATCCTCATCCCCACCCAGAATCACCCATCCCGCTACACAATGATCCTCATCCCCACCCAGAATCACCCATCCCGCTACACAATGATCCTCATCCCCACCCAGAATCATCCATCCTGCGCCACAATGATCCTCATCCCCACCCAGAATCACCCATCCCGCTACACAATGATCCTCATCCCCACCCAGAATCATCCATCCCGCTACAATGATCACCCAGAATCATCCATCCCGCTACACAATGATCCTCATCCCCACCCAGAATCACCCATCCCGCTACACAATGATCCTCATCCCCACCCAGAATCATCCATCCTGCGCCACAATGATCCTCATCCCCACCCAGAATCATCCATCCTGCGCCACAATGATCCTCTTCCCCACCCAGAATCACCCATCCCGCTACACAATGATCCTCCTCCCCACCCAGAATCGTCCATCCTGCTCCACAATGATCCTCATCCCCACTCAGAATCATCCATCCTGCGCCACAATGATCCTCATCCCCACCCAGAATCACCCATCCCGCTACACAACGATCCTCATCCCCACCCAGAATCATCCATCCTGCGCCACAATGATCCTCATCCCCACCCAGAATCATCCATCCTGCGCCACAACGATCCTCTTCCCCACCCAGAATCACCCATCCCGCTACACAATGATCCTCCTCCCCACTCCAGAATCATCCATCCAGCGCCACAATGATCCTCCTCCCCACCCAGAATCACCCATCCCGCTCCACAATGATCCTCATCCCCACCCAGAATCACCCATCCCGCTCAATAATGATCCTCATCCCCACCCAGAATCATCCATCCCACTCCACAATGATCCTCATCCCCACCCAGAATCATCCATCCCACTCCACAATGATCCTCATCCCCACCCAGAATCACCCATCCCGCTCCACAATGATCCTCATCCCCACCCAGAATCACCCATCTCGCTCCACAATGATCCTCATCCCCACCCAGAATCACCCATCCCGCTCAATAATGATCCTCATCCCCACCCAGAATCATCCATCCCACTCCACAATGATCCTCCTCCCCACCCAGAATCATCCATGGCGCTCCACAATGATCCTCCTCCCCACCCAGAATCATCCATGGCGCTACACAATGATCCTCATCCCCACCCAGAATCACCCATCCCACTCCACAATGATCCTCATCCCCACCCAGAGTCATCCATCCCGCTCCACAATGATCCTCATCCCCACCCAGAATCACCCATCCCGCTACACAATGATCCTCATTACCACCCAGAATTGTTCATCCCACTACACAATGATCCTCCTCCCCACCCAAAATCGTCCATCCCGCTCCACAATGATCCTCATCCCCACCCAGAATCATCCATCCCGCTCCACAATGATCCTCATCCCCACCCAGAATCATCCATCCCGCTCCACAATGATCCTCATCCCCACCCAGAATCATCCATCCCGCTCCACAATGATCCTAATCCCCACCTAGAATCGTCCATCCCGCTCCACAATGATCCTCATCCCCACCCAGAATCATCCATCCCGCTCCACAATGATCCTAATCCCCACCTAGAATCGTCCATCCCGCTCCACAATGATCCTCATCCCCACCCAGAATCATCCATCCCGCTCCACAATGATCCTAATCCCCACCTAGAATCATCCATCCCTCTTCCACAGTGTATCCCCGTCCCTGCCCAGAAACATCCATCCCTCTCCAGGATTCTGGGTGGGGATACACTGTGGAGAGAGATGGATGATGCTGGGTGGGGACACATTGTGGAAAGGGATGTTGATAATTCTGGGTGGGGATGGGGAAACTTGGGGGTTTCTTGAGTGAGTTCCCACACTTTTTTTCCCCAGGACTTGACCCCTGGGTATTAATAAGTCTAAAAAGGCACTGTGTGCTTTTAGATATGCAAAAAGGGGTTGTACATTTACTACAAATGGACAGTCACAACATTACTGTCTCGCATGTAGCCTTATGAAGGACTAGCTCAATGAAAAGTGGTATAATTGCTCCAAAATAAAGGGATTCGAAATACAAAAGCAAGCATTACCATACCTTTAGTTCTTGTTTCCTGTTATCCAACGAACAGCAATGGAAAAACAATACTTAATACACATCACTACACATTAAGCTAAATGTTATACCAAACAACAAAGAAATTTAATATATTGAATATTTTAAATTTGCAATTTTTAAGTGAACGTTAATGGATTTTAATTATCTGTAGCACAGGGCTCGAAAAATCCGGGTGCCCGGTCGCAATTGCGCCAAGAAATACTTAGGCTCCCGGGGAAGCTTAGGACAGCAGAGGGGCCGCAAAGCCGCGGCCTTAATTACCAGCCGGCGCGGCGGGGGTGCACAGAGACACGGGCCTGTAGTTGAGGCCACGGCTTTGCGGCCTTCTGCAGGCCTAAGCTTCCTTCTGTGATCTGGCGCCATCTTGTGGGGGCCGTTGGCATTACAAGTAAAACAGCAATCCAGCAATTCTAATGCGTTTTTCACTGCCATCTTCTTCTCTCTAATTAGAGCCCCCAAACATTATATATATTTTTTATTCCAACACCCTAGAGCAGGGGTCTCCAAAACAAAAACATTCTAAACAAAGGCCCCGTTTATTGTCCTTCAGACTCTTGGAGGGCCGGACTTTGGCCAGCGGGAGTGAACATTTTCCTGGTATCAGTGGGAGTAAACATCTGCTATTAGGGGGAGGAATAGTGCCCCATTAGTGGTGTCAGTGGGCGAAATGGTGCTCCATTGTCAGTGTCAAATGGCAGAATAGTGTCTCATATCATTGAGAGGGATAGAGCTCCAAGGGCCAGATAAAGGCAAGCAAAGGGCCGCATCTGGCCCTCGGGCCGCAGTTTGGAGACCACTGCCCTAGAGAATAAACTGGCGGTTGTTGCAATAGTTTGTCACACCGTATTTGCGCAGCGGTCTTACAAGCGCACTTTTTTTGGGGGGAAAAAAAATACACACTTTTTAATTAAAAAAAAATAAGACAACAGTAAAGTTAGCCCAATTTTTTTTATATTGTGAAAGATAATGTTACGCTGAGTAAATTGATACCCAACATGTTACGCATCAAAATTGCGTCCACTCGTGGAATGGCGTCAAACTTTTACCCTTTAAAATCTCTATAGGCGAGGTTTAAAAAAATTCTACAGGTTGCATGTTTTGAGTTACAGAGGAGATCTAGGGCTAGAATTGTTGCTCTCGCTCTACCAATCGCGGCAATACCTCACATGTGTGGTTTGAACACCGTTTACATATATGGGCGCTACTCACAAATGCGTTTGCTTCTGCGTGTGAGCTCGGCGGGACGGGATGCATTTTCTGGCTCCTAACTTTTTTTAGCTGGCTCCTAGATTCCAAGCAAATTTGTCAAACCCTGACTTAAAGCCCTCCACAAGGATTATATATTAAACATATAAACATTTAACCCACCTATTTTAAGTAACAAAATACCAGAATCTGTACATTTAGGAACATTACAATATGGGGGTTTTACTCCTACACCTATTTGAACAACCATATGCTATATTTAATACATACTTTTATAGTATTATTTTGTTTGCAGAAAAGTACATACTGTACGTAGACTCAAAGACCTTGTAGGATAAAGTAAGATTCAAATTTTTACTAAGGCGATTTTCATGACATATATGCATTGTTGAGGTTAACTTCCTTAACTAAACTGCCTGACCTTTACACTTCGTAATGTAGACATTACCTGGAGTAGCTGGTTTTCTGTGGCCTGGGTGGTTTTAGAAAGGGCCACCATTTCCTTTATTTGATAAAAGGCATAAGCAAGAGTGACCCATGGCGATGAACTTATTCCCCAGGCTGGTCTGTTAACATCTTCCTGCTCCTCCTGGTGTTTTGTCTTCTTAGGTGGCAGCTTGACCTGAATTGTAGGCATAATGTTCTCTGAGTGCTGTGGCATCAGGTCGATAGTTGCTATGGGAACCGGGCTGGAGGGAACAGGGATTTTTTCTGCCAGCATCGATGCATCTGGAGTAAAGAAATGTCGTCAAAAATATATATAAATGACAGCTTTAAGCATGCACTTCAAAAGTACTAAAACAATATATTTTTTTTATTTCTTTTTTTAAACCATATCAAGTTATATACAGACGTGGGCAAAAGTTTTGAGAATGACGCAAATATTGCATTTTCCTGCCTATGTTTTAATGATGGCAATTTACATATACTCCAGAAAGTTATAAATAGTGTTTAGATCAGTGGTTCTCAACCTGGGGGGGGGGGGGGTCGGGACCCCCTTAGGGGTCCAATGACGATTTGCCAGGGGTCACCGAATCTTGGGCTGTTCCTGAAGCCCGCGCTGCTCTCCCAGTCTTTCTCGCGGCCGCCCAGCAGGGCTGTTCCTGGAGCCCGCGGCCGCCCACTCAGCCATCAGAGCTATAAAAATGCACCGATTACTGACACTGGCAGGAAGGGGTTAACCACTAGGGGGCAAGGAAGGGGTTAAGTGTGTCCTGGGGCGTGATTCTAACTGTGTGGGGGCTGGGCTTACTGTGACATGACACTGATCACTGCTCCCGATGACAGGGAGCAGAAAATCAATGTCCTGTCACTAGGCAGAACTGAGATGCCTTGTTTACACAGACATCCCCCCGTTATGCAGCTCCCGGCAGGTGCGCACGTCCACATGGCGGCAAATTTAAAGGGACATACCTGTAAGCCCTTTTGTCTGTCCATACGGCCGTGGATATACAGCATTTGTGTATAAAGCATCTATTCTTTACCATATCTAATCTGAGGACTATTTTGGCCTTTATTTGTGGCTATATGCATAGTATTTAGAGGATGACAAACAAAAAAAACAAAAATTTAACATACTGCAGCTTAACAGACTCTAGATGCAATGACAGCCTTTGTTTTTTTAGTCTAAGAACATTTTCAGCAAGTACAGAAAATAAATGTTGATCTTGCCAGAAAAACAAATGCCTTTTTGTCAAACTGAACTAAAGGGGGAAAAAATAAATAAAAAAAGACGAAGACACCAGAGGCTAGAGTAAAAGTGAACAATTAATATTCTGATACATTTGGACTGGGGAGGGGGACGAGACCGGGGTGCCCCCTGTGTCCCCTCCTCTGCCATAGCAATCAAACCTCTGGCTAGTGCCCTTCGGTCCTCCCCCTCGGTGAAGGGCTTCAAAAATTGTGATCTGGAGAAAATAGTTGCATTATACTCAGACGATCTCCTGCCGTTTCTTGGTCATACGCATGGATATTATTAATACGTTTGGTCAAATTTCTGGACTCAAATTTCTGGATCAATTGGGGAAAATCTATACTACCAATTTCTTCCAATTTGAGTTAAACTCATCATAATTCAAATTTAAATAGTCTTAATTCGCCAGTAGGTGGCAGTAAGTCTTTTAGGAATTCATGTTAAAAAAACTTGCCCTTTGTTGATGCAGTCATAAAAACGTTTTTTAATAAGGTCTACCTTTAGTAATATGTATGGTAAAACAACTTATTATATAACAGAGAATGGATTGGATTTGATTGTGATGTGCACTGGGTTACCAAATGTAAAGCTAAAAAAATTAAAAAACAAAATTAAAAAACACACACATACTGAAAATTAGCAAGATATAAGTCAAGACCTCGCCCAAAAGTTGCCAAACACAGATAATGCCTGAAAAGCACCAAACTGCAAATATATACATACACAATATTGTCAAAGGTATTGGGACACCTGCCTTTACACGCACATAAACTAATGGCATCCCAGTCTTAGTCCGTAGGGTTCAATATTGAGTTGGCCCACCCTTTGCAGCTTCAACTCTTCTGGGAAGGCTGTCCACAAGGTTTAGAAGTGTGGCTATGGGAATGTTTGACCATTCTTTCAAACTCGAGGCAAGTACAGTAACAAGTCCTATTTGCAACTTCGAAACACCCAATAAGACGACGGTATGCGACCAGTCTAAACTACGTGGCATGTTCACCACTGCCAGGAGCCTGGCAGACAGGATGGGAGAACTAGAGATACTGTTGTACGAGGAGGATTTCAATTTTGTGGACGTTTCAGAGATATGGTTCAACAGGGTAAAAAAGTGGAAGGGCTATGCCTGTATATCAAGAATGTACAAGTGAATGCGAGAGATGACATCACCAAGGGAGGAGGTGAAATCCTTATGGGTAGAGCTCCAAGAGGTAGGCAATTAATGGGAAAGTAATACTGGGAGCATGCTATAGGTCCCCTAACCTGGGGAGACAGAACTATCACAATTTGTATTAGTGACAAGAATAGGAAATGTCATCATAATGGGGGATTTAATTATCCAGACAGACGATTGCATGGGTCCTTTCACCCAGTCTAAGGCTTGCCAGTTTCTAAATGTCTTACAGGACAATTTCATGGGTTCGATAGTAGACGTGCCAACTAGAAACAAAGCGTTACTAGACCTACTGATTACCAACAATACAGACCTGATCATGGATGTGGAAATACGGGGCAATTTAGGAAACAGTGATCACAGGTCAATTAGCTTCAGTATAAATTATACAAAGAGGAAAGACACTGAATTTCAAAAGAGCAAACTTCCTTAAACTACGAACCTTGCTAGACGATATTGAGATAAAATCTTAGTAACAAAGAACACGGAGGAGAGATAGGTTTGCTTTAAGAGCATATTAAATAAGGGCATTAGCCAGTGCATCCCATTGGGAAATAAACTGCTCAAAAAATTAAAGGAACACTTTTAAATCAGAACTCCTGGGATATTGATCTGGTCAGTTAAGTAGCAGAGGGGGAGGGGTGTATACAGAGGGGGTTGTTAATTTCAATTAACAGCAAATCCGCTGAAACTGATTAACAAGGGGTGCACTAAATGGGCAACAATGAGACGACCTCCAAAACAGGAATGTTTTTTCAGGTAGAGGTGTCTGACATTTTTTTTCCCCCTACTCATCTTTTCTGACCATTTTTTACTAGTTTTGCATTTGGCTAGGGTCAGTGTCACTACCGGTAGCACAAGGCGATACTTGGACCCTATAAAGGTTGCACAGGCAGTCCAACTCCTCCAGGAAGGCACATCAATACATGTCATTGCCGGAAGGTTTGCCGTGTCGCCCAGCTCAGTCTCAAGAGCATGGAGGAGATTCCAGGAGACAGACAGTTACTCTAGGAGAGCTGGACAGAGCCGTAGAAGGTCCTTAACCCATCAGCAGGACTGGTATCTGCTCCTTTGTGCAAGGAGGAATGGGATGAGCACTGCCAGAGCCCTACAAATTAACCTCCAGTGGGCCACTGGAAACAGACTTCATGGGGGTGGCCCAAGGGCCTGATGTCCTCTAGTGTGCTCTGTGCTCACTGCCGGACACTGTGGAGCTCGATTGGCATTTACCATTGAACACCATAATTGTCAGGTCTGCCACTGGTGCCCCATGCTTTTCACAGATGAGAGCAGGTTCACCCTGAGCATATGTGACAGACATGAAAGTGTCTGGAGAACCCGCGGAGAACTTCATGCTGCCTGTAACATCGTTCAGCATGATCGGTTTTTGTGGTGGGTCAGTGATGGTCTGGGGAGGCATATCCATGGAGGGACGCACAGCCTCTACAGGCTACACAATGGCACCCTGACTGCCATTAGGTATCGGGATGAAATCCTTGGACCCATTGTCAGACCCTACACTGGTGCAGTGGGTCCTGGGTTCCTCCTGGTGGACAACAATGCCCGGCCTCATGTGGCGAGAGCATGCAGCCAGTTCTTGGAGGATTAAGAAATTGATACCATTTAATGACCCCCACGCTCACCTGACCTAAATCCAAACGAACACCTCTGAAACATTATATTTCGGTCCATCCGGTGCCGCCAGGTTGCACCTCAGTCTGTTCAGGAGCTCAGTGATGCTCTGGTCCAGATCTGGGAGGAAATACCCCAGGACACCATCCGTCGTCTCATTAGGAACATGCCCCGATGTTGTTAGGCATGCATACAAGCACTTGGGGGCCATACAAACTACTGAGGACCATTTTGAGTTGTTGCAATGAAATTTCAGAAAAATGGACTAGCTCGCTTCATAATTTTTTCACTTAGATTTTTGGGGTGTCTTTGAATTCAGCCCTCTGTAGGTGGATAATTTTATTTTTCATCAATTGGTGTGCCATCTTTTAATTCCTAACACATTACCCAGTCCATATCAGTATAGTTATCCAGCATGAGATTTTTTGACTGTTGGATCTGATATGTTTTCAAAGTGTTCCTTACATTTTTTTTGAGCAGGGAACATTTAGTGTACAAAGTCCTGGGTGGCTCAACTCCAATGCAAAAATGCATATAAAAGCAAAGGAGAAGACCTTCAAAAAATACAAGGCTGAGGGGTCATCATCAGCATTCAAACTTTACAAAGAATGCAACAAGACATGTAAGGGTGCAATTGGGGTGGCCAAGACAGAACACGAAAGATACATAGTGGAGGAGAGCAAAAAAAATCCCAAGAAATTCTTTAAGTATATAAACAATAAAAGAGGGAGGACAGACCATATTGGCCCCATAAAGAATGAGGAAGGGAATCTGGTTACAAAGGATGGTGAAATAGCAAAGGTATTACATTTATTATTTTCCTTCCCTCTTCACGAGGGAATCAGGGGGCTTCTCATGACACATCACAGGAAGCACCCTCATGGCTATCAGAGGACAGAATTAGAAAAAGACTTGAAAAACTTAACATTAACCACTTAAGGACCTGCTCATGTACATTTACATCGGTACTTTAAAGATGGATATCTCGGTAACGGCAGCAGCTGCTGCCACAACCAAGAAATCCCTTTTTAGTGTGAGCGGTCCTGTAAAAGATAACGGTGGTCTCCGCGGCGGATTCGCCGCAAGATCACCGTTATCGGGGGCGGAAGAGGGGCCCCCTCCCGCCGCTTACCGGAGCCGTCGGTAGCGGCGGAGGCGATCGGGTCCTTCAGCCTGCTGTGTGGGGATGCGAGTGAGGGCAAGATGGCCCGCACCCATCCCCATAGCATGGTGTAAGTGACGTCAAAACCTCCGTTCCGCCCATGCATCTTAAAAGGCATGTTTTTTTGTTGTCATTTTTTCAAATGACAAATTTTCAATTTTTTTATTTTTTTGCATTCAAGTCTAAATATGTGATCTAAAGTCTTTTTGACCCCAGATCTCATATTTAAGAGGACCCGTCATGCTTTTTTCTATTACATGGGATGTTTACATTCCTTGTAATTGGAAAAAAAGTGATCAATTTTTTTTTTCAGTGTAAAAAATAAAATAAATAAAAATAAATTTGAACGCATACGTGAGTAGCGCCCGCATATGAAAACAGTGTTCAAACCACACAAGTGAGGTATCACCGCGATTGTTAGAGCGAGAGCAATAATTTTAGCCCTAGACCTCTGTAGCTCAAAAGATGCAACCTATAGAATTTTTTAAACGTCGCCTATCGAGATTTTTAAGGGTAAAAGTTTGACGCCATTCCACGAGGGGGCCCCATTTTCTAAGCGTGACATGTTGGGTATCATTTTACTCGGCGTAACATTATCTTTCACAATATATAAAAAAAATTTAGCCAAATTTATTGTTGTCTTATTTTTTAATTAAAAAAAGTGAATTTTTCCCCAAAAAAGTGCGCTTGTAAGACCGCTGCGCAAATACTGTGTGACAAAAAGTATTGCAATGACCGCCATTTTATTCTATAGTGTGTTAGAAAAAAATATAATGTTTCGGGGTTTTAAGTAATAGCAAAAAAAAAAAAAAAAGTTTTAGTCTTGTAAACGCCAAATCTGAAAAACACCCAAGGTCCTTAAGTGGTTAATAAGTCACCAGGACCAGATGGCTTGCACCCGAGGGTCCTTAGGGAATTCAGTCAGGCCAGACCACTGTTCCTAATTTTTACCGACAGTCTACTGACTGCAATGGTACCAGCTGATTGGAGAAAAGCCAGTGTAGCACGAATATTTAAAAAAGGGCCAAAATACACCCCTGGGAATTAGCCTAACATCAATAGTATGCAAGCTCTTGGAGGGGATAAGAGACTATATACAAGATTTTAGTAATAAAAAAATGGTATTAGCAGTAATCAGCATGGATTCATGAAGATACATTACTGCCAAACCAATCTATTAACCTTCTATGAGGAGATGAGCTGCCATCTAGATAAAGGAAGGCCCGTAGATGTGGTGTATCTGGATTTCGCAAAAGCATTTTGCAGTTCCCCATACACTTTTACTGTACAAAGTAAGGTCTGTTGGCATGGACCGAAGGGTGAGTACATGGATTGAAAACTGGCTACAAGGGTGAGTTCAGAGGGGACTGATAAATGGGGAGTACTCGGAATGATCAGGGTCCCCCAGTGTTCTGTCCTGTGACCAATCCATTTTAATTTGTTCATAAACGACCTGGAGGATGGGGTCAACGGGGTCAACAGTTCAATCATGTATTTTTGAGGATGATACTAATCTAAGCAGGGCAATAACTTTGCCCCAGGATATGAAACCTTGCAAGTAGATCTGAACAAATTAATGGGGCGGGAAACTACATGGCAAATGAGGCTAACTATATATAGGTATAGGTATATAGATATAGGTAACTATATGTATACAGTAAGACTGTCAGACACCTTTCAGCTGGAATTGGTCAGATCCAGAGAAGAAATACCTTTTTTTATAATGGTTTAAAAAACGGTTTAAAAAAAAAAGATTTTTCTTCGATAAGGATCCTGTACATGTTTGGAACAAGCATCCCAAGTTGGATGCACCACTATCTAAGGTGTCCAAAAAAGCCAATTTGGCTTTTGAAGATATGGGGGTCCTCAATGATCCAATGGTTAAGGGGGGCAATGTCTTTCTTCGCTGGACCTGGGACTCCATCTCAAGCTTGTGTTAGCCTTTACTTGTGTGACCAGGAACCTTGAATTATGGCGTACCCACTAGCAATCAAATTAATTTGAAAGCTGATACTCCTAGAACCAGACATTGAATTTGATTCCTTTGCTTTTTAAAGTGGTAGTGTTTTTGGGTGATGCTGGTCAGATCCTCAGCCATAATAAATTGGGCTAGGTAGACTCTCTTGTCTAAGACCTCGTAATGGAATTCGTCCTCCATGTGGCCCTCACTGCTCAGGGGTTGGGCTGTTTGGGCCTGATCGTCAGGCAGTTTTGGAGCTCATCACTGACAGTTTCCCAAGAAGAAAAGCAGGGCAAGAAATAAGTATTTTTTGTGGCAACCTAAAAAGCACTGGACAGGCCATAAAGGCCCGCCAAGTCTCAATGACTCATTTCCTCCACTGGGAGGATGATTGGTGGGTGTGTCCACACAATGGAAACGAATCACCTCCAATGGATTAAATTCTAGACCTGAACATAAGAGGCTACAGCATGAGGTTTGATTGGCCCCCGCTTTTGAGCTTCTTGGTGACCAAGCAGCTCAGGGATCCAAAAAAGGCAAAGGCCTTGTGTCTATAGGTGGAGGAGTTCGTAGATCAGTGTTTGTGCCCGTTTCCCACCAAAAAAGGAGCCACAAGTTTTATTCACATAACTTTGTTGTAAAGAAGCCCTCAGGGGAACCGATTTTAAATCTAAAGCCTCTCAAAGGGTCCATAAAATAGGGTTTTCGTATATCTTCTCGATGATGCCTATCCTTCATCCCAATTGTTTCATGACCACGCTGGATCTGAAGGTTCCTATACACTTGGACTTTCAGAAATTTCTGAGGATTGCAGTAAATATAGGGGGCACAATTATGAATGCACCCTTAAAGTGGTAATTAAACCCCAAAACGAACATTATATTGCAATTTACCACTTCTTACATGCAATGGTGGCATTCATTTTCTTTTTAAAGTGGTTCTAAAGGCAGAAATGCTTATCTTACTGCAGGGGTGTCAAACTGGTAGGCCCTCCAGCTGTTTCGGAACTACAAGTCCCATCATACCCCTGCTTGTGGGAGTCATGCTTGTAACCATCAGCCTTGCAAAGCCTCATGGGACTTGTAGTACCACAATAGCTGGAAGGCTGCCAGTTTGACACCTGTGCCTCATGGCATTCTATGCAGTAATATAAAAAACCTTATGCATGCAGCTTCCCCCACACCTAAAGATATACCTGAGCCTGAGATGGAGGTGGTCATTGCGGCGCTGCAGGGAGGTGGAGACAGAGGAGTAGAAGGAGGGGGCTGTCACTGAGGTCCCGATGGCCAGTACATGCCTGGAGCCAGGTCACCAATGTGACCTGGGGTTTGTCGAGCCCTGCCTTATCTAGATCACCTTTTGCTCACTGTTCCCCTTTAAGAAAAGTTACGTATAGATTTTTTGTTCGAGCAGAAATGGGTCCAGGGCCTGGGATGTTAAAATTATGTGGAAAGTCAACCAGGATTTCATCTCTGGTAGTCAAATATCTGGGTTACAACATTCATTACAGAGATCAGAAATCCTTTCTCCCAGAGGAAAATATTCTCAAGATAGACCAGCAGAGAGCACTTCTGAAGACAGACAAAAGAGCTGGTTTCTATAAGGTTGGTAAGGACGGTGTGCATCAAAGCTGCTCCTTGAGCCTGTCTTTACCAGGTACCTGCAGTTTTTCCTTCTAAGGGTTTTGGGATGGCACCAAGACGATCCTCAACAGCCTCGTAAAAGATTCCAAGAAGACTCAAATGAGCCCTCTCATGGAGGAGATCCCGGGCACAAAAGAGCTTTCTATGGAGTCGGCCAGTCTCTCGAATAATGACAACAGATGTAAGCTACCAAGGGTAGGAAGCTCACCTAAATGGCCAGGTAGCACATAGACAGTGATCCAAAAGCGAAGCCAAAGCCTCTTCGAATTGGAGAGCATGGATGGCAGTCAAGCAAGCTATGAAAGGTTTTCAAGAGGCGGTGAGGGGACATTATCTCAAATTTTCCAACAGCATATTCACAGTGGTTAAATCAACAAGCCTGGGGGTACAAACTGTCGGGTCCTGCAAAGAGTGGCTCAGAACATTCTAAATTGGGAAGAAGTCAATCTGGCCTCTCTTTCGGCAAAGCACGTAAAAGGCATACAAAATATCCTAGCAGACTTACTTGGTCATCAAGATGAACGGCCCCTAATTCCAAAAGTTTTCTTCTCTCTGGTAAATATATGTGGGGCAGCCACATATTTTCCTCCCAGACAAAAAGTACGATTTTTTTTTCTCTCAATCCAAGCGTTGCAGCTCTAGAGATGGATACCCTTGGCCTTTCAGTCTTTGTTATGTTTTTGATTCGTAAAGACTAGGGGTGCAACGGATCGTCAGAGCGGAGCGCTCTGGAGCCTCGGCTGTAGGAAAGTCCCCGGCTTCGGCCTAGCTCCAGAGCGGCGGCCATCTTGCTCCACCCCAACCAATCACAGATCGGCTGTGATGTCCCGTCTCTGCACCTGAGTGGCCCGTGTGATGGCCACCCTCTCTGATTGGAAGGCTGCCCGGATTGGCTGGCTGTCTTGGCGGCACTCTGGGAATCAGGATGAACGTGTGGAGCTTGAGGGGGAACAGTGAGCGCCGCTATGAAGGACGGGGATTCTGTGTTCTTTACTAGTGTGGGGGCAATGTTGGACTGGTCTGGAACAGTGATGGTGATGAAGAGTGGGGGACAATGGTGGACATTATAGTGCAAGTACAGTGAGTTGGATGTTGGAATGGCTATATTACAGTGATTACCAGTGGGGGCAATGTTAAACTGGCTATTATTACAGTGATTACTAGTGTGGGGGCAATGTTAAACTGGCTATTATTACAGTGTTTACTAGTGTGGGGGCAATGTTGGACTGGAACAGTGATCGAGATGACGAGTGGGGGACAATGGTGGACATTACAGTGACAAGTGGGGGGCAATGGTGGACATTACAGTGACGAGTGGGGGGGCAATGGTGGACATTACCATATAGAGCCATTGGCCCAGCTAGAGCCCAGACTTGAATCCGACTTTTTCATAAATCATTTTTTTTTTTGCTGATCCGAAAAATGAATCGATCCGTGACTCCTAATCCGAGGATCGATCCGATCCGTGAGTTTTTTGATCCGTTGCACCTCTAGTAAAGACCAATTCCAAAATTCCTTCAGGAAATGACAAATCTCTAATCCAATCTAATCCCTATAGTGCCCAAGAGACCTTGGTGTCCTCTTCTTCAGGCCAGTATTCCTTCTTCCGAGGGAGGACCTGTTGTCTCAAGGACCAATTCTGCACCCTTAAAGCGGATGGCCCATTAAAAAAATATATTAAAAGCCAGCAGCTACAAATACTGCAGCTACTGACTTTAAATATTAGGACACTTACCTGTCCTGGAGTCCAGCAGGGTCCGCAGCAGAGGACGAGCGTTCGCGTTCGCTCGTCTCTGCTGCTCCCCCCTCCAACCATGGTGAGGGAACCAGGAAGTGAAGCGCTCCGGCTTCACTGCCTGGTTCCCTACGGCGCATGCGCGAGTCGCGCTGCGCCCACTGAGTGCTGGGAGCCGAGAGTTCCCAGCACATAACGGGAAAAACCCGTCTTTTGCCCGAGACTGCGGGCCGGAAGTGGGTGCAAATACCTGTCTTTAGACAGGTATCTGCACCCCCCTCCCCCTGAAAGGTGTCAAATGTGACAATGAAGTGGGGGAGGGTTCCGATCAGAGGAACTTCACTTTAGGGTGGAGATCCACTTTAAGTAGTTGATAAAGATATTTCTGAGGAGCAGATTTTTAAACCTGAAGGTTTTTCAGACATAGTAATAAAAAAAAGTTCACTTTAAGCCCCGACTGCTTCATTTACACACGGGAGTGGGGAGAAGCCCCCCTGTAAGAACCAATTTGATTCCACTTGAGTTTACATACAGCTGAGGATACTTTCCTCACCCCCAGGTGACAGGGCTGGGTGCCTGAGCAGGAGAGCACATAAGAAAGTCACATGCTCTTATACCCCCCAAAAAAAATATTTTTATTTTCAGACAAAAAGAATGATGAGGGAGTGAATGCAAGTATAAGCAGCTGTGAGGGCCAGGAATGCAAAAAAACTCACTCATTTTAAAGATAATCAGTCCTTTTTAACATAAAAGCTCCAATTTTAGTCCAGATCATGTATGGAGTACATAGAGAAGCAGTGGTCATTAAACTGCCAAATTACCTTGTGTGTGAATAATGAGGCACTGTAATCTAATAACCGAGTATGAAAGGCTTAGGGCCATGTTCTTGAAGTGGTGAATGATCAGTTTGTCTGTGCAATGTCACACTTATACAGAACATTAGCCATCTGCATTTACACTTTTATCATTGGAAAATGCAAGTCTCATAAAACAGCAAAGAAATAGTGAAGCCGAACAGTGAATGTAACAAATGTTGCAGTCACTACAGATGATTTACCATGAGTTCCAATAGAAGACCCACCACATTGGATTCCACTCGCCGTCACACGCGCTATAAAAGAAATCTTAGCCTTTCACCCACTAGACCTGCTACTGGGAGAACTTATGGCTTCAACAAAATGTGTAGAGAAGAAGAGATCCAATCCAACAAGGAAATGTGACTAGATTTAACCTCTTTATAAAGGGGTCCTGATGTGTCTAAATGAAGTCCTGGCCTGTATGAATTTTCATTTGTTGGCTCTTCTAGAGAAGTGACAGTTCACTCGCGCACATTACATTAACATGGATAAATAACCTTTTACAAAAAGTTATACATGTAGTAAAATAGCTTTTTTTTTTTTTTTTTTTAAACAATTTTCTTAAATGTATAATACACTCTGTTTAATCTCGATAACAATACATAACAAAAAGGACAAGGAGGAGATCCACCATTTAGGTGTAGATAATTTATTAAAAATTAAAGGGTAAACATTTAAAATTTTAAAGAAGTTCACTTTTCCAAAAAAAAAAGAAAACAACATTTTTTACTTTTTTTGCAAGTAAAGTGCAGTAATTTGTTTTGTAAGGGCCCTTTGACACTGGTGCGTTTTTTTCCCGCGTTTTTGCCGTAAAAATAGCACTATTAAAACACCCCCCATGCCCCTCTCCATTGAAATGAATGAAAAAACGCGGTAAAATCGTAGTGTTTTTTCCGCGAATAAAATCGCGGCAAAACACCGCAATTTTATCACGTTTTTTCATTTATTTCAATGGAGAGGGGCATGGGGAGCATTTTCATAGTGCTATTTTTACCGCGAAAACGCGGCAAAAACATGGCAGTGTGAAAGGGCCCTTAGGGACCTGTAAAGCAATCAGCAGATCGTAGGTGTAATGTCATGGTCCTGCAGACTGTCTGTGAAGCGGTCTGCCTGTATAACTCCGCAAAGGCTGTCGGGACTTATAGTTTACCCATTCACAGGACACTGAATGGATGAGAGCCCTGCACGGTGGTGATTTTTGTAGATTGTAACAGCCAGCAGGGGAAGAGGATTCCCTGATCTCTCTGAAACTGGGGACTTGATGCATTTGTAACATGTTACACCCAGATTATGACTGTAACATGTAAAATGTTCCAAAAGGGTGAGCTTATCCTTTAATAAATTATTTATACTTGGATAGTGGCACTCCTTGTCCTTTTTGTTTTGCAGACCACAGAGTGATTATTATTTGCTGTACAGAGGAGCTGCAGTCATTTGTATAGCAAATCTATTGGATTTTAGTGCGACTTTCATGACTTAAAAGTAGAAGTATGGTCAATTTTGTTTTCATTTTTGATAGTGCAAAGGAGGGTTATAACCCGTGTCAGTTTTTTAATTCCAATGTCTGAATTGTCCCATTCACTTCCTGTCAAACAGGAAGTTAGAGGAAATCCCTGCAAATAAAGGGAATCCCTTGAGGAACCCCAGGCCATCAGAACTAGTGTCCCCATTGGAAGCGTTCCCCTTTATTACTTTTCTAGGGACAACCCAAAATCAGATTTTTTGTCCTTTCACTTTCAATGGTAAAGAAAAAAAGGAAAAGGGAAGAAGGAAGAAGGCAGAAGAAGGAAGAATAATACTAGCTCATTCTGAAATATTTACCTTAGAGCAAAGCTGTTGCAGCAGCATCTGCACACCGCTGACACAGTTGACATTTTCCCCCAGAATTTCTTCCAGCTTTACAGGTCTGGTGCTGTGATTGGCCGGAGCCACGATGACACCACTCCAGCAGGAGCCGCCGTTCATGGCACAGGGTTTGGAAAGTACGGCATCCGTGGCCGTTTCTTCAGAGCACATGCGTCAGTGATGTCACTGGATGCATGCAATGTAAATATCTCCTAAACGGTACATGTTTAGGAGATATTTTCACTACCTATAAATCTCAGCAAAGGAAGTTTACTTCCCCTTTAACAGGGGCACAGACAGCAATAAAAACTGTAAGGTGTTCTAATCCCTCTCCACTCCATACAAAACTGAATATATTTTTTTGCCTATAGTTATATTTTATAGCAATTCAACCACCCCAGCTTCCTTGTGTGAGATATATATATATATATATATATATATATATAAATATATACACACACACACACACACATATACATATATACACACATACACACACTACAACAGCTAATACAGACCTTCTCCTTTTTGAGGGACTGCAACCCACTGGATCAAAGCAAAGAGCAGAAGTATCACAAGAGATGCCATTCCGATCCCTCTAAATGTTTCTGCCGCACCTAAAGTATCAGAGGATACACTCATTAGCAAAGGGGTTAAAGAAGGAGGATGATTATTACGCAGGATCTCCTATGGTCAATGACTGAACAGATCCATCAAAGCTGTGTAATCCAGGAAAGGGTTTACATTTTCCGTGCCTACTGAGATCCTTTTATACACTGCACATATTCAAATAATAGTAGCGAGGTTCATATTCTCTATACCAAAGAAAACACAGCTTTGATTCCAGTTCATTATATCTAGATGCATTTCTTTACATAAAGTTATAATTGTATGTGCTGCCATGGAACAGGTTAAAAAGCCATGAAGAGATGTAAAGAAAATACACATCGCTATTGCAGGAAAGTCCAGTTTCACTTGATGAAGGACAATCTAAGGATGTTACAATTTTTATCTGAATATTTTTATGAAACCTTTGCCAATATGTATTGTGTATATGTTAACCAACTGGAAAGGATCGTGAACTGAGTGAATTGATAGGCAGGAGCAGTCAGCCACAGTCATGAACCAAGTAATATTGCTGGTCTTCCAGCCTAAGAAAACTAAAACGTACTGTTGTCCTTGTACGGGTTTATATAGAGGTGTATATAGCGCCAACAGTTTGCGCAGCACTTTACAATGTAAAAGGGGGGAAAGTACAATTACAATACAGTACAATACAGAAGGGACAGGAGGGTCCTGCTTGTTGAGCTTACTATCAAAAGATAATAGCTGCGGGGAGTGATCTGATGGAGGTGGCCCATGTGAAGTTCTTAGGTGGAGGTGAGGGTCACAGTCAGCAGTCACAGATCAGTTAGTAAGGTGTATTAGTCTAGCAGCAGCATCCAGAATGGACTGAAGGGGGGGATAGTCTGTGTAAGGGTAGGCTAGTGAGGAGAGAGAGTTGCAGTAGTCGAGGCGGGAAATATCCAAGCAGTGAATACATCGTTTTGTGGGGTCATTAGTCAGGAAGGGGTGAATTCTGGAAAAGTTACGGGGTTAAGGAGACAAGATATTAGCCAGTGATTGGATGTGGGAGCGGTCAGAGTCTAGGATTACACCCAGCACCCTGGCATGTGTGGATAGACCAATGGTTGTGCCGTTGATCTTGATGGTAAAATCAAGGGGAGGGGGATCGGGCAAAAGAAAAAAATTAGAAGCTCAGTTTTAGAAAGATTGAGTTTGATGAAGTGGTGCGACATCCATATCGATCTGTTGCTTAGTAAGTTTGTGATACGCGAGGAGATTCAGGGGGTAATTTGGGGAGTGGAGAGATAGATCTGGGTGTCGTCAGCATAGGGGTGGTTTGGAAGCCATGGGAGGTTATCAACTGGCCCAGGGAACAGGTATAGCGTGAGAATACAAAGGGGCCCTAAGGACAGAGCATTGGGGTACTCCAACAGAAAGAGGAAGAGGAGCGAAGGAGATGGTATGCAACAATGAAAGTGTGCCGAAGATAGGTAAGGAGGAGAACCATTAAAGAGTGGAATCACGGAGACCAAGGGAGTGGAGTTTGTTGAGGCAGAGAAGGTGGTTAAATGTGTCAAAGGCAGCAGAAAGGTCCAAGAGCAAGAGTATGGAGTACTGGCTCATTTTGGCAGTTAGCAGGCTGTTGGTGAGTTTTAGTAAGAAGGTTTTACTGGAATGTTGTGGGCGAAAGCCAGACTGTAGGGGATCGAAAAGGTTGTCGTCGGGGGGGTAAGAAATTCATATGGTTGTGGACAGGATGTTCAAGAATTTTGTAGGCAAAACGGAAGCAGGGAGATGGGTCTTGAGTTACTCAAACATGTGGAATCCAGTGAGGGTTTTTTTGTATTGAGTTAACCAATGCATGTTTGAGCAGAGAGGGAAAGGTGCCAGAGGAGAGCGAGAGGTTAAAGATTTGAGTTTGAGAATTTAGGAAGCAGGAAGGTGGTTGCAGTAATTGTAGAGGTGGAACATTGAAGGGAGTTTGGCAACTTCCTCATTGGTTACAAGGCTGAAGGAGGAAAGGATTGAGTGCGATTAGACAAAATTGCACAAAATAAAATAAAAACGATGAGAAATATTGGTAACTTACCAAAAAAATTCACCAAGACACCACCAATCATGGCACCGCATCCTCTACCAAGTCCAAGATGGAGGCCCTGAAGGATTCCCTGAGCAGATGTCCGTAATTCAGAAGGAACTGCAGCACTAAGATATGAAATGCAGGCAGCCCATATGGCTGCATGAGTCACACCTGGAAAGAAGATTAGAAAAGGCCATCATAAACCAATATATGTTTGTCCAATTCATTTTTCATTTGCGGATGTACCATTTCTACAATCAATTTTTTGCACCTTCTAAATGCAGTCTTCTGGATCGCCACCCACACACACAGAGCACTGCAAGAAAAATCTGTTTTGGACTGGTCTATGCCTTATAAAAATAATGTTGCTATATACCTGTTTCAGAGCGCCGATTGGCAATCACGTTATGTGCTGCCTCGCCTCTCTCGCATTACAGCCGCAGCGTGTGGGGTCGCCTCTTTCCATCTTCCCTCCTGACTGACGTCAGCAGGGGATCCTCGGCCCCGCCCACTGCAGCTGTTGGGCCGAGAGAGCTGGTGGATCACGTGAGCGCCGACCTGCGTTCTGAAACAGGTATATAGCCGCGTTATTTTTCGAAGGCATAGACACAGGGCACATTACAGGAATACAGAGAGGATATTGTAATTTTAACCTAGTGGGTTAACATCCCCTTTAAAGGATGCATTCACCTTCGGGAATATGTTACATGTTGCACCCATAAAATGTGTTAGGAAAAAAAAAAAAAAACTGGCTCCTAACTTTAGCTGGCTCCTATGTGTGAAGCTTTATTTGAAAGTCTGAATCAGGCTGTATTACATAAAGTGTAACTTTTTATTTTCATTTGGATAGAGCAGGAAAAGGTTAGAGACTGGTGTTTCTTTAACCTTCTGTTAGGAAAGGCAGTGATGGGAAACCGGTCAGACAGGGATACAGTCTGACGACACCAGTCAGATTAATAGACTGCAACTGGTCCGACAGAAGCCAGACATTCAAAGGGGCATGACTGAAAAAGGTCTGCTGATCGGCTCCAGACAAGTCCCTCCCTGTGAGAACACAATAGCAAAGTAGAGGAGATTGCTGTACTAACATCGAATTGTTCGTACAGAGGCTCTTAATGAGCGGTCTGTTTTTTTTTTTTGGTCAGATCTGCTGAGTTGAATGAAACTATTAGGCCGCGTACACACGAATCAAATTTAACTGCTGAAAACGGTACGACCGGACCGTTTCAGCAGACAAATTCGATCGTGTGTATGGGCGAGCAGACAGGTTTTTCTAGCAGACAGATTTTAAAGCATGCTTTAAAATCAGTCTGCTGGGAACCCGTCCGTCCGACATGTACACTAACCAGCGGACATATCTGTCCGCACATGCGTAGAATGGATTCGACACATGCGTGGAAGTATTTTACTTCCTGGTTCGGTGACGTGGCGGTGTCAACGTCACCGCCACGTCACGCGCTGTCTGCCGGCGGGGATTTTGGTTTGATCGTGTGTACACGATCAAACCAATATATCCCAGACAAATCCGATCAAAACGGTCTGTCAGACCAATTTGATCGGATTTATTTAGTGGTGTGTACGCGGCCTTAATGTGTACTAGGTTTCAAAAAGAGTATTCAAACCAAACATTATACCAACGCTTGCCAATTCTTAGATGTAATGGCTGCATTTATTATTATTTCCTTTTTTTCCATCTGATGATCGGGCCAGTAAGTCTGTTTAACTGAACAAGCTTTCCTGCAGATGTAGCAGTTAGAGGGTTGAGACAAAGCATTTACCACCTACAGGAGGGCTTTTATTGGTTTAGCTTTTATTTATGTAAAACCTTTATACCAAAAAAAAAATTGCTGCAAGTCTGGCTTCTATGTGTCAGTGTAGCCAAATCTGCCAGTACATCCAACACTACCCTCCTCCCAGACTGACAACGCTGCTGTCCAAAAGGTGTCGCTATTGCTCCTTCATCCAGAGTGTAGACACCTTAAGGCCCCTTCCACACACGGATGGATCTGCTTTCAGCAGTCCGCCAGCTCAGCGGGAGATCTCTCCGCTGAGCCGGCCGCTGTCTCCTATAGAGAGATCGGATGAAAATGGACAGCATGTCCATTTTCATTAGATCTCACCCAATACGAATTCGCCATGGACTGATAGTGACATCATCGGTCTGATTTGAGTGGATCGGGTCGGATGTCAGCGGACATGTCTCCGCTGACATCCGCCGCTCCATAGAGATGTATGGAGCGGGCGTTCTGGGCCGCCGACAAAACTGACAGGTGGACCTGAATGGTCTGACCGTGTGAATACAGGGGGTGTGTTACTGGCCAGATCACCAGGTAAGAAGAAGAAGAAAGAAAATGCATAAAACATGCAAAAAAAACAAACAGACAAAACAAAAACCGAATGCAGCCACCAGCACCAGCTAAAGGTCAGGATCACACTACTTGTAGATAGAGGCTCCTGCACTACCGAGGGGGGTGGTGGAGTGGGATGGGGTCACTGCTGCAAACACCTGACACTCTGTCCTGGGCAGAGAGAAGTAGCAAATGGAAAAAACAAGGGGGGTGGTGTCTGCGCTGTGAAAAGTGGGTGAAATCTACTACACTACTACAATTTCAGATGCAACTTCAGTTTCAATCTATTTTTTTATACAATCCATTCACATCAATGCAAAGCTACTGCAATGTGACTTTGGGGAAGGAGCCTGTTCTACTTTGGTAATTTTGTGCTCTATACACATCAGTGAAGTACATGGCTTCAGTTTGAGTTGGTTGTTTGGAGCTGCCACCTGACGGCATCCTAACAACCAGCGACTCATAGCAGCTGTCAGGAGCAGGGATGAGTCATTGGTTTTTATTGAGCTGGCACCAGCTGATGTCCCAACAACCAGCGGCTCATCTCAGCCGTTAGCAGGGCTTCCAGATATAGAGAAAAACACACCCCTGCACCCCCCACAACCACTGGGCCAAGGCTGTGGAGAAGAGGTTGAGGGCACGTGGACTGGTATGGTTCAGGAGTTGGTGGGCTGCACACTTCCCCCTTTTCCTAGCCTGCAGGCCGAATGCATAGATAAGGGTCTGGTATGGATGTCACAGGGGTCCCACTCAATTTTTTTGCCATTGGGCTCCCCTTTAAAACCTATACCGGACCGAAGGGCCTGATGTGGATTTGGGGGAGGGGTACCCCCCATGCCTTTTAAAAAAAAAAAAAACTGTTATATCTTTTGTTTACAGGGATGAGTTGCATCAGTGAATCCATAAAAAAAAAAAAAAAAAAAAATCGCATTGACTAGTACTAGGCCTCAATGTAGAAAACGGTCCTTGAGATCCATTTTAAATGCAGGGAATTCTGCTGGGAGGTCTAGAACCTGGATCATAAGACTGATCAACCAATTACATATCCTTTGCTAGGTGAATATTTTATATACGGTAATATGTACATAAGAGCAAAAAAAAAAAATTTGAAAATATGAAACATAAAAATAATAATAAATGTGCGGTATCCACTCCAGAGTGCTGAACTCCAGAGTGAATCTGGAAAGTGAACGTTCACTTTAACAAAATCAAATAAATGGCCACGTTCTCACCCACTGTCACCCTTTGTGCCCCGCAATTCAAGCTGTTCAGGGGCTACAAAGTGCCTTTATGTCATGGTGTGGATTACTGTGCTCATTTGTCACATTACATCCACACCCATGCCCTTGGCACCCAATGTCTGATTTTGACAGTGATTGCAGCATGAGTGTTATATACAGCAATACCTCCCTATTGCGAGTAACGTGGTTTAGGAGCGTTTCGCAATACAAGCTTTTTAAAAAAAAAAAACGGACTCGATTTGCAAGTGTTGTGTCACAAGACGAGCAGGATTCAAGCCTCTGGAGTGTACAGTACCACATGTGGTCAGAGGTGCGGGGGAGTCGGTGACCCTCGGAAACACACCGTTGCCAAGTGTTTTTGAACGCCTGAGCATTTCCGAGCGTCTCCGGCGCCCCCCACCTCTGGCCACACGTAGTACTGCATTCCCTCTCACAGTGACACAAACAAAATTTTCGGAATTTCAATTGGTTCCTATGACGAGACTCTTCGATATATCAGTGCTTTGGATTACAAAAATTCTTCTGGAACGAATAATGCTTGCGATCAAAGGTTCCACTGTATAAGAATTACTAGCTTTTTAAACACGGCTCCCCAAATCATCACTGACACTGAAAATCTCACACTGGACCTCATGCAACTTGGATTCTGATACTAGGCCCTTAGGCCACCCTCATTTAGTCTGTTTGGTCAGAGACATGCATACCAGTGGCCTGCTGGAGGTCATTTTGTAGGGCTCTGGCAGTGCTCATCCCGTTCCTCCTTGCACAAAGTAGCAGATACCGGTCCTGTTGATGTGTTAAGGACCTTCTACAGCTCTGTCCAGCTCCCCTAGAGTAACTGCCTGTCTCCTGGAATCTCCTCCATGCTCTTGAGACTGTGCTGGGAGACACGGCAAACCTTCTGGCAATGACACGTATTAATGTGCCATCCTGGAGGAGTTGGACTGCCTGTGCAACTTTTAGTGTCCAGGTTTTTGGGTCCTCGTGCTACCAGTAGTGACACCAACCTTAGCCAAATGCAAAACTAGTGAAAATCAGTCAGAAAAAAGGAGTATTTTCGGAATGTCTTTGCATTTTCACCAAACATTGTGGCATCTTTTCATTCCTAACACATTACCCAATCCATATCAGTATAGATATCCAGCATATTTTCCCCATTAAGATCTGATGTGTTTTCAAATTGTTAATTAATTTTTTTTTTGAGCAGTGTATTTCTCTGTCTCACACACACACAAAAGTGAGTACACCCCCTTTCATTTTTGTAAACATTTTATTATATCTTTTCATGTGACAACACTGAAGAAATTACACTTTGCTACAATGTAAAGTAGTGGAGTGTACAGCAGTGAAAATTTGCCATCCCTCAAAGTAACTTAACACACAGCCATTAATGTTTCTACCGCTGGCAACAAAACTGAGTACACCCCTAATGGCCCATACACACGATCCGAATATCGGACGAAAACGATCGTCCGATGATGGATCGTACGATTTTCGGATCGTGTGTACACTACTTTCGACAGCCGATCACGACCGTTCATCCGATTAAATTCGATCGGACAAGCGCGAAAATGTTTCTCGTCCGATCGTCCGATTTTCGTTTAGTCAGTACAGCCGTCGTCCGACAATACAATACAAATACATTACAACACGTGACATCGCTTCCGATCGTTTTTTTCTATCGTACGAGAATTTTCGTGAGTTTAAAAATCTATTTTATTTTACTCGCGATTATTAAGCGAAAAAAGTCGTACGATCCGTCGGCCGATATTCGGATCGTGTGTATGGGCCATTAGTGAAAAATTTTCAAATTGAGCCCAATTAGCCATTTTTCCTCCCCTTGTGTCCTGTGACTCGTTAGTGTTACAAGGTCTCAGGTGTGAATGGGGAGCAGGTGTGTTAAATTTGGTGTTATCCCTCTCACTCACTCATACTGGTGACTGGAAGTTCTAAATGGCACCTCATGGCAAAGAACTCTCTAAAAGGATCTGAAAAAAAAGAATTGTTGCCCTACATATTAATGGCCTAGGCATACAAGAAGATTGCCAAGACCCTGAAACATGGTGGCCAAGACCATACGATTTAACAGGACAGGTTCCACTGAGAACAGGCCTCACCATGGTCGACCTAAGGAGTTGAGTTCACTTGCTCAGCGTCACATTCAGAGGTTGTGTTTGGGAAATAGACGTACGAGTTCTGCCAGCATTGCTGCAGAGGTTAAAGGGGTGGGTGAGCCTGTCAGTGTTGAGACCATACGCTGCACACTGCATCAAATTGGTCTGCATGGCTGTCATCCCAGAAGGAAGCCTCTTCTAAAGATGATGAACAAGAAAGCCTGCAAACAGTTTGCTGAAGATAAGCAGACTAAGGACATGGATTACTGGAACTATGTCCATCTGATGAGACCAAGATACATTTGTTTGGTTCAGATGGTGTCAAGGGTGTGTGGCGGCAACCAAGTGAAGAATACAAAAGACAAGTGTGTCTTACCTACTAGTAGAGCATTGTGGTGGGAGTGTCATAGTCTGGGGCTGCATGAGTGCTCCCGGAACTGGGGAGCTACAGTTCATTGAGAGAACCATGAATGGCAACATGTACTGTGACATACCAAAACAGAGAATGATCCTCTCCCTTTGGAGACTGGGCTGCAGGGCAGTATTCCAACCCCAAACACACCTCCAAGATGACCACTGCCTTCCTAAAAAAGCTGAGGGTAAAGGTGATGAACTGGCCAAGCATGTCTCCAGGCCCATTGGCTCCCGCTGCTGTCAATCAAATCCAATGACACGGCTGCCGGGGGGCGGGGCCAAGCCATACAATTGGTGGCTATAGACGCCGATTGTATGCCATAGGAGAGCGCCTGCAAGCCAACCCCCTTGGGGGAGAGATCTTCCCAGAGGGGGTTAGCTCTTGCCGCAAGAGACACCGTGGGACCCCAGAGCAGGAGGATTGGTGCCACTCTGTGGAAAAAGGAACTGCACAGTGGAGGTAAGTATGACATGTTTTTTTTTTTTTTTTTAACCACTTCATTACTGGTCACTTAAACCCCCTTCCTGCCCAGACCAATTTTCAGCTTTCAGAGCTGACACATTTTGAATGACAATTGCGCGGTCATACAACACTGTACCCAAATTATATTTTTTATGATTTTTTTTCCCACAAATAGAGCTTTCTTTTGGTGGTATTTGATCATCTCAGTGGTTTTTATTGTTTGCACTATAAACAAAAAAAAAAAGGACAGAAAATTGAGGAAAATTAAAAACAATTTTTTTTTACTTTTTGTTATAATATCCCAGTTTTTTCTCAGTTTAGGCCAGGGATCCTCAAACTACGGCCCTCCAGCTGTGGCGGAACTACATATCCCATGAGGCATTGTAAAACTCTGACATTCACAGACATGACTAGGCATGATGGGAATTGTAGTTCCTGAACAACTGGAGGGCCGTAGTTTGAGGACCCATGGTTTAGGCAGATACATATTCTTCTACATATTTTTGGTAACAAAAAGAAAGTCGCAATAAGCGTATATTGATTGGTTTGCGCAAAAGTTATAGTGCCTACAAAATAGGGGGTAGATTTATGAATTTATTTTTTTGCTAGTAATGGCGGCGATCTGCGATTTTCGTCAGGCCTGCATTATTGCGGGGACACAGACACTTCTGACATTATATTGGGACAATTCACATTTATACAGCGATCAGTGCTATAAATATGCACCGATTACTGTATAAATGTAACTGGCAGAGAAAAATGTAACACTAGGGGGCGAGGAAGGGGTTACATGTATTCCCTGGGAGTGATTCTTACTGTGGGGGGAGGGGACTGACTGGGGAAGTGACCTGTGTCCCTATGTACAAGGGACACAGCATCGGTCTCCTCTCCCTGACAGGATGTGAAGCTCTGCGTTTACACACACAGAGCTCCACGTCCTTGCTCTGTTACTGCCGATCGTTGGGGCATGGCGGACATCGCAGCCACCAGGCACGCGCATCGGCATCACGCGACACGTCGGGCACAGTTTTTCCCGGCGCTGCGCGTGGGGAAAGTAAATAGCAGGACGTCCACCCGTCAGTTGAGAGCCGCGCTGTGGACGTCTTTCGTCTATAGCGCGGCTCTCAAGTGGTTAAATAGCTAAACCTTTACAACCCCTTTAAGGCAGTATTGGAAAATAATGATGGCCAAACAAAATATTGACACTTTGGGCCGCTGTGTGTTGAGTTACTTTGAGGGGACAGCAAATGTACACTGTTATACAAGCCGTACACACACTACTTTACATTGTAGCAAAGTGTCATTTCTTTAGTGTTGTCACATGAAAACATAAAATATTTGAAAAAATGTGAGGGGTGTACTGACTTGAGATAGATATACGCACACAGGAAATAAAATGTCTGACATTGCTGTTCACAGGTCTATTTAACTGCTAGGCAGCAGACACTTTGTGCCAAAATATGATCTTATCACCATTGCCTTCTGACAGTTCTGTGGTTGGAGCACGGTGTACATAATGAGTCACACGCCAGTGACAGTTGAAAGTGCTGTGCCAAAATATGGCCATAAAATGCATCAGTGCTGCCAAGTACTTTTTTTAGAAATCTTTGATTCTGACATACACAGAGTGCATGGTTATAAAATGTTATCAAAAATGGCTGGCATGTCTGATAAACTGTCAGTGTTCCTTTTTATCTACAGTCATGTGAAAATGTAAAAATACACCCCATGAAAATTGTTATCTAATTTCACCAGCAACAATGGATCTTCATTCAAACAGTGCCTGCAGATGAAGGCGATATACTTCAACAAGTGAAAAATGTATATGATTTCCCTACATATGGCGTACCACCCCTACCTTTACCACCACTTCACCTCCAGGAAATTTACAGATGTCCCAATTGGATGCCAATGATTAGAACCTCTTGCAGGGGTTTGACACTCCCCTTGTCCAGAGCTCCAATCAAAAGATCAAGCTGCCTGAGCAGTGCTGTTGATTGGAACACTTTGCAGGGGGAGTGTCAGACAGCATTCTGTGCGACAGCAGCGTCCTCGCCCTCCAGTGGGCTGCCAACACAGGCAGTTTTTATATTGGGGGTCTATAAGTTGTCGATCGCAGGGAGCCGGCAGGTGGATCGTGATCATGGCTCTACCTCCCACGGCCTCTGCCAACCTCGTTCATTGCAGTGTGGAGAGCAGGAGGCAGCATGGATGAAGGGTGGCAATTGCCTCAGTAATTGGTTGGTAGGACTGCCTTACAACCAATCATCAGGTTGTTATAAAATATTAACTCTGGCAGCTCCTGCTCCCACTTTTCACCCAGCACTATGCCGTCGCCTGATGTCCTTTACAGTACATTGGGGACACGTCATTGGGGGTACAGAACACCACGTCTTATTGGGAGCTTGATCCTGTTTTTTTTATTTAATTTTTATGGGTGCCGCCCAGTACAACATAGTGCTCCCCCACCCCTGTGTCTACCCCTGTTTTGTATTATGAAACGCATGCACTTAGGGGTGTATTTATAAATAGTTTGCAGAGACATTTGTCATCTTCAGAAACTGCATGTAAATGTGTTCTGTATGAATGATTGCCAAATCGAATGCCATTAGGCTATTTTCTCTCCAGGTAAAAGTTGTTCCATAAAAGTGAAGCAGTTGAGGAAAATACCTCATTATGGACATTTTTTATTTCCTGATCTTATTAGCAGCATTAGATTTTTGCCTCCATTCGCACAGAATAAATGTTCACGTATTTTTACAGGAATAAAAAGTGGTTAGGGCATATTATTTAAATCTATACCAGCCTCTCTATTAGAGTACACTGTGTATGTTTTATTTAAAAACGAGCGTTCTAAATACTGTACATCAGTTGCCTTCAGGCCGGTCTCATCACATGCAGCCGCTTTCCCGCTCTAATAGACGTCTTCTGTGAGAGGGGCCGTGATCTCCCTCCGACGTCAGAGAGAGATTACGTGGCCGCTCGTCTCCTCCGCAGAAGACATTCATCAGAGCTGTAAAGCGGCTGCGAGTCACGTGACCGGCCTCAAGACAGCTGATATACAGTATTTAGAACGCTTGTTTATAAATAAAACATACACAGTGTACTACGCCAGCCTCTAATAGAGAGGCTGGCAGTAACAAAATGTATATTTTGGTATTAAAATAGCGTTGGGGGGCCGGCCTGGAGACAGAGAGAGGCGCTGACAAGAAGGAAGAAGGGGGTGAGAGGAGAGAGGAGAGCAGAGGGGACAGCAGCCTATCCCAGAGGGAGGCACTTTCACCACGGTGATCAGGGCGGAGCTGCCCTGGTTATTGTGGTCCTATTAGAGAGGGCATGCAGGGAGTGGTAGGTTTATTTTATTTTTATTTTTTTTACAGTTTAGAGGGGGGCAGATCACATAACACAAGTGTTGTGCTGTGTAATCTGCTTTAAGGGACCAGAATCAAATTTTTTTTTTTGGGGGTTAACAAACACTTTAAAGAACTCATGGATGCAACAAGCACGGCATAGGGCAGGAGTAGGCAATCTTGGCCCTCCAGCTGTGGTGAAACTACAAGTCCCATGAGACATTGCAAGACCCTGACAATCACAGGCATGACTCCTAGAGGCAGAGGGATGATGGAATTTGTAATTTCACCACAGCTGGCGCTCCGAGGTTGCCTATTGACATTTAAGTCAAATGGGAAAGAGCTGCAAATGCGCACAGGGGCAGCATGTTTGTCGGCAAAAACGGGGTACAACAACATGTGGTGGGGAGTCGGATTGCGTCCTCGCCATCTGTCAGTAGCCTCTGGAGTGCAATCTACCCTTAGAAGAAAAAGAAGAAAAAAAAAACACAGACACACACACACACAGACAGTCAGGCTGCAAGTGAAAAAAAAACAAGGCTTTAGCTGTGTTTTTAAGGGTTTCCAGAAAGGACAAAAAGTTCATATGATGATTACAGTTTTAGCCTGAGGCTAACTACTAGTTTTAATTGCCGCGTAAAATGCCTGTCCAGCTCATCTGAAAAAAGTCCTCTTCCTCTGATGCAATCTGCAGTCTCTCTCCTCCCTTCATCTGCATAATTCAATGGATGTCCTCATGAAATTTCCTGCTGCTCTAGAAGATTGTAAGGGTGGCAGAGATATATTCCACTCCAAAGACAGACTCTTTCCCTGCATAATATGTGGCGACCATTCTACAAACCAGACCCCTAACTTAAAGAGTTATGCTAAAGATGCCTGTACTGCACTGAAACAAATAATTAAAAATAATAAATAAAATAACCTCTCGAGTGCCAGAAAGTTTTACCCCCTTAATGACCAGGCCATTTTTTGCTATACAGCACTGCATTTTTTAACCCGTAATTGCGTGGTCATACAACGCTGTACCCAAACAATTTTTTTTTACATTTTTTCACACAAATAGAGCTTTCTTTCGTTGGCATTTGAGTGCAACCAAGTTTTTAATTTAAAATAAACATATAAAAGAAGAAGAAGTGAAAAAAAAATGTATTTTGGCTCGTTTGTACAAACGTTATAGCGTCTACAAGCTCCTGTGACCCTTTTTCTGACATCACTGCCATCAGTCGAGGCACCGCGTGATCCCGACTTCCAAGTCTGGATCCAACAGCTGCCCTGATTGATGGCAGTCTCAGCAAGCCGCCATGACCTCCCCGCCCCTCCACTGCTCAGCGCTCCAAAGAGATGTCAGCCTCGCTCTGCTCAGGGAGCAGTGAGAACTGTGCCATCGGCGGTGTTCGGTGGCTCGGTTCTCAGTGCAGAGACGCCGGGGGACAGATGCAGCATTGGTCTGATGCGCCATTCACCGAGGCAAGTATAACTAGCAAACAAAATATACCGCATATACTCGAGTATAAGCCGACCCGAATATAAGCCGCAAAAAAATGGGAAAACGTATTGACATGAGTATAAGCCTAGGGTGTCCATCTGCATGCCTCACCGTGTACATGCCTCATTGTGCCCATGACTAGACTGACGTTTAACATGGGAGTCTATGGAAGGGGTGCCCGGCTTTTAAAAAAAAACACGGTGCTACCCAGCAATAGGTCCCCCAGACAACAAACTTTGCACACTTGCAGTGGAGAAATGGGGCTACATGTGTGCCAAGTTCCCGGGTCCAGGGGACCTACAACCAGCCGGTACCGGGTCCCCAAAGTTACCAGAGAATTTATGTTTTGTTTTGTAATGGACAGAGCTAATCAGCTCTCTTATTTCATTGACTCTTCCTGCAGCTCAGTAACAGTTTGCTCATTAGAGGTACAGGCAGGGAGCTATACTGAGCAAATCTGCAGGAGCCTGACATTGCACCCACAATCCACTGATCGCAAGTGTAATGCTTTGCAGGCTCCAGTGTAAAATAAAATAAAATGCACATATTTATTACCAGCAAAATCTTGTGTGTTTATCACTTGTTTACTAAAAGGTGAACTTGGATATGGCAGACCAATTGCATATATCTACTCTTAAAGGCTATCATGGGACAGTTTTTTGGACAGTACGGCAAGGATAGAGAATTAAATGCATAAATTTCATGATAATAATCATGAAAATAATGGGTGTAGACAATGTTTTCAATACCGCAGTACAAAATAGCTTGTTTACTTTCTGGGTTGGCTCATGTTAGTAGTTCACTAAACTTCTAAAATGAAACTCTTGTTAAAGTCAAAAGCGGACAATGTTCCGATACCAACTGTTGCCATAACAAATCTACAACAGGGGCTCATGATGCAATTATGAGTAGTTTCCTTTTTGACTTCATATTCAAAATTCGATCATAAGGAGGAATGTAACAAAGCTTGCAGCAATCTTTTTTTTTTTACTACAGGCAACTGAAAATGTATATATATATATAGTGATACAAATGAGTCTCCTGGAGATTATTGGCAGGAATTTTCACACAAAAAAAAAAAAAAAGGCAAAAATTTCCGTTCTGCGGAAAAAATTATGACCGATTTTCAACTCATTGATGCCCAGCAAGTAATACTAGATTTCGATATTGTGAAAAAAAAAAAAAAATTGAAAAATGGTGTTGTATCCTTTGCGAACGAATGATATTCTATTTGTTGGTGTGAAGGTCGCCCGTAAAACATCCCTTGAACATTATCACACATGAGCGGAACTAGTAGACACCACTTGTACGCGAGACGTCAACACTACGTATGAAAACGATTTTAAAGATTTTTATTGGTTAATGTTGGTGACGATTTCGACCAACCAACAGCGCTTCGTTAGTCGGCAGACGATTTTTCTAACCGTGTATTTCGGCTATAAGGCAGGCTGATCGGGAGCGCCTGTCAGTTTATTTTGCAGACCCGATTGGACCCCTTCATTGTCCTCTATGGAGAGGTTGGTGTCAACGGACATGTGTCCGTTGACACTCGCCAAAATGCGATACTGTCAATTAAAAACAGATAATGGGCATCAGTTCCCTATCCGTCTAGCGGACCAAATGACCGCCAGATGTAAACGGGTAGGAGGCCTGTTTATATTTGACTGCCCATAGAGGGCAGCAGGCGGTGTCTGTGCTGCATACGTGAGGCAAACATGGACAAGCCATCCACTTTCTCTCTGGGGATCAGTGGATATATTCCCCGCTGAGCTGGCAGAGTCTGCCTCATGGGAAAGGGGCCTTACTTTTGTTTTACACAGCCTACTTATCTGCACAATACCTAGACACCCAAAAAACAATGCACAATCTGTAAAAACTGCTCTGTAAGGTGCACAGTTACCGAACCCCCGCCTTCTAAAGGTTCTAAATTCCTTCTGTGAATATATATATATATATATATATATATATATATATATATATACACACACACACACACACACACACACACATATATATATATATATATATATATATATATATAAATTATTATTTATTTCAAGTGCAATACCCATTTTAAATCGCCTTCAAATTTTTTCATTAAACCTCACAAGAGAAACTATGAGACATGTGAAAAAAATAAAAAAACACACACACCTTAATTGCCAGGGTTTTACAATTCTAAACATCAGGAAGCTTTTTCAAAACAGGAGCAGCTGTACATGGCAACCAATCAGCTTGACAATAATACACAGTTGTGCTCATAAGTTAACATACCCTGACAGAATTTATGCTTTCTTGCCTATTTTTCAGAGAATATGAATGATAACACAAGAACATTTCGGTCACTCATGGTTAGTGTTTGGCTGGAGCCATTTATTATCAATCAACTGTGTTAACTCTTTTTAAATCATAATGACAACAGAAACTACCCAAATTACCCTTATCAAAAGTTTACATACCCCAGTTCTTAATACCGTGTATTGCCCCCATTTAACATCAATGACAGCTTGAAGTCTTTTGTGGTATTTGTGGATGAGATTTTTTTTTTAACTCCTCAGATGGTAAAGCTGCCCATGCCTTCTGGCAAAAAGCCTCCAGTTCCTGTAAATTCTTGGGCTGTCTTGCATGAACTGCCCGTTTGATATCTCCCCATAGTGGCTCAATGATATTGAGGTCATGAGACTGAGATGGTCATTCCATGACCTTCACTTTATTCTGCTGTAGCCAATGACAGGTTAAATTTGCCTTGTGTTTCGGATCATTCTCATGTTGAAAGTACATTATATGCGCAGCTTCCTGGCTGATGAATGCAAATGTTCCTCTGGTATTTGATAACATTCTGCATTCATCTTACCAACAATTTCGACCAAATTTCCTGTACCTTTGTAGCTCACACATCCCCAAAACATCAGCGATCCACCTCCATACCTTTCATCATAGGCCTTGTTGACTCCTCTCGGAATGTACATTTATGGTTGTGGCCAAAATGCAAAATTTTGGTCTCACTCCAAATGACTGCGTCAGAAGGTTTGAGGCTCGTCTCTGTGCTGTTTGGCGTATTGTAAACAGGATACTGTGTAGAATTTGCGTACTAACAGCTTTCTTCTGGCGACTCGACCATGCGGTTCATCTTTCTTCAAGTGCCTCCTTATTGTGCATCTTGAAACAGCCACACTGCATGTTTTCAAAGAGTCCTGTATTTCACCTGAAGTTATTTGTGGGTTTTTCTTAGCACCCCGAACAATTTTCCTGGCAGTTGTGGCTGGAATTTTAGTTGGTCTACCTGACCATGGTTTGGTTTTAACAGAACCCCTCATTTTCCACATCTGGTTAGAGTTTGATCACTGCTGATGCTCATTCTCAATTCCTTGGATATCTTTTTAGATCCCTTTCCTGTTTTACACAGTTCAACTACATTTTCCTGCAGATCCTTTGCCAATTCTTTTGCTTTCCCCATGACTCACAATCCAGAAACATCAGTGCAGCACTGGATGAAAGATGCAAGGGTCTGTCAAGAGTCCAGAAACTCATTGGACCTTTTATACAAACACAACCAATTACAAGAAAACAGATCACAGATGAGGATGGTTAACTTTAATCGCCATTCAAACCTCTTTGTGTCCACTTGTCTGCATGTTATCCGGCCAAAATCACCAGAGTATGTAAACTTTTGATCAGGGTCATTTGGATAGTTTGTGTTGCCATTATGATTTAAAAAGAGTAAACACCGTTGATTGATAATAAATGGCTTCAGCCAAACACTAACCATGAGTGTAAAATGTTTGTGTTATTCATATTCTCTAAAAAATGTCCAAGAAATAAAATTCTGCCAGGGTATGTAAACTTATGAGCACAACTGTAGCTGGATACTAACATTTATAGGCAAAGTTGATCCAGGGAAAATCAGATTGCCTCTCTGGAGATCAGGAATGCATGTTCCCCCCTGCTGGAGCAAATTGAATCATGCTTTGCTGGGGATTTTTCCTTCCCCTGGGTCAACTGTGGGTATAGGGTTGTGTATTTAGGATTGTATATTTGTTTCCCCCTTCCATTGGTTGAACTAGATGGAGGTTTTTTTTTTTTTTACTCCTCAAACATTCACCAGCACAAGCTCAATGAACTCCACTATTTTATGGTTCTAGTTGTGTTTCGTTCTTCTTATTTAGAAACAAACTATCTGATATACTATAAATTAATATATGAAGAAAAACATGCTTTTTTCTCTTTTTACATTTATCTCAATTAAAACGCTTCCCATTCCCTTCCCCTTTTTTCTGCCATACATATGTAGATACACAATATTAAGATCCTTTGGGATCCTCTACATTGGATCAGGCTTATAACTTATTTGTCTCTCCTTCCCCCTCACCCCCTCCCCCTCATTATAGACACATATAGAGGATATAATTAAAGACACATTTCTATTTAGATACACAACGTGTATGGTTGTGAATACTATATATGTGCCTTTTATTATATATTTCCTTTTTATACCGGTAAAAATATATATACCGATTTTTACTATATAAAAAATAGCTTTTATTATCTTTCTCCTTATATTCTTTTCACATTTTTATTATTTTTTTCGTTTTAGATAATAAAAATATTTTGGATCAATATTTGTCATACCCGCACCAATATAGCCATCGTGCATTTAATATAGAAATTGCGGTCTGACGTGACCTGTACTGTAACTGGGCTTGATATTCTGTTGTTCATGTACGATTACGATCAATCAGTATGATACACCGTTAGCCCTCCATTTTTTACTCGTTCGATTTCTTATCTATCCATGTATGGCCTTAGGTCTCCATCATTTTGGAAACTCACTTTCACGTAGGGTTGTTCCTTCTTTTACCCTTCACAAATGTATTATACCATTCAACATTGATTTGCACTTTATATACAGGTCATTCTCAAAAAATTAGCATATTGTGATAAAGTTCATTATTTTCTGTAATGTACTGATAAACATTAGACTTTCATATATTTTAGATTCATTACACACAACTGAAGTAGTTCAAGCCTTTTTTTTGTTTTAATATTGATGATTTTGGCATACAGCTCATGAAAACCCAAAATTCCTATCTCAAAAAATTTGCATATTTCATCCGACCAATAAAAGAAAAGTGTTTTTAATAAAAATAAAAAAAAGTCAACCTTCAAATAATTCTGTTCAGTTATGCACTCAATACTTGGTCGGGAATCCTTTTGCAGAAATTACTGCTTCAATGCAGCGTGGCATGGAGGCAATCAGCCTGTGGCACTGCTGAGGTGTTATGGAGGCCCAGGATGCTTCGGTAGCGGCCTTAAGCTCATCCAGAGTGTTGGGTCTTGCGTCTCTAAACTTTCTCTTCCCAATATCCCACAGATTCTCTATGGGGTTCAGGTCAGGAGAGTTGGCAGGCCAATTGAGCACAGTAATACCATGGTCAGTAAACCATTTACCAGTGGTTTTAGCACTGTGAGCAGGTGCCAGGTCGTGCTGAAAAATTAAATCTTCATCTCCATAAAGCTTTTCAGCAGATGGAAGCATGAAGTGCTCCAGAATCTCCTGATAGCTAGCTGCATTCACCCTGCCCTTGATAAAACACAGTGGACCAACACCAGCAGCTGACATGGCACCCCAGACCATCACTGACTGTGGGTACTTGACACTGGACTTCAGGCATTTTGGCATTTCCCTCTCCCCAGTCTTCCTCCAGACTCTGGCACCTTGATTACTGAACGACATGCCAAATTAGCTTTCATCCGAAAAAAGTACTTTGGACCACTGAGCAACAGTCCAGTGTTGCTTCTCTGTAGCCCAGGTCAGGCGCTTCTGCCGCTGTTTCTGGTTCAAAAGTGGCTTGACCTGGGGAATGGGCACCTGTAGCCCGTTTCCTGCACACGCCTGTACACGGTGGCTCTGGATGTTTCTACTCCAGACTCAGTCCACTGCTTCCGCAGGTCCCCCAAGGTCTGGAATCGGTGCTTCTCCACAATCTTCCTCAGGGTCCGGTCACCTCTTCTCGTTGTGCAGCGTTTTCTGCCACACTTTTTCCTTCCCACAGACTTCCCACTGAGGTGCCTTGATACAGCACTCTGGGAACAGCCTATTCATTCAGAAATTTCTTTCTGTGTCTTACCCTCTTGCTTGAGGGTGTCAATGATGGCCTTCTGGACAGCAGTCAGGTCGGCAGTCTTACCCATGATTGCGGTTTGGAGTAATGAACCAGGCTGGGAGTTTTTAAAAGCCTCAGGAATCTTTTGCAGGTGTTTAGAGTTAATTAGTTGATTCAGATGATTAGGTTAAGAGCTTGTTTAGAGAACCTTTTCATGATATGCTAATTTTTTGAGATAGGAATTTGGGGTTTTCATGAGCTGTATGCCAAAATCATCAATATTAAAACAAAAAAAAAAGGCTTGAACTTCAGTTGTGTGTAATGAATCTAAAATATATGAAAGTCTAATGTTTATCAGTACACTACAGAAAATAATGAACTTTATCACAATATGCTAATTTTTTGAGAATGACCTGTATATACTTTTATTTTGATTCACATTTTTACATCCAAAATTTCAGTTTGGTGTATATACTTCAGCACTTTAGCACGTACTTCTTTTAGTGTCATCCCTATATATTTTTCATATACATCCATTTATATGTTCTCATTACTTCACAACATAATTGATGGATGTGAACCTATGTACTAATTTATATATATATCTATTTTCACTGTTTATGCATATAAATAACTTCTTTACATTTATATCTCGTTTACCTATATCTACACTTATATTACACTTATATTATACATCTGGTTTATATTTATATGTATATGTTTGTTTTTAAGTTTGATGAACCTTCACATATACAGGTCATTCTCAAAAAATTAGCATATTGTGATAAAGTTCATTATTTTCTGTAGTGTACTGATAAACATTAGACTTTCATATATTTTAGATTCATTACACACAACTGAAGTAGTTCAAGCCTTTTTTTTGTTTTAATATTGACGATTTTGGCATACAGCTCATGAAAACCCCAAATTCCTATCTAAAAAAAATTAGCATATCATGAAAAGGTTCTCTAAACAAGCTCTTAACCTAATCATCTGAATCAACTAATTAACTCTAAACACCTGCAAAAGATTCCTGAGGCTTTTAAAAACTCCCAGCCTGGTTCATTACTCCAAACCGCAATCATGGGTAAGACTGCCGACCTGACTGCTGTCCAGAAGGCCATCATTGACACCCTTAAGCAAGAGGGTAAGACACAGAAAGAAATTTCTGAATGAATAGGCTGTTCCCAGAGTGTTGTATCAAGGCACCTCAGTGGGAAGTCTGTGGGAAGGAAAAAGTGTGGCAGAAAACGCTGCACAACGAGAAGAGGTGACTGGACCCTGAGGAAGATTGTGGAGAAGGACCGATTCCAGACCTTTGGGGACCTGCGGAAGCAGTGGACTGAGTCTGGAGTAGAAACATCCAGAGCCACCGTGTACAGGCGTGTGCAGGAAATGGGCTACAGGTGCCGCATTCCCCAGGTCAAGCCACTTTTGAACCAGAAACAGCGGCAGAAGCGCCTGACCTGGGCTACAGAGAAGCAACACTATACAGTTGCTCAGTGGTCCAAAGTACTTTTTTCGGATGAAAGCTAATTTGGCATGTCGTTCGGTAATCAAGGTGCCAGAGTCTGGAGGAAGACTGGGGAGAGGGAAATGCCAAAATGCCTGAAGTCCAGTGTCAAGTACCCACAGTCAGTGATGGTCTGGGGTGCCATGTCAGCTGCTGGTGTTGGTCCACTGTGTTTTATCAAGGGCAGGGTGAATGCAGCTAGCTATCAGGAGATTTTGGAGCACTTCATGCTTCCATCTGCTGAAAAGCTTTATGGAGATGAAGATTTAATTTTTCAGCACGACCTGGCACCTGCTCACAGTGCCAAAACCACTGGTAAATGGTTTACTGACCATGGTATTACTGTGCTCAATTGGCCTGCCAACTCTCCTGACCTGAACCCCATAGAGAATCTGTGGGATATTGGGAAGAGAAAGTTGAGAGACGCAAGACCCAACACTCTGGATGAGCTTAAGGCCGCTACCGAAGCATCCTGGGCCTCCATAACACATCAGCAGTGCCACAGGCTGATTGCCTCCATGCCACGCCGCATTGAAGCAGTCATTTCTGCAAAAGGATTCCCGACCAAGTATTGAGTGCATAACTGAACATAATTATTTGAAGGTTGACTTTTTTTTTATTTATTAAAAACACTTTTCTTCTGGTCAGATGAAATATGCTAATTTTTTGAGATAGGAATTTTGGGTTTTCATGAGCTGTATGCCAAAATCATCAATATTAAAACAAAAAAAAAGTCTTGAACTACTTCAGTTGTGTGTAATGAATCTAAAATATTACAGAAAATAATGAACTTTATCACAATATGCACATTTTTTGAGAATGACCTGTATGTGTCGATTTAGCAGGCATTGTAGGAACATGTCACTATTTAAATCCTGGCTTTTAGCTACAATGTGGTAAAAAGTTGGAAACTAGTTTTTTTATGACTTAAAGTTCGGAATTCACATGTAAAAAGGCTTACTTGATGCTTATTTTTTGGTTCTATTAAAATACAGTGGAAATTTGAGGGCAGGTGTAGCACCCTCCGCTAGTTAGGCAGGTACGTTTAGCCCTGGCTCACACTGGGCTGCGGGAGTGAAATCATGCGAGTTCAGCTGAACTCGCACGATTTCACTCCCGCTGGCAGTCCCGATTTCGGCTGCGATTTAAGAGACATCTGTGCAGATTACTTTTTGAAATCGGTGCAGCGTCGCACCGATTAGGATGGTGTCATTGCCGCGAATTGCCGCCGATTTAGGATGCGATTTCACATGTGAAATCGCATCTCAAATCGAACTAAATCATACCCAGTGTGAACCTGGGCTAAATGTAGTATTTGGCTGTAATGAGTGGAGCAGGGATTTATTGTTTTGGTCTTCTCAGGGTTTCTCGAGCTGAGAGTTTGACTCCCCCCCCATCTGCCTCTGGGGAGGCGATAAATGTGCAGGAGGCCCGAGCAGCATATTCTTCTCCCTGCAGGGAGGGTTCCATTTCTCTTGGGGCTGTTGCCCCTGGAGGCAACTCCATTAAATTGATTGTAAACCATTCTATATACATATTAATTACTTACCTCAGGTGATACACAGAGATAGTTACATAGTTAGTCAGGTTGAAAAAAGACACAAGTCCATCCAGTTCAACCATAAAAAATAAATAAACAAACAAAATAAAACACAGTACATCCCACACACCCAACTCCATACCCACAGTTAATCCAGAGGACGGCAAAAAACCCCAGCAGAGCGATGATCCAATTTGCTACCGGAGGGGAAAAAATTCCTTCCTGATCCCCCGAGAGGCAATCGGATTTTCCCCCGGATTAACTTTACCTACAGAACTTAATGTGAAAAAAATCATCCTATATACATTGTACCTGTCTATCTGCAGTCTTCTCTATAACTGTTCAAATTGCTGTATTATAAAGCTTGTCTGAGAATTCAGAAAAGAGGGTGGAGAGCTAAATTTACACAAGACAGAGCTCTCTGAGGAGAGCTCCGAGGGCCGATAGGAGGGAAGGGACACCCTCCAGGTGTGCCATCAATCTGTTGTAGCTCCCTCCCGTTACCATATTTCTCTTGGTGTCAGGAAAACTTGTCAGATGCGATTCATGCTGACAGCAGAGGAATAAAGCAGCATACAAAAAGTGACACACTATAGAGTGATATTCGTTGTTCATATTTCTGAGGTTTAAAGCCACTTTAAAAAGACAGACAACTGCAGTCTGGGCCTTAGAAGCAGTTGGGCTAAGTGCCTGGGGAAGATTGCCAGAGAATTACAATTTGTGGAGAGCACGGGCACTGAAATCCTGACCTGGAGGAGGATCTTGTCATCTCCTGGGATGCTGCGAGTAAAGACCTCATTGGGGGCTAGTAGTTGTGGAAATGCCAAGCTGAAGGGAACCAAGTGCCAGACATGGCTATACAAGACTGCTGCTGTAGGGTTCTAGATGTACTGGACATGCCATGTTACCTCCAGGATAATTTGCTTTGTAAATATTTATTAAACATCGTTTTCCAACTGTACAAAACATTGTTACACATTACACATAAGATAACTGCACAGCAGTTAAATAGACATTATACACATACACACACATATATACATTGTCTCAAAATGTTAATTCCTAGCCAACTACTGACTATACTATCTATCAGCTGTATTGCATTCCCTCCTATCTGTAAGTCTCCCTTTTACCCCTCCTCCTTCCCTATGATATTAATTGGGGTGGGTAGGATTCTTTAAAAGAAGTAAAGTTGCTTATCTTGGGGTAATCCTGGGATTCTTAGGGGGGAGCCCCGGGGAGGGGACAGAGACAGAGACAGGGAGAGAGAGAGAGAGAGAGAGAGAGAGAGAGAGAGAGAGAGAGAGAGAGAGAGAGAGAGAGAGAGAGAGAGAGAGAGAGAGAGAGAGAGAGAGAGAGAGAGAGAGAGAGAGAGAGAGAGAGAGAGAGAGAGAGAGAGAAAAAAAAAAAAAAAAAAAGGGACTCGGTGGCAGGGAAGTGTTAAATAAATAGAGAAAGAAGGCGATATGTGTTACGAGGTGCAGGGAAAAAAAAAAAAAAAAAAAGGGACTGGGTGGCAGGGAAGTGTTAAATAAATAGAGAAAGAAGGCGATATGTGTTACGAGGTGCAGAGAAAAAAAAAAAAAAGAACGGATATGTGATGGAGATAGGTTTAGTAAATATAAGGGATAAATAATATCCTTAATAATTGATCCTAAGTAATCTAAAGACACCCCAGTGAAACAAGATCCTATGTGGTGAAAAGAAAAAAAAAAAAAAAAAAAAAAAGATGGGGTTCAGTGACAGGGAAGTGTTCAGTAAATTAGAGAAAGAAGGCGATATGTGTTTCGAGGTGCAGGGAAAAAAAAAAAAACGGGATATGTGATGGAGATAAGTTTAGTAAATATAATGGATAGATAATATCCTTAATAATTAATCCTAAGTAATATAAAGACACCCCAGTGAAACAAGATCCTATGTGGTGTGAGAAAAAAAAAAAAAGGGTATGTGGTATTGATAAGTTTAATAAATATAGGGGATAGATTATATCCTTGATAATTGATCCTAAGGTCCTAAGTGCTATAGAGCTAAACCTAGTGAGGCAGAATCCTATGTGATGTGAAGGAAAAAAAAATATATATATATATAAAAAAAAATAAAAAAAATTTAGGGAGATGACCTAAATATAAAACTAAATATGTGCTGACTGTAGATTATACAGTGTGTAAAAGGGTAGGGCCACTTAATGGTTCTAGGAAAAAAAAAAAGGAGGGAAATGGGGTGGGCGACGATTATTTGGGGAGGGGAGCCGTACCTAAGCACGGCAGGACCCCCTTCTCCTTCTCCCTCCTCTCCCCGTCCCTCCCCTCTCCCCCCTAAGTACCTTCCCCCACCCTCCCTCTCCCCCCCCCCAGCAGGGCTCCCCTTTTCTAGGCTTCATGTTCTTTAAATTCTCTCCACTTCTTCCAGATCCGCTCATATTCTGGCCTGCTCTCATTCTGGTTCAATATTAATTCCTCCATCTTACAGGTCTTATCCAGTTCTCTTATCCAATCTCTTATTGATGGGACCTTTTTTTCCCTCCATCTCCTCGGTATTAAGGCTTTAGCCCCGTTTAGAAAAAAGGATGATTTGCAATTAGAAGATTAGTGAGACATTTGTCCTGCCATTATCTCTAGGGTTTTCCCGATACCGAGCATTTGCCAGATTTGCTTGTACTCGGGCAAATGCTCCGATGCTTCACCCGATACCTGTACAGTCAGTGATGATCATTGAGGCCGGGGGAGTTGCAAACATCTCCCTGTAAAGGTTTCAATAAAGCCTGACCTCCCCCTTTTCAGCTGCTTTAGTGAAATCTTTACAGCGGTGATCGGTGCTAGCAACTCCTTCCAAAGCCGCACCGATCACAGCTGACTGTATCCTCCTCCGTACTGCTGCTGTCCTCCTCCGTGTCCCCCTCCATTGTGCTGCTCTTCACGTCTGCGCTCTGTGTCCATGTCCATGTCCTCCTCCGCCCCCTCTGTCCTCAGTCTGTCAGGCTGGAAAGCGTGCTCCGTCTTTTCCAAATGAACAGAGTCAGTGATCACTGACTCCGTCCATTTACATAACTGAAACATTGTAACTGATATTTACGATGATTCCGTTTATAAATGGAGAGGAGCTTCGGTCTCCTGTCCATTCATTTTCAGTGCAGCTGAGGCTGCCGAGAAAGGGACTGGGGAATCTGTGTCCTCAGTCCCTTTCTATGTCTCAAAGGGGAGATGTCAGGGGTCTGTTAAGGCTCCCGATATCTCACCAACGCCCCCCAACAGGGCTAAACAAAAAAAAAAAAAATGCAATAAATTTATAAAAAAACAAAAAAAAAAAAAAAACACACACACACACACACACACACACACACACAATCAACTCTCGCCCCCTAAAAGAAAAAAAAAGCATTGTAAAAAAAAAAAAAATACTGACACATGTGCCACTGTCACAGGACATAAAAAATAAATAAAATAAAAAAAGCGCATCAGTATCGGCATGTACTTGAAAAAACAGTATCGGTACTTGTACTCTGTCTTAAAAAAGTGGCATCGGGACACCCTAATTACCGGTTTGGAGAATCCTATGACCCTAAACCCCTTTCCCTGTTAAAGTTCTTTAATAAATAAAATACTAAAAAGACATTCTGAAGACTGAGCCTGATTTGTCGGTGTGCACGAGACTGTGCTTGTGTGACTGGCAGCCTCTGTACCATTGTGGGAGAGTTGTAGGTGCAAGGTTTAAACAATCACAACTATATAGGAAAACCAATCGTAGAGTCACGGACATCGGCATGTTTATAGGTCTTTTAGTACGGAGCAGAACTTTACAAGCAGCAAAGTAACTAAACAGTGCAAATACATTCATTCTGGCATTAGAAAGGACAGTGCATTTTCATATAAAATTATTGAATGATTTACAGCAAGACAAAAGGAGTACGTAAAAACCTTTGCCTGCTACCCAAGGGGGAAAAAAAGCATTTAACCCTTGCGGTGCAGAGAGTACCCCACTTGCAGGGGTAACATATTTAGTTCCCAAGACTTCAGTTTTAAAATAGATGTAAAAGGTGAAGCAAGAACACTGAAGTGCTTTAGAGGAAGGACCAGTGCTGCCTTTATTTTATGAGGAGGAGGTTGAGGTCTTAAAACATCTTCAACATTGTCCAGCAGATGTTATGAAGTCTGTGGTGGCCAGTGCTTCCCAGTATGCAGTACTGGGGAGCACAGTAAACTGATGCGCAAAGCCAGTGAGATGTTGTTGGATTGGAGTTTGAGTATTTACCGGGCATTTTTACCCCCTTCCTGCCCAGGCCACTTTTGCGCCGTCACACTTTGAATTAGAGGTCGACCGATATGGGTTTTCCTCTGGCCGATGCAGATACTTTGAAATCAGGGCGGCCGATATATGATGCTGATTTTTGCGGTCGATTTTTTATTTATTTTTTGGCAGGTGGCATTGGTTGGCACTGGCAGGTGGCACCAACAGATGACACTGGTAAGTGGCACTGGTTGGCAGGTGGCACCGGCAGGTTTCACAGCCGATAGTGTAACTGTGTGAAACTGCTCATTGCAGAGAGAGGAGCTGACAAATTCAGCGATGTCAGAGGTAAGCGGGACCCAGGGTGGGCAGGACCAGCAGCTATCCAGCCAATGAGTGGGCCCTTTAAGAAAGAGCGGGGACACATACACAAAGTGGTCTGCCCAGATCCCATCACATTGGCTGGTGTTGGATAGCTGGGTCCCGCCCCCACCCCGACATCGAACCTCAATTATGACAGCTCCTCTCTCCCTCTCCATGCAGTGTCACACACCGTGGCCCTGCTCTGCCGACAGAGTGTGGAGAAGGGAGGAGGCACCCCACGTTCCTCCTCCCTTATCCACACTCTGTCGGCAGAGGTGTGGCCAGTGTTCAATATCGGCCCAATTTGGATATTAAAATCGATTTCTCCAAAATGGCCAAATATCGGCCGATATATCGGTTGACCTCTACTTTGAATGACAACTGCGCGGTCATGCAACACTGTACCCAAGTGATTTTTTTTATATTTTTTCACACAAATTGAGCTTTTAATTACTGGCATCTAATCTCCACTGTTTTTTTTTTTTTTGCTAAACAAAAATATTGTATACAGGGGGAAAAAAAAAAAAAAAAAAGCGTTTTTGGTTTGTTATAAAATTTAGCAAATCTTTTTTTTTCATAAGTTTAGTGTCAGGATGGAGAACCCTCCACTGCCACATTGGGTGCCCATGTACCTGGTTTTGACAGGTACCCACTCCCAGCTCAGATCGCTGCAGTGATCTATGAGAAAATTCGGCCCCTCCTTTCCACCTGCAGTCTTCTGGGACACACACAGGTCCCAGAAGACTGTGACCATTCACAAAGCACAGTCGGACTTGCACATAGTCAGCAGGAAGGCTTCACTGCCGGTTTCCCTTACTTACAATGCCAGCACCTGCACCTGAAGCGGATTGAAGAATCAGCTCAGATGCTGACATGGCTAGATCCCCGGACAGGTAAGTGCCCTTATATTAAAAGTCAGCAGCTACCAATACGGAGTTAAATTTAGAGACTGAGGCCCCTTTCACACGGGTGGATTGAATTCAGCTTTTAGCTGCGGATAGATCAAGTTCTTCACCGCAGCTAAACTCAGACAATGCTTTCCCCATTCACACACTGCTTTTAGCAATGGTTTCATTACATGGGGTTTGGTGTGGTTAGAAAAAATAAATTTGACTGCATCCAGGAACGATTTATTGCAGCCATCTGCAGCTATCTGCACAACACTGAGATTGCCTGTAGTTTACCGTTTCACCTGTAGATAGCAGCGGCAAAAAGGAAAGAAAAACAACAGAAAGCACATGACAAATGGCAAGAATGGTCCAACGCAGCCGTAAGTAAAACGCAGCCAATCGCAATGTACAAATGCAAGTGATCGCTGTGCCTGGAGTTTCTAAATAACAAAACATGCTTTTAACAGCGGCAGAACAGCCGTCTGTGTGAAAGGGGCCTGAAGGTCTTTAAAGCGGAGGTTCACCCAAAAATCTACTTTCTGCCATTAGGTCCAGCATACTGCTGACATCTGCAGTATGCGTTTTTTTTGTACTTATCGTTTTAGCAGTCTCTCTCATCTGGCACCAAGCGGGGATTCCTTCCGGGTATAGGTGTTCCTAAGGCAAGCGTAGTTGATTGACGGGCTTGGATAGTGCGTCACGCCTTCCGAAAATAGCCGAAGTGACACTCGCCAATTTACGACGCCTGCGCAGTCAGCTCTACACAGCCGGCGCAGTCAGCTCTACACAGCCGGCGCAGGCGCCGTAAACAGCCGAGAATCACTTTGGCTATTTTCGGAAGGCGTGACGCGCTATCCAAGCCCGTCAATCAACTACGCTTGCCTTAGGAACGCCTATTCCCTGCAGGAATCCCCGCTCGGAGCCAGATGAGAGAGACTGCTAAAACGAGAAGTACAAAAAAAAACAGCATACTGCAGATGTCAGCAGTATGCTGGACCTAATGGCAGAAAGTTGATTTTTGGGTGAACCTCCGCTTTAAAAAGGTGTGAACCGGAGCTACTTGATTTTACAATATTTTATACAGGGTGTATCCTTGCAGGGTAGTTGCTTAGCCCAGCTATGATTACAACTCGGCTTCAAGATGACATTGAAGAAAGCCAATGCAGTTACCTGCAGCTTGCCACCAGCAAATATGTAATATTTCATATCTACCCAACTTAAAAGAAAAGTGAAAAATACTACACACAGTTTACTAATCAATCAGCTATGTTGAGGACCAAAACATTCCACATTTCAGTGCTGGTTCACACAGGGGCAAACCGACTTACAGTGCGACTTTGCAAGGCGACTTCAGCACGACTTGGAGCAACTTACAACGTGACTTAACGTTGCCTCCAGGACAAGCGACTTTGGCTGTGGCTAATCACAGAATAATCAGCTGTGTGGGAAGAACGGGTTTGCCTGAGTAAACTATTTTCTTTTCCTGTAAAGTTGCTTCAGTTAAAGTGGATGTAAACTCACTCTCATCCTTTCTAAACTACTGCCATAGTGCTAATCTATAAGGATATAGATGCCTCCTGTATGTATCCTTACCTGTCAAATGTCTCCCCTCCATCCGTCAGAAGACCTGAAAAACTGCAGATTCTGTGGGTGGGTCTGTTGTCTGGAGCTCTGTGGGTGGAGTCGTGATGTCACTAACTGGACTTCTGCTATGATCACTAACATCCAGTCAAAATCCAGAAAAGTAACCACGTGACTTCAGAAAAGGAGTAGGGGTGGGAATTAGAGCTGCACGATTAATCGCGGAGAGAATCGCGATTTCAATTCTCCCGCCCACGATCTCCCCGCGGGATGACCCGCGATTCTTCATTTTTTACAGGGGCTTTTGCAGGGCTGCGTAGGGCCCCCCCCCCCCCCCGAGTCATTCTTCAGGGCCCCCGATTATTTTCGCCGGCGCCAGAGGTCCGCGGCCGGGCGGAGACAATGTCTCCGATGGCCGCCATTTTATTGTAGACCAAGCAATAGTGATTGATCAGTGCAGAGTGGACAGGACGGGAAGAGCCGGCCGGGTGGCTTCTAATAGGAATTGAGCTGCAGCACCGCCCACCTCCCGCCCCACTGATGTCTGTCTGTGAGTGAAATGACGTGGGAAGGGGCGGGGGTGGGCGGTGCTGCAGCTCAATTCCCATTAGCAGCCACCCATGCTGCTGGGCAATCATACCTGATGATTTAAGGGGGGCCCTGCTGAAAACGCCTGATGTAAGAGGGGGCCCTGCTGAAAACGCCTGATGTAAGGGGGGGCCCCGCTGGAAACACCTGATGTAAGGGGGGGCCCCGCTGGAAACACCTGATGTAAGGGGGGGCCCCGCTGGAAACACCTGATGTAAGGGGGGGGCCCCGCTGGAAACACCTGATGTAAGGGGGGGGCCCCGCTGGAAACACCTGATGTAAGGGGGGGGCCCCGCTGGAAACACCTGATGTAAGGGGGGGGCCCCGCTGGAAACACCTGATGTAAGGGGGGGGCCCCGCTGGAAACACCTGATGTAAGGGGGGGGCCCCGCTGGAAACACCTGATGTAAGGGGGGGGCCCCGCTGGAAACACCTGATGTAAGGGGGGGGGCCCCGCTGGAAACACCTGATGTAAGGAGGGACCCCGCTGGAAACACCTGATGTAAGGGGGGGCCCCGCTGGAAACACCTGATGTAAGGCCCCGCTGGAAACACCTGATGTAAGGGGGGGGCCCCGCTGGAAACACCTGATGTAAGGGGGGGGGCCCCGCTGGAAACACCTGATGTAAGGAGGGACCCCGCTGGAAACACCTGATGTAAGGAGGGACCCCGCTGAGGACACCTGATGTAAGGAGGGACCCCGCTGAGGACACCTGATGTAAGGAGGGACCCCGCTGGAAACACCTGATGTAAGGAGGGACCCCGCTGAGGACACCTGATGTAAGGAGGGACCCCGCTGAGGACACCTGATGTAAGGAGGGACCCCGCTGAGGACACCTGATGTAAGGAGGGACCCCGCTGAGGACACCTGATGTAAGGAGGGACCCCGCTGAGGACACCTGATGCAAGGAGGGACCCCGCTGAGGACACCTGATGCAAGGAGGGACCCCGCTGAGGACACCTGATGCAAGGAGGGACCCCGCTGAGGACACCTGATGCAAGGAGGGACCCCGCTGAGGACACCTGATGCAAGGAGGGACCCCGCTGAGGACACCTGATGCAAGGAGGGACCCCGCTGAGGACACCTGATGCAAGGAGGGACCCCGCTGAGGACACCTGATGCAAGGAGGGACCCCGCTGGGGACACCTGATGCAAGGAGGGACCCCGCTGGGGACACCTGATGCAAGGAGGGACCCCGCTGGGGACACCTGATGCAAGGAGGGACCCCGCTGGGGACACCTGATGCAAGGAGGGACCCCGCTGGGGACACCTGATGTAAGGAGGGACCCCGCTGGGGACACCTGATGTAAGGAGGGACCCCGCTGGGGACACCTGATGTAAGGAGGGACCCCGCTGGGGACACCTGATGTAAGGAGGGACCCCGCTGGGGACACCTGATGTAAGGAGGGACCCCGCTGAGGACACCTGATGTAAGGAGGGACCCCGCTGAGGACACCTGATGTAAGGAGGGACCCCGCTGAGGACACCTGATGTAAGGAGGGACCCCGCTGAGGACACCTGATGTAAGGAGGGACCCCGCTGAGGACACCTGATGTAAGGAGGGACCCCGCTGAGGACACCTGATGTAAGGAGGGACCCCGCTGAGGACACCTGATGTAAGGAGGGACCCCGCTGAGGACACCTGATGTAAGGTGCATTATGGTGAGTTATTATTTAATTCTATATTACAATGCAATAATAGAAATAATGCGCTGCAATCACCCTGACACCATAACAACCATGGTCCGAGATGATTGAAGCGCCATCTGCTAATTTGTTAAACTTTCTGGAATACAGCTCGGGGGGGGGGGGGGGGTGTTCTGGTATTCATGTTTTTGAGAATCGTGAGAGAATCGTGATCTTTAGTCGAAGCAAAAGAATCGGGATTCTCATTTTGACCAGAATCGTGCAGCCCTAGTGGGAATTGAAAAATAATGCCTAGTTCATGAGATATGTAAATAACCTGTCATTTACAGCAAGGGGGCGAAACGGACTAAGGTTTTTCTTTGCAAGTCCGTTTTATTTCGCTGAACAATAAAAGAGGATTGCCCAGAGCTGGATTAACTCTGTGTGGCAAGACTGGGCACAGATGATAGGAAATCTTATACCGTACATTGTGACATCAAAAAAATTAAATAAAAAAAATTCGGGTTTACATCCACTTTAAGACAGTGGTCAGACTTTGGAGGCAACTTTCATTGAAATCTATTGGTACAAGTTGCCTAGAAGTCGCCTTAAAAGTAGTACAGGTAACTTTTCTGAAGTCGGAGCGACTTCACTAGTGTGCATTAAGACGGCTCCATTCACTTAAATGGAATTTCTCATGTCGCGCGACTTGGGACGACACAAGTCAGATCCAAAGTCGCGGTAGTGTGAACCGGCACTTAGCGGGCAATCTTGTCATTCTACCTAGAGGCATTTTCAAATACACATATTGCCCATTTTCATATGTCACATAGCATATAAGGCGAATACCATACATCAAATCTGACTTACCTTGTAATACTTCCATGGGGAGAACTGTCCAGGCATTATCCATATAACTAATATAGAGATAACGGGCCGTATTACAGGCGAGGCCAATGTATAGCACCCTAAGAAAGACAAAACATTTATTTTTTAGTCTTTAGAATTTAGGAAAGTTGTAGCAACACAATATACTTTCATATTACAGGGTATCCACAGTTGGAAATTATATATACACATACATACATACATACATACATACCAGTAAAAAAAAAAATTACAATAATTATATATATTATAAAATTATATCCTGAACCAGTAAATTAAGTTTGTAAACGTACTTTGTTAAAGCAGAGGTTCACCCTAGGCCCCTTTCACATGAGCGGACGAACGGTCCGCTAATTACAAGTCCGTTTACGAATATTGTAATGTGTCCCTATGGGAGCGGATCCGTTAGCGGATGATGCATCCGCTAACGTCCGCCTACGATCCGCGTCCGTCTGGATCTGTTTTGCGGACGGAAGAAAACCCTATTTTTCTTCCGTTTCTTCCGTTTCCATCCGATTCCCCATAGGGGATAGCGGAGGAGAGACAGGGCGGTCCCTGCACAGTGTGCGGGGACCGCCCTGTCCGCCGACAGCTGAGCGGGACCCCCCGCTGAGTCGACGGACACACACGGAGCGGACCGAAAAACAGACCGCTCCCTGTGAAAGAGGCCTATATATAATCTCTGAAAGAGAAAGAGGGTTTCCCCATGGGGCTTTTAACAGCATATTGGTAGAGGTCAAAACATGAATGGAACAGTGATACTGTAAAACATCATTTAATCGACAGTTGACAAAGGTCACATGGTTATTAGAAACATACAATGGAAGTTGGAACAACATTGCTGATCACACAAAAAAAAAAAGATTCCACAATGGATGAAAGCATATTACATGATAGTGTTACGTTGCAAAATGATTCAACACGATCTGGATTCCCCGACGCGTTTCGACCTGTTATAGGTCTCTTCAGGGGGATAATGCATTCTAAAAAATATATACAATACATGCCTTAGAATTCAACATATTATTAGGTGAGACATAAATGTACCAAACACAGGGAACATTTACCGTAAAATTTGCGGATGGATAGTAGTGTGATCAGGGATGAAACCATGAAAACAATCCAATTTGGATTGTTTTCATGGTTTCATCCCTGATCACACTACTATCCATCCGCAAATTTTACGGTAAATGTTCCCTGTGTTTGGTACATTTATGTCTCACCTAATAATATGTTGAATTCTAAGGCATGTATTGTATATATTTTTTAGAATGCATTATCCCCCTGAAGAGACCTATAACAGGTCGAAACGCGTCGGGGAATCCAGATCGTGTTGAATCATTTTGCAACGTAACACTATCATGTACCCTGTTTATATGCTTTCATCCATTGTGGAATCTTTTTTTGTGTGATCAGCAATGTTGTTCCAACTTCCATTGTATGTTTCTAATAACCATGTGACCTTTGTCAACTGTCGATTAAATGATGTTTTACAGTATCACTGTTCCATTCATGTTTTGACCTCTACCAATATGCTGTTAAAAGCCCCATGGGGAAACCCTCTTTCTCTTTCACTTCACACTCGGGGTTCGCAGCGCCAAGGTCCCCCATGCATGTGTCTTTCTTTTTCCTATATATAATCTCTCACCCATGTGATCCAGCATACTGGCGTCAGCGCAAGTATGCTGTTTTTTTTTTTTTAAATCCCCCACTTACTGTATTATCTTCAATTTTAATTTCTTTCCCCCGAGGCCTATACAGCCCGTCACATCTTACGAAAATACCCGATTTAGGACTTTGGGTAATCTCCGCGAAATGTGGCGCCTGCGCACAGACCTAGGAGCTGACTGCGCAGGCGCCGTATTTCTCCGAGTCCTATTCCGGCTTTTTTCGGAGGGCGTGATGCGCCATAGCCATAGGACTCTGAGAAATACGGCGCCTGCGCAGTCAGCTTCTAGGTCTGTGCGCAGGCGCCACATTTCGCCGAGATTACCCGAGTCCTAAATCGGGTATTTTCGTAACATGTGACGCGCTATACTGGCGCCATCCACCACGGGGGAAAGAAATTAAAATTGAAGATAATACAGTAAGTGGGGGATTAAAAAAAAAAAAAAAAAACAGTAAGTGGGGGATTTAAAAAAAAAAAAAAAAAAAAAAAAAAAAACAGCATACTGGCGCTGACGCCAGTATGCTGGATCACATGGGAGGGATTATATTTAGGGTGAACCACCTCTTTAACGCCTAGGCGCCGACGGTCAGCAAATATGCAGCCCCCTAGTGGGTGGGCCTTGGCTGAGAGAGGCCACATATTTGAGTACCAATTTACAGATACAGCTGTGCCTAGCGTGTGTGCCCTGCGTGCTCTTGGCGCAGTTACCGGCAGCTTGCGGAAAGCTCTCGACTGCTTCTTGCAAATTGGGAGCTTTCCCCTCAGGTCACATGATCATAGCGGACATGTCTCCGCTGACATCCGCGATCCCATAGGGATACATCTATGTCCGTTTTTTATCCGACAGCGGATGTATGAAAAACTGACATACGGAACGTCCGTGTGAAAGACCCCTTAAGTTGTCAGATAGTAACCAATGTTTGAAAACGTCAGTTTTGCCGCCCTTACATGCCACGTTTAGAGGCTTTTTTCTTTATTTTCTTCAAATGGTCAAAAATGGATCTCCATTAAAAATGCCTGTAAACGAAAGGTGGCTAAACGCGAGTTACCGTGCTTACAAGCGGTTTCAAATGCCTCTGAACATCCATCCTGAGCGCATTTTTTGCTTTCCAAAAAAATGCTCCTAAACTCAACTGCCTAGAAAACGACTATAAAACGACCCTGTGTACATGCACTGATAAGATAACAGAGGAGAGTTCAGGGGCAGCTGAAAAGAAAATGCCCAACTGCTCCTAAATGTCCGTTTACCAGCAGCAGTGTACATGAGGCCTCAAGATCTTATTTACTTTCCTCAATTCTACATATATTTACATATATTCACTATGCTCTGAGGGTAGGCATTGCTGTGTTCACACATTTCAGAGAGCCTGCCTTCTCAACTACAAAAGGTCCTGAAGAGAAATATTTAGGTCAGCAAAGCAATCACCACTTGCAAGCAGCAAGGTATCATGGGATATGTAGTCCTTGTAAATTGAACGCAAAACAGCAGAGGAGAAGCTGCAAAGCATGCAGGGAATACAAGAAGAAGAAAGATGATCAGCAAATAGACAGCACTCAACACTAAAGGGGATTTTTCAAGATTCTATCTTTCAATAACAACAAATATTGCTATTACAATGCTGAGGTTATAAAATGTAGATGTATGCTGTGACCATAGAACTCTTAAAAAAACACTGAATCACTTTCAGAACAATCCATTCACACCTAAGCACTTTCAATCGCAGCTATTCTGCCCACAATTCCAAAGTGCAGCAAAACGTGGGGCGCAAAATGTCTCAACATATCCAAAAATCAAAACAAGTTCCTCTTGCCAGTCTGCAGCAGTTAGAGGTTCAACCCCCCCTAACCTGAGCATGGAAGAATCGTGTTCAGGATAGAAAAGTTTTGACCGCTGTGACAGAGAAGATGGCGGGACCATTCAGAAAGTGCAGTGTGGGAAACAGGCTGTAAAGCTGCAAGGCATCTGTAGTTTCCCTTACTACAGATGCCAGCGCCTGCACCCGAAGCCAATTGACGAATCAGCTAGGGGTGCCAACATAACAGGATCCCTGGAAGGTAAGCTGCAGTATTTTGTGGCTGCTGACTTTATTTTATTTTCTTCTACAGGCTGGAACTCTTCTTTAAGCTGGCCATAGGTGGATCGCAAAAATAAAATAAAAAATCAGCAGCTGGGATTGTCCGAATTGCAATCCATCTATGGTAGTTTTGTTCTAGAAGAGTCAATCTAATGATCTCTTGTATGGGACTGCTGGTCAATTTTCATTTGATAAGAGTCTGCAGTCCTGAGTGATGTATTCTGACAGAATACAATTCCTCCCTCAACCTCGAATGAGTAGATTGGGTGTATACCTCTACATACATTATTTTGTAAACATGGAAAAAAAGTCATTACTACAAGAAGGTTCCTCAATATTTACAACCCCTACTGTATGAGAGAATATTTTCCAGCCTCCAAACTACAACACTGGCACACAAAAAAACGAATTTTTTAACATCTGCAAGAAAACAGAGGTCTCAATTATATATTTTTTTGCCCTTTAACATTGCAATCAATGTTAGCTGATAATTATAAGTGCACCTTTGTAAATATCTCAAAAGCCGTTGATGAGCATATTTGTACGGATACGCTCTGCTGGTGATCCGCCAAATCTGGCCCCGATTTTCACTTAAAATGTATGAGCTGGGAAGACTGCCACTATTGTCTTTGACCAGTCACCACCCCCAGCTCAGCAAATTAGTCAAACTGTGGTCCGTGAGAGAAAACTGGAGAGACATAGGAATTAACACTCAAGATAAAACACCCCATAATAGCCAGGCACTGTAATGTGCCATGTGAATACAGGTGTGTAGGCACTTCCACCTTCTCACATCAGCCCGGTGCTCAGACCTACAGGCTGCTGAAGCCTCAGGTACCACGAATCACAAGAGAAGACGGCACTCGGAATGGCATCCAACAATGGTCATCCTTAACCACTTGCTTACTGGGCACTTATACCCCCCTCCTGCCCAGGTGATATTTCAGCTTCCGGCACTGCGTCGCTTTAACTGACAATTGCGCGGTCGTGCGACGTGGCTCCCAAACAAAATTGACGTCCTTTTTTCCCCACAAGTAGAGCTTTCTTTTGGTGGTATTTGATCACCTCTGCGGTTTTTATTTTTTGCGCTATAAACAAAAAAGAGCGACAATTTTGAAAAAAATACAATATTTTTTACTTGTTGCTATAATAAATATCCCAATTAAAAAAAAAAAAAAAAAACGTTTTTTTTCTCAGTTTAGGGCGATGCGTATTCTTCTACATATTTTTTTTTTTTTTTTTTTACCAAAATCGCAATAAAGCGTCTGGTTTGCGCAAAATTTATAGTGCCTGCAAAATAGGGGACAGAATTATTATTTTTATTTTTTTACTAGAAATGGCGGCGATCTGCGCTTTTTATTGGGACTGCGACGTTATGGCGGACACATCGGACACTTTTGACACATTTTTGGCGTCATTCACATTTATACTGCGATCGGTGCTATAAAAATGCACTAATTACTGTATAAATGTGACTGGCATTGAAGGGGTTAACACTAGGGGGTGAGGAAGGGGTTAAATGTATTCCCTGCATAGTGTTCTAACTGTTAGGGGAGGGGGGGGGGTGACTGGGGAGGTGACCGATCTGTGTCTCTATGTACAAGAGACACAGATCCGTCTCCTGCTCTCCAGAGACAGAACGCTGTCTCTGTGTAAAACGGCAATGAGAGATGATCTATGAGATCATCTCTCATTCGCCGCACAGATCGCATCGCAAACAGCCACTCTGATTGGCTGTGTCCAAGGGACACGGGCAACACAGTGTTTCCCCGCAGCGCGCTCGGGAGCGTGCGCCGGGAAGCAGCTAGTGACAAGCCGTCAATTGACGGCTTGTTGGCAATTTAGATCTGCGCTAGAGCCGTCATTCGGCTATAGCGCGGATCTCAAGTAGTTAATTGGAAAAACATGTATAACAACCAATGTGTTTTGGCCATCAGGCCGCCTTAGTCATGGCTAATATGGCATGTCTATTCAAGAGAGAGATCTGGAGATAGAGAGATCGAGATAGATGGAAAGATGGATTAAAAATGTAATTGAAGACAAAACAGCCAGTAAAACTTCCATACTACATTCCAGGTATTAAAGTGGAATTCTACTCAAAATCTAAACACTAAACCTACTCCCAACCCATTCTAAGCCTAATCCATCTAACCCTGTATGGAAAAGATTGTTATGATCACCAGTTCTGAAGCCGCTCAGGTCTGGTCCCAGGCTGAGCGGTTAGTGGTGGCTTCTATGTAGAGAAGAGGCCACCAACAATGGATGCCCCATAGTAAGTCTATGGGTGACGTCATCTCCTATTCATTTCCCTGCCATTGTCAGCTGCCTCTACACAGAAGACGCTGGAGACCGGACTGGAGTGGCTTCAGAATAGTGATCTCTTTACAGGGTTAGAATGCGGGTGAAAGTAGTTTTAACATTTAGGTTTTGGGTAGAATTCCACTTTAATTTCGATCCACTTGCCATTCCTTTAGCTGGCCATATACTTCATGACGTATTTGGCACGTTCCCACCTGACAGCCTACTCCAGAAAAATTAAAGAAGCCAGGTGGAAACATATGGGCCAGACAGCAGTTGAATCCAATCAGATGCAGCCATTGTTCAGGTTTTCAACTCCTGTAATCGAATAGTAAATTGTATTTGGTTATGTGCTATGCCAACGATGCAGTGGAGAGCCAAAGATGCTAAAATATTGGTCATTAGAGATGGGCCAAACATCCCCCAGTTCAGTACGCAGCAGAACTCCTAAACAGGGGGAAGTTCCAACCTGAACAGTGAACCCCATTGAAGTCTATGGGAGCAAAACAGGAAAATTCAAAAGTGCCCATTTTAACCACTTCAATACCGGGCATTTTCACCCCCTTTTTCTTTGCTTTCAGCACTGTCACGCTTTGAATGACAATTGCGCGGTCGTGCGACGTGGTTCCCAAACAAAATCGACGTCCTTTTTTCCCCCACAAATAGAGCTTTCATTTGGTGGTATTTGATCATCTCTGCATTTATTTTTTGAGCTATAAACAAAAAAGTATTGCCAATTTTGAAGAAAAACACAAAACACAATAATTTTAACTTTTTGCTATAATAAATATTCCAATTTTGAATAAAAAATGTTCTTCTCAGTTTAGGCCGATATGCATTCTTCTACATATCTTTGGTTAATTTTTTTTTGCAATAAGCGTATAGTGATTGGTTTGCGCCTACAATAGGGGATAGATTTGTGAGTTGTTTTTTTTTTTACGAGTAATGGTGGTTATCTTTTTGTCAGAACTGTGATATTGCGACAGACAGATCGGACACTTGACACTATTTTGGGACCACAATTATACAGCGAACAGTGCTATAAATATGCACGGATTACTGTATAAATGTGACTGGCAGGGAAGGGGATTGAATGTGTTCCCTGGGACACACCTTCGGTCTCCTTTACTCGACAGGATGTGGATCTCTGCGTTTACACACACACACACACACACACACACACACACACACACACACACACACACAGAGAGATCCACGTCCTAGGCTCTGTAAATGGCAATCGTGGGTACCTGCAGGACATTGTGGCCGCCAGGCATGCGCATCATCACCCGGATAACGTGGCGGGCACAGATTTTCCCTAATGCCCGCCCCCAGGGAACTAGTAAACGGGGGATGTCCAGGGATGCCCTCCCGGAAATTGAGCGCCACGCTGTAAACTTCTGTAGCATTGACGCAAAGTGGTTAAAGGCTTTAACTAGGATTGTCCCAATACCAGTATCGGTATCGATACCGAGTATTTGCGGGAGTACTTGTACTCCCGCAAATACCCCCGATACCTAAATAGAATACTTCCCCCCCCCCGCCGCATCGGTTAAACGGCGTGCGGGAACATCACAGCTTTCATTTGAATAGCTGTAGTGTTCCCGCATGTATAGACACTCCCCCTTGCTCGGGATTGGATGGGTGATCGTGATCTGTCTATACGCGCAGGCTATTCAAATGAATGCTGTGATTTTCTCCATGCGGCGGCAAAGGTATGGGGGAAATGGCTGGAGGGACATGGCTGCATACGTGAGGGACATGGCTGCATATGTGAGGGACATGGCTAGAGGGACATGGCTGCATATGTGAGGAACATGGTTAGAGGGACATGGCTGCATATGTGAGGAACATGGCTAGAGGGACATGGCTGAAGGGACATGGCTGCATATGTGAGGGACATGGCTAGAGGGACATGGCTGCATATGTGAGGGACATGGCTAGAGGCAAATGGCTGCATATGTGAGGGACATGGCTGAAGGGACATGGCTGCATATGTGAGGGACATGCATCTGGGGACACATGTTAAAAAAAAAAAGTATCGGTATTCGGTAACGGCGACTACTTGAAAAAAAAAGTATCGGTACTTGTACTCAGTCCTAAAAAAGTGGTATCGGGACAACCCTAGCTTTAACGCAAGTAATTGGACATAAAAGTATGGGTATGGGGGTCTGGGTATTGCCCTTGGGGACATTTATCAATGCAAAAAAAAATAATCTTTAAAAAAACTATTTTTTCAGGAGCAGCGATTTTATTGATGCTTAAAAGTGGAGGTCCTCTCAAAAAAAAAAAAAAAAAAAACACAAAAATCCTGTTAAAAAAAAAAAAAAAGTGCAACAATAAAGATGAAAAATTCCTTTAAATATAGTGCCTGGGGGGTCCCCCTAGTCTGTTTGAAAAGTGGCGCATCTGTAGCACATATGGAACATGCAAGAAAAAATTTAAATTTCCAAAAAAATAAAAATAAAAAAAAAGTTAAATCCTATTCAAAATACATTGTGGTTGCAATTGCTGGTGGGAGTTTCTCCTTTATTTACATTTCTACAGACATCCAACATCGATTAATGTATCACATTTCCACTTTGGACTACATTTTTATATACACCAAAAAAAAAAAAAACAGATCTTTTTTTAGACATAAAAGTTGCACAAATGCAACTTCTGCAAAGCAGGCGGAGGTTGTTCTATGCGACAGTTCAGCTTCATCTTAGAAAAATCCCGTCCTGCCTGAAATGTTAACAAAGGCTTTCCACTAGTTGGGTGTGCCTCGAGGAGTTTCCTGCAAACATGGTGCGTTGTGACCGTGTCAATAAAGCACACCCTAGTTAAAGACTACAATTTACATGGAACATAAGGTCCGTATTATATCGATCTTTCAAACAGACGAAATTGCTGAGATTAGGTGTATGCAGAATGAAAATACTAGGTTGCTGCAATCGATTGGATTTGCCATCATGTACAGTAGGTAGGAGTTTAATGTGCTGTGTAAATTTAAACCTGTCATTATAAATTATTACCACCCGGAGTTAATATCACGGCTAAATGAAAGGAAGACCTGATGGTACCTAGAACATGGCGATAGCAGATGTTAATATGGTTTATAATATGACAATCTGATCCTTATGTTTGACATACACTTCAGACCGTCTAGTTGGCTGCCATGTGAAAATAAAGCTCCACAACTGAAATATTGCTCATTTTCAATGCAATATATAAAATAACATTACTGCCGATCTTTAAACCGAGGAAATTATACCCTCAATTCATTCGTTGACTTAATACCACGATAATAAAAAGGCATCTCTGTCATTTTATAAAGGTTCATCCCTGGCAGGAGCAGCAGGAAGAGCTTCAAGGCACAGAAGGATACAGTCTCTGTAGCTCATGTTGACAACCTGCCAGGACTTTATACCCCGCTTTGTAGGAAAGGTTTACTAAGCCTCTCCCGTTACGCCACTCTGAATAATGATCCTTTTGGACAGACAACAAAGGCATGATCTTCCATTTGCAATAGTTTAAGTTTGTTCATATGGAATGGAATGGAGCATACAGAAAACCATTAAATACAACTTTTGCTACCATTAAAGCAGTTGTAAACCTCAGAAAAGAAACATGAACAAAGCATATCCCTCTATAGTGTGTGCTTGTTTCAATCCAGAGCACCAAGTATCATTTCTGCCTACTGCTTCGTTCCTCTGCCATCAACATGAGTCAGTTATGACATGTTTTCCTGACACCAAGAGAAAAATGGTGACGGGGAGGGCACAGCCTGTGATGGACAGATTCAACTCTGCTCCTGTGTTGTATGAAAGGGGGGGTGCCCCTTCCCTCCAATCAGCTCTCAGAGCTCTCCTCACTGATGCGACTTTAGCTCTCTGCTTTTCAGAGGTGAGAGACCATGTGCAAATTCTAAACTTTGAATGGATGTAGGGGGAAAGACGTCTGTAGATAAACCAGGACAATTTATGTAGGAGGATTTGTTTCATCTCTGCATCCCCTGAGGCCAGTCACTTCACTGGGTATATGTAAGAGTTTATAACTACTTTAATGTTACAAGAGAAGTATGGGGTTTTAAACCTCACCTAGGTGCATGCAGCATCTGTCCCCTGCTGCTTCCAGAATGAGAAATGAGTGACCAACGACAGCTGATCGCTCAGTTCTCAGTGAGCAGAGAGCCAGTGACTGACAACCACAGGCCCTCTGTTCTTCCCCCTCCAACGCTCACTGGAGAGCTGGGCTGTGGAGGGAGTTGGAGTGGCTGGCTCAGGATCTTAGCAGCTCACTGTGTGGCCGAGTCAGCTGCCAGTTCAGGCATCTGGGTGGATCCCCACTATAAAGTCGGGTTTGATCCAGAGCCTTGACTGGCCGAATGACATCAGCTGACAGCAGGCTTTTACTCCTCTGTCAGCTGAAAACAGGTCACAGGAGTGCAGGACAAACTGCATTCTTGTGATCCATAGAAGTAGAGCCAAAAAATCCTTGGCCCTACTTCTCCCTTGAAGTGATGAATGAGAACACTTAAAGAAAAAGACAGGTGTATACCAAAATCAGTCCTTATGTGCAGATAAGTGTGCATATCATTTTAACAATCTACTACTTTTTCCATCACTGATAATCTGGTTGGTCAAATTCAACTCAAGAGTCTGGACCAAAATCCAAGAGGTTCCTACTTTTCACATTTATGTCAGCTTATTTCAATCAATAAAAAATAACCAAAGGGGATAGTTACTGCAATTTTAAGTTATGCTTGTCAGAACATAATCATTTTTCATGAGACACAAAAATTGGGCACTGTAAAGCTGGGTATACACTAGTAGAAGTTACATGACAGTGCTCAGTACATTTTGCTTTGTACATTTAATTGAGGAGAGAAAGGGCTTCACCACATGAAAACTACACACATCATTAGGAATTTGTTCGTTCGAGGAAAAAAAAAAAAAAAAACATTTCCACCCCGCTATTTTTTTTCTCTTATCACTGCCGTTGAATACGATTGGCCAGTTGCTTCCCACTAAAGATTAGAAAACCGAATGAATGTTCTTAAAGCGGATGTCCGCTGAATAAAAAAAAAATATTAAAAGTCAGCGGCTACAAATACTGCAGCTGCCGACTTTTAATATCGGCACACTTACCTGTCCTGGAGTCCAGTGCCGTCCGCAGCAGAGGACAAGCGATCGCTCGTCGCTCTGCTGCCCCCCCCCCCCCCGCCATCCTCTGTGAGGGAACCAGGAAGTGAAGCGCTCCGGCTTCACTGCCCGGTTCCCTACGGCGCCTGCTGACTGGCTCCCGCTGTGCTCTGGGAGCCGAGTGTTTCCAGAACACAACGGGGGGACGGGAACTTACGTTCTGCCTGCAGTCTACCCGCAGACTGTGTGGCCGGAAGTGGGTGCAAATACCAGACAGGTATCTGCACCCCCCTCTCCCCTGAAAGGTGTCAAATGTGACACCGGAGGGGGGGGGGTTCCGATCAGAGGTAGTTCCACTTTAGGGTGGAGCTCCGCTTTAAAACGAAAAATTTCCTTTGGAAATGTACTAATGTATATCCAGCTTTGGGCTTGAGGATAGTGAGATAAATGTAAGTGGTCACATTCCTCTTAGACCCTTTCACACTGTGGCGTTTTTCAGGCTTTTTCAGGTGCTTTGGCGTTAAAAAAAAAGCCTGTAAAACGTCTGAAAGAAGACTCATTTGTAATCCCAATGTGAAAGCCCAAGTGCTTTTTGAGCTCTTTCACACTGCCAGCGCCCGAAAAACGCTGGTAAAGCGCCATTAAGACCCCTTTTTTCACTGGGGCATTTTCCAGGCGCTTTGGCATCTAAAAAAAGATCCGCAATTGGGGCTTTAGGAGCGGTATATTTAACGCTCCTAAAGCGCTGCAAAGAAGCCGCTTGCAGGACTTTGATGCCCTGCCAGCGCAGCGCCTCAGTGTGAAAGCACTCAGGTTTTCACGTTGGGAGTGCAGATGCAGCTTCTTTCTACAGGGCCTTTTGTCACTTTTATTCCTATTACAAGGAATGTAAACATCCCTTATGATTAGGGGTGCAACGGATCGTCACCGTCCTGTGATCCGAACGGGTCACCCCGTTCGGATCGGCACACCGCACGATCCGCGGAGCGCTCCGGAGCCTCGGCCAAAGGAAAGTCCCCGGCTTTGGCCTAGCTCCGGAGCGGCGGCCATTTTGGTACACCCGGTGGCGCCCCTCCTCTGTTCACACCCACAGAGGAGGAGCCCGCGCTCGAGGGAAACACACGCCGCTGTCTGAACTACTGTTGTGGGGGTTACTGTCTGAGGTCTGCACTACTGTGGGGTGTCTGTACTGAGTGGGGGGACACCATTTTTATTTTTTTGCACCGAGTGACGCCACTGCAGTGTGGGGGGGGGGGGAAGTGCATATTACAGTGGGGGAGATTTTTTTTTTTGCTTTTGCCGATCCGAAAATGATCCGATCCGTGACTCCTGATCCGAGGAACGACCTGAACCGTGAGTTTTTTGATCCGTTGCACCCCTACTTGTAATAGAAAAAAGCATGACAGGTCCTCTTAAATATGAGATCTGGTGTCAAAAAGACCTCAGATCTCATTTACACCAAAATACAATAAAAAAAAAAAGTCATTGTCATTTGTAAAAATAAATAAAAATAAAATGGCCCTTTAAGAGCTATACAGTGCGGAAAATAAGTATTTGAACACCCTGCTATTTTGCAAGTTCTCCCACTTGGAAATCATGGAGGGGTCTGAAATTGTTATCGTAGGTGCATGTCCACTGTGAGAGACATAATCAAAAAAAAAAATTCCAGAAATCACAATGTATGATTTTTTTAACTATTTATTTGTATGATACAGCTGCAAAGAAGTATTTGAACACCTGAGAAAATCAATGTTAATATTTGGAACAGTAGCCTTTGTTTTCAATTACAGAGGTCAAACGTTTCTTGTAGTTTTTCACCAGGTTTGCACACACTGGAGGAGGGATTTTGGCCCACTCCTCCACACAGATCTTCTCTAGATCAGTCAGGTTTCTGGGCTGTCGCTGAGAAACACGGAGTTTGAGCTCCCTCCAAAGATTCTCTATTGGGTTTAGGTCTGGAGACTGGCTAGGCCACGCCAGAACCTTGATATGCTTCTTACAGAGCCACTCCTTGGTTATCCTGGCTGTGTGCTTCGGGTCATTGTCATGTTGGAAGACCCAGCCTCGACCCATCTTCAAAGCTCTAACTGAGGGAAGGAGGTTGTTGCCCAAAATCTCGCAATACATGGCCCCGGTCATCCTCTCCCTAATACAGTGCAGTCGCCCTGTCCCATGTGCAGAAAAACACCCCCAAAGCATGATGCTACCACCCCCATGCTTCACAGTAGGGATGGTGTTCTTGGGATGGTACTCATCATTCTTCTTCCTCCAAACACGGTTAGTGGAATTATGACCAAAAAGTTCTATTTTGGTCTCATCTGACCACATGACTTTCTCCCATGACTCCTCTGGATCATCCAAATGGTCATTGGCAAACTTAAGACGGGCCTTGACATGTGCTGGTTTAAGCAGGGGAACCTTCCGTGCCATGCATGATTTCAAACCATGACGTCTTAGTGTATTACCAACAGTAACCTTGGAAACGGTGGTCCCAGCTCTTTTCAGGTCATTGACCAGCTCCTCCCGTGTAGTCCTGGGCTGATTTCTCACCTTTCTTAGGATCATTGAGACCCCACGAGGTGAGATTTTGCATGGAGCCCCAGTCTGAGGGAGATTGACAGTCATGTTTAGCTTCTTCCATTTTCTAATGATTGCTCCAACAGTGGACCTTTTTTCACCAAGCTGCTTGGCAATTTCCCCATAGCCCTTTCCAGCCTTGTGGAGGTGTACAATTTTGTCTCTAGTGTCTTTGGACAGCTCTTTGGTCTTGGCCATGTTAGTAGTTGGATTCTTACTGATTGTATGGGGTGGACAGGTGTCTTTATGCAGCTAATGACCTCAAACAGGTGCATCTAATTTAGGATAATAAATGGAGTGGCGGTGGACATTTTAAAAGGCAGACTAACAGGTCTTTGAGCTGATAGACAGGTGTTCAAATACTTCTTTGCAGCTTATTCATACAAATAAATAAATAGTTAAAAAATCATAAATTGTGATTTCTGGAATTTTTTTTTTTGATTATGTCTCTCACAGTGGACATGCACCTACGATGACAATTTCAGACCCCTCCATGATTTCCAAGTGGGAGAACTTGCAAAATAGCAGGGTGTTCAAATACTTATTTTCCGCACTGTAGGTGGAAGTGACGTTTTGACGTCGCTTACAACCTGCAATGACTTGGGGATGGGTGGGGACGGACGGATTCGATTGCTTACGCCACTACCAATGAACACCGTAAGCAACGGCGGGCACCATATCGCGTCGGGGGGGATGGCCCTCTCCCACCACCGATAAAAGTGCTCTTGCGGCAAATCCAAGATACCAATTTCATATGAAAGAGAACCGCCGGCTCTTGAAGAGGATACTGGAGTTATGGTAGCTAGCTGCTATGATAACAACAGTATTCTTCTTCAAAGACAGGACGTATATAGTCGTACGGTGGGAAGGAAGCAGTTAAAGTGGTTATAATTTATGAAATTTGACCTAGGCACATATATCTGTAGTGCTTACATATCTCTCTCCAAAGCTCTAAGTGCCATTCTATCTGGTGCTCCATTCCTCCGTTATCAGCATGAGACACTTCCGACAAGATCTGACACAAGAGATAACAGTACCTTAAAATTTATGTTGGGAGGGAGATTAGTAGAGAGCATGTCTACTCATAGTACAGCTCTGCATATTTTTTTTTGTTCCTCTGCCTATGTGGAGGGGGGTGCGTCTTTCCTCCAATCAGCTCTCACACAGTGCAAGTGCAGCTCTGCACCCACTGCTGAAAGAAGAAAAAAAGATTTGACACAACCTGCACTTGTCAAAGTGTGAAGAAAGGGGAAGACCACAGATATACAAGAAAACTTTTGTAGGAGGATTTGGTTTGATCTCTGTGTATCATCTGAGGCTAATCACTTTACTGGGTGTAGGAGAGGGTTTTTATGTAAATAAGGTGGATCCCTGTTCTGTCCAGGGACATTGTGGTGGGGTGTTCCAGGCAGCCTATTCCCCATACACACCCAGGGAACACAGTTAACCCCTTGATCGCCCCCGGTGTTAACCCCTTCCCTGCCCATGTCATTTATACATTGGTCAGTGCATTTTTATAGCACTGATCAATGTAATAATATCACTGGTCCCCAAATAGTGTCACTTGGGGTCAGATTTGTCCAACGCAATGTCGCAGTCCTGCTTAAAAAATAAAATAAAAACACAAAACACACACACACACACACACAGATCGCTGACAGTACCAGTAAAAACAAACCAAAAAAAAAAAAAGTAACTCTGTCCCCTATTTTGTAGATGCTATAAATTTTGCGCTAACCAATCAATATACGCTTATTGTGACTTTTTATTTATTAAAAATATGTAGCAGAATACATATAGGCCTAAACTGATTAATACATTTGTTTGTTTTTTTTGGATATGCATTATAGCAGAAAATATATATATTTTTTTTTTTTTTTTTTTTTTTTAATAGTCTGCCTTTTTTTGTTTATAGTGCAAAAAATAAAAACCCCAGGAGATTATAAAAAATAAAAAAAAACTATTTGTGGGGAAAAAGGGACATCAATTTGGGTAGGTCGCACGACCACGAAATTGTCAGTTAAAGCAATGCAATGCTGTATCGCATAAAAATGGCCCAACTTCCCATCTCCATAGAAAAGATCTATTCTTAAAATCTGCAAAACTGAAGACACATATACCTAAAATGTATACCTTGGACCAATCAAAGTATGCATATGCCATGCTTGTGTAAGTGGAGAATCCGCTACTTTAGTGACCATCGCCATCTTCCGGTCCCGTGCCAAAAATGTGACGCGGTAGCTTAGGCACAATTTTAGCTAAGCGGTGGCTTAGGCCTCTAGGTACATTTTTTTACCAACTGCTTTGTCAAATAATTCATGAAAAAAAAAAAGTTAGGCTGATTAGGTAGCGTTTGCCTGTCAGATTAATTTAAGCATAAATCTGCTTTGAGGCTCAGTTCACACCTATGCGTTTATTGCTTTTTGTGAAATTGCACTACAGTCCATTTAACATGGTTTCCTATGGGACACGATGTTCTCATCTATGCTTTTTTCAGTCGCTGCATTTTTGAAACGGGATAGGGACTTTTTTTTCAAAGCAAAATAGTGCATTGTTGACTTCAATAGACTTCAATGGAGAAGTGCGTTTTTTGCCCCAATTTTCATTTAATCCACCCAACAAATGGCAAAAAAAAAAAAAAAGGGTCAAAAAACGCCTGTGCAGAAAACGCAAAACGAACAGCAAAAAGCATTGCAGAAACAGATCAAAAGCAAACTCCATAAGTGTCAACCCAGCCTGAAGCAATTAATGGATTGTTTGGAAACAAACATCACTGTACAAAAGTCTATAAACATGTGATTAAGCATATGACGACAATTTGCACTGTAAGAAACAGCGAGCAGGCAGGCTTTTATTGCAGAAGACACATGCACGATCGATTCGGCAATAAAAAGCCCCTGCCTGCTCGCTGTCCTCTTTAGCCCTGTAAAATGAGCTTTGCATGCGCATCTAAGTGTACATCACCGAACTGGTGACACGAACATTGGCTCCTGCCCATGTGCAGAAGTGATGTCATCCCCCACCGGCCAATGAAGAGGCCCAAAGACCGGCTCTCAGTAGAAGATGCTGGACATTGTGAGTATCGAAGTGGCCGAAGGCATTTTACCCTAATGCCCTGTACACACGATCGGAATTTCCGATGGAATTTTCCGTCAGAATTCCGTTCAAGCTGTCTTGCATACACACTGTCAGTCCAAAACGTGGTGACGTAAAATACTACGACGAGCCGAGCATGCGTCGACTTGAATCTGAGCCTGCATGTTTTTTTTTCTCTGTCGGAGTTCCACACAGACAATCGGAATTTCCTATAGCATTTTTTTTTTCCCCCCATCCAAAAAAAAAAAACACACGTTCTATTGCTAGACGGAAATAAGTCCAATGGGGTCCACACACGATCGTAAATTCCGATCGTGTGTACAAGGCATAATGCATTCTCGGCATAAAAGTGGTTCTAAAGTCTCAAGGTTCCATGAGCCTGGGTTTGCACTGCAGCGATCTCAGTTCGCATGCAATTCAGACCCTTACTGCAGGTGCCGATTACATTCGATCTCTGAGCAAATAGGAGTTCAGCCATACAGTTGTATTGCTGAACTCGCATTAGATTCGCACAGAAAATGGTGCAGGGACTTGTTTTTCCCCGCACTAGGATCGTATCGCACAGAGCACTGTGGGAGAGGAGCGATGCGGGATCCCAGGGTCAGGGTGGATTTGATTTGAGTGCTAGTTCACACCAGATGCAGTTCTGTGTGCTTTTTTTCTGCACTAAAAATGCATGTAGTGTTTGCCATGTATTCCAATGGCTCTAGTTCACACCAGTGCAGTCAGTTTCCGGTGCAGAAGAAGAAAAATAAAAAAGAAGTAGAGCATGCTGCATTTTTCCTGCACAAAACTGCACTGGAGCAAATTGTATCAAAAATGCACTGGAACTGCGTGTGGTGTGAACTGTAATAAAAAACTGATCCAGAACGTATCCGGAGTGCATTTCTGTGATGTGAACTGGCCCTAAAAAGGCATGCACAGAGTTTTCCATGTATTCCAATGGCTCCAATTCACACCAGTGCAGTCATTTCAACTCAGTTTCCAGTGCAGAAACAAACCGGAAACTGGAACTATGTGAACTAGAGCCATTGGAATGCATGGAAAACACTGTGCATGCCTTTTTAGGGCCAGTTCACAATCACATGCAGTCTAGTGCGTTCTTTTTCTGCATCAAAAACACATGGAAAGTAGGTTATGGTTTCCAATAGCATAGTTCACACCAGTGCAGTTCCAGAAAAAAAAAAAAGAACATGCTGTAATTTTCCTGCACTGGAACACAGTAAAATGCATCAAAAAATCACACTGGAACACTTCAAAAATGCACTGGAATGCGTTTTTGTGGCGTGAACTGACCCTTAATGCAGAAAAAAAGAAGCACACACAACTGCATCTGGCGTGAACTGGTCCTAATGCAAGTCGATTTAAATCATAAATTTAAATCACTAGTAAAAAGGCTGCTCTGTATGTGTCAATGGACACACAGAGCTCAGATCAAGTTCGAGCCCACACAAATGCCACCATAGCAAGTGGCCAGGAGTGCTGGCAGGTGGACCCCAACATGGGGAGATCAGGGCTGCTTTGTGCAAAACCATTAAACAGAGCAGGTTAAGTATGACAGGTTTTTTTTTTTTTTTTTTAAATACCTTGAACATCACTTTAAGCCTTTAGTTCCGATTTAAATGCTTGAGGATAAGGAAGCATATAAACCAAAGTAATCCTACAAACCAGGATTTCAACCCTCATTTGCATCTGTACCTCAGCAGATTTCTTTACACTCATTCACATGGCATTCAGTTACTACAAGTATTACTGTCAGAATTTCAGTCACCTGCTCAGTTACTAAATAAATCTGAAAATATTATATTCGAGCCTTTGGAAATGTTATTTAGGGTTACAAGATTCTAGTGTGGGTACATTTAAAGTATATTCTAGTGAGGCACTGGCTGACAGGATTGTGTACAATGCATTTATGTAACCTAGGTTTCTCACCTTTTTTTTTTTACGTCTGACCTGACTGGTGCTAGAGACTCATTCTCTCTGTACTTTGAGAGCCTGCTGCTAGGTGAAAAGGCCAACTGCTGACAGAAAAAAAAATATATATATATGTTTGGGTTGGGGAACCCATTAGGGGACACCCTGTTAGCCCTCATTATTAAGAGCTACCTGAATTTGTTCTACTAAAAAATAAAATAAAATAATAATAATATTAATAATAATTTGGGATAGAAAAACTGTATAACTTCTATATCAAAAAAGGCATGATTTTGTATTTATTTTTAAAGAGCAAACATGTTATACTCCTATCCCCAGGTCCCCCCAACAGCGCTCCTGGCTTCCCCCCTCTGGCGAGTGCCCACCTGAAAAAAAAAAAAAAACGAACAGAAGGAACATCATAATCAAAAAAATAAAAAAAGGTTGCTATGGGAATGACTACCACAGCTAAACGCGGCCACATGTAACCGCACGTAAACGCAGGTAATCGCAATGTAGAAATGCAGCCAATCGCAGTGCCTGGAGCCTTGAATTTCACAGAACATTTACATGCTTTTAACTGCAGCAAAACAACCGTCCGTGTGAAATGCGCCTTAAATCATTACATGCATTTAGAAATATCCTATACACAAAAAGATTAATAGAATTGGATGGCCTTGTGAATGAGGCCTCAGTCAGGAACGGAGTTTACTCAGTGGCTCAGATGAGCAGATATTTTGTTTGTTAATGCTATGTTATGGACTAGATGTACCAAGCCCTTCTGCATCGAAACAGTTTGCTGCCTCACCAAGAAAAAATGCCGGACAAACCTGTTCAGACTGTTCCAGGTGTTCCTGTCTAGCTTACCGCTGCCAATACCAGTTAAGCCTGTCCCCGTAAAGTATTTAAATTGAAAAAATATATAAAATACATTTTATATTATATATATATATATATATATATATATATATATATATTATATATATATATATATATATATATATATATATATCTATATATATCTATATATCTATATATCTATCTATATCTATATCTATATCTATATCTATATCTATTTTTTTTTTTTAGAGAATATATATAACAGTGCGGAAAATAAGTATTTGAACACCCTGCTATTTTGCAAGTTCTCCCACTTGGAAATCATGGAGGGGTCTGAAATTGTCATCGTAGGTGCATGTCCACTGTGAGAGACATAATCAAAAAAAAAAAAAAACAGAAATCACAATTTATGAATTTTTAACTATTTATTTGTATGATACAGCTGCAAAGAAGTATTTGAACACCTGTCTATCAGCTAGAATTCTGACCCTCAAAGACCTGTTAGTCTGCCTTTAAAATGTCCACCTCCACTCCATTTATTATCCTAAATTAGATGCACCTGTTTGAGGTCATTAGCTGCATAAAGACACCTGTCCATCCCATACAATCAGTAAGAATCCAACTACTAACATGGCCAAGACCAAAGAGCTGTCCAAAGACACTAGAGACTAAATTGTACACCTCCACAAGGCTGGAAAGGGCTACGGGGAAATTGCCAAGCAGCTTGGTAAAAAAAGGCCCACTGTTGGAGCAATCATTAGAAAATGGAAGAAGCTAAACATGACTGTGAATCTCCATCGGACTGGGGCTCCATGCAAAATCTCACCTCATGGGGTCTTAATGATCCTAAGAAAGGTGAGAAATCAGCCCAGGACTACACGGGAGGAGCTGGTCAATGAGCTGAAAAGAGCTGGGACCACCGTTTCCAAGGTTACTGTTGGTAATACACTAAGACGTCATGGTTTGAAATCATGCAGGCACGGAAGGTTCCCCTGCTTAAACCAGCACATGTCAAGGCCCGTCTTAAGTTTGCCAATGACCATTTGGATGATCCAGAGGAGTCATGGGAAGAAGAATAATGATGAGTACCATCCCAAGAACACCATCCCTACTGTGAAGCATGGGGGTGGTAGCATCATGCTTTGGGGGTGTTTTTTTCTGCACATGGGACAGGGCGACTGCACTGTATTAAGGAGAGGATGACCGGGGCCATGTATTGCGAGATTTTGGGCAACAACCTCCTTCCCTCAGTTAGAGCTTTGAAGATGGGTCGAGGCTGGGTCTTCCAACATGACAATGACCCGAAGCACACAGCCAGGATAACCAAGGAGTGGCTCTGTAAGAAGCATATCAAGGTTCTGGCGTGGCCTAGCCAGTCTCCAGACCTAAACCCAATAGAGAATCTTTGGAGGGAGCTCAAACTCCGTGTTTCTCAGCGACAGCCCAGAAACCTGACTGATCTAGAGAAGATCTGTGTGGAGGAGTGGGCCAAAATCCCTCCTCCAGTGTGTGCAAAGCTGGTGAAAAACTACAAGAAACGTTTGACCTCTGTAATTGCAAACAAAGGCTACTGTACGAAATATAAACATTGATTTTCTCAGGTGTTCAAATACTTAAGCTGTATCATACAAATAAATAGTTAAAAAAATCATACATTGTGATTTCTGGATTTTTTTTTTTGTGATTATGTCTCTCACAGTGGACATGCACCTACGATGACAATTTCAGACCCCTCCATGATTTCCAAGTGGGAGAACTTGCAAAATAGCAGGGGTGTTCAAATACTTATTTTCCGCACTGTGTGTGTATATATTATATATATATATATATATAGTGCCTCGTACAACACGCAAGTGGTTTTCCCGGCAGGAAAAGAAAACTGCCATGTGTATGCTCCATCGCAGTTTTCCGGACATGAAAACTGAGCAAAAAAAAAAAAAATTATTTTTTCCCGCCAGCATTCCCGGAGGACTTGTCCCATCAGGAAAACCAGTCGCATGTATGCTTAGCGCTCATTCTGGTACTCATTCTGGTAAAACCAGCGTTCGTAATGGAGATAGCACATTGGTCACACTAACAGACTGAAAGGCAGGAAGACTGAAAAGCGTATATCGTCTCTCAAACTTTTACCAACACAAGGATCAGCAAAAAGCAGCCCAAAGGGTGGCGCCTTTATAGTCCCGTCATACATTGTGTACGTCACCGCGCTTTGGACGGGCACTACAATATTTGGCCTGAACGTGCGTCTGAGAAAAACGGTTGTGTGTACAGGGCATATCTCTATCTAGCTCATCTTGGATCCTATTGTAGTCACAAAGAGTGATGCCCTTTTCTCACCGTTACCACCAAGAAAGACAATACCACTCATGGAGAAGAGCTTTGTATTTTACCAGATTTCAATAGCAAGGATCATGAAATCGGATATTGTAGCTTCAGATATGGGAAAAGGGCTCTTTTATTCCATGGTGGGGTCACAAAAGAAAATTTGAATTGACAATGTTCTCACACAGAGAACCAACTATATACAGTATATTTCCATAACCCTACTTTCTGAATGGCACAAGTTTGAAAAACCCCTATACAGATTTTTAAAAGTACAGGCATTTCTGTCTTTGGAAGATATCTATAAAGCAAAAAAAAAAAAAAAAAACTCAGTTCCCAGTCACAGGTTAAGAGATTAAGCCAATCAATGGTTGGTAAAGTAGATAGTGGCTTTTAACATGACCCCCACATATCAATGGTAGAACAGATAATTGCTTTTCATAGCCTTCACATCTCACACAGTCTCCCCGCAGGGATGTTGTCCCAAGGGAGGGGGCAAGCACGCTGACTAACCCCCAGCCAGAACAGCTCGGATGATGGGGGCAAGCTTACTGTTATTTGGGTGCGTTTTAATATAGAAGTGTTATATATTGTAGATTAGGATAAGTTTGGATTTCTTCTGAAGGCACTGAGTGAACAAAAGTGATTTACCCCGCTCAGCGGGGGCGGGCCTTAGAGAACAGAGGCCGTAAATGGGCAGCACAGAGGCTTAGTGGTGAGCCTTGCAGCCATGGGCGTAGGAACCGGGGGGGACGCATCCCCCCCAGGAAATAATGTGGGGGGGACAGGTATGATAAAATCCCCCCCCAGGTTAGGATGACTTAGAGCACTGCTGATTGTGTTCAAAAATGTCGGCGCATTCACCTCCCTGGCTCTGGCTGCTCTGTTTAGTATTGTTTCTGTTAGCTGGAACACCCCTAGTGCTGTGGCCGAAATGGTATGGTCTGGTTTCTGTTTTCCCCTGCTAGCTCCGCCCACCACTGCTAAAAAAGCCGAGTGTGTCATTCAGCGTGGGGGTGGCTGCTGCTGTTACACACTGTGTCCACACAAACTTCTGGAGTCTGAAACTGAGAGCCCCGGGTGAGCTGATAATAGGGGGGCGTATGGGTTGTGAGAAGAGGCTGGTGTGTGTCTGCCCTCTGCCATTCTGACTGTGCTGGTCTGGTAGAGAAGGGGGAGGTTTCTGTGTAGGGGGGCTTGCAAAATGGAGGCACCCATCCACCTCAGAGCCTTATTGTATGTATAACCTGCTGGGACTTGTAGTTCTCCATCATCTCCTGGGGCTCAGGTGCATGCAATCCACCATCTTTGTTCAGTTTTTCTCACTGCTGGGACTTGTAGTCCCATAGATGGTGGATTGCATGCACCTGAGCCCCAGGAGACAATGAAGACAGTGGCTGCGTTTGATGGCATGGCACAGTGGCTGCGTTTGATGGCATGGCACAGTGGCTGCGTTTGATGGCATGGCACAGTGGCTGCGTTTGATGGCATGGCACAGTGGCTGCGTTTGATGGCATGGCACAGTGGCTGCGTTTGATGGCATGGCACAGTGGCTGCGTTTGATGGCATGGCACAGTGGCTGCGTTTGATGGCATGGCACAGTGGCTGCGTTTGATGGCATGGCACAGTGGCTGCGTTTGATGGCATGGCACAGTGGCTGCGTTTGATGGCATGGCACAGTGGCTGCGTTTGATGGCATGGCACAGTGGCTGCGTTTGATGGCATGGCACAGTGGCTGCGTTTGATGGCATGGCACAGTGGCTGCGTTTGATGGCATGGCACAGTGGCTGCGTTTGATGGCATGGCACAGTGGTGATAATTGATTTTGAGGCTGCAATTGTTTTTGTTTTGTTTTTTCGTTTGCGCCCCCCCCCCCCCCCCCCCAAATTTTGAGCACCAGCCGCCACTGTCCAGAGTGCTGTGTAATGTCAAAGGGGTCATGAGGTGCGGTGCTGTATAATGTAAAAGGGGTCCAGAGGTGCTGTGTAATGTAAAAGGGGTCCAGAGGTGCTGTGTAATGTAAAAGGGGTCCAGAGTGCTGTGTAATGTAAAAGGGGTCTAGAAATGTGGTGCTGTGTAATTTAAAAGGGGTCCAGAGTGCTGTGTAATGTAAAAAGGGTCAAGAGGTGCAGGGTACTGTATAATGTAAAAGGGGTCCAGAGGTGCAGGGTACTGTATAATGTAAAAGGGGTTCAGAGGTGCAGGGTGCTGTGTAATGTAAAAGGGGTCTAGAGATGTGGTGCTGTGTAATGTAAAAGTGGTCCAGAGGTGCAGGGTACTGTATAATGTAAAAGGAGTCCTGAGGTGCGGTGCTGTATAATCTAAAACAAAATAGGTCAGCGCTAAATCACAACAGTAGAATAAGGCAGCAACCCTAAGAAGGGGGTCCCTCTTAACCCTTCAAAATATCATACACTTATAAACAACTCCCAGTTTACTGAATAAGAATATACCTGGCGAGTAAAAATGCTGCCCCCCCCAGATTTGTAAGGGTTCCTACACCCATGCTTGCAGCACTGGGGTCATTGTTTCAGATTCCGACCAGGACGCTATTTTCATGGTTTTTGCATGTTCTCCCTGTGCTTGCGTGGGTTTAAAGCAAGAAAAGCCCTATACAAGGTCAATGCTGATTATATATTAGCGGTGGAATAAAGAATGAAGAGAATGTGTGGAATGTTTGAGGAAGAAAATGTTCCCCCAGAATCTATAGAAGGAGAACCCAGCAACTGATGGAAGACGCTTTGGCTGTGATCACACCTAGGCATTCCAAATCGCCGCAAAACGTGTGACACGCTTGTGATCCCGTTACTTTCAATAGCACCCCAATCACGGGACAATATTGTCACCTGACAAAATCACACAAACAAAATGACGGAACGCCTGTCTCCCAAAAGCAGTCCTGCGATTTGTCAGGTGACAATCGCGGCAAAAATCATGCCTCGATTGGGGAGATATTGAAAAGAAGGGGATTGCATACTCCACCCAGAGGGAAAATTACACCCCCTCAACTGTCTAGATTTACATTAGACTACAAAAATCCTTCATTGCTGCAGACCTCAGCACATACCATGTGTGATGTAACCACAAAAAAATATATACAGCATTTCACAACAGTAAGTACACCCCTCTGTGTGCGGGAGATCACATACAGTATGTCACAAAAGTAAGTACAAAATTACACTTTGCTACAATGTTGTGTAGTGAGTGTACAGCTTGTATAACAGTGTAAATTTGCTGTCCCCTTAAAATAACTCACACAGCCATTAATGTCTAAATCTGAAGAATTTTATACAGGACAGTCAATGGAACTCTTGTCATTTGGAAGCTCAACCAGCCAAAAGTAAAAGGCGTATCACAAAACTGAGCACATTGCCTGAAACTAGACAAAAATACCTACGATGTATAAATTGTGAGAGCAATTTATAGAAAAACAACAAAAAAAGATAACTTTTTTTTAAAGCTCTGTGCTGTAGCGATGACATCATCCACTCTAACCAGCCCCATAGATACTCTGTTTAATCGATAACATTTCCTTAAAAAAATAAAAATAAATCACTAAACTTAACAGCTTTTTCACAAAAAATTTAAAAGATATCAAACTGAAAAGATAAAGCCGGATAGCTGAATATTTTGTGAACATTTTAAAGTTTGTTTGGTGTCTGTAGGTGAAAGTATCAAGGAGCTGAAACTTTTGGTAGCAGAGAAGATTTTAAGGATTTGAAGCATGCCCTCATTGACTTCAATGTTAAAAAAAAAGTGTCTAAAAGCTTAATATTTTAAAAAGTATAAAATAGTAGAAAAAAAAAAAGTTGAAGTCCCATCATTAGCTGAAAGAGTTGAACTTTTTTAAAGTTGAATGGACTTAAAGGGTCACTAAAAGAAAAAAAATTTTTTTTGCTGAAATGACTGTTTACAGGGTATAGAGACATAAAAGTTAACCAATTCCTTTTCAAAATGATTAAAAATAGATAAAAATCAATCATATAATGTGCCTGCAGGTTAGTTTCACTTTTGAACTGGCTTCATGTTTCTGCAAAGTAGAAATAGACACACAGAACAAAAACAAAACAAATCCAGGGCAGTGTTTTGTTTTTAAAATGAATCTGATTGGTTCTGGGAAGTTTTAGACACACAGTAATCACCACCGTGAGAAAGCTCCCAGCACTGTGGTTATAAGGAAACAGACAAGCAGGAAGTGTGGAGAACAGAGCAGGATTACAGCAACTTCAAAGCAAAAATGAATAAGGACATGAAACCAGTACTGCAGTAAGGTAAAGGAAGCCATTTAGCTAAAAAAATATATTTCCTTTAGTGATCCTTTAATAGCTGAAAGTATGCAGAAGTTACGCCAAAAAAAAAAAAAAATGTACGGAATAAAATTAAGAATAATAAAAGACGAATAACAATACTGGGAATGCTATTGAGCATTCCCACTAAATAAAAAACAAACCTTTACAACCCCTTTAAAGGATGACTGGATCTAGGGGGCGGTGCGCTGCCTTCACCGGCCCCCCCAAGCTCATCCTCGGACTGCACTCTGTAAATCAAGGTTGTGTCTGTAAAACAATCAGCTATGTGCAGTGCTGGGACGAGCAGCTCTGCTAAGTGCCCTGTTATCAGTGACCCCATCCACTGCCCTGCGGACCTCCGTCCTCTGCCCTGGTGGCCTCCCAATTCGGTGCCCTGGTGGCATTTTTTATTACACCCCCACATCAGACAGGCCACATCCAGTCCTGGTGTTGTCGGACACTCCAAGTTGCCTGCTCTCATTTTGGACTGGTCATTAACCAGCTTTTGGAAACTATTAATTTAGGGCAGGATTTGGGGTGCCAAGGGGTAGGAATTGGGGGTGATGCGAGGTGTGAAGGTGCAAAGCTCAATATTATTTTTCTTTCATTCGAGGTATTTACAGCATTTGGTTTATAAAAATTATTTGCGATTGAGGATGGTAATTTTTATTTTATAAGTAGCTTGCACTCAGTTTTTTTGGAAACATTTTTCAGCACACTATTCTCAAAAGGTTGCCTACCCCTGCTCTAAACCAACTGCATGTTCATTATCTACACTAAATACAACCCTAGGAAATGTAAACATGAATGTTTACCTGACCTTATAAAAGCATTAGCAAGAAATGCCAATCTGACCCATTCTACAAACAGTAAAAGAGTAGGGAACACCTAGAATCTCGCCAGGTTTTTAATACTCACTAGACGTATTTACTTTAAAATGTCCTGGTAAACAATGCCACTAGGAAAGGCGGCCATAGGTATGCCAAAACTTAAAAAAAAAAAAAGGGAGGGACAAAAATGTGTCAAAAATTATACCCGTTGCAGAAAAACATCCGAGAAGCGATTTCCCCTGTTTTTTGAGACATTTTCTTCTCACTTTGTCGTGACTCTGGAACAGGAACTTGAGGGAAATCTCAACAGGACACAGACAGTAAAAAAAGTAAATAAATATCAACCAACCCTGACCTAGTACATACAAGGAGCAGGCTGTCACCTATAAAAGGAAGGCTGTTAGAGGAGAACCACTGGGAAGGAAACCCTGTACAAACGCCTTCACTAAAGAAGTGAACCACTTGTACCGAGATTTGACTCTTGAAGGTAACTTCAAGACCAAACACTGAACCAGAAAAAAAAAAAAAAAAAAAAACGAAGGAAGGACAGGATTCATCCCACAGAGTACTTCCATGAAGGAAACTGCTCAACCACTTAAGGAGTTGTAAAGGAAAAAAATGTTTTGCCTAAAATTAATGTCTGCAAGGTAAACAGACAGAATAGTGTAATGATTCTGTTAACAAACGAGTAACTATCTATTAAATTCCTTCATCTATATCACCTCCAGCGTTCTAGTTTCTGTTCTCTCATTCACTTCCTTGGTTTGCATCACTTGTTCATGCAAAAACTGCATTTCCCAATATGCATTGCGGCACACCCAGTAATTCTCACCTCCTTGAAGTCTCTAACACGTAGAGAGCGTACTGCCACACAGATGTAGTTCCAGGAGGGGGCGAGCACGTCACTGACCACCGGCAGTAAAGCCTCCCTTCACGGTGGTGAGTAACAATCAGACAAGCAGGAAGTGAACAGAACAGAAGAAATAGAGCAACTTCTGAGCAAAAAACGAATAATGGAGGAAGTGAAAAGAGGAATGTCTGCAGGTAAAGGATGCTTATTCCGAAAATAAAAATAACATTTTCTTTACAACCCCTTTAACCACTTGCTTACTGGGCACATATACCCCCTTCCTGCCCAGGCAAAATTTCAGCTTTCAGCACTACGTCGCTTTAGATTAAAATTGCGCAGTCGTGCGACGTGCCTCCCAAACAAAATTGACGTTCTTTTCTTTCCCCACAAATAGAGCTTTCTTTTGGTGATATTTGATCACCTGTGCGGTTTTAATTTTTTGCGTTATAAACAAAAAAGTGCAAAAATTTAGAAAAAAAAAAAATATTTTTTTACTTTTTGCTATAATAAATATCCTTTTTTTTTTTTAAAAAAAAAATATATTTTTTCTTAGTTTAGGCCGATATGTATTCTACATATATTTGGTAAAAAAAATAAAAATAAAAGGTTATTAGTGGCTACAAAATAAAAGATAAAATTCTGACAATTTTTTTATTATTATTTTTTTTACTAGTAATACGACGATCTGCAAATTTTGTCAGTACTGCGATATTGCGACGGACACATCGGACACTTTTGACACATTTTTGGGACCATTCACATTAATACAGCGAACAGCGCTATAAAAACGCACTAATTACTGTATACAAACACTAGGGGGCGAGGAAGGGGTTAAATGTGTATCCTGGGTGTGTTCTAACTGTCACTGGTAAAGGTGACTAATGCTGTGTCCCTATGTACAAGGGACACAGCATCAGTCTTCTCTCCCTGACAGGACTGGAGCTCTGTGTTTACACACAGAGCTCCACGTCCCTGTTCCAAAACTGACGATTGGCGGGTATCTGGCGGACATCGCGACCGACAGGCATGCGCATAGGCAACTCGGGGGCGCGTGCCCCCCAGTGGCTGGAGGACTCGATGCCGTCAAATGACGACGCTGGGATATTCAGAGTCACTTTGCCGCCGTCATTTGACTATGGGGGGGGATTCAAGTGGTCCCAGACCATTTTGCTGGTCAATGACGGGGCACCTTTTTTCAATTCGGCACTGCGTCGCTTTAACTGACAATTGCGCAGTCGTGCGACGTGGCTCCCAAAACAAAATTGACGTCCCACACACACACTTTTGGTGGAATTTTATTACCTCTGCAGTTTTTATTTTTTGCGCTATAAACAAAAATACAGCAACAATTTTGAAAATTATAATAAATATGCTATAAAAAATTTTTTTTTTTATATATTTTTTCCCCTTTTTCCTTTTTTTTTTTTAAATAAAAATCTCAATCTTTTATTGAACGGTTTGCACAAAAAGTTATAGCATCTACAAAATAGGGGATAGTTTTATGGCATTTTTAATTAAAAAAAACGTTTTTTACTGGACGGCGATCAGCGATTTTTATTGTGATTGCGACATTATGGCTGACACATCGGACACTTTTGGGACCATTGTAATTTTTACAGCGATCAGTGCACCGTTTACTGTGAAAATGGCACCGGCAGTGAAGGGGTTAAGCACTAGGTAGCGCTGAAAGGGTTAAGTGTGCCTAGGGATGTATTCTAACTGTAGGGGAGAATGGGCAGTGTGTGACACTACAGTGATCACAGCTTCTGATTAAGTCGCAGCTTCCTCCTGGCATACCGCGAAAGGCGGAACACAGTGTCAAATACCTATCACGGAGGTCCTCTCATTCTCGGACAGTTTCCCAGCAGACACTGTGTTCAGCCAATCACGGACGTCCTCTTGTCCGAGGATAAAAGAATGTCCGTGATTGACGGAACACTGAACACAGTGTCTGCTGGGAAACTGAGTCAGAGGATGAGAGGACCTCCGTGATAGGCGGAACACAGTGTCAAATGCCTATCACGGAAGGCCAGGAGGAAGCCGCGACTTTTAAAAAATGGACAGCTGTCAAGAACTCAGGTACTCGGGCACAGTGAGGAATGACACATTGAGACTGCAATGAACACAGTGAGGTATGGCACAGTGAGGTATGGCACAGTGAGACTGCAGTGGGCATTGTTGACCCTCTTTTCCACTTACAATAGCTGCTGCATTCTCACCCTAGGCTTATACTCGAGTCAATACGTTTTCCCAGTTTTTTTGTGGTAAAATTAGGTCCTCTGCTTATACTCAGGTTGGCTTATACTCGAGTATATACGGTACTATACAGGACCAGATGCTATAGGGAACGCACTGGTAAAATCTTAACAGGTTGTGGGCTTTATAGAGTGCCCAGGCTAGTCACTTTAAGAGAAGCTTGGTGAAAATGGTATTCTTAAACTACCTTCACCCCCTTCCTTCCCAAACCAATTTTTAGCTGTCTGTTCTCTCGCACTTTGAATGAATTGAAGTACTCAGTCGTGCTACACTGTACCCAAATTTTTTTTATCATTTTGTTCACACAGAGTTTTCCTTTTGCGATATTCATTAAACACTGGGTTTATTTTTGCGATAAGATTTTTATTTATTTTTTCCAAAAAAACTATACAAGGTGAACAGAGGGTACAATTTCACAGATTAAATTAAAATGCCATCTGTAGCCATGTAAGGCAGCAGATAGCCCAGGTACTGTCCAGAGGATCCTAGAACCAATGGTGGTGCATAGGAGGGCAGGGAGGTAAATGAGGTTCACGCACGTGCAACGCCTTACGCAGCAGTTTTATCATTCAATTGCACTTACCCGATAATGTACGAATAGGAAAGATTAGGGGAATTTATCAAAATTAGAAAAGCCTAAAGCCCAACTCTGGGAAGCTATAAAAGAGGGAGAGGGGCCACGCCTTTACTTTTACTGATCCTCCGCTCTCCAGAAGATGGTGCTGCCCCACGCTCCAGTGGTTGAACGCAGGGCCATGGACTCTGCATTGGCCTTGATGATGTTAGGACCATGGAGCAGTGGAGTGTTGGGGACCAGTCTAGCAGTGGGGAGGTGGGAGAAGGTAGATTTGCTTTTCTGCGTTTCCTAAACCAGATTGAGCAAATAACCCTTACAGTGCAAGCACAGCCCCATTACCAGGGATACTTTTAGTTTCCCCAGAGTTATGCCGCGTACACACGGTCGTTTTTTGCGATGAAAAAAAACGACGTTTTTTAAAACGTCATTTAAATTGATCGTGTGTGGGCAAAACGTCGTTTTTTGTCTTCAAAAAAACGACCAAAAAAAAATTCCAACATGCTTGAATTTTTTGTGTCGTTTTTCAAAACGTCGTTTTTTGTTTCACAAAAAGTCACCGTGTGTAGCAAAAACGTCTTTTAAAACGACGTTTTTCAACCCGCGCATGCCCAGAAGCTAGTTATGAAGCGAGCTTCAATGGAAAAGAGTGGTGAACGTAACCTCGCTTTTTGTGAAAAAACGATGGTGTGTATGCAACATTGTCTTTGAAAAGTGACGTTTCAAAAACGTCGTTTTTTACTTCACAGAAAACGTCGTTTTTTTTTCATCGCAAAAAACGACCGTGTGTACGCGGCATTAGGCTTTAAATGCCAACTCTGGGCAAACATTTTTTTCCTCTATGCAGTGGGGCTGTGCCCTTACTGCATGGGTCAACTGCTAGTTATTTCTAGGTGCGAGCACAAAATGTATACTCACCTGAACCACCAACCCTCCGGAACACTACGCTCCCCTACGTTCCAGCGGTGGACTGTTCCTGTCTATGGAGCATGCCGACGTTAGAACCATCCATTTATAAGACTGTTTGAGTGCATGGATGCCGGTTCGGTCTTGTGTGGAGGGGATCGGTGGATCAGGTAAGTATATCTCTGCTGTCCCTTTCCCTAGAATGCCTGGAGGTCACCGTTAACTGAACAAGCTGAAGATAGACGATTGGTTGCCATGCACATGAATCATCTACCCTTACCCAAGATGGGAGCAGCCAGAAATGCTAGGGGGGTGTTTTTCAATGTAATTTCTCAACAAAATAAAAAGCAGAGAGACATGATTAAAATGAATTAAAATAGCATTTACGGCTTGTGGTGCTCTGATGTAATGTATTTCTGCTTTAAATCATTTACACAAAAGATGTAAAAAGCAATATTATAAAAATAAAAACTTACCTGATGTGACCGACCAGTTCAATTAGCTTGTGGCTGAAGAAATAAGCAGTCAGTTCAGATATATGACTTAGTACAGAGCAGACGCCAAACAAAGTTGTGGTCCCATTAAGATCTTCCAGGTGCCAGAACAAAAAGGTGAAGACATATCCATAACCAAATCCCATGAACCAGGCTACAAAGAGTACAGATCCATACCGTACCGTGCAGATTATCTTGATCAGATCCCAGAATCTGAAATTTTGAACCATTTCCTCCATACTCTCGCTTTCGTTTTGTCCTGGAGATTCTGGTTCAGAACTTAACGCCACGGGAGAGATTTCTAGGTCCTCCCTTCGCTCCTCATTTGGTTTTACGTGGTGATAATAAAAGTGAAATTGTGTAGAGACAATAAGTGCAACTGACATCAAAACCCCAAAAACAATGAAAGCAATCCGGTAGTTCTTATAATCAGGAGCTATACAACCAACACCCTCAATAATCACAGATACGTGGGTGTGATCTATTCCAATGCCCACCGATAACATTGCCAAGCCCCAACCAAGGGATCCCCACATTCTTTGCATTCCGTAACGGTCCCGGTGTTTACCTAAATACTGAAGCGTCACTGTATCTACAATAGTTACGGCTGGCGCACTAAAGAATTCTCCAATGATAACCACCAGCAAAATCAACAGAAATATGGTTTCTACGTCTTCTTGGTTATACTCTAACATACTATCGGCACTCTTGGGGGTGGTAGGAGCTATAGTAGTTGTAGCGAGAGCAGTACTGTTTCCATCATCGCCAACGTCACTGCCGTTTCTAGCTTCTCGAATAAACCGATGCACTGCGATGGAAGTTTCTTCGTAAAACCTTCCTCCCGACTCTCTTGTCTCCAGGTTAAATGGATCTTCATATAAATCTCTCTTTCGTTTGGCTTTTGTTGTATTGGAGCTTGCCTTTGTAGTTAGGCTTGACGTGGTTGGAAGGGGCAGAGTGGTTGTGAGAACTATGCTGGAGTTGGTGGGTCTGACTGGTAATGGATTTTTAGGCACACATAATAAAGCTGCTGGTTTTACAAACCCTATTCCCAAATTGAACAACACCCAGCAAAGCAAAGCAAAGAGTAAGACTATCTTTCCTTTTCTGAAGCGGTCAGCTATAATACCCCAAAAGGGGGCACTGCAAAATTCAATAAAATATCGAATCCCTACTAAAAGACCACCTTGAGTGGGAGACATGCCTAACTGCTTGTAGTATACTGGAAGTAGGGGGTAAAGAGAGCCGTACGCAGAATAAAAAAAGAAGTAGAAAACTTTTGAAATAAGAAGGTCGTTGTTAATTTTGATGCAGTGTTTTTCCAACCAGTCCATGTCCTGATCTGCGGCTGAAATGGTATCAGTAGCCCCAGAGGGGTCCCTAGGTTCAGATTCATTTTGTTCCAGGGTGACACCATTGAAAGGATCGGCAAGTACATACTTCCTCTTCTGTTCCTCCTCATCTTCAGACAGGATGGCAACTTTGTCCCCAGTAGCCATTGCCTAATTACTTCAGCAGGGCCCAAGTATAGTTATTCTTCTGTCCTGTTTAAAAAAAAAAAAAAAAATGTCAAGGCAATCCAATAAAAAAACACATACATTTTTTTGTGTAGTTAATACACACACAAACACACACACACACACACACACACACACACTTTAAAAAACATACCATATATACTCGAGTATAAGCCTAGTTTTTCAACACTTTTTTGTGCCGAAAATGCCCCCCTCGGCTTATACTCAAGTCACCTTTTTGCGCTTAATCTCCCAGACTTTGGGGGCCCAGTAATGGCCGGCCATAGGTCCCCTGGAACTTGGCACACACACACAAGTGTGCAAAGTTTGTTGTCCGGGGGACCTATGGCCGGGAAGCACCGATTTTTCAAAGCCCGACACCCCTGCCATAGACTTCCTTGTTAAACATCAGTCTAGTCTAGTCATGGACACAGTGAGGCACACAAATGGACACCCTAGGCTTATACTCAAGTCAATACGTTTTCCCATTTTTTTGTGGTAAAATTAGGTGCCCCGACTTGTTTGAGGATTTGCATCATTTAATTTACAGAACATGCCCACAACTTTAAAGAAGTATTTTTTATTTTTTATTGTGAAGCAAGCAACAAAATAGGACAAAATAACAGAACAAGTAAATGTGCATAACTATTTACCCCACCCCCCCTAAATTAAAGCGGATCTCCACCCTAAAGTGAAGTTCTGCTGATCGGAACCCTCTCCTGTGTCACATTTGACACGTTTCAGGGGGGGTTTCTAAAGACAGGCATTTGCACCCACTTCCAGCCCGCAGTCTCAGGCAAAAGACGGGTTTATCCCGTTGTCTGCTGGGAACTCCCGACTCCCAGCACACAACGGGAGCCAATCGGCGGGCGCAGCGTGACTCGCGCTTCACTTCCTGGTTCCCTCACCGTGGATGGAGGGGAGAGGGGGGAGCAGCAGAGAGACGAGTACCCGAATATTAAAAGTCAGCAGCTGCAGTATTTGTAGCTGCTGGCTTTTAATATTTTTTTTTTTAAGGGGCCATCCACTTTAAATACTTTGTAAAGCAACCTTTTGTGGCCATCACAGCTCCAAGTTGCTGTGGATAAGTCTCTATGAGCTTGCAACATCTTACCACTGGGATTTTTACCCATTCCTCCTTGCAAAACTGCTCCAGCTCCTTTAAGTTGGATGGTTTGCGCTTGTGAACAGCAATCTTTAAGTCTGACCACAGAATTTATTGGATTGAGGTCTGGGCTTTAACTAGGCCATTCCAACACATTTACATGTTTCCGCTTAAACCACTCAAGTGTTATATTAGCAGCGTGTTTGAGGTCATTGTACTGCTGGAAGGTGAGCCTCAAATCACACACAGAGTGGTACAGGTTTTGCTCAAGAATATCGCCTGTATTAAGCACAATCCATCTTTTCTTTAACTCTGACAGAAGAAGAAGCTTTCATTATAATTCTCCCAAACGAAGAAGATAAAATAAACCCTTTTCTTTAGAACTTTAAATATAACAACCTATTTAGAAATGAATCTCTCTTTTTTTCAGTGAAATTTAAACCGTTTTATATTCCTTGTTTATGGCAATTTCTGTACAGTTGGAATAAAAGCATACACTAAAAAGCTTGATAGTTGGAATAAATAGCTACCATTTTCAGTTCTGCAGTATAATTATCCAAGCAGGTAAAATGAACACTGTGTACACACACACACACACACCATTCAGAGCAGATGAACAGAAAACAGTGTACAGTAATACTATAGTAAAATGATATTAAGCCAACACCGACGTTTCTCTTGGTGTAACATAAAAACAAAGTTCCAAAGGTCATGCTGAAGATCCCTTTATCTGAAAAACCTAAGATATGGATTCCAAGATTGTTTCCTCATATTCTGCGAGTCATGGCCCGTACACACAATCCGAATATCACACGACTTTTTTCGCTTAATAGCCGCAAGTAGAAATTGAATAGGTTACGAAAATTCTCGTACGACAGAAAAAGAAAAAAAACAAAAAACGGAAGAGATGTCATGCGTTGTATTGTATTTTCGGACGACAACTATACTGACTAAACGAAAATCGTACGATCCGGTACAAATTTGGTAGGAAAATTTTCGTGCTCATCCGATTGAACAATATCGGATGAACTGTCGTAATTGGCTTTCGAAAGTAGTGTACACGTGATCCGAAAATCGTACGGTTCTTCCTCGGACAACAGTTTTCGTCCGATATTCGGATCATGTGTGCGGCCCATTAGGCATAGTACAAAACGTTAAAAAAAAAACACACAAAAACAAAATATGTAAATATATATATAAAATAATAATACATTTGGAAGAGCAAAGCTACACATGCTCAAAAAAAAAAAAACAATCATTTGGCAGATATTCATGTGTACGAGGCTTTAGGCTTCGTTTATGCATGGCCGAGCCAAGTTTTTGCCACCCATCTTCCCCTCCTAAAGCTGCAATATGCAGCAGACGGGCATTTACACACCATGGACGCGATGCTTCGCTCCCTGCAGCCGACTTACGGCTGCACATTCAAGTAAACGGAGAGGTGCCGTAAAGTCCCACAACCACGTACAATGCAATTTATCACCCAAAATGGGGTTTAAACAGGTGTCGCCGTCGCATTGCTTCTTCACCGCTTTGCAGTAACCTCTGGAGTGCGATATGAGCGTGTATCAGGCTTCAGAGGCAAGGTAGATTTGGACGCATGTCTAAATCTGCACATAAGTCAGCACTCACTTTCAGCAATCATATTAAGATTGACAATAGTGGGACTTTTTATGGCTAGGATTGCTGAAAGAGAGCTCTGACTAATACACGTCATCTCCCCATTGGGATTGTGGGCTTCTCTCAGCTGTTGCTACGACATTGGGATAGACATTGGAGTAGCCGCTGGTGCGCCAATTTGTGCAATAGAATGTCGAAATCTACCCGTAGGGTGGCTGTACACGGCTCTGCTGCGCCTTTGCTAAAGCACAGCTAACCAGCAGTCTTTCATGCAGGTTAGCTGCACTTTCCCATAGACTTCTATGACCCTCTGCAGTTTTGGGGTCATTTCATAAAGTGTACCAAAACTCCTGCACGTTGCATCTTTGGCGTGCTTTCTAGAACCACACCAAAAGTGTGGAACATCAATGAAGTCTGTAAGAAAATGCAACAGGACCGCATCCTGGCAGTGTGAAGCCGCTATGAGACTAGGTTAAAAAGTGTTACTAAACCCACAACAGTAAAATCTGTCTGTATATGCAGAATAGCATGCTTGTTATACTCACTGTGGAACTAAGGGCTCTTTCACACGGAGCGGTCTGTTTTTCGGTCCGCTCCGTGTGTCCGTCGGCTCAGCGGGGGGGGTCTCCGCTGAGCTGTCGGGCGGACAGGGCGGTCCCCGCACACTGTGCAGGGACCACCCTGTCTCTACTCCGCTATCCCCTATGGGGAAATCGGATGGAAACGGACCGTCTGTCCGTTTGCATCCGATCCGTTTGGCCGGACGGAAGAAAAATAGGACATTCTTCCGTCCGAAAAAACGGATGCGGATCTGGCGGAAGTTAGCGGATGCATCATCCGCTAACGGATCCGCTCCCATAGGGGCCCATTACAAGTCCGTTAACGGACTTGTAATTAGCGGACCGTTGGTCCGCTAGTGTGAAAGGGCCCTTAACCACTTGCTTACTGGGCACATATACCCCCTTCCTGCCCAGGCGAAATTTCAGCTTTCAGCACTGCGTCCCTTTAAATTAAAATTGCGCGGTCGTGCGATGTGCCTCACAAACAAAATTGACATCCTTTTTTTCCCCACAAATAGAGCTTTCTTTTGGTGGTATTTGATCAACTCTGCGGGGTTTTTTTTGCGCTATAAACAAAAAAGAGCGACAATTTTGAAAAACACACAATATTTTTTACTTTTTGCTAAAATAAAAATCCAATTTTTTAAAAAATATATATATATTTTTTTCTCAGTTTAGGCCGATATGTATTCTACATATTTTTGGTAAAAAAAACAATTGCAATAAGCGTATAGTAATTGGTTTGCGCAAAGGTTATAGTGGCTAGGAAATAAGGGATAGAATTCAATTTATTTTTTATTTTTTACTAGTAATACGGCGATCTGCGAATGTTGTCAGGACTGCGATATTGCGACGGACACATCGGACACTTTTGACACATTTTTGGGACCATTCACATTTATACAGCGATCAGTGCTATAAAAACGCATTAATTACTGTATAAATGTGACTGTCAGGGAAGGGGTTAACACTAGGGGTGAGGAAGGGGTTAAATGTGTATCCTGGGTGTGTTTTAACTGTGTGGGGGGAGGGGACTGACTGGGGGAGGTGACCAATGCTGTGTCCCTATGTTGTACAAAGGACACAGCATCAGTCTCCTCTCCCTGACAGGACGTGGTGCTCTGTGTTTACACAAAGAGCTCTACGTCCCTGCTCTAAAACTGCCGATCAGCGGGTACCTGGCGGACATCGCAACCGCCAGGCACGCGCATCGGCATCTCGGGGACGCGCCGGGTGCACGTGCGCGCCCCCCAGTGGCCAGAGAACACGATGCCGTCAATTGACGGCGGCTTGGATATTCAGATCCTCTATGCCGCCGTCATTTGACGATATGCGGGGCCTCAAGTGGTTAAAGGGGTTGTAAAGGATTTATTTTTTTCCATAATAAGCATCCTTTACCTGCAGACATTACTCTTCACTTCCTCATTGTTCATTTTTGCTCAGAAGTTGCTCTATTTCTTCTCTGTTCTGTTCACTTCCTGCTTGTCTGATTGTTACTCACCACCGTGAAGGGAGGCTTTACTGCGGTAGTCAGTGACATGCTCGCCCCCTCCCGGGAACTACATCTGTGTGGCAGGACGATCTCCACGTGTTAGAGACTTCAAGGAGGTGTGAAATACTGGGCGTGCCGCAATGCATACTGGGAAATTTAGTTTTTACATGAACGAGCACCGCAAACCAGGATGTGAATGAGAGAAAAGAAACTAGAACGCCGGAGGTGATATAGATGAAGGAATTTAATAGGTATTTACTTGTTTTTTAAAAGAATCATTACACTATTCTGTCTGTCTATCTTGCAGACATTAAATTTAGGCAAACATTTTTTTTCCTGTACAACTCCTTTAAGGGGTTAATTCTCTGCATTGTGTAAAAAGTCTCTTTGACACTATAAGGACAGATCCTTCCCTCATGGCAAGACCATATAATACAGTGAAAGTAGCGGTCCTGCACATGCTCAGTCTAGTCGCTATTGCTGAAAAGAACGTTTCCTGTTTCAGTTGAACTGTTCAGGTCACATGATTATTGACATCACACATAAAGGCGTGTATACAGGCTGTAGTGGAAATCTCCTTCTACCTAAAAAATCAGCGATGGACAAACTGTGCACTTTATCATGTGACCGTGGTATACAGCTCAGCAAAGAAAAAAAGTATATAGTGGCAGCATTTTATGTAAAAAGATGATTTATATGCTGCGGGCACTGTGGGGGGCCGGGCAGAGATACTATTTTCATATTACTGGGTTTAGTAACACCTTAACTGTTGCTAGTCAACTATGAAAAAGCCCAAGTACAATATTCTTGATATGTATTCAGTAGATAGTGCAAAAGGATGTCACTTGAAACCAGTAACGTTGGCTTAAAATACTAAAAGAATAGATTGTGTGCAAAAAAAAAAAAAGAAGATTTTGCTCCCACATTGTTGGATGATTGAAGTCAACATAGCTTTACTTTATTTACCAAGCCTGTGAATAAGGTAGAGCTCTGCCGACTATAATCATTCAGTCACGTGAACGCAAAAATACATTATTTTTTTCCATTGCATTTGATTGGGTATTCTTTGCAAAGAGAAATCTTTCTTCATAGGATATAGCACCACACTTATTTTGATGCGCTTTTATTTATTAGTGTGTACCTTCTAGAGACAAAGCACATTTATATAATACTGTATAACCTAAATAAAAAGCTTTTATGAATGTAGTTAGTATCTAGATATACTATCAGTATAAAGTGGTGGGAGCTACTGCATTATAGTGTGTCGGGTTTGCCTCCCTGTATACATAGGAAAAGATGGCTCTGCTGTCACAAAGCAATCCTCTCACCACACTAAGCTCACAATGATCTCATGTCTGCCAGATGGAGGGAAAGCAACCCCCATCGCACATTTTACTGTGCCCTCTTTCAGCAATTCAGAAGTACCTTTATTTAAAAAGTTTATAAGCAAACATGTCATATTATAGCGGCTGCATTCGTTTTCTTTTCACCTGTTGATCTGACTAGTGTCAGTAAGTGTTATGTTTCAGCTTTCTTTATAAGACTGAGCTTTCCAGAAAATTTGAGACAAAAGTGCTTACAATGGTCAGCTTTTATTTAATTATACAAAATTTTTTTTTTTTTTTGAAAAAAAAAAAAAAAGGAAGGAAGAACAACGCACACACCCACCTTCCTATAACTGATTAAAATAGATTAGATGGAGTTAAGCTTTACAGTAGGTGAAGCCACTTATGTAAAGTCCATTTAAAGCTAGCCTCTCCCTAGACTGACAATGCTGCTGTACTAGGGCGTCTCTGTTGCTCCTCCATTAGGAAGTGTGTTACTGGATGGATCGCCAGGTGAAAAAAAAACGAAGAAAAAGGACGACTAATAACAGAAAACAAATGCAGAAACCACATTTAAAAACAGAATGTGTTATTAACATTTTTTTGGTTTTATAAATGTTAAAATAAAGTTTTGTAACTTCTAAGCCTCATACACACGGTCGGACTTTAAAACAAACTTTTCTGTGGATTTTTATTTGAAGGGCGTCAGCCATGAACTTGGCATGCATACACACGGCAGGCCTTTTTCAGCGAACTTTCCCAAAATCGCATGGTTTTTCAGCTCTTTTCTGCTCTCTACCGCCATCCTTTGGTCAAATTCTGCTATTGTTGGTTGATTTTAAACATTGGTTCTGAGCATACGTGTTTGTACTTCGGACAGAAGTCCAATGGATTTCTGTACACACGATAGGACTTTGCACTGTAGGACTTTTGTTGCAGAAAAGTTTGTCCGTTTGCAGAGCAAACTTTTGTCAAATGAAAACCGAAAAAGTTTGTCCGATGCAGCGTACACGGTCGGATTTTTTTGAAAACTTGCTCATTTTGAAGTCCCACCGTGTGTATGGGGCTTTACAAAACAATTTGTTTGTGTGGCACCTTAAAAATCCCACTTTCCTGTTTTCCTCAATGATCAGTGATAGGGGTGCAACGGATCGCCATTGATCCGTTATCCGAATGAGTCAACGCCCACGGATTGGCACACCACGCGATCTGCGAATTGAGCCCAAAGGAAAGGCAACGGCTTTGGCCTAGCTCCAGAGTGGTGGCCATCTTGGTACACCCGGTGGCGGCCTAGATGAGTTTCCCAGAGCAGCGATGACTGGGGAGATGTGGACATTGCAGTGGGGGAGATGAGGATACTACAGTGGGTGGGGGGGGGGAGGAGTGGATATTGCAGTGGGGGGGGGAGATGTGGATATTACGGGGGGGGGGGGGGGATGTGGATATTACAGTGGGGGGGGGGGGGGGACATGTGGATATTACAGTGGCGATACAAAAAAATTATCCGATCAGTGGCTTTGATCCGAGGAACGATCGGAACCCTGAGTTTTTATTATCCGTTGCACCCCTAACTCTGGAAGATGTACCCCCTTCGCGACCAGGCCATTTTTTTTGCATTACAGCATTGCGTTACTTAAACTGAGAATTGTGTGGTCGTGCAAAACTGTACCCAAATAAAATTGATGTAACTTTTTCCCCAACAGATAGAGATTTTTGTTGGTTGTATTTCATCACATCTTTAGTGCTTTTTTTTGAACTATAAACAAAATAGTGCAGTGGACATTCGGACACTATGCCTGGAACCAGTGACACTAATACAATTAATGAGCTGCACACATACCGTGTCCAGACATCATGTCATATTTCCCTAATATAAATTCAATAGATTTTTAACCTCACATTAACCGCACATAGTGCAAATACCTGCTAGGACCGCTGTTACCTAGCATGAGCCCTGAGTAGATCAATGCTCACCTATGATACTTTGTATCAGGTGCAGACCACGCGACACAAACAGACAGAACACAAAGGAAAGATAAACTCTCTAGATGGAAGATATCGTTGGCGAGATCCTCCTGCTTTGTCTATACTCGCCCTCTATTGTGCACCATTTCCAAGTGCATCTCCTAGTTGTGGGCATACCTTTAGCAATCCATTAACCGCAGTGGAAAAGTTTGCAGGTTCTGCATACATAGATAGTATTGACTTGCATTTCCACGAGCACCCTCCCAGTTTATTGTGAAACTAACCTGCGGACCCAAGCTTACCTGGCCGATTATCTCCAACATAAAAAACAACAAAAAACAACAAGGGTGGACCTCCACTTTAGGACCCCTTTCAAACTGGGGCGTTTTTCAGCACTTTAGCGTCTTTCAGGCCTGTAAAAGAGCCTTCAAGAAGCTGCATCTGCAATCCCAATGTGAAAGCCTGAGTGCTTTTACACTGAGGCGCTGCGCTGGCAGGGCATCAAAAAAAGTCCTGCAAGCAGCTTCTTTGCAGCGGTGAATACACCGCTCCTAAAGCCCCCTTCCCATTGAAAGAGAGCTTTTTTTTTTAAGCGCCTGAAAAACGCTCAGTGTAAAAGGGGTCTTAGCGGCACTTTACCAGCGTTTTTCGGGTGCTAGTAGTGTGAAAGGGCCCGGAAAGCACTCAGGCTTTCACATTGGGATTGCAGATGAGGTTTCTTTCAGGATTTTTTGCAACGCCAAAGCGCCTGAAAAACGCCCCAGCGAGGAAAGGGGTCTAAAGACTTGAGAAGCTGATAAAAGTTTAATAAAAGCTTGCTGCTCACTCTGCTTCTATACAAGCTGACGCCTATGTGAATATAGGCCTACCAGCAAGTCTGAGGAGATCTACCAGGACTAAAATGACAAATAGAATAGGATTGCTGACACTATTAATATTCTGTTAATGAGCTTTGGGAAAGGGATTTGTTTTTCATGGTAATAAATGGGTATATTGGTGAGAAATGTGGTTTTGTAATGCTGATATATGCCCTACTGATGGCCTGTCATTGTAGAGAACACATCAGGTATAACTGAATACAAAGGAGAGCTTTGTGGCCGGACCCCACCTAACAACCTAAGACTACAAAGACAGAAGAATAGCTGCAATTTCCTTCGAATACTTGTGAAATACTAGGCCCGGCCTTAGTATAGAGGAATGAAATGAACATAGACAGTCACATATCTTCACCTACATGTGCAAAGTCCATATTTTCTCCCTTCCAGAACACTGACACACAAATAACATCATACCTAACTTCAAGGACGTCATTCTTTCCCAACTTCTAAGCTTTCCCGCCCTTTCTTCACCAATTCCCAGAATGGGTACAAAATACTGAAGATCAATAAAACCACAGAGAAGACTACAGAGATTATAGATGTAGAAAAGCAGCAAATTTGCTCTGTAAATAGAAATCAAAGCAGAGGCATAAATACAAATACCTCACAAAATGTTCCACTATACTTTGTGTGCTTTGCTTTTATCATACAATCTAGCTTGCCAGAACTGTGCTGTAGCCGTGTTCTTTTCCATTAGCAGACGCATGACAACGTCTGGATAATGTTATATTGTTCAAAACAAGGCGTGAAGGTCATGTGATTGGAAGACAATTTTTATCCTATGACTGCCTCCGACCATTACAGTACATGGGCTTAGAAATTAAAAACGTCACTCTTATGCCGCGTACACACAATCGGAATTTCCAATGGAAAAATCCAGGCAGACATTTTCCATCGGATATTCCGATCGTGTAGCCCCATTTGAGTTTTTTCAGCGGATATTCCGATTAATTCCATTGGAATTTAGATATAGAACATGTTCTATTTTACTCCGATGGAAATCAGTCGGAAATTCTGATGCAATTTGGCCGGGCAAAAGCCTGATCGCGTGTACGCAACATTAGGCTCACCCATTGGTTTATACTTTATTGGATGCCAATTTGGTTATGACCCATTATGCCAGAAGTGTGAAGGGACCCCCTTCTTTTTCCACAGATACAGGCTTACCAGAAGCAAATAACCTTTTTGTATGTCATGTGTTCCCCAACATAACTAGACCCTCCGGCTATACCTGCCAAGTCCTCCCGAGTCTACAAAACAAAAGTGGTTCTAAACCCACAACAGTAAAATCAGTCTGTATAGGCAGTAAAGCATGCTTGTTATTCTCACTGTGGAACGGGTTAATCATGTGCATTGTGTAAAAAGCCTGTTTGATCCTGTCTTCTCTGTTCTTTCCCTTCTTCCACTGTCCCCAAACCATCTCCAGATAGAAAAGAGCCTTGGGGGAACTCTGGAAGAGGAGAATCGGCGCTTAGGATATATAGTGTAGCTGCTGCCTCCCTAAGGATCTCCGAAGAGACCAAAATGTAATATGCAGGTGTGGGGATGGTGGCGCTGCTAAACCGATGCCGGTTTAAATTGATTGTGGGTATCCTTAGTGATAAAAAATAATGAAAAATTAACAAGTGTTGGGTAACCTGTGAAAAGGGCTTAATCCAATGGATATGGATTCCCTGTGTACACGCTTTAAACCAAGAGAAGCGTGTGTGGTTGCCTCATTAATGGTGCTAAATGTCCCAATTCCCAAGTGTGTGGGTAATTAATGGACCTCCGCCACTGGATGGTGTCCAATAAAAGAAATAATATATAATAGGTGTGTTGAAAAAAAAAAAAAAACATACAATATGGGTCAGGACTCTGCCTCCAGATTTCTGAGTGTGCAAAAAAAAAAAAAAAAAGGTGATTTAAACCCTGATGCTCTTAGTCAAGAGCCCGGACTAGCCTAGCTCTCGGGGGCATCAGCACAAATAAAATGTGTGAACGTGAAAAGTCGAAACGTCAACAAGAACCACCAGTGGGTACCAATATATGCAAACTATTGTTCTTTTGTATGCACTTTAGATGCCAGAACTGAGAGATATGGACAGGATCCTGTGCAGACCAGTAGAGGAGGGTAAAGGTTGTTGCCCAGGTATGCAACCTCAAAAGACAATAAATAATGTGTGTTACAGATACCCCGACAAAAAGTAGAGGTATATATCAAACAAAAGACACTGTGGTATACCAAGCAAAGATGACAACCCCCCTTTGCCAAAAACAAGAGTCCTGTTATAAATAAAGGCAACTGATTCTGGTCTGCGAAAGGTGAGGTTATAGTTCAAACTATATAAATGACTAAAATTGCAAAGTAACTGTATGGTGACTTTAGTGCCGGTTCCTCTCTTAAAACACTGCTCAGTGACTTTTGTGCTCCCCCGCTTAGGTCCCCACTCACCAGATGTCGTAACCCTCAAGGGGTAGTAGGCGGGAGGTGGTGGTACCTTGGTTGCTCCTATTGCACGATTCCCTGTGTAAGCGTCGCAGCTGCTCCCGGGTGTGGGAGGCGCACTAGAGCTGATGTTGAGTCAGGCACTATGGATGTCACTCAAAGAAACAAAAAAGGGTATCCACATAGCGTGATACGTTTTAAAAAAAAAACAAAGTGCATTTATTCCGAATGGTTAAAAATTGTAGACATCTCCACTGCAACTACCCAGAGGCACCTGGGCCAACTTAAAAATTGGTATATAAAAACAAAAAAGTCCAAAGGATGTCCCAGCTGTCCGCCTATCCCGTGTATTAAAGAAGCGAGGCTGCCGACACCGCCAGTGTATCTAATCCGTGGGTGTCTGTGTCAATCCAGGCAGCTCGCGGCCGGGTGGTATGGCATGCGGATCAGCTGGCAGACAAAACGTACGTACGAGCTTGCGTGGTGGTCACCCTTATAGGATAGTCAGAGCAGAATGAAAACTCCTCTTACAAGCTTTAACCAGACACTAAAAGAAGAAGTCACAAGACTGCTCTAACTGCTGATGAGAAACAGTATTTAGCAGTTTATATTTAAAATGTTCTGTGTGAATGCAGGGTCCTGGGTTTAGTAACACTTTAAAAATGTATCTGTGCACCTTTTTTACTACCGAAAAAGGTGAGGATCCTAGCTAGGGTGCCTACCTTATAGCAATGGAAAGCAGAGAATAAAGCGTATAAGAAACTGGTCCGGAAAAAAAATAAAAAAAACACCACACACAGATAATTTGGGGGATGTGGCAGGCAGAATCGTACTTGCTGTACAAAAGAAACAGCTCCTACTTGATTATTATGTGCTTTTATATGCTCTTATGTGTTTAGGTCCACTGGAGTGCCATATACTTATTTGTGATCAGTTATGCCTATAGCTCCATTCACGTTGATGTACTATAGCATACTCCCATGCAAGGGCCATGCCAGCCTGTGCCGGTTTACACGCTGCATCTGGTGAAGACGACGGTGGCAAGTGACACGCTGCATCTGGCGACGGGCATTTGTAAGAATACAGGTGCTGCCTGGCATTCTACTTTAATTATAAGAAATGTTGCCTTAATTCAAGAAATAGGATTTTAGTTTCAGCCTACATCCAAGTCATCTGTAAATGACTAATGGGGCATACTCAAACGAGTCATACACTGATTTAGTTTAGTGAACTCATTACCTTATCAATATGGGTGCGCAGAGTCAATGAAACCTGCATGGCAACACGCCTAATGCTACAGTTATTTTAACAGAAACTCTAGTCAATGTAACAAATAATACTACTTTACATATACAAAGCTCTAGCAAAGAAGAAAAAAAAAAAAAAAAAAGAAGAAGAAGAAGAAGGAGGGGGTTCCCATTTTTGCTTCACTAAAAAAGACGGACACCCAATTAGGAAGAGACGCGAGTCCCAGCAGAGCCATTCTACCATCGTTGTAAGCAGATATGAGAATTATTCCAGCCCAACACAATACACAAGCATAATAAACCTCAACCAGACTATGGCCTGAAGCAGCGCAATGACTGCACCGGTCAGTATATGTGGTCACCGTACATCATGCAGAGATTCCAAACCCAACATTTCCTTAAAGCGGTAAAACAAGAAAAAAAAGCCACTCATTGAGAAAGCGGTGCACATTATCGGCTGCTACTACTGAAATAATTATCTCTTAAATATTGCAGGTTCACACTAGCGCGATGCGAGAACCCTGCAAATCCAGTGCGGGTTCCCGCATCGCACCTGAATCACACAGTGGTTCACAATCGAGATCTGCAAACCGCTGTGGGTGTCAATGGGAAGTTAACACCCCCAGATTGAGCAAACTGAAATGGATGCAGTTTCCAATGCGGACCAAAAAAAAAAAAAAGGGGGGGGGGGGGTCCTGTACCATTTTGGTGCGAATGCGATGAGATTTCAGCCATACAGTTTGTACAGACATCACATGTGATCTGAGCAGCAATGCCGTGCGAATCGCATGAGATATCTGGCATTGCACTAGTGTGAACCGGGCCTTAAAAGGTCATGCATGGAAAAGCCAGGGTTCACTTTAATGGCTGCTCCACCAGCAGCAAACACTCGCCTTCCCTTCACTCCAATGCTGCAACTTTACCCACTGAAAGCAACAATTCCAGGTATAATGCACCGTGTGACACCCACCCCGGTAGTACAGCAGTGTTGGAGCTTGGCCCTCAGTGGTGTCACATAAGGGCAGAGTAAGAGTCTCCTTTTCTTCTATGCCAAAGTAGACCGGTGGGAAAACAAAAGGAAATCTGAAACTGGTGGGGCCAGAAAAATAAAAATAAATTGTGGGCAAACTGCGTGTTTACTCTAAAGTGGCGCTCCAGCCCAACTTGAATGTTTTGAGAGCAGGAAAGGTTTGAGCAGAACAACGGAAGGGTTCCATCCTCCGTCATACTTTTAGGGCTCTTTCACACTAGCTGTATAAGAGCTGCTAGTGACAGGCTGTAAATACCTCATTTCACAGCAGAGATTGCGATCACATGACCAACCAGCTCTCTCCTTTCTTCCTTAGAGATGTAGGGGGCGGGGCTGAGACTTCCCTGCCGACAGTTCTCCCATCGAGGCAAGTACGATTCTTAGCCTAGATCATGGGTCTTCAAACTACGGCCCTCCAGTTGTTCAGGAACTACAATTCCCATCATGCCTAGTCCTGTCTGTAAATGTCAGTGTGTTACAATGCCTCATGGGATGTGTAGTTCTGCAACAGCTGGAGGGCCGTAGTTTGAGGATCCCTGGCCTAGATTCACACGGAGTCCCGGAATTGAATGAGCTGAGCTCACACCATTTCAGTCCCAATTTTGCACCCCGAAATCACAATCCAATGTGGACGCTGACATTGCCAGTCTTCTGTCCGGAAATGCCCCCTGTCGAATAACGCCCGACGGTGCATCGCTTGCGCAGTATGGAGCCGCCGAAAATCGGAATTTACGATCAGCTGTAGACGGCGCCTGCGCACAACAGCCGACATTGTGCCACACACTCCCGATGTTAGTGCAAGTCTACAAGGGGTAGATTTCTTCATGATGTGCGGATGTGAGGGGCAGTGCTATTGCTTGTGTTATCTAAATAGGCACTGCAAACCCGACCATCAACATTGAAAAAGCCGACCTTCAGTTGGCTAAACACGCCCCCCGCAAACACGTGTAGGAAGAATAGCAGAGATATATTTGTTTAGGAGATGTGTTTGAGTTTCGGCAAAGAACTTACCCCCAACAGCACTGCCCATCTTTACAAAATATGCCCCCTTCTGTAGGCATCTGCCCCTCACACGAGCCCATCATGAAGAAATCCGCCCCTTGCAGACTTGCACGAGCATCGGGAGCTATTGTGCGCAGGCGCCGTCTACAGCTAAATTCCGATGTTCGGAGGCTTTCTGCGGCTCCATACTGCGCAAGCGCTGCGCAGTCCGGACGGGCATTATTCGACAGGGGGCATTTCTCGTCAGAACATCGGCAATCGATGCCAATTTGAGATGTCAAGTGCTCATACTTCTCTTTTAATGGGCATTAACCCCTTGCAGTGTGGGAGGAGGCATGCAAGGGTAGATTTTATCTAAGGGCTGGTTCACGCCACAAAAATACACTCCAGATCCGTCTGGATGCAATTCTGCATGCGCGTTAATGCGTTTGATGCATTCCGATGCGTTTACGGATACATTCCAGGTGCTTCCCCCCTCCCCCCCCCTCCTATACCAGGGTCCAGTACTTTTTTTTTTTTATGCGTTCCAGTGCATTTTCAATGTTTTTAATGTGTTCCAGTACGGTCCAGTGCAGGAAAACTGCAGCATGTTCTACTTTTTTTTCTGGAACTGACTGCACTGGTGTGAACTATGCCAGTGAAAATTATATTTATTACTTTCCATGCATTTTTCATGCAGAAAAAACCCCGCACTGACTGCATATGGTGTGAACTGGCCATAACTGATAAAAGTTGGGCTTTAGGGCAAATTCACATCGCATGCAGTGCAGTGCATTTTTGTTCTGCATCAAAAAAAGCATGGGAAGTAGGTTATATGGTTTCCAATGGCATAGTTCACCCCAGTGCAGTCAGTGCCAGAAAAAAAAAAAAGTAGGAGATGCTGCATTTTTCCTGCACTGGACTGTACTAGAGCACAGGAAAATGCATCCAAACCGCACTGGAATGCATCAAAAATGTGCATGCAGAATCGCATCTGGGACGGATCTGGAGTGCGTTTTTTGTGGTGTGGACCTAAAGTTTTAAACATGCCAAGATTTTTTTCTCCATAATTATTCAAATGAACACCGGATGTGGCACACCCACGGTTAATTGAAATTTGGCCTGGTCTCATCATCTCAGCTCTGCCTGCAGCAACAGAAATTGTGTATAGCAACCAAAGTGGCAGAAGGCTCAGCGAGGGACAGGATAATAAAGCAGCGGAGCGTTGGCACACCTGGAGGCAGAGAGAATTCATTAGAAGAAAAGTAAACAAAAGACGAATGCACAGAGCAAACCTAATGTTTTCATTTCATACAGAAGACCCGGGTCCTGGCTGGAAAAGAGCAATAAATCCAGACGGACCCCGACTGTCCCTTTCTGGGAGACATAGAGAAGACAACCAATGAGGGACAATCACATCCGTCTCAGTGTGTGTACTAAGGGAGGGACAACATAGGACTTGTCTGCCATTATCCTGGGATCGGCCGTCCTTACGTACATACACACAGCACGGATGATACATACACAGCACGGATGATACATACATACACACAGCACGGATGATACATACACACACACACACACACACCACAGATCATACATACATACACACACACACACACACACACACACCACAGATCATACATACACACACACACACACACACACACACACACACCAGGGATCATACATACACACACACCCCAGGGATCATACATACACACACCCCAGGGATCATACATACACACACCCCAGGGATCATACATACACACACACACACCCCAGGGATCATACATATACACATCACACGCACACACACACACCCCAGGGATCATACACACACACACACCACAGATCATACACACAGCACAGATCACACTAAGGGCTCATTTGGTTGCCCCTCTTCTACCTGTAAAGGCAGCAGCCAGGAGTGTACACATGCTGCTCCCACAATGCTTCGCTTCACGCCCAGAATTATACCCTTCGTCATGTTCCATGGGCACTACCACCTGCCAAACATAATCCATTCAAGTGACAGGATTGCGTTTGCCATGCGGATGTAACTGTTGGACATTTGGTGACATGTCCCTTTCAGACATTGAGGTTTGTCAGTAGCCCACCGATACTATCATGTCTGCACACCCCATGTGTATGTATTCATCCTGTGACCAATCACAGCACACCTGACACAGCATGGAAGTCACCCCAATTCACTGATCACTGCATTCTGATTGGTGGAGGAGTCTGCCTTATAAGACACATAACCATGTATTACCGGTCACAGTCTGCCCCCTGATATGACACATAACCATGTATTACCGGTCACAGACTATCCCCCGATATATGACACATAACCATGTATTACCGGTCAAGTCTGCCCCCTGATATGACACATAACCATGCATTACCGGTCACAGTCTGCCCCCTGATATGACACATAACTAGGGTTGTCCAAATACCGATACTAGTATCGGTATCGGGACCGATACCAAGTATTTGCGGGAGTACTTGTACTCGCGCAAATGCTCCCGATACCTAAATAGAATACTTTTATTGTATTTATCAACATGTTCTGTGAAAATTCTTTGAGTTTTTTACTACTGCGTGACAAGCAAATAAAACATTTTTATTCATTTTTATTCTTTTATAATGTCTTGAGTTAGAGTTCTTCATAATTCTAAAGAAAATATCCTTAGTCTGTATTGTGGTTTGAAAACTGTCACATGACATTTAAAAAAAGTATCGGTATTCGGTATCGGCAAGTACATGAAAAAAAGTATCGGTACTTGTACTCGGTCCTAAAAAAGTGGTATCGGGACAACCCTACACATAACCATGTATTACCGGTCACAGACTATCCCCCGATATATGAAACATAACCATGTATTACCGGTCACAGCATTACCTGTCAGTCTGTCCCCTGATATGACACATAACCATGTATTACCGGTCACAGTCTGCCCCCTGATATGACACATAACCATGTATTACCGGTCAGTCTGTCCCCTGATATGACACAACCATGTATTACCGGTCACAGTCTGCCCCCTGATATGACACATAACCATGTATTACCGGTCAGTCTGTCCCCTGATATGACACAACCATGCATTACCGGTCACAGTCTGCCCCCTGATATGACACATAACCATGTATTACCGGTCACAGCATTACCGGTCAGTCTGTCCCCTGATATGACACATAACCATGTATTACCGGTCAGTCTGCCCCCTGATATGACACATAACCATGCATTACCGATCACAGACTATCCCCCGATATATGACACATAACCATGTATTACCGGTCACAGTCTACCCCCTGATATGACACATAACCATGTATTACCGGTCACAGTCTACCCCCTGATATGACACATAACCATGTATTACCGGTCACAGTCTACCCCCTGATATGACACATAACCATGTATTACCGGTCACAGTCTACCCCCTGATATGACACATAACCATGTATTACCGGTCACAGTCTACCCCTGATATGACACATAACCATGTATTACCGGTCACAGTCTACCCCCTGATATGACACATAACCATGTATTACCGGTCACAGTCTACCCCCTGATATGACACATAACCATGTATTACCGGTCAGTCTGCGCCCTGATATGACACATAACCATGTATTACCGGTCAGTCTGCCCCCTGATATGACACATAACCATGCATTACCGGTCAGTCTGCCCCCTGATATGACACATAACCATGTATTACCGGTCAGTCTGCGCCCTGATATGACACATAACCATGTATTACCGGTCACAGTCTGTCCACTGATATGACACATAACCATGCATTACCGGTCACAGTCTACCCCCTGATATGACACATAACCATGTATTACCGGTCACAGTCTATCCCCTGACATGACACATAACCATGTATTACCGGTCACAGTCTACCCCCTGATATGACACATAACCATGTATTACCGGTCACAGTCTATCCCCTGACATGACACATAACCATGTATTACCGGTCAGTCTACCCCCTGATATGACACATAACCATGTATTACCGGTCACAGTCTATCCCCTGACATGACACATAACCATGTATTACCGGGATAAACATTAGGACACAGTTCTCCGATCCTCCAGTGACAATCGCACAGTGTGTACGGAAGTGTGCGGAGGGCGGACATCTCCATACAATATTAATGATCTGATGACTCCTCACACTACAAGCAGCCCGCACAGCGCCGCCTCATCCAGTCACATCGCCCTTCATCCCACCAACCACAACTGACAGCCACTTACCCCGATCAGCGGCACCATGAAGCCGGTATGTCGCCGTATAGAGTCCTCTGCTGATTCATGTGTGCGGTACGATCACCATCTCCCGCACTGGACTCAACGGCTCGCCGTCATACCTGGAACCTCACAGCGGCACCTGACTGGTTGGACCAGTTTCATCGCACAGAGTCTCCACCCACTACAACTACAGGCAGTGCCAGGGAGCAGGTGAACGGCACCGCCCATACCGTGACGTCAGCCGGGCTGGTCCTCTCATCTTCCTTTTCACTGCTACATAATATTGGCATCACCAGCGTCCCTTTAGACGTACATATTAAATGAAATACAGCATAGCCAGCACCCCTTTAGACGTATGTAATACATGAAATATAACCAGCGTGTCTTCAGACGTACATATTACATGAAATACGGCATCACCAGCACCCCTCCAGACGTACGCACTACATGAAATACGGCTTCACCAGCACCCTTCCAGACGTACGCACTACATGAAATACGGCATCACCAGCACCCTTCCAGACGTACGCACTACATGAAATATGGCTTCACCAGCACCCCTCCAGACGTACGCACTAGATGAAATACAGCTTCACCAGCACCCTTCCAGACGTACGCACTAGATGAAATATGGCACACCAGCACCCCTCCAGACGTACGCACTACATGAAATACGGCATCACCAGCACCCCTCCAGACGTACGCACTACATGAAATACGGCATCACCAGCACCCCTCCAGACGTACGCACTACATGAAATATGGCTTCACCAGCACCCCTCCAGACGTACGCACTACATGAAATATGGCACACCAGCACCCCTCCAGACGTACGCACTACATGAAATACGGCCACACCAGCACCCCTCCAGACGTACGCACTACATGAAATACGGCATCACCAGCACCCCTCCAGACGTACGCACTACATGAAATACGGCATCACCAGCACCCCTCCAGACGTACGCACTACATGAAATACGGCATCACCAGCACCCCTCCAGACGTACGCACTACATGAAATACGGCATCACCAGCACCCCTCCAGACGTACGCACTACATGAAATACGGCATCACCAGCATCCTTCCAGACTTACCTACTACATGAAATACGGCATCACCAGCATCCTTCCAGACTTACCTACTACATGAAATATGGCATCACCAGCACCCCTCCAGACGTACGCACTACATGAAATACGGCATCACCAGCACCCCTCCAGATGTACGCACTACATGAAATACAGCATCACCAGCACCCCTCCAGACGTACGCACTACATGAAATACAGCATCACCAGCACCCCTCCAGACGTACGCACTACAAGAAATACGGCATCACCAGCACCCCTCCAGACGTACGCACTACAAGAAATACGGCATCACCAGCACCCCTCCAGACGTACGCACTACATGAAATACGGCATCACCAGCACCCCTCCAGACGTACGCACTACATGAAATACGGCATCACCAGCACCCCTCCAGACGTACGCACTACATGAAATACGGCATCACCAGCATCCTTCCAGACTTACCTACTACATGAAATATGGCATCACCAGCACCCCTCCAGACGTACGCACTACATGAAATACGGCATCACCAGCACCCCTCCAAACGTACGCACTACATGAAATACGGCATCACCAGCACCCCTCCAAACGTACGCACTACATGAAATACGGCATCACCAGCACCCCTCCAAACGTACGCACTACATGAAATACGGCATCACCACCATCCTTCCAGACTTACCTACTACATGAAATACGGCATCACCACCACCCTACCAGACTTACCTACTACATGAAATACGGCATCACCAGCACCCTTCCAGACTTACCTACTACATGAAATAAGGCATCACCAGCCTCACTTTAGACTTACATATTACATTAAAAACCGCTACACCAGCACCCCTCCAGACATACATATTACATTAATAACCGCATCACCAGCACCCTTCCAGACTTACCTACTACATGAAATACGGCATCACCAGCACACCTCCAGACGTATCTACTACATGAAATACGGCATCACCAGCACCCTTCCAGACTTACCTACTACATGAAATAAGGCATCACCAGCACCCCTCCAGACATACATACTATTTTTTAGCATATTCAGTTGTTTTTTGTCCCATAGAATTCAGTGGGAGTGTCTGTAACTGCATAAAATGTGCCTTTTGGGCTTATTTTTACACCTGAACATTTTTTCTCCTATAGAACTTATCTCCCCCACCCCTTTCTTCGGACTCGGCTGATCGTAAATCAGGGCAATGGGTCAATCATAGCAGCCCTTTACCACGTTGTCAGCTGTCAGCGAATGACTGCTGATCACAAGATGTAAACATAAGCCAGTTATCGGCTTTTCTTTCCTCATGCTGACAGTGTGAAGAGAGAAGAACAAAGCTGATAACCAGCTTCTGTTAAAAGGGACATCGGTTCCAACAGTGCCCACCAGTGGCAACTATCAGTGCCCTTCATTGCCCCATCATCATTGTCACCTATCAGTGCTGCCTATCAGTGTCGCCTCTCAGTGCCCACCAGTGCCCCCTTATCAGTGCCACCTATCAGTGCCCATTAGTGCTGTTTCATCAGTGCAGCCTATCGGTGCCCATCAGTGCAGCCTCATCAGCGCACATCAGTGAAGAAGAAAAATTACCTGTTTGCAAAATGTTATAACAAACTATGACATTTTTTTTTTTTTTAAGTTTTTAGCAAAAACAAAAAAACACCCAGTGGTGATTAAATAAAATCAAAATAATTTTTTATTTGTGTGAAAAAAAATTATAGCAATTTATTTTGGTTACAGTGTTATATGATCACGCAATTGTCATTCAAAGTGTGACAGCGATGAAAGCTAAAAATTGGCCTGGGCAGGAAGGGGGTAAAAGAGCCCAGTTGTCAAGTGGTTAAATAATGACATCCTCAGCATCCCTCCAGGCTTACACTCTACATTATATAGTGGCTTCCCCTGCATACCTCCAGGCTTACACTCTACATTATATAGTGGCTTCCCCTGCATCCCTCCAGGCTTACACTCTACATTATATAGTGGCTTCCCCTGCATCCCTCCAGGCTTACACTCTACATTATATAGTGGCTTCCCCTGCATACCTCCAGGCTTACACTCTACATTATATAGTGGCTTCCCCTGCATACCTCCAGGCTTACACTCTACATTATATAGTGGCTTCCCCTGCATACCTCCAGGCTTACACTCTACATTATATAGTGGCTTCCTCTGCATACCTCCAGGCTTACACTCTACATTATATAGTGGCTTCCCCTGCATACCTCCAGGCTTACACTCTACATTATATAGTGGCTTCCCCTGCATACCTCCAGGCTTACACTCTACATTATATAGTGGCTTCCCCTGCATACCTCCAGGCTTACACTCTACATTATATAGTGGCTTCCCCTGCATACCTCCAGGCTTACACTCTACATTATATAGTGGCTTCCCCTGCATACCTCCAGGCTTACACTCTACATTATATAGTGGCTTCCCCTGCATACCTCCAGGCTTACACTCTACATTATATAGTGGCTTCCCCTGCATACCTCCAGGCTTACACTCTACATTATATAGTGGCTTCCTCTGCATACCTCCAGGCTTACACTCTACATTATATAGTGGCTTCCCCTGCATACCTCCAGGCTTACACTCTACATTATATAGTGGCTTCCTCTGCATACCTCCAGGCTTACACTCTACATTATATAGTGGCTTCCCCTGCATACCTCCAGGCTTACACTCTACATTATATAGTGGCTTCCTCTGCATACCTCCAGGCTTACAAAGGGACTGATACTGAGGTAGTAAATTACCACTAGGTTTTTAATTAAAAGACTGTAATTTTTGAAAAATAAAAACATTCTTCTTAGTTTCAGTTTTGAAAATTTGCAAATAAATAATCTGTCTTCGTATATTTAGGCCAAAAATATATTCTGCTACATCTCTTTGGTGAACAGAACGAATGAGTATATATTTTTTTTTGCCTGTGTGACAGTTATAAAGTCTATAAACTTTGGTTTATATATATTTGAAAATGGATCAATCCTGATATACTGACAGCCTATCGCATTTCCTGAGGCCCCAAAATGCCAGGACAGTGCAAATACCCCCAAAATGATACACCCTCCTAAAGCGCCTCAACGATGTTGTTTGCAGGTCTTTTAGCATCCTGCCAGCGCACTGCTCCAGTGTAAAAGACCTCAGACTTTCACACTGGAGTGACAGGAAAGGCGCTTTACAGGTGCTTTGCAGACACTATTTTTAGCACCTGTAAAGCACCTCAGTCTAAAAGTATTCTTAATGCTTTCTGCAGTCTTGATACTGTAGGAAGCATTCAGTTCCCTCTCACAGCTTATCCCTGTGAGAGGGAATGGCTCAAAGGCTGCAGGCATGCAGTCTTTGTTTACATGTGTGATCGCTATGATTGGTCACAGCAATCCCATGGTACAGGCCTGTACCTCGCTCTGTGATCTGCTGTGTCTGCAGGACACAGCAGATCACAAAGCATGTCTCTGCCTGCTCTAAGAGCCCCACTTGAGAGGCCGATTTGGAAGGCTATATAGATACAGTTGAACCTCGGAGTACTAGCATAATGCGTTCCAGGAGTATGCTCGTAATCCAAAGTACTTGCATATCAAAGCAAGTTTTCCCATTGAAATCAATGGAACCGAAAATAATTTGTTCCGCATCGACTTCAATGGGATGCAATACCGAATGCTGCCAGAGGTGGGGGGTGCCAGAGAGCACCGAAAATGGCGAAAAGGCCCGAGGACACTTCGGCTTGTTTCCTGCGCCCCCGTGCCTCAGGCCAAATGAGGTACTGCAGGCATATTTTCCGCTCTGCTCGCCTTCTGCGCCCCCGTACCCCAGGCCACATGAGGTACTGCAGGCCTATTTAGCTTGAATTCTGCTCGTCTTGTGAGTCAACACTCGCAAACCGAGTCAGATTTAAAAAAAAAAGTTGTTTGCAAATCAAAACTCTCTCAAACCAAGTTACTCTTAAACCAAGGTTCCACTGTGTGTATATATATATATATATATATATATATATATATATATGATATAAGAGCATCAACGCTTGTCCCCTCAGGCAGTTTTAATACAGTGGCCGGATGGAAAGTAGTTAAACAGTCCAGTGTCTGGCAGGGGAGAATACCTTATTGTTTTAGGCTGATGTTTAGTAACCTGTAACTGAACAGTAAAACAAGAGTCACCTAACAGGTGAGCTCAACTCCTTGTCACTCTTCTCTCTCCTCCTATTAGCATGCTATATTTTAAAAATGCTAATTATTTTGCTAATGAGGATAGAATCAGGTACAAATAGATTGTTTTTTCACATGCAAAAGTTCATGGATAGTATATTGTTTTATTTAAAGTGGAAATGTTTAGTTTAGTTTAGAGTGATGACGGGTTAGATCCTATTTCAGTTTACTGTTGCTGTATTCTTGTTGTTGTGATCTCCCCTCACTGTGTGGTCACCGGGAGAAAACTAAATCACCTACTTGGGAGCCCACACAGCAATAACAGCTGACAGGGGGTCTAATGGCGACCATACATGCTTAGATACAGTAAATGATCTACTAATTTTCTAATCTATTTCTTCCAAAAGAAATTGATCTAAAGTCAACAATCTAATTGATCAATATGCCACATACAGGGACGTGGATTCTCATCAATACTAGAAATCAGAGGTGGACTGACAACTCATGGGGCCCCCGGGCAATAGAAGATTATGGGGCCCCCGGGCTTACAGATGGCCACCATGCCAGGAGGCAGTGCAGCTAAAATCTCTGGATTTTCACATCAAAAGCATGTCAGTTTCGGACATATCAGGGACAGATGTAAAAAAAACACAGATTTTTACATACTGTCCCTGGTTTTACTGAGTCTGGCAACCCTGACTGGGCCCCCTAGTGGCATGGGGCCCTCGGGCAGTGCCCGAGTGACTCAATGGTCAGTCCACCCCTGCTAGAAATACTTAATTAATTGATCGCATCTCTGTTTCCACCATGTAATCTCATAATTGAATCAATCAAAATATGATTGTATTCATAAACAAAATGATCTCAATGCTGTCAATCAATGCAAAAAAATCGATCATTTCTGCCCTGGAAAATGTAACTCAGTTTGATCTAAACTGATTCTTAATCAATCAGAAAGAAAGTTATGACTATTCGATCCGATTCTAATTTGATTGCTTTAACCACATACATGCCAAATAATAAAATTTGAAACTGTTTACCATAGCTCCCCCCCACCCTGTCCTAAAATAATTTAGCATTCCACCTTAAATTCCATACTTATAATTAATGACAGAAATAAAAATAATTACATTCTGAAAGATCCTGTCAGTATTTGTCTTTAACAATGGAATTTTCTTAATTTACAGATCAGAAGCAGAGATGACATTCTTGCAGAAAACAAAGCTCTTTGAAAGAGTTCTCAGAATATTTAACCATTCCCCTTCCATCGAGTCTAAGGAGTGTTGCTGTATTTGCTATGAAGGCTATTCAAGCTGTTCATGGTTGAATTTTATGGGATTCAGAAGAATTGAGTTATGGTGGCAAACTGCCTGTAATAGCAAGTAATGCTGGCAAATAGGGATGAGCGCCGCGTTCGATTCGAACGTATGTTCGACTCGAACATTGTCCGTTCGTACGTTCGAAAATTCGAACAAACCGGGTCGTTCGCGCCAAATTCAAGTGACGCGCAACGGCCCATAATTCACTGCGGCATTGCGCGCTGATGATTGGCCAAGCATGCTGTATGTCCCACATGCTTGGCCAATCACAGAACAGCGAAGAGCCATAACGAAGAGCCATAATTGGCCAAAGCCTGGGTGGCTTTGGCCAATTATGGCTCAGGGCTTTAGCACACGCCCCACACTATAAAAGGCCGCCTGCTGGGCGGCCTCGTGTAGTGTGTTCCAGCGCTGAGCAGAGAACAGTCAGAGAGACAGAGAGATAGTCTTTTTATATAGCTAGATAGAGCAGGCAGGCTAGTCAGTTTAGCTTAATTTACAGTGTGTAGAGGATATATATACATCCCTAGGAGTTGTGCATATATTTATACAAGTAGGTGAGGCATAGGAGGTCAAATCTGGACACCACATCCCATTCAATGAACAGAAGAAAAAATGTGGGAGGGTAACAAGCCCTGGTACTTTAAAGGTGTCACAATGAGGGGTAGATCCAAACAGATGTAGTAAATGAGCAATAATGTATTAATTAACATACACATTAGATAAAAAAGAGATTCAAACAATTAAAGTTAGATCCCTGGGATTATTAACGGCTTCAATGAAGAGCCGTAGCAGAACCTGTATTGTTGATGCCCAACATGTTTCACTCAAAAAAAAGAGCTTCATCAGGAGCTAGAAAAATAGAGGATAAACTAGAAAAATAGAAAGTTAATAATCCATAAGAAATTAAGCATTTTAAATGATGCTATATTTACATATTACATTGGACAATACCATGATTATCAACAAAAATATATATACTGCAATGATAATTGAAAACAACAGGGTAATGGAAATAACAAGATTTGTAATAGCAGTAACTGATACATATACATAGATAAAAAAAAATAAAAAAAACGAATGTAACTACATCCAGTAAAGTGACCATGAGCAATCTTACCTATCTGAGCCGCAGACAATCCAAATGCATTGGATGAAAACGTTGTGTTTATAGAAAAATTTAATTCGGAATAACTTTGAAGAGACTTCAATAGTTCTTGCCACCTTCAACCCGCCCAAGACCCCAATGAACCCGGTCCGTCCACATAGGACAATCAAAAGGCTGTAGTAAATAAAAGTGACAATAGTAAATGTGGATTCTAAATAAGCAAGAATCATCAAATTTGGCCAAGCAGTGTACTAGAAAAGAGGTATATAATATATATGTATGTACCTGGGCTGTTGAAAAGAACTACATAGCGTAAGTTCAAATCTGGCTGAAGTGATGTGCTTCAACATATAGGGGATTGACAACACCGCTAGGCTATAATCAGCAGAGGATGTCCTCATCTAGTGGGATTGCTGTTTAAAACAGAATCAGCAAGCCATCAATAATAATAATATCGGTAAACATACAAACGAGGCAAGTAAAGCATGCATCCTGCAGCCCCAAAAGGGGAAGAAGAATGCAAAACCAGACATAGTCCATACCTCAGGGTAGAAGCTAAAGTCATCTCTAGAAGTCCGGCTGTAGATGGGACTCTGTCAATGCAGGGGATAAACAGTCCGATCAGGGGAAGCAGCCATAGCTGCGCTTATAAATACCCCCTGGACGGCGTCTGACGTCATCGCCCGGGGGTGGGCTTATGTCAGGGGTCTAAGGCACAACCCCCAATTCAATGCTGGAGATGCCGGCCAATGGCGTCCGTGCACTAGCACTGCCGCCAGCTTGGAAGCTGGAAGCTTTCCAGAAACTAGATGGACAGGGTGGCCAGGTAGAATGGCCATTGATACAGCAAAGAAAATGGGAGCGTGGAGCGACCTCTAAGGAGGGGATCACCCAGGAGGACCAAACTGACCTCTGGTCCAACCCATTGGGGTGCGCCCCTAGTGCCCATATAGCATGTGATTGAACAAAAAATTTGGGTTCTCTGGCCCTATCTTGTTGGCTATTTTGGCCTTGTATTCCTCCCTGTGCGCTCAGGTTTACACCTCTAGTATGCTCTCGCGTCCCTTTCGCATCACCAATGGTACTAGACAGGGGTGCCCACTGTCACCTTCTATTTTCAACCTCCTCATAGATCCCCTGGCAGAAAAGATTAGAACCCATGCTGGTACCCTGGGTTTCACTCTACTGGGCAGGTCGCATAACATTCGTTTATTTGCGGATGACATCATTCTTTTCCTGACGTCACCACAAACGTCATTGCTCCAGGCACATAATATTCTATCCGAGTTCAGCCACATTTCCTATTATAAAGTGAACTTTTTGAAATCCCTTATATTGGGCCTTAACCTTCCCCCTCGCCTCCAATCCCACCTACAAGTCTCCTTTCCATACTCTTGGGCAGCATCTAGTATTCCGTACTTAGGACTTCAAATAACAGCTGACCCCCTGAAACTTGCAGACGCTAACTACACTCCCCTAATAGACAAGCTATCCAAAGAAGCTGATCGCCTATCCAAAGTAGAACTGACATGGTCCGGTCGCCTGGCTTCGTTTAAAATGCTCCTACTCCCCCAGATCCTACACATTTTTCGAACACTACCTATCCGTTGAAATCTAGCCACCTTAACTCCTTAAACTACATTTTGAAACGCTATGTATGGGGTGCTAAACGTCCACCAAGTGCTAAATCCCTCCTGATTAAACACAGATCGGTGGGGGGCATGGGCCTGGTCGATATTAAAGATTATTATTGTGCAACCATACTTACTCAACTTAGATGTTGGATTTCTCCGTCCTCTGAAATCTTATGGCGCGGTATCGAGCAGGCTCTTAGCCCGACCACGGATCTGCGTAGTCTTCTGATCCTAGACGCATGGATGCCGTTTCCCTTGCATCAACTCCCTTTGACTCTCCAGGCCTCTTTGCTGGCATGGAGGGATCTGTGTAGCATAGCATCTGACTCCCCCGGCACTGTAGCTCTCCCTACCCTGATTGGTATCCTGTCGCACGCTATTCCACACACCACCTACTCCAACTGGTCACTAGGGGTATCATTCAGATCGACGATCCATATGGGAACAATTTGCTTAAATCGTTTGAAACACTTATGGCGGAATACAACTTGCCCCCCACAGACTGTTTTAAACACGCACAAGTTTCCCATTTCCTAAAAACGTTATAATCCCGACATATTCTTCTTCAGGACACTATATGGCGATTTTACACCAACGATCCCCCACTGGCTAAGGGCATATCCCTATTCTACAATTCTCTCCAAGAAAAACTAGCTTTCTCTGTTTCCCCCCCTTTCCGTAAGTGGGAAGTCGATCTTGGTAAAACATTCACACCACACCAATGGCAACTTGCGTTCAAAAGCGTATACAAGGCTTCAAGAGGTGTTAATCACTGGGAGCTTTCCCAAAAAATAGCTCAGAGATGGTATCTTACCCCATATCGATTAGCAACGTTTTCCCCTACTGTCTCTCCACTTTGTTGGAGGGATTGCGGTGCGGTGGGCAATCTTTTTCATGTTTTTTGGCTCTGTAAGCACCTTACAAGCTTCTGGAGAGGTGTGTTCAGATTTATCTCTCGTATTACTGGAATCCTTACGCCCCCTGTCCGGAATTAGCGCTGCTGAACTTGGGTATAGAGGGATTCCCTCACAACTTTCGGACTGTGGTCACCCATAACTTCCTGGCCGCTAGGTCACTGATTACTAGGAACTGGAAATCCGATAGGGTCCTTAATGTCTCGGAAGTTCTCGATATTGCTCGAACCAATTATGCTTTTAAGGCTATGCTGGCATATCAAGAGGGGCGGAGCGTTAAATTTAATAAACAATGGCAGTCCTGGATAGAATGGTTTGACTCAAAGTAAATTTCAATTTGTCTTCGCATTGGTACTGGTTATGTAATACTGTATGTAAGGCAGCTGTATCCCTATGATTAAGTCTGAAAGAACCAAACTCTTCACAGCTACCCATCCCTACCTCCCTTTCCCCTTCCTTTCTTTTTTCTTTTTCCTATACCTCCCTTTTCTATTTACTTTTATCCACCCAGTCTGCACCTTCTTGTCATTTTGGACTACCTTATGTCGCCTGTTGGAGGAGCACTTAGTGTCCCCTTAGTATTAGTGTTTAGGACTTTCATGGATTAGCTCAACATGTGTTGATAATGGTGTGTATCCTGATCCTCTGACTCGCCCTATGGCGACCATACTTTCCTCCTGCATACTGGGTTGAGTTATGTTTGTTATGCTTGCTTCTTTGTACTTTGTACTATGTTCAATACAGGGGGCCAGATTCCCAAAAGAGATACGACGGTGTATCTCAGATACACCGTCGTATCGCAGTTTTTTTCAATGGGTATCTATGCGAGTGATTCTTAGAATCACTTACGCATAGATACACTAAAGATCTGACAGGTGTAAAGCAATTACACCGTCGGATCTTAGATGTAATGACAACGCCGGCCGCTAGGTGGCCTTTACGTTGTTTTCTCATTTGCCTATGCAAATGAGCCTAATACGCCGATTCCCGAACGTTTTTACGCCGCCCCGTCGTCGTTTACTTAGGTTGCGTACGCGTAAGGTTACCCCTGCTGTATGAGGGGTATGTTTCCGAAGTGCCGTCGTTGCCATGTTAAGTATGGCGTCGGGTCAGCGTCATCTTTTTCCATCGGTTACGTCGCTTTTCTAAGTCGTTCGCGAATAGGGAATTGCGTAAGTGACGATCATGACGTTTTGACGACGGTTTCAACGACGCTTTCCGACCTGAGCTGGAGCATGCGCACTGGGCTTTTTTCCCGGCCGGCGAATGCGCACTTCGTTTGACGCGGGGGCGCGCTTAATTTAAATACAGCAAGCCCCCTCCTTCAGTATTTGAATTACGCGGCCTTACGACACCGCATTTACGCTACGCCGCCGAAAATTACGGAGCAAGTGCTTTAAGAATATGGCACTTGCTCCAGTAATTTGTGTAGACGTAGTGTAAATGCGATACGATACGCTACGCCGTCAGATACGCCATTTTTTGAGAATCTGGCCCTCTGTGTTTTGAAAATTTCTCAATAAAAATTATTTAAAAAAAAAAAAACACATGTGGATAACCATTATCTTACAATTTAATTTAATAAAATAAAATGAATAATACATATAAAATGAATACAATTATTAAAATGTGTAAATAGTTCCCAATTAATTAGATAGTTGACATTAATTTATCTGTTATTTATAACTCCATTTATATCCCATTCAACATTTAACCTCTGATGTTGAATGGGATATAAATAGTTTTATATATAACAGCTACAGTAAATCAATATCCACTATTTTGATAATTTTATTTATTTTATATATATTATACATTTTATATTATATTATTTATTTATTTTAAATTCCATTGTAAGATGATGGTTAACCACATGTTGTTAGCAAATGTTTGACATATGTAATATTGTGTAATATGACAGTTGAAGTAGTTGTATTTCGTTTATATACTTTGGTTATGATTTAACTATCCATATTAGTATAAGATAATTGGATAATTTCTGATGAAATTCAGGGTCGAAACATAATTTTATGAATAATTTGTATGAATTAATTGTATGTTTAGTGGTAATGGAGTGTTGATCCTAAGGAATATGCTGCCGCACTATTGTATGGCTTACGTCGTACGACAATATGGCGATATGGTTCATGTTGGTTTGAATACCAACATGTGGGTTACGCTGCCCTCTAGTGGTAAATTTCAGAATTGTATTTAAAGAAGTGATGTGAGCACCGCTGTCCCCTACTGCCTCAAAGAAGATGCCTCATTGGACAAAATGTAAGTCCGTCAAGGTACGGAATAGTCGTGACATTGTTGCAGTCAGGGATTGGTAAGACCAGACTGTGTGGACTGCACAAAGAGAACCAAAATGTATGTAAGTGAATATAGCGTTTATTAACCACATGCCTACTGTGCACATCTACCCCCTCCTGCCCAGACGAAATTTTAGCTTCCGGTGCTGCGTCGCTTTAACTGACAATTGCACGGTCGTGCGACGTGGCTCCCAAACAAAATTTACGTCCTTTTTTCCCCACAATAAGAGCTTTCTTTTGGTGGTATTTGATCCCCTGTGCGGTTTTTATTTTTTGGGCTATAAACAAAAAAACATTTTGAGAAAAAACACAATATTTTTTGCTTTTTGCTATAATAAATATCCCATTTAAAAAAAAAAAAAAAAAAATTATCTCAGTTTAGGCCGATACGTATTCTTCTACATATTTTTGGGAAAAAATAAAATCGCAATAACCGTATAGTGATGCAAACGTTATATTGCCTACAAAATAGGGGACATAATTATGATTTTTTAAATTTATTTTTTTACTAGGAATGGCGGCGATCTGCGATTTTTTATTGGGACTGCGAAATTATAGCAGACACATCAGACACTTTTGACACATTTTTGGGACCATTCACATTTCTACAGTGAACAGTACTATAAATATGCATTGATTACTGTATAAATGTGACTGGCAGGGAAGGGGTTAACCACAAGGGGGCGGGGAAGGGGTTAAATATGTAGCCAGTAGTGAGTGTTCTGACTGTAGGGGGAGGGGGGTGACTGGGGGAGGTGACCGATCTGTGTCCCTATGTACAAGGGACACAGCATTGGTCTCCTCTCCCTGACAGGACGTGGAGCTCTGTGTTTACACACAGAGCTCCACATCCCCGCTCAGTTACTTGCCAATCGTGGGTGCCCGGCGGCATCGCGGCCACCAGGCACGCGCATTGCGTTCCCAGTAACGCAACGTCCTATCAAAACAATATGGTATTCCGCCCGCCGTCATTTGACGGCGTGCGGTACCCTAGTGGTATTTATATGAATGCCTATAATTGGCCTCGAAGTGACACCTGAGCACAAAAGGTGCTGTCTGCTCCACACTGCCGGGAAACACCCGCGGGTGGACACCGGTACTACAGTCAAAGGATCTAACAGTGTATGGGGAAAACAAGTGCAGCGCTGATAGTAGACCAAAGTGATATAAAGCAAACTGAATGCAATGTAAATGTGGAAAAAACTTGTGAATGAACATAAAAATATCACCAATACATGTGGGTAAATGCTGTGGGCAAATATGACACAAGCAAAAAATGTCTTTGCAACAAACAATGCGTGTCACAAATATCGTGACATGAACAAAGATTTTTTTTGCAACAAATGATTCCCAAAAATGGGAACTCAGTCTTAACGAAGGCCTCACAGACGTGCAGAGTTATGAATGAACATAAAAACAGTGTCATATGCATGACATAATGGACAGTCAGTGTTTAAATCCTGCTGGACCGAAATGCTGGTATAAATCCTGACGTCATGCAGATAATATCACCACTGAATAAATGAGAAAAGGCGTCACCAAAGAGAAGAAGATGGGTACACTTACCATGAGATGTGGACTCCCCCACAACAGTGGTGAGTCAAAACAGCGTAAGGGTAGTGTTTGCTTCTGAAGACGATTCCTCCAATGAATAGCTGGTCAAGAATTTCCTAAAGGCAGTGCAGATGGTAGCCCGTGGTGCAGGTAAGTCCGTAGTGGAGCAGAAAGTAGATGTAGTGGTCCTGCTATTGCACCCAAGGCAGGTCAGTGTGGTTGCCGTTGGGAAAGAAAAATTCCAACATAACTCTACTCAGTCTAGGATCTAACAGTGCCACCAGCAGGTGAATCCCTCCACTACAGATCCTGAGTGTTGGAAGACCCCCACTGGTAGACACTGGTACTGTGATCCAAAAGACAGATGGCGCCACCAACAGGGGAACCCTTTCCTGACTGTAACAGGCCCTCTTCTCCCTGTTATGCGCTCCACACTGGAGCGCATTGCGGCGACCGCGCAATGACGTCATCGCCCGGCGCCGCATGCATTCCAGCGTGGAATGCGGAAGTGCGCCGCAGCATTTGGCGCTCTTTTGCAAATCAGTGCTGATGCACTGCACCCTACCTTTAAACAGAGCGATGTGCCTTCTGCACACCATTCTATTATTGTCAGCCGTAGCTCGGCCACGCTTCTCATATTGGTGCCATTGCTCCCCATGCTGCAACACCGCTCCAGCCTGCACTATAGTGCTGTTTACATCTACTGCAACAGAGAGCCATTGCTGGGGACAACCTTTGAGGCCTTCCTTGCTGAACACCCAACATCTCGGAATCCCTATTTTCTACACTGAAGCCCTGCAAACGAATAGGTAGCCATTGTAGCACTTGTACTGCTATAGAAATATCTGCTTACTTTCCACCTAAAACAATTGCTATTTGTCATTGTGACTTGTGGCTAATAACATACTATTTGGGATAGACTGTTGTGCTTATGATTGTTTGCTAAGGAATATCTTAAAGGAACATCTACACTCAAACTACCTGAGCTATATTGCCCTCTCATATGCAACTATTAGTTGTACCTTCAACTTCTACTTACTACATGTACTCTCAAAGTACCTGAACTATAAATTGCTTTTCATATGCAACTATTAGTTGTCTCTACAACTCTAAACTACTACAAGCTTGACATAAGTGTAAATTGCTTATAGGCCTAGCCCTGGCTTGCTGAACTTTTCTATGGTAGGGGTTGATGGTATTTCCACACCAACTCCCCTAGTGGCCTAATGCATCACTGTATGCTTAAGTGATATGATGTAGAGAACCCCCAAACAGGGCTGGACTGGGACAACAATTTGGCCCTGGACTTCATCCAGACTGGCCCACTTTGACAGGTCTCTCCAATGGCGGCCGGACAACTCCCGCACCCCCTCTCCCCCTTCACTTGCCGTTCTACTTTATTATAGTAGAACGGCTGGTACTGGTATTCTTATAGGCAGTACCAGTGGGGGAAGCTAGACATTATTTCACCCGGGGCAAGGAATCAGTTCGGTGCTCTCCCTTATAGGACAAGATTAGGCAGAAGTGAGAAACTCCCAGGCCATAGCTGTTGAGTCAGCTGTCTGTCCCCTCCCCCATGCTCCTCTGTCGTCGTCCCTGATCCTCTGGTCCTCCCCCTGCTTCTCTGTTCCCCCCAGGTGAGGGGAGGGAGAGGAGGTGAGCACTGCAGGAAGGAAGAGACAGAGGAGCGGAGGGGGGAAGCAGTCCGCTGTCACTGAAGCCGGCCCACTGAGCCATCGGCCCACCGGGAAATTCCCTGTAGTCCCAATGGCCAGTCCATCCCTGCCCCCAAACTCCTGTTAACGTGGAGTGCCGCCTGGGGTCCCTTACTGATAATCATTTGCATATAGAGGTGCATTGGAAACTATAAATTGTATGTTATCATTTTAAATGCTAAACTCTGGTCACATGCTTTAATGCATCAATCCTTAGTAGCTTAAGGCCTTTCTTTATGTGAGAGAGAGATGATGTAGAGAATCCCCAAACTCCTGTTTCTGCGGAGTGACGCCTGGGGCTTAATACTGAATTCTCACATAGAAAAGGGCATTGAAGTCTTTGCTACCGCAGTTGTGGTTCACTCCGTTCACCAGTGCTGTTACACTGACACACTCGTGGAGGGTGTTTGACGAATGCTTGTTTCCAAAATGCCTGTCTAAATATTTTCTGCTGTAGATAGACTCTTATTAAACACTTGTGCTTTACTGAACGCTGCACAATGAGTTTGTTTTCTCTTCTATTTGTAATATCATATGACTGGGTCTGATGTTCCCTAAAGAACAATATATATGCGGTGACTTGTATCATTGGTGTCCATTAAACAGGCTAAACAGCAAAGGCGGCTTATACCCAAAGTGAGTGGTGATTACTCACTGATGCGCATCCAGACCTTGATAGGTCTAAATATTTGGTAAGAGGATATATTTGCCCTGTCTATCATTTGGGGAGCACTGGGCATTGCACCTGGTGAAAATTGAAGGACACTTCTTTTTCCTTACCTGAAGGACTATTGCCAGTTTTTGGACACTTTATTTTATCTAGTTAATGTAATATACTTTCATTTTGGTGGACACTTTTGCCTTCACATATCGTGTGAGTAGGCATTTTATCACGTGACAGCGCAACATGTTTATTTAATTTGCTTGTTGTGGGGTGTACATATTTGTCAGTGTGCTGCTGTTTTTGTAATTTTTAATATTTATTAATTATTCAATTTGCACACTAAGCGCAGTTTCCCTTATATACATAGCAAGGATACTTAGTAATCCTACTGATATTCCTCTATTCTTACACTTTCCCCCAACTATATATGCTTCAGTAAAAGCATGGCGAAAACTAGACATGTGCAATGCGTTTCTTTCCTAATTTGTTTATCTGAATTAACGAAAAACATTTAACAAATATTTCTGAAAATTAGAATATTCAAAAATTTGTAAATTCGTACATTTGTAAATTCAATAATTCATACATTCGTAAATGCTTAAATGTGTTTATTCTTAAATTCTTAAATCTGAAATAATAACTTAACTATTACTAAATATTAAATTCTAGGGGCCAGATTCTCATAGAATTTCGCTTGTGTATCGTAAGCCATTTGCACTACGCCGCCGCATCGTACTACAGCAGGTGCCGTATTCTCTAACCATTTGCTCCGTCGTTTGCGTTGGCGTAGCGAAAATGGCCCAGCGTAAGCCCGCGTAATTCAAATCAGGCGGCTTGTATTTAAATTAAGCTACGCCCCCGCGTCGAACGAACTGCACATGCGCCGGCCGGGGGAAAAGCCCAGTGCGCATGCTCCAGCTCACGTCGGAAAGCGACGTTGAAACCGACGTCAAAACGACGTGATCGACGCTTACGCAATGCCCTATTCGCGAACGAGTTAGTAAAACGACGTAAGCGACGGAAAAAGCCGACGCTGACCCGACGCCATACTTAACATGGCATCCGACGGCACCCGACGGCATCCGACGGAACTTCGTAAGGTTACTCCACATAGAAGCTGGGGTAACCTTACGCGGACGAAAACGACATACGCGACGACGGGGCAGCGTAAAAGCGATCGGGAATCGGCGTACTAGCCTCATTTGCATATACAAATGAGAAAACAACGTAAAGGCCACCTAGTGGCCGGAGTTGTCATTACAACTACGATCCGCAAGTGTAATGGTTTTACACTTGTCGGATGTTGAAGCGTATCTATGCCAAAGTGATGCTAAACATCACGCGCATAGATACGAGGCAAAAAAAAGGGCGATACGACGGGGTATCTGAGATACTCCGTCGTATCGCCGCTGAGAATCTGGCCCTAGGTATTTGTTTACATTCGTAAATCTGAAAACCTGAAAATTCGAAAATCTGAAAAAAAAATTAACTACTAAATTAAAGGTATTGTAATTTCCGTTCAAATGTGACTGCTGGTGAACGTAACGAATACAAATTTATCCAAAGTTACAAATAATTTTTTCTGAAATAACGAATGCCGTAGCTAAAGGAATGGAATGTAATGAATAATAATAATAATAATAATAATAATGAATAATAATAAAAACTTTGAAATATTATTATTTGTTATTAATTTGTTCCATTCCATTTGTTTATGATTTGTTATTTCAGGTAATTCATAACTTTGGATAAATTCATATTTGTTACGTTCACCAACAGTCACATTTGAAAGGAAATTACAATACCTATAATTTAATAGTTAGTTATTATTTCAGATTTTCGGATTTACGAATGTAAACAAAAACTAAAACAAAACACATTTGTTGGCAGTGCACATGTCTAGCGGAAAACTCCTTGGTAGCCACATGACAAGTCTCCCTACTGTCAGCTTCTGTATGTCGGGTGACTCCACTGCTGCCACACACATATTGATCGATATGTCCTTTTCATCTATTTTGATCTAAGTTTCCTAACTTTTATTAAACTCGGTGCCTATGGTATTACACTATGTGCGCCTTCTGTTTTCTCCTCCACACATTGACTGTACGGGTTATGATCATCTGTGGGTTACCATCTTCAAGTACTTGTCATCCTCTTTTCGTTTGGTGGTTTGCCATTAGAAGATCTGGTCTTGCGGTGCCAACAGTCTCCATACAAATTCAGTTTTATTGACCCTCTGACCCTCATTAGGGTTCAATATATTTGGCAAGCCTCTGCTTTATTGGTGGCGGGTTCATCACTTGTGTGTATCACGTTCAAGAGTGAATCACTGCGAATTTGGGACTTTATCGCTTAGTTTTTTGTCAGCAATCAAGTCTTCACCAGCCCACATATGGACTTTTTCAGTTTTTCTTCTGTTTACATATCAGTCACTTGATTATATTTGGTACTAGGGTACCATCATCATATTTAGCGCTACTATTTATGTTTTAGCCTCTGTGTTCCTGCCCCTGTTCTGCAACTCCCCATTCTGGATTTGACTCTACTTAGATGGATAGAAGATGGGCTTCAATTTATAGACAAAGTAAACTGACAAAGGACTCTCAAACCCTTTTTCCATCTACAGGCAGAATTCAATCTTCCTCTCACTGAATCTTACAAATATCTCCAAGTGGCTCACTGCCAAACGCAAAATCCTAAAAGGCACTTTACCTTAAAGCGCATGGCACTATTACTACACTGGCTCCCCTGGTAATTTTTGAAAAATCTACCTCCTTTGTCCACTGAGAAACAGATTTAGGATCTTATTACTCTGATTTGTAATGAACAAGGGCCTTGTGCTCTATAGACACTGCTCAAAAAAATTAAAGGAACACTTTTGGATCAGAACTCCTGGGATATTGATCTGGTCAGTTAAGTAGCAGAGAGGGAGGGGTGTATACAGAGGGGGTTGTTAATCAGTTTCAGCTGCTTTGCTGTTAATTGAAATTAACAACAGGTGCACTAGATGGGCAACAATGAGACGACCTCCAAAACAGGAATGTTTTTTCAGGTGGAGGTGTCTGACATATTTTTTCCCTACTCATCTTTTCTGACTGTTTTTCACTAGTTTTGCAATTGGCTAGGGTCAGTGTCACTACTGGTATCATGAGGCGTTACTTGGACAGGCAGTCCAACTCCGCCAGGATTCCAGGAGACAGGCAGTTACTCCAAGAGAGCTGGACAGAGCTGTAGAAGGTGCTTAACCTATCAGCAGGAAAGGTATCTGCTCCTTTGTGCAAAGTGGAACAGGATGAACACTGCCAGAGCCCTACAAAATGAGCACATGTGACAAACGTGAAAGGGTCTGGAGAAGCCGCAGAGAACTTTATGCTGCCTGTAACATCGTTCAGCATGACCGGTTTGGTGAGGGGTCAGTGATAGTCTGGGGAGGCATATCCATGGAGGGACACACAGACCTCTACAGGCTACACAATGGCACCCTGACTGCCATTAGGTATCGGGATGAAATCCTTGGACCCATTGTCAGACCCTACGCTGGTGCACTGGGTCCTGGGTTCCTCCTGGTGCACGACAATGCCGACCTCATGTGATGAGAGCATTGCATCTCAGTCTGTTCAGGAGCTTAGTGATGCTCTGTTCCAGATCTGAGAGGAAATACCTCAGGACACCATCCGTCGTCTCATTAGTAACATGCTCTGATGTTGTCAGGCATGCATACAAGCACTTGGGGGCCATACAAACTACTCAGGACCATTTTGAGTTATTGCAATGAAATTTCAGCAAAATGGACTAGCTCGCTGAATAATTTTTTCACTTTGATTTTCGGGGTGTCTTTGAATTCAGCCCTCTGTAGGTTTCATTCCTAACACATTACCCAGTCCATATCAGTATAGATATCCAGCATGAGATTTTTGCCCGTTGAGATCTGATATGTTTTCAAAGTATTCCTTTTGAGCAGTGTACAAAACTGCATGTTGCACTTCTCTATGGGAACTCCCTTAAAAAAATATCTCTAAAATAGTATCTCCACATAGGCATTGGACACAACTCCCCCCGACATGCTTTTTTTTACCCCCGATTTATCTTTATTAATCCTAGACATTTAGTCATGTTACCACACATGTTTACCTGGCAGCAATACTATCCATAACAAGGCATTGGAAAACAAACCACATTCCTACAGTCAGTGAAACCGTTGACCCCATACAAATCCATTGATCCATTGAACACACAAACTAATGATGGTCTTTGGAAAAGGCACTTATACACATACAACATTAGCATGGCATCCTTGGGTTCAATGGTACAAGCTTAACCACACAATTACCCGATAATAGCTTACAATGCCTCACTGATAAACCATTTATTCTCTTATAAATGAGAAGGCTTTCATCTATGAATATCAACATTATTGTGGTCTCCTATGTTATTCTTCGTCTGCCTTAATTAGTTACCATCTATGTCTGATTATACCACATAGCTAATTGTGCTCTAGCAAGCCTGGAAAACACTGTATTTCTCAGGATTTAGCTTGTATAATACTAAAATAGCGATGGGCGGAATAACATGTTATTGCTTTCTTTGTTTTTTCTAAATGTTTACCTGTATTTTTGAAAACTTTCAATAAAATTTATTGAACCAAAAAAACGTTGCCAAAATAAGTTAACAGAAGAAAGATGGTGGAAAAAGAGTTGGTGGAAAAAGAAACATCTATCATAGACATCTGAGGTGGGGTCACCCTAGGCGAACCCTGATTTTGCTGCCCCCCTGGCTCCACCCATGACTCCACCCCTTTTGTCCTGCCCTTGTGACACATGTGACCTACCTGACCCCTACAATGACCTACCTGACCCCTATAATGACCTACCTGATCCACTCACCTACCTGACAAATACACTGACCCACCTACCTGACACACTGACCCACCTAACACATACACTGACCCACCTTAATGACACATACACTGACCCACCTTACTGACACATACACTGACCTACCTGACTGACACATACACTGACCTACCTGACTGACACTTCCTGCACGACTCACCCCCCCATCCCCCACACACAGCTCAGTATAGATCGGGGAGGATCCATCCTCCTCCTTATCGCTGCTCTTCATGGCTTCCTTGACCATAACATCAGGGCTTGTCTCAGCACTGGGTAAGCAGTATTGATTAGGAGTCCCCACCAGCACCATCCAGCTGCTCTGTGGTGTCCCCTGCCGGCCGGGAGATCAGCTAACAGCTGCTGCACCATGCTCCCATGATCTCCACTGTGCCCCGCTCCTCCACTGCACTTACACAGGCCGCTCAAGAGGGACAGGCTGAAGTAAAGGATTCCCAGAGCGGCGCTGTCAGATATTCCTGTGTGAGGAGATGTGACAGCAGGACACATCAGGGGATTGGGGGCATGTAGTGGATGTGTTCCTGAGACAGCCAGCCTGGCACTTGAACAGGGGTGAGCGATCAGAAGAGGAGAGCTGAGCTCACACACGCCTAAAGCTTCACAGAGACCGTGGTTCTGCCCTAGGTGGTAGTGTGCCCCAAGCAGCTGCCTACTTTGCCTAGTGATAGCGCCGGCCCTGGGTGGGGTGCCATGTATGTATACTCTATTAGGTTCATCATCCCACATATACATACAAGAATACTAAAAAATGGGCCTGTTTATGCCTCTGAGAACCACTTTTACACAATAATATATAAGAGACCAAATTTTATTGTATCAAATAATAAAAACATCAATTACATTTTCTTGGAGTTATAAAATAAATCCTCCAAGAGTTAGAGAGCTCAATGGTTTTGTAGACTTGTGAATCGTCGATTTGTCTACGCGTTTCGTGGGACAACTCACTACATCAGGACCACATATGCTACATAAATTGTTTTGTATACATAGCTTTAACTACAATAAAGAAATAAAAAAAGAAAAACAATGCAAATACATCAAATATATAAATTCAGTAATTACATTAATAAACTATCTCAAGTGGGGAAAAAAGTAAATTGTAATTATACCTCAACTCAAAAAGTATGTATGTGCCACCAATCAACCATATGAGAAAAGAAGAACAGTGTCAAGGCTGTGCCTGCTGGCCCATGGGATCTACAAGCCATAAACATAAATACCTGCTAGTAATGCATATACCAGGGTGGCCACCAAACTATGGCCCTCTAGTTGTTAAAAAACTAAAATTCCCATCATGCCTAGCCATGTCTGTGAATGTCAGTGCTTTCTGTTGTCTGTAGAAGGGGATACACCTTCCTCCTCTTTGCACCATTGATCTTCAACACATAGAATTTGCACCATGCTTTACAAACTTTAATACTACATCAGTCTCTTCTTTAAGTTGCTTGCCATTTAAAGCGGTTGTATACCCTTTTTTTTACACTTGGACTTACAGGTAAGCCTATAAATAAGGCTTACCTATGTAGCGCCCCCTTACTTTCAGTATGGGTAGTACACTAAAGTTAGTTGGAATGGGAGAGTTATATTGCTCCCAGTCATGATTTATCTAAATTGTGACCTCTGTCATTCCAGAAAGGTCCACTAGGTCAGTCTGCATTCTAGGGATGTGGTATCATCTCTGGTCGGAAGTTGGCGCCAGAGGGGTTTCTGGCAGACCAAGTCTTCCCCAGCAGCCAATTGGAGGAGTTCTTCCCTCGCGGGGCATGCTGGGGAGGGGTATATCTGTGAGAGGGGTCATGTGTCCTAAATCTTCGCGGGGGTCCCGGTTCCAGGTGCGGCATCCACCTTTAGGGTTCGCGCATCCATGGACCCCTCCGGCGTGGCCCACCTGGCCAAGCTTACAGGCTTCACAGAGCCCCAACAGAGGCGAAAGGGGACCCCAGTGACTTACTGGGTTCCAGTCCAATTGAGAGGATCCCAGGCTGGGTGCCGTGCGATTGGGGGATCGGCTTGAGAGGAACCCGGAGGCAGGTTGTCCAACAATGCTTGAACGAACCCAGCAGGAATCTGGTGACCGGGATGCTGACAGGTACGCTTTACTGTCTCCTGGTGACCTGTGCTAGAGTCTACTGGGAGGATTCGCTCTGTTCATCCACCTAATCTCATCTAAATTAATTGGCCTGTGGCAGACGCTCTAGAGCCAGGTCTGTGTGTGAGAGACCTGTTCCTCCCAGAAATCCAAAGTGACACCTCGGCTGCCAGGCACGTGCGAGAGACCTGTCCGTGGGCACTTCACCCACTCAGGCAGGAGTGGCGACGAGTTTACAAATTGGTACTACTGAGGGCAGGCTTGCCCGTTCATATCCAGGCCTGACACCGCAAGTTCTCCTCTTCTTTCATCAACCTTTCTTTTCCTTCCTAACTGAAGTTGATGTTGGCTCTGTTGGCCTCGAAATAAAGCCTTGGAAAAACCTTTATTGACTGTCTGGACCTCCGCTTACTATTTTGTTCCTGCATCACACCCCTAGACAACGCTAGGGTGACTTAATGTGCCGATCCCAACAATCAATCAGTGGCTCCTTCGGGGGTAGCGCTGCACCTATAGCTAAAAAGAATGGGCCAGATTCAGATAGAATTGCCTATCTTTAGGCAGGCGTAGCGTATCTCAGATACACTACGCCGATGTAACTCAGAGAGGCAACTACAGTATTCATAAAGCACTTGCACCTAACTTTGCGCCGGCGTAACTTAATTCCTTTGGCGTAAGCCGGTGCAACTGCAAGTGGGTGTGTCGTTATGCAAATGATGGTCTAGTGATTTACGCCCCAGCGTATTTTGGACGGAGCATGCTCAGTACGTTCGTTCCCTTGTGAGCATGCTCACAACTATGCCGGCCCAACTTACAGAGATACGCCGGTCCAACTTACACCCAGCTGATGCAAAAGTACATGCAGTTTTATTCCCCCCCCCCAGGGAAGGTACTTTTGCTGTGAGATGGCTGCTCCTGTTCCCCACAGGCAGAGGAGGAAAAAAAAACTTTAACACCCAGAAGATGTCAGCCCTAATAACAGCAATGGAGACTTATGACCAGGGCCGCCATCAGGGGGGTACAGGTAGTACACCTGTAAGGGGCCCGGGGGTCCCCAGGGGCCTGGATGGGAACCCCCCTTTTTTTATTTTATTTTTATTTAAAAAAAAATTAAATATATGTTTATATTTTTTGATGGACAAGAAGGCCTGGCTTGCAGTCTCTGCTCTAATTCATTTCTAAGGTGTTCTATCGAGTTGAGGCCGTCCACAAGGTTTAGGAGTGTGTCCATGGGAATGTTTTACCATTCTTCCAGAAGTGTATTTGTGAGGTCTGGAACTGATGTTGGACAAGAAGGCCCGGGTCACAGTCTCCGCTCTAATTCATTCCAAAGGTGTTCTATCGGGTTGAGGTCAGGACTCTGTGCAGGCCAGTCATGTTCCTCCACCCCAAACTTGCTCATCCATGTCTTTATGAACCTTGCTTTGTGCACTGGTGAGCAGTCATGTTGGAACAGGAAGGGGCCGTCCCCAAACTGTTTCTACAAAGTTGGGAGCATGAAATTGTCCAAAATGTCTTGGTATGCTGACGCCTTAAGAGTTCCCTTCCATGGAAGTAAGGGGCCAAACCCAACCCCAGAAAAACAACCCCAGACCATAACCCCCCTTTTATCAAATGATTTGGATCAGTCCACAAAGCAAGGAACATAAAGACATAAATGAGTGAGTTTGGGGTGGAGGAACTGGACTGGCCTGCACAGAGTCCTGACCTCAACCCGATAGAACACCTTTGGAATGAATTAGAGCGGAGACTGTGAGCCGGGCCTTCTTGTCCAACATCAGTTCCAGACCTCACAAATACACTTCTGGGAGAATGGTTAAAAATTCCCATGGACACACTCCTAAACCTTGTGGACAGCCTTCCCAGAAGAGTTGAAACTTTTATAGCTGCAAAGGGTGAGCCAACCCAATATTGAACCCTACAGGCTAAAGGATCGCACACACGATCGAATATTCCGATGGACGTGTTTTGGACGTGTTTTGTCGTATAATCAAACCGTCTGTACACTCCATCGGACAAAAGAGCAGAAAAACTACGTAGTTTCGTGAATGTTGGCTGAAAAAGTTCTGCCGTCTGTATGCAGAACAAGTTCACGGCCGGTGCCTTTCGGACAAAAATATATATATAATTATTATTATCATTATTATTATTAAAGGACCCAGAGGTCCCGGATGGAAAGCCCCCTTTATTTGGTAATTTACTTTTATATAAAAAAAAGGGAGGTTGACATCTGGGGCACTGGTGGCCTCCGGACCCCTAAAAAAAAAAGCAAAAAAAGGTTTCTTTTTTTTTTAAGGGGGTTCCCATCCGGACCCCTGGGGACCCCCGGGCCCCTTACAGGTGTACTGCCTGTACCCCCCTGATGGGGGACCCATTAGTAGTGCTAGGACCACGGCTGCCATGTGTTGTCCTGCAAGTGTGGTTGCTCAGCTTGTCTGTAACAGTGCTGCTGAAGCTGCTCTCCAGCTGACTTGAGCAAGTCTGGTGCAAAGTTACCCCTGCTTTATGAGGGGTAACTTTAGGCTGGCCAAACAGCTTAGGCACACCGCGGGTAGCCTGTGCCGAACGGGCCTATGTTTGGGAATCGGCGTATCTCCCTCATTTGCATATTTGCATAGGAAATCAATGGGTTTGCCAAATGCGTCTGGCATAAATGTGCACCTAGGATGTGCAGGCGTAGGCAAGTTAGGCCGGTCGGGAATAGCCTATTTTGGTGTGTATCTGGGTAGGGTGCATAGATATTCTGGCGCAAATTTAGACTTAGGGCCAGATTCTCATAGAATTCCGGCGGCGTAGCGTAAGCCAGTTACACTACGCCGCCGCTGCTTGCTGGAGCAAGTGCTTGATTCTCTATGCACTTGCTCCCGAGGTTTCGCTTACGTCGCGTAAATCGCGCAGCGTAAACCCGCGCAATTCAAATGGGGCGGCTTGTATTTAAATTAAGCGCGCCCCCGCGTCGAACGAACTGCGCATGCGCCGGCCGGGGGAAAAGCCCAGTGCGCATGCTACAAAGGACGTCACATTTTCTCAATGTAAACGACGTAATCGCAGCGTACGCCAGCCCCATTGAGAATCGACGTACGCAAACGACGTAAACGACGCACAACACGACGCGGTCCCGAGGCCATACTTAACATGGCATCCGACGGGACACGACGGCATCCGACGGGACCTCGTAAGGTTACTCCACATAGAAGCTGGGGTAACCTTACGCGGACGAAAACGACGTAGGCGACGACGGGGCGGCGTAAAATCGATAGAGAATCGGCGTACTACTTCATTTGCATATGCAAATGAAAAAACAACGTAAAGGCCACCTAGTGGCCGGAGTTGTCATTACATCTACGATCCGAAAGTGTAATTGTATTACGCTTGTCGGATGTAGAAGCGTATCTATGCAAAAGTGATGCTCAGCATCACACGCATAGATACGAGCCAAAAAAAAAGGCGATACGACGGGGTAACTGAGATACTCCGTCGTAACGCCTCTGAGAATCTGGCCCTTAGGCGGCACATCTCGAGATACTCCGGCATAAGTCCTATCTGAATCTGGCCCAATATCTCCTAAAAGATATTCCCCTTGCAGGCACTCTGGGCCAGATTCTCATAGAATTCCGGCGGCGTAGCGTAAGCCAGTTACACTACGCCGCCGCTGCTTGCTGGAGCAAGTGCTTGATTCTCTATGCACTTGCTCCCGAGGTTTCGCTTACGTCGCGTAAATCGCGCAGCGTAAACCCGCGCAATTCAAATGGGGCGGCTTGTATTTAAATTAAGCGCGCCCCCGCGTCGAACGAACTGCGCATGCGCCGGCCGGGGGAAAAGCCCAGTGCGCATGCTCCAAAGGACGTCACATTTTCTCAATGTAAACGACGTAATCGCAGCGTACGCCAGCCCCATTGAGAATCGACGTACGCAAACGACGTAAACGACGCACAACACGACGCGGTCCCGAGGCCATACTTAACATGGCATCCGACGGGACACGACGGCATCCGACGGGACCTCGTAAGGTTACTCCACATAGAAGCTGGGGTAACCTTACGCGGACGAAAACGACGTAGACGACGACGGGGCGGCGTAAAAGCGATAGAGAATCGGCGTACTACTTCATTTGCATATGCAAATGAAAAAACAACGTAAAGGCCACCTAGTGGCCGGAGTTGTCATTACATCTACGATCCGAAAGTGTAATTGTATTACGCTTGTCGGATGTAGAAGCGTATCTATGCAAAAGTGATGCTCAGCATCACACGCATAGATACGAGCCAAAAAAAAAGGCGATACGACGGGGTATCTGAGATACTCCGTCGTAACGCCTCTGAGAATCTGGCCCTCTGAGTTTGCCGGCTGAAAAGTAGATGCCAGACCTTATAGAGAAAGAAAGTCACCGCTCAAGATAGAAGATGCAAATGATGAACCTCTTCACCGGATCTGAAGCTACAGGTGCTGGCAATGCATATAGTAATGCAAAATTAAGGGAAATGTCTGGACAGCCGCACTCGAAAAAATATTGCTTTTTATTGTAAAAATAGGATCACAGGATACATGCCACAGCAAACAGGAGACAAGATGACGCGTTTCACACTAACTTAGTGCTAACTAAGCACTGAGTTATAGTGTGAAACGCGTCAAGGGGGTATCCTGTTTGCTCTAGCATGTATCCTGTGATTCTATTTTTACAATAAAAAGCAATGTTTTTTGGAGCGCAGCTGTCCAGATATTTTCCTTCATTTTGCAGGACGCCAGACCTTGCCGGAAAGAAGTCTCCTGCCCGTGCATGCGTGGGAGTGACGACATCGCAGCTCCGGCCACTCACAGTGCCGAAGCCGCGATACTCAGAAGAGGAAAAATGTCTGCTCCCTCGGCGTGGACTGGGTGAGATACCGACACCTCATTCTAAGGTGAGTATTTCATAATGGGTGGGGTGATCCTATGCTGTCTGTCCTGTGGGAGGAAGCTGGTCAACTGAAGGAACCGGCGGAGGAATCGTCTTGGAGAGGGCACAGCTGGAAGCTGGTATTTTGAGAGAAGCCTGGTACCTCAGTTGGAGGACGCATCCTGACCCATCTGCTTCACTGTATTGCCGAATCGGCTTAAAGGGACTTTTTCATACTGTGCAACTGAGTTTACTGAGGAAAATTCTGATTATTGGATCCTGTGGCAGAGGATCGTTCAGAAGCTATTGTTACTATAAGGTCTGTGGTAGAGACTTTTACTTTTTGACTGTTCGTGCATCATTCTGGCTGCCACGGCTGCGGCAGAGGTCTGTCTGGGTGAGCAAGATCCAACAACAGTGTGTTAGCACCTGTCTCAGGGATCGCAAGGTTTCATTGATCTACAGAAAGGTACCTGAACTTTCCCTCTCCCTCCATTCCCCTTGTTCTGTCAACGGTGTGGTTGAATAAAAGCCTTTGGAAAAGACTCTGACTGGCAACCGTGTTTTTCAAATTTAACTAACCCTAGATTCTGAGCCAACACGGAGAACAGTGGGGTAGCGGCAGACCAAAACTACTACCACTACTATCACTACTATTCCTTTATACTGGAATTTACAAATGCAGCAATTTAGAAATTGGATAAAAGGTTTAGCACTGGGAAACACTTTTTGAAGGATAAAAAGTGTTTTATATACAATTATATAGACCAAAAATTAGCGACAGATGAAGAAAAAATAGGGACAGAGGGACTTTGTTCCAAATCAGGGACAGTTGGGAGCTCTGATAAATGGCCAGCCCTCCCTGCCCATAACCCTGAGTTCACACTAGTGCGATGCAGGAACCAGTGCGATTCCAGCGCCGTTCCCGCATCGCTCATCTCCCGCAGGCAGTTCACACTGCCTTCTGCGAACAGCTGCGTGTGTCATTAACCGCTTAAGGACCGCCGAAAGGCGTTATAAGTCGACAGAATGGAACAGGCAGGCAAATGGACGTACCTGTACGTCCCTTAAAATTTGCCAATCACCGGAAGGCGCGTGCCTACTGAGTGTGGCCGCAGGTGCCAAGAACTCGATGTTACTGGGTGGCCCACGATTGCGGTCGATAAGGGCAAAACAGTGGGAGTGCCTTTGTAAACAAGGCATTTCCCTATTCTGCCTAGTGACAGTGACGTGTCATGTGTAGCCACGCCCCCTAACAGTAAGAGTCACTCCCTAGGAAACATTTAACCCCTGCAGTGCCACCTAGTGGTTAACCCCTTCACTGCCAGTGTCATTTTTACAGTAATCAGTGCATTTTTTTAGCGCTGATCGCTGTAAAGATGACAATCATCCCAAAATGGTGTCAAACGTGTCCGATGTGTCAGCCATAATGTCGCAATCACAATAATAATAAAAAAGACGTTGAACGCCGTAATAACTACTAAGAAAAAATAAAAATATTACTAAAAATGCCATGAAACAGTCCCCTATTTTTTAGAAGCTATAACTTTTGCGCAAACCAATCAATTAAGGCTGATTGCGATTTTTTTTTAACCAAAAATATGTAGAATAATATGTATCGGCCTAAATTAAGGGAAAAAATATTTTATACAGTATATATATATATATATATTTTGGGGATATTTATTATAGCAAAAAGTAAAAAAATATTGATTTTTTTTCAAAATTGTCGCTCTATTTTTGTTTATAGCGCAAAAAATAAAAACTGCAGAAGTGATCAAATACCACCAAGCTCTATTTGTGGGGAAAAAAAATACATCAATTTTGTTTGGGAGCCACGTCGTACGACCGCGCAATTGTCGGTTAAAATGACGCAGTGCCGAATCGCAAAAAGTGGCCTAGATTTTGACCACCAAAATGGTCCAGGCTGAAGTGGTTAACAAAAGTAGCACTACTCCCGTAGAAGCTGCTGGATAGTTTTGGGCCTTGCACGTTACCTCAACATTTGTCGTCTAGGGGAAGAAAAAAAAAACTCCTCAAGCCTGAGGAGTTGGTACCTGAACCAAAAAACTTGGATGGGGAGAGGAAGAGAAGGGAAGAAAAAAAAAGAACACAGGTGTAACAATGACATACATTTTTAGCAGTACACACATTACCCCCTTTACTAACTGTCTAGCCCTCCCCATTCTCTGGCGGTCTTGACAGAAGATCTGGTTACCTAAAAAGAAAACACAAAGATATACACAGCAAAATAACGTATAAAACCACAAAGTATTACTATAGAAGCAGAGCTGCACCTCCAAGGAGGTGGAACTTTCCTTCTTAAAGATTTAGTATCAGACTTAGAGAGTCTCTCCCTACTCTACCGACCACTGCCACCTGGTGTCAGAGGTAGCACACAAAAGTTCTTTAAAGCGGGGGCTAGAGCAGATGGCATCTTGATCCCGACATCCTCAGCAGCCCTATCCTAGCTATCTATTTCTCAAAGTTCAGTCAGTATAGCAAAGAAAACTCCTCCATTTTGAAAAATAAATTTTCTCTCTTCCATGAGAAAATCAAAAGATGAGGGCAAGAAAAAAGTCAACTATTCTTGTGCATCATTACAGGTAAAACCTGGGGTCCGGTAGTGTCAGTGATTTCCCTTGCTTGTCCAGGGTAGTGATAGAATATACAATGTCATCCTTCCCTGGTCTGCAAATAACCACCTGCTCAGCTGGCGGTAACTCCAATGTAACCAGCACTCTTTGAACCGATCAGCCATAATGAACGAGTAGTCCAAGTTTCTGAATGGCTTTGGTACTTTCAAATAGTCTCAAATGGCCTCGCCGTACCATTGTTCCCTATTACCCTCGATCTCCTTCATAATCTCCTTTGGCACGTACGGGAACTCTAGGCCGTATTCTGTGGCTAACCTTTTTATTAACACTCACTGTAAGCGTGTGAGCCTGGGCAACAATTGGGAACCTCCCGTCCCGGGCAATACACAAGAATCTGGTGACTTTATTATCATGGGCTTGGCAAGTTTTGACCCAGTCTCTTCATCTGGTAAAGTCTTTTTTCCAATATCCGGGGATCTCTACACTAAGGACTTGACAGGTTTAAGTAGAGCTCTTTTAACTGGAAAAGTCCCTTTATCATTACCTGGGGTCTCCACTCTGGGTGTTGTCTCTCCGGAATCCATAGGTGTCTCCTATGAAAAACTATGTGTCAGGGTAACACACCTTCTGTTACTCCATGATAACTCTTGAGACATGGTCTCGAACAGGTCATCATCACCGATATCGGACAGAGGGCCAGATTCTCATATATATTCGGCGGCGTAGCGTAAGCCATTTACACTACGCCGCCGCTGCGTACTAGAGCAAGTGCTTTATTCTCAAAGCACTTGCTCCGTAGTTCTCGCCGGCGTCTCGTAAATCGCCAAGCGTAAACCCGCGCAATTCAAATGGGGCGGCTTGTATTTAAATTAAGCACGCCCCCGCGTCGAACGAACTGCGCATGCGCCGGCCGGGGAAAAAGCCCAGTGCGCATGCTCCAAAGGACGTCACATTTTCTCAATGTAAACGACGTAATCGCAGCGTACGCCAGCCCCATTGAGAATAGACGTACGCAAACGACGTAAACGACGCACAACACGACGCGGTCCCGAGGCCATACTTAACATGGCATCCGACGGGACACGACGGCATCCGACGGGACCTCGTAAGGTTACTCCACATAGAAGCTGGGGTAACCTTACGCGAACGAAAACGACGTACGCGACGACGGGGCGGCGTAAAAGCGATCGAGAATCGGCGTACTACTTCATTTGCATATGCAAATGAAAAAACAACGTAAAGGCCACCTAGTGGCCGGAGTTGTCATTACACCTACGATCCGAAAGTGTAATGCTTTTACACTTGTCGGATGTAGAAGCGTATCTATGCAAAAGTGATGCTCAGCATCACACGCATAGATACGAGACAAAAAAAAGGCGTTACGACGGGGTATCTGAGATACTCCATCGTAACGCCTCTGAGAATCTGGCCCAGAGAGTCTAACTCTGAGTTCTCCCACTCTTCTACCGGCAAATAAGTACGAACAGTCCTGATAACTTTTTCCCCAATTGCCTTACCGGTTCCTGACGTGGACTTCCTGGGAATATCACCACTCACGGGGTCCGGTTCCGTTAGACGCTAAAAAAGGCTTTGACCACGGTCGCGTGAAGCCTTCACGTATCCCACCTTCCGTTTTACAGGTGGGATTGGGGCACAAGCTGTAGTTGTGGTATCCGCTGCAGTGTCTGCTGGTAGCTTTGTGGTAACAGCGACATCTATTCCGGATTCACTCGCTGTAGCAGACGTGGTGCGCACAGGCTGAACCGCAGGGGTGAAGGCAACATCTTCCAACGTAGCGATGCGATCCAGTCTACCCGATAGGCGCGGGGCAACACAGTGGGTTGTTCCACCTCGAACAAATATTCCCCGTAGGATAGACACCGGGCAAATGGACATAACTGCACGGCCAGTCCTTCACATCCAGGGCTTGTGTAAAGTATGAGGCGTCATCGCTGATTCAGTCAGTTCCTTTTTTTTGTGAGCAGGACTCCGGATAGTGTGGCACCCACAGTGGTAGGCATTTAAGACATCCTAGTCCTGATATGGCTGGTGCCCATGAAAATAACGACATGATGCTCTCTGATCTCCTCGCTTGATCTGGCAGCTCCTGGTCATTGGCGCCAAACACTCTCACGTGTCGCCGAACAGGGCCTTTCTATCATATGGGATACGACACCATGACTGTTTTGAAGACAGGTCTGCAGATCATGACTTCAGCCATAACGCCCTTCCTGCTGATAGAGTATAGCATGATCTTGGAGGAACATATTAGGACACAGATGGCTGCTTCTGCCAAAAATTTGAGGCTAGCATTAATTCATCCAGCCCTTTAAAGACTTTGGGCCAGATTCTCAGAGGCGTTACGACGGAGTATCTCAGATACCCCGTCGTATCGCCTTTTTTTTTGTCTCGTATCTATGCGTGTGATGCTGAGCATCACTTTTGCATAGATACGCTTCTACATCCGACAAGTGTAAAAGCATTACACTTTCGGATCGTAGGTGTAATGACAACTCCGGCCACTAGGTGACCTTTACGTTGTTTTTTCATTTGCATATGCAAATGAAGTAGTACGCCGATTCTCGATCGCTTTTACGCCGCCCCGTCGTCGCGTACGCCGTTTTCGTTCGCGTAAGGTTACCCCAGCTTCAATGTGGAGTAACCTTACGAGGTCCCGTCGGATGCCGTCGTGTCCCGTCGGATGCCATGTTAAGTATGGCCTCGGGACCGCGTTGTGTTGTGCGTCGTTTATGTCGTTTGCGTACGTCGATTCTCAATGGGGCTGGCGTACGCTGCGATTGCGTCGTTTACATTGAGAAAATGTGACGTCCTTTGGAGCATGCGCACTGGGCTTTTTCCCCGGCCGGCGCATGCGCAGTTCGTTCGACGCGGGGGCGCGCTTAATTTAAATACAAGCCGCCCCATTTGAATTTGCTTGGCGATTTACGAGACGCCGGCGAAAACTACGGAGCAAGTGCTTTGAGAATAAAGCACTTGCTCTAGTACGCAGCGGCGGCGTAGTTTAAATGGCTTACGCTACGCCGCCGAATATATATGAGAATCTGGCCCTTTATCTGCACCTAGGCTGTGTCTGAGGACCGACTCAACATTATTCAATCATACTCCGGTGGCTCTGGAAATGAAAGACAAGGCCACTGCTGGCTTGCAGGCTCCCCCGTTGCCTGATACATCTTCTTGAGCCTGAATCAATCCTGCGGTCCAGGATGTCCCCGAACGAGACTGCGTCCTCTGGTCAATTTCATGACCGACGTGTCCACATTCAGGATGGAATCAAAAAGCTGAGCATCAGTTTCTGCCAGTTGGTATAGCTTGAGAAATCGACTGTAAGCGATGGGCCTTCATTCGCTTTCCTCCATTCCTCCGTAGTCATTCCTTTAATCTCGTCCATTAAAGGGAAGGTTGAAACCTTCTTTGTTAGATGAGGGAAAACATTTTTGTCGGAGGTTCAGGTTCTTCCTCCCACTGAATCGCATTCTTAATAGTGATAATAAAGGGCTCTTCTAAACCACAATCAAATGTTGACAGGTTTTCTTTGACTAGGTTTGATATGACTTCTGAATCAGGTTGGAGGATAGGCATCTCTACTGCTCTTTGCTGTAGGCATAACTGACTGGTCTTGGGATAGGGCCAATTCCCGGATGGTATCCTTGACCAAATCTTTAATTGAGTCCTATGGACCCTTGCTTGTCAGGAGGCACTGACCACATGCCAATTTTCCCGGTAAGGCTTGCTTATCACACACCCAACAGCCCCTTTTTCCTGCTGTGAGGGTCTGCGCTGGGAAATCACGTCTGCTTGGGGTATGCTGGGGTGACCTCTGACTGCTGCGGGGAGCATGGGCAGAAGATGAATGTGGGTGACCAGAATTTCTATGCCCCCCTGATCTATTATCGTGAGAACTCCGGCGGGAGGATCTGCGGGATGACTCCCTGTGCGGGCCATGGAAAAAGGGATGTTCACATGTACCCGAAGAAAACAAATGCTCTTTTGAAAGAAGGAACTTACCTGCCTGTTGCAGCCCATTACCTAGGTATGTTGAGAATCTTTTTCTTTTAATACGGTATTGCGATAGAGACAGTTAGGGATAGTTCAAATTTAAAGTATCCAATGATATATATATATATATATATATATTGTAACGTTTGGGGGACCAGCTTGATCTCAGGACACAGGCTTTTAAATCACAAGGGAGGTTTATTGAACACAAATGGCTTTACAGCAGCAAAACAAAATAAATCATCAGTCTCACCGACTCGTAGGGCTCAGTACTGCTATTGCAATTCAACAGTCCTTGCAGGTAAAGTTCTCCAGTAGCAGGCTTTCAGGCAGGACACATCCAAGTCCTTTCAAAGCTTTTCCCAGCTTCTCATAGCTTTCACAGCATTTACTTGTCCAGCATTACCATTCATGGACTCTGCTACACACCTTTACTCTGAATGAATGAATGAATGAATGAGGAACTTATATAGCGCAGCACATGCGAAGTAAATCGCCTCTGGGCGCTTGTTGTTCCTGTCTCCTTTGAGATCAAAAGAGATAAGTCTTAATCTTTCTCCTGAAGACTAAGTAGTTCTCCTCCAGCCGAATGCTGGCTGGTAAGGCGTTCCATAGTCTGGGCCCTTGGACAGCGAATCTCCTGTCTTCTTTGGACTTGTATCTGGCTTTCGGTATCTGAAGCCGATTTTGATTGGTGGATCGTAGAATACGATTGGGATTGTGAATTTTTAATTTTTCGCATAGATAATGGGGAGCATTCCCATGGATACATCTATGCGTTAGACAGAGAGCTTTAAAGGTGATTCTGTCTTTAACTGGTAGCCAGTGAAGGGATCTCAGTGAAGGTGAGATTGATTCCCAGGGTTTTTTCCCAGTCACAAGTCTGGCGGCCGTATTTTGAACGACTTGAAGACGAGCGATTTGGTACTTGGGGAGTCCGAGGTAGAGGGCATTTGCATAGTCCAGTCTGGAGTTTACAATAGCTCCTACCACGACCGCTATGTCATTCTTGGGAATAAAAGGGTCTGCGTAGTAGGCGCAGCAGATGGTGAGATCCGCTGACTACTGCCCCTATTTGTGCGTTCATTGTCATGTCGGAATCAAAGATGACCCCAAGACTTTTGACTTTGGCGCTAGGGGTGATGATTTTGCCCAGAATGGGCGGGGGGATCCAGGTTGTTGTCGATTGATTCCTACGCTTGGCGTGAAACAGAAGAAGTTCTGTTTTAGCTCCGTTGAGTTTGAGATAACTCTTTGTCATCCAGTCCTCTATCAAAGAGAGGCATGTCTCTAGATTGAGGTGGTGATCCTTTTTATTGCAAATGCGGAAGTACAGTTGCGTGTCGTCTGCATAAGAGTGATATAGCAGTTTTTGGCTGCTGATGATTTCGAAAAGAGGACGCACATAGATGTTGAATAACATTGGCGACAGGGGAGATCCTTGAGGGACCCCGCACGATAATGTGCGTTGTTCGGAAGTGAAGGGTCCTAGCTTCACTATTTGCGAACGGTTTTCCAAAAAAGAGGAGAACCAGGATAGATCGCTTTCTGCGACTTTGGCTATTTTAGCCAGCCGAGTCAATAGCAGCTTGTGATCAACTGTATCAAAGGCTGCGCTTAGGTCCAGCAGAACCAGAAGAGAAGATTCTCCTTCGTCTGCGGCCTCAAGAACGTCGTCCCATATCTTAAGCAATGCTGATTCTGTCCCGTGTCCGGGACGGAATCCTGATTGCAATGGATCGAGTAAGTTGTGGGTATCTAGATGCTGTTGCAGCTGCTGTACCACTACTTTCTCCATTACCTTGGAGAGAACATTTAGGCATGTTATGGGGCGCCAGTTGAGTGGATCCTTAGGATCCAGGGTGGCTTTCTTCAAGATGGGTTGAATGAAGCCCTCCTTCAACTGGGAGGGCATTATGCCCTCCCTGAAGGATTGGTTGATAAGCTGCGTGACAGGAGGTGCCAGGATGTCGGCGCATTCCTTCAGCAGTTTGGTGGGGATAATATCGTTTGGCGCAGTGCTGTTGCGCAGAGCGCCGATGATATTTTTAGTGGTCTGAATAGAGATGGGTTCCAGCATGAACTCACCTAACTGAGGTGAATTGCTGCCGGTGCTGTGTAAATGACTACGGGGGGGCTGGGAGAGCAATTGTTCTGCTGAATGCTTTGCCGGATAGCCTAGATTTTGTTAATGAAGCAATCCGACAACTCATCGCAAAATTCTTGTGTATCCAAGTTGGGGGCTTCAAGACATCCTGGATTCATGGTCTGAGTAACCAGCTTGAAGAGTTTGCGGGGGCGATTTAGGGCACCGTTGATAGCTTTAGAAAAATAGTTTTTCTTGGCTTCGAAGATTTGCTTGTAGTATTTTCTGGTTATTGCCTTGTAAATCGCGAGGTTCTCATCTGAAGAGCTTCTTTTCCAGGCTGCTTCTGCCCTTCTACGCTCTTGCTTCAGTAACGCCAGCTGGTTGTTAAACCAGCCGGAGCTATTTTTCCTGACCTGGGTCTTTCGTTTCGGCGCTATCAAGTCACCTGCAACTTCCTGTCCTGACTTAAGCCATTTCCTGGACAGGTGTATTAACCATTTCCATTCTCTAAAAAGACCATAGCCCAAATAAAGGGGAAACATAACGTCCTTCCAGGACCCAGCCACGGCGTCCTGCACAATATATATATATATATATATATATATATTGTGACAGGAAGTCAGGTAAATCTGTGGGTGTTGTCACAGATGGGAGATACATTTCTGCCTTGTTTAGACAATACACCAATTACTACCAGGTGTCGGCTACAGAGGTAGCCAGAAAGGTTTAAGGCGTTGGAAAACTTTAGCTGTTCAGAATGAGGCAATTAAGGCCTCTATAAGTTATCCAAAGGATGACTACTGATTGCTGAATCTTGAGGCTTTTTGAGTTAAGGAGAGCAGTGAGAAAGACTTCTGAAGAGGTGAGGTGGTTGTTGATCTTTCTGTGTGATAAAAATCAAAAAGACTATTGTTTCTCTGCTGTATGACCAGCAGTGTTTGCCCAGCAGTAGGTTGTGTCAGACTCCATAGATAGGTTCCTGTGTGGTGAAGGTAGAAGCCCCAAGTGGCCAGGGTTTATTTTATGTTTTGTTTATGCTGTTTGGATGTTTGCACTTGTTTCCAGCAATATGGAAGAATAAACCAAACTCTTTGTTTTCAACCGTCTTCGGCTGCCTCTCTGTATATTTCAGTGTGTAGTAAACCCACTCAGGGGGTCACACACACCCGCTACCGAGCTAACCCCTTACAATATATATATATATATATATATATATATATATATATATATATATATATATAGGAAATAACAGTAATCAAATGTTAATTAAAATATTAATTAAATACTACATATGCTCATGCATAGAAAAATAACATTCAATTTAGAAAATAATCAACCATCATAGTAATTAAATATTATGTATGGCATACCTTACCATTCTCTATGTAGAGAGAGAGAGAGAGAGAGCGTTAGAAGGTAGAGAAGACACCTGGAGATCCCCGCCGTGACTCCGCCTCCCGAGCCGACAAAGCTAAGCCCAGCGGCGATCACGAAGCGCCTGCACACACAGGGGGGTACAGCATGCCGGCAACACAAAGGCAGTGTCAGGTACAGCTGTCAGAGATACCAGGCGGTGCCACGGAACCCAGAGAAGGGTACCAGCTGTCGGCCAGGTGCTACATGGCGGATGAGGAATGCCACTGCTCAGAAAGGTACCATGCGAATAGCCAGTAAAACCACCATAGAGGAGACAGTAAATCCTCCTGGATGTGTTTAAACAGGCCCCAATAGAGATCCACAGAAAAAACGGGCTCCCATACTTATCTGATGCCTTTAGCAGCCCAAGTAAATGGGACTCCATCCTGTAGGAGAGCCTGAACCTGCAATGGTCACACCATATATCGGTGAGGTAGGGCTGATCTGTGATCCTGCAGGGCTGAGGACAGGACAAAGAATGCCTGAGGGGAGGGACAACTCCTTTTTTTATAGAGTTAAGTCGTCCTGTGGGTTGGTCAAGGGCAGAGCCACCCAACCATTGGTATGCTGCCATGAAGGCACCATGAAACAGTATTTACAAATCCCTGACACTGTTGTGATGTTGAATTTAAAAAGCAGCGGAAGGCCTGCTGATCTCACAACTTTGCCATACCTCCCAACTTTTTGAGATGGGAACGAGGGACACCTATTAGCAAAAGTATGTAGGTATAGGAAACACCCCCTGCCATGCTCCCTTTTAACCAGTTGCTGACCAGCCACCGCGGTTTTACGGCGGCAGGTTGGCTCGGCGGCGCAAAATCACATGGTGCGGATGTGCATGCCCGGCGGGCGCGATCACTGCCAGGCACCCGCGATCGCTCGTTACAGCTTCCCGTCCTGTCGGGGAGAAATGACTGATCGCATGTTCATACAATGTGTGAACAGCGATCTGTAATTTCCCCTAGTCAGTCCCACCCCCCTTCAGTTAGAACAAACCTAGGGGACATAATTAACCCCTTCCTCGCCCCCTAGTGTTAACCCCTTCCCTGCCAGTGAAATTTTTACAGTAATCAATGCATTTTTATAGCACCAATCGCTATAAAAATGCCAATGGTCCCAAAAATGTGTCAAACGTGTCCGAAGTGTCCGCCATAAGGTCGCAAGTACTGATAAAAATCGCAGATCCCTGCCATTACTAGTAAAAAAAAAAATATTAATTACAATGGCATAAAACTATCCCCTATTTTGTAGACGCTATAACTTTTGCGCAAACCAATCAATAGACATGTATTGCCATTTTTTTTACGAAAAATACGTATCTGCCTAAACTAAGGATTTTTTTTTCTATATATATATATATATATATATATATATATATATATATATATATATATATATATATATATATATATATATATTTGGGGGATATTTATTACAGCAAAAAGTAAAAAATATTCATATTTTTTCAAAATCTCGCTCTATTTTTGTTTATAGCGCAAAAAAATAAAAACCGCAAAGGTGAAAGCTCTATTTGGGGGGAAAAAAGGACGCCAATTTTGTTTGGGAGCCACGTCGCACGACCGCGCAATTGTCAGTTAAAATGACACAGTGCCGAATCACAAAAAGTGGCCTAGTCATTGACCAGCAAAATGGTCCGGGGCTGAAGGTGGTTAAAAAAAGAACTATAAAAAAAGATTATGAGTTAAACCCACAAGTGCTTTTTTTTTTTACCATTTAGTATTCCTTTATACTGTACTAATATACTGTACGATTTTACCAGTAAGCTTTGCTTATATAGTGAAATACAGTATTTACAAATCCATGACACTGTTGTGATGTTGAATTTAAAAAGCAGCGGAAGGCCTGCTGATCTCACAACTTTGCTATACCTCCCAACTTTTTGAGATGGGAACGAGGGACACCTATTAGCAAAAGTATGTAGGTATAGGAAACACCCCCTGCCATGCTCCCTTTTAACCAGTTGCTGACCAGCCACCGCGGTTTTACGGCGGCAGGTTGGCTCGGCGGCGCAAAATCACATGGTGCGGATGTGCATGCCCGGCGGGCGCGATCACTGCCAGGCACCCGCGATCGCTCGTTACAGCTTCCCGTCCTGTCGGGGAGAAATGACTGATCGCATGTTCATACAATGTGTGAACAGCGATCTGTAATTTCCCCTAGTCAGTCCCACCCCCCTTCAGTTAGAACAAACCTAGGGGACATAATTAACCCCTTCCTCGCCCCCTAGTGTTAACCCCTTCCCTGCCAGTGAAATTTTTACAGTAATCAATGCATTTTTATAGCACCAATCGCTATAAAAATGCCAATGGTCCCAAAAATGTGTCAAACGTGTCCGAAGTGTCCGCCATAAGGTCGCAAGTACTGATAAAAATCGCAGATCCCTGCCATTACTAGTAAAAAAAAAAATATTAATTACAATGGCATAAAACTATCCCCTATTTTGTAGACGCTATAACTTTTGCGCAAACCAATCAATAGACATGTATTGCCATTTTTTTTACGAAAAATACGTATCTGCCTAAACTAAGGATTTTTTTTCTATATATATATATATATATATATTTGGGGGATATTTATTACAGCAAAAAGTAAAAAATATTCATATTTTTTCAAAATCTCGCTCTATTTTTGTTTATAGCGCAAAAAAATAAAAACCGCAAAGGTGAAAGCTCTATTTGGGGGGAAAAAAGGACGCCAATTTTGTTTGGGAGCCACGTCGCACGACCGCGCAATTGTCAGTTAAAATGACACAGTGCCGAATCACAAAAAGTGGCCTAGTCATTGACCAGCAAAATGGTCCGGGGCTGAAGGTGGTTAAAAAAAGAACTATAAAAAAAGATTATGAGTTAAACCCACAAGTGCTTTTTTTTTTTACCATTTAGTATTCCTTTATACTGTACTAATATACTGTACGATTTTACCAGTAAGCTTTGCTTATATAGTGAAATACAGTATTTACAAATCCATGACACTGTTGTGATGTTGAATTTTAACCAGTTAAGGAACATCCGCCGCAGTTATACTGCAGCAGGTTGGCTCCCCTGGGCGAATCGCCATAGCTGCACCTTAAGAGCACAAGGGGGCCCACGCAAGGAAGGAGCCAATGTGTGTGCCCGGCAGCTGCGATGTCCACCAGGCATCCCCAATCGCTCCTGAGAGAGACAGAACGAAGATCTGTCATTGTAAACAGACAGATCTCCATTCTGTCAGGGGAGAGGAGAAAGATCTGCTGTTCATACTGGATATGAACAGGGATCGGTCTCCTCCTCCAGGCAGTCCCATCCCCCTACATTTAGAAACACTACCTAGAACACACATTTAACCCCTTGATTGTATTTAATTTTTTACCAAAAATATGTAGAAGAATGCTTTTTGGCCTAAACTGAGGAAGACATTTTTATTTTTTTATTTCTGGCATATTATAGCAAAAAAAAAATTTAAAAACACACAGGTGATCAAATACCACCAAAACAAATGTCTATTTGTGGGGAAAAAAAAGACATACATTTTGTTTGGGAACAGCGTCGCACAACCACGCAATTATCAGTTAAAGCGACGCAGTGCTGTATCACAAAAAATGTCCTGGTCATTAAGGGGGTAAATCCTTCCAGTCTTTAAGTGGTTAAAGCAGCGATATTGTGTCAGATTAGAAAAGGCATACCTCCCAACTGTCCCTGATTTTGAGGGACTGTCCCTGATTTGGAACAATGTCTCTCTTTCCTCCTCATTTATCCCTCATTTTGGTCTGGTCTATATAGTTGTATACAAAAGGCACTTTTTATCTTTCAAAAAGTGTTTCCCAGGGCTAAATCTTGCATCCTATTTCTACATCTCTGCATTTGTAAATATAAAAAGGCAGTATAAAGGAATAGTAATGGTAAAAAAAAAGCACTTGTGGGTTTAACTGAATACTTTTTTTTTGTATAATTCTCTTTTAAGGGGGAGTGGCAGGGGGTGTTTCCTATGCCTTCTTACCTTTGCTAATAGGTGTCCATCTTTCCCATCTCAAAAAGTTGGGAGGTATGGCAAATCTATGAGATTAGCAGGCCTGCGGCTGCTTTTAAAATTCAACATCACAAAAGTGTCACAGATTTGTAAATACTGTGTTTCACTATATACGCTCAGTTTACTGGTGTTAATTGTAAGACTTCATTGGGTGTAAAAAGATGTCCACTTTGCAACTTCTAACTATAGGCTTACTACGGACGAGTGTGGGGTGTACCAAGATGGCCGTTGCGGAACGTCATTTCCATTACAAAATCCAAGGGGTCGCCTAATCTGACAGATCAACAGCTGCTGTAAACCGCTGGAAAAAAAAAGCAAGACAATAGCATAATGTGCTAGTATGCATCACATACTAGCATATTATGAAATACTTACCTTAGAACGAAGCCCCAGCAGCACGCCCGGTCATCGCTAAAAGAGTTGACATCCTCCTTCTGTATTTTTTCTGGGTTCAGGGGCACCAGCGCTATGAATGGCTGAAGCCGTGATGATGTCACTCCCACGCATGCATGCGGGAGTTCTCTGTTCCGGCACAATCCACCGGACCTTCAGAGCACATGTGCCGCTGATATCAGCAGCTGCATGTAAGGTGAATATCTCCTAAACTGTGCAGGTTCAAGAGATCTTCATTTTACCTACAGGTAAGCCTTATTGTAGGCTTACCTGTAGGTAAAAATCACCAAGTGGGCAATACAACTGCTGTAATGCAGAGAATTACTGTAAGGATCTTCTGATAATGAATTTTGTTTTGCCTTGGGTAGTGTAATGTGAAAACTTAGGAGCTATCTTTTAGTTTTTCTTTTACATAAGTGGATTTCTTGCAGCGTGGGTGGTCACACGGCGCCATTCTGGTCCAGGGGCTTGAGCAATATGATTCAGGGCTTGCCGTGGGCCAGGTGGTGCCAATTGCTCCCATTATTACCTTCAATGTTCCCCCGCAGTGCAAATATATTGCACTTTATTTGTGTCTATTAATCAGAATTTCTAGTGTTAGCTTGGGTTGAATTTATCAAATTAAGGTTGGTTCCTCCATCCTTTAGATATGTGGGATCGTGCTTGCAGGCAATTCATCTCCGATACAGCTGAGACTAGTGGGGGTGGCAGGGGGTGACAAATAGACGTCCACATCTTGGTGGTGATGTCAGATGTTGCCGAGATGGAGGGGGTATATAAGGACCCTCAGGGCAGCGGTTGAATTGCTATGGCCGTACACCCTGGTGGATGCTTTCAAGCAGCGATATATGAGATCTAGGTAGGTGATTACTGCATAACAGAAACATTCAGTGGGTGGAGATATGTTAGGTGCATACTAGCAGGGCATTGCATTTGTTTATTCTAGGGGACTGTTGTAGTTTGAAGATACCATTAATGTGTTTGGTTTGATCTGCTTATCTGAAGTAAACTGGTAAAAGCGGAGTTCCATCCAAAAGTGGAACTTCCACTTTAAGCATTCCTCGCCCCCTTACATGCCACATTTGGCATGTAATTTTTTTTTGGGGGGGGGAGTGGGAGCCTACTTTACTTTACTTTCTTCTTCCGCTTCTCAGCCGCCTAGGCGGAGTGCGCAGTGCGTGCCTGGCCGTGAAGCCACAAGCTGTCACGGCCTGGTACCCACAGTTCTAACCGCAGAGAAGAGGGGGACAGGAGCGGGGCTTCGGGTGCCCACATCGCTGGACAGTGGGACAGGTGAGTGTCTGTTTATTAAAAGTCAGCAGCTACACTTTTTGTAGCTGCTGAGTTTTAATAAACGGAAAAAAGCCTGGAACTCCGCTTCAATTCAAATGTGGGATTAGTAAGCTCTCCCTCTTCCCTGCTTACTGAAGGCCAATTTGTATGGAGGTGAGATGACTGTGTGAGGAGCCTAAGTAAATTTATGACATTTGTCTATGTAGTTAGTTTGAATCCTCATCCACCAAGTTGTTAGATTTTTAAATATTGTCTCTAAAGTAGTGGAAAATGTGGTCATGGGAACTTAAAACTTTATATCTTTGCTATCAGCATCTTGGATATGGTGTGTACAATATATCCATTGATTATGGGGGCTTTGGTAATTTTATAATATAAAGATATATTATAGTAAGTAAAGCTAACCTCTTCAGAACCCCTCTTCTCAACGATGGCTGATCTTGCACTTTTGCAGGTTCCACTAGGGGGCATACTCTCTCTATGACACGCTGATATTCTGCAAGGTTATCTACTTACGAGTTTCCATCATTTTCCAAATCATATCCACAGACAGCAATGTTAAGATCATTGTTGATGACCGATAACGGTCTGTAGTGTTGTGGGAGTGAGTGGTCCTTAAGGGGTTTGGGGTAATAGGGACATGTTGGTCAGGGTCATTTCATTCGGGAAGTGGTCTCCATTAAGAATTTTATTGAACATTAAGGCCCCTTTCACACGGACGGATAGAATGGTGCTTTTAGCTGCGGTATAATATTTACCGCAGCTAGAAGCACACAATGCTTTCCTATGACATCATTCACACACTACGGTTACCTGTGGTTATGTTCCCCTGCGGTTTTGTGCGAATAGAAAAAATAGAACTTGATGCGTCCAGCTGCGAAATTCCGCAGCTATCGGCACATAACCGCAGGTAACCGCAGTGCACTGTGTCAGCTGCGTTTGGTATGAATCTTTAGGGGGAACTCCACGCCAAATTTCAAATAAAAAACCGGCATGGGTTCCCCCTACAGGAGCATACCAGGCCCTTGGATCTGCTATGGATTTTAAGGAGACACCCCATACGCTGAAAAAACGGCATGGGGTTCCCCCCAAAATCCATACCAGATACGCAGTAGCCCGGCCGGTCAGGAAAGTGGGTGGGGACGAGCGACCGCCCCCCCTTCCTTAACCGTGCCAGGCCGGATGCCCTCAACATGAAGAGGGTAGGTGCTTTGGGGAAGGGTGGCGCCCTGTGGCCCCCCCACCCCAAAGCACCTGTCCCCATGTTGATGAGGACATGGCCTCTTCCCGACAACCCTGGCCGTTGGTTGTCAGGGTCTGCGGGAGGGGAGCCTATCGGAATCCAGGAGCCTCCTTTAAGAAGGGGGCCCCAGATGCCGGTCCTCACCCTACCTATTCACCTGGCGGAATTAAAAAAAAAAAAAAACACACTACACAGGGTTTTTAAAGTAATTTATTAGTCAGCTCCGGGGCCCCCCTCATCTTTAGCTCTTTTACGAGGGGGGCCTGCTTCTTCGATGTCTTCTGGGGGGGGGGGGGGGAGGGGGGAGGGTTTGCCGGTCTTCACCGCTGTCTGGTTCTCTTCCGCCGGGGGGGGGGGGGCGCTTTCTTCTTTAGCTCTTTTACAGCGGCCCCCCTCCTGGGCTTCTTTGATGTCTTCGGCGGGGGGTGCCCGGGCTTCTGTCGCCTTCTGCCTTCTTCGATGTTGACACTCCGCTTCCTCCCGCTGTAATGCCGTGTGCGCCAGGTGAATGGCTAGGGGTATTCATTCACCTAGGGTGGGGGGACGGGTCTGGTATGGATTTTGGGGGGAACCTCACGCTGTTATTTCGGCGTACGGGGTGTCTCCTTAAAATCCATAGCAGATTCAAGGGCCTGGTATGCTCCTGTAGGGGAACCCATGCTGTTTTTTTTTGTTTTTTTTTATTTGGCGTGGAGTTCCCCCTCAAGATTCATATGGGCCTGGGGCTGACGAACATTTTAGGAATTTGATTACACCCAGCAGTTCTTCTTCTATAAAGGGTGCATTGAGGGATTCTACTTGAAAGGTTGATAAGGAGGGTAGAGGAAGGGAGGTTAACCATTCGTGTGAGGTACAGTATGGGAAGGAAAGGAGGGTGGGTGAGTAAGTAGTTTGGAGTAGAAGTTTTCAAAAATGTTTAGGACCTTTTTAGGGTGAAACCATATTACCGGAGGTATTGCAAAGTTTGTATATATGGGGCGTGCAATGTATGATTACGTTTACGGGCAAACATGGAGGATGCAGAATTGCTATGTAGGAGAGATTTGGCTTTGGACCAACGGAGGGACTTTTTCACTTGTTGCCAGCTTTCTTTATTTTTCCTTGAGGCTATACTAATGAAACATCTCCTTAAAACTGCCCTGTGGGCCACCCACAGAGTACAGGGGGATATGTCTGGTGTTGTCTGTTATTATTTATTTATTTTATTCTTCTTCTTATTTTTAGCTCCCTCCCCCCATCTGGTGATCAGTAAAAAAAACAGCAAAAAAAATCTGCTGGCCAGTAAAACACTTCCTGTTTTAGGGTGTCTCCCCTCTGGATGGAGGAACAATAGAGACACCTTAGGACAGCAGAATTGTCAGCCTGGGGATAGAGTAGAATTAGATACACTAGCAGATTTAGATGCACTTGACTAATTTAGACTTCAGCTAATAATTTTTAAGCAGTTATAGCTACATTTTTTTTTCCTTTTGGTATAAAGGTTTTACATAAATGAATAAAAGCTGATCCTTATAAACACCCCTGTCAATGGTAAATGGTTTGTCTAAACACTCCAACTGCCATTTATAGGTGTGCATAGCCTATTACATTAGGGTGTGCACCCCGAAGCTCAAACGTGTGTGTATACAGTATATAATATACACACACACACACACAATAAGGAAGCGATCAGGATGTAAACAAAAAGAAGTCACGCTGAGGTCTTACTCTCTTCTCTCCTCACACCACACAGCGTGTAATGAAAGAAGAGAGAACAAAAGTGAGTGACATTTTTTCTGTTCCACAGCAGTGACTACAGTGCCCAGCAGTGCCACACAAGTGCAATCTGTGCCCTACAGTGCCACAACACTACCCATCAGTGCCCCTACAGTACCCATCTGTGCCACCAGTGCCACTACAGTACCCACCAGTGCCACTACAATCCCCACCAGTGCCACTATAGTACCCATCAGTGCCACCTCTGCCACTTCAGTGCCCATCGGTGCCGCTAGTGTCCTTCAGTGCTCCATCAGTGCCGCACCAGTGCCACTACAGTGCTCATCGGTGCCGCCAGTGTCCGTAAGTGCTCCATCAGTGCCACACCAGTGAACAGTGTCACTACAGTGCTTATCGGTGCCACCAGTGCCAGTCAGTGCTCCATCAGTGCCACTACAAATTTATGAAGACAAATTACCTTTTTTCAAAAGTTTATAATAGAAATGAAGAAAAATAATTTATTTTTTACTAAATTTTCAGTCTTTTTTTCATTTATAGCACAAAAAATAAAAAACCCAGAGGTGATTAAATACCACCAAAAGAAATCTTTTTGTGGGAAAAAAAAGGACAAAAATGTTATATAGGTACAGTGTTGCATGACTAATTGCATGAGTAATTGTCATTTAAAATGTGAGAGCACCGAAAGCTGAAAATTCGTCTGGTTAGGAAGGGGGTTTAAGTGTCCAGTAATCAAGAGGTTAAAAGTCAGCAGCTACAAAAAGTGTAGCTGCTGACTTTTAATAAACAGACACTTACCTGTTCTGCGGCCCAATGATGTGGCCGCCTGGAGCAACGCTCCTTTAGCCTGGCGCCTCCATTGCTACTCCGGGCACCCGGCCATGACAGCTTTTGGCTTCACAGCTGGGCACACACAGACAATCTTCTATGACCTCTCACATGTCCCAGGAGTTAGCCTAGAGGGAGGGGCTGCCTGAGTGTAGAGGAGGAGTCGCCTAGGCGGCCCGTAGGCAGAAGGAGGAAGTGGGTGGAACTCCTCTTTAAGGAAGTTGAAAATAACAAACCTATTGGTCAGATCACAAGGAGAAAATAACAGAATAAAAAAAAAAACTTACCAATTTTTAGGATGTAATGACTGTATTTTTTTTTTTTTCTTTACACATCAGTCATAACCGGTTAGGTTGGAAGTGAGGGATGCTCACGGTATTTCCGCCCTTCGCATTTCCTCCTCGGTTTCGCATCATTTGTGCTGTTTTCTCTTCTTCCATTCTCCCCTATTTTCTTTTCCATTTTTTTTTAGTCAGATGTCATAATAAGGGATCATACAAAAAGAAACAAAAAAAAAAAAAAGAAATGTATATATTTCTGTACAGCACCCCTCTGCCCGTAATCTTCCCTTTATCCCTATCTCCTATATCCCTTCCTCCCCTTAATGTACCTTTCCCTTCTGATGTTCCCCCCCCTCCCCCTCCCTTTTTCCGAGTTTGTTTTGCTTGGCGGTTCTGTCCTTCCCTTTCCACCCTTTTTTTTTTACCTACTGTTTCCTTGGTCTCCTCTATCTGTTTCTGTAGAAATCTGAACATATTTTTCTGTGGTTTTAAATAATCTCCATTTGTCCCAGACAAGTCTACTGCTGTCACCCTCTTTGTCTCCCAAGTCTGCCCTCCTTAGATATTCCATCTCTGAGACATGATTAACCCGGTGTATCCATTCATTTAACGTTGGCTTTTTTGGTTGCAGCCAAAATTTCGGTATTACGCCCTTTGCTGCGTTTAGCAGAATCGGGACCAGTGTCAACCCGTAATTTTCTATTAGTTTTCCCGACCCATGGAACAAACATGATAAGGGGTTTTGGGGTACCCCTATTCCTGTTATTTCCTCTATACACTCTAAGACCTCTTTCCAGTATTCCTGGATCTTCGGGCAGTCCCACCAGATATGCTTGGTGGTACCGACTTGGTTACAATTTCTCCTGCAAAGGGCTGAGTTGGATGGGTGTATTTTATTCATTTTGACCGGTGTCAAATGCCATCGCATCATGCATTTGTAGTTAGCTTCAATGGTATTTATGTCTTGTGTGTAATTAAACACCGCTCCTATCATAAAAGTATCCTCAATCCTTTCCCCAATATCTTGTCCCCATTTCTCTATGTTATTCAAGGTTCCCTTAGACCCTATATCTGTTAATATCCTATACAACTTCGTAATGCCGTGTTGTAATGGTGTTTCAGTGGAACATAAATTTTCTATCGAGTTCTGTGCTTTATCCTCTCTTATTAAAGTTGGAAGTGTGCTCACAAAGTGCTTTAATTGTATGTACTCCCAGTCACTTAACTGTTGATTACCATCTGTTACTTGTATTTCTTTTTTTTCCTTAATTCTCCCTAGTGAGACTATTTCACCTACTCTTTTACTTCCTAATTTCCTACCTAGTTTTGTCCTATTTTCTGGTGGGAAAAATTTAGTGTCCGCTAATGGGATTAATGGGGAATTATATTCCCATTTTTCCCGCCTAAACAACAAATCCCATATCCTAAGTGCATTCTTTGTTATACTGTGTGTGTCAGTGTTCACTATTCTAAATTTAGGTGGGATCCACACATTTGTGTCTAACTGTGCCGAGCCTATTTCTCTCTCTATCTGTGCCCATTTTTTTTTCGTGTTACTATTTGTCCATTCCACCAATATAGTTAGTATTACAGCATGATAATATCTTTTTATATCGGGGAGCGATAATCCTCCTTTTTTTTTACTCCGGGAAAGGATTGAGTAACTTATTCTCGGTTTTTTGCCCTGCCAAATAAATTTTGAAATTATAGTTTTTATTAACTTAACCACTTCCCGCCCGGCCAATAGCCGATTTACGGCCGGGAAGTGGTTATGAAATCGTGACTAGACGTTCTCATACGTCTAGCACGATTTCATGCCGCGCGCGCCCGTGCAGGCGCGCAGCGCGGCGATCGGTGATGCGGGGTGTCAGTCTGACACCCTGCACCTCCGATCTCGGTAACGAGTCTCCGGCGGAGCCTCGTTACCACGTGATCAGCCGTGTCCAATCACGGCTGATCACGATGTAAACAGGAAGAGCCGCCGACGGCTCTTCCTCACTCGCGTCTGACAGACGCGAGTACAGGAGAGCCGATCAGCGGCTCTCCTGACAGGGGGGGTTCGCGCTGATTGTTTATCAGCGCAGCCCCCCTCGGATCGCCACACGGACCACCAGGGAGTGCCCACACTAGACCACCAGGGAACATAAAAAATTGACAAAAAAAATGTAAAAAAAAAAAAAAAATGACAAAAAAAAAGTCAGCAAAAGAAAAAAGGGGCAGTAAAAAAAATGATGCCAATCAGTGCCCACACATGGGCACTGATTGGCAACATTGATCCATCAGTGCCACCCCTCAGTGATCAGTGCCACCCCAGTGTCTGTCAGTGCCACCCCACAGTGCCAATCCATGCCCAGTGCCCACCTATCAGTGCCCACCTGTGCCACTTATCAGTGCCCACCTGTGCCACCTATGAGTGCCCACCTGTGCCGCCTATGAGTGCCCACCTGTGCCGCCTATGAGTGCCCATCTGTGCCGCCCATGAGTGCCCATCAGTGCCGCCCATGAGTGCCCATCAGTGCCCCATACTAGCGCCGCCTATCAGTGCCCATCAGTGCTACCTAATCGGTGCCCATCAGAACTACCTCATCGGTGCCCATCAGTGCCACCTCATCGGTGCCCATCAGTGCCACCATATCAGTCCCCGTAATTGAAAGAGAAAACATACTCATTTACAAAAAAATTAACAGAAAAAAATAAAAACTTTATTTTTTTTTCAAAATCTTTGCTCTATTTTTAGTTGTTGCGCAAAAAAAAAAAAATCGCAGAGGTGATCAAATACCACCAAAAGAAAGCTCTATTTGTGGGGAAAAAAGGACGCCAATTTTGTTTGGGTGCAGTGTAGCATGACCGCGCAATTGTCATTCAAATTGCGACAGTGCTGAAAGCTGAAAATTGGCTTGGGCGGGAAGGTGCGTAAGTGCCTGGTATGGAAGTGGTTAAAAAAGCTTTGTGGGACATTTACTGGGACCATTTGAAATTTATAGATTATTTTTGGTAGGACCATCATTTTAAATACGTTAATCCTCCCTATCCAGGAGATCTGTCTTTTAGTGAGATTTTTTAGGTCTTGTTTTATTTCATTGACTAAAGGGATGTAGTTGGCCTCATATAGTCTGTCTACTCTGGGTGTAATCTTTATCCCTAAATACGTTATTGATTCTTTTTCCCACGTAAAGGGGTATGCTTCCTGTAGTGCTACTTCTTCTGTGGTCTCTATACCCAGGTTCAATATTACAGTTTTTACTGGGTTTATTTTGAAGTTGGAGAGTTCTCCATATTTTCTTATCTCATTCATTATTATAGGTATGGAGAGTCTTGGTCTAATAATGTATAAGAGTATGTCGTCGGCATACGCTGCCACCTTATGTACCTTTTCTCTTACTCTCACCCCCCCTATATCTGAGTTATTTCTTATCTTGTTCAGCAATGGTTCAAGCGCTATTACATACAGGAGAGGTGAGAGCGGGCAGCCCTGTCTTGTTCCGTTATTCATATCTAGGGCGGACGACATGCTACCGTTAACCTTTACTCTTGATGTCGGGACGTTATAGAGGTTTCCTACCCATTTCATATATCTTGGGCCTAATCCTACGCTCCGCAATGTTTCCATCATAAACCCCCAGTCAACCCTGTCAAAAGCTTTTTCAGCATCAATTGACATGAGTATGACTGGGGGTTTCTTCTGTTTGTCTTGCAATAACAAAATCGTTTTTAGGCTATTGTCCCGCCCTTCTCTCCCTTTTATAAACCCTGTCTGGTCTTCATTAATTAAATTTGGCATATGAACTTTTATCCTCGTTGCCAGTATCTTTGCATAGGTCTTTATGTCGGCATTTAATAATGCAATTGGACGGTAATTAGAGCATATAGTGTTGTCTTTTCCTGTTTTGGCAATGATTGTGATATTGGCAAGGAGGGATTCTTTCCTAATCTCCTCTTCTTCGCCCAATTTATTGAAGTAATTACACATCTCCGGGGCCAGCAGATCCTTGAATTTTTTATAATATTTAATGGGCAACCCATCTGGTCCTGGGCTCTTTCCACCCGGTGTTTCTAAAATTGCTTGTCTTATTTCCCCCAGTGTTATTGGTTCTTCCAGAGATTCTACAGTTTCTTGCGTCAATTTTGGTAAATTAGCTTCTTCGATATATTCTCTAATTTTCTTTAACCTGATATCCTTCTGCTCCTGTGTTTCTCTCTTTCTAATTGAATACAGTGTATTATAAAAAGTCCGAAAGGCCTCAGCAATTTCAGACGTCTTATACTTCATCTGTCCATCTTGATTCTTTATTTTTTCTATACAATTTATATTCCTTTTTTCCTTTGAAATCCTGGCCAAATATTTCCCAGGTTTATTCCCCCAGACATATCTTTCTTTTGAGGCGTTTCTAAATATGTTCCTTGTTTCAATTGCCATTAGGTCTCTTAATTGGGCCCTTTTCGTTACTATTTCCTTGTATAGTTCAATTTCTTTTGTATTTTTATGTTTATTTTCCAATTCTTGGAGCTCCCTGATTAATTTCTTCTTATTAGCTTCTCTTACTTTTTTCTTCCCTGCCCCCAAAGAAATAAGCTTTCCCCTAATGTATGCCTTATGGGCTTCCCATATAGTTGCTGAGCTCACTCCCGGTGTATTGTTTACTGCAAAATATTCCTCTATGTCCGCTTTTATTATATCGCATATTTCTGAGTCCTCTATTAGATCTTCATTTAAGTTCCAACTTCCCATTCTCTCTTCAATGTCTGGGAAGTGAATTCTCACCAGGGCAGGGGCGTGGTCTGATATTGTAGTCACCCCTATCAAGGTTTTGTTTACGTGTTCCAATATATCATGGTCCACCATTATATAATCTAATCTTGCGTACATATTATGCACTGTCGAATAATATGTGTAATCTCTTTTATTTGGGTTTGCGATTCTCCAGGGGTCTATTAATTGTTGTTTAAAAAGTTTTCTCTTCAGTGAACGCTGTTGCTTAGTGTTTGTTATGTGTACCCCTGATGCCCTATCTAGATGGTGTTCTAGAGTAAAGTTGAAGTCCCCTGCCAGTATTACATGGCCATGTTTAAAGTCCATTAGTATGTTTAAGATCTTCTTTAAGTATTTTTGGGGGTGCTTGTTGGGGCAATATACGTTAACCAAGGTGTAGTTTTTCCCCTGAAGGATCCCTCTCAGAAACACATAACGGCCCTCTGGGTCAACCTTCCTATCTTCAACTTTAAAGCTAATATTTTTCCCTATCCCTATGGCTACCCCCCTAGATCTTTTCTGAGGGGAGTCGCCATAGTACCAAGTTGGGACCGCCCGAGAGTAGAGCCTGACTCCTGAGTCAGCCGTTATGTGTGTCTCCTGAAGGAAGACTATGTCCGCGAACTGTCCTTCGATCTCCTTCAGGACCATATGTCTTTTCCCTGGAGAGCCGAGACCTCTTACATTGTAAGTTATTAAGTTTACGTTAGACATACTCCTCTTTTCTCACTTTTTTTACTCTTCCCCTTAACGCTCTTGTTGCACCTTTCAGACAGACCGCCAATCTTGAAACTCTTTCCCTTCCCTCCTAGCCTCCCACTCCCTCCCCCTTCCCAACCCTCCCTTCCCGCCCTCCCTCCCATACCACCCCTCCACCCCCCCCCCATCCTACATGCCACCCCTCTCCCCCTTCCTTCCACCCTGATCTTACCTCCCTCCCCCCCCTTTCCCTGGATGTTACCGTGACCCTATGGTCGTGTTGGGGAACATCTCGTCTTGCACCTCCTTGTGCTCTTATGCTCCCTTCCCCGAGGCGGAGTTCCAATCGCCACAGCCTCATTCTCCCTGTTTCCAGGGGGATTGCCCCAAGGCGGTCGATCGCACCCACTCCTAGGTCTCACCATTATATTTCACCTAGTTAGCTTACTCCCTTGTTTGCTCCCACCCTCTCCCCCCCATCTCCCACCCTCCCTCTCCCCTCCACCTCCCCATCCCCCAAAGCTTCCCCCCCAACTCTGTATTTTCACGGTATTGGGATCTCGAGTTTTTGGCAGAATTCTGGTATTTCATCTATGAATCTTAGTCTTGCTGTGACCCCATTTTTTCTACCGATCAGGCATGCCGGGAAGCCCCAATTGTATTAAATTTCTCGTTCTTGCAGCACCTGTAATAATGGTTTCAGATTTCTTCTTATTCTGAGTGTCTCTTGAGATAGATCCTGATAGATTTGGATGTTATGTTCCTCAAATTTGATGGGGGACTTTCCTCTCAGATTTTTCCATAATTGATTTTTTTCCTCCCAAATTTCAAACCTGATAATATCTCTGGGGCTCTCCCGGGGGATTTCTCTAGGCCTCCTGATCCGGTGTGCCCACTCAATCCTTAGTGGGGAGGTTATTTCTCTTTCCAGAAGTGGGTTGCAGATTTTTCGTATAGTTTCGGGCAGGTTTTCCGGCTGAGACGAATCTGGTACTCCGCGTATTCTAATATTTTTCCTTCTGTCTCTATTTTCCTGATCTTCTACTTTATACGCTTGTTCCCTTTGTTCTTTTTTAATTTCTTTAATCTCTTCCTCCAGTTTCCTAATGTTATTAGAATTGTGATCTGCTTTCTTTTCTACTTCCTCTAATCTTTCCAGCATGAAGCCCATATTTCTCTCCATTCTCTCCATTTGTGCTGTCAGTGATCTTTCTAAAGCCGCAAACATTCCCTGCATTTCCATTTTTGTTGGTAGTGCCAATCTGTCTTGTTGTTCTTCGATTATTCTTTTATCATGTATCGGGTCCATGTCGTGTTCGATCACCATCTCAGATATAGTTTCAGTGTCTGTTGAACTGTTTGGTGCCGATTCTATCTTTTCCTTTTTCTTCTCTTTCTCCGCTTGAGAACTTCTGCCCCCCTGCTGTTTCTCGGCTACAGTTTTTTCCCCATTGGCCCCTTGGGTTACGTGAGTTACGTATTTACTCATAGGACCAGGGCTTTGGCTTAAACGTGGGGTTGAAGCTGCCCCCCCTCTTGCTCCCCTTCCTCTTGTACTCATGATTGTGCCAGAGCTGGACCGAGTTGTTTTCCCTTAGATATCGTTTTACACTCTATATTTCACTCTGTGTTACTCTCAGTCAAGTTAAATGCAAAAGAACTCACCCGTTCACCCAGCCGTTCACAATCCCCAGTCCGATCAATGTAAGAATTTCCTAAGTATGCTAGGTATGGAGCAAGATATAGATGTTTTTAGATCTGTTATCAGTTGTACACTGACTTTTAACTCTCTCTGTCCCCACCGTGTCACTTACTGTGCACCCATATTTTAATTCTACAAACAGTTTTTTTTTTTTTTTTTTTACTGTGATATGTATTTATTTACTTACAGGGCCTCCTTTCTTACCCGCCCCCTGTCTGGAATCTGCCAGGCCAGGAAGGGGAGGGGAGGGGAGGAAAGAGTGGAGAAGGAAAAAAAAAACAAAAAAAAAGACTTTGTTTCAGCTCTGCTCAGTTTCCGCTCAGCTTTCTACTGTTTTCATATATTGTGTGGTTTTGCTCTAGTCACTGGCACTGCTAACCGTTGTTATCTCATTGCACTTTTACCAGCACTTTTACCAGCAGAGCTGTCCTGCAGAGCTGTCCGCATTTTCCCCTCCAGTTTCTCCCAGAGTTTTTTTTTTTTTTTTTTCCTTTTTTTTTCTTTTTTTGCGTGCTCTGATAGAGCTCAGGAAAAGCTCAGGAAAAAGCTCAGGAAAATTTACCCACTGGCGCCGGCCAATTTTTCGGCCTCAGAAAAAGAATGCTAGGGTGGAAATTGCTAATTAGTTGGCTGGGACATCTGGGCAGGCTGTTTTTTTTCTTTTTTCCTCTTATCTCTTAAATGATAACAGTCCCTTCCGTTGACTGATTTACAGCATTAGAGCATTACAGCATTACAGCATATTGCATTTAGCCTCAGATACCAGATACCAGGAAAGCATGACATTGATCAGTGAAACAAAGTTTACTCACAGTTACCATCTGGTGCTGTCTTCTAAGGCCGTCATTCAGCGTCAACTTTTGACTTGCACACTGTGGATTTACTTACATGCTGTTGTGGGGGTTAACGACCTGGTTCTGCTGATTTTTTACCCCAAACAAAAAAGAAGTTTCACTGTTCTTTCTGCTGCTGCTGATTATGATAGCGCTTGTAATAATGTTGTAAAAGCGTTGCCCTGCGGGGGCTCCTTAGGAGAAAGGAGCGACACTCAGGGTGGCGGGGGGAGGGGGAAAGACCCCGGAGTTCCCCGAGTCTCGGGGGACTCTCCACCTCTCTCCACTACTGCCAAGTACTGCCAAGTGCTGCCGAGTGCTGAATGCTGGGTTCCTTAGCAGGATCTTACAGGATGGAATGGGATGACAGGCGACAGGCAACGGTGACGGGTGCGGGTTGTCTCGCTTCCTCACCCGCTCACTCCGTGTGAATATTACCCGCTACCACAACCACCGACGCTCGCCTCCGCTAACCCCCATAGGGCGCGTTCGTTCACCTGTATCGCCGCTGCTCCGAACTTCCGTCGCTGCCACACTCTACAGGCAACGAAGCAGAGGGAGGAGGCGGGGAGGGGAGGGAAAGGGGGGAGTCTTCACCAGCGGGAGGCCGGGAGGGCTGCGAAAAAGCCGTCGGGGAGTTTAATCAACATAGCGCGGTGAGACCTGCCGGCTGGGGCGCTCCTCTAGCCTCCTTGGCGTGCAGGACGCGCCATCTTGGACTCTTTCTTTCTTTGTATTTTTTTTTTTTTTTTAAACTGACATTTTTGATCTGAGGTTCAATACTGCTTTAAAAGGGAATTTTCCTTTCCTGATGGACTCCATGGCAGCCTATGTGTGGGTTAATCCCGCCTCCTCTCCAATGCTATAGGACCCCATACCGAAAAGCTTTGCTCACCCTCAGTACTGGTGTTCCGTAACTAGCCGACTCCATGCTTACAAGGTGGGTACTCCGTCTGCCATGGAGTCCATCAGGAAAGGAAAATTACGGTAAGTATTTGATAATAGATTTTCCCTTTTCCTGACAGACTCCATGGCAGCCTACGTGTGGGAAATAACTAGCCAAGCCACACGGGTGGGTATGCTTGAACAAAAAATAGTTTAATTTGTCCTGTCGGCGGACAGGATTGAAAGACCAAAATTCACAGAGGAAAGAGATGCAGGTTCAACACAATAGTGGGACATAAAGGTATTTATGGAGGACCAAGAGGCCGCTTTACAGATGACATCCGGGGCCACATGATGAGCTGCTGCCCAGGAAGCCGCCATCCCTCTGGTAGAATGTGCAGTCACCGCCTGCGGGGGAGCCAAGCCCTTAGCCTTATAAGCCTGCTGTATTGTGTGAATGATCCAAGCCGCGATCGTCCTTGAAGAGGCCTTCTTTCCTCTATTATTGCCCGAGTGTAGGATAAAAATGATCAGAACATCTGAAGGTAGATGTCACTTGGAGGTACTCAGTAAGGATTTTGCCTAAGTCCAAATGGTGAACCTCTTTGGATTCCGAGGATTTGAAAGTAGGGAGGACAATTTCTTGGTTGACATGAAACACTGACAAAACTTTTGGATTTGAACCCAGCATGGGTATCAACACGACTCTGTCAGGGAAGAACGTTAGAAATGGCTCTTTATGGCCAAGGGACCCGATCTCCGAGACTCTTTTAGCCGAGGTGATGGCAACTAGAAAGGCAACTTTACCCGAAAAGTCCTTTAAGGAAGATGGAGAAGGACCCGTTGCATTGAGTCCACTCAGAAAATCAAGAACTAGAGGGAGATCCCACTTGGGGAATCTCGGCTTGCTTTAAGTCCTCAGCCTCGATGCTCCTCGAAAGAACTGTTTAACTAGCGGATGTACTGCTCATGGGGTCCCAGAGAAGGCAGACAGGGCTGATATTTGAACTCTTAAAGAACTGACAGATAGGGGAAGATCTAAACCCGTTTGGAGAAACTTCAGGATGTCCTGCACCTCTGGATTCTTAAATGATGTGCCTGATGTAGAGGAAAATTCCACGAACTTCGCCCAAATCCTTCCATAAACTTTGTTCGTACTGGCTCTTCTCGAACTCATTAGTGTGGAGATCACTTTAGGAGCACACCCAAGGGACTCCAACCTCTTCCTCTCAAGAACCAGACCGTTAGCTTCATCAGAGATGGGGAAGGATGTAGGAATGACCCTTGGGAGAGAATATCCGGTCTGACTGGTAGAGGTACTGGGTCTAGATAGCTCAATTGGACCAGAAGAGGGAACCATGGTCTGTTCGGCCAGTAGGGAGCTACCATCGTTACTTCGACCACCTCTGCTTGGAGTCTCCGTAGGAATTTGAGGATTACTGAAATCGGGGGAAAGGCATACGCTCTCTTGAATCTCCACCGATCTGTCAAGGCGTCCATCCCAATTGCCTGAACGCAATGACCCCTCGTAAAGAACTTCCTCAACTTGGAGTTGTGCCGGGAGGCAAAGAGATCCACCTAGGGATCGATCCCCAGGGACAGGATCCACTGGAGGGACCACTTGTTGATGTCTATCTGGGTGCGTGATAGAAAGTCCGCCTGGGAGTTCTGGGCTCCTGGGATAAAGACGGCCGACAGGTTGGCCAGGTTCTTCTGGGCCCACCCCAAAATGGGTTTGACTTCTCGTAGAAGAGTTGAACTCCGTGTCCCTCCTTGCCTCTTGACATAGGACACTGCAGTGATGTTGTCCATCCTCAACATCACCGATTCCCCCTTCAAGAGTTGGGAGAAGGATTGGAGGGCGCACCAGGCCGCTCGAATCTCCAGGATGTTCGAGCCAGGGTTGTGGAGGCGGGCATCCCATTTTCCCTGCGCCATTTCTGTGCCGCAAAGGGTCCCCCAGCCGGAGCCACTGGCATCTGTCATCACTGTGACCCAGAAGACTGGAGCAATGGAGTGACAATTTAGCAGGTTCTTCCGTTGAAGCCACCAGAAGAGGCTGCTCCTCATAGACGGCGAGATGAAAATCCGTTGGTTTTTGTTCCCTGACCTCCATTGCTTGAGAAAGCCGAACTGGAAGGGACGTAGCCTCCACAATGCCCATTTTACCATGGGGGATGTTGAAACCATCGGGACGATAATTTTTAGGCACTGAGAAGCTTTCAGACGACGAGCATCCAGAGCCTGTGAAATCCTCTCCTGAACCACAGGGATCTTCTCTAATGGGAGAGAGATGGTTTTCTCTACTGTGTCAAACTGAGCTCCTAGGTATATCAAGCGTTGTGCTGGCTCCAGGTGGCTCTTCTCCAGATTCAGGAGCCAACCGAACTCGGACAGGATTGAAATGACCTGATCCCTTTGCACCAGGAGATGGGCTCTGTCTTGGGACAGGACAAGAATGTCGTCCAGATAGTGATAGAGGCGTACCTTCTTCAGCCTGATGAGGGCCACGACTGCCAATAGGGTTTTGGTAAAGACTCGTGGGGAGGTTGTCAACCCGAAGGGTAGGCAAATGAATTGAAGATGCCCCTGCCCCACGTGGAACCTGAGGTATTTCTGAAGCTCTATTGCCACTGGCACATGGAAATAAGCGTCCTTTAGATCTATCGAGATCATCCAGTCGCCTGGTTGTATGGCTTGTTGAATTGTAGACAGGGTTTCCATCTTGAATCTCCCGTGCTTTATGAACTTGTTCAGGTAGGTTAGGTCTATGACTGGTCGCCAAGTACTGTTTTTCTTTTGAACCAAGAAGAGGGGGGGGGTATACCCCATTAAACTGTTCGTCCTTTGGGACGCGTCTGACTGCCCCTTGGGATTTTAATAGGTCCAGGTAAGACAGAAGAACTTGCCTTTGCTCCGCTGACTTTGGGAGTAGGGTAGAGATGAACCTGGAAGGGGGAGTGCTAGAGAAGGACCAAACGTGGCCTGACGACACCGTCTTGATGACCCAGGAATCTGTGATCGAGGCCGCCCAGACGTGCCGAAAGAGGAGTAGTCGTGCCCCTACTCGATCCGCCTGGGCGGGCGTTATCTCAAAAAGATTTCCCCTGTTTGCGTCCACCGGATGCCTGGCTTGTAGATGCTGGCTTGTGGAAGGACATCTGGCCTCTATACCATATTCTTCTGAAATTCCCGCCAGGTCTGTAGGCGCGAGACTCCCTTGCGCGTTCTGGGCTACGCCTTCTGAACTGGGGTTTCTTCCTTCCCGACTGGCGTCTATCCTGGGGGAGAAACCCTGATTTACCCCCTGTAGCTTTAGCAATGGCGTCGTCCAGTTTGTTGCCAAACAGAGACGGTCCCTCAAAGGGAATTTTGCACCAATTTTGTTTTGATGAGGGCGCAACCATAGAGCCCGCTTGGCTGTTACCGAAGACAGCATAATTCTTGCCAATAGGCTGATTAAATCGACGGATGCCTCTCCCAGAAAGGCCACCGCTAGCTTCAACTCTGCCGTTGCCGAGCTCCCAGCCAGTTCTTCGGAAACACCCATCAGGAAAGAGTCTACATTCTCTGTCCAGACTTCCATTGCCTTGGATTAGGCCGCCAAAGCTAGGGCAGGTTTGCAGGCTGTACCAGCCAGACTGTAGATTCTTTTCAGATCTTGATCCATTCTCCTGTGAAGACCGTCCTTGAATGACACTGAATCAGCAAAAGGCAGCGTAACGTGATTGGCCAGCCGCATTACTGCCGCATCTACCAAAGGAATGTTTTCTAGATATTTGACATCATCTGATTTGAACGGGTACAATCGCGAAGCCTTGTTAGTCATAGATGACTTTGTGTCTACCTTACTCCATTCCTCTTCAAAGATGCCCTTCAGTTTAGTCAATAATTGAAAGCTTGGGCGTTCTTTCCCCAGTCGTTTGAAATACTTTATCTGTTTAGCTGGGGAAGAGGATAGGTCTTCCCACAAAAGTGTTTCTTTAACAGCCTTAATAAGTGGGGTTACTTGGGCGAAATCGAACTCCAGATTCTCCTCATCGCTTTACAGATCGCCCTCCGGGACTGTCGGGGGGAAGCGCCAGGCTGGGATGGCCTGGATCCTCATGGACCTCGTCGACCGTAGAACCAGACCCAGTGGCACTGGCTTGACTATGCGTGTGAGATGTGTCCTTCTCCTTTAAGGACCTTTGCACCACACGTTCAACTAGAGACTCGATGCGCCAATCTTCTGTCTCTTTTTCACCAACCACCCGGGCATAGCATCGATTGCATAATGATTTGCCCTCTGGGACTTGGGTGTCACATCCCCAGCAGGCTCTACGACTAGAGCGACTATCATGGCGGTGGGAGCGGTGTCTGGAGGAGGAATGGGAGCTTCTCCTCTGATGATGAGATGTAGATGAGGAGCTGCGTTTGTTCTTTGATTTAGAGGATGAACGCTGTTGCGGCCTGGCAAGGTATGAGGTGGTCTGTTCTGTTGGGGCGTGATGATCCTGACCAGAAAGGCTAGAGAAATATATTTATGGGAGGAAACGTCAGACAAGAAGCACTCAGTCGTGATTTCAAACCCCACTCCCTCCCCTCTCCTGCACATACCTTGTGCGTGAGGGCTGGCCGCAAACGGGCGGTGACTGGTCCATGACCTCTGGACCGGCGTGATACTGTAATACTAGGCCAAAAAGGGTAAAAACCTAAGATGCCAAAATAAATAAATAAATGTCAGGAGAAAGCAAGCTGCCCCCATAAAAGACCAAATATGTAGGAGATAAATAATTAACAACCTGGAAAGAGAAAACAATGAAAAAGACACCCAAAAGATCTGTCCAGCAGATCCTGCTCACTAACATCAACTGATCGCCGGGAAATCCCAACAAGCAGAGGGCGATCAGCTGATTTAAAAAGCCCGCTGGTGACGCCATACGCCACCCCACGCACACGCGTGCGCGGTGGAGAGCAACTCAACGGCTCCTGCAGGGCCGCCGCGAGACTCACCGAGCCGCGCATGCGCGAACCAAACCTCGCTCTGGGAGAGGCTACCACGCATGCACGGGCGGCGACTGCCCTGCGACCCGGAAGTGACCAGGCGAGCTGGAACACAGGAACGCTCCAGCCGCCATAGAGCCTGAAAAATAACAAACGGAGGAGACAAACAACAAACGAATATACAAAGATGCGGCTGCCATGAAGGACAACAGACCTTGCCAGCCGAGAAGTCCAGGGGTCTTCAGCACACGCAGCCAGACACATCAAGTGCATTTGCTGCAAACGCTCTCCACCCGCCCATGGCTGGGATCCGAGCTGCACCGCTAATAGTGTGCCATCCATCCTGCTTGACTGGACATCATGAATGAGGACAAAAAAGGAACACCAGTACTGAGGGTGAGTAAAGCTTTATGGGTATGGGGTCCTATAGCATTGGAGAGGAGGCAGGATTAACCCACACGTAGGCTGCCATAGAGTCTGTCAGGAAATGTTTTATTTTATTTAGCAAAGCATCACTAAACTAATTAAACATTCCCCTTTCTCACTGAACATTCTCTACTAGTAAATCAACTCCATAGAGTGCAGACCTTACAAATGCAAAAATGAAAAAAATAAAAAAAGGTATTTTTAGAGTCAGGTTATACAAAAATATTTATTGTATATGTAACTACAACTCAATTCTCTTCTACCATGGAGGTTTCAGAACATTAAATTAAAAAAGGCACAGAGAAAAAAAAAAATAACAGATGGGAACCACAAACCGTCATATATCCAGAGAAGTTGATATATGATAAAATACATATGATGTGGAGAAAATAAAAAATTTTCTATCACATATTATTTTATAGAAATAGCTGTAAATTATAAAGTATGAATACTTAAATGCAGAGAAGGAAAAACAGCCTTTCTTCATTCAATAGGATTTTCCCATATATTAGGGACGCCTTTTTCGCTTTTTCAGAGCAGAATATGAAACTCGTAATGTGCTCGGAGCAGAGAAAAAGCAAACACTCTGCCTTAACCCACAAACTTATGCCTAAACTTACCTCCAGCCCTGTCTGTAGCTGATAGGGTTTCTGGACCCAAAACAAAAACAAAAAAAATGGGCTGAGATGATATCGGGGAGCTAAGCTTCCCTTGTGGCCTTTGGACTGCACTAGTATTTGACGTGGAAATATACTCACATACTAACATTCACATGGATAGATAAAAAGAAACCAAAGTTTTAAAATGCATACATTTCCTGGAGAAAACAGCCTTGAATTTCTTTTTTTACAGAAAAGAAAGAACTTCAGACCTTCTACAACTCTTTTTGTAAAATAGTCCTATAATAAGATTCAAGTATAGGTCCACTTTAAGATGTTACTCCAAATGATACATTTTGCAAGTTTTGGGTTAAAGTGGATGTAAAGCCACTCTCATTCTTTCTAAACTACTGCCATAGTGCTGATCTATAAGGATATACATGCCTCCTGCATGTATCCTCACCTGTCAAATGTCTCCCCTCTGTCTGTTATGAGACCTAAAAAACTGCAGATTCTGTGGGTGGGTCTGTTGTCCGGAGCTCGGTGGGTGGAGTCATGATGTCAGTAGACTTCCCGCCCACCTCTACACTCCCCTTGTCAACATGCATTTTCTCCTATGTAGTCCTTACACTGAATTCTGCTATGATCACTAACATCCAGTCACAATCCAGAAAAGTAACTACTGACTACAGAAAAGGAGTGGGGGTGGGAATTAAAAAATAATGCCTGTCTGAAGCTAGTGCATGAGATATGTAAATAACCTGTCACTCAAAGCATGGGGGCGGAACGGACCAAGGTTTTTCTCTTTAAGTCTGTTTTATTTCACTGAACAATAAAAGAGGATTGCTCAGAGCTGGACTAACTCTTTGTGACAGCAAAAAAAAGGAACATTTTATTTTTGGGGTTTACATCCACTTTAAGGTAAGAACCAGGTCAATTCATTGCAAGCCCCTGTTAGGAACATTTCCTCTCCATTTTTGCTCCGGTGGTTGCTGTAACAGAGATACTATAGGTACTAAAATGGAAATCCAACCCCCCACCCCGGGCCTTATGGAAAAAAAAACATTACATGGCTTCAAATGTGGCATTTATTTCTGCCTGCGTGCAAGAGGCCTAAATCTGGTGCTGAAAGTGCTTTTAAAATGTTTCTAGCCTCAGGAGTTATATGTCGTCCTCTGTGTAAAGGTCAGTTATATTTTATCATTTATTCTATATAATATAGCAGTAATAATAATATTATAGGAGTACAGTGAATGAATATATACGTTGTAATATATAGTAAAATACAACCTAAAATATATAATATAGAGAAAAGTCATATTATTGATGCAATTGGTTTTGTAATTGCAAATGCTGTACAAAGAGATCTAAAAAGTGTTCCAGGTGTTCTTCTGATCTGTAAGCCACAAGTCCTCCTTTATTAGCCCACTTGTCTGCTCCTGTTGCTCCTTGTATTTCTGAATTGTACAAGATATCTGGCCTATCAAGAAGTTTTTTCTTCTGCTTTAAAATCTTTAAACACTCCGAAAGATCCAACATTCCGCCTCCCATTGATTTTAGGATAGCATGGGGAGCACAGCTGTCCCATTTAAATGTAGTGTCCTCAGAAAACACATAAAAATCGACAAGGCCTTGAATCACGCAAAGACTTTTGTAGCCTGCTCCGGCAGCAAAATGCAGATTCTTTCCACACACAGCAGTGAGAGACTTGAGAATGTTTCCACTTTCTGCTGAGCTGGTTACCACGCCATATGAATTCTTCTCACATACACCGTGATCTGACAAGCCACATTCTACTTTTCTGGTAGATTCTCCATTGATGACAGAAAATTGTACAGAGCAGATGTTGGTATCCTTGTAGTGCAAACCCCAATACCACTGACTTTTCCACCTAGAAACAGAGATAAACAAAATGATATCCAATTATCATTCCAATGGCAGACATATTAGGTGTCATTAAATCATGAAATTATGCAATGGTATTACTATGACCACATTTTTTAGTGCCTTTGTAGCAACCTTAAAAAATATCATTAGCTTTCCTTTCTGAGTAGCAGATTCCGAAGTTCGTGTATGGGAGGTGAGCTGGGGGGGGGGGGGTGAATGTCAGGAAGGTGTCAAGGTGGCAGGGGTGCAAAGTGTTAAGGTAGCAGTGTGCCTGGGCTTCCAGAACACCTCAATAATGCTACATGGTGATTACCTCCATGATGCTGTAATCATGCTTCAGGGGAGAGGAGGGATTTCAGAAAACACATGGGCCACTGAAGCCTATGTGTGTCGTCACTACTCCTGGCTTTTTTAGCCGTTGTGAAAACAATCACTTCTCTGTCCTGCAGCCAGGGGCGGACTGTCCATTGAGTCACTCGGGCACTGCCCGAGGGCCCCATGCCACTAGGGGGCCACATCAGGGTTGCCAGGCTCAGTAAAACCAGGGACAGTATGTAAAAATCTGTGTTTTTTTTACATCTGTCTCTGATATGTCCGAAAATGACATGATTTTGATGTGAAAATCCAGAGATTTTAGCTGCATTCCTAAACTCTGCACTGCCTCCTGGCGTGGTGGCCATCTGTAAGCCCGGGGGCCCCATAATCTTCTATTGCCCGGGGGCTCCATGAGTTGTCAGTCCGCCCCTGCCTGCAGCCGCCACTGGTTTACACGGGAGATCGCGTGTCGGTACCGGAGCAGGCTGAAAAAAGATATATACATCTTTCTTATACAGGTTATTTAGCAAAGGTGTTAGGAGAGGGAAGGGCACATTTTTAAGATTAATTAGGTGTATAGCTAGAATTTCACTTTAAAGCAACCATGATGCTAAAGAAAACAATTAAATCCAATAACCCCGTAAAAAATGACTTCCCTAAAGAGCTACTGTATCATGTATTTTTTTCTAATGTAGTGACTGGTTGGAGGAACCACAACAGCTGACCATGTATCCGACATAGCTGGAAGTGCCAGATACTAGTGGCACTCATAGCACTCCAAGAGAGAGAAAAGGGATCCACACTGCCTTGCATGTGCAGCACACATGATAACACACGTGTGTAAGCGTGAATGGGTTTATATAGATTATGGTTACATTTCACACTAGACTGCATCATCAAATAGATGCAAACCAGGCACAAGGGAAATAATAGGGTCTCTACTTTCAATACATCCTCATGCAGCAAAATGCAAGATCAGCCATTTTTTTTACAGCATACAGAGGGGCAGATTAGACAGCACAAGCTGTCATGGATTAGGCCGCGTACACACGACCGAGGAACTCGACAGGCGAAACACAAAGTTTTCCTCGTCAAATTCCTTGTTCGGCTGTCGAGGAACTCGACGAGACAATTTTCTCCATTGCCGTCAAGGAAAAAGAGAACATGCTCTCTTTTTGGCTCGTCGAGTTTCGACAGTTTCCTCGTCGAAAAATGTACACACGACCGGTTTCCTCGGCAGAATATGTCTCCCATCAAGAAGGATTCCGCCAAGAAAAACGGTTGTGTGTACGCGGCCTCAGGCTAAAATTCCTATTTTTATTCTATGCTATTTTATGTTATGATTAGAACCACTGAAATGAACTGTATATTTTCCTTGAAAAGATTTGTCAGATATTGTGTTTTGAAGAAAGTTATGGACTCTGCATTGGGAAAAAGGACAAAGGAGAGCTGTTTGTTCAGATGCCATTTTTCCCTCGTGTTTCAAACGTGTTCAGACCTTCTTCCCTTCCCCCTATTGCATTCCTAAAAAGCTTCACTTCAAATTGTAAGAGGAAACCTTTCCTCCCCCTTCTCTTCATCTCACCAAAGGAATTTTTATGCAAGATGGCGAATGAGTCTGAGCAAAAGACACGAGGGGACTTTTATGCCACATGACAAGAAGGGTGTGTGCAGCCTGCCTGGGAAATGGACTTGTGGGAGGAAACTATCCCTATATGAATTGACCAATGAGGGCTCCATGCCAAGTACAGACAGCACAGGGGGCGTGTAATAAGGGGGCTGGGATGTGTGGACTGAACCAATGAAATGCATGTATTTGTGATTTTATGCTGATAATAAAAGAGCTGGACAGACGCCAGCAAGCTCTGTTGAGCTGAGAAGCTGGAAAAGGTGAGGATGTGAAATCTTTTTGTCTGGATTGGACATTTCATCTTATATTTGGATCAGGCGGCAGAAATGGGGTTCACCCTGAGAAATTGTGTCAGGAAATCAATTAATCTCTTTCAAAGCTTTGTGCTGTTTTATCTGCTATAAGGTAATAGGAGCTTTTTTTTTTAGAGCTACAACCACTTTAATTTGGATCTGGGCACAGGCATTGTTTTTGTTATTTTAAAATTAATTTACTGTTTGTTAAGATTCTGTACATTTTTGAATGTCCACAGCCTGGCCAAAAGCTTTCTTCAGGATAAACTATACCATAGTAGTAAATCTGTGAAACTCTCATGTCTAAACTTGATGCTATCAATAGGCAGTGCATAATCAAGAAAGCAGATAACAGTTTTCACAAAGAGAAATTAAAAATAGTGTAAACAGAATTCTCCTTTTCCCCTTGATTAACATTTTAGAAAAATAAAAATGTCTCATTGAAAAACAATAGTGTACTCTTACCTGTTTGTTTCAGGGTCTTTAATTGCAAATGGTTGATTAACAACACCCATAACTGGAAGTCCTGTATCAATGTGGTAAACTCCTATTAGAATAGTAACACACTGGAGACCCTTTGGGTATATCCCTTTACTTGGCATAACATCTGCCGACCCTCTTATATACTGATAGGTTGAGTCTGTCATTGAAAAGAGATACAAAAATAAAATAATAATAAAAACTGAACAAATAACTGAAATTTGGTGCTAAACGCAAAGGAGACAATGCGCAACTGCAAGACGAGACCAATCGTTTTTTGTTTTAAAACTTTCTCTGTGCATGATTAACCACTTCCCGCGCGCCTGCCGTACATATACTGCGGCAAGGCGGCTCCATTAAGTGAAATCACATACCTGAACGTGATTTCGCTAATAGCCACCAAGTAGGGCCGCAATCGCGTGCTGATTGGCTACAGGGGAGCCAACCTACGATCGCTCCCTGCAAATACAGAACGGCGGTCTCCCGATGTAAACAAGCAGACCGCTGTGCTGCCTGTCAGGCATGGACGCTCTGATCTAGTGCTTCTGTTAATCCCCCCACACAGTTAGAAACACACTGAGGGAACACAATTAACCCTTTGATTGCCCCGATGTTAACCCCCTCCCTGCCAGTGTTATTTATACAGTGTATCATATTTTAAGCACTGATCACTGTAATAATGTCACTGGTTCCCCAAAAAACTGTCAAAAGTGTTAGCTAGGTGTCCGATCTGTTCGCCGCAATGTCGCAGTCCTGCTAAAAATCGCTGATCACCACCATTATAATTAAAAAATAAATAAACTAAACATGCCATAAATATATCCCCTATTTTGTAGACGCTATAACTTTTGCGAAAACCAATCAATATACGTTTATTGGGATTTTTTTATTACCAAAAACATGTAGCAGAATACATATTGACCTAAATTGAGGAAGAAATTCGATTTTTTTTATTTATTTATTGGATGTTTTATAGTAGAATGTAGAAAATATTGTTGTTTTTTCTTTTCAAAATTGTTGCTTTTTTTGTTTATAGCGCAAAAAATAAAAACCGCAGCAGTAATTAAATACCACCAAAAGAAAGCTCTCTGTGGGGGAAAAAGGACAGAAATGTTGTTTGGGTTCAGCTTTGCATGACCACGCAGTTGTCAGTTAAAGCGATGCAGTGCCATATCGCAAAAAGTGGCCTTGCTATTAAAAGGGTAAAACCTTCTGGGGCTGAAGTGGTTAATAACTGCTAATAAAGATATCTTCACTTTGTTCATTAAGCTTACTAAACATTTCATTTGGTACATAAACATTATTTTCTACATTAGTAAATCAAGTTCTATATAAACAGTTAAACACCACAATAATGATATTAAAATCTACAGTATATTGATTACTTACCAATGGGATCCACCCACACAGCAAGGTCTGTCTGTGGAATGCTCATATTAATGGCATCTAAAGTCTCATCAGTTACAACAAGATCCTGATGAACAGCCTGGGCCAATTTCTTGGCTGCAGGCTCATTGTTGTCTAGCACTTTCTGCAATAGTCTGGCAGTTTCTTCCTCTGTTGGACAAACTTTTACTATAATTTTCTCTCCTGTAAATAGGCAGAATGTTCATATAATTATTTATACAAATTACAGCATTACTACAGATCAGTGTTTTTTCTCATTCGGGGTGTTAAATGTAAAATATTTTATTGTCTTCTAAAAGTTTAAAGCGGAGCTCCACCCAAAAGGGGAAGTTCCGCTTTAAGGACTCGTCCCCCACTCCTCTTAAAGAATTGCCACTTTTGAAGGTTTTGACAGGTACTCGCTCCCACTTCCGCTTCCGGTCTAGGTGGTTGGATACACAAGTTCTCCTTCAACCCCCCCAGTCTTCCAGTCTTCTGGGACACTCACAGGTCCCAGAAGACTGCATTAACCAGTCACAATGCACATCGTTACTCACGCATGCGCGGCGGGTGTGACAGGAGTCACTTTGCGGGGGGCCTGTGGAATCACATGGAGAGGCTGGAAAACCCTTGTTTTCGCTCCCCATGCACCTTAAATGTCTAAGTTACCCTATGTCTATTAGGGGCACAGGGTGACCGAGAACCCCAGTCTGATCTGTACTAATCAGACATGCTGTACAACCACACTGGAATGTTGTATGTAAGTATGTATGTATATATGTGTGTGTGTGTATATATATATATATATATATATATATATATATATATATATTGTCTCATATTGTTGTGCACTCTGCTGGGTTGTTTGAGGTGTGGCTGTATTCCATTGTTATATTGTGCCTGTGCCTTGGGTGAAAAGTATTATGGGATGTGTATGTGTGTTTGCTGTAAGGAAAGGGGGAGAATTCCTCCAAAAGCTCTCCCTGCTGATTGGACAATCTACCCCGCCTTAAATGCAAAAAGGGAGGGGGGATTTCCCAGAGTGTCACCTCTTTGTACCTGTGTTTCAATAAACAGTTTATATTCAGCAGCCAAAACGAGTACTGCCTAGTTATTGGTTGCAAGCCATTGGAAAATCTGATATCTATATTCAGACTGGGATGAAGCGATATATGGACGGAAGCACTCAAGCGGAGTGTGGGAAGTGATTCCGTGACAGTAGGCAAAGTGTGAAGCTGCAAGCTGTCACAGCCGGATGCACAGGTGAAGATGCTGGCGCTAAGGAACAAAGACAGCGGGTGAGAGCACACCGCATGATCGTGGGACAGGTAAGTGACTATTTTTTAAAAGTAAGCAGCTACAGTATTTGTAGCTGCTGGCTTTTATTTTTTTTCACAGGTGACTGGAACTCAGCTTACAGCTTCCCCCTTTTGACACTGGTGCAACCATCGTTGACTTTATTAGGTAAGATAGTGTTTCGCTACCTTTTTTCACAGACTCCCAATTTGACAACCAAGTGAGTGAATGTCCCCAAACACTGTCTGCATTCACAGATGTCCACCTGTACCTGCAGCCACATCAATGTCAAATTTGGATCAGTAGTTGTGTCCATGCAGCTTCTGCATCTCAACTGACATGACTCAAGTATGAAGTAGTAGGGCAGTTATCTAGCAGTCTGTAAGCAGTACATATTGGCAGGGTAGTCACTGAGCAGTAGGCAGTGGCAAGGCAGTCAGTGAGTATTATGTAGCAAATGGGCAGTCAGTGAGCAGCATGTAGGAGCAGGACAGTCAATGAGCAGTACGTAGTGGCTTGTACAGTTTTTAACATTTTTCTGTGGTACCCCTGAAAAGCCCAGGAGGCTCCCTGGTTAAGAAATGAGTTAGATAGTTATATTACAATGCTGGATAAATAAAGTCCTGTCCAGTTCCATCTGACTGTCATCCGATCCGATCCCCCAGCGGATGGGGAATAGATCCCCATCCATCTGTTTTTAACAGACAGGATCGTATCTGATGTCAGCAAGTGTCAGATACACTTCTGTTGACACTTGCAACAGATCCACCTGGAAGACTGACGTCAGTATTACGAGTAATGAAAGTGTTCCAGCAGCTTCTGAAGCTTACATTTCCAAACAAATTCTAAGTACACCCGTAACACCCAATATCTCGAAGATAAAAGTATAACACAGCTTAGAGCATTTTTAAGCTTGCTTTAGAAAAACGAGGTCAAGGGCAATTTTTTATAGTCTTCCTCCAGTGTTGGAACACATCATTAATAGGAGCCCATTTTGGGTTCCCTAACAGTAAAATTACTATTGGTAAAGTCTCTCTCTCTCTCTAGATTCAAGTCCACACTCAAAGATTCTTTCTACACATACTAATAAAGAGAACTTAGATTTTTTTCATGCATCTTTTTTTTTTTTATCAAAGTGGTTGAAAAGGCAGCAGTTTTTTTTATCTTATCCTGTCCTTTAAGATCCAGCGATGTTGCACGAGAGACTTGACTATCCAGGACTCCCATTCTCATTGGTTGAGACAGCAGCGTGGTGCCATTGGACACAGGAAGCTGGGGCTCGACTCGAGTGCCCTCATAGCAAGCTGCTTGCTGTGGGGGCACTCAACAGGAGGGAGGGGCCAGAAGCACCAAAAGGGACCCCAGAAGAGAAGGATCTGGGCTGCTCTGTGCAAAACCACTGCACAGAGCAGGAAAGTATGACATTTTTGTTATTTTTACAGAAACAAAAGAGACTTTAGTATCACTTTAAAGGGTCACTAAAGGAATTTTTTTTTTAGCTAAATAGCTTCCTTTACCTTACTGCAGTACTGGTTTCATGTCCTTATTGTTCGTTTTTGCTTTGAAGTTGCTGTAATCCTGCTCTGTTCTCCACACTTCCTGCTTGTCTGTTTCCTTATAACCACCATACTGGGAACTTTCTCACGGTAGTCTAAGCTGTCATTACTGTGTGTCTAAAACTTCCCAGAACCAATCAGATTCATTTTAAAAACAAAACACTGCCCTGGATTTGTTTGTTTTTGTTCTGTGTGTCTATTTCTACTTTGCAGAAACATGAAGCCAGTTCAAAAGTGAAACTAACCTGCAGGCACATTATATGATTGATTTTTATCTATTTTTAATCATTTTGAAAAGGAATCAGTTAACTTTTATGTCTCTATACCCTGTAAACAGTCATTTCAGCAAAAAAATGTTTTTCCTTTAGTGACCCTTTAAGGGTTTGACAGGTTAACAGAGACTTAAGCCAGCCATAGACTGTTCGAAACTCGGCTGTTTCAGCAGGAACCCACTGAGATTCAAACCATGTATGGGCAGGCTGAATGGACCCAAGTTGATTTATCGATCCACCTGGAAACAGCCGGCCTGTCAGATTTTTCATGCAATTATTGCTAGCAACCGTTATAGCCACTAGCAATAATTACTGTGTTCTCCCAGCAAGGGTTTCCCCTGCCGTCCCCCTTCCTCTTCCCGCCTGAAGGAGAACACAATGATTCAGCGGGAAGGATTCCCCCATCAACACAGTCTACATTGATGGGGGAATCAAGCGATTTTCTTTCCAGCAACCCCAGGTCGCTCCGCCTATGGCCGGCCTTAGGCCATAAAAGTTTGTCATAATGCAGGTACACAAATTACTTAAGAACCTTTAGCATGCTACAAGAGTGACAGTCGGTCCATTATCAAAGCAAGGTTTTTGGATCCTATTTCCATCTACCTCCGTGTATTGAACAAACAGAAAAAGTAAAAGGGGAGAAGACATAGGGATAGGAGGAATTTAGGCAATGGGGAGGGGTGTAAGATGGGGGGTTGTGCCCTCCAGTACCCAACCAGCATGAAGCACGAAAGGCAATATCACCATTATTAGGTTAGGGGTGTAACCCATCACGAGGGTTCTAATTAGGGTTGTCCCGATACCACTTTTTTAGGACCGAGTACAAGTCCTGATACTTTTTTTCATGTACTCGCCGATACCTAATACCGATACTTTTTTTTTTAATGCAGCCACGTGACCCCAAATGCAGCCTTGTGTCCCCAAATGCAGCCTTGTGTCCCAAAGTTCAGCCATGTCCCTATGATTAGCCACGTCCCTCTGTTCAGCCACGTCCCTCTGTTCAGCCACGTCCCTCTGTTCAGCCACGTCCCTCTGATTAGCCCTGTCCCTCCAAGTTCAGCTATGGTCCCTCTAAGTTCAGCCATGGTCCCTCTAAGTTCAGCCATGGTCCCTCTAAGTTCAGCCATGGTCCCTCTAAGTTCAGCCATGGTCCCTCTAAGTTTAGCCATGTCCCTCTGTTCAGCCATGTCCCTCTGTTCAGAAATGGTCCCCCTGAGTTTAGCCATGATCCCCTAAGACAAAACCAAGTCAATCCCCCCCCCCTCCTCCCGCCGCTGCTGACATCTACTTACTATGCGCTGGGGGAACACAACAGCTGTCATTTGCATTTGAATAACTGTGTTTCCCCGCTGCGCCGACAAGTATAGCCCCTCCCCCTTGCCCAGGCACTTTGATAGACAAATCACCCTTCCGGCGGCTCAGGAGTAACTGGGTGGCGGACACCATGCCAACATCCCCACCCCCACCGATCACAACGTCTCGGGCGGCAGAGTACACCCCCATCACAAGCCAACCCCGCCCCCCCCCCCTTACCGCACCAGCTTGGGGCCAGAGTGGGGAGCTCAGGTACACGGTTCATCCGGCTGGAAGCTGGAGAGGACACACAGTGTGCAGCGGCAACCACTCTGCCTGGGCAGAGATTAGATATAGTGACAGGCTCAGCAACACAGTAGTGAGAGAAGAGGAGGAAAACACAGGCCAGGCACGGCCGCAGGTGTTCCAGCTAAACACCGGAGGTGTTCCAGCTAAAAAAAAACTGACAAAGGGAGTCAGGGGTTTCGCCACCCTCGGTATGGTGTCACCCGGGTACGGACCGCACCCCCCTAGCGACGCCACTGAGACCTAATGAAAATGCAGGGAGGTTGAAAGTTAACTGGGAACATATATTTGCTTAAAGGAGAAGTTCAACTTTGAAAAAAAAAAGTAAATGCACATCTGTTTTACAGGTAAAAAAACTGTCAGGAGATCATGGGTGCAATGCAGGGATCCTGCAGACTGTCAGTGTAAGCTGTCTGCTCATACCTCATATGGGCAGGCAGTTGCACAATTGCAGGAAGCATCAATGAACTACCTAGAGCGTGCAGTAGCTCCAAGGTAGTTCATTGAGAACTACAAACCAACCGCTGCAATGAATGTCAATACTTGTAGTTCCCCCACTCAAAGAACTTTGCGAATAAATAACGCTGCTGGTTGGGCGAAACCCTGTATGTCTGCGTTAAAAAAAAAAAATTGTGACAGTAAGTGCAGAGAGAGTCACTCGCTGTCACAATGAGGGATCGGGGGTTGCTGGGGCTGTTACAACAGAAACATGTTACACCCTAATGGCACTTTCACACTGGGGCGGGTGTCGGCGGTAAAGTGCCGCTATTTTTAGCAGCGCTTTATCGCCATTTTAGCGACGCTTTTTGCCCGCTAGCGTGGCGCTTTCAATGGGCAGGGGCACTTTAGGAACGGTGTATACACTGCTCCCGAAGAGCGTCAAAGATGCTGCTTGTAGTACTTTTTTTAGCTTCCTGCCAGCGCACCGCTACAGTGTAAAAGCACTCTGGAGTGATAGGAGAGGTGCTTTTCAGGCGCTGATTTTAGCACTATAGCGCCTGTAAAGCGCCTCAGTGAAAGTAGCCTAAATACAGGTGTAACATGTAACAAAAGGTGAACTTCTACTTTTACCACTTAAGACCCGGACCTTTAGGCAGCTAAAGGACCCGGCCAGATTTTGTGATTCGGCACTGCGTCGATTTAACAGACAATTGCGCGGTCATACGACGTGGCTCCCAAACAAAATTGGCGTTCTTTTTTTCCCCACAAATAGAGCTCTCTTTTGGTGGTATTTGATAACCTCTGCGGTTTTAATTTTTTTGCGCTATAAACAAAAATAGAGCGACAATTTTGAAAAAAATGCAATATTTTTAACTTTTTGCTATAATAAATATCCCCCAAAAATATATATATATTTTTTTGTATTCCTCAGTTTAGGCCAATACGTATTATTCTACCTATTTTTGGTAAAAAATAAATCACAATAAGCGTGTATCGGTTGGTTTGCGCAAAATTTATAGCGTTTACAAAATAGGGGATAGTTTTATTGCATTTTTATTAATTCTTTTATTCTTATTACTAATGGCGGCAATTAGCGATTTTTTTTCGTGACGGCGACATTATGGCAGACACTTCGGACAATTTTGACACATTTTTGGGACCATTGTCAGTTTCACAGCAAAAAATGCATTTAAAATGCATTGTTTATTGTGAAAATTACATTTGCAGTTTGGGAGTTAACCACAAGGGGGCGCTGTAGGGGTTATGTGTTCCCTAATGTGTGTTTACAACTGTAGGGGGGTGTGGCTGTAGGTGTGACGTCATCGATTGTGTATCCCTTGTTAAGGGTTAGCTCGGTAGCGGGGGGGTGTAACCCCCTGGATGGGTTCACTACACACTGAACTATACAGAGAGGCAGCCGAAGACGGTTCAAAAATAAAAGATTATGGTTTATTCTTCCATATTGCTGGAAACAAGTGCAAGCATCCAAACAGCATAAACAAAACAAAACATAAAATAAACCCTGGCCTCTTTGGGCGTCTACCTTCACCACACAGGAACCTATCTATGGAGTCTGGCACAGCCTAATGCTGGGCAGACACTGCTGGTCATACAGCAGAGAAATAGTCTTTTTGACTTTTATCACACAGAAAAATCAACAACCACCTCACCTCTTCAGAAGTCTTTCTCACTGCTCTCCTTAACTCAAAAAGCCTCAGGATGCAGCAATCAGTAGTCATCCTTTGGATAACTTTTAGAGGCCTTAATTGCCTCATTCTGAACAGCTGAAGTTTTCCAACGCCCTAAATCTTTCTGGCTACCTCTGTAGCCGACACCTGGTAGTAATTGGTGTATTGTCTAAACAAGGCAGAAATGTATCTCCCGTCTGTGAAAACACCCACAGATTTACCTGACTTCCTGTCACACCCTATAAAAGTCCCGCGGTCCTGGAGCTTCGGACCGGGTCACGGGAGCACGCCGCGGGTGCGCGCCCGCGACCCACAGCTGGGCACTAGCACAGGACGTACCTGTACGTGGATGTGCCCAGCCGTGCCATTCTGCCGACGTATATGTGCAGTAGGCGGTCCTTAAGTGGTTAAAAATACGGGACTTGATCAAGTGAGCCAAGATGTAGTTGTTATCTCGCTAGCACCTGAATGGTAGAGATGGGCACGGGTGTGTTTGAGATCCCAGCTGCCTGGTCCCACCAGGAAGCCGACACTGCACAAGGCTAATCACAGGCAGTGAAACATTTCCCGATCAGTGCAGCTGCAGACCACGAAATGTCTCACTACCTGTGATTAGCAGTGTGCAGTGTTGGCATTGGCGTGTTGGAGATCCCACCAGGAAGCCAACTCTTACTGACTGGTTATCTCGTCTCATTCCTCCCCAAGCCTGACTCCATAAAAGCCTGTAATCACATGGTTTTGGTTCCAATCACATTTAACCCCTTTAAGTCCCCAGGGCAAACTTTTCTGACCAGACTAAATCTTGCACTTTGTTATGCAGAAGTTTACTTTTCCTACTTCTTTTTTTAACACCTCAGTTAGTAATTTTTTTTTTTTTAAATGAGCAGAGAAATGGATGGAAAAATTACAGAACATTTTAGTTATCCCATGTACAGGAACTCCAAATATGTGCACGTGTTGATATGTTTCCCAGCTCTCTATGATTAATGGTGCATATAATCTAGATTTCCAGATGTTAGACATTTTTTCAGCACAAAAATTGTAATTCACCATAGATCAGGTACAAAGCATTGATCCGCTTATATACCCTGCTAGTATCAGCTGGAATTTGGAAGCTGAAAACTGAGCACTTTTGGGTTCAGTCTCGGCAGAATGCAGTTCGAAACAGATGTCTGTGTCTGATCTCCTGCAACCTGCTTTCCAAGTTCCTCAGCCTTACAGAACACGCTATCACTAGTCTTCCTGACTCATGAAAAGGCAAAGTGAGCCCAGGGGCAAGGAGGGAGTGGCAGCACCACACCTGTCAGAAAACCAAGTGCTGGTATCATGCAAAACAGGCACAACCAGATATGTGTGGATCTTCACAGAGATCACTAGGCTTAAAGATGAATGAAGAAAAAAAGAAATTTCCTAAGAAAACAACACAAATGACAAGTACAACAATAAATTCAAGCATACAATACACCAGGGACACTGAATAAAAACTAAAAACAGAGGTCCAGTCAGTAAAAGTTTCTTCCAGCAGAGGTCCGATTCGCATGTTTGTGCAATGACTCAGGTTCTTTACATCACAGCCCCCTCCTTTATTTCACAGTCCTTAAATCAGTGTCCTCAGTCTCCCTGTGTATTACAACCCCCCTTCACATTAGTTTCTCCTTCACAGCAGTGTCCTGAACCCACTTCACAGCGATGTCCTCTACCACCCCCTTCACAGACCCCCCCCCAAAAAAAGTGGTATCCTCTGCCCCCCTTCACATTACAGCCCATTTACAGCTCTGCCCCTTCACATCAGACCAATCTGCAGCTCTGCCTCTTTCACATCACAGACCCCCCTTGCAGCTCTGCCCTGCATTCACATCACAGCCACCTGCAGCTCTGCCCTCCATTCACATCACAGCCACCTGCAGCTCTGCCCTCCATTCACATCACAGCCACCTGCAGCTCTGCCCTCCATTCACATCACAGACCCCCTTGCTGCTCTGCCCTCCATTCACATCACAGACCCCCCTTGCAGCTCTGTTCTCCATTCACATCACAGACCCCCCTTGCAGCTCTGCCCTCCATTCACATCACAGACCCCCCTTGCAGGTCTGCCCTCCATTCACATCACAGACCCCCCTTGCAGCTCTGCTCTCCATTCACATCACAGACCCCCCCTTGCAGCTCTGCCCTCCATTCACATCGCAGCCACCTGCAGCTCTGCCCCCTATTCACATCACAGCCCCTGACAGCTCTGCCCTTCACAGAACCCCCTGCAACTCTGGCCCTACTTCACATCACAGCCCCATGCAGCTCTGGCCCTCATTCACATCACTGCCCCCTGCAGCTATCCCCCCTCCTTCACATCACAGCTCTTCCCCTTCTTACCTTACTTGGGAACAAAGAGTAGGAGGCAGAACTGGATAAAGGGCAGGACTGGTGGGAGCGGACAGAATAAACTTTTCATATTGACAAGCTGGTGATTGGTTTCTAGGATGCAGGGCAGTCCTTGCAACCAATCACCAGCTTGTTAAACTGAACAGTTAATTCTGGCGGCTCCAGCTCCTGCCCTCCATCTAGTGCTGCTGTGCCTTCCGCTCTACTGTGTTAGTGACAGCAACAGAGGCCTGGAGAAAGAAAAATCTGTTCCTTAATGGTGGGACCATGGTGGTTCAGAAGGGGCAGTGACTCGGTTTGAAATTGGACCGCCACCATTTAGTGAAGTCTGCGATACACCAAGGAATACTAACCCAATAAACCTATATTTACACTTTAAATCACTGGTTCTCAACCCTGTCCAAAAACAGGCCATGTTTGCAGGTTTCCCTTTATCTTGCACAGGTGCTTTAAATCAGAGTCAATGGCTTGGTATTTTGGACAGCTATTTTATCTATGAGACATTCCCAAAACATGGCCTGTTGGGGGTACTTGAGGACAGGGATGAGAAATCACTGCTGTAAGTGAATGGTGGAATTAAATACAACTAAGCAAACCTACCTAAACTAATAAACTATGTAGAGATGGTAAGATAAATGGGGAAGTGTAGGATCAGGCTGTGGAGTAAGAATCATGCCAACATAGGGAGCAGGTGGGATCAGGATAAGGAAGAGAATTACAGGTCACAAAGAGCAAAGTACATGGGGGCAGAGGCCAAATACTTATGGAATACTAAAAGGAGGGAATAAATACCCTCAGATCAGCCAGCATCAGGTGAAAACAAATTGCTGGAATCTCCTGGAGAGCTGGGAGAAACCCTCTGGTGAAAACCAGTACAAAACCCTTCAGATCCAGGAACCACAATGCCAGCAGCAGATGATCTAGTTCCCGAAACAGCTTAAAAACAAAAACTCTGCAGGCAGTTTGCAGAAGTAATTTGGTGCCTATACAGTTGCCTGGATCCTGTCTATATTCCAGCTGTAAGCGGCAGGATTAACAGCAAAAAAAAAAAAAAAAAAACAGCTTGCATGAGCGAATGTTTGTTTTTACCCTTTGACTGTCCAGTTATAATACAACTACAGTTGTAGCAGTGAAGGGGTTCAACATACCAACTGCTTGATCATTCATCATTCACAGTGGTGGCCGATCAATTCTCTGGCTTCCCCCAGAGTGTGGCGCTGCACAGAAATTAGGAATTTAAAGTGCTTTTAAAGGCAGGAGGTTTTTTTATATTAATGCATTCTATGCATTAAAGGAGTTGTAAATAAAAAAAAAATGTATGCTGAAATGACTGTTTACAGGGTATAGAGACATAATAGTTAATGGATTCCTTTTAAAAATGGATTCCTTTTAAAAATAGATAAAAATCGATTCCTTTTAAAAATAGATAAAAATCAATCATATAATGCACCTCTAGTTTCTAGTTTAGTTTTTGCATGTTGTTTACTGCCTCTCTGCTGTACAGAGCCACAGAGCCAATACAGAGCAGTGATGGTTTGGAAAACAAAACTGATTGGTGCTGAGGGGTTTTAGACACACAGTAATCACACCTCCTTTAAGTTAGTGACCACAGAGAGAAAGCTCCCAGGACTGTGGTTATCAGGAAACAGACAACCAGGAAGTGTGTAGATCATAGAAGAATTACAGCAACTTGAGAGCAAAAACGAACATTGAGGACATGAAAACAGCAGCACTGCATTAAGATAAACCACAGCCAGAAGCCACATCATGCAGGGGGGATCCTCTTGACCAGTGGAAAGGCAAAGCTTGAGACCCGTATCAGTGTTTGATTCAGTACATCAGAACAGGCTCCAGCCGGAGACTCTAAACACCCTATGCCTGGTCTGACCGCCTGTTTGTGGTCTTATTATCCGGTAAGGAGACTACATCTCTCTCACTTGGGTGTCTACTTGGTGGAAGGAAGTATATTCTCTGATGTCACATCACTTTTTATAAGATTTTGGACTTACCTTTCACCTCATTACACTTGGAACTAATTTTTTGGACATTTTTTCATTCACTTTTACCTATTCAACAATAGGACATATTACTATATGCCACAACTTTTTTGATTGATCGCATAACCAACCTTTCTTGGTTACTAATAGTTTGGTATTTACCCACCCTGTATTTGGTATATGTACACAACTCATATCATTTTTTGTGGTTTATTATTTATCACCTATTTACATATTTTGGTGGTGTTAGTATTAATTAATATTATTCGTATTTTGTATTCACTTCTCATTTTTTTTGTTTCATTATCAATTTTTCACATATATTGTTTTTGCGCTGTACCTTATATTTTAATATGTTTTTTGAATTTGTATCTACAATTTTTGGTACCAGCAGCATTCACGTTTTTTGTTTAGCGCAGTGTTCTTTCCCATTTTCCCATTAAGATAAAGGAAGCTATTAAGATAAAAAAAAAAAAATCCTTTACAAACCCTTTAAGCTAAAAAGTCTTCTGTGTGCAGCAACCCCCCTAACACTTACCTGAGGTCCCTCTGTTCAGCGATGTGCACGAGTGTCTCAGCCATCAGAGATTCTTCCTCCTGATTGGCTGAGACACAGACCATTGGCTGCCGCTGCTGTCAATCAACGTCAGCTAGCCAATCAGGGGAGAGAGGGGTGGGGCTGTCGGGACTCCGTGTCTGAATGGAAGGACACACAGAGCAGTGACTCAGCCCGGGTTCCCCATAGCAAGCTGCTTGCTGTGGGGGGACAGAACAGGAGGAAGGGGCCAGGATCACAGAAGAGGGACCCGAGAAGAGGAGGATCCCGGCTGCTCTGTGCAACTCTACTGCAACAGAGCAGGTAAGTATAACACCTTTGTTATTTTTATATGGAAAAAAAATTGACATTACAAATCACTTTAATAATTTTTCTCCCAACACAGGAGGAATTTTCTGAGAGGAGGTACATTTCCAAGGGGGGATTGGGAGGACTTAAAGTTGAAGAAAGTAAATCCTATGTTTATATTTGCTTCTTACAATTAAAGGAAACATATGGCCAAATGGCTATACTCCTCTGCACTTATTTCTACATTCCTGTGATCTAAATTCAGCCAACAGCAGGTTAAGGCTCTGCAAGGATACCGACTTTATTGTCAGGATCCACCCACATGACTGACCAGCAGTCGACTTAGGCTCTCAATGCACTGCCAACCCTTTTGCAGCCCAATGCCATAATAAGAACTGGAGGGGCAGAGCAGAGAATAGTGAAGACAGAGAACTAAGCAAACATCGGTCACAAGATCACTGCGTTTTTGGCCTTAGAGATGGCAGGTACAGCTGCAGCATTGGATCGATGCTGCAGCCACATAGGCAAGTATAAGTGTGTTTTTTTTTTTTTTAATGCACTTCTCATTTAAATAATCATAAGGCATTCTAAATGTTTATTTTTTTGTAAAAATATTTCTTGTTTCCACAGGACAAAAAATTGCAGTATAACAAGCAAGATACACATTTTCTACTTACCGAGTTCATTTGTAAATTCATTAGATTCTTCTCCTTTTACATTTTTCTCTAAACCTGGAAACTAAAGCACTAATAGTCAGCATGAGTTACAAAACAATTTCTAAAACATCCTAAACACTGTGCAAATACACACACGGTAAGAGTCAATAGAGATAAATAAAACATATTCGATGTAGAAGCCTGGGCTTCGGGATGTACACATGGGGAGCAAGTCACCTCCACACCGCCTATTTGATCCCCTAAAAAACCCTCACCACCAAACCCCAACTGTATGAATTGCAGGTGGCTAAGGACTGTTTGCAGTGTGGCCCTATTCAGGTGAGCTGCCCGCCGAGCATGAAGGGGGGGGTAATTTTTTATGCGCTGTGGCATATGTATACTCCTGTCTGCTGCCACTGCTGCTTAAGACCCCTTTCACACCGAGGAGTTTTTCAGGCGGTTTAGAGCTAGCAGGACACTCCAAAAGTCCTGCTAGCCACATCTTTGGAGCGGTGAAGGAGCAGTGTGTTTACCGCTCCTCTACTGCTCCTTCCCATTGAAAACAATGGGACACAGCGGCTATACCACTGGCAATGCGCCTCTGCAGAGGCGCATTGTCGGCGGTAATAAGCCTTTTACGGCCACTAGCGGGGGTTAAAACCACACCACTAGCAGCCAAATATAATAGGGTTTGTCTTGCTGAGAGTTTAACCACTTAAGGACTGCCTCCTGCACATATACGTCAGCAGAATGGCACGGCTGGGCAGATCCACGTACAGGTACGTCCTGTACTACTACCCAGCCGTGGGTCACGGACGCGCACCCGTGGCGTGCGCCCGTGACCCGGTCCGGAGCTCCGGAACCGGGACCGCGGGACAGGCTCGCCGCTGGAGTGCGGCGATCGGTCCCCAGAGCTGAAGAACGGGGAGAGCCGTGTGTAAACACGGCTTCCCCGTGCTTCCCTGTGGCGTCAGCATCGATCGCATCATCCCTTTTATAGGGGGGACACGATCGATGATGCCACACCTACAGCCACACCCCCCTACAGTTGTAAACACACACAGGGAACACATAACCCCTACAGCGCCCCCTTGTGGTTAACTCCCAAACTGCAACTGTCATTTCCACAGTATAAACAATGCAATTTAAATGCATTTTTTGCTGTGAAAATGACAATTGTCCCAAAAATGTGTCAAAATTGTCCGAAGTGTCCGCCATAATGTCGCAGTCACACAAAAAAAAAAAAACGCTGATCGCCGCCATTATTAGTAAAAAAAATAAAAATTATAAAAATGCAATAAAACTATCCCCTATTTTGTAAACGCTATAAATTTTGCGCAAACCAACCGATAAACGCTTATTGCGATTTTTTTTTACCAAAAATAGGTAGAAGAATACGTATCGGCCCAAACTGAGGAAAACATTTTTTTTATATATTTTTGGGGGATATTTATTATAGCAAAAAGTAAAAAACATTGCATTTTTTCAAAATTGTCGCTCTATTTTTGTTTATAGCGCACAAAATAAAAACCACAGAGGTGATCAAATACAACCAAAAGAAAGCTCTATTTGTGGGAAAAAAAGGGCGCCAATTTTGTTTGGGAGCCTGGTCGCACGACCGCGCAATTATCAGTTAAAGCGACGCAGTGCCAATTTGCAAAAAGGGGCCTGGTCCTTTAGCTGCATTTTGGTCCGGGGCTTAAGTGGTTAAGAGCTTTAAGCAGAAAATTGCTCAGATGTGAATGGGGCTTAAGAGGAACCAGGAAGGTATGCAAAGTCCTAAACAGATTAGTGGTGATACCTCAGGCCGTGTACACACGGCAGAGAACCTCGACGGGCAGAACACATCGTTCCGCCCGTCGAGGTTCCCTGCCGGCCGTCAAAATCGGTGACCCGCCCGTCGGGAATGGCAACCAGCCATTCATCCAAGCGGGCCGTCGAGCAAATAGAGAGCGTGCTCTCTATTTCTGCTCGACGGGCTTCCCGACGGGATGCTCGCCGAGAGCGTACACACGGCCGAGGTCCTCGCTGGAATGCAGCTTCCAGCGAGGTTCTCGCTGGTTTCCAGCGAGAACCTCGGTCGTGTGTACGCCGCCTCAGATATCTGGAGCTACTATTGAGGAGATCAGTGGTTCTCAACCTCAGTCCTCAAGTACCCCCAACAGGCCATGTTTTCAGGTTTTCCTTTATCTTGCACAAGTGCTTTAAATCAGTCAATGGCTTGGAATTTTAGACCGCTATTTTAGCTAAGGGAAATTCCCAAAACATGGTCTGTTGGGGGTACTTGAGGACCGAGGTTGAGAACCACGGGGGTAGAAGGCACATGCTGAAAGTACTTTGGAGAGAACACTACGAGGCTATAGAGCCCAAAATCTGGGACAAAGATTTTTTTTTTTAATTATTAATTCCTAGGCATGCATGTAATTGGCTGTACCTTACCTTTTTTCCAAGATCATATTTTATGACTTCCTGGACCAATACATCAGCTAGAGTTTTAAAATCTGTGAGAAACTTTTTATTCTTCTCATCTTCTTTTTTTTCTTCAATCAATAACTGAAAAAGTGTTTCCTCTTCGCGGCAGGCACGAGCAATACACGCAGCTTTCTCAGACGCAAGTACCAATTCATGAAGGATTTCAGACATTTTGGGACTGTTTTGTGAGTTGTGGTGTTGCTAGAAGAAAAAATAAATGTTTAAAACAACAGAACAAGGTTACCTTCTTTTCATCTGAAGTAAACGGAAAGTGTTTTGTTAGATCAGTTGGTAAACAGGAAACTACAACTGTACAAGAGTTGCACTACAATACAATGACTACAGAAGACTGACCTTTTCCTCTGACAATACTGTAACTCGGTCACAAAAGTAGGCTGGCTTTTAGCCAAGCCAAGATCTGGCGAGTTTTCAAGCTGTCTCTGGCTGCCAAAACCTGCTACCGGGCACGGCAAACTCTGTAAGACCCCTTTCACACAGCGGTGTTTTTCAGTCGCTTTTTTGTTTTAAAAAAGTGCATGTAAAGCGCTTGAAACAAGCCTCATTTGCAATCCCAATGTGAAAGCCGGAGTGCTTTCAAGCCCTTTCACACTGCCAGCGCCCGAAAAATGCTGGTAAAGCTCCGCTAAGACCCTTTTAACACAGGGGTGTTTTTCAGGAGCTTTGGTGTTAAAAAAAGAGCCTCAATGGGAAGGGGGCTTTAGGAGCGGTGTATGCAACGCTCCTAAAGTGCTGCAAAGAAGCTGCTTGCAGGACTTTTTTCGATGCCTTGCCAGCGCAGCACCTCAGTGTGAAAGCAAAATTGTGTGGAGAAAAACCGGGACGGCCGCACTCCAAAAAATGTTCCTTTATAATAAAACAGATCACAACATCAACATTAACATTAAAATATTAAAATCAATCATTATACTCACAATGTGGAGTTAAAATCAGGCTTAAAAGGACAGTACAGCAGAAATCCAGCAACAACAGCAGAGCTTGATAATCACTTGAATCTAAAGTCGATGTTTAGGGCTGACGCATTTCAGGGGCGTACCCCTTTCCTCAGAGCTTGGTGGTCTGCAGTGCTCCCTCGCCATGAGGCTGTGGGAATATATGTGCACACATGCACAATATTTTAATAAAAATTCATTTAACGGTATCACACTAGGTCGGTGCGCCCTCCATCTTTTTCCTTAGTCTTAGGAATTCCCACGATTCTGAGGAGGGCTGCAAGACTCTGGAAGCTATCGTCTAAATCAGAGGTCTCCAAACTGCGGCCCGAGGGCCAGATGTGGCCCTTTGCTAGCCTTTATCCGGCCCTTGGAGCACAATTCCTCCCACTGACATGAGGCACAATTCCTCCCATTGACACCAACAATGGGTCACTATATTATCCACTGATACCAATGATGGGATACTATTCCTCCTACTAATAGGGGGAATACTCCTCTTCCTATTGACCACCAACCCTGAGGCCATATATGTTCTCACTGATGCCGGCCCGTGACTTTTTCTTCCCTTGCTGGCCCCAATCCGGCCCTCCTAAAGTCTGAAGGGCAATAAAGTGGCCCTTTGTTTGAAAAGTTTGGAGACCCCTGGTCTAAATGAACTCAACTCATAGCACCTTTCAAAAAAATACCGGAGCGCAGGAGACTTTTGTTTTCGTTTATCAACATTAACATGTCACATCAACAACATCAAAATGTCACAGCAAAAAAAAAAAAAAAGAACTGACGCGTTTCACACCAAAATACAGTGCTTATTCATAGCACACAAGCTTTCACATTGGGATTGCAGATGAGGCTTTTTTTCAGGCGCTTTTTTTAACGCCAAGACCCCTTTCAGACGGGCGGTTTTCAGGCGCTTTAGTGTGAAAGCACTCAGGCTTTCACATTGGGATTGCTGATGCAGCTTCTTTCAGGCGCTTTTTGTAACGCTAAAGTGCCTGAAAAACGCCCCAGTGTGAAAGGGGTCTAATAGCGTTCCATAATTCAGTCTCTTGCTGCTAATCTGATTTAATCTAAGAATCCATAAGAGCATTTTTTTAAATTCTTTAATTATAACTAAAGGAAAAATATTTGAAGGGCTAGAAGGATCAGATTTGTAATCGTGTCTGTGTCCCCATCAGGTCCAGGACCTGCTTACAACAGGTACAGTAATCTGTTGTCTGCATTGACATTTTAATTATAAAAGGCACAACGGAATTCTAAAGCATATCCAATTCCCCAGAATGTTTTTACTTATATTGGTGGCCTTAGAAATGAAGCTTGTATTATCATGACTGGATTCATATTCCTGGATGCATTTATCTTTATTGGGGCTTTCCAATTTATGCTCAGAGTAATACATCTCATCTTTAGGTATGAAGAACACCTAGCCTACAGGGCAAGCTCATTTTAGTAAACAGCTTTAGGGCTTTCACAATACGTGTCAGTTAAAAATCGACTGCAGGCTAAATACATGTTAAAAATCTGAACAAAAGATCTGTAATTCTATCCAGCTACTTAAAGCGGAGGTTCACCCTAGTATGCGCCGGTCGGAAGAACGTCAATCAATTAGCCTGCGACTAGGAACACCCAGTCCCACAAGAATCATACCTGGAAGCCGGGGGATAAAAAGGTATGTACGGCTCAATGTAATGTTACATTTTTTTTTTTAGGGTTAACCCCCGCTTTAAAGTGGTTCTCAAGCCAAACGTTTTTTACCTTAATGTACTCCATGCATTAAAGCGGATCTCCACCCTAAAGTGAAGTTCCGCTGTTCGGAACCCTCCCCCCCCTCCGGTGTCACATTTGAAACCTTTCAGGGGGAGGGGGGTGCAGATACCTGTCTAAAGACAGGTATTTGCACCCACTTCCGGCCCGCAGTCTCGGGCAAAAGACGGGTTTTTCCCGTTGTGTGCTGGGAACTCTCGGCTCCCAGCACACAGCGGGAGCCAATCGGCGGGCGCAGCGCGACTCGCGCATGTGCTGTAGGGAACCGGGCAGTGAAGCCGGAGCGCTTCACTTCCTGGTTCCCTCACCGTGGATGGAGGGGGGAGCAGCAGAGAGACGAGCGAACACCCGTCCTCTGCTGCAGACGCCGCTGGACTCCAGGACAGGTAAGTGTCCTAATATTAAAAGTCAGCAGCTGCAGTATTTGTAGCTGCTGGCTTTTAATATTTTATTTTTAAGGAGCCATCCGCTTTAAGGTTAAAAACACTTTACAGTTTTCTGTCCTCCTTCACCACCCTAAATACTTACTTTCTCCAGCGCTGTGCAAGGCTGCATCTCTTCTCTTACCTCTTCCTCTTCACTTAGGCACTCGTGCAGTAGCACGAGCCATTGGCTCTTGCTACTATCAATCAAATGCTGTGAGGAGGAAGTGGGGGTGGGGCTAAGCTGTTCTGTGTGTGTCTATGGAGCATGGCTCCATAGACACACACAGCTCAGGAATGAGCACTCACTGTGCACAGAGCAGGTAGGTATAACATATGTATTATTTTAATTAAAAAAATACCTTTAGTAACATTTTTTAAAGCAGAACCAACCCCATCTATGTTACTGTATTTCAATACATTTACATTCAAGGTAAGCTGTGAATGATAACTGTCATTTTCTTGTGCTCTCAGCCAATTAAATGGCTGGGGTTATTACTGAGCACAAGTAGAGCACCATGGCAACTGCAGATCAAACTCGGGATAGGATGTCAACTTCCTTGTGTGTAATGGACAGCAGGGTTTATTTTTGCTTTAAAGGTTTGACTTTTTTAAATAAAAATAGCAAACCTGTTATACTTACCTGTATGCGCCACTGGCTCCTCCCCCTTCATCGGAATACAGTCACAGAGAGCCGCTTTCCATGGGGGAACCCATGCAGGTGCGGTCAAGTCCTGCTGCTGCGTCCATTGACACAGACAGTGGGACTCGGCACTGCCACCCACGTCACTGATTGGCTCCCGCTGCTATCAATTAATCAATCTAATGAGGACAGAGACAGAGGCTGCAGCAAAGAAGGTTTTTCATCTTAATGCATACAAGGTGAAAAAGCATGAGACTTTTCAATTACTTTAAGTGATCCATATGTAGCTACCCTGCGTTAAACAGAAGTATCTCTAAATTTAATTCTGCAAGTCAGCCAATGCCAATTTGTATCTTGCATTTTGTTCTTGTTCAGCTTCCCCTAAGTTCAACATGGCTGTCAGTTCTCCTTCTGTTAGCTGGTGGCCTTGACACGTCTGGTATTAGTGTGACATCACACAGTAGGGTTGGAGTATGAATATGCATATCTTTTTCTGCCCACCACTAGGAGTTTGCTTTGCCAGTGGTACATTATGGGAAAGGGTATAACTATACGGGGCTGGCTGATGCAAGTTCTCGTCATTCCAGTCTCTGGTCTGAAGAATGTGCATGTGATGGGACTGCTTCTTTAGTCCTGCCTGCATGAAGGGCTCTGGATGTGATTAGGTCTGGAGCCGAGTCTGGTGCCATTGATCTTCATTGGATGCAGAATATTCCTGCAGAATTTTTAGGAACAGGATGGAATCCCATGCAGGTTGGTTGACTCTCCTGCAGAAGATTGGGAAAAGGATTGAGTCCCATAGAAATTTGTTGACTCTCGGTGAAAAAGTAGTTGCTACTGGGATGTCTGCTAGATAATTCTAACACAGAAGTGTGAGAATTAAAGCGGTAGTAAGCTCCACTTTTTTATTTATATATACAGACAAGCCTATAATAAGACTTACTTGTAGGTACAGTATAAATAGGCACCATTTAGGAGATATGTAATTTAGTAATACCCGGTGACGTCACTGAGGTATGCACACTGCGCTCTCAAAGGACGGCATGCTGTATCGTGGCCATGACGCCCATATGAATGTGTAGGAGTGACGCAAACCCAGAAAGAAGCCCTGTCATGGTGACGTTGCACCTCTTAAAGTGGTTGTATACCCCCGATTGTGAGTTTTACCTATAGGTAAGCCTAGAATAAGGCTTACCTATAGGTAGTGGAAATATCTCCTAAACATGCACCGATGACGCCTTTTCTTCGCTAGCGTAGCTGTTACTGATGGCTCCCGCGCGGGAGTGGCGTCATGTGCCACCAGCCAGTCACAGAGCCCGAGTCCGCGGCCCCGGAAGGAAGAAGGGCGAGAAGATGGACGCAGCCTGCACAGGGGACAGCGCTGGATTTGTTTGCAGGTAAGTGTCACATAATAGGATAGTATACGATGCATACTAGCCCATTATGCTTTTAATTTGCAGGGAGCAAGAGGGAAGTAAAACCCATCAGGGTTTACTTCCTTTTTAAGGACTTCGTTTTAAGTTAATTCTGTCATAATGTCAACACTAGCAAATTATGACATCACCTGCAGAAGCCCCTATTTAAAAAGGCTCTTTTGCTGCGTTGTACCAAATAAAGTGATTGAGTTTTGCTGAGTTCCTGAGCATCTGAAACCCTAACCCTCTCTCCTATGGACTACGAGTAATAAAATCAATTTTTGTTTCATCTAAAAGTGACTGGCACTCATCTGTCTACATGTCCCATTATGCCCAAGTGATCTACCTATGAGGTAAAAGGTTAGCCCATGCTGTGTCTCTGGGGGCAGGGCCGGCCTTTGGGATGTGCGAGCTGTGCGGCCGCACAGGGCGCCATGGGCAACAGGGGCGCAGTGCGCCCATCACAGCTCGCAGAATGTGAGTCGCAGCAGGGCCGGGCGGTCGACGCTACCACTAGGCGGATTAGGAAGGCAGCCTCCTAGGGCGCACTGCCACCTAGGGGCTCCGCTGACTCGTGCCTCACCTCTTCCTCCTCATTGTCACTCCCCAGGCTCCCGGCAGAGGATAGAGGGGGCCCGGACAGCCTCTTTGTGTATGTTTAGGTGACCAAGGGGCAAGGGGTGAAGATGGGGGGGGGCGCCACAGGATTAGCTCGCACAGGGCGCCTGAACACCTAAGGCCGGCCCTGTCTGGGGGCATCACAACACATCTGGGGGGTGGGTGCTACACATACAGCACTGCTAAACAGCACAACCAGGAGCTGAAAATTCTACCTCTATTAGAGTTAAAGCATAGTTCCATCCAAAAGTGGAATTCTGCTTTTAGGACTCCCCCTCACCCCCTTACATGTCACATTTTGTATGTCATTTTTTCGGGGGGTGGGTACCTAGTTTTGACAGGTACCCAGCTCCCACTTATACTTGGGCCGCCTAGGCTACTCAAGCGGAAGTTCGCTCCTCCCCTCACTTCCTGCAATCTTCTGGGACACGTCCCAGGTCCCAGAAGATTGCCCGACCAGTGAGGAGACGCAGCGCGACTCGCGCATTCACAGTGCGTGCACAGCTGTGTAGCCACAAGCTGTCACGGCCAGGTGCTCACACTTGTAATGCCGGGGAGAAGCGAGGGAAAGAACTGAGGGTTCAGGTGACCGCATCGCTGGCTCCTGGGACAGTCGAGTGTGCATTTATTAAAAGTCAGCAGCTACACTTGTTAAGCTGCTGACTTAATAAACACATTCCGCTTTAAGGAATCCAGTGGTGTCACCTCTCTGCCTGAAGTCTGGTGATTGGACTATAAGGAAGCAGCAATACACTGGTACTTCATCAGCTCGGCTTAGCCGGTGATTTGACGATATGGTTCCTTCTATCAATATGGTTCCCGTCTTGACTGCGCAGGCGCAATCCTTTCCAACGGAAATTACCGAACCTCCAGGGCGACGTGGAATTTGCGGTAAGTGGCTAGTCGGCCTCCTGGTCGCTGCTCTCGCTCGGCCTTCTGGCTCTTTTTTTAACATCCTCCAATCCACGGGGATGTCAAGGAATGAGCCTGGATGCTGCCCGAGGTTCAGAGATTTCCGTGGGCTTTGTCTGCGCCTGCGCAGTCAGGCTGGGAACCATCTCGATAGGGGAACTAGATCGAGAAGACACTGGCTCTCTTCTCCTGCCAGCACACGTGCATGCAAAGGACCCTGATTACCATCTAATGCTGTCTCTCCCTCTAATAGTGGCTGAAGATGCAGGTACTTGTGCTAGTTGCAATGCTTGGGCCAATAAATATACATACAGTGCGGAAAATAAGTATTTGAACACCCTGCTATTTTGCAAGTTCTCCCACTTGGAAATCATGGAGGGGTCTGAAATTGTCATCGTAGGTGCATGTCCACTGTGAGAGACATAATCAAAAAAAAAAATTCCAGAAATCACAATTTATGATTTTTAAACTATTTATTTGTATGATACAGCTGCAAAGAAGTATTTGAACACCTGTCTATCAGCTAGAATTCTGACCCTCAAAGACCTGTTAGGCTGGCCATACATGATACAATTTTCTATGCAATTTTCTGTACAATTTTCTTTAGATTTACCTTCAACTATGTAGTGCAAGGGCCTGCCTGATTGCATACAATTGAAAGTGTTGTTTAGTTTGACCTCATATTATATGGTTTTTGGTAAATCTAAAAGAAAATTGTTCAAGAAAATTGAATATGTATGGCCAGCCTCAGTCTGCCTTTAAAATGTCCACCTCCACTCCATTTATTATCCTAAATTAGATGCCCCTGTTTGAGGTCATTAGCTGCAAAAAGACACCTGTCCACCCCATACAATCAGTAAGAATCCAACTACTAACATGGCCAAGACCAAAGAGCTGTCCAAAGACACTAGAGACAAAATTGTACACCTCCACAAGGCTGGAAAGGGCTACGGGGAAATTGCCAAGCAGCTTGGTGAAAAAAGGTCTACTGTTGTAGCAATCATTAGAAAATGGAAGAAGCTAAACATGACTGTCAATCTCCCTCGGACTGGGGCTCCATGAAAAATCTCACCTCGTGGGGTCTCAATGATCCTAAGAAAGGTGAGAAATCGGCCCAGGACTACACGGGAGGAGCTGGTCAATGACCTGAAAAGAGCTGGGACCACCGTTTCCAAGGTTATTGTTGGTAATACACTAAGACGTCATGGTTTGAAATCATGCATGGCACGGAAGGTTCCCCTGCTTAAACCAGCACATGTCAAGGCCCGTCTTAAGTTTGCCAATGACCATTTGGATGATCCAGAGGAGTCATGGGAGAAAGTCATGTGGTCAGATGAGACCAAAATAGAACTTTTTGGTCATAATTCCACTAACCGTGTTTGGAGGAAGAAGAATGATGAGTACCATCCCAAGAACACCATCCCTACTGTGAAGCATGGGGGTGGTAGCATCATGCTTTGGGGGGGTTTTTCTGCACATGGGACAGGGCGACTGCACTGTATTAAGGAGAGGATGACCGGGGCCATGTATTGCGAGATTTTGAGCAACAACCTCCTTCCCTCAGTTAGAGCTTTGAAGATGGGTCGAGGCTAGGTCTTCCAACATGACAATGACCCGAAGCACACAGCCAGGATAACCAAGAAGTGGCTCTGTAAGAAGAATATCAAGGTTCTGGCGTGGCCTAGCCAGTCTCCAGACCTAAACCCAATAGAGAATCTTTGGAGGGAGCTCAAACTCCGTGTTTCTCAGCGACAGCCCAGAAACCTGACTGATCTAGAGAAGATCTGTTTGGAGGAGTGGGCCAAAATCCCTCCTCCAGTGTGTGCAAACCTGGTGAAAAACTACAAGAAACGTTTGACCTCTGTAATTGCAAACAAAGGCTACTGTACCAAATATTAACATTGATTTTCTCAGGTGTTCAAATACTTCTTTGCAGCTGTATCATACAAATAAATAGTTAAAAAAATCATATATTGTGATTTCTGGAATTTTTTTTTTTGATTATGTCTCTCACAGTGGACATGCACCTACGATGACAATTTCAGACCCCTCCATGATTTCCAAGTGGGAGAACTTGCAAAATAGCAGGGTGTTCAAATACTTATTTGTGCAGTCTTTGGCTGTGTTCAGTGTCTGATAGCTATAACTTTATAGGCTAAACACATGGGGAAAGGACAGTGTGCAAATGCTTCCTCCTGCCTGCAGCAGATTGAAGATATCATCTAAGCCTAGGCAAAGTCATTGACTAAAGCTCGAGGACTGCTTTTGAACAATAAAGATACAACTTTTAGGCCCCTTTCACACTAGGTGGACTACGTCGCAGCGGAGCCCACCAGCTCAGAGGGAGATCTCTCCGCTGAGCGGGGAGGGGCTTGTGCAGTGCCTCTGTCTTCTATGGAGAGATCTGATGAAAACAGACAGCATGTCCGTTTTCATCATATCTTACCCGATCCGATCCACCATGGACGGATGGTGACGTATCGCCATCCGTCTGATTTTAGTGGATCGGATGTCAGCGGACATGTCAGCACTGACATTCAACGCTCCATAGAGATGTGGTCCACCGACAAATATGACAGGAGGACCTGAACGGTTTGTTAGTGAAAAAGGATGATTAAAGCTATGATTAAGTGCTGATACCCCAGTGCGAAACGCATCAGCTATCCACTCCACTGTCTGCTGTGACCTGTAGTGCTGTTTCCATTTTTTACCATTAAAGGCAACTTTTTTAAGAATTTCGTGGAAGTGCGGCTGTCCAGTCTTTTATCCAGTCTGAACGGGTTGTTGCTGTAATGTAAATGATCATGTCAGGAAGTGTCTACAAAGTGTACACCGCTCAGGCAATCAGTGGGTGATTGACTGCTTCAGGTGCTCACCCTGGCTCGCCTCCAAAGGAAGTAATGAAGCAAAGGAAAAATGGTAGCACACCACAGCAAAGTCAAAATCTTGAAGGTTCTTTTATTGTTGCCAAGCCAGTGCTTAATTGTAACTAAATGAATTTAATTAACCCTGCAATATTACTGATAAAATGCCCCACTTTAATGTCCAACACACAAGCACATACAGTGCAGAAAATAAGTATTTGAACACCCTGCTATTTTGCAAGTTCTCCCACTTGGAAATCATGGAGGGGTCTGAAATTGTCATCGTAGGTGCATGTCCACTGTGAGAGACATAATCACAAAAAAAAATTCCAGAAATCACAATGTATGATTTTTTTAACTATTTATTTGTATGATACAGCTGCAAAGAAGTATTTGAACACCTGAGAAAATCAATGTTAATATTTGGTACAGTAGCCTTTGTTTGCAATTACAGAGGTCAAACGTTTCTTGTAGTTTTTCACCAGGTTTGCACACACTGGAGGAGGGATTTTGGCCCACTCCTCCACACAAATCTTCTCTAGATCAGTCAGGTTTCTGGGCTGTCGCTGAGAAACACAGAGTTTGAGCTCCCTCCAAAGATTCTCTATTGGGTTTAGGTCTGGAGACTGGCTAGGCCACGCCAGAACCTTGATATGCTTCTTACAGAGCCACTCCTTGGTTATCCTGTCTGTGTGCTTCGGGTCATTGTCATGTTGGAAGACCCAGCCTCGACCCATCTTCCAAGCTCTAACTGAGGGAAGGAGGTTGTTGCCCAAAATCTCGCAATACATGGCCCCGGTCATCCTCTCCTTAATACAGTGCAGTCGCCCTGTCCCATGTGCAGAAAAACACCCCCAAAGCATGATGCTACCACCCCCATGCTTCACAGTAGGGATGGTGTTCTTGGGATGGTACTCATCATTCTTCTTCCTCCAAACACGGTTAGTGGAATTATGACCAAAAAGTTCTATTTTGGTCTCATCTGACCACATGACTTTCTCCCATGACTCCTCTGGATCATCCAAATGGTCATTGGCAAACTTAAGACGGGCCTTGACATGTGCTGGTTTAAGCAGGGGAACCTTCCGTGCCATGCATGATTTCAAACCATGACGTCTTAGTGTATTACCAACAGTAACCTTGGAAACGGTGGTCCCAGCTCTTTTCAGCTCATTGACCAGCTCCTCCCGTGTAGTCCTGGGCTGATTTCTCACCTTTCTTAGGATCATTGAGACCCCACGAGGTGAGATTTTTCATGGAGCCCCAGTCCGAGGGAGATTGACAGTCATGTTTAGCTTCTTCCATTTTCTAATGATTGCTACAACAGTAGACCTTTTTTCACCAAGCTGCTTGGCAATTTCCCCGTAGCCCTTTCCAGCCTTGTGGAGGTGTACAATTTTGTCTCTAGTGTCTTTGGACAGCTTTTTGGTCTTGGCCATGTTAGTAGTTGGATTCTTACTGATTGTATGGGGTGGACAGGTGTCTTTATGCAGCTAATGACCTCAAACAGGTGCATCTAATTTAGGATAATAAATGGAGTGGAGGTGGACATTTTAAAGGCAGACTAACAGGTCTTTGAGGGTCAGAATTCTAGCTGATAGACAGGTGTTCAAATACTTCTTTGCAGCTGTATCATACAAATAAATAGTTAAAAAATCATAAATTGTGATTTCTGGAATTTTTTTTTTTGATTATGTCTCTCACAGTGGACATGCACCTACGATGACAATTTCAGACCCCTCCATGATTTCCAAGTGGGAGAACTTGAAAAATAGCAGGGTGTTCAAATACTTATTTTCCGCACTGTAAGTGCATTTTACTATGAGTGTAATTTGTTCTAGACTTTTTTATTATTTTAATATAATTTTTTCATGTACCGTATCTATTTGCATAGTATGTTATAAGAGTGTAACTAGCTTCATATCTTTCCAACAAGTGCAAATAGACATGACATGCAAATCTACTTACCAACTGAATGTGTTCAACTGAACAGCTTTGCAAGAATTTACATATGTAAAATGTATTGCAACGTCATTCAACCACACAAGCATACATTTACTAAGCAGCTCTCACCACATGAAGGCTTTCAAGGCATATGTGAGATTATGAAAATGATAAGAAAATGACCTTCTGAATTTGGATTTTCCAATCTGCAGTGCTTATAGATTAAAGAAAAGGAAATAAATAATGCACAGAGATAAATAAAATAGAAGAGACCATCAGAAGAGCCTCATGTATAGGCACAATTATCCTTCTGGACCGCTTAAAGGGTCACTAAAGGAAATTTTTTTTTTTGCTGAAATGACTGTTTACAGGGTATGGAGACATAAAGGTTAACTGATTCCTTTTCAAAATGATTAAATCAATCATATAATGTGCCTGCAGATTAGTTTCACTTTTGAACTGGCTTCATGTTTCTGTGAAGTAGAAATAGACACACAGAACAAAAACAAACAAATCCAGGGCAGTGTTTTGTTTTTAAAATGAATCTGATTGGTCCTGGGGAGTTTTAGACACACAGTAATGACAGCTTAGACCACCGTGAGAAAGCTCCCAGCAAACAGACAAGCAGGAAGTGTGGAGAACAGAGCAGGATTACAGCAACTTCAAAGCAAAAACGAACCATAAGGACATGAAACCAGTAGTGCAGTAAAGAAGGTAAAGAAAGCTATTTAGCTAAAAAAAAAAACTTTTAGTGATCCTTGAAGTTTATAGCACCAGTTACAGAAACTCCTTTGCAGGTAGAAAATGGCAAGTTCTCTGAGCTTATGGTGAGGGAGTTTACCTAAGGACAAACCCACTTGCTGAACACCAAACTGATATCCACACATAGACAATACCGGCAATAGAAGACTTGACGAGAAAAGGGTGCAGGCTCTAATGCTGCGTACACACGGTCGTTTTTTGTGATGAAATAAAACAACGTTTTAAAAAACGTCATTTAAAATGATCGTGTGTGGGCAAAACGTTGTTTTATGTCTTCTGAAAAACGACCAAAAATTTCGAACATGCTTACATTTTTAATGTCATTTTGTTTCGTGAGATAAAACAACGTTTTTTTACATCACAAAAAGTGATCGTGCGTACACGGCATTAGACTCTTAAAGAATAACAAATCCAAAACAATTAGTTAGCTTAACAAATAATAAACATACAGTATGTTGTGTACACAGTACATCCTAATTACTTGTGCAAAACATATACATTGTTATCAAAAATAAAGTGTTCCCGAAAACTCAAAAGTGTTGTTAGCATGCTTCAAATCAGTTCATATATATATATATATATATATATATATATATATATATATATATATATATATATATATATAGTATATTAGGGTTGTCCCGATACCACTTTTTTAGGACCGAGTACAAGTACCGATACTTTTTTTCAAGTAGTCGCCGATACCGAATACCGATACTTTTTTTTAAATGTGTCCCCAAATGCAGCCATGTCCCCCCACATTGCAGCAGCCATATCTGTCCCCCCACATTGCAGCAGCCATGTCTGTCCCCCCACATTGCAGCAGCCATGTATGTCCCCCCACATTGCAGCAGCCATGTATGTCCCCCCACATTGCAGCAGCCATGTATGTCCCCCCACATTGCAGCAGCCATGTATGTCCCCCCACATTGCAGCAGCCATGTATGTCCCCCACATTGCAGCAGCCATGTATGTCCCCCCACATTGCATTGCAGCAGCCATGTATGTCCCCCACATTGCAGCAGCCATGTATGTCCCCCACATTGCAGCAGCCATGTATGTCCCCCACATTGCAGCAGCCATGTATGTCCCCCACATTGCAGCCATGTATGTCCCCCACATTGCAGCCATGTATGTCCCCAACATTGCAGCAGCCATGTATGTCCCCCCACATTGCAGCCATGTATGTCCCCCACATTGCAGCCATGTATGTCCCCCACATTGCAGCAGCCATGTATGTCCCCCACATTGCAGCAGCCATGTATGGGCACTGCAATGTTGAAGCCCACAAGCATTTCCATCCAGTATACGGTGAATGCTGATGTCCCAGCATTCACCGCTCTATCCCACGCATGTGCAGTGTTAACGGCGAGCCGCACCCTCAACACTACACAGTTGCCATCACAACGGCCGGCGTACTAAGAAGGTCACGCCCCGTTGTGACGACATACACAGCATCTTTTGTATCAGCTATAGCTCAGAACGTGCACTGAGCAGCTGATAGCCTGTGTTCCCCTACTTAAAATGGGAAATTAGTATCCGCCCTCGTCACATGACCCGCTTGTCGAGTCACGTGACCCGCGAGATAACGGATAACGCGGGATTACAGTATAGATCGTCTCCTGGGAGTCTCAACACATCACTCCCAGGAGACATTGCGAACGGCCGGGGAAATCTAAAGACATGCCCACTCCCGCGGGGAATGAAACCCGGAAGCCACATAGAATGCCCGATTCGCAAGGTAAACATTGACCTACAGAAAAAAAAACGATGGAGTGCACATCTATGTATGCTGCTGCTATGAGTGAGACAAAGTTGATATTTAGGGTGAACCTCCGCTTTAAGTTAGAAGCTGATTGGCTACCATGCACAGCTTCACCAGATTTTGCACTCTCCAGTTTTAGTAAATCTACCCAATATATTCTGCATAATCTTATCAGGCCTCTTGATTTGTTGTCAGGGAAAACACACCAGTAGACATAGCAGTTTTCTTTTTCATCCAAATAATAAAAGTGCCTTCCACACCATATTACAACTTGTTGAGAAATACGGATATGCAACGCCAATAAAAAACATTTCCTATTAACTGCTCTTTCACATGCAGTGGGTAAGGTGTTGGCAAAGAGGAGGAAGCGTTTGCTAGGGAGTGGTGGAGATGTGTAGAAGGTTGCAGGCAATAATAATTATTTTACTTATTAGAAGGTTTATGTACCATTATAATTTTTCTAATGAGGATTTTATACATATACCAAATATCAGGATATATAATGGAAACAATTGTTTTTAATCATGTATGAAAACTGCCAACAGATAAATATAAGGCTTATGTCAAAGAAAGTATGCTGTACACCAAGAGTTACTTTGACTAGTGCCTAAATCATTTATGTTACACAGTAGATGGTACAGTATGTAATATCCTTTATCTGTTACCCAAAATGTGTCTAAACTGTTCATTTGAATTTGGAATGCATCTATGCCTATGGGCTGGGAATATATAACAAGACATGATTCATAACACATGTTAGGAATAATCTAAGAATAACTCAGCAAGCCTTCAATTTTCAGAAAAACATGAGACCATGTCAACAACTCTGGATGCAAGAACCACATGGAAAATGTCAGAATAAATACAGAACATCCAAGCTGCTTTATTAGTAGACTAGTCCTGCTATAATTATATATATTTATTTACTAAAGAGATTTTATTCTGTTTATTTTAGGCTAAATTATAAGGCTGCTTACATATGTAACAAATCATTTTCGAGTCAATGCTTGTTTTGCAAGAATAACCTACAGTTAGAAAAAAAAAAAAAAAAAGTGTCCTGATGCGAGTTCCCTGTCTTTCATGCTCATCCTCTAACTTACCTAGGCCCATTTCCCATGGCAGGTTTGTTGTGGCTGCTGGATTCCTGTAGCAAAAATCTGCGGATTGTTGCTGTTGGAATGACCGGGTTATGCCATTGGCAGATCCCATGGAGCCACACACAGAGCTATTACCTGCGGTTGGGGACAGATGTTCGAGCCTGGGAAACCTGTGACTGAGTAATATACAGGCAAGAAATTGTGGGGGACAAGGGAAGAAGGTTGTCCCAGCATAACAAAGTGCATAACGAAGAGCTCTTAAGGTTTTGCACAGGCACAATTAGGCATGTACTGGCATCAGGACTTACCAGGAGTTTCCCCGTGGGCCGATGGCTCAGTGGGCCGTTTTTAAATGCAGAGTTCGGCAGGAGCGTGGCAGCGAATGGGGTGGGGATTCGGGGGAAGGTGGCCAGCCAGGAGGCCAGTTGGATGTAAAAACCGAGGAGGGAGAAGAACCTCAATTCCTCCACCTCCTCTCTGCTCCAGGAACCGCGCGGCCGGGCCGGAGGACAGGCTGACTGGGAGCCCAGAGGAAGAGAACATGTAGGAGGCAAAGGCTGCCAAGGAGCTGCTGGAAGGAGCCGAGCAGTGAGAGCACCCCTAAATCAAGAGGGAGACTGGGTGAGACAGCGGGGGGGGGGGGGGTTTGACCCCCTCCCAGCTAGTGTCTACAGTGTCAGTTTACAGTATTATCACAGTTGTTGTTGTTAACATCGGGAAACCAGTCCTGAGAAATGCCATTCAGCAGTTGAAGGCATGCATGAGCACAGGAAGATCAGTAGGAATAGGATGCAACAAGGGTTTAAAAGAAAACCATAAAAACAAAAAAATAGCTGTCAGTCAGGTTTACATCTACTTACATCTATACATCTATTACATCCAGAGCTTTTTTTCTCAGAAAATAGGTACAGGAACTCAACCACGACCCGTTCAGATTTCACAAACAGTAGAAAGGTCTTAAAGGGGCATTAAATACCAGAATTGCATTACATACAGAGTGCAGAGTTCAGGGGGTTACAAAGCTGTCACTTGTAAACACAGAAACCAGACTTTTGTGTTTACAAGTGATTGTGGTGAGCAGGCACCAAATTGTCTGAGCCAAAGGTGGTGGAACTGAGTTCCCCCAAGTTCCCCCAGAAAAAAAGCCCTGATTACATCTATTTACATGATGTTAAATACAGTATTATGATGAAAGCAGGTGCATAGCGTACACTAACCTCTGCCAGGAAGTCTCGTAATGATCAAAGTAGGCCAATGACCACAGCTGCCAAACAAGTATCTTCTGTGCGGTTCTATAAAAAAGTCAGAGAAAATATTTGTGTGTTCTTATTATGCATGTTTGCCATACACAGAAACATAGAGCATGGCCAAGTAACATAGGATAGGCTTGTTTCATCACTCATAACCTTTATTAAAAACAGTGGTTATATTGTGGATGTTGGATGAAACCCAAACTAATATTAATACCGGCAAAGAATATTCACAACATAACTTTCCACTATAAAATGACAATCTCCTTTTGATCCACCGTCAACTATGACTTACAAGATCCTTTCTGATTTGATATTAATCAAATAGATTATTTAAGATTTGTCCTCATATTACTTAGTTTAGTTAACTCTAAATAAAATTGCACGGAGAATGTATAATCAGATTGTATAATGTATGGCCAGCCTAAGAATTAAATCTCCAGAAAAAACATTTGCATGGGATAGAAAAGGGAAACGTTTTACCAGGGATGGTGTCTTTTTCCTGATCACCTATTGTTGTGACATGAAGAAATGAAAACTCCCAAAGGAATATTAATAAAAACAGAAGCTGTAACCCTTCTCTACTGTACCTAAAGTAAGAGTTTAGTCTTCTACCCTGTATCCAGTAAGGTAGACCCTCACACTATGGAGAAATCAGTGCTGGAGCGTTTCAGGGGATAGTCGATATTCACTGCAAGTCCCAACATGACTTGCACAGTTTTAATGGGCTTGGTTTGCTAAAGAGATCATTGCTCACTTGGTAAAGTGAATGTTCACTGCTGGGCTAAACAAACTAATCGAATACTCCAACCACGCTAAACAGTACGGACGGGATGAGTTTTCTGTTGCCGGCTATTTTATTCTGACAGCTTGCACCCCTGGCTTTCTAAATACCTAAACAGTGACTGCAGTTGATTCCACCTGGCTTCTTTGACTACCCAGCCAAAAATTTGTCGAGCTGCGTGGTGTCACCCATGCCTCAAATGTTGTCCAATTCAAAGAAATCAACTGGAATTTGAGCTGTGTATGGCCAGCTTAAAGTATTATTAAAGGCAATTTTTGGATTAAAAGAATAAATATCTTATGCTCACTTATTCCGTGCAATGGTATTGCACAGAGAGGCTCCGACTCTTCTCTTTGGAAGTCCCCCGCCAGCAATTTTAGCCCTTTCTCTTTTTTTAAATAGAGCAGGATTGATACAGGAGGGGGGTGGGGGGTTTCGCATCAAAACAGATTCCTTTTAGGCCTTATTCACATGGACACACCTATCCGTACACTCATGCCAAGGGCTGTCTTTTTCCACATGGGATTCACAGGTGACCCGTGCCGTGGGGTGCACAGGTAACCCCTGCCCTGGGATGCACAGGTGACCCGTGCCCTAGGATGCATAGGTGGCCCGTGCCCTGGGAAGCACAGGTGCTCCGTGCCCTGGGATGCACAGGTGCTCCATGCCCTGGGATGCACAGGTGCTCCGTGCCCTGGGATGCACAGGTGCTCCGTGCCCTGGGATGCACAGGTGCTCCGTGCCCTGGGATGCACAGGTGCTCCGTGCCCTGGGAAGCACAGGTGCTTCGTGCCTGGGATGCACAGGTGCTCCGTGCCCTGGGATGCACAGGTGCTCCGTGCCCTGGGATGCACAGGTGGCTGCCCTGGGAAGCACAGGTGCTTCGTGCCCTGGGATGCACAGGTGCTCCGTGCCCTGGGATGCACAGGTGCTCCGTGCCCTGGGATGCACAGGTGGCCCGTGCCCTGGGAAGCACAGGTGCTCCGTGCCTGGGATGCACAGGTGCTCCGTGCCCTGGGATGCACAGGTGCTCCGTGCCCTGGGATGCACAGGTGGCCCCTGCCCTGGGATGCACAGGTGACCCGTGCCCTGGGATGCACAGGTGACCCGTGCCCTGGGATGCACAGGTACTCCGTGCCCTGGGATGCACAGGTGACCCGTGCACTAGGATGCACAGGTGACCCGTGCCCTAGGATGCATAGGTGGCCCGTGCCCTGGGAAGCACAGGTGCTCCGTGCCCTGGGATGCACAGGTGACCCGTGCCCTGGGATGCACAGGTGCTCCGTGCCCTGGGATGCACAGGTGGCCCGTGCCCTGGGAAGCACAGGTGCTTCGTGCCCTGGGATGCACAGGTGCTCCGTGCCCTGGGAAGCACAGGTGCTTCGTGCCCTGGGATGCACAGGTGCTCCGTGCCCTGGGATGCACAGGTGCTCCGTGCCCTGGGATGCACAGGTGGCCCGTGCCCTGGGAAGCACAGGTGCTTCGTGCCCTGGGATGCACAGGTGGCCCGTGCCCTGGGAAGCACAGGTGCTTCGTGCCCTGGGATGCACAGGTGCTCCGTGCCCTGGGATGCACAGGTGATCCAAAAGTCTTCACACACTCACCTACCCAGTAAAGCGAGTGTTATTCCCCTGTGAAGACACTGCTGCTACACACCAGGTCCCCAGCCACCATCCTCCCCTGTGATGTCTTTGGGAGTCCGCCTTTGTTCTCCAGGGTCAGGCAGGCCCCCGATGACGTTTGCAGCTCCACTATCCAGCTGCTCTGTACCTCTACTCCTGCAGCCTCCTGGGACATGTTTTGGGGATAATCCAGGTGGCCATAGGTGCAGAACAAATCCTTCTCGCCTAGTCACAAATGGCAGCATGGGGCAGAGGCATTTAAAAAAAAAAGAAGTTAAAATGAAAAATAAATCAGTGTTTTTTAGATTCCTGATATGTGCCTGCTGTACCATGTACTTATAAGAAAAAGTATTCTGTTCTTTGTATTGCTTCCTTTGTGTAAAATCCCTGGTGTTCTTGCCAGTCCCTCTGCTTGCCTATTAAAACTGACCACACTAAGCTGGAGAACACATCATGGTCAGTTCTCTAGCTCTGAGTTCTCCCTTGATGATCAGACTTGTCCTGACCCCCTCCCCATGCATAGCCATTCACTGGGAAGCTCAGTGTACTGTTGCTTCTCCTCCTCTTCCTCCCCATAGCTTTTACGCAGCTAAGAATAGAGGGGGCAGTGATTACGTTTAAAAAACGGGGGGGGGGGGGGGTTACCTATACACAAATGTTTTAATGTTTGTTTCAGTTTTAAATTGATCAGGCTGTTTTACAATGTGATCTTTACAATCACTTAAACCTCTCCACGCACATATGTGGCCTCTTGGTGTGTGGGCCTTTACGCCAAATGGCTACATATAGGCAGCCTTGTGCAAACTACTTACCGCGCTAAAAGCGCGCTCCCAGCGCGGCAGCCGGCGGTTAGGTTACCAGAAAGATTGGGAGCTTTCGATCACGTGACAGCCAATCACAGCGGTCACATGAGCGTTTAGAACCCTTAAAGGGCCGGGAGGGGTTTTAAACTTGGGGAGGGTTGCAAGCCAGAAAAGACCAATATTAAAAGAGAAGGATTACTTTAACTACTCCAGATTCCGCTGAATGTTGCGGTTTACACAGACAGCAAAATCTAAAGTAACAGAGAATAAAGCAATAAATAAGATGCCATTTTTACAGGATTCTTCAAAATCCAGGGATGAGTATGAGACACAAGCTGAGTACTAGGAGATAAGACTATCATCTCATCTCATACACACATTATATATTATATATACACAGACACTTATGTCATGGTCCACAAGTAACCTTCCTGTCCCCCAGCTGAGCCCAGTACCTTGCAGAATGATCCGTGTGTCCTCCTCCCTCGTAGAGCTTCCTGTGCACTATGACAGATTTCCTCCTAATGAAATTCCAGCCTGAGAAGTACAAGATCCTCCCCCTGCCAAGTCTAATGACTAGTTACTGAAGTGCACACACAGCACAGAATACATGGATGGCAGGCACAGAGAATACTACAGGATCTTCATGGCCAGGGCATGGAGGAGGTGATCACCGCACACAACGAGAGGCAGGCTGGAGAAAATGCTTGTGCTCAGGATAACAAAGCATCCAGCACAGAGCAGATTTCAGGGAAGTATGAATCCTGATCCTCAGCGATCACTGCAGGAAAATCAGCACGACAGTGATCTCAGCGACTTCCTCTTGTTATGACATTTCAGATGGCAACAATCACGCCTCCTCTGCGCTGACATTGGTGGAGAGGATCGGGTGGGCGGGGCTGTCATTTGCCTCTTGTAGTACAGAGGTGCAGCCCTTGTGGTTTCCTCCTCATCAGAAGAAAGTGTGTCAGCCGAAAATAAATCACTAACATTTCCAAGGCAGGAAACACCAAATTTCTACAATCACATTTTAACAAACAGCACAGATCTCTACCCAATCCCTGACACCGCCTGTAAGCTTTGACATGTTAATGTGCATTAAAACCTTGGCTTGAGAGTAACTTGGTTTGAGAGCGTTTTGCAAGTGTAGCGCCCCCTTTACTTTCAGCGTGGGCACTAGTCTAAATTTAGCGGGAATGGGAGAGTTACCTTGCTCCCATTCACACAATTGTTCAGATGGTGACCCCTGTTATTTCAGAAGCGTCCTCTGGGCCAGTCTGCACTCTAGGGATGTGGCATCATCTCTGGTCCGCAGTAGACGGCAGAGGGGGTTCTGACAGAGCAAGCTTCCCCAGCAGCCAATTGGAGGAGTTTTCCCTCGCGGGGCATGCTGGGGAGGGATATATCTGGGACAGGTGTCATGTGCTCAAGGCAGTTCTGCGGGGTCCCGGTTCCAGGTGCGGCATCCACCTTCAGGGTGCGCGCATCCATGGACCCCGCCAGCGCGGCCCACCTGGCCAAACTCACAGGCTATGCTGGACCTCAACCGGAGGTCATAGGGGACCCCAGAACTCTACTGGGTTCCCAGTTCTTTTGAGGAGATTCCAGGCTGGGTGCCGTATGATTGGGGGATCGGCTTGAGGAGAACCCGGAGGCAGGTTGTCCAACGGCGCTTGAACGAACCAATTTGGGATCTGGTGACCGGGATGCTGACAGGTACACTTTGCTGTCACCTGGTGATCCATGCTAAAGCAAATCTACTGGGAGGATTTGCGCCGTTCACCCATATAACTTACTGAAGCAATTGGCCGGTTACAAGGGCCCTAGAGCCAGACCTGAGATAGAGAGATCCGTTCCTCCCAGCGATCCGAAGTGACGCCTCAGCTGGCAGGTTAGTGTGGGGAACCTGTCCGTGGGCACTTTACCCACTCCATTTGGGAGTGGTGACGAGTTCAACTGTTGCTATTGTCGAGGGCAAGTCTGTCCTGTTCACATCCAGGCCTGATACCACAAGGTTCTCTTATCCCTCTGGTTGCTGTTTTATATTTCATCAGCGCCCTTAATCTTCATATACTCTTTCACCTTTTATCTGCAATCGCTTTTCCAGTCCCTCGCCCCTGCCCCCCCCCCCCTTTCTTCCCAATTCCCTATTCCTTCACTCATTTTCACTCTCACTTCACACTTACTCATCTTTTTACCCCACACTGTCTCACTCCTCCCACTTATCCTTCCTGGTTACATTCCACTTTATCACTCAATTCCTCCATTATTCCCCCCCCCCCACTCTGTTTCCCCCTTTCCTCACTCACCTTCCCTGGTCATTTCCCATTCACCACTCAATCATCCCCCCCACCCTGGTTCCCCCCCCCCCTTTTTTCACTCATTTTCCCTGGTCACATTTCACTTATTTAATCATTTCTCCATTAACACCCCCCCTTTTCTTTATTTTTCCCTTTCCTCACCCGTTATAGGTTTCCTCACTCCCTTCCTTTTCCCTTCCTGTTTCTCCCCCCCTGGTTTCCCCCCACCCTGTCTTTCACTTACTTCACCATCAAGCACATTTTTGTTTTTGTTTTTCTTTTCCTTCCTCCCCTCCCCCCCCTCCCCCCCCCCCCCTTTCTCATTTTCATCTTTTCACCTCTTTGGATGTCCCACCACACCCTTTCTTCCCCACCGTACTTTGAGTCTCTTGCTTCGGATTTTTAATTCCTATTTTTGGAATACAATCTACAATGTACTCCCAATATAAGCCCACAGTATCACACAGATTCTTGCATACTCCCATATTCTCATCAGTTCCTGTTAAGCCAATACATTGTATTCATTTCAGGACAAAACCAATCTATTTACTCCCCTACTCTTTGGGTGTGGTACCCTTTCCGGGTGCTCCTCCGTCTGGTCTCAATGTAGCCACCCCTAGATGGCACCTTGCTTGAAGTGCGGCAGTGATTGAGGATTTACACCTGGGAGATTCGCAGGCCGAGACACCTCCCCCTTTCATCACCATACGAGAGCTCTGTCTTTTGGAATTTTCCATACCTCTTCATTCTGGTAAATGCGCTGATTTTTTAACTCTAATACTTTGGTTGACCCCTCTCCTCTCCGTCCCTCACATGTTTTCCCCCTCCCCATAGTCTGGGACCATCCATGTCCCGTGACTGGGCGGGGTACAGTCTTTGGGGAGCGGATGGAGGAGATAAATTTTGTACAGTATGACTTATGAAAATTACTTTCTTTCAGCAGCATCCAGTAAAAGTCCTCTGAAGAAGACCTTTTGGTCGAAACGCGTTAGGAACTACAAAGACCTGTCACTATTACAGGCTATGTATTTTATTGTTACAATATGATCTGTGTATGGATATTATTTTATATTGTGCATTATGTTGCAACTCATTCCTTATTTTTATGTCATAACTTTTTCCAATAAAACGTTGTACTTTACACGTTGCATTTCCATATTTTTTCTACTTTTGCTGTTTTAAAGCCCCACTGGGACAATTTCTTTTTTCATTATATCGGGGTGTGCAGTCGCATCTCTCCACCCACAAGTCTGTCTCTTTTTCAAGGTTCTCTTATCCTTCCTTCATCAGCTTTCCTTTCCTTAAACTGAAGATGATGTTTGCCTTGTTGGCTGAAAAATAAAAAGACATTGAAGGAAACGTATTGACTGTCTGGACATTCGCTCACTGCTCCGCTACTGTTATTTCACCCCTAGACATCACCAGGGTAACTTGGTGTGCCAATCCCAGTATTTAACCAGCGGCTCCTCTTGGGGTAGTGTGACGACCGGGGAGGGGGAGCCCCACGGCCACGCACATACGCTTAATGGTTAGCTACTTAATTCTTGGGGCTAGGAGCCCAGGGTCTGGTGATATTTACCCTTAATGAGTCTCTGTCACGTGACGCCACTGTAGTCTTGGTATACCCCAGGAAACTACAGCTCCGGGGGCCTCCGTATCCCCGCTATCTAGGGTGGTAATAACACAGTCCACAACAGGGGTCAATATAACGAAGGCTTTACTGGCATGAAGACAGATGTCAAAATCTTCACAGAGTTCACACAAAGTGTCGCAAAGGTTCCACAGACAGTCTCTAGAGGACCACACAGCTGATAATGCTTGGGCTTGGCTTATCATATATCTTCGGCTTTTGCAGCCGGATTAGTAATGCTGGGCCTATGCTTGACTAGGCTGAAGAATAGATGCACTTACTGAAGTGTCGGTAGACTTGAGGCTTTTCGTCGGAATGACGGATTGATCCGATAATTGCGCTGAAGTACTGATTCTATAGTATTTAGGGGTACTCCGCGATTTGCTGTACTTTCTCCTGAACGGGAGATCTCTGGCCTGCACTGATTCTCCTCTGACTGAAATCTGCTCTGACCTGCCAGAAACTGTGTGTAGCGCTAGACTCTCCTAAACAGGAACTCCCACCCCTTATATAGACGTGAGGAGACTGAAGCCCATTGGTTGAGAGCTGAGGGAGACTGAAGCCCATTGGTTGAGAGCTGAGGGAGACTGAAGCCCATTGGTTGAGAGCTGAGGGAGACTGAAGCCCATTGGCTGAGAGCTGTGGATCATAGAGTCTTATCTGTATTCCCCTTGGAACTTACATTTAAAGTTTGTTACAAGTTAAAGTATAATACAACACCATAAGATCTTGTCTAGCACTTAGTCCTACTGACTCTCATACACTCTGACTAAACATAAAATGGCGGACTAAAACTCTTAAAGCTATACGCACCTAATAAATGTATTATCAACAGTATAAATCACATCATGACTAGCTGAGTCCCTGCAGAAGTGGCCCCACAAGCCGAGGGTCTCAATCTGACAGGGCCTACAGCAAATACCTGTACTGGGACACCACAGTAGCGCTACACAAGCAAACATTTTTAATACATTTTGCCTTGATATACAAACGATGTTTTGATATAAGAGTAGTGTCATGTCACCACTGAGTATAAAAAAGAAGAGAGGAGCCTCTAATGCCGCGTACAAACGACCGTTTTTCGGGGTCTAAAAAATTAAGTTTTGACGTTTTTTTTTAACCCGATCATTAAAACGGCCTTGCCTACACACGATCGTGAAAAATAAAATGCTCAAGCAAAGCGCGGTGACGTACAACACGTACAACGGCACTATAAAAGGGAAGTTCCATTCGGATGGTGCCACCCTTTGGGCTGCTTTAGCTGATTTTGTGTTAGTAAAAGACCATTTGTGCTTTTCTGTCTGTTACAGCGTGATTAATGTGCTATCTCCATTACAAACGCTATTTTTACCAGAACGAGCGATTCCGTCTCATAACTTGCTTCTGAACATGCGCATTTTTTTTCACGTCGTTAAAGCCCACACACGACCATTTTTTACAACCTGAAAAAAGACAATGTTAAAAACGTCGCAAAAAAATAGAGCATGTTTGAATTTATTTATTTATTTATTTATTTATTTTTTCTTCTCTTTTTTTTAAAGTGTATTTTTGTGCGTGAACTCGAGAGAGAGGAGCCGGACTGCAGGAGTTGGGAGTAGGCAGACCCTCCCCCCGGAGGCAATCGCCATCCTTCTCCATGCCCCTGGTGGCAATGGCGGGTGTGAAGGGGGGCCTCCCACTCACCCCGCCCTACCTGCTCCTCTTGGGAGCCCAACTGGGGCCCAACGGGACCCCAATGGGGCAGAGGGACTCCCCCTATGAGGGAGTGAGGGGGCCTAGCCCACCCAGCCAGCCCCGTAGGTCCTTCGCCTCTCTTTATTTTAAGAGACCGCATGGCCAAAGTGCATGTGTTTTTTTAAACCAATTTTGTGTGCGTGCAAGTGTGGTGGTTTTTGTGGGGGGGGTGGGCGTACTAAGCACAGGCGTACCTTGCATAGCACACCCACCGGGAGCCGGGCTGAGACCACCAAACTCAATTCACATGTAGCCGAGACCGGGATCCGAACCCTTGGCTGCAGAGGTGAATGGCTTGTCAGCGCAGTGCCAATCACGTTGAGCCACCACAGCTCCTTGTTTGAATTTATTTTTGCCCATTTTTTACAACCCGAAAAATGCTCTGAAGCCCACACACAATCGTTTTTATTGACATTAAAAAAAAACTTAATTTTTTTAGAACCCGAAAATATGGTATTATTTAATGAAGGTACAATATTTAGCAACTTATTGCTACACTTAGGCCTTGTACACACGACGGGAAATATCCGCTGTAAACGGTCCCCGGACCGTTTACAGCGTATATTTGCGCCGGGATGTTTTGATCCGATGGCTGTACACACCATCGGATCAAATTCCCCGCCGGCGGACAGCGCGGTGACGCGGCGGTGACGTTGACGCCGCCACGTGACCGCCACGTCACCGCACCAGGAAGTAAACACTTCCGCGCGCATGCGTCGGATCCATTCACAGGATACGACGCATGTGCGGCAAGATATGTCCGCTGGTTTGCCGTACTAACCAGCGGACATATCTGACGGCCAGCTATCCATGCTTTGAAATTTTTCCGCCGGATGAATCCGGCAAGAAGCGTCCGTTTGCCCCTACAGACGAGGGGATTTTTCGGCTGAAATGGTCCGTCGGACCATGTTCAGCGGAAATATCCCCTCGTGTGTACAAGGCCTTAGAGGTGCCCCTCTTCTCTTTTATACCCTGTAAAAAAATTGCTTTGATATACAAGTGCTTTGGATTACAAGCATGTTTCTGGAACGTATTATGCTCGCAATCTAAGGTTTTACTGTAATTATAAAAGTTGCTTTTATAAATCTGCAGCTTTTGCCAAAGTAGAATTTCAGCTTTAAAGCGGTTGTAAACTGCAGCAGAATAAAAAACAAACCCATAAGACAATGACATAATGTGCTAGTATGGGCTTCGGCACTGTAAGTTGCCGGAGGCGCAATGACGTCACTCCTGCGCATGTGCACGGGAGCCCTCGGTTCCGACAAGGCGATCTGAAGGTTTGGTATATCGTTACATACCTTCAGAACACATGGGCTGCTGATGTCACTGGCTGCATGCAGGGTGAATATGTCCTAATCGGTGCAGGTTTAGGAGATATTCATTTTACCTACAGGTAAGTTTTATTATAGGCTTACCTGTAAGTAAAAAATAAAAAAATCACAAAGCGGACTCTACTACCGCTTTAACCCAACTAGCCTTAAAAGTCTCTTTTTAAAAATGAAAAGTCAGCAGCTACAAATACCATAGCTGCTGACTTTTACTATTAGGGCACTTGCCTGTCCAGGCATCCGGTGGTGGCCTTACCTGAGCCAACTCTCGAATTAGCTCTTCGGTGCCGCCATCTCAGCCAAGGAAACTGGCAGTGAAGCCTTGCAGCCTCACAGCCGGTTTCCTCCGGATGCGTGAATTGTGCTGCGCTCTGTGTATGGGCCGGCTGCGGGGGGGGGGAGAGGTCAACCTTCCGGCTCACTTTGCTGCAACGAAGTGAGACGCAAATGGGAGTGGGTACCTGTCAAAACCAGGTACCTGCTCCCCCAAAAGATGCCAAATGTGGCAGCGGAGGGGGACGACGACAAGTTTAGCTTTACCTTTTGGGGGAGTTAAAAACACTGCTTTTAGATGAGTTGTGTGGTTTTGCTGCTTGTAATGTGTCCAAGCACACATAGGCGTTTACAGGCATTAAGAGGCAGAAAAATTCCAGGGTCAGTCCTTTCAGGAGGGAAGCGTTGTAATGTAAAAAAAAACTTGTCGTGCCTAAATTGTATGTTCCAGCATCAAAGCACGCTTTACGTGAAGCGTGCCTTGTCACCCTAGGCTACAGATCTGTGTGCGTCTATGGATGCACACAGTGTAGGGTGACACAACTCTAGTCCCTGCAAGACTCCTGATGGGTGTAAGGTCTATCTAGCCAAGAGCCCATGCGACCCCTCTCCTCATGATCAGCCAAATCCAGCCAACAGGTACTAGGTGGGATGTCTCTCCTCAAAAGAGACCCCTCCAAGGCAGGGTATAGAGCAGTGATGGCGAACCTTGGCACCCCAGATGTTTTGAAACTACATTTTCCATGATGCTCATGCACACTGCAGTGTAGTGGAGCATCATGGGAAATGTATTTCCAAAACATCTAGGGTGCCAAGGTTTGCCATCACTGGTATAGAGGAACCTAATGGCCATGCATCCTCATCCAAAACTTCAGGGTAGGCCCAAAGATCCACACCCTACCATCAAAAGTGAAAAGGAAATACATATATGCAGGTGACACATGTGGAGAGAAAAACTAAATATATGCAAAAAAAAAAGGCCAGTACAGGTGTATTGGTATAGAAGAGCCCTGGGGACATCATAAAAAAAAAAAAAAAAAAAAAGTATAGTAATCTTTTTTTAGGAGCAATTAGCAATAATGTAGTAACACCCATAGACCATCATTCTGCAGACATACAAGTCTTGTGCTCTATATATGGATCTGTAAATCTATCTTAGTTACAGAACACAGTATGGGGAAGCAGGCAGTGCTGGGCTCTCTGGTTCCTCTACTGTATTAATACTTCCTTTGCTATAACATAAAGAGAGATGCTGAAAACGATTGTATTGTGTGTGTGTGTGTGTGTGGGGGGGGGGGGGGGGGGGTGAAGACACAGCTTCTATAGATAAAAGAACACAATGCACCCAACTTTTAGGAAACATTGCACTCTTACCCCAACATGAGGGAATTGTGAGCACAATGTGTGTCTTTGTTCAGACTGGAGGGATGTTGAAAACGAGTATATTGTGTATTTGGGGGTGGGGGGGATGAAACAGCTTCCATAGATAACAGAACACAATGCACCCCAACTTTTGGAAAACATCACACTATTGCCCCAACATGAGAATATTGCATTGCTTGAGAAACAGCTCATGGCATAGAGAAATGGTCTAATGTGTGATGTTTTGTGAGTTCGAATCCAGGAAAGAGTACAATTTTTTTAAGTTATATATACATATTATTTTATACATTACTCTTAGATTAAATAGGGATGTCCCAATACCAATATTAGTAAATCAATATATTGAAAATATATATAAAAAAAAAAAAAAAAATTAAGCTCTGAGCTGGATTCAAACCCTAAAGTCATTCTCATGGAAGACTGTTCCTCTAGCCATTGCACTACTGGCCAAGTCATGAATCTCTATTGTTTTTTTTAAGTTTAATATGTGGTGCATTCTCTGTAAGGCCTCGTACACACGATCAAATCTGTATGCTGGAAACGGTCTGCTAGACCGTTTCAGCAGACAGATTCGATCGTGTGTACGGGCAAACAGACGGATTTGGCCACCCGACAGATTTCAAAGCATGCTTACCAATCAGTTGGCTGGGAACCCGTCCGCCCGACATGTCTGCTGGTTAGTACGCTAACCAGCAGACATATCTTCTCGCACACGCGCCGAATGGTTTTGACGCATGCGCGGAAGTGTTTTACTTCCTGGTGCGGTGACGTGGCGGCGTCAACATCACCGCCACGTCACCGACACGACAGTGCGCTGTCTGCTGGCGGGGATTTTGGTTTGCTCGTGTGTACACGCGAGCAAACCAAAATGCCAGCAGACAGATTTGTTCAAATCGGTTGGACAGACCGTTTTGAACAAATCTATTTACTCGTGTGTACGAGGCCTAAGAATTAGTCCAGACATGTAATTGCTATAATCAATCCGTTCTGTCCATAAAAACACATTGTCCTTCTGCCTTCTAGCCATTCACAATTCTCTCATGTTGGGGTAACAGTGAAATGTTTACTAAAAGTTGGGGTGCATTGTCTTCTGTTATCTATGGAAGCTGTGTCTCCCCCACTCACACACAGAATACACTCGTTTTTAGCATGACTCTTTATGTTACAGCAGATGACAGCAAACTGAGGAACTATAATACAGTAGAGGAACCAGAGAGCCCAGCAATGCCTGCTTCCCCATACTGTATGCTGTAACTAAAATAGATTTACAGATCCATATACAGAGCAAAAGACTTGTATGTCTGCAGAATGATGGTCTATGGATGTTACTACATTATTGCTAATTGATCCTAAAATCCTCCAAATATACATTACTATATTTTAAAAAAACTCAGAATTCTGAGATTTAATCTCAGAATTCTGAGATTTAATCTCAGAATTCTGACTTTAAAACTCAGAATTCTGACTTTGAAACTCAGAATTCTGACTTTTAATCTCAGAATTCTGACTTTGAAACTCAGAATTCTGACTTTTAATCTCAGAATTCTGACTTTGAAACTTAGAATTCTGACTTTGAAACTCAGAATTCTGAGTTTAAATCTCAGAATTCTGAGATTAAAAGTCAGAATTCTGAGTTTTAAAGTCAGAATTCTGAGTTTTTTTTAAATATAGTAATGTATATTTGGAGGATTTTAGGAGCGGAATCTTTTTAGACTGACTGAGCCCCTTTGAAATAATCTTGTTTATAAGGGTGAACTTCCACTTTAACTAGATCTTCATATTACATAGATTTGGTTAATCTATCCGGTCAGGCAGGCCCTTGCACTGCACAGTTGTTGGTGGATCTAAAGGTTTCTGTACAATCAGATTGTAATGGAGGTGGTCAGCTTTAGGCACCTTACACGACGGAGCGATTGGGCCTGCCTGTCAGTTATTCAGGCAAACCCGATCGACCCCTCTCCATTCCTCTCTATAGAGCGGCGGGTGTAAATAGATGTGTTCTGTTTACACCCACCTACATCCAATCCGCAAATTGGCATACAGTGGTATAGAGCAGTACACAGACTTATGTCCATTTACACCCACCTACCTCTGGGTCCGATCAGGCTCTTTAAAAAAAAAAAAGGAGAGGACTCAGTCTTCAATTTAAGGTGAAGCAGTTCCTGCTGAACTGGCCGAGATTCAAATCATGTATGGGCAGGCTGATTGCACCCAAGCTGATTAATCGATAAACTTGGGTACAACTAGCCTGTTGGATTTTTAATGAGATCATTGTCAGAGGTTATAGCCTCTAGCAATAATCACGGTGGCTCTCCCCACGAGGAGAACACAATAGCTCCACGGGATGGATTCCCCCATCAACATCAGTGTTGAGCTGGGAATGCACCTATTTACTTTCCTGCAACCACAGGTTGAAAGTCTAACCATCTATGGCTGGCTTAACAGTCATCGGTGTTGCACCTGCTCTGACTAGGTACTGCAAGGTTGGAATCAGACCTGCGGTCCGGTGCATTGTGTTTAGAACGAATAAACAATAAATATCTTACACACACTATTTTTTTTTTTTTTTTTATTAAATGTTTTGTACAATATAACAATAAAGTATATACATAATTTCTTCTGCCATGGTGAACCACAATCCATGGTAGTGCGTTGATCTGCATTGTGTATCGTTTTAACGCATGTGTGGTGGAAGTGCGTTGGGTCAATGTGTTGGGGTACCATTGACGATGGATGGCACTGCAACACACTGATGCTTGTAACGTGTATTAACATAGGCTGCAGTAATGCACATTCACCACAACACAAAGGTGGCGCTAAGCATGGCAATTCACAGAACGATCTAAAACACAGCATACTTACCAGCTAGGCAGCATAATATAAAGAAAAAAGAAGTCTAAACTGTTTCCACAATTTACATTGGATGCAAATATATGTGAAGCCGCACTGCCACGTCAAGGCCCCTCTGCAAAGTGCAGTCCCTAACTCTACTCTAATGTCATTTCCAAATTGAGAAATATATAGCAAGAAATAAATTGAGTGTCTAAACTAGTCCAAAAATGTTAAAACAGAGGTTTTTGTTACATATATTTGCATTCATACGTGAAGCTACACAGAGCTCGGAGTCCGAACGGCCCACCCTGATGGAGCTTGAACGGCCCACCCTTCTGAGGCCCTTTTGGGGCCCTTTTGGGGCCTGAATGGCCCACCCTTATGGAGCCTGAATGGCCCACTCTTCTGGAGCCTGAATGGCCCACCTTCTGCTTGTAGTAATACGGGTGTTGGGTTTAGAAAGTCTCTAGCACTGGAATAGATCATTTTCACTTATTGCGAAAAAAATCATATTATTCCAGTCACTGTTTTATTGTTGGTTCGATAGTACCAGATGATAAAAAAAAAACTGGCCTCCAACCTCCCCTTATAGCCAGTCCAACACACGCCTAAAAAAGTATCAGCATTCAACCTCCCCTCATAGCTGATCTAACACACGCCTGCAAAAAACAATGTGGGACTCCTTCTGGAGCCTGAGTGGCCCACCCTTCTGGAGCCTGAATGGCCCACCCTTCTGGAACCTAAACGGCCCACTCACCTGGAGCTGGAACAGCCCACTTTCCTGGGGCTGTAACGGCCCACCCTTCTGGAGCCTGAACGGCCCACCCTTCTGGAGCCTGAACGGCCCACCCTTCTGGAGCCTGAAAGACCCACCCTTCTGGAGCCTGAAAGACCCACCCTTCTGGAGCCTGAACGGCCCACCCTTCTGGAGCCTGAACGGCCCACCCTTCTGGAGCCTGAACGACCCACCCTTCTGGAGCCGGAACGGCCCACCCTTCTGGAGCCGGAACGGCCCACTCTTCTGGAGCCGGAACGGCCCACTCTTCTGGAGCCGGAACGGCCCACTCTTCTGGAGCCGGAACGGCCCATTCTGGAGCCGGAACGGCCCACTCTCCTGGAGCCGGAACGGCCCACTCTCCTGGAGCCTGAACGGCCCACTCTCCTGGAGCCTGAACGGCCCACTCTCCTGGAGCCTGAAAGGCCCACTCTTCTGGAGCCTGAACGGCCCACTCTTCTGGAGCCTGAACGGCCCACTGTCCTGGAGCCTGAAAGGCCCACTCTTCTGGAGCCAGAACGGCCCACTCTATTGGAACCAGAAAGGCCCACTCTTCTGGAGCCTGAAAGGCCCACTCTTCTGGGGTCTGAACGTGGGCGATGGACTCTTCTGGAGTCTGAACGTCTGCGACACACTCTTCTGGAGTCTGAACGTGGGCGGCGGACTCTTCTGGAGTCTGAACGTGGGCCACGCACTTTTCTGGAGCCTGAACGGGAGTGTCGCACTCTTCTGGAGCTTGAACGGGAGTGTCGCACTCTTCTGGAGCCTGAATGGGAGTGTCGCACTCTTCTGGAGCCTGAACGGGAGTGTCGCACTCTTCTGGAGCCTGAACGGGAGTGTCGCACTCTTCTGGAGCCTGAACGGGAGTGTCGCACTCTTTTGGAGCCTGAACGGGAGTGTCGCACTCTTCCGGAGCCTGAACGGGAGCGTCGCACTCTTCCGCAGTCTGAACGGGAGCGTCACACTCTTCCGCAGTCTGAACGGGAGCGTCGCACTCTTCCGCAGTCTGAACGGGAGCGTCGCACTTTTCCGCAGTCTGAACGGGAGCGTCGCACTCTTCCGCAGTCTGAACGGGAGCGTCGCACTCTTCCGCAGTCTGAACGGGAGCGTCGCACTCTTCCGCAGTCTGAACGGGAGCGTCGCACTTTTCCGCAGTCTGAACGGGAGCGTCGCACTCTTCCGCAGTCTGAACGGGAGCGTCGCACTCTTCCGCAGTCTGAACGGGAGCGTCGCACTCTTCCGCAGTCTGAACGGGAGCGTTGCACTCTTCCGCAGTCTGAACGGGAGCGTCGCACTCTTCCGCAGTCTGAACGGGAGCGTTGCACTCTTCCGCAGTCTGAACGGGAGCGTCGCACTCTTTCGCAGTCTGAACGGGAGCGTCGCACTCTTCCGCAGTCTGAACGGGAGCTTCGCACTCTTCCGCAGTCTGAACGGGAGCGTCGCACTCTTCCGCAGTCTGAACGGGAGCGTCGCACTCTTCCGCAGTCTGAACGGGAGCGTCGCACTTTTCCGCAGTCTGAACGGGAGCGTCGCACTCTTCTGCAGTCTGAACGGGAGTGTCGCACTCTTCTGGAGTCTGATCGTTGGCGTCGCACTCTTCCGGCGTCTGAATAATTTCTTCCAACTTGTTGGCAATCTTCACTCCCAAAAAAGCTGCACCCCTCCCATTTAAGTGCAGTCCATCCCTGCTATAGAGCCGGTGTGTGACCGCAAAGTCAGACCAGTTCTCCATGAAGCCAAACTTCTCTTCTCTGCACCAGTTCTTCAACCACTTGTTAAGCTCTCTAAGCTCCTGCTGCCTTTGTGGTGTGGCTTGAGGTGCAGGCAGTATTTCTGAAAATACTGCCTTGGAGGTCCTTTTTTTCAACATAGTCCCTATGTCTCTGAAATCATTTTGTAGGATGCTCAATCTTCCTCTAACTTTGTCATGGGTACCAATATGTACCAAGACAGCTGGGTCCTCCCCAGCCCCACGCAACAATCTTTCCATCCGATCTGCAATGTCCCGAACCCGAGCACCTGGTAAACAACATACTGTTCGGAGATGACGGTCTTTGTGACAGACTGCCCTCTCTGTCCCTCTAATAATTGAATCCCCTACCACCAGTATCTGCTTATCTTTTTTTGTAACCTTGCCCCCATCTTTACTGGAGGAGACGTTCCGATGGTTCACCTGGCATTTTGGTGGAGTCTCAATGTCTGGTACAGCCTCAATGTGCACATCACACTCTACTGGAGTTTGCACATTAGCATCACACTCTGCTGGACACTGAACGTGGGCGACACACTCTTCTGGAGTCTGAACGTGGGCGGCGGACTCTTCTGGAGTCTGAACGTGGGCCACGCACTTTTCTGGAGCCTGAACGGGAGTGTCGCACTCTTCTGGAGCCTGAACGGGAGTGTCAGACTCTTCTGGAGCTTGAACGGGAGTGTCGCACTCTTCTGGAGCTTGAACGGGAGTGTCGCACTCTTCTGGAGCCTGAACGGGAGTGTCGCACTCTTCTGGAGCCTGAAAGGGAGTGTCGCACTCTTCTGGAGCCTGAACGGGAGTGTCGCACTCTTCTGGAGCCTGAACGGGAGTGTCGCACTCTTCTGGAGCCTGAACGGGAGTGTCGCACTCTTCTGGAGCCTGAACGGGAGTGTCGCACTCTTCTGGAGCCTGAACGGGAGTGTCGTACTCTTCTGGAGCCTGAACGGGAGTGTCGCACTCTTCTGGAGTCTGAACGGGAGTGTCGCACTCTTCTGGAGTTTGAACGGGAGTGTCGCACTCTTCTGGAGTCTGAACGGGAGTGTCGCACTCTTCTGGAGTCTGAACGGGGGCGTCGCACTCTTCTGGAGCCTGAACGTGGGCCACGCACTCTTCTGGAGTCTGAACGTGGGCCACGCACTCTTCTGGAGTCTGAACGTGGGCCACGCACTCTTCTGGAGTCTGAACTTGGACGACGCACTCTTCTGGAGTCTGAACTTGGACGACGCACTCTTCTGGAGTCTGAACGTGGGCCAAGCACTCTTCTGGAGTCTGAACGTGGGCCACGCACTCTTCTGGAGTCTGAACGAGGGCCACGCACTCTTCTGGAGTCTGAACGAGGGCCACGCACTCTTCTGGAGTCTGAACGTCCTTTTCTATACTGCTTACTGTGGCAGGCCTGCCATGTGAGCTGTGTCTGCAGTAAATCTCACCTTCATCTGCAATAAAGAAAGAGGAATTGGATTTAGCATCTTTACCTATATTTCCTTTTTTTTTTTTTTTTTATACAACATCAAAGTATGAAGAAAAAAGTTTTTATAACGTCCAGTGTGAATGAGGCAGCTTGTTATATTTATTTTTCAGCATTGCACAAAGCAGGAAAAATAAATAAAAGAACAAGCTTTACCATCACTGTAATGTATGGCATTGGTTTAATGATCTGCGTCTTGTAGAACGACTCCTATTGTAAATAGAAAGACATTCTCCGCCTACAATGGCTTGCTACATGTGCAGCTAAAAAACAGTTTCCCTGGAATATTTTTTTAGAAATTTTGGCAACTATTCATATGTGTTATGTGGGTAACAAGGGGTTAAATGTGTATGTGGTGTTCTTTTCTTTCCATATTGTAAATCTCTGCCATCTTGCTGGGTGGCACTGAGGTCATCAGTCCAGCCTGTAATAAGTGGCATGCAAGGCTTGTTAAAAAAAAAGTCAGTTAGCAGGTGACAGTTGGAAAGAGTGGGGGAGGGGGGACTTGGCTCAGGGTAAACAGATCTAAACATAGCCGTTTGGTCAGAATGTTATTTACAAGACAAAATCCAGCAATGTCTATGGCCATCCCTATTCATGTGTACATATGGGGGGGGGGGGGGTTGTCATCAATGAGGGGAAAAATAATCCATTGGAAGTATTTTGTATTGATCAATATCCATAAAACTTACCAGCACCGTGGTCTTTGTTCCGGCGTGTTCCATCGACTTTACTGCCGACATCAAAACATCCGATAACGGATCTGATGCAGCGTCTTACAAATCGCCGAGCCTTCCGCATCTTGGTGGGCTTCTTGCTTGTAGGATGTACAAGCTGTTGTTGGTTGATAGCTCCTTCCATAGCGGGGCTTCCTCTGGTTGGTTTCTCAATGTTATTTTGAGAAACAATCTGTTTACTTTTAAATTGTCTCATTATGAAGATATAATAAGACACGCTTTAAGTCTGAGAAATCGCAATAAAACTGAATCGAATAAATCCGAATCCAATCAAATAGCAAGAAAACACTGGACAGAGAGAAGAACACGTCTTCACTGTACAGCAAACACTCAGCTAATGATTCCTCAGCACTGCACACAGCCTTATATAGGGGCAGGTGATGACATCACAGATGGCAGTTATATGATGACTCAGCAAAAAAAATAACGGACGATTTTTCTTAAAGGAGCCTCGTCCTTTTTTGTGAGCTTTGTGAATTCAGCCTTTAGGCTCAGTATACAGATGTAATGGCGATTTATCTCCTGTAAAAACAATGTTTTTCTTGAAGTGACAGTTATTCTGAATGAGATTTAACCCTTTCACTACCAAAAAATATTGTTTATTTGTTTCACCCCTTAAACACTTCCGGAACCGACCACTGTCATATGACATCCTTGACTTTGAGCGAGGATATCTGAATGATGGGTGCAGCTACAGGCATCATTCAGATATTGTTTTTTTCAGCTGGCGATTCCCTTCACCATAAGAATAATCATAGCGGCTGTTCATCCTCTTGATTGTTCTTACAGGTGGTGAGAGGGGATGTCCCCCCTCCTCCCTCTGGTGCTTCTACCGACTCACCTCTGCCATTGGTGAGTCGGAGATAGGATCCGCCGGCCCCAGATGTTTACCATGGTGATTTCTGGTGGACCAGATGGTCCCCGGAGTCTTTATGATCATTCGGGGACTGGGCCGCAATGGTGTGACGGCACGCATTCAAACAAATGGCGCCGCATCTGCTGGGAAGCAGAGATCATTTTTTTGTTGTATTTCAGGCTTCCCAGCCTAGAGGTGAGATGTGGGGTCTTATTGACCTCATATCTCACTGTAAAGAGGACCTGTCATGCTCTATTTCTATTATAAGGGACGTTTACATTCATTACTTGTAATAGGAATAATAGTGATTAAATATACATATATATATATATATATATATATATATATATATATTTGTGTAAGTGTCAAACTAAAACAATTAAGGTAAAACTATCAATAATAAAAAAACAAAAACATTTAAATCGCCCCTGTGTACTCGCAGAAGCGATCGCATACGCAAGTTCCACCCACATGAAAATGGTGTTCAAACCACACATGTGAGGTATCGCCGCGAACGTTAGAGCAGGAGCAATAATTCTAGCCCTAGACCTCCTCTGGAACTCAAAACATGTAACCAGTAAGAAAAAAGCGTCACCTATGCAGATTTTTAAGTAAGGAAGTTTGGCGCCATTCCACGAGGGTGCGCAAGCGTGACATGTTAGGTATCTATTTGCTCGGCGTAACTTCATCTTTCACATTATGCAAAAAAATTGGGCTAAATTTACTGGTTTTTTTTTAAAGCAGGAAACTATTTTTTATTTTTAAAAACACGTTTGAAAAAATGCTGCGCAAATACCGTGTGAGATAAAAAGTTTCAATGACTGCCATTGTATTCTCTAGAGCATAGGTGTCAAACACAAGGCCCGCGGGCCGAATCCGGCCCTCCCGGACATTTCTTGTGGCCCTCCAGCCCTCCTCAGTTCCTACTCTCGGCCCCTACTTTCTGCTTTCAAGCAATGCATCCAGCTTCTTCCCAGCAGCAGCATAAGGAAAGGGGGGCGCACTGTGATGTGAGGGAGAGTGGGGGACTCAACTTCTGATGGTGGGGTGGCTCTTGACATCTAATGTAATGTAGATGTGCTGGACATCTAATCTTACAGATACAACCGGCCCTTTTAAGGGCAATCATAATGCTGATGCGGCCCACAATGAAATTGAGTTTGACACCCCTGCAGTAGAGGAACCAGAGAGCCCAGCACTGCCTGCTTCCCCATACTGTGTTCTGTAACTGAGATAGATTTACAGATCCATATATAGAGCACAAGACTTGTATCTCTGCAGAATGATGGTCTATGGGTGTTACTACATTATTGCTAATTGCTCCTAAAATCCTCCTAATATAGATTACTATACTTAAAACAACTCAGAATTCAGAGATTTAATCTCAGAATTCTGACTTTGAAACTCAGAATTCTGACTTTGAATCTCAGAATTTTGTATTTTTTTTTTTATGATGGCCCCAGGGCTCTTCCATATATTGGCTAGGGCTTGCTGCCTGATAACAAAAATTGGCCAAAAGGACTAGCCCGTGGAGGTGTTGTGCAGAAAAAATATAGGTGTTGTGGTCTAGAGCTGTTTCACACAGTGGGGTCCCAAACCCATAGTGCTACTCTGGCACCCCCGGGATGTCACATCCAGTGGGCGCTTGACATTGTGAAACCTGTCTTCCCTGTCCCAGGCCAGACCAGGTAGCATTGATCAAATAAGTGAATGCATCAGTTTGTTCCCACAGGAGAATCCCTCTGGAGTCGGGACCCCATCATGTCAGCAGGGATATTATACAGCCAGCAAACTGGGGATGAGTAACCGGTAATAAGACACCAGCGTCCTAGCAACCCACAAACTCTGTGCAGGAAGCGGTCGCACTATTGACAGCTTCCCAGCACAGACTGTATGATCACCATTGAGCAGTATTGTCTATGTACGCCAACTCAGAGTTGGTCCTAACTGACAATTTGCTTACTTTACGAACTAGCCATATATCTTTTTGAATCAGTTTCAATCATAGCGACAGATTGTGGTAGTAAGAACTACATGAATCTAGCGCACGTGTATTGTACTAGTAGTGAAACCGGTGCAAAACTTTCATAATTAGATGCAGGCCATGTTAAAGCCCCCCCCCCCGACTTCAGGGTCTCACAAAGCATATCAATAAATGAAAATAAATAGGTATGAGCAGAAATCAGCAGACAAGTCTAGATCCAGGCTATGAACTCATTATGCTAGTTTGCATTGTTTAGCGAGATAACAAGTCACTTTATTCTGTACCTTCCACTTGCATATCTATGCCCTTGGAGAAAGTTCTGAGTCTTCTTGCTTTTTCGGACCTCTTTAAGGCTCATTTACACTAGTGGTGCCCTCTGAAAAGTGATCTACAGTGCACCACAGCGCCTGCTTTAACCTCTAAAAGCCCACACCAGCAGGCGGTTGTGGCGCTGTCCTCTCTAGTTGAATGGGTTACATTTGGTGCATGGTACTGCTAAATGCAATAGGGGGGGAGTTTTGCCACACGGGGGGAGTTTTGCCGCACAAAGCATAGTGATTATACAATCAGATTGTATACTGTATGGCCAGCCTAAGAAAGAGTTCAAATATTTTTTTTTATATTAGTTAAAGCGGTAGTAAACTCTGAGAATGCAACTACAAATCAGCAATATATAACTTAATTTTGCTGTTTTCAATCAAAGCACTGCATATAGTATGCCAAATAAACCTCCTTACTTGTGAGAATAAAGTTTTTGTGAACTCTCCAGTTTGTATCTCGCTGCTGCCATTACAACGCCTGCCTTCTGCGTCTGTACAGTCATTTATTTTCGCCCTCACTATACAATACCTCTGAGGCCATAATCCCACGCGTGTGCATTAATCCACAAAACCAATACAACCGCTTTAAAATTAAACATAATAGTGGATCATTCACCCTTTTGCACTTCCTCTACTAACTGAAGTAGGCAGAAAGTATTGGAAAATACTCAAAGTCCAGTTGTAAACCCGCAAGTAACATCACAACACATGAACACTGGAATGCATCAGAGAAGTTGCCACAATTGGTATCTGTATTGGTAATACAGGAAACAGACACAAATAGGTTACAGGCTCCAGCTTTCATGCTACACCCATAATCAAGTTGGAACATGGAACATGGTGCCATTCCACAACCCTTAACCACAGACCACCCCCACCCCAGTTACTTGAATCGTGAGGCCCTTGTCTCTAAGAATTCTTCATATTCTTTAATTAGGCATGGCTTTGCCTACAGAGCCGATCCCGCAAACCACAACAGAGGAACTAAAACAAGTGTGGTGATGCCCATTGGTTACTTCTCCCACCTCCATAACCAAAGATCTGTACTTTCATACAGGCCTGGCTGGAACTGAAGGAATAGTCTGCGGGAGCCTGAGCATTGCACTTATAATGCACTGAGGTTTGCAGGCTCCAATGCAAAAACTAATTAAGAAAGCTTTTAAGTATAAAAAAAGCAAATGTAGCGCCCTGCTCCTGATGACCAGGCGCTACGTTTAAATTTAGTGTATTACTGAGCTGGTAATTAGTTCAGACTTTGGAATAATTTAAGCTAAATCAGCCTCTGTTCCTGCTATGGCTGTGTTTGAAGGACTTCCCATTACCACCCCAGGCTAATGTTGGTTTACAAGCAGGCTAAAGTGTATTGGGTGCTCTTCTCTCGTGAACAGCCCAATGGAAGTGGTCTCCCCGCTGGGTATGCTGGGGAAGGGTACTTAAGGGGCAGACACAATTTTTAGGGGCTTTTTGTCTCGTGGCCCTCCGGGCTCGGGGTATGTGATGGTTGATTTTAGTCGTGGGCTTACATTGGCCTGAAGCTGCATCCCTGCCACGTAGGCCCAGTTGTCCTGACTGGGGCCTACACTTTGGAGGTGGTCCTGCGCTGTCAATGGAGGAAACCAAGTGGAAGGCTGGTGTCTCTGGGAAGGCCTGGTGACTTTATTGGAGGATGCACCGTAGCCTATGTTACAGTGTGTCGGGTCGGCTTAAAGGCTCTGTAAGGCTGGATATCCGAATACTAAATCCTGTGGCAGAGGATTATTGAAAAGTTCATCTTTTTTGCACCGAATCCTGTGGCAGAGCATTGTTGCACAGTTCATCTTTATTGCACTAAAGTCTGTGGCGGAGACTGTTATTCTTTCTTTCGCCCGTGCATCGTCCCGGCTGCTAGGCAGGTGAGAGGGGCCTATCCGGGTGAGCAGTACCAACTTCCTTCACTCCATCACTCTACCTGTGTAAGTTTGTGCGAAATAAAGCTTAGCCAGAAAGGATTTACAACTTGTGTGGACATTGAGGTTTCTATAGACTTATTCCATAGACAACAAATTGTGAGGTAACGTGCAGGCCCAAATCTAAACCAGCAGCTCTTTCGGGGGTAGTGCTACACAAAAAACACTGTAAATGTACAGTATATACAAACATACATACCAGCAGCAGCTTAAAAAAATGGTTGAATAGCGCCAGGCGGTGTTCTTACAGGTTAAGTTACGGCACTTTCTGGTAGTGTCAGAATTTACTATTAAGTCACACCCACTTATGCTCCTGTAGCTCTACCCCCAAAGGAGCCGCTGGTTGATTTTGGGATCTACTCTCCTTAGCTTAGCTCACCCCTGTTTAATCAGCTTAAACCCGCCCTTGACACATCAGAAGTCTGGTAGTGGGATATTGTGACCCCTACTGGGTTGGAATCACAATAACAGACACGCAGTATACAATAGCAATATGACAATAAATTACCTGCTGCGGTGATACGACCCCTCCAGGCGAGAAAAAGAAATACACTCCACACAGTAAGTATGATTGAATGTAAAGGGGTATGTTTACTGTAGGGCACTTAGAAACGACAAGCATAAGGTTTAAATACAACCACAGTCAATCAACAGCAACCCAAACTGATTCGCAAGGGCCCTGGCAAGAATCAGTAATTAATGTAAGTTAACAAGAATTTTATGACTAAGAGTGGTACCACCGGCCTTAACTCAAGATCAGTCACTGCTCGGGAGCGTCCCTAGCGGACAGTCCTGTAGACTAGTCAATGTTCAACGTAGTGGCCGGTAGGTGCACTACAAACAGTAATCCACAGGTAACGGTTATAGGAAAGAAATCATACAACAGAACGTCTATGGCAGTAGATCGTGGTGGTGTTGATCGCTCGTCAGCATCAGTCACCACTATGAACACCGAGACTGTTAACTAGGCCTCCGAGTTTCCTAGCTACAGGCCAGACGTGTGTCCGTAGCCGGTAAATAGAGACTGGGGGGTAGATCCATGTAGATCAGCGGATCTTTTGATCCGCGTGACCTATCTTTTTTACGATCCGCCTGCGCCAGTTTTTGAGGCAAGTGCTGTATTCAGAAAGCACTTGCCTCGTAAGTAGCCCTGGCGGGTCGTAAATCCCCCGGCGGAATGTAAATTCCGCGGCTAGGGGGAGTTTACTATTTAAATCACGCGCGTCCCCGCGCCGATCGTACTGCGCATGCGCCGCTGGCTAAATTTCCCAGCGTGCATTGCTTTAAATGACGTCGCAAGGACGTCATTGTTTTCGTCGTTAACGCTATTAACGTATGGCCGTATTCCCGAACGACTTACGTAAACGACGTAAAAAATTCAAAACTCGACGCGGGAACGACGGCCATAACATAGGATCTGCCGCACTTACCCCGCATATAGCAGGGGTAACGATCCGCCGGAAAAAGCCGAACGCAAACGACGTAAAAAAAAAGCGACGGCCGGGCGTTCGGTTCTGAATCGGCGGTTCTCCTCATTTGCATATTCGTCGCGTAGAAAAAAAGAAGCGCCACCTAGCGGACGGCGGGAGAATGCAGCCTAAGAGCCGACAGTGTAACTCACTTAAACCAGTCGGCTCTAAGGGAGATCTATGCGGAACCTGATTCGAAGAATCAGCCGCATAGATCCGAGCGTCGGATCTCACAGATCCGACGGTGTATCAGTAGATACACCGTCGGATCTCTATGTGAATCTACCCCTGGGTGTCTATGATGATAACCAGGTAGTCAAAGGTTGAGCAAGTGCTCTCTCACCCAACAGGCCGATCCGCCTGATTTCTCCTCAAGAAGAAGAAAAGGGAACCCGCTGCTTAAGTGTCGCTTCAGAACACACAGGATCCCGGCCGAGGAGGTTCCACTGCTACGGTTATATTAACTGGACAGCCTCTTCAATCTTCCGGGAATACTGGCTTGGAGTTGATGTCTTGCTTCCATCTGGATGGCAGGTTTTTCCCCAAATCTAGGCCCAGGCTTCTGGCCTAAGACACGGCAGTCCCTGTCAGCCGTTCCGCACAGGAGAGAAGGCGGGTCCCAAATAGAGAAAAAGGCGCCACTCCCTTTCCCTAAACAACCACCTCCCCCGGTCTAGCGAGACGTCACATCCTCCTGGAGGGCAAAGCATTGCGGGAAATGTAGTCCGTCCCTCTCCGCTACTTGTAGTCCCGCAATGCATAACTTCCAAGACATCTCTAACATATTTACAAATGGGAATGTAAGTTCAGCGGGGATGACCTGTCGTAAGGCTTTGACAGGACGACCCCGCTACACACTCCCCCCACCTAAAATCTTTGATCCCCAAAGGGGGCAAAAAAACAAAAAAACAGTTCCTGTTACATGCTGTACAAATACATGCGGAGGAAAGGTTGTTAGAAGGCATATGTCCTAAGAGCTTTCAATGTAGTGGGCAGAGAATCCTCCCACCAATGTCTAGGTAAGGGCAGGCAACTCTGCCCAATATTTACCAAAACTGAGGTATTAGATTCAGATGTGTCAGGGGGTGAGCAGGGGTTATCCTCCACCAAAGTGGCAGCCAGAGGATCACTGAAAGCGTTAGATCTCTTGGAAGTGAAAATAGTCTCTTCAGAACACTCTCCCAATTGACTATAGGTCAGTCTCTTTGGAGGATGGATGGCTCTCTTTTCTCTGGCTCCTTCCAGTGTTGAGGAGTTAGGAAGAACAGAATCTACTTCGAAGTCCTGCTGGGCAATAGCATCCTCTGTGTCTGACACAACATTTTCCGCTTTTTCTGGGTCGTTGGAATCTACATATGGGTGACTGGAGTCCTCCATTAGATCTTCTGCTGAATAAAGATCAATATCCCCTTCTTGTCCTTCATTAAGTACATTCTGAGGTATGAATTCGGGGGCCTCTGGTCGAAGTGCCCCACTATTGGTCGCTTCAGATGAGGGCAGGAACGAAGCATTAGGCTTTGAAGGTTGGGTGAGCCATTACCACTCTGACCCCATCCATTCATCTGTGGACTCTTCGTCCTTGGAGTCTGGATGTAAGACTTGAGATCTAGTGACCGGCCCAGATGGTTTGGGAGTAGGGAGTAGATTTAGAGGGTTGGAGGCCAAAGGTAGTCGAACAGCTTCATTTAGGGGTAGCAAATGATTCCTATGCCAGGTTCTCAAGGACCCCACATTGCCTTCAGGTCGGACCTGGTACACCGGAAGGTCAGGCAGCTTCTTACACATGAGATAGGGTTGAGACTTCCAGCGGTCAGCCAGCTTGTGTTTCCCTGGAACGCCCATGTTTCTTAGTAGGACCCAGTCTCCAGGTTGTAGGTCCTGGACTCGCACTTTCAAATCAAAATTCCTTTTGTTCATTTGCTCCCATTGTCCAGAGCTAGCGTGTGCCTTCTCATAGGCCAATTTCAAGCTCTTTCTCAAACGATCCACATAGCCTTTGTGTGAGGCCGCAGAAGTATGGTCTAGAGACAATCCAAAAGCCAAGTCAATAGGCAGTCGGGCTTCCCGCCCAAACATCAACCGGTATGGGGAATATCCAGTTGTGTCACTCGTGGTACAGTTGTACAGTTGTATTCAAAATTATTCAACCCCCCACTGAAATTGATTGTTTTGGCCAGTTTTACATTGATTTTGATCATTCAGCCATCCTGCTTACAATTAAATCAAAGAGGCACGTGTAGGTCAGACAAATATAACATAACATTTATAATGAAATAACCACAAATGTCTTTTCTGTGCTCACATCATTATCAGTTTTATTCAACCCCCAAGTGTCTTGCAGCGATCTACGGGTATCTTCGCCCATTTGTCATGGGCAAAAGCCTCCAGTTCAGTCACATTCTTAGACTTACGCACTGCAACTGCTTTTTTTAAGTCCCACCAGAGGTTCTCAATCGGATTTAAGTCTGGTGACTGCGATGGCCACTCCAAAATGTTCCAGCCTTTAATCTGCAACCATGCTCTAGTGGACTTGGAGGTATGCTTGGGATTATTGTCCTGTTGAAATATCCAACGTCTCCCAAGCCTCAGGTTTGTGACGGACTGCATCACATTGTCATCCAATATCTCCTGGTACTGAAGATAATTCATGGTACCTTGCACACGCTGAAGCTTCCCTGTACCTGCAGAAGCAAAACAGCCCCAAAGCATGATAGACCCCCCGCCATGCTTCACAGTAGGCAAGGTGTTCTTTTCATCATAGGCCTTGTTCTTCCTCCTCCAAACATAGCGTTGATTCATGGGCCCAAACAGTTCTAATTTTGTTTCATCAGTCCACAGAACACAATCCCAAAACTTCTGTGGTTTGTCCACATGACTTTTGGCATACTGCAGTCAACTCTTCTTATTCTTTGGAGACAGGAAGGGGGTGCGCCTGGGAGTTCTGGCATGGAGGCCTTCATTACGCAGTGTGCGCCATATTGTCTGAGCAGAAACTTCAGTACCCACATCTGACAAATCTTTTCTCAGTTCCTCAGCAGTCACACAGGGACTTTTCTCCACTCTACGCTTCAGGTAGCGCACAGCAGTCAAAGTCAGCATCTTCTTTCTGCCACGACCAGGTAGCGTTTCAACAGTGCTCTTTGCCTTGAATTTGTGAATGATGCTTCCTATGGTGTCTCTTGGTATGTTTAACATCTTTTCAATCTTCTTATAGCCATTGCCCTTCCTGTGAAGAGTAATCACCTCTTCTCTTGTCTTCCTGGACCATTCTCTTGACTTCACAATGTTTGTAACCACACCAGTAAATGTCTAGAAGGAGCTGAGTATCACAGTCATTTTAAAGCTGCCTAATTGGTGCTTATTAGGCTTTATTGCTGCTCCCTGACATCCACAGGTGTTTTCAATACCTGATTGAAAACAGTTCAATGAACCTCTGTTCTTCAGAGTGGTAGTCTTTAAGGGGTTGAATAATTGTGTAAATGAAGAATTCACAAAAGAAACATTTACTACTGTATTACAAAACCAATTGATGTCATTTTAGTTGCATATGGTTCTTTAAGAAGTCCTTGTATTATTTAATTCTGAATACAATTACAAATGTACACTAAATTCCCTAAAACCCTTTACAGCATTGGGGGGTTGAATAATTTTGAACACAACTGTATGCGTGTACAATGGCCGCTATGTGTTTGCTCCAATGTTGCTTCTTCTCTGAGTTCAACGTCCCCAACATGTTCAAGAGAGTCCTGTTGAACCATTCAGGCTGAGCATCCCCTTGGGGGTGATAGGGGGTAGTCCTAGTTTTATCTATGTTCAGGGGGTAGTCCTAGTTTTATCTATGTTCAGGAGACCCAACAATTTCTGTATTAGCTTACTCTCAAAGTCTCTCCGTTGATCAGAGTGAATTAGTTGAAGCAATCCGTAATGGACAAAGAACTTCTCCACCAATACTTTAGCCACTGTGGAGGCTTTTTGGTCTTTAGTTGGGTACATTTCCTATCCCACTCAGATCAGGCTCCACACAAAGAAAGTCGATACATACTAACTCCAGCGGGCCCTGGCTTTGAAGATGGCCCATTGGGGCGCCTTGCCGGGGCAGAGTCTTACGTTGGATACACCATAAACAAGAATGGCAATATCCCTCAACTTCAGCCCTCATGCCGGGCCAAAAGAATCGGTCTCTGACCAACTTAAAGGTCCTCTCGTGGCCCAGATGACCATGTTGGTCGTGCATCGCGGCTAACACAATCTCTCAGTGTTTGCTGGGTAAGAACATCTGCCATCTGTCTTCAGGACCATCAGAGGGGCCCCTTCAGTAGACCACCCCTTGAAGGAGCTGTAATTTATCACACTCTTTATGCATCAACCGTGCCTCTTTTGAAGAACTGGTCAGGAGCATTCCTGGATCCTGTCTCTCCAGAGCCCTTAGAACCAAGTTACCCAAAGGATCTTCCTTCTGGTCATGCCTCAGTTCCTTCTTCGTTAACTGGGGTAGGTCGTTTTTTTAAATTGAGCTATGTCACAATAATACTTGGGTACGCTTGCGGCCATAGCTCCTATCTCTTCGGCTCGGGACCCCCCTTTCATCTGCAGTTCAGTTCCCTGGCATAGTGCCCGCACCCCCTCTGAAGATACTTGGGTCTATTCTTTCTCCGAGGCTTTTGGGCCATGTGGCCTCCTGGAGAGAGCATCTGCATCTTTATTTGCTACCCCTGGGCGGTATTTCAGACTGGTGGTGAACAGATAGGCGAGTGGGTTGTTGTCAGTTTTCACTTCAAATTTAGCTCCATACAAATAGTCTCTCAGCTTATCTACAACAGCCCACTTTAATGCCAGAAATTCAAGCTTATGAGTAGGGTAATTCTTCTCAGATGGAGTCAAACTTCTGCTCACATAAGCCACTGGGCGTAGGCAACCACTGTGTTCTTGATATAACACTCCGCCTAACCCCTCTCTACTGGCATCCACATGCAACTCATAAGGCTTGATGTATCTGCATAGGCTAGAACGGGAGCAGTCGTCAGGCTTTTTTTTAACTGAACAAATGCCTTTTCACATTCAGGGGTCCATTGGTCACAAATGGATTCTTTGGGTTTTCGGGGGCCCATGTGGAGTTTCGTTGACTTTGCAGATTCCAGAGTGTTATCTTCGTCCTCTGTCTCCAACAGTTCATTAAGGGGTTTTGCAATTTTTGTGAATCCTTCAACAAATCTCCTGTAGTAAGAGCAGAATCCTAGAAATGACCGCAACTCAGTCACATTAGTGGGTTTAGGCCAAGAGGTAACTGCCTCCAATTTCTCTGGATCTGTAGATATCCCTTCTGCAGAGACTATGTGCCCCAAGTAGTGAACGAATAATTGGTAAAACTGGCACTTTTCTCGGAACAACTTCAACCCTTCATCATGTAGCCGCTTCAACACCTTTTCCAATCTCTGCTCATGTTCTTCCAGAGTTTTCCCGAGTTTTTCTCTCCATCAATCTCTGGAAGGTATCGGGAGCACCCGATAGTCCCTGAGGCATACGATTGAATTCAAAGAACCCCCACTGGAGTGATGAAGGCCGTTTTCTCACCACCACTATGGATGAAGCATAAGGACTCCTGGATTCTCGAGTAGTTCCTGCCCTTTTTCAATTCTGCGAGTTGCTCTCTGAGGTCCTCCAACTCTTTCAGGGGGACCCTTCGGACCCACTCCCTAAAAGGTTTATCCTCTTTCAGTCGAATCCGGTGAGTAGCGCTTCTGGCGCACCCAACATCAAATTCTGTCTTGGAGAAAATCTTCTGCCATCTACTAAGTTGAGCTCCCATTCTTTCCTTCCACTCCGGTGAGAGTTCGGCGCAATCAGGCTGAGGGTCTTTTCTCAATTCTCCTTTTTTTCTTGTCGTCCTCCAGATCCGAAGGGCCGACAGGAGTGGCCTGATGCACCTGTCCCAGTAGTACCCTGGACGGTACCTTTACTGGGTTGGGAGTAGGATTCCGGATGTTTATGGACACCCACCCATGATTCTTCTCCAGTACTTTAAGTGGGACCACCTCAAGAAAAGCGAACCCGCTGCTCAGGTGTCGCTCCAGAACACATGTAGTCTGTCCCTCTCTAGAGTCTATGGAGTCCATATCTCCGCTACTTGTAGTCCCGCAATGCATAACTTCCAAGCCATCTCTAACATATTTACAAATGGGAATGTAAGTCCAGCGGGGATGACCTGTCGTAAGGCTTTGACAGGACGACCCCGCTACACTCCTATTGGCCCATCAGTATCATGGGTTTTTTGACAAGCCAATACACATTTTCAGGAGGCTGGAAAGGATGGGCAAATTATACTACAATGGAAAAGTGCAGAATCTTAGCCTGTTAGGATGGCCCATCATTCGACCATACCTGCAGACTTTTTGAAGCTGCAGTAGGTATGTGTAGGCCCCTCTAAGAGCCTGCAGAAGTTGTTTTTTTTTTCTTTCTAGAGAAACAGTATAAGTTCTAGAAACTTTTTCTGGCTAGAGTTAGCAGTTCATGGACTGACTGTACAAAGTGCTTGCAATTACTTTTTAAATATCAGGAAGCCTGAGACGGATCCCTGCAAAGACAGCACATATGTTTTTTATTACTTGTGGTTTAGAAAATAGGGGAACAGAAACATATGATTTTGATTAAAATAGAAGCCATCCCAACTTGTAAAGAAATTGGCAACCATGCCTACTCCTTCCCAAATTAGAGACAGACTGTAATTGAGAAAATACATACAACAATGTGCACTGGCATGCATTTTAGACTTATTTTATTCTATTTTTGAAATAATTGTATCTACTTAAATGGCAAGTGAAAACCGACACACACAAATGTAGCACACAAGACTTTTTCCAATGCATGGCAACACAACACTCTGGTTTGACCTGTTGTGGAAATTTTATTAAAATGTATTTAATATGTATTGTGACAGTGTCTTCCAGTGTTAGTTCTCCTGCGTCCCGCTCTAAAGAGCGGACTGGGGCAGACTGATGCCAGTTAAGACGCGTTTAGTAGTGGAAAGCTTCCTGAGGTTGCAGAAAAGTGTTTGCAGAGTGGGGATATGTCCGCCAGCGAAGGGCCCCTGGGCAATGCACAGGTGATCGTCGGGGGGGGGGGGGTGTGTTCACTCTGTGAAGACATTTTCAGTTATGGGGGGGGGATGTATTCTTGTGTCACTCTGTATGTCTGGTCAACACATGGAGGGGCTATAGTGTGTCTCTGCACATAATCTCCCATCCACAGGAATGGTAGAATAAGGCTGGGTTCACACTACGATTTTCCCGTCCGTCAGCCGCATACGATTTCAGTTTTGAAAACGTACGGGCCCGTACAGGAAAACGCATACATAGACAATGCATTGCAAATCGTATGCACTCAAATGCATCCGGGTGCGTACGATTTGCTGGCAAAACGTTTTTTAACAGTACACAAAACCGTGTTCGACCACGGTTTTGAGTCAGTTTTTGAAACCGTATGGCAAACGCATACGTTTTTTTTTAACATTAAAGTCAATGGAAAACGCACATATGTGCGGTTCCATACGTATAAACCGTATGCGTTTTTCGTCTGCGCATGCGCCTTTTCAAAACAAGAAAATCTTTTTTTATTAAATGACACTAATTCCAAAAACGTATGCGTTTTTTTAATCAAAACCGGATGGAACCGTACGCACTTTTTGAAACCGTATACGTTTTATAAACGCATACGTTTACGTACGGTTCAATCAGTTTCAGCCGCATAAGTTTTTTCATATAAATCGTATGCGGCTGACGGATGGGAAAATCGTAGTGTGAACCCAGCCTAATCTGGATTTGCATTGTTCTCTGCATTGTGGTCGGGGGCTGAGTTCATGAGTTCTTAGGCCAGCCATGTGGCTTTTTTTGTTTTACTGGAGAGCACAGCTTAGAGGTACAAAGGGAGGTGAATCATACACACCGCCCCTGCCCAGACACGCCAATAAACTCCCCTAGTCATTGTTCATTGGTTGAGATTTGTATAACTCTTCCTGTTTGCCTGTGCTTGATTGGCTGATTGTGAAGCAACCAAGCTCTATTGTTATCTAAATAAACATTGTGCCCATGGTGAAAGGCTGGTTGTTGGGGGAGACAAGGATGTGTGTACGGTGGTTATGTCTGTTTTACTCAGGAAACCAGGGTGTACACAGATGCATTATACCAAAAGACTGAAAGGGCGCTTTATTAGTGCAGGAGACATGGATTATGCGTAGCGTATAGTGGAATGTCCACATCAGACCAGGTCCAACTGAAAACAATATATTTTTTCTTGTCCATGGAGCTGAAAATTGCAGCAAAATGAATGACAATGCATCTAGCATAAACAAGTCCAATCAGCCCATTCACATATGTGTGTGGCAACGCATGCACAATATCACACGCATTTACATGCATAGTTGAATAATGCATTAACCACTTAAGACCAAAATGCAGGTAAAGGACCTTGCCCCTTTTTGCGATTCGGCACTGCGTCATTTTAATTGACAATTGCGCGGTCGTGCGACGTGGCTCCCAAAACAAAATTGGCGTCCTTTTTTCCCCACAAATAGAGCTTTCTTTTGGTGTTATTTGATCACCTCTGCGGTTTTTATTTTTTGCGCTATAAACAAAAATAGAGCGACAATTTTTAAAAAAATGCAATATTTTTTACTTTTTGCTATAATAAAAATCCCCCAAAAATATATAAAAAAACATTTTTTTTCCTCAGTTTAGGCCGATACGTATTCTTCTACGTATTTTTGGTAAAAAAAATCGCAATAAGCGTTTATCGGTTGGTTTTCGCAAAATTTATAGCGTTTACAAAATAAGGAATAGTTTTATTGCATTTTTATTAATTATTTTTTTTTTACTACTAATAGCGGCGATCAGCGATTTTTTTCGTGACTGCGACAATATGGCGGACACTTCGGACAATTTTGACACATTTTTGGGACAATTGTCATTTTCACAGCAAAAAATGCATTTAAATTTGCATTGTTTACTGTGGAAATGACAGTTGCAGTTTGGGAGTTAACCACAGATGGCGCTGTAGGGGATGTGTGCCTATGTGTTTTGTTTACTACTGTAGGGGGGTGTGGCTGTAGGTGTGACATCATCGATCGCGTCCCCCTATTACAGGGATGACGCGATCGATGCTACAGCCACAGAGAAGCACGGGGAAGCCGTGTGTACACACGGCTCTCCCCGTTCTTCCGCTCCAGGGACGGATCGCCGCACTGCAGCGGCGATCGGGTCCGCGAATCCCGCGGTCCCGGTCCCGCGACCCACGGCTGGGTACTAAAATCAACGTATATATACGTTGATGTGCCCAGCCGTGCCATTCTGCCGATGTAAATGTGCAGTAGGCGGTCCTTAAGTGGTTAAGGCAGCATGTTTTTAAGGGCTATAAAATCGCCTCAGTGCACTTTTTTGTCAACAAAAAACACCACAATACACAGAGTAATTACATCTGAGCACAGTGCACTGTAGCACATTCATGTTTTTTTTTTTTTTTTTATTAAATAATTTCTTTTTTTATTCAATATTTGCAATTATACACATATTCAAATACGGGATACATACAAATTAAATATATTAAAAAGTGTGTACAACTCTAGTTCCCAAACTTGCTCCCTTTTCTTATCTATGTCCATTTTGTGCATTGTTTTGTGTGTGTTTCTATTTGCCGCCCTCCTAATCATAATCATTTGATTTTACCTCACTTTTATTTTCTTGTTTCTTTACACTACTCCTCTCTACTCCTTGTGTTTATCTCCGTAATCATTCCCTTATCGATTGTGGAGGCGAAAGTCTATCGTCGCACAGCCATGATTGCCATATCTGGTCAAATTTCCCAATGTCCCCCCTACGGCTATATGCTAATCTTTCTCTAAGAAGTAAAGAGTTCACTAGTAGAATCCACTGCCTTCCCGTGGGAACCTCTGGTGCCATCCAGTATCGTGCTATAAGTTTCCTTGCTAGATATAATACTCTAGTTAGCATTATATAAATTCCTTTTGGGAATATTTCCATCTCTATGGCCCCCAGTATATATACCAGGGGGTCCAATGGGTTGGGTGTCTGTGCAAGTCTACTTATGCACTGGGAAATCTCCTCCCAATACCGGTGTAATTTTGGACATCTCCAGATCAGATGTATAAAATCGCCCTGATATATTTTGCACTTCGGGCATAGCGGGGAGTCTCTTCCTCCTCATCTATGCATCTGCTCTGGTGTTCTATATGCCCGGTGCAAAATAAATAGTTGTGACAATCTGTGTGATGCTGATATCGATACTACGGGAATACATTCTACGACCCTTTTTCAAAGGCATTCGTCAATATTCCCTACGTCTTCAGCCCATTTGCTGTGACATTTTAAGGATGTATAATCCTGCACCCTGGATAGTAGTTCCCTATATATTTTGGATATTAGTCCTTTCCGATCCTCTGTTCCAAGTACTGCCTTGATTAGGGGGGCTGCCGATATTGTTAAAGATTGTGTTTTTTGTTGTACCTGTAACGCATGTCGAAGTTGGAGGTATTGATAAATTCCCTTTGAACTTAACTGGAATTCCTGACAAATCTGTTTGTATGTTTTCAATACCTCCCCTTCATACAACTGCTCGACAAATTGTATCCCTTTCTCCTTCCACACCGTAAATTCCTTAAGTTTCTGTATTTCCGGGTATCTTGGGTTATGCCATATCGGGGTAAAGGGCGGTCCCCTTATTCCCAAGGCTTTCCTGACCTCCCCCCAGACCCTTTTAAGCAAGATACTTTTTACTTACTGTATACAGGTGCATATCTGCCGCAAGACAAACAAGGCATTTGTCTCGAGCGGCAGTTTTCAGGGAGGGTGGCGCTACCCCCAGGCTCCCTTTTCCTGCCACTTCACCCCGCTGCACTGACCCCTGCAAACCCAATGCCGTGCAGCTGTTGGCTTCCCTCCTCTGCCCTCCCACCAACTTTGGGAGCTGCAGGGCAAAGAGGGATCAGTTTTTCCACATAGATCTCCCTCCCACCTTCCCAATAGCGCCCCCCACCTCCCCCATTGCCAGGCGCCCCTTCAATGCAGCTGCTGGCCGGCTCTCCCACCTCCCCCTCCCGCCAGATGCAGTAGCTGCTAATGTAGGAGACAGGGGCGTAACTATAGGGGGAGCAGCAAGTGCGGCCGCGACTGGGCCCTGTGCTGCAGAGGGCCCGTGCGGCCACCCTTTACATATGGCAGAACACCGGCGGCAACAAAAGCGGCGGGCTAGGAGTACCAGTGCACCATGCACACGGGTGGCTGGAGGTGGGGGGTGACGAGCAGAGCTCTATGCAGCCTCAACTATTGCACTGGCTGCTCTTTAGCTGTTGTGCATTCCCCACATGACCTGTGACTTTAGCAGCTCCTCCGGGTCCCCCTCTCCTGCTATATGCAGCACCACTCAGTCCGATGTCTGTCCTCCTCAGCCCACACCCCCCCCCCCCCCTCTGTCCAGCTCACACTGCAATGCATGCTTCTCCCGGGGAAACAAACTTTAACCACAGTGTGCAGGGGACAGGGACCCCTTCTCTCCTGGGCACAGGGACCCCTTTTCACGTGGGGACAGGGACCCCTTCCTACCTAGGGTTTGGAATCCCATCTCCCCTGGTAACAGGTACCCCATCTTCCCTGGGGATCAGGACCCCACCTCCCCTAAGAAAGGGAACCCCATCTACACACCATGCTTGCTGGTAGGGCTGGTGTCAGCCACCCTAGGGTGTCAGGATGGAGTAGGGGGCAGAACACACAGAGGAAACCTGAATCCCCAGCCATTTGGGGGGTGTACCAGCAGGGGTCACTGGACACCAGGGAAGGGGGAGGGAGTGTACCAGCACGGGTACCAGCGTGGGGAGGTTGGAGGATTGGGGTACAGCAGTACCAGCAATGTGTTCTCTCCAGCCTCTGTGTGCTCCTTCTCGGACCCCCTCATCGGCTCTGCCAGGTTTCCCCATCCCCCTTCCTGCTGGCTGCTGCTTGGGATCTGTCAGGACGGAGAGTGGGAAATGAGCTGGTAAATGTGTAATTTACCAGCCCCTTTTTTTCTGAATTGAGTCAGTGATCTGTACTGATCACTGACTCTGTCCATTCACGTGGCATATACTAAACTGCGTTTACTATGCTTCAGTTTATGAATGGCCAGGAAGCTCTTTACAGAGCTATTCCTGTCCATTCATTCTATGTAGCTGAGGCTGCAGAAAAGGAAATTGGGGGCTGTGTCCTCAGTCTTCCTCTTTGTCTCAAAAGTGAAACATCAGAGGTCTGTTTAGACCTCTGATATCTGAAGAAAGTCCCCCAACAGGGCTCCTAAAAAATAATAAAAAACACTGATACCAGTGGTGGAACTACAGGCCTCACAAAGGTCATATCTGTGACCGGGCCCTGGAGTTCCACCACCAGACTTGGAGGGAAGGCCCCCCGGCTGTGGTTCGGGGGGGGGGGGCCCTTATGGTTTCTTGCACCGGGGCCCTGAAGGTTCTAGTTACGCCACTGGTAGGAGATGTGGATGGGTTGAGGGGAGGGGTGCTGGTAAACATGCTGAAAGAACACAGACAGCAGGAATGATCATCAGGTCCAGGTAGACATCGGGTACGCAGGACCCGCTGATTGGCTCCCGCTGTGTCCAATTACATTGGGAGCTGGTCGCCGACCCAGATCTAGAAATGTGTGCAGGTATGTGATTTTACACAGGAGAGCCGCCGCCCAGCATTACATGTACGTTGGTCCTGCCGGCAAGTGCTTAAAGCGGAGGTTCACCCTTAAATCTCTATATACTGTTATATCCAGCATACTGCTGACATCAACAGTATGCTGGATTTGCTGGATTTTTTTTTTTTCGGGCTGTACTTACGTTTTTTTCTTGTTTTCACCTGACTTCCGGGTTCTCGATTACCCCCGGGGAGTAGGCGTCGCATAAATGATTGACGTGCGGGTAAAGCGCGTCACCGCCTTCCGAAAATATCCGACGGGGACTCGGCACTTTACGGCGCCTGCGCAGTCAGCTCTACACGGCAGGCGCAGGCGCCTTATAGCCCAGTAAAGAGCCGAGTCCCCGTCGGATATTTTCGGAAGGCGATAACGCGCTTTAAGGGCGCGTCAATCGTCTCCTGGGAGGATCATCACTCACTCCCAGGAGACATTGCGCAGAGCTCCCCGTCGGGGAAAAGGAGCGACACGCCCACTCCCCGCAAGGAAGAAGACCCGGAAGTGCGGCTGAAGACAGGTAAGTGTATACATTAAAAAAAAAATTACAACCAGATAGGTTAGCAAAAAAGTTCATTTTGAGGGTGAACCTCTGCTTTAACGAAAACTATGGCATGTAAAACATTTTGGCCCAGATTCACGTACATCGGCGCATTATTGGACCGGCGTAGCGCACCGCCTTTACGTTAGACTTGCGCCATCTAGCCGCGTAATCCCCCGATTCACGTAGCTTTTGCGCAGGAAATTGCGCAAGCGTAAGGTTTTTTCCAGAGGCGTAAGGAGGAGTAATACAAATTGGGAGGGACGTGGGCGTGTTACATTGAAATGAGCCGTGACCCCATGCAAATGAAGGGCCGGCCGGCTCGCGCATGCGCGCGTGAAGGAGACCATGTCAGCTCCGCTGTGCGCATGCTCACAACTCGGGAGCGGCGCAATCAGTGAAATTGGAAATGGACTAGGGCAACGTTGTGAACTACGCAGACAGCATAAATAGACACACACAAACGCACTTGCATTGCAAAAGTACATCCCTTTGTGTCCCTTCCCATTGAACCTAGTGCTTTTGTTCCTGTTGTTCGTTGCAGTGTGTCTTGTAGTTGTCAGATTAGTGTTCTGTGTGATCAAGTGCTTGTTGGTATATTTGTGAAAGTGTTTTTTTAATCAGTAAATTTTTATTTAGGTTTGCAGATTACATGACAGACAAACATTTAGTCACGCAAGGAGTCGCGACGTATGGGTAGAAATAGTGCAGTAGTGATATGGTAGTCAAACAATGTCTCAAACAATACAATAGTGAGTAACAATGAGTAATAAGGCACAGTAGGTACACTAGTTCCAAAGTATAGACAGGTATTGAACCAAGGGATCTATAAGGCATATATGCCAGAGGGTCTTCTCCTTCACCGGTCGCCCCCAACTGGGTTCAAGGCTGCGACCGGGGCCGGAGTCGACCCCCCTTGGCTGGAGCAGCACAGGTATATCAAGGTAAGACAAGTGGAGACATGCAGTTTCGTTTATACCAGGTGGACCATTCGTGCCACTTCCTAGTTACGCTAGCTTTATTCACGTCCCTGAGTGCTAATGTCGTCTCGTAGGTGTAATGTAGTTGGGTAGTTTGTATAACGTCTCCTACAGTAGGTGGTAGTGGGCGTTTCCAGTTCCTCGTTATGCATAGTCTAGCCGATAAGAGAATGTGTAAGATAGTGTGTTTTGACTCAGTAGGGTATCCCTCCATACCTAGTGACAAAAGTGCTAGTCCAGGCTTGGGGTGAGCTATAGAGTGCGAGGCTTCGGAGATCACTTGGAAGACCGATGTCCAGAAGGGGGTTATTTTGGGGCAGCCCCAGAATATATGGAGCAGGGTCCCCTGAGAGCCACAGTGTCTCCAACACCTATCACTCTGCCCCTTACCGAATTTAGATAGCCGTGCCGGGGTCAAGTACCATCTCAGTGAAATTTTTGAAGAGAGTTCCCAAAGGGTAGAGCAACTAGTAACTGTATAGACTGATTTGCAGGCTTTGGCCCATTGTTGTGAAGTGTAGGAGCAACCTAGGTCTGATTCCCATTTAAGTAGGGGGGTCGTTTTCTCAAATAAAGTTTTTTTTTGGAGAACATTATAAAAGAGCGATATACCTTTCTGGGAAGAGGAGGGGTTGTTGAGGAAGAGCCATGTAGGTAAGGGTATGTAGCGATCCCATTGGGGGGAAGTAGTCAGAAAGTGTGTAGTTCTAGAGTGTAGGTATAAGTCCTTGTCAGGCAAGTTGTATGCAAGTTGTAAGTCGGAGAAGGATTTGGGGCGACCTTTATCTAAGATATCATTTAAATATAGTATGCCGTGGTCATGCCATTGTTTATAAGATATCATAGGTATGTGGTGTTGTAAGGTCTCAATCGGGATCTTCAAAGCTGTATTGTCGGAATATCCATGGCAGAGGTGGACAAATTTATTCCACGTCTTGACCGTGGCTACCATAGTAGGAGATACAGAAGAGGGGATTTTAGTGGACGTGGTGGTAAACAGTAACCATGGGGCTAGGCCTGTGCCAGGTGTGAGGTTGGATTCCAACCGCCCCCACGCGGTGCATGGTGTGGCTGTAAACCACTCCCTGGATTGGGTAAGGACGGATGCTATGTAATAGTGTTGGAAATCAACGTATCCAGTGCCACCTGCTTTGCGAGTTTTAATAAGGGTGGAGTGAGCGCATCTAGCTTTCTTGCCTTGCCAGATATAGGAGGATAAGATAGACTGGAGCGATTTAAAGTATTGGGCAGGGACAGGAATGGGTAGGGTCCTGAAGAGGTAGAGGATACGGGGTAGATGAAACATTTTGAATGCCGCCAAACGACCTGTCCAGGACAATTCCTGGGACGCTAGTTTGTGGAGATCAGATTGAAGCTTGGTGCGAAATGGGATATAGTTGTGGTGGAACAGGTGATAGGGAGCTTTGGTTAATTGTATGCCCAGATATGTTATGCTTGTATCAGTCCATGAATATGGGAAACGCTGTTGTAGTAGCAGAGTTGCAGGGGTATTTACGCCTAAATTTAAAATATGGCATTTGGAATCGTTAATCTTGTAATAGGACACTCTACTAAAGCGGGCTAACGTCTCTTGAACAGCTGGGAGTGAGGAAGATGGGTCAGACAGCATGAGTATGACGTCATCAGCGAATAGGCTGATTTTTTGTCCATGTCCTCCTGCTGAGATTCCAGTGACAAGCGGATTTGATCGTATGGACTGGGCTAGTGTTTCCATTAGTAAGTTGAAAATTAGAGGGGACAGGGGGCACCCTTGTCTAGTTCCATTGGTGATTTTGAAGGGCGATGACAGAGAGTCTGCCGAGTAAACTTGGGCCGAGGGGTTAGAGTAAAGGGCCATGATTGTGTTATGTATCTGTCCCTTGAATCCAAATTTCAAAAGAACTGAGGATAGGAACCCCCAATGTACCCTGTCAAATGCTTTTTCAGCATCTAGAGACAGGAGTACAGAGGGGGTCCCGGAGAGTGTTGCTTGGTGAATGACGTTTACCATTCTTCTTGTGGCGTCCGACGCCTGTCGGCCTTTAGTGAAGCCTGACTGATCAAGGTGGATAAGTGTAGGGAGGATGTCGGTCAGTCTGTTGGCTATTAATTTGGCATATAACTTGGCATCTACATTTAGTAGGGAAATGGGGCGGAAGTTTTGAGGTAAGGATGGGTCTTTGCCCGGTTTCGGGAGAGTGACTATTATGGCATTTAGCATGTCTGGTGGGAAGGAAGAGACCGCTGCAGCTGAGTTGAACACTTCGCAAAGGGTGGGGGTTAGGATCTGACTGAATCTCTTATAGTATTCCCCGGTGAACCCATCGGGCCCCGGTGACTTAGCGTTGGGGAGGTTAGTAATAGCGCGGTTAAGTTCAGTGTGTGTAAAGGGGGCGTTAAGGGTCTCCAGTTGCTCGGGAGATAGGGAAGGGAGGTTAACAGTTTCCAGAAATGAGTCTATGTCGTGACAGGACGGTTGATGGGTGGATGTGTCATTTTTTATATTGTATAGATCAGCTTAGTACGCACTGAAGGCGTTAGATATTTCATCGGGTTTCATTAATTTGGCTTTGGTGTGAGGGTGAAATAGATAAGGTATTTTCGCTTTAAGTCTATGGCCCCGTATTTTGGACGCTAACATTTTACCTGCTTTGTTTCCCGTAGCGTAGAATGTGGCTCTAACTCTCGTATAGGCCTTCTCAAAGGATTCTAGTAGTAAAGAACGCAGTTCATGTCGTAAGTCAAAGATCTTGGTCTGAAGAGAGGGAGAGGGACATAGTTTGTTTTGGGAGTCTGCGGAGTCAAGTTCAGTAGTGAGCTGATCAAACTTTTTTGCCCTGGCTTTTTTGGCTCTAGCACCTAGCTGTATAAATACGCCCCGAATGACGGCTTTATGGGCGGTCCACACGACCACCGGGTCAGACACGGAGTGGGAGTTTATGGAGAAGTATTCCTCCAGGCGTTGTTGTATAATGTTGGCAGTGGATGGGTCTCGGATCAGGGAATAATTAGCTCTCCAGAGATAGGAGTTAGTCTGTGGGGACTTTGAATCAATAGTGATGCTAATCGGGGCATGGTCCGACCAGGTGGTGGGGTGGATCACCGAGTCCGAAATTCTGTGGAGCAACGATCGGTCAGATAAAAACAGGTCTATGCGCGAGTAGGTGTTGTATCGCGGGGAAAGGTAAGTGTAATCGCGTTCGCTCGCGTGACAACACCTCCACACGTCAAACAAATCATTAGTAGAAATAAAGTCTTTCAGGGGAGGTATGTGCCTTTTTGCACTTGCTGTGGAGTCCAGATCTTGATCCGGAACAAGATTAAAGTCCCCACAGATCAGAAGGTGCCCCTTTTGGGAGCTCTTGATTGTTTTCAAGACAGATTTAAGAAAGGACATTTGTCTTTGGTTTGGAGCATAGATAGAGGCCAATGTGTACTGGATGTTGTTGATCATGCATATTAGAATAACATATCGGCCTTCTGGGTCAGAGATACATTTCTGTAGTTGAAAGGGAACAGTGTCTCTGATGGCGATTAGTACTCCCCTTTGTTTTTTCGAGTAGCATGAGTTGAAGATGTGAGGAAATTGTTGGTTTTGGCAACGTGGGTGCAGATCTTGGAGGAAGTGAGTCTCTTGGACGCAGAGGATGTCGCATTTAAGTGAAATAGCCGTCTTCCACAAAGACGAGCGTTTAACTGGGTGGTTTAGCCCCTTTGCGTTCAGGGACAAGATGGTGAAAGACATGGTACTGGAACAGGGGTGTAAAGTGCAAGGATTAGACTTACAGTTAGAAGAGGAAGTGCAGCCGAATTCGGACCTCCTGAAGATGTAGTGACAGTTCGTGCGATGAGAGGGAGCACCCAGGGAGCTGGTCTTATCAGATGGCTGTAGTGATCAGGTCTTGGACGTGTAGAGGAATCCCAGTGGCGTGTTAGGAACTACTGTGCGGCGATTAAAGATAGAAGATGGAGTTAACGGAAAAAAAAGAAAAGAATATTAAAACAAGTAACAGTTCTCAGCAGGTCAGGATGAATCTCGAGCTGAGTAGGTTTGGGGTAAAGTTCAGGCTCCAGGAGCAAACGTAACAACAACAATAGTAAATCAAGCAACATAACAAACTGCCTGCCGGCATAGGATTTGTGGTGCCCTAAGCTTTGTATAGGTTTAGGCAGTCAATGCGAGTTGGCGGTGGAGCGAGCCTCGTGGCGGGGTTTCTTTTGAGATGAGGAGGATCTCCCTGGTGGGTCAGCGTATTCTTCCGGAGGTTCTGGGATGATGCCCCATGAAAGTAGCAATTTTGTGCCCCCTTGTACTGTGGATATGGTATGCGGAATGCCGTTGTGGGTCACCAAAATCGTGGCAGGGTGACGCCATTTGTATACGATCTTGTGGTTCGCCAGAGCCTTGGTCACAGTCTTCAGTTGCCTCCGCATCTGAAGAGTGTGTTGGGACAGGTCTGCGTACATTTGAACCTCAGCATATGGGGCAGGGAGCTTCTGGATAGTGCGAGCTTTGTATAGGATTTGTTCTTTCGCTTGATAGAAATGGATGCGCATGAGGACATCTCTCGGTACCGTGTCAGCGAGGTGGCGTGGTTTAGGAATCCTGTGGATGCGGTCTATATTCAGTTCAATAGGGGACAAGTCGGGCAATAGAGTGGAGAACAGATTAGTTGCAAAGGCGCGGAGGTCCGCAGGAAGGACAGTTTCCGGGACCCCCCTCATTTTTATATTATTGCGCCTAGATCTGTCCTCGAGGTCCGCTAGCTTCATTTTGACCCATTCAGTGTCATCCCTGTGGGCCTCATTGGCATCGACTAGGTCATTCACTATGTCGGTACATTCCTCCATCTTTTCTTCCATATATGTCACCCTGTCTCCCATATGCTGCAAATCTGTGGAGAAGCCCTGCATTAGAGAGGACAGGTTGGTCATCAGAGAGGATTGCAGGAGCAGCAGCATATCCTTCATGGTTGTGTCCAACACAGGCTGTCCTGATGTGGGGAATGCTGCTATGGAGGACTGCAATGCGGCAATGGCGTCAGCGTTATGCAGGGGGTTACTCACGGTTCCGGCCTGGAGTGTGGTGTCCAAGCGCATCCGCGCTTTCGCTGGGCTCCGGGTATCCGGGGACAGTGGAGGGGCATTTGAGCGTGGTGGACGTGGAGGGGATGTCAGACCTCCTTCCGATTCTCCCTGATCACTACTAGGAAGGTCTGTGTAGGCCGAGGATGTTCGCCGTGAGGAGCCGTCAGCGCCATCTTGGGCAGGTCCACGCCGCGCTTGCTGGAACGAGAAAGCTGAGAGCTTTTGTATATACCGTTCCTCCTTCCGCTTGCGGGACATCGTCTCTCTGAGTTCCAGAGGGTGTCCCACGGCAGTTTAGGTATTCGATGGAGCGGGCAATCTGCTTTTTCTTCGTCGCTTCAGAGCCGGCTGGCAGGAGCTCGGGACTTATGCTGCCATACTGCTCGCGCGCAAGCCACGCCCCTTGTGAAAGTGTTTTTGATAAGTGTTTGAGAGACTGTTTGTTTGATTGATATATTTTTGTTCGTTTGTTTTCTTGCTTTATTTTTTCTTTTTATTTTTTTTGTTTCTTGCTGAGTGCTAGTGTGATTTTTGGGTGTTCGTTTTCTCTTTGTGTGTGTTCTTGCCTGATTGGTTGTGCTTGTATTTGTGACTGATTTTTGGTGACTGGTAGTGAGTTTGTTTGGAAGTATGACTGAGAGAAAAAGAAAGCTTAATTTTACTGTGGGGAAAAAAAGAATTCTTGCCCGGGCCATTAGCGAGTATGGGCGTTTTCTCCACGGCCCACAGAGTGCCACCACCACCCCGGCCAGGAGGAGGGAGATATTGGATAGGATCACGGAGCAGGTGAATTCATCGGGGGAGGGGGAGACACGGACCCGGTCTGGGATCGACAAAAAAATAAATGATCTCCGGCGTCTGGTGAAAAAAAAAACTGGCCGCAATGCATGCCCATGCCAGGGGCACAGGAGGGGGCCCACCATGCCGTATTAGGCTTACAGCGACGGAGCATGTGGTGGCCCTGACCTTTCACCGGCATGAAGTGGAGGGCCTGCCAGGCTTTGACACAAGTCCGGTCCCCGCGGTGCCAGGTAAGGTTTTTTGTTCTATCAGGTGTGTAGCATGTGTGGGGGAGGGGGTGAAAGGGAATATGTGGCAAGTGTGTGGATCCTCCAACCTGTGAATGGTTTGTGTCATCCACAGATGTGCAGGAGGGTGCAGGGCCATCTGGCCTGACCGCTCCAACACCAGGACAGCAGCCTAATGAGGCCCCCCCAACAAGGCCACAGTCCGCGGAGGAGGTTCGAGAGGAGGAGGACGATCATGAGGAGGAGGACGATCATGAGGAGGAGGACGATCATGAGGAGGAGGAGTCAGGCACTGGACGAGTGGTTTGTGCGGACTCTTCCCCTCTGGCTGGCAGAAGCCTGCCCTCCCTAAGGGGGAGCCCCCCCTCCTCCCCCAACATGGCTCCCCTCACAAGGGCCTCCCCTTCTCCCCGCCCACAACCATCAGCTGGAGGCAGGATGTCATCCCAGAGCACCAGGGGGGCGCCCAATCTCCTGCCCGCCAGTCTGCGAAGGGACCAGGCCCTCCAGACCCGCCATCTGGGACAGCTCTGCCAGACTTTTGGGCGGGTGGAGGAGAGCCTGTCCTCCATGAAGGATACGCTGGGTAACCTGGACTCCCACTCCCGGGCTTTCACAACCTGCCTAAATGAACTGCAGACTACAGCAGCAGGCGTTGGGCAGGATGTGAGGGCCCTTACCCAGGCTATCCAGGCCAACACGGCAACACTTGGTGCTTCCCTGGACAGAATTGCCGTGGCCTTGGAGGGCAGGCCGCCAGGTGGGCAGATATCAGGGGCTGCTCCTCCTTCCCCGGCTTTGCCCCTCCCCCATGAGTCTCCCCTGAGGGGCCGTGGCCAGGGGCGCCCCAGGCGTGGCTCACGCAGAGGGCAATAATTTTTTTTTCCCCCCTTTTTTTTTTTTGCTGACATTTTTTGCATTTTTTTTTTTTTTTGCTGACATTTTTTGCATTTTTTTTTGCTGACATTTTTTTTAAATTTTGGGTTGTGCATGCTGTTTGAATGTGGGGGTGACATTCCTGCTGGAAAAGGGGTGTCATCCTCAATTTTGGTGGAGAAGGGTTCCCCAGGACCAGGGAGAAGTGATTCCCAGGTCCGTGTGAATGGTGTATGAATGTACAGTGACATAATTGGAGCCTTGACGTGGCGTTACTGCTCACCAGTCCTGCATGGTGGACTGGTGCCAATCCAATTTGATGAGGATGTGGGGTGTGTGTGCTAGGGACCACAGTGGTGTGCATGCATGCATTCTCATTGTGCCATGATTAATGTGTGTGTTTAACGTGCAAAGATGCCCAATATGAGCTGCCTCCTGACTGCTCTTCCCTCAGAAGACGGGGTATCCTCGGTTAGGGGTTGATTGTCTGGTTGGGGAGTCAGGTCATCACGTAGCTCAACCTGCAGGCCCTTCCTCACTGCGAGATTGTGCAGCATGCAACATGCAACGATGATATGGCACACGAAGTTTGGGAATACAACAGTGTACCCCCAGACTTATCCAGGCATCGGAAACGTGACTTCAGGAGGCCAAAGGTGCGCTCCACCACTGCTCGGGTTTTGATGTGTGCTTGATTGTATCTTTCCTCCCCTGGGGTTTGGGGGTTCCGGATAGGAGTCATGAGATGGGGTCCCAGTGCATATGCAGAGTCACCTGGAAGGGAAAAGACAGGAGAATGTTAGTCATGCATGTGCCACTTGTGAGGTGTGCATCACGGGAGGGGATAGTCATGCCTGACTCCCATGTCACTCACCAACCAGCCAGGTGTTCCCATACACGTTCTGATCGAATTCCATTCGGATGTGGCATTGATTGTAGATGTAGCTGTCATGGGTGGATCCGGGGTGTTTGGCACGGACGTGCCATATGAGGCCTTGGGCATCAACTATCACCTGTACGTTGATGGAGTGCCAATTCTTTCGATTGCGGTACATGTGCTCTGTCTCATGGGGGGGCTGGAGTGCCACATGTGTGCAATCAATGGCCCCGATGGTGCGTGGGAATCTGGCAATTCTGTAGAAATCTGTCATTGCCTTCAGCCGCAGGTCCTCAGTGGTGGGTTTGATGATTTGGTTGGCCAAGCGTGTGAGGATTGCAGGGACAACCTGGTGCACACATCTGCTCATGGAGGATTGTGACATCCCAGCCACCACTCCACTTGTACGCTGAAAAGAGCCACTGGCAAGGACATGGAGTGTTGCCAGGACCTTCACCAGTGGCTGCACTGGATGTGAGCGTTGTGTTGGGCTGGTGATGTCCTCCTGCAGGGCTGTGGTTAATTCCAGGATGGCATGAGGGGGGAATCTGAAGATGCGATACACCTCAGAATCACTCATGCCAAAGAGGTCTATGCGTGTGCGGTATACCCTCTCCCGTGCCATCCTCCGTGCCATCCTCTGTGCCCTCCTCCTTCTTTGGTCATCTAAATTCACTAGTGCAGCTATGAGCGACGATGCCCCTGGCATGTTGGCAGTAAAATTGTAGTGCAACACGTGTGTGTGGTCTGCTCCTCAGTAACGGTGTTGCTTTCTGTGAGATGTAGACGTTTTTTCAAAATTTAGACCAGCTTTTAGGTGCTCTAACTTTAGACAGGACATTTTGCTGTTGCGCACATCGCGTAGCCTGCGCAGCAACTGCGTTTTTTTGTGGATCCCCGCAACTCCCTCATTAGCATATTTGACTAGCAAATCAATGGTGTGTCTAGCGCATTTTTGCGCGGACGGATGCGTCTGTCTAACGAAATTACGCCGGACAAAAAAAAGTAGATTTCTGGCGTAATTCGTTTTCTGAATCGCGCGCATCTAAACGCACGCGCACATTTAGACTTACGCACGCGCAACACCAGTTGCGCAGGCGTAATCGCTCTGTGAATCTGGGCCTTTGTTTTTTCCCCCCAAAATTGTCACTCTATTTCTGTTTATAGAGCACAAACTAAAAATTGCAGAGGTGATCAAATACCACCAAAAGAAAGCTCTATTTGTGGGAAAAAAAGGACGCCAATTTTGTTTGGGAGCCACGTCGAAAGACCACGCAATTGTCAGGTAAAGGTAAGCAGTGCCAAATCACAAAAAGGGGCCTGGTCCTTTAGCTGCAAAATGGTCCGGGGTTAAAAAAAGAAGCTGCATTCAGAGAGATTGTTTTTCTGCCTACATGATCCCAGACTGAGAGGCTGAGGATCTGCCATTTCTGGTGAATGGGGGATTCATACATCCTTTCATGGGAACTTTAGACTCGCATAAGATTGAGAAACAGTCATTTCATTTAAGTTCATAGCACATGTTATTGTTGTATTGTCATTCGCAATTTGCATATTTTGTATTACTTACGGCCACTTTTTTATAGCTTTGTCACTAGGGAATTTATTTATTCAATTCACTATTTAATTTCCAGTGCTGCTCTTTATTCGTTTATCATAAACTCCCAGACGATCATTTTGTGCATTGCACAGGGGCCCTTCGCCAGTGGACATATTACCACTTTGCAAACACCTCTCTCCAATCCCAGGAAGTTTTTCACTACCAGATGGGACTCAACCAGCATCATTCTGCTCCAGTTAGCTCTTTAGAGCGGGCTGCGGGAGTACCAACACTATGACAATACATCTTGAAAATTTTTTCACAAGTATTAGGCGACGCTCCCCACATGGCTCCACGCACTTTTCCAAGACAAGGGTCAGAAAGTAAGGATGAGCTCTGGCGCGTTCGCAACCCGCACATGCATAGCCCACCAGGAAGTCGGCGCTGCACAGTGCTAATCGCAGGCAGTTAGACATTTTCCCGATCCGCGGCTGCAGAGATCGAGAAATGTCTCACTGCTTGCGATTAGCGATGTGCAGTGCCGACTTCCTGGTGGGCTATGCATGTGCAGGTTGCGAACATGCCCGAGCTCATCCTGATCAGCAAGAGGAATGCAGAGGTACAGAAGCTGACACGCCCCACCTCCCTCTGCATACTGCCTGCCTCCGCTTTTCTTGGGAAAGCGATTGGGGATAGAAATGAGCGTTGATAATAAATTCAGCAGTCTCTTTGCTAGCATCTTGTTTGAATGACCGATTGGGGAGTGGGGGGTTCTGTCCAACCACACAGCACTAGGAAGACGAAATACAGGACAAATGCCAAACACTGTAATAAAAAAGAAATGGGGCATCATCTTTAACCACTTCCCTACCATAGGACTTCATATGACATCCTAGACTTTAGGGGGGGGGGGGGTATCTGAATGATGCCTGCAGCTACAGGCATTATTCAGATATCCTTTTCAGGCAGTGAAACCATAGGAAGGATCATATTGGCGGTTCCAACGCTTGATCGTTTTTATAGGCGGCGGGAAGGGACGTCCCCCCCCTCCCGCCGCCATCCGATGCTTCTCCGGGCTCTCCCGTGCCATCAGAGGCCCGGAGAACAAATCGGCCGCCGCTGGATAAGAAGAATGGAGATTTACTTCTCTATGACCGTCGGAGGCCCAGGCGCGACGCTATGACATCACACCCAGGTACCCGAAAGAAAACAAAGCCACTAAAAGCATGAGATCTGTGATTTTTTCCCCCCGATCTCATGCTTTCCAGTCTGGAGGAGAGATGTGGGGTCTTTACTCCAGAAAGAGAACCTATCACACACTATTCTTATTACAAGGGATGTTTACATTCCTTGTAATAGAAATAAAAGTAAACAAAAAAAAAGGAAGAAGAAAAACGACCCTGTCCCCAATAGCTTGCACTCAGAAGTGAACGTGCATGTAAGTCCCGTCCACAGATGTAACGCCGTTCAACCCACACATGTGAGGTATCACCGCATGCGTTCGAGCGAGAGCAATAATTCTAGCACTAGTCCTCCACTGTAACTCTAAACTGGTAACCTGTAAAAAAAATTAAAGCATCGCTTATGGAGATTTTTAGGTATCGAAAGTTTGGCTCCATTCCATGAGTCTGTGCAATTTTAAAGCGTGACAAGTAAGGTATCCATTTACTCGGCGTAACATAATCTTTTACATTATACAACATTTTTTAGCTAACTTTACTGTTTTGTTATTTTTTAATTCATGAAACCGAAAAGAAAAAGGTGTTTAAAACATTATTGTGCAAATACTGTGCAAGATAAAAAGTTGCAATGACCCTAGGGTGTCTGCTAAAAAAAAAAAAATATATATATATATATATATATATATAATGTTTGGGGGTTCTGAGTCATTTTCAACCAAAAAAATAAAAATTATGATTTTTACATGAAGGAGAGAAGTGCCAGAATAGGTGCGGTATGCAAGTGGTTAAATCTGCACACTACTACCATGCTGCGATTAAGCAGTTGAACCACACTGATACACACACACAAGGGTCTATATGATGAGTCACCTACCCAACAGTATGTCTTCAATTTGTGTAAGGAATACAATCAAATACGAAGCTTGTATACAAACTCCATGCAGATAGCAGTGAAAGTAAAACAAATGTAATGTACTAACTGCTTACTACTCAGTTAGTTATACTACCTGCTATTTTTTGTACAAAGTTTCTCAACGAATCCTATTTCTAATCAGTACAACTTCTATTCGGGCACAATTACATGCACTTTTCAACCATGTAAAACGAATACAGCACAGTACAATACGTGGTATCAAATCAATAAAGATTTGTGAGATAGATTAAAAAAAAAAAAAGCACACAGTAGTGAAGCCGTGACGTCATTGGTCTGCGACTCCCTGCGCCGCCAGCTCCCAATGTCAGCCTGTGTATAGAGCTCGGCAGCTGCAGGAACCCCACTGACAACAATGCTGGCTTCCCGGCTCAGGTACGCTGTATTACATTCATTACACGCGTTTCCATGCCAGGAACATGTATAAAGCAATGTTTATATTGTTTCACGGAAGCCCACACTTATTTCATTGCCCTGTATGTGCCAAGATAAAGAAAAAAGGAGGCTGTACATAGAGGAGTCTCATAAATGAATGTCTTAAAGAGGAGCCCCGGAAATACTGTAACTGCTGACTTGTAATATAAGGACACTTACCTGGGCAGGGGTCCAGTGCTGTCCTTACACATCATTACACATCATTACACTTACCTGTGCAGGGGTCCAGTGCTGTCCTTACACATCATTACACATCATTACACTTACCTGTGCAGGGGGTCCAGTGGTGTCCTTACACATCATTACACTTACCTGTGCAGGGGTCCAGTGCTGTCCTTACACATCATTACACTTACCTGTGCAGGGGTCCAGTGGTGTCCTTACACATCATTATACTTACCTGGGCAGGGGTCCAGTGCTGTTCTTACACATCATTACACTTACCTGTGCAGGGGGTCCAGTGCTGTGCTTACACATCATTACACTTACCTGTGCAGGGGTCCAGTGCTGTCCTTACACATCATTACACTTACCTGTGCAGGGGGTCCAGTGCAGTGTTCTTACACATCATTACACTTACCTGTGCAGGGGTCCAGTGCTGTCCTTACACATCATTACACTTACCTGTGCAGGGGTCCAGTGCTGTCCTTACACATCATTACACTTACCTGTGCAGGGGGTCCAGTGCTGTCCTTACACTCATTACACTTACCTGTGCAGGGGGTCCAGTGGTGTCCTTACACATCATTACACTTACCTGTGCAGGGGTCCAGTGGTGTCCTTACACATCATTACACTTACCTGTGCAGGGGGTCCAGTGCTGTGCTTACACATCATTACACTTACCTGTGCAGGGGTCCAGTGCTGTCCTTACACATCATTACACTTACCTGTGCAGGGGGTCCAGTGGTGTCCTTACACATCATTACACTTACCTGTGCAGGGGTCCAGTGCTGTCCTTACACATCATTACACTTACCTGTGCAGGGGTCCAGTGCTGTCCTTACACATCATTACACTTACCTGTGCAGGGGGTCCAGTGGTGTCCTTACACTCATTACACTTACCTGTGCAGGGGGTCCAGTGGTGTCCTTACACATCATTACACTTACCTGTGCAGGGGTCCAGTGGTGTCCTTACACATCATTACACTTACCTGTGCAGGGGTCCAGTGCTGTCCTTACACATCATTACACTTACCTGTGCAGGGGTCCAGTGGTGTCCTTACACATCATTACACTTACCTGTGCAGGGGACCAGTGCTGTCCTTACACATCATTACACTTACCTGTGCAGGGGGTCCAGTGCTGTCCTTACACATCATTACACTTACCTGTGCAGGGGGGTCCAGTGGTGTCCTTACACATCATTACACTTACCTGTGCAGGGGTCCAGTGCTGTCCTTACACATCATTACACTTACCTGTGCAGGGGTCCAGTGCTGTCCTTACACATCATTACACTTACCTGTGCAGGGGGTCCAGTGGTGTCCTTACACATCATTACACTTACCTGTGCAGGGGTCCAGTGGTGTCCTTACACATCATTACACTTACCTGTGCAGGGGTCCAGTGCTGTCCTTACACATCATTACACTTACCTGTGCAGGGGTCCAGTGGTGTCCTTACACATCATTACACTTACCTGTGCAGGGGTCCAGTGCTGTCCTTACACATCATTACACTTACTTGTGCAGGGGTCCAGTGCTGTCCTTACACATCGTTACACTTACCTGTGCAGGGGGTCCAGTGCTGTCCTTACACATCATTACACTTACCTGTGCAGGGGTCCAGTGGTGTCCTTACACATCATTACACTTACCTGTGCAGGGGTCCAGTGCTGTCCTTACACATCATTACACTTACCTGTGCAGGGGTCCAGTGCTGTCCTTACACATCGTTACACTTACCTGTGCAGGGGTCCAGTGCTGTCCTTACACATCGTTACACTTACCTGTGCAGGGGGTCCAGTGCTGTCCTTACACATCATTACACTTACCTGTGCAGGGGTCCAGTGCTGTCCTTACACATCATTATACTTACCTGTGCAGGGGTCTAGCGCTGTCCTTACACATCATTACACTTACCTGTGCAGGGGTCCAGTGCTGTCCTTACACATCATTACATTTACCTGTGCAGGGGGACCAGTGCTGTCCTTACACATCATTACACTTACCTGTGCAGGGGTCCAGTGCTGTCCTTACACATCATTACACTTACCTGTGCAGGGGTGCTGTCCTTACACATCATTACACTTACCGGGGGGGGTCCAGTGCTGTCCTTACACATCATTACACTTACCTGTGCAGGGGTCCAATGACCAGTGCTGTCCTTACACATCATTACACTTACCTGTGCAGGGGGACCAGTGCTGTCCTTACACATCATTACACTTACCTGTGCAGGGGTCCAGTGCTGTCCTTACACATCATTACACTTACCTGTGCAGGGGTCCAGTGCTGTCCTTACACATCATTACACTTACCTGTGCAGGGGGACCAGTGCTGTCCTTACACATCATTATACTTACCTGTGCAGGGGTCCAGTGCTGTCCTTACACATCATTACACTTACCTGTGCAGGGGTCCAGTGCTGTCCTTACACATCATTACACTTACCTGTGCAGGGGTCCAGTGCTGTCCTTACACATCATTACACTTACCTGTGCAGGGGTCCAGTGCTGTCCTTACACATCATTACACTTACCTGTGCAGGGGGTCTAGCGCTGTCCTTACACATCATTACACTTACCTCTGCAGGGGTCCAGCGCTGTCCTTACACATCATTACACTTACCTGTGCAGGGGTCCAGTGCTGTCCTTACACATCATTACACTTACCTGTGCAGGGGTCCAGTGCTGTCCTTACACATCATTACACTTACCTGTGCAGGGGTCCAGTGCTGTCCTTACACATCATTACACTTACCTGTGCAGGGGTCCAGTGCTGTCCTTACACATCATTACACTTACCTGTGCAGGGGTCCAGTGCTGTCCTTACACATCATTACACTTACCTGTGCAGGGGTCCAGTGCTGTCCTTACACATCATTACACTTACCTGTGCAGGGGTCCAGTGCTGTCCTTACACATCATTACACTTACCTGTGCAGGGGTCCAGTGCTGTCCTTACACATCATTACACTTACCTGTGCAGGGGTCCAGTGCTGTCCTTACACATCATTACACTTACCTGTGCAGGGGTCCAGTGCTGTCCTTACACATCATTACACTTACCTGTGCAGGGGTCCAGTGCTGTCCTTACACATCATTATACTTACCTGTGCAGAGGGTCCAGTGCTGTCCTTACACATCATTACACTTATCTGTGCAGGGGGTCCAGTGCTGTCCTTACACATCATTACACTTACCTGTGCAGGGGTCCAGTGCTGTCCTTACACATCATTATACTTACCTGTGCAGGGGGTCCAGTGCTGTCCTTACACATCATTACACTTACCTGTGAAGGGGTCCAGTGCTGTCCTTACACATGTAATACAGGCATTTGCTCCCACTTCCGGGCATAGATCGCTGCAGTATCAGAGGCAATCTATGTCATGTCCGCCGCCGCCCCCCCCCCCGCTGTCTTTTGGAAGACACACAGGTCCCAGAAGACAGCAGGGAGCAATGAGATCAGTAAGTGTCCATATATTAAAAGTCTGCAGCTGCAGTATTTGTAGCTGCTGACTTTTCATTTTTTTTTTTTTCGGCGGAGCTAGAGGTGGATATCTACCTGGACAACATAGGAGAAGTCAAAGATCAGCGGGCACAGCGTTGCCTCTTCACACCTGATTTAAATCTCCAATTGCCTTACTACCGTGTCAGAATCATGGATTTAAATCAGGTGGTGAGGAAGCAACACATCGCCGCCTTACCACCCGTCAAACACACTCAGGTCGCTCTTCAGAGGGGCAACAGGGCCTGCTGCACCTGTAAATGAGCCCTTAGTTGCATTCGGCAGCAGCATACTTATGGCTCGTTCACACGTAGAGTTGGGGGTGGAAAAACCCTGAGGCAGCAGCCAAAGATGTACACTAGGGATGAGCTCAAAACGGAGCAAAACGGCCCATAATTCACTGTGGCATTGCGCGCTGATGATTGGCCAAGCATGCTGTATGTCCCACATGCTTGGCCAAACACAGCGCGCAAAAAACGAAGAGCCATAATTGGCCAAAGCTTGTTAACCACTTCAATTCCAGCCCATAGGGAATTTACGTCTTAAACAACCCCTCGCCGATGAGACTGGACGTTGCACAACGTCCTGTCTTCACGGCGTTCTAGGGCGCCCGCGCACCCGCGGCACCACTCGCGACCCCGCGCGCGTGCACGACGGCCGCGATTGCCGTCGGGCACCCGCGATTACCGGCAATCACGGCAGGAGTGTGGATCTGTGTGTGTAAACACACAGAACCACCTCCTGTCAGCGGTGAGGAGACTGATGTGTGTTCCCAGTACAGAGTCCCCCTCCCCCTACAGTTAGAACATACTTTAGGAAACACTTTAACCCCTTCAGCGCCCCCTAGTGTTAACCCCTTCACTGCCAGTCACATTTACACAGTAATCAGTGCAGTTTTATAGCACTAATCGCTGTGTAAATGTGAATGGTCCCAAAAACGTGTCAAAAGTGTCCGATATGTCCGCCGCAATGTCACGGTCACAAAAAAAAAAACGCAGACCGCCGCCATTATTAGTAAAAAAATAAAAATGCCATAAATCTATCACCTATTTTGTAGACGCTATAACTTTTGCGCAAACCAATCAATATACGATTATTGCATTTTTTTTTACCAAAAATACGTAGAATAATATGTATCGGTCTAAACTGAGGGAAAAAAAAGTTAAAAAAAAAAAAAAATTGTGATATGTATTAAATAAAATAGTAAAAAATATTGTGTTTTTTTAAAAATTGTCGCTCTTCTTTTGTTTATAGCGCAAAAAATTAAAACCGCAGAGATGATCAAATACCACCAAACGAAAGCTCTATTTGTGTGGGGGGAAAAAAACATAACAATTTAATTTGGGTACAGTGTTGCATGACTGCGCAATTGTCATTCAAAGTGCAACAGCGCTGAAAACTAAAAATTGGTCTGGGCAGGAAGGGGGTGAAAATGCCCTGTATGGAAGGGGTTAATGAAAGCAGTCAGAGAGATAGTCTTTTTATATAGCTAGATAGAGCAGGCAGGCTAGTCAGTTTAGCTTAATTTACAGTGTGTAGAGGATATATATACATCCCTAGGAGTTGTACATATATTTATGCACTGTATAGCTTAGCTAGATCAGTTCTTCCAAATTTACTGGCAGGCAGGTGATTGTGCTATTTAACCACTTAAGGACCTTGGGTGTTTTTCAGTTTTGGTGTTTGCAAGACTGAAACAGTTTTTTCTGCTAGAAAATCACGTAAAACCCCCAAACATTATATATATATTTTTTTCTAACACCCTAGAGAATAAAATAGTGGTCATTGCAATACTTTTTGTCACACCGTATTTGCGCAGCGGTCTTACAAGCGCACTTTTTTTGGAAAAAATACACTTTTTTGAATTAAAAAATAAGACAACAATAAATTTGGTCCAATTTTTTTATATATTGTGAAAGATAATGTTACGCCGAGTAAAATGACACCCAACATGTCACGTTTAGAAATTGCGCCCGCTCGTAGCATGGCGTCAAACTTTTACCCTTAAAAATCTCCATAGGCGACGTTTAAAAAATTCTATAGGTTGCATTTTTTTAGATACAGAGGAGGTCTAGGGCTAGAATTATTGCTCTCGCTCTAACGATCGCGGCGATACCTCACTTGTGTGGTTTGAACACCGTTTTCATATGCGGGCGCTACTCGCGTATGCGTTCGCTTCTGCGCGCGAGCTCGTCGGGACGGGGCGCTTTAAAACATTTTTTTTTTGTTTTCCTATTTATTTGTATTTATTTTAACATTTTTTACACTGAAAAAAAAAAAAATATATAATAATTGATCACTTTTATTCCTATTACAAGAAATGTAAACATCCCTTGTAATAGAAAAAAGCATGACAGGTCCTCTTAAATATGAGATCTGGGGTCAAAAAGACCTCAGATCGCATATTTAGGCTTAAAAAGAAGAAGAAAAAAAAAAAAAAAGGAAAATGACATTTTTTAAATAGCCTTAAAAAGAAAATGTCTCTTTAAGACAGTGGGCGGAAATGACGTTTTGACGTCACTTCCGCCCAGCGCTGCTATGGGGAACGGGTGGGGTCGATTTTTCCCTCACTCGTATCCCAGCAGAGGAGCCGCACAAACCCGATCGCCTCCGCCGCTACCGACGGCAACGGTAAGCGGCGGAGAGCACGGGAAAGCGGCGGGAGGGGGGGGGGCACCTCTCCGGTCACCGATAACGGCGATCTCGCGGCGAATCCGCCGCGGAGACCGCCGTTATTGTACACAGGACCCTGCACTGAAGAGATGGATATCTCGGTTGTGGCAGCAGCTGCTGCCGTTACCGAGATATCCATCTTTAAAAAGAGGACGTATATATACAGTGCAGGGTCCTTAAGTGGTTAAAGACTTTATCACACATATAGACACCCAGCAGGTACAATATTTAAAGGAATTTTTCTTTTTTTTTTCATTTAAGGATCAATAAAATCACTGCTCCTGGAGCAGTGATTTTAATGATGCTTAACTTAAAAAAAAATAAAAATGAAAAATTCCTTTAAATATTGTACCTGCTGGGTGTCTATAGTTTGCCTGTGAAAACGTCTTTGAGCACCCGGGTCTTGCTCGACGGAACATGTATCAATGGAAAAAAGTTTTAAAAATGGTAATTTTTTTCAGGAGTCCTGCTCCTGGAAAAACAACAGTTTTTTTTACTTTTTTCCATTGATACATGTTCCCTGGGGCAAGACCCGGGTTCTCAAAGACGTTTTCCAACAATAACTTGAATAATAGTCTTTAAAATGATCGTTTTTGAATTCGAACGTTCGAGTCCCATAGACTTCAATAGGGTTCTAAATGTTCGCACGAACGGTCGGTCTGTTCGACGGTTCTGGTGTGAACTGAGCGTGCGGGTGTTCGGCTCATCCCTAGTGTACACTAGAGATGGGCTCAGGTGTGTTTGAAATCCCACATGCCCAGTCACACCAGGAAGCTGACACTGCACAGCGCTAATTACAGGCATAGAGACATTTTCTGATCTGTGCAACTGCCTGGGAAATGTCCCACTGCCTGTGATTAGTGCTGTGCAGTGTCGGGCTCCTGGTGGGATTTTAAACATGCCCAAGCCCATCTCTAGTGTACTATTACTGCAGCAGGAATGTTACACCCTGTTGCTTTTGCTGGGTGCTACCGCCTGCCAATCACAACCTTTTTAAGTAAACACTTCTGTGGGGTCCAAGGGGTTAAAGCAGGTGGTGAGAAAGCAACACACTATTGCCTGCTTGAACCCCTTGTCAGCCAAACTGCACAAGGTCGCAGGGCGCTTGCAGAGCTGCCTTATTCACTTGAATTGGTCATGCTTGGCAAGTGCTACACCCACCAACCATGGCAGGGTATAAAACTCCTGCTGCGGCAGTGACACGTGTACACCCCTGGCCACTGTAGCTAAAGGGGGTGGGGTGCAGTTGGGGAAGGGGTGATAAACACATCTTAACTATGGGGTTTTACCCCCCCCCCCCAAAACTACAAATATAAATGAGCCCCCTGTAAGGCTGCTTTCACACTGATGTGCTGCAGTTTACCTGCACTGCGTGTGTAGCGCAGTGAATCTGCAACTTTTATGGGTTTACTGCACTTTTCCCTAGACTAGCAGCAAAAGCCTCAGTGGTTGTACAGAAGTCCATCGATAGAAAAAAAAAAAAAAAACTAGCACAAGTGCAGTGACATCACCACACTTTGGGGTCTGTTAATAAACATTGCTTCGTTGAATGACATTTGCATTCATGCAAGCTTGACAAAATGTCTCTTAGGCCTCATTCACACTTATGGACCGTTCAGGTCTGCCTGTCAGTTTTTCAGGCGGACCTGAACGGGCGCTCCATGCACCCCTATGGAGCGTCGGATGTCAGCGGAGACATGTCCGCTGACATCCGACCCGATCAGCTAAAAACAAACGTATGGGGCTCACGTCCACATCCGTTCATGCGGATCGGATTGGGCAAGATCTGATGAAAACGGACATGCTGTCCGTTTTCATCAGATCGCTCCATAGAGGACAGCGGGGCTCGACAAGCTCCTCCCCGCTCAGTGAGCAGAGTGGATCTTGTCATCCGTCGGCTCAGCGGAGAGCTGGCGGACACAGGCGGACTCCGTTGCGTCCGCCTGTGTGAATGAGGCCATAGTCTCTGTAATAGAGTAATTCCTATGATCGCCAACTGGTGGCTAAAGCTTTCTTTTGGTGGTATTTGATCACCTCTGCGGTTTTTATTTTTTGCGCTATAAACAAAAAAAGAGCGACAATTTTGAAAAAAAAGGCGAGTTACAGCTCCCTGTGTCCATTCAGACACGGAGCCTGACCCGGTCCCGCTCCTCTTCTCCCCTGATTGGCTGGCTGACAGCAGTGGCACAGCTGCTGTGTCTCAGCCAATCAGGAGGGAGAATCTCGGATGGCTGAGACACTTGTGGACATCGCTGAACAGAGGGACCTCAGGTAAGTGTTAGGGGGCTGCTGCACACAGAAGGCTTTTTATCTTAATATGTAGAATGCATTAAGATAAAAAACCTTCTGCCTTTACAACCACCAGCCTGCACAGTGATGGCCCTGGTTCCTAGAGCTGAAGCATGCAGTTTGGGTGAGCACCAGCAGGTGTCTCCCAGCAGATCTCAGTAATTATGCTCCACCTGATGTTGGCTGCAAGAACAATATAGAACCCCTCCCTTGATTTGCCAGTTTGCTGATCCTTGCTTTATCATGTACCCTCTTACCCATCTCTGCTCCCCTTGTTCCCAGTCATGCCCTGGTAATGTCAGCTTCCCTTCATTTGTATATAGTGTATTTTAGTTGGGTTGGTTTTGCTTCACTGTCACGTTTATTTTTCACTTTTTCTTATGGATTGGTGATGTTTGCATTAGGCCCCTTTCACACTTGTGCAATTTGGGACTGCAAAGTCACATGACAAGTTGTTCCCCATGATTTACAATGATAACCATTCATATTTGTGCGACTTCAAGTCGTGCCGACTTTAAACTGGTCCCTGTACTACTTTGATCAGACTTTCATGCGTTTGAGGTCCATAGACCTCAGGTTTACACAGGCATTCCCTGAAATCGTGTCACTTTTAAGTCGCAGCAGTGTGAATGAGCTCTTAATAAACATAATTTTTTTCTTACTTAGTCTGATTCCAGTTTCCTAAATACAGCTACACTGAACTGGTCATTCTTGCTGCTGCTGGATACCTTTACTCGGTATCCCTTACAGAATGTTTTACAGACAGACCTCTAGTAGTCCATTGATCCTTGCTCCAGACCATGGGTCTTCAAACTACGGCCCTCCAGTTGTTCAGGAACTACATTTCCCATCATGCCTAGTAATGTCTGTGAATGTCAGTGTGTTACAATGCCTCATGGGATGTGTAGTTCTACAACACCTGGAGGGCCGTAGTTTGAGGATTCCTGCTCCAGACCCTAATTCAAGGTTCGTACCTTGATATGAACCAGTGGCTGGACTGCTGAGCCTGTGCATTTTACCTCTGATCCACTGGTTGAGGTTGCAGGTTCAAATACAATTTTTTTTTAATTGAACAGTTTTCTTTATTAAAGGGGTTGTAAAGGTTTGTTTTTTATTTTCTAAATAGGTTCCTTAAAGCCAGTGCACTGTTGGTTCACTTACCTTTTACTTCCATTTCCCTTCTAAATGTTTTTTTTTCTTTGTCTGAACTTCTCACTTCCTGTTCCTCCTCAGTAAGCTTGCCCCCATCATCCGAGCCGTTCTAGCTGGGGGTTAGTCAGCCTGCTTGCCTCCTCCCTTGGGACTAACACAGGGATGTAGTCCCAAGGGAGGGGGCGAGCAAGCTGTCTCCCAGCCAGAATGGCTCGTCTGATGGGGGAAAGCCTACTGAGGAGGAACAGGAAGTGAGAAATTCAGACAAAGAAAAAATACATTTAGGCTCGATTCACACCTATGCATGTTACTGCATGTCTTCAGAAAAGTGGGAATTAAAAAAGAATGCCTGTCTCCAGGCTAGTGCATGAGATATGTAAATAACCTGTCACTCGAAGCAAGGGGGCTGAACGGACTAAAGTTTTTCTCTGTAAGTCCGTTTTATTCCACTGAACAATAAAAGAGGATTGCTAAGAGCTGGATTAACTCTGTGTGGCAAGACTGGGCACAGATGATAGGAAATCTTATACTGTACATTGTGACATCAAAAAATAAAAATTTGGGGTTTACATCCACGGAACCTATTTAGAAAATAAAAAAACAAACCTTTTCAACCCCTTTAACCACTAGCTGCTGTCATACTGTGGCAGGTTGGCTCTTTTCCGCAGCTGTACATCGGCTCCTTTAAGAGCTATAGCAGGTGCGCCAGCTGCATGACGGGGGACCGATGCGTGTGGCCGCCAGCCGCCATGTCCACTGGTCACCCACGATCGTGGGAAAGAGAGCTAGAAGGGGGATCTGTCAATGTAAACAGACAGATCCCCATTCCTGACAGGAGGAGAGAGATCTGTTGTTCCTAGTGATTAGGAACAGCGATCTCTCTCCTCCTCCAGTCAGTCATATCCTCCCCATAATTAGAAACACCTCCCAGGGAACACATTTAACCCCTTGATCGCCCCCTAGTGTTAACCCCTTCCTTGCCAGTGCATGTAAAAATGTTGATGGTTCTTTTAAACATAGAATTAATTGTTCGAGGAGCATGCCAAACATTAAGGGTTTTTGATGACTTTTGTTGATTCCTCCGTTTTTTTTACATGTTGCTTTTCCTATTAGTCATGAAAAAGTAATGTTTGATGTAGTGATCTGTATAAATTATACAACATCTAAGAATTTTTATGGAATACAGGCACTGTATACAGGAGTAAATAAAGTGTAGAGTTGGCGCCCTCTACTGTGTATAGAATGTATTTCTTCAAATGAAAAGGTGTGTCTAGATGATTTTCCTACCATTGCTGTGCATCATTGCCTAGCCCCATAGGGGCAATTTCTATGTAATGTTTTTCATCTGAGAAGGAATTTGTTTTCATGTAGATGCAGGAGAAAAGGAAAATTACAGTAGGCGATGCTACATTTTCCATTTTTTTGATACTTTTATGTCTGCATACATATGAAAGCTAGCCAGCAAACTTGAACAGTGAGGGAAAGACTGATGGATGAAAGAAAGCTGATCAGTTGCAGACAAAGGTCATGGTGGATAAACTATCATGTCAAAATCAAACAGTCAAGGTGACAAACTTTGTACAGTGCCTTGAAAAAGTATTCATACCCCTTGAAATTTTCCACATCTTGTCATGTTACAACCAAAAACCTAAATGTATTTTATTGGAATTTTATGTGATAGACCAACACAAAGTGGCACATAATTGTGAAGGGGAAGGAAGATTATAAATGGTTTTATTTTAATTTTTTACAAAGAAATATCTGAAAAGTGTGGCGTGCATTTGTATTCAGCCCTCTTTACTCTACTCCAAAACCCCCAACTAACATCTAGTGGCACCAATTGCCTTCAGAATTCACTTAATTAGTAAATAGGGTCCACCTGTGTGTAATTTAATCTCAGTATAAATACAGCTGTTCTGTGAAGCCCTCAGAGGTTTCTTGGAGAACCTTAGTAAACAAACAGCATCAAGACATGGCCGTCCACCTAAACTGACAGGCCGGGCAAGGAGAGCATTAATCAGAGAAGCAGCCAAGAGGCCTATGGTAACTAGAGGAGCAGCAGAGATCCGCAGATCAGGTGGGGGAATCTGTCAACAGGACAACTATAATGCCTTAATGTACACACAATTGGAATTTCCGTTAGGATAAACTCAGACGGAATTCCGTTCAAGCTGTCTTGCATACACACTGTCACACCAAATTCTGACCGTCAAGAACACAGTGAAGTACAACACTATGATGAGCCGAGAAAAATTAAGTTTAATGCTTCCGAGCATGCGTCGACTTGATTCTGAACATGCATGCTTCTTTTCTCCGTTGAGTTATATACAGACGAACAGAATTTCCGATAGAAATGTCCGTCGAAATTTCCGAAGGAAAAACTCAGATGGGGCACACACACAGTCGGAATATCCGATGAAAAAATTCTGTTTGACTTTTTTGATCAGAAATTCCGATCATGTGTACAAGGCATTAGTTATACAATTCTCAGATGAGACCTGAGAGATTTGTTGTTTTATTTTTATCACAACTCTGAAAGCAACTATGGGAAAGCATAAGAAGGCTACAAAGGATTCTGTCTTCGGAAATACCTTTTTGAAGTTATTTTAGGAAATTAGAAGGGGAAATCAGCCTTCTTCTACATGGGACATACAGTGCCTTGAAAAAGTATTCACACCCCTTGACATTTTCCACATTTTGTCATGTTACAACCACAAGTATTTTTTTATTGTAATTTTATGTGATAGACCAACACAAATTGGCACATTGTGAAGTAGAAGGAAAATAATTCATGGTTTTAAATTTTGGTGTGCATTTGTATATTCAGCCCTTCTTTTTATCCGATGGAGAAATTGAATTCCAACGGAGAAAAAAACATGCATGCTCAGAATCAAGTTGATGCAAGCTCGGAAGCAAAGAGAATTTTCCGGCTGCCCCCCAATTAATCAATTTCAGCAGGGGTTCCTTCCTTAAGACCTGAAAATTGTTTCAAGCTTTCCTCTGGTGTAAAAGTTCAGAAAGTCTAGAATTCTGCATAGAAATTGTGAGCTCTGCTGCATCCGACACATTGAGGACAAGTATAATGGGGGGGCATGCATTCCACATTTTGGAAACATGATGTAGGATGCATAAACAATAGAGCTGCACGATTCTGGCCAAAATGAGAATCACTTATTTTTTGCTTAGAATAAAGATCACAATTCTCGATTCTCGCGGCGTAAAATCTTTAACATTATACAAAAAATTTGGGCTAACTTTACTGGTTAGTTTTTTTTTTTTATTATTCATTAAAGTAATCTTTTCCCAAAAAATTACATTTGAAAGACAGCTACGCAAATACAGTGCGATATAAAATATTTTTTTCTCTAGGGTCTCTACTAAATAAATATATTTTTTTATATATATATATATCAGGGTTTGACACATTTGCTTGGAATCTAGGAGCCACTTAAAAAAGTTAGTTGCCAGCAAACGCGCCCCGTCCCGCCGAGCTTGCGCGCAGAAGCGAACGCATATGTAAGTAACGCCCGCATATGTATATAACGGTATTCAAACCACACATGTGAGGTTTCGCCGCGATTGGTAGAGCAAGAGCAATAATTCTAGCCCTAGACCTCCTCTGTAACTCAAAACATGCAACCTATTGAATTTTTTAAATGTTGCATATGGAGATTTTAAAGGGTAAAAGTTTGACGCCATTCCACGAGCGGACGCAATTTTAAAGCGTGACATGTTGCGTATCAATTTACTTGGCGTAACATTATCTTTCACAATATCAAAAACAAATTGGGTGAACTTTACTGTTGTCTTATTTATTAATTAGAAAAAGTGTATTTTTTCCCAAAAAAGTACGCTTGTAAGACCGCAATTAAAAGAGGGCTTTAACCACCTGCCGTCCGGCTCACGCCGATATATGTCTGCAAAGAGGAACGGCTTCACAAAATCACGTACCTGTATGTTGGCCACCAGCCACGCGGACCCAATGCGCATGACTGGTGGCCGCTGGCCACGCGTGATCGCGAGAGCCAACTCATGGGGATTAAACGGGGGTAAACACACAAATCCCTGTGCTGTCAGAGGAGGGAGAGGAGACAGATCGTGTGTTTCTACAAAGTAGAAACAGCGATCTGTCATCTCTCCTAGTTAGTCCCATCCCCCTACAGTTAGAACACAGTGAGGGAACACACAGTTAACACCTTGATCGCCCCTACTGTTAACCCCTTCCCTGCCAGTGGCATTTATACAGTAATCAGTGCATTTTTTTTGCATTGATCGCTCTATAATAGTCAGTGTTCCCAAAAATGTGTCAAAAGTGTCTAATCTGTCTGCCGCAATGTCAATCACGATAAAAAAAAAAATCAGATCGCTGCCATTACTAATTAAAAAAATGAGTTCATAATAAAAATGCCATAAATCTATCTCCTATTTTGTAGACGCTATAACGTTTGCGCAAACCAATCAATATACGCTTATTGCGGTTTGTTTTTGCCAAAAATATGTAGAAGAATATATATTGGCCTAAACTGAGGAAGAATTTTTTTTATTTTTTATATATATATATTTTTTGGGGATATTTATTATAGCAAAAAGTAAAAGATTTTGCTTTTTTTCCCCAAATTGTCGCTCTTTTTTTTGTTTATAGCGCAAACAATATTTTGTTTGGGTACAGCGTCGTATGAACGTAAAATTTTCAGTTAAAGTGACGCAGTGCCATATCGTAAAAAATGGCTCGGTCAATAAGGGGGTAAATCCTTCCAGGGCTAAAGTGGTTAAAAAACAAAACAAATGTCATTCAATGTGTGACAGTGCTAAATGCTGAAAGTTGCCCTGGGAAGAAAAGTGGTGAAAGTGTCCAGTATTGAAGTGGTTAAATACTCGATGGAGAAATGATGAGCAGCCTTCTGAACAAAAGTTTGATAGCATTACTTTGGTTATAAATCATTCTACAATGTATACAGTATCCTAACATTAAAATATTTTATCTATTTTTGTTTTGAATGTTTCTCCAAATACAGAAAGAACCTATTAATAAATTGTATCGGTACTAATTGCCATGTATTTTTGTGTTTTTAGGCTGATGTCCGTAAACCGTTTACACAATATTTCACAACATTTGGTAAGTACAACTCTGAAATCTAAGGTAAACATAGGTCCTTCTATTATTAGGCTGCATTCACACTATAGCGCGGCATATTGTACCGCGATAAATTGCGGCGTTTTGTCCCGCGATTTGCCACGACAAAACGCGTTGTTTTTTAGCCTTGTTTTTGCTGGAGGGGTGATTTTAACATTGTCGGCTATGCCCGAACGCCGAAGCCGCCTGAAAAAAAGGGTCCGGGACTTGTTTTGAGCTTCAGGCGTACGGCGTTTCAGCGTTCGGTGTGCAGATGTGAACCATCTCCATAGCCGACAATGTTAAATCACCCCTCCAGCGTATTTCAGGCTGCAATAGCGCTGGGCGTTGGGCGTAAAAACGCCTAGGTGTGAATGCAGCCTTAGTGTGCATCCAAGTATTCCATATTTATGGGTTGTGAAAATACATAATTGGCTTTATTTATTTCCTAGCAGATGTTCGGTTCTTTTGTAAAACGTAGAAGTTGATTACCTACCACAGTGTTTCTCAACTCCAGTTCTCAAGGCGCCTCAACAGGTCATGTTTTCAGGCTTTCCATTTTTTTGCACAGACAATTAGATCACTTTTACTGCTTTAGTAATTACCACGTTTCATCTGAGGGAAATCCTGAAAACATGCTCTGTTGGGGCGCCTTGAGGACTGGAGTTGAGAAACGCTAGCCTACCATTCTGACACTGGGTGGAGAGGCACATTGATTGGGTACTGATAAAGAAGTCCATCAGCTACTTGAGTGATGTGTGTTGCTGATACTGTGATCTGACTTCCATTTTGTGTCACTGTATAAGGATGTAAATGAATGAATTAGTCCACCTAAAACTGATCATTTAGTTTTCGGGTGGGCAGTTTATGGGGGGAGCCATAGCTGTCACACTAGGCTGCTCCCCTGATATGGCTTAGATATGTCTGTATCTCTTTATCTCCATTACATGTAAGGGTAGGGCAATTGGTAATTTACAGAATATAGCTAGGAAGGAAAATAATGTTGGGTACTGCTCACAGGAAGTGACAAGGACGTGTTTTTTCTGGCAAGATCAGTAGGTATTTTTTTGTATTTAATGAAAATGTTCTTAGCTTAAAAAAAAGGACTGTAAGCTACATTATATTGCATTTTTTGTTCTTGGGTTTAGTTATCCTTTAATGCCAGATATTGGAACATTAACGTAGTATGGTCCTTGCTCCGCTGACGACTCTAGAACTACTGCTTCTCCAAACTTCTGAGTTGTAGACTAGGGTGCTGAGAGCACTGAGGGTTGGTGAGCGATAGGCTGCTGCGGCTGTCATTCAGTTTGCTGGGAAGAGGAAGGAGTGGGGGCATGGCTTGCCAGGAAAAAAAATAATAAATGAGATTTTAGATTGCCAGCTTGTTTTCAATAGTGAAGACTGGATAAAAAAATGGACAGCCGCACTTCCACAAAATTCTTAGAAAAGTTGCCTTTAATGGTAAAAAATGGAAAATAGCACTACATGTCACAGCAGACAGTAGGGTGGAGACAGACGCGTTTCGCACTGGGGTATCAGAGCTTAATCATAGCTATGATTAAGTGCTGATACCCCAGTGCGAAACGCGTCAGCTTTCCACCCCACTGTCTGCTGTGACCTGTAGTGCTGTTTTTTATTTTTTACCATTAAAGGCAACTTTTTTAAGAATTTTGTGGAAGTGCGGCTGTCCAGTCTTTTATCCAGTCTTCGCTTTATGCATTGCCTGCACCCACGCTTCTGAGAGGACACTGATCGCTGAGTGCACTCACCTGGAGCAGCAGTTTCCCTTTTCTCTACTTGTTTTCAATAGTGCAGGCTCCCGGGCTGTTGTCCCACTTCTACCTTCATTACCTAGTAACTTGAAGAGGCATGCAGTCAGTGAAGTCTGAGTAGCCTAGATTCCAGCTCTGCATGCTTGTTTCAGGTCAATGAGCCACTAGGTCAGGGGTCTCCAAACTTTCTAAACAAAGCTCCAGTTTACCGTCTTTCAGACTTTAGGGGGTGGGCTGTGGCCATTGAAAGTAGAAAATGTCCTGTCATCAGGAGTAAACGATGCCCTATCTTTGGTGTCAGTGAGAGGATTTGTTCCCCCTTGTTGGTGTTGGTGAGTTTGAAGACTCATGCCCCATCATTGGTGTCACTTGCAGGAATAGTGTCCCATCACTGCTGTCGTTGGGAGGAATTGTGCCCAATCATTGGTATCGTTGGGAGAAATTGTGCCTCTTCGTTGGTATCATTGGGAGGAATTGTGCCCCTTCATTGGTGTCAGTGGGGGGAATAATGCCCCATTGTTGGTGTCAGAGGATGAACTATTACCCCAAGGGCCAGAAAAAGGCAAGCACAGGGCCACAGTTTGGAGACCACTGCACTAGGTAATGGTGTCAGGATCAGCATCATAGCACTATAATTTTTTCTTTAAACATGAGTTCAGCGATGGCAGTTCCTATTAACCTTTCTTTTTTTTTTTTTTTTTAAGATAATATTTGTCTTAATTATATTAGGTTTCCAGAACACAACCTTTTTTTCTTTTTCTGTATAGACCATGTCCGGCCACTCTCCATCAGAAGCAGAGGTTCTTCTAGCAAAGAGTGGATGTGCAGCAGTGATCACAATGAACAGACCAAAGGCTCTGAATGCCTTAAACCTTAACATGGCTCGAAATATTTATCAAAAACTTAAAGTAAGTAAATAGCAGGCGATAAACTGAGTGCATACTTCGTTTTTTTTTTTTTTTTTTTTTTTGCTTTGTTGGTAATGTTCAACATATTATTTAATCTATTGCATAAACAATCATAAATTGCTAATGACAAAAAAAAATCACGCCAGCATAACCACAAAATATATTGCATATTGTATGCACTTTTGTTTGCATGTATTCCTTGTTTTTAATTTTGTGTCCAACATTGTTAATTACATTTTTTTGGGATTACATACCTTCCTTTGCTATTTTGTTCTAGCTTTGGGAAGAAGACCCAGACACATTTCTAGTGATAATTAAAGGCTCTGGAGGGAAGGCATTTTGTGCTGGAGGTGACATCCTTGGTAAGGGCTATCTGATTTGATGAGTACTGTAAGTTTTTTTTGTAAATGTTTTCTTCTTTTAAACTACCACACAATCATAAGATTCACAGAGATGTCAACCCAGGAAAAAACGTACCAGTGTACCAGCGTCACAATAAAATTGAGTATGACTAATTCAGATCAGAGATTATGTTCTGTAAGCAACATACAGAACAGCTTAGAGAGTGGGCTACTGAAAAGCACACTTTTAAAATGTTTTGTTAAAGCGGTTGTATACCTGCTATTACTTGGTCCACGCCGAGCGAGATGTCATCTTGCTCCGGCGTGTCTTCCGGGTATCGCCACTCCAGCGATGTCGTCACTACCGCGCATGCGCATGGAAGACTTCAATTCGGCAAGGTCCGGCGGCTGCTGGTCCTTTCGCCGAGGATCTCCGCTGCACATGCGCCGCTGCAATCAGCGCGCATTGCGGGGGGAATATCCCCTAAACCGTACAGGTTTAGGAGATATTCTTTATACTTACAGGTAAGCCTTATTATAGGATTACCTGTAAGTGAAAATGGTAGTATAGAGTATACTACCACTTTAATAAGTATAATTCACTACACCACAGCAAACAGAGTAGGGTCTTCAGAAGTAGGTAAAATAGGAAATGATGCACAGAGTGTGGCATTCTGAGGTACAACAAATAAATCAGAGGATGAGGACTGCACTTCTTTCAGTGTTTGACCTTGGTAATATATGGGTGATTGTAGTAGATTGTGCTGTGCATATCACAGTAAATATGATATGTTTGCAATAGAGCGCTGGTGACAACTTATCATTTTACTAAAGTACAACAGATAAAATAAACCAAAATGGTGGCTACTTAAATCATCACTAAGTATAGATTATTTTGCAGTTTGCAGAAATGCATTACAGTCCATTTAACATGGTTTCCTATGGTACACGTTCACATCAATGCGTTTTTCAGCCGGGGCGTTTATGGAAAGGGTCAGGGACTTTTTTTCCCGCAGCAAATTGCGTTTTGCGTGCAATAGACTTCAACTGACCCACACTGAAATGAGCGGAGAAGGTACTTGAACTGTCTTCACTTTTTACACTTTTTTTGGTGAATGGGTAGGGGTTAAGGATGCGGCGGCCAGCCTCCTGACTCACTCTTTATACTCACCAGAAACGGCAGTTACTAGGCAGATCGTCCTAATCTGTCACTTCCTATTCCGTGGTAGTCTTCATTCTTCTCCTCCTAGGGTTGTCTTCTGGGACATTTGGGCATGCTGTCTTCTGAGACCTGTGTGTGTCCCTGAAGACAGATGGCCATTCACAAAGTGCTGCGCGACTCACACATGCGCAGTAGGAAACAGGCAGTGAAGCCACAAGGCTCCACTGCCTGTTTACCTTACTTTGAATGGCGGCGCCAGGACCCGATCCGATAGACGGGTGTTCGTAGCTGCTAACTTTTAAAAAAATGTTTACAGCTGGACCTCTGCTTTAACAACCATAGTTTGTTAAAGAGGGAAAAAAAGCAAACCACATAAAAAACGCATGTTCAAAAACGCAAAGTGCCTGAAAATTGCAGTGACCCTCCAGGCTTCTGTGAAACAGACAGGTTTCTGCCCACTCACACTCCGTTTCTCCTACCCAGAAGCAGATATACATAACAAAGTTGGTCACATAAACATTGAACGCGTTGTCAGGGACACCCAAAAATGGAACTTCCTCTTAATCCACTCCACACCAACTTACATGCCACATTTGGCATGTCATTTTTTGGGGGGGGGGGAGTGGGGGCTTCAGTAGGAGTGGGACTTCCAGTCCCACTTCCTGCTTCCGCCGAGGGGCTGGTAAGACGTCTAGGCGTAATCGCCTTATTTCAGCCCCTCCCTGTAGGCGATAGCCTAGGACACTGACAGGTCCTAGGCAATCGCCTGTCCAATCAGCGGCGAGCCGCGCGCGCATGCGCAGTGCGGCTCGCGCATGCGCAGTGAGTGCCCGGCCGTGAAGCCGAAGGCTGTCACGGCTGGGTGCCCACAGTCGGGATGGAGACGCCGGCTGGGGAGGGGGGGAGAGGAGCGGAGCCCTGGTCGGCGCGTCGCTGGAACGCTGGAGCAGGTAAGTGAGTGTTTATTAAAAGCCAGCAGCTACACTTATTGTAGCTGCTGACTTTTAATAAACACATTTTTTGGCTGGAACACCCCTTTAAAAGCTTAAAGTAAGATGATTTTGGATGTAGTAGGTAATGGTTAAAACACCTCTATGACTCTATTCTTTTGCTGGTGCCCCATTGGGGTATTTTTGCCCTTGTTTCCTTGAGACACAATGGTAAGTGAGAGGTAATTGTCACTGGAAAGAGTGTCCCCATTGAAAAATTTGTCCTTACCTCCTGTTGATACCAACTGTATTATTTTGAATTTCCCATCATTTTCTGTCCTGGTGACAGTGGCCAAGAACAAATGTTGAGGGTAAATCTTCCCAGAGGAACCTCAAAACAATGTGATAGTGCCTGGCTACCACGCCAGGGCAGCCGCAAACTGAGCAAAGTAAACAGGTACTTGCGGTTGGCAGATAGGCAGCATGAATCTATGACATTCAAGGTAAAAGGCAGGCTGAGTTCAGGGAATAGTCCAAAATCTGGTCCAAGGTCACACACAGGGAAATCCAATTGAGCAGGGCAGACAGACAGATCAAGAATTACACACACATCACTCTCTATCACAACCATGCGAGTGAGGGTTTGGCTGGCTTATAACAGGTTTGGTTTCCACCCAGAGACTGATCACATTAAATGCCTTGCTGGTTGACAAAGACAGGGAGAATGCCATAGCTAAAACCTGGATGCTGGAATGAGGAGCAGGAGCACTAGATGCTCCTGACACTCCTATTGTACCCCAGTTGTTTTGCAGAATTTCTGCATTAAACTAGAAAGCCTGCTGTCTGCATGGTTGAAAAGCAATCACAAGATGCTAGCAATAAATGCTTTCGGGTGTCTTTTAGAGTGGGAGACAGTGAAAGTACTGGCTAATTCCTCCCCCAACAGCATTCTGGAAACATTACAGAGATTTGACCTCCTTGCCCAGATAGAGCCTTATAATAATGTAAATATACATTTATTTTTGTTGTAAGTTGGTTGACCTGCATGATCTGGTATGATCCTTTGGTTATTATCTAGCCCTGTGGATGTGTAATGCCAGATTTACTGTCACTGTGTCAACAGTTTCACCAGGCAAGAAGTTAGGTGAAATCTGCAAATAGGATTTAAAATGCAATAAAATGCTTGGGGGGGGTTCTGACTTTTTTCTAGTTTACTTGTCAACTGCATTGCTATAGGAGAATTTCCCTCACTTCCTGTCTGGTGTAATAGACTCTCTAATGGACCCAGATGTATCAATAGATTTTTACCAGGGGTTCTAATCTTTCCTCACTTAATCAAGACTGAAAAAAAATTGGCTGCCCATGCATTCGAAGTTCATAGAGGCATATTTTAAATAACGCAGGACCTCTGATTTAGACTGTAACGTTAATTGAAAAGAATGACCAATTTTTTTCCTCAAAGCAACATGGTAGAGGCTCTTCCTCTATTTCCTCTCTTGCAGTAAATGTGATATCAGATTTCCTTTTTATGGAGTCTGCAGCTAAAACCCAGTATCATAGCTTGTCCTTGCTAAAGCGATGGTATTCCCACGATAGGCAGAGTAATTTAGTAATATAGTATAACACAAAACGCATTCATGGGACAGGGTTTCTAAATGCTTTGGTACATATTTGTGGTTTCTGAAATTAAATTGTTTCCGGCTGATAAAGGCAAAATTACACCACAGAATATACTTTTTTGAGCTGCATCTGATTTAAATATCATTTTAAACAAAGTGCTAAAAAATGTTTTTAATAGAACAGTACTGTATGTGGTTAACAGACCTAGACAGCATTTTATTTCAATTTTACTATACCATATTATATTTAGTGAAATATACTGAGAAAGCAAAGCAGTGAATAAATAGAGAATGTTTGCTTTTATTTTCCTTTTGCATTATTATTATTATCACTCATTTGTGTTATTTATTACCTGTGGAAAAAATTACTGTTATATTTTAGCTTTCATGTAGATTTTGACGTTTCAAAGACTTAGGGGTATGGTCTAAGGAGCACTCCATAACACCACATCCTACAATATTGGTAACAAAGAAGAAGAAAAAAGGGGAACGGGACATTAAAGGTTAAAATTAAAAATTTAAAACCTTACTAAGAACACAAGACATGACCAATAAATTGCAATATATTAACCACTTGCTTACTGGGCACTTACACCCCCCTCCTGCCCAGGTAAAATTTCAGCTTCCGGCACTGCGTCGCTTTAACTGACAATTGCGCGGTCGTGCGACGTGGCTCCCGAACAAAATTTACGTCCTTTTTTCCCCACAAGTAGAGCTTTCTTTTGGTGGTATTTGATTGCCTGTGCGATTTTTATTTTTTGCGCTATAAACAAAAAAGAGCGACAATTTTGAAGAAAAATACAATATTTTTTACTTGTTGCTATAATAAATATCCCAATTAAAAAAAAAACACATTTTTTTTTCTCAGTTTAGGGCGATACGTATTCTTCTACATATTTTTGGTAAAAAAAAAAAAAAAAATCGCAATAAGCGGCTGGTTTGCGCAAAAGTTATAGCGCTTACAAAATATTTTTTTTTTTTACTAGAAATGGCGGCGATCTGCGATTTTTATTGGTACTGCGACGTTATGGCGGACACATCGGACACTTTTGACACATTTTTGGCGCCATTCACATTTATTCTGCGATCAGTGCTATAAATATGCACTAATTACAGTATAAATGTGACTGGCATTGAAGGGGTTAACACTAGGGGGTGAGGAAGGGGTTAAATGTGTATGCTAGGTGTGTTCTAACTGTGGGAGGAGGGGGGGGGTGACTGGGGGGGTGACCGATCTGTGTCCCTATGTAGGAAGGAACACAGATCGGGCTCCTCCCCTCCAGAGACAGGACATTGTCTCTGTGTGAGCCGGCAATGAGAGATGATCTATGAGAGATCATCTCTCATTCGCCCACAGATCGCATCACAAACGGCCGCTCTGATTGGCCGTTTGCCGCGATCTGTGATTGTCTGTGTCCAAGGGACACGGACAACACAGGGCTTCCCCGCAGCGCGCTGTACAGCGCGCGCTGGGAAAGCCAGAAAGACTGTTGGATATTCAGGCCCGCGCTGTTGCCGTCATCCGACGGTAGCGCGGGCCTCAAGTGGTTAACACCCAGAAGTGGCTATATCAAGAACCAGTTAGTACTAGTATACAAAAAACTACACAGGTGTACTGTAAGTAAGCCAAAACAAACAAGATAATAATGCTGTTATCTTAGTAAAAGTTGCCTCCTACTCAACATGTTTCGCATTGCAGCTTCATCAGGAGTTGGGTACTATAAACAATACAGAACAGGAAATGTTGTTATAAAGCCCTATATGTCTTGATATAGGAGAGATGATTGTACCATTTGTAATCAAACACAAATGATCATATATCCACCTTCAGAAGGCCCTTTTTGATTTTCAGAAATAGAGGGATTTATAGTTACAGATCATGATACATATCATGATGGAGGGATATGTGTATATGTATGTATTTTTGTGTGTGTGTGTGTGTGTGTGTATATATATATATATATATATAGGTGTATGTGTGTATATATAAATATATAGTGACTATGTATTAAATGGTACTGAAGGGATAAATTTGGCTATTCCCGGGTCCTCCTGAAGCAGGTTCAAAGGCTTCTGGAGGACATTTCTAATCTGGGCATGTTCTGAGTATGGTAAGATTACTCTGATGGACACTCAGTTTTATCATAGGTCAGGGCTTCCTGTGATTTTCAACAGGCCTTTTTAAATGCCCAATTTGTATGCCAATGTTAGTACCATGTTCAGTCAAACTGATTGTTGGTGAAGGAGTGAAAACAGGAAGAAGTGCTCATAGAGACACCACTGAGTACTAAATGTTGAAAATTATCACTGTCATTGTCTTTCAATTGTGAGGGTACCTGAGATCATTACAGTATGTGAATCGTATTGTTTCATTTGTGAACAAGATAAGAGCGCTACCATATACTATACTAATACATCAGCAAATAAATCATAAAAACTCATATCAAATATAAAATGACAATATATAAAGTCCATACATTCCAGTGAACAAGTAAATACATATATAAAGTTCATGTGAACCCAAGAAGTTTTTTCTAGTACAACTTCAACTTAATTGGATGTGCAGTATAAAGTGGCAAGTGCCAAAACAAATATCAGTGCAAAATTTGTGCTCCCCTCTGTGTGCCCTCTCACGAACCAGAGATCCAGGACTCCCATAACCAAAGTCAGATGCCCTTTGAGAGGGTGGCTGGGCGTAGTAGTCCCACTGGTGATGTACAGATGAAACTCGAAAAATTTGAAAATCGTGCAAAAGTTCATTTATTTCACTAACGCAACTTAAAAGGTGAAACCAATATATGAGATAGACTCATTACATGCAAAGCAAGATAGTTCAAGCCTTGATTTGTCATAATTGTGATGATTATGGCTTACAGCCCATGAAAACCCAAAATCCAGAATCTCAGAAAATTAGAATATTACATGCAATCAATAAAACAAGGATTGTACATAGAACAATATCGGACCTCTGAAAAGTATAAGCATGCATATGTACTCAGTACTTGGTTTGGACCTCTTTTGCAGCAATTACTGCCTCAATGCGGCGTGGCATGGAAGCTATCAGCCTGTGGCACTGCTGAGGTGTTATGGAAGACCAGGATGATTCAATAGCGGCCTTCAGCTCTTCTGCAATGTTTGGTCTCATGTCTTATATCTTTCTCTTGGCAATGCCCCATAGATTCTCTATGGGGTTCAGGTCAGGCGAGTTTACTGGCCACTCAAGCACAGTAATCCCACGGTTATTGAACCAGGTTTTGGTGCTGGAAAATGAAGTCAGCATTCCCATAGAGCTCGGCTGCGGAAGAAAGCATGAAGTGCTCCAAAATCTCCTGGTAGACGGCTGAGTTGACCCTAGACTTAATGAAGCACAGTGGACCAACACGAGCAGATGACATGGCTCCCCAAATCAACACAGACTATGGAAACTTCACACTTGACTTCAAGCATCTTGCAGTGTGTGCCTCTCCATTCTTCCTTCATACTCTGGCACCTTGGTTTCAAAATGAGATACGAAATTTGCCCTCATCAGAAAAGAGGACTTTGGACCACTGAGCAACAGACCAGGTCTGTTTTTTTTTAGCCCAGGTAAGACCCTTCTGACGTTGTTTGTTGTTCAGGAGTGGCTTGACAAGAGGAATACGACATTTGAAGCCCATGTCCAGGATCCGTCTGTGTGTGGTGGCTCTTGATGCACTGACTCCAGCCTCAGTCCACTCCTTGTGAAAGTTCCCAACACTTTTGAATGGCCTTTTCCTGATAATCCTCTCCAGTCTGCGGTCATCCCTGTTTCTTGTGCACCTTTTTCTTTCACACTTTTTCTTCCGCATTACTTTCTAATAATGTGCTTTGATACAGCACTTTGGGAACATCCAAATTCTTTTGCAATTACCTTTTTGAGACTTTCCCTCCTTATGGAGGGTGTCAATGATGATTTTCTGCACACCTGTCAGGTCAGCAGTCTTTCCCATGATTGTGATTCCTACTGAACCAGACTGAGAGACCATTTAAAGGCTCAGGAACCCTTTGCAGGTGTTTTGGGTTAATTATCTGATTAGAGTGGGATACTTTGATCTTAGAATATTCCACCTTTTCACAATATTCAAATTTTCTGAGATTGTGGATTTGGGGTTTTCATGAGCTGTAAGCCATAATCGTCACAATTATGACAAATCACGGCTTGAACTATCTTGCTTTACATGTAATGAGTCTATCTCATTATTAGTTTCACCTTTTAAGTTACATTAGTGAAATGAATGAACTTTTGCACAACATCTAGGTTTACCTGTCTTAGTATAGTATATGGTAGCGCTCTTATCTTGTTCACATTTTTAGAGGCATATGCACTTTTGAGAGCAGCAACCTTGAATGTTATCAATCATTTATTTTGTTATCATCAATTATTCCTTTATGATCACTTGTTTCGCGGTGTTATACGCTATTTACCTGTATTGTTTAATTTGCTTATTGTGAACATAATACCAATCAAGGCCAGTGCTTCCAGGGCGGGGTAACCATCAACAGGGCACCATTTAACTAGCCATTTAGGCTTAGTATTCTTACACCAGCTGGACTGGAGGGGACAATTTTTTTTATTGTAGATTGGTAATCCCCCGTTTCTTTGTACAGGGATGGACAGGTCTGTATTTGGCCAGTTGAATTTGTGTTTTTTTTAAATAAATATTATGAATTTTTCTTATAATTTACTCCCTACTGCCCCGGACACTGGGATAAGCTGTTCCCCTTTGTGCTGTCTATTTCTTATATATTTATGGCATGGTTTTGAAAAATACTCTATATCTGTTGGTGCCACCTGTCTTATTTACATCTGTATAGCCATTTCTATACTAGTACTAACTGGTTCTTGAGTGTGACTATATTGCAATTTATTGTCATTCATGTTGATATTTAGTATTGTTTTTAATTTTTGTGCACTAATAAAGTTGTTGATTTTATGTCTACGTGTGTATCATTTGCTAAGGGGGCACACCTTTAAAGAGACATTACCCTGTTTTCCTCCTCTTTGTTACTAAAAACATTATTGCACCTTTGCTTTACATTTATTGCAAATATTATAAAGGATCCTGCTCAGATTGCTAAACTAGTTGCATATTATTGCACTACTAGTATCTTTTCTGCTATTTTTTATTACACGATAATTAGCTGCTTATTTAAATAATAATGTAAAAATTGCTACAGTCTATTGAGTCTCTTTGAAGTTATATTTATCTGGTTAGCGTTACTAGATTTATTATTGTAAAAGTCATCAATAAAAACTACTTCATACTGACTTTACATTGTTTCAAATAAACAGAAGTGTTTTTTTATTTTATTTAATTAGCTGTTACTAATGCTGGGAAATCAGGAGACCGGCTTGCCCAAGACTTCTTCAGAGAAGAGTACATCCTAAACAATGCTATTGGTACGGTTCACAATTATTACACATTGTAACCCATATTTTATATTACATGTTTGGGGATGTTGGTTCAATATGGGCAATTTTTATAACTCAAAATCAGCTACCATCCATTTACTATTGGATAATAAAGATTGCTTAGGAGTGTTAAAGTGTATTTAAACCCAGAACAAAAAAACATACGTATTGCTTGGCTCGATTAGTTCTTTTTTTGGGGGGCTTTTTTCAATATTATTCACCTAGTGATGCTGCCAATAACACATTTTCTGTAGATCATTTAAAGCACACGATCTTATATAGAGAAACTTCACCCTACCTAAGTAAAATTTAAATGTAATCTTTTTAACAACTGTCTTACTAGGTATTGCTTACCAGTTAATGGAGTCCAGCATTGACTTCTCTCAGACAAAGTTCTCGTTGTGCTACTATCTTAAAAACAATTTTGGCTTTCATTCCATGCATGTCCAGACATGCTGCAAATCTCTGCCAAGTCTCAAAGACCTGAGACTGCCACATGTCTGCACATGCACATGGAATAAAATCCTGCGCATGCACAGACATGCCACAGGTCTCTATAGGGTCCCAAAGACTTAGCAGAGATCTATGGCATGTTTGCGTATGTGCAATGTCAATATCGGGCAGTTCCACTCATACTGCCTGCTGGGAAGTGATGTGGTAATCCCAGGAGGCAAGTAGGTTGCCAATCTACATCATCCTCATCTAGGTAAGAGAGTTAGTTCCAAGAAGAAAGGTCTGATTTAAGTTTATAATAGCCCTAAAGCTAATCGCACAGATTTGATTGTGCAATCACCTTTAGTTTTACAAACAACTGTAACATGCAGTCACCTGCCTGAACAACCTATTCAGTTTATATTTCTTTTGGTGAAATCTGTAAAGCCTAAAATTTTGCATTTGGGATTAATAACAGTCTGTAGCATGTAAGACACATATTTAGTGGTGATTTCAATGCAGGCACCAAGATTAATTGTTCATGCACCAGTTTATTGACTAGATTCAGGTCTGACATAGGTCTGTCATTCTTTCTCTTGGGTATTATGAATTTGATATTATTGTATATTCTTTTTTCCATTTGCAAAACTGAAATGTTTTTTCCAGGAAATGTAAAAAGTAATTCTACCTGAGTGGAAAACAAAAAAACAAATAAAAAAATATAGCCTATACAATTGCTACACAAGCCATATTGTAATTGAATGTTATTAAAAATTACTTTTCCTTTTCAAGATGCAGCATTGTAGTTTTTTATTAATTCAATGCAATATGGCTACCTGGAGGTATTCCGTACACCTTTGGTGTTTATTACAACCCACAAATGTCATTTTCTGCTTATACGATTGGCTCACTGATTTTCCCAGAAGACTCCACCAAGATAAGTCAGATTTTTAGCACCCTCTGCAACAATTTATTTTTAGTGAGATACACCCAAATGGTTAATCACATCCAAAGACATTAAAAAGACAAACAGAGCAGCGCCAATCTGAGTGTAGTATTAGGAATAACAAACTTTAATCACAAAGTATATGCACTCACTAGAAAGTGGTTGTATATGGGCACATCATAGATGAGCATCATAAATAGGCAGCACTGTCCGATGATAGAGGAGTCCAGGTTTACTTGGTAACAACGCGGTCCTGTCAGGCTCGGTGGCGCCGTTGGGTTCCGGTGTCCCGGGCTTGAGATGGAGGGAGCAAGAAGGACTCGTAGAATTGGACGTCACTAAATCAGGTGGTGGATCAGGTGGTAGCTGCTGTAGGGCAGTGGGTGATGGCGCACACGTTCGGAGCATGCGTGCTCCTTCATCAGGCATACTTCCCAGCTCGCCACTCTCCTCATAAGAGCCCTGCAAGTGCATTAGCAGGTTGATAATAAAAGTCACTACCATTCAGAGTTCAACGTTTTTTTAAATCCCTGCAATGTACAATAACTACCTGGAGGGGGATATTTTTTTCTTTGCAAAAGTGGAGTTACTCTTTAAATTCCAAGTAAAAAATGTAACTCTGACTCAGACTCTACCATGTTGTATCACACACTTTAGCCCACAATAGATTATTCCCTTTGTGACTGTTCGTATTTTTTTTAAGGCATGTTATTTTCTATTGGTAGAATAAAGGACTGGCTTTAGTCACTTCAATGCAGGGCATTTTTACCCCGTTCCTGCCCAGACCAATTTTTAGTTTTCAGCGCTGACAACTGCAAAGTCATGCAACACTGTACTCAAATGTTTTGCAACAGTACAAAGCGAACAGTAAACCTTTTTTTCCCGCGCGTTTCAGAAACATGTTGGAAATGCGTGTCACGCTTGCAGTGTGGTTAATTGTTATTGGCACTGCATGTTTGGGTAGCGGACACACGTTTTGTCACGTGGCAAACACTCTACCGAGGTGCCGAACTGCGCAATGAAGAAATGTGCCACACTCCACTCAAAAAAAAGGTTCTGAAGCTTCTTTGGGGCATTTCTCGCACATAGGTCAGAGCATTAAAATGAATAGGCTGCCCTATGCGCAACGAGCATAAATGCTTGAAAAACTTATAAAAAAATGTAAGTGTGAGTAAGGAAGATTTGTCAGTTTCAACATAATTATGATATACCATTACAATTGAATGGGAGGGCTGAACAAACTGTTTTCATTTTTGGTTTAAGATGGAAACCCCCTTTATTATAATTCCTGATTAGATGTTCTTATTTCACGGGGTAGATATCCCGATAAAATAATATATGTAGATCAGAGAGTGGTTCGACAAAATAGAAGAGATATATAATATGGAATATCTAAGGCCTCATACACACGATCAAATCTGTCTGCTGGAAACGGTCTGCTAGACCGTCCCAGCAGACAGATTCGATCGTGTGTACGGCCCCTGACAGATTTCAAAGCATGCTTTGAAATCTATCGGTTGGGAATCCGTCCGCCCGACATGTCTGCTGGTTAGTACACTTACCAGCAGACATGTCGTCCCGCACCGCCGCTGAATGGATTCGGCGCGAGCGCGGAAGTGTTTTACTTCCTGGTGCGGTGACGTGGCGGCGTCAACGTCACCGCCACGTCACCGACACGCCAGCGCGCCGTCTGCTGGCGGGGATTTTGGTTTGCTCGTGTGTACACGCGAGCAAACCAAAATCCTATCAGACAGATTTGTTCAAATCGGTCAGTCCGACCGATTTGAACAAATAGATTGCCTCGTGTGTACGAGGCCTAAGACACAGTTATGAAGATACTAGAGAGGGATTCACTATAAGATGGGAAAAGTGGAAAAAGTTTAAATGAACGAAGAACTATAGCAAGATTAAGAGTATTTAGAGAAAGAAGGGCTCAAGGAATAATGGAAAAAAGGGAGGAAAAAATAAATACAAATTATAATTTTTTTTTAAATGTCTATTAAAAAAAAAGAAAATTGCACATTTGTTGAGACCATGCATTTTGAACCCAGAGGATTCACCTCGAACGCACGGTATAAGGAAACCCATGTGGTGGCTGCATTAAAGTTTACTTTTATTTGTCTTTTTTCTTTACCTGTTGATCCAGCCTGTAACAGATTCCTATCTTATGCTACGTACAAACGATCGGAAATTCCAACAAGAAAACCGTTTATTAATTTTTTTACGACGGAATCTTGGCTCAAACTTGTGTTGCATACACACGGTCAAACAAGTGTTTTTTGAAATTCTGCATGCATGTTTTTTTGTGCGTCGGAATTGCATACAGACGATTGGAATTTCCGACAAGAACTTTTCCCGTTGGAAAATTTGAGAACCAGCTCTCAAATTTTTGCTGTCGGAAATTCCGACAGAAGAAGTCAGATGGAGCCTACACATGGTTGAAATTTCCGACCAAAAGCTCACATCAAACTTTTCGTGTGTACGCGGCTTTTATGTGTCTCCACCCTATCAAGGAACAATGGAGCCACCCTTAGACAGCAACATGCAAAACATTTGAGTACAGTGTTGCATGACTTTGCAGTTGTCAGCGCTGAAAACTAAAAATTGGTCTGGGCAGGAACGGGGTAAAAATGCCCTGCATTGAAGTGACTAAAGCCAGTCCTTTATTCTACCAATAGAAAATAACATGCTTTTTGTGCTTCAGCTTTAAAGGGTCATTTTGTTACCATACTAAAATTGAGCCACGCTGTAGAAGAGTAAAAATTATCTTTCTAGCAGGTGTCAAACTCTTGTAGACATGCAGTTACAGTGGCATTAGGGGCTGTGATGGCAAGCTTTTGTTAGCTTCAGATGGGTTTTGCATTCCCATTAAAGTTTATGGGAAGGCAAAACCTACTTGAAAAAGATTAAATGCAGATCAAATGCACCTGTCAAAAATTAAGAACGATCTAAGGGCCCTTTCACACAGACGGACGAACGGTCCGTTTTTTACAAGTCCGTCTGGTGGAACGGATCGGATGAATACGGACACACGGTCCGTATTCATCCCATTCCCCATAGGGGAGTGTGGAGGAAAGACAGGGCGGTCCCTGCACAGTGTGCGGGGACCGCCCTGTCAGCCGACGGCTCAGCGGGGATTAATGGAGGAATCCCCGCTGAGCAAACGGGCTAACGGAGCGGATCAATACGGATCCGCTCCGTGTGAAAGAGCACTTAGAAGCGTCTAAAATCAATGTCAACTGATGCATTTGCCACAAGCCCAAGTGCTAGTCAATGAAACACACAGATAATTGTATCAGCTACCTATTATAGTTCTGCTTTGCTACAGAGTTAAATTCTGATCTTTGTATTTTTTTGTTTGCCAGGAACATGCAGAAAACCATATATCGCTTTCATTGATGGAATAACAATGGGAGGTGTAAGTAAAATGTGTACCTGTTATATAATAAATGACATAAAATGGAAATGTTGTTAAAAGTCATCTATGTATTTAATAAGTAGCTCCAAGTCCAAGCTTTTAATACATGCTTGTGACTAGAAGAAAAAAAAACACTTCAGCACTAAAGTGTCAGCAACATGTAAATATAACAGTCTTGATCATCCTTCCATAAACCTTCATGTTTCTACAAAAATAGCAAGGGATGCTTCTAGGATAGGGGTTTAAAACTCCATTTCATCGCTAGCTGCATCACCAATATGGTTTACCTCAAGGGGCCGGTTGTATCTAGGGGGCGCTATCTAGAGTGCAAAGTTCAGGATTAGACTATATACAGCATGGGTGCTCAACCTGTAGCCTTCAAGCTGTTGTGGAACTACAAGCCTCATCATGCCTCTGCCTTTGGGAGTCATGCTTGTAACTGTCAGCCGTGCAATGCTTCATTGGACTTGTTGTTCTGCAACAGCTAGAGGGCCATTGGTTGACCATCCATGACATACAGAGTGCAGAGTTCAGGAGTGCAATTCCAAGGGTGCTCTATGCACAGGGTGCATCATTAAGGGGTGCACTGTGTGTTTACAGTGTGCAGGGTTCAGGAGTGTGTTACGTGCAGAGTTCTGAGGTGTGCTGTGTATAGAGTGCAGGATTTAGGGGTGCGCCATGCACTGTGTGCAAACCCCAGCCCCCCTCCCCCCAAAGCTTCCTTGCATCTCTACTACTTGGCCTGGCTTTAGTACCTCCCTGTGTATGTGGCTCTTCCTCACCTTGCAGGGACATCGTTCTCTCTTTCAGATTCTGGAGATCTGTCCTTACTGTGTTTGCATGCATAGATCTGTTAGATCCAGCATTCGCTGGGAGCAAAACAAAATCTGCTCACAAACCAGCTTGGCCATAGGTGTAAATGTAAACCAAATGGTTGGTCTAAGAGTGGACCACACACACAGGTGAAGAGACTCGGGGGACACGGCGTGGCAGATGCAGTAGCTAACGCATTTCAAGGGACGTGCCCTCTTCATCTGCCAACTTGTTTGTGAGTATAAGATATTTCTTATCTGTGAGAAGTGAAGGGATTGTAATAAAAATCTGACAAAAATGTTATCCCTTCTCCACTCTATCCAAAACAATGAAGTAAGATGGATGGAGTTTGGCTTTAATATGAACTCTACACTTAACTCAAACTAAATTCATAACTCATATACCTGGTTATCACCACTGAAAAATTAATACAAAAACAACTATATGCAATGAATGAGCCTAAAAATGTTACCAAAAAATTTGACTGATAAAACACAACCAAACAAACTGACTGCACCGAAAACCCTGACACCCAGATTACGGTATGTCAAAAACGACTGATTCATTTGCTCAATGTAACCCAGAGTATAGACACCAGTAATAAAGTTAAACAATCTGGTGGAGAACTTAAGAGTCTTTTCTACCCAATAAATATATTAGTAGACACCTCTTTAATGGCTGTGCTATGGCAGAAGAATACATTTTAAATATTTAAAACCTAAGACCCCTTTCACACTGAAGTGTTTTTACAGCAATTTAGTGTTAAAAATAGCGCTATTAAAACGCTCAAAAATGCTCTCCATGCATCTCAATGGACCCTTTCACAGTGAGTTCTGCAAGCAGCATCTTTGGAGCAGCTTTTGGGCACTGAAAAAAACCGCTCCAAAAACGCCTCTCTCCATTAAAATGAATTGAAAGCGCAGTAAAAACGCCTTGCCCTTTCACACTGAGGCACTGCAAAAACACCCTAAAACGTTAGGGTCTTAGCGTTGCTTTACCAGCACATTGGGCTTGCAGATGAGGCTTTGTTCGAGTATCGCTAGAAAAACACTTAAAAAACGCCCCTGTGTGAAAGGGGCCTAACTCAAGCTGTGCTATCACTTTAAATAGTTTGTTTGGGCCAAGCTGGCTTTAAAATGGCTGATTAGTTAAACAAGTCTATGTAAAAGGTAGATCTGTGTTTCAGGCTCCTCTGTATCATAAAATATAGCTCCACCCCGTCCTGCAACTCCTGCATCGATCCACATGCCACTGCATTTATTAGAACCAACAATGTACATATGCATTAGGACCCTTCAGTATAAAGAATGTTTCAAGATAATTTTAGAAATCTGGCAAAATTCAGCTTTGTTTGAACTTGATTGTTTGCTCGGCTAAGTGCATTTGCTTGCGTGAGAAGTTGAAATAATGACGTAAAAAGAAGACCACTCGGTAATGCCTAAGTAAACGTTAAGCATTTATGTACACAGTTGCCAATATTGTTACTGTTCTGACATTTTGCTCTCAGAGGATTGGAAAAACGCAGTGATGTACTGTACGTTGAAGGACTGATCTTGAAAGCAAACAAAGAATAATGCACCATATTACCTTGAGAGATGTTTATTTTTACTGTTAAACAATAGGCTGTAAATTTTGGTGCTAATACCATATAAAGCAACTGTTTTAACACTAAATAATGTGTTGGAAACCAGGATTTAAAGCAGGTTCAAATGGGCAATTGCCCCCGTGCCCCCTGCAAGAAGAGCCCATATATTATGTTGTGTGACACATTTTTAAAATGTGTGACTGTCACTGAGAGATCAAACCAATTATACTATTTATGTAGAGCGTTATGGCGATGGGTAAACATTCCAGCAGTATTTAGACTTCGCACATGTCACCCAGCCCATCATCTGATGAAGTCACATGATGAGTGATGCAATGCGTTGGGCGGAGCCTAGGGACGACATTCCGTAGATCGTAAGCAGCACGGAAATGGCATCTGTGTTATCCTGTATGTTTTTTATATGCAGCTTTGATCTTTTTCAAATGTGAGTGCAATCTCTTCTAATAAATTGGTATTTTGTGCCAATGTTACACTATAGCGGCCTTTATTTGCTTTAAGCACTGGGACTGGGTAAATAGAACCAATCCCTTAAAGTGATACATTCCTGTTTATGGAAGGAGTGGATGAGCAAAAATTGGAAGAGACCCCAAACCTATCATTTTGTCCCTGTGATTTGGGGAAGACACGTCTAACCTGTATTTATATTTGGGTCCACGATCTAAGGTGAGGGCTCATCTTGGCACGGAGGTGGTTCACTTTTGAGTGTGGCGTACAGCACTGAAGTTGTGGCATCACTTCTTCGCATGTAGAAGTTTGGATTGACTGCAATGAGGAATCACAAGTTACCACATAATTATTATAATTAGGACTCTTACACTCTATTTAATGTGTTTTTCACACATGTATTTGGATTTATATTTCTATTAAAATAGTTATTTGTATTTTTAATTTCTATGTTTATTTGCATTATAATCTCAGCAGCGCAACTTATATTTAATTCTATCAAATACCAAATGTAGGAACACATACAGTAGTAGCAATCACTGAGCATTTGTTTAAGAGCACTTCTTTAGTTTGAGGTATAGTTAGCAGCACAAGAGGATCTGTTTGTAAATAGTTCACTCTGTCCAGGCAGTTCTTCACCCATGTAGTCCCACAGTTCCACAAAGAAAGGACAGTCTGGTCCCACTATGATGTCATGTAAAAGGTGGATACCACCCCGACTTTTTGGGTAACGGTGCCACAAGCAATACTTTTTGTCACCTGCACCAGTGGCTACTCCCTAGTTTCCCTGTGTATGCCTACTACTTTGAGGGTCTTATGTATGGGGCCAACTCTCCCAGCTACCCCAGTATGAACAAGGTAAGTCCTGGATGTGAAGCTTATTCACCCAGATATCACTTTCTTTATCGTACATCACGGGACACAGAGCGCATAGTCATTACATATGGGTTATATGGGTACCTTCAGGTGTGGACACTGGTGTAATCAACTTCACAGGAAGTTCCTCCCTATATAACCCCCTCCCACTGAGAGTGCTTTAGTTTTTTCGCCAGTGTCTTAGGTGTTGGTCACGTCTAGCTGTCCCTCGGAGGTCTCGGGACCCAGGATAGCTAGCCGGATCCGTCCGAAGTGCTTCAAAGCCAAGGAGTACGGTACCCAGGCCCTGCCTGCGTGGGGTGTTGCCTATAATGCCTCTCCTTGGAGGGCTGGATTCTGGGCTCCAGTGCCTTGGTCTCTCCCAGGACTAAACGCTACTGATGCCAGGATGCTATATAGGTCCAGGGGTGTGGGTTCCTTAACACAGGACCCCGGTCCCTGAAGGTCCGAGACAATACCCACGGACATGGGGGAAGATTGGGCCTCTTGCAGTTTGCAATACCCTGCGGCGTGGAGCAGGTAAGAGGGAACCTGCGGGACTTGGTTCGACAGTAGGTATCCCCCTGGGGGTTCTGGGTTGGCTAATGGTATGCTTGTGCATCAGCCACTATCTCCACTATGTCTGTGTGGGCAGGATGGAATACTAATGTTTACCCAGATAACATGTAGATATATGTATACTTGTGTAAGATATATATTTGCTACTCACCCCAGGTCTGCCTGTTAGCATTGATACTGCAACCCCACATGTTTTAAAGAGGAAATTGCTGGTGAAAACTCCTGTTTCTTAGGAAGCCCATGGGGACAGCTTCCTCTCTCTGTGCACTACAATAAGATTAGTGCTTACCTGGTGTCTGTTGGTGCTGCCTGGCGCTGGTCCATGTTTTTTCCTCTGCTCTGCTTCCTCCATGTTGTTTTCAGCATGGGGGGGTGCGCGCGCGTGTGCGCGTGCACGCCGCCTTTTATAGCGTCGGCGTGCGTTGGGGGGGGGGCGGGCCAGCAGCGTCAGGGTCTGTTTAAAAGTAAAACTTTTTCTCTGGCTGGTCTTTCCCTCCTGGAGGCAGAGGAAGAAGGACACAGAGCGCGCAGCTGGGTCTTTTGGCCACAGTGACACCCAGTGGCGGTTTGTGGATCTTCAGGTCTAGGACTTAGTTCCACTATTGACCAGAAAGAAAAAAAAAAAAAGAGTTTTTTTGCTTAAAGGGACTCAGCCTTAGATCCAGCAGTATCTGAGTCAACCTTGGACTCCGGCTAACGGGCATTGGTGTTGCAATACTCACAGGTTTTCCTCAGTATTGCCACCTCCCAGGCGTGAAAAAAAAAAAAAAAAATATATATACAAAATTTTTCATTTTCCTCAGCCTGTTCTCATATTAATTACTCCTAGCTACAACAGTCAGGTGTTGGCTAGAGGGGTGACTCAAGGTTGTGCAATGGCTCCAAAGGCATCAGGACCAGCCAAGGCTGCAAAGGGTGCCAAGAAACAAAAGGGGTCTCCATCGGGGTCAGAGGATTTGGGCCAGGCTTCAACGGCCCCACCCTCACCAGTTAGACCACCGAGTAGCATAGTACAAGAGCCATTGGGGGTGCTGGGGGCAGAGGCGGCCCCCGATCCACCCATTCCCGTTTACGTAACGGAAGAAATGCTAGCGACCACCCTGGGTGGGCTAGAGAAAAGGTTAACTGCTTTGTTTGCCCACCCTTTGCCAAGTAGCAAACGGGCTAGATCCCCCTCACCTAGTTTGGTGTTTTCAGATGCGGAGGTCTCCTCTTCGGAGGAACGGGACCCACAAGGGGATCAAGCAGACCCAAGTCCCGAAGGTTCAGACATGGAGGGTTCCACTGTAGATGAATATTTTCGGCCTCTCAAGCGGAGAGCCTGTGGATCCAGTCTTTGACCGATATAGTTCGCACTGCTTTTAAACTTCCAGTGCCAGAACTAGTAGCCCCTGTGGTATCCTCATTGGGTTCTTTAAAGGCTCCATTAACTTGTGTGTCTTTTCCGATTCACCCCTTTCTGCGGAGCGTGATTTACCAGGATTGGGCTCGACCTGATAGGATCTTTATCCCTCCTAAGAGGTTCTCTATTCTCTATCCTATGGAAGAGGAATTTTTAAAGAAATAGGCACTCCCCACAGTGGACGCGGCCATTTCCTGCGTGAATATATCCCTGACCTGTCCGGTTGAAAATGTCCAGTTGTTCAAGGATCCGGTCGACAAAAAATTAGAGACCCTACTGAAGGCTTCTTTCACCACAGTAGGTGCCATGGTTCAGCCAGTGGTGGCAGCCATTGGCGTTTGTCAGGCCTTAAAGGATCAGGCAAAACAGATATTAAAGGACATGCCGGCTCAGCAAACTCGTGAATTAGCAGATTTCCCTAGGGCTCTCTGCTTTGCAGTAGATGCTATTAAGGACTCCATCCAACAGGCATCCCGGTTATCTCTGCTGGTGGTTCACATGCGTCGTCTTTCGTGGCTAAAGAACTGGTCAGCAGAGGCACCCTGCAAAAAGCTTTTAGCAGGGTTTCCCTTTCATGGGGGAAGACTATTCGGTGAAGACCTAGATAAAGATATCCAAACCATATCAAGTGGTAAAAGTTCTTCCTTACCGGTCAAGGAAAGACCGCGTGGGCCCGCGTTTAAACGACAGGCCTTTCCAGGCTCGGCCCCTTCGACTTCCCGTCAGTATCGACGGCCTCCCGGGCGTTCAGCAGTTAATAGCCGCCCACAGGGACAAGCCGCGGCAAACAAGAGGCCCTGGTCTCGCAAGCCGGCTAAACCAGTCATCAAGTCAGATTCATGAAGGGGCGCCCCCACTCTCTTGGGTGGGGGGAAGACTTCAGTTTTTCTCCGAAGTCTGGAAGGCCAGAATTCCCGACTCTTGGGTTCGGTCCGTGGTAGCCACAGGCTACAAACTAGAGTTTCGAGAAATCCCCCCTCTTCATTTTCAGGGGTCAAGTCTTCCAAGCGACCCGTTAAAGAGGGCCTCTCTCGTAAAGGCGTTGGATCGCCTCTTGCTCCAAGGAGTAATTGTAGTACCAACCCAAGAAAGGGGTCTGGGATTCTACTCCAACCTTTTTATTATACCAAAACCCAATGGCGACGTCAGGCCTATCCTAGACCTCAAACGCCTAAATCGCTTTCTAAAGATTCAGACCTTTCGTATGGATTCCATACGTTCAGTGACAGCCAGCCTGCATCAAGGCGACTTTCTAGCATCTATAGACATAAAGGATGCATATCTGCATGTGCCGATCTACCCAGCACATCACAGGTTTCTTCGTTTTATGATAGATCAAAGTCATTTCCAGTTCGTAGCCCTCCCTTTCGGGTTGGCAACAGCTCCGCGGGTATTCACAAAGGTGTTAGCCCCGGTGCTAGCCGTCCTAAGGACAGAAGGCATTTTGGTCCTGGCATACCTGGACGATCTCCTGGTTATCGACAGATCAGCTTCCAACCTCAATCATGCAGTAGTCCGCACAGTTCGGCATCTACAAGAATTCGGGTGGGTTGTGAACCAAGGAAAATCGAGGTTGCAACCCACAAGACAGTTGGAATATCTAGGCCTTCGGTGAGATACAGAATGCCAGAGGATATTTTTACCTCAAGAAAAGATCAGGTCATTGACTCAAACAATTCAAATAGTCCTAGGCAAAAAGAGGCCGACTATTCGCCTATGCATGCGACTGCTGGGAAAGATGGTAGCCGCCTTCGAAGCAGTGCCCTATGCCCAGATCCATACCAGAGTTCTCCAGGCAGCTTGTCATGGTCGTGGCCGACCACCAGGTGGCGCTAGCGTTGCAACGGCGCGCACAGGGGCGCCGGGAGCGCGCATTCGCGGCACTTCGACGTGCACACGCACGGGCACGCGCACGCGCGGCACGTCGGCGCGCACGGGAGTGCGCATTCGCGGCAGCGGCGCGCGGGCACGTGAGGACGCCATTTTGGCGCCAGTTCAGGCTATTTAAGGGAGCTCTTCCCATGGCCTCTTGCTGCTCGATCATCAGCGTTCCTGATACCTGCCTGAAGACCCGTTACCTGATTGACCCCTGTTCCGTGATCCCGGCTTGTCTTGACCCTTCTGATTGCTGCCCGCCCTGACCTCGGACTGTCTGACGCTGCCTCTGCCTTGCCCTGTACCAGTGACCGCCTGCCTGTTGCCGACCCGGCTTGAATCACGACTCTGCTGCTGCCTTATCCCTGAACCTGATCCGTCTGCATCCGTACTACAGGACACCTTCCTCCTGCTGTCTGCCAGCCATCTGCACCAGCTCCAGTTACCTGACAGTATCCGTACTACAAGACACCTTCCTCCTGCTGTCTGCCAGTCATCTGTACCAGCTCCAGTTGCCTGTCAGCATCCGTACTACAGAACACCTTCCTCCTGCTGTCTGCCAGCCATCTGCACCAGCTCCAGTTACCTGCCAGCATCCGTACTACAAGACACCTTCCTCCCGCTGTCTGCCAGTCATCTGCACCAGCTCCAGTTGCCTGTCAGCACCCGTACTACAGAACACCTTCCTCCTGCTATCTGCCAGACTCCCGCACTAGCTTCAATTACCTGTCGGCGTCAGTGCTACAGCATACCTCCAGTAAGACTGATACCGTGTCTGCACGACATCCCCGCCAGGCGCTAGTGTGACTCTAGACTCCAGTACCTCCTGTCTGCACTACCAGGGGTTCCGGGGTCAGAGGAGCAAGAGTGGCCACTCCCGCACGTCAGGCTCTGCTCAGCACCAGGTACGTGACAGTATCGAGCAGCCATGTCTGAGCCTGCACAGGGAGTGGACCCTATGTCTGAACTCTGTCACCATTTGGATGGCTTAACGCAAGCAGTCAGGGCCCTGCAAGAAGGCTACACCCGACTTGAAGACCGCGTCCAGGCCTTGTCCGCAACCTCCTCTACTTCCGCTTCGGGTACTTCTTCTTCTCCCTCTGTCATCATGCTACCACCTGAGCCCAAAGTACCCATGCCAGAGAGATTTTCCAGGGAAAGAAGCAAGTATAGGGCCTTCCGGAATGCATGTGAACTATATTTTGCACTCCAGCCTCGAACCTTCTCATTAGAGGCCACCAAGGTCGGGTTTGTCATTTCTCTGCTAACCAGCGAACCGCAGGCCTGGGCCCACCGGCTCTTGGAGCAAAAGGACTTATGTCTTGACCGTCTAGATACGTTTTTTCAGGCCATGTCCTTGCTGTACGAGGACCCTCACCAGGCCGCTACAGCAGAGGCCGCTTTGCACGCCCTCCAGCAGGGTCGCAGACCTGCAGAGGACTATGTATCCGAGTTCAGAAGGTGGAGTGCGGACACTAACTGGAACGACGCGGCCCTCTGCTACCAGTTTCGTCTTGGCCTCTCTGAGACACTTAAGGACGAGCTTGCTCGAGTGGGGGTCCCTGGAACTCTGGAAGCTCTCATTAATCTAGCCATCCAGATTGATCGGCGCCTAAGGGAGCGCAGGACTGAACGTACCACAGGTCCGACCCGTCCAACATGGATGCTGCCTAGGGTCCCTACCTTTCCTAATCCGATTCCTTCTGCCTCGCTTCCCTCCTCCAGAGACATACCAGAACCTATGCAGCTGGGTCTGATTCGTCCATCCCTCACATCCGAGGAACGACTTCGTCGCCGAATCAACAACTTGTGCCTCTACTGCGGAGAGCCCGGCCACTATGTGAGGACCTGCCCAGCAAAGTCCCGTAAGTCCACTTCCTTGTCCTCTGTCCATACACCTGTTGTCCTCAACAATTCTACTCACCTGGCTGTTCCTGTCTTGTTCCAGCTTCCAGGAGGGGTCATCCGGACCAGCGCCATACTTGATTCTGGGGCCTGTAGCTGCTTCATGGACTCTGCCTTTGCCACCCTACACCAGATTCCGTTGCGCCCAAGAGCTGTGGGACTGTCTGTGCACCTGGCTGATGGGTCAGCTCTAAGATCCGGCCCTGTTACCCAAGAAACTGTACCTATCGCCACCACTATCTTAGACTCTCATCGGGAATTTCTGTGCCTGGATGTTATTGTGTCCCCTTTATTCCCCATAATTCTGGGTATGCCCTGGCTCCGGGCTCACAACCCACAAATAGACTGGACTACCGGGGAGATTCGTTTTAGTTCCGCCTACTGCCAACTACACTGCCTGCAAGTGACCTCCTGTTCCCCCTCTCTGCTTTGCATGGACTCTGACATTGAAACCCGCCAAGCCGTCCCCGAAGAGTACCATGAATTCCTGGACGTATTTAGTAAAAAAGGGGCTGACACCCTCCCTCCGCACCGGCCCTATGACTGCCCAATTGAGCTTCTCCCTGGGGCTGAAGTCCCCTTCGGCAGGATTTTTCCCCTGACGGAGCTAGAGCTGGAGAATCTGAAGACCTACCTTGATGACAATCTGAAGAAGGGGTTTATCCGCCCCTCCACCTCACCAGCAGGAGCAGGAATTTTTTTTGTCGAAAAAAAAGATCATACACTCCGCCCTTGTGTGGATTACCGTGAGCTTAACAAGGTGACGATCAAAAATCGGTACCCCCTTCCCTTGGTACCGGAATTATTTCAGAGACTTGGAGCCGCAGTCATCTTCACGAAACTCGATCTGCGGGGGGCCTATAACTTGGTACGAATTCGGGACGGCGATGAGTGGAAAACTGCCTTCCGCACCCGCTTTGGCCATTTCGAATACCTGGTGATGCCATTCGGACTCTGTAACGCCCCCGCTACATTTCAGCACTTCGTGAATGACATCTTTAGAGACTATCTGGATCTGTTTGTTGTGGTATATCTCGACGACATCCTTATCTTTTCCCCCTCTATTGACAGGCATCGGGAACACGTTAAGAAAGTCCTCAGGCGACTTCGAACTCACGGACTTTATGCCAAGCCTGAAAAGTGCGAATTCGAACGTGTGAGCATACAATTTCTAGGTCTGATCATTTCCGTAAAAGGTATCGAGATGGACCCACAAAAGGTCGCAGCAATTCTTGATTGGCCCGCGCCCTCAGACAAGAAAGGTATACAACGGTTCATCGGATTTGCGAACTTTTACAGGAAGTTTATCAAGGGATTTTCCGGCATTATATCTCCTATAACCAGCCTGACCAAACAAACTGTCCGCTTCCGATGGTCTCCAGAGGCCCAGGTAGCCTTCGAGACCCTGAAGAAGTTGTTTACATCGGCACCTGTCCTTAAACACCCTGACGCTAGTCTGCCCTACATCCTGGAGGTGGATGCTTCGGAAACGGCAGTGGGAGCTGTTCTTTCCCAGAGACAGGGGCCAAAGGCTCTTCTGCACCCGGTCGCCTTTTTCTCTCGAAAATTGTCCGACGCGGAAAAGAACTACGATGTGGGGGACCGAGAACTCTTAGCGATTAAAGCCGCACTGGAAGAGTGGCGGTACCTGTTGGAAGGTGCAGCTCATCCGATCCTGGTCTATACGGACCATAAAAACCTGGAATACCTGAAGGTAGCTAAAAGGCTAAGGCCACGACAGGCCAGATGGGCACTTTTCTTTACCAGGTTTACCTTCCACATAACCTATAGGCCTGGATCTAAGAACACCAAACCCGACGCCCTTTCGCGGATGTATTGCGATCCTGAAACTTCCGCCCCTCCAGACACTATCCTATCCTCTGGGAATTTTCTGTTGTTGCAAGACGACCTAGTGGCTCGAATCAAGCAAGCCTCTGCAGGAATTCCCTCTCCCTCGGACACAGATCTGCAGATTCGGGACGGTCTGTTATGGCATGGCAACAAGATCTTTGTACCCGAGGACTTGCGGGTCACTGTCCTGAGCCTCTGCCATGATCATGTACTGGCTGGTCACTTTGGGGCACAAAAGACTTCGGAACTTCTACAGCGCACGTTCTGGTGGCCCCAACTTGTGAAGGACTGCAGAAGCTATGTGGAATCGTGCACCACGTGCATCCGCAATAAAGGGAGCAAATCCAGAGCTTGGGGATTGTTAAGGCCTTTACCCGTACCAGAGAGACCATGGCAAATGATCTCCATGGATTTTATTGTTGAACTGCCACCCTCCGAAGGGTTCACGACTATCTTCGTAACAGTAGATAGACTATCCAAGATGGCACATTTTCTGCCCATGAAGGGTACACCCTCTGCCCCAGAAACTGCCAAGATCTTTATTAAAGAAGTTGTGCGGCTCCACGGTATTCCTGCAGATATCGTTTCTGACCGGGGGTGCAATTCACCTCCAGGTTCTGGAGGGCACTCTGCAAATCCCTCAAGATTGGGCTGTCCTTCTCATCCGCCTATCACCCTCAGTCGAACGGCCAGACCGAGAGGACAAACCAGACACTAGAGCAATATTTACGTTGTTTCTCTTCATTTTCTCAGGAAGATTGGGCCTCTCTATTACCGCTGGCCGAATTTGCATATAATAATTCAGTCCACTCTGCTACTAAGCAATCTCCCTTCTATGCGAATTATGGTTACCACCCATCATTTCTGCCTAACTGCGCTCCGGAGTGTGCGGTGCCTGCCGTACAAGAGACATTAAACTTCTTTAGCACTAACAACAAGCTACTGCAAGGAACCATGGCAAGGACGCAGGAGCACAATAAAGAGATCTTTGATAAGAAGCGGAGGGGTGAACTCAATCTGGAACCCGGAGACCTGGTGTGGTTGTCCACCATTAATTTGAAACTTTCCTGCCCATCTAAGAAACTAGGACCTAAATTTATGGGGCCTTTTCCGATCAAGAGGAGGATTAATAGTGTGGCCTACGAGCTAGAACTGCCAGACTCACTCCGCGTTCATCCAGTCTTCCATGTCTCCCTCCTCAAACCTGATGTTGCTAATCCCTTCCCGGGACGAAGCACCGACCCGCCCGAGCCGGTCTTAGTGAATGGAGAGGAAGAATTCGAGGTGGAGTCTATTGTAGACTGCAGGAGAAGGCACAACCAGGTCCAGTTCTTGGTAAAATGGAAGGGTTATGGCCCTGAAGAAAATTCGTGGGAACCTGAGCGTAATATCCACGCTAAGAGACTGGTCCGGTCTTTCAAGGACGCTCATCCACTTAAGATGGCCCAGTTGGGCATCCGGAGGCTGCCCATTGGGAGGGGGCAATGTCATGGTCGTGGCCGACCACCAGGTGGCGCTAGCGTTGCAACGGCGCGCACAGGGGCGCCGGGAGCGCGCATTCGCGGCACTTCGACGTGCACACGCACGGGCACGCGCACGCGCGGCACGTCGGCGCGCACGGGAGCGCGCATTCGCGGCAGCGGCGCGCGGGCACGTGAGGACGCCATTTTGGCGCCAGTTCAGGCTATTTAAGGGAGCTCTTCCCATGGCCTCTTGCTGCTCGATCATCAGCGTTCCTGATACCTGCCTGAAGACCCGTTACCTGATTGACCCCTGTTCCGTGATCCCGGCTTGTCTTGACCCTTCTGATTGCTGCCCGCCCTGACCTCGGACTGTCTGACGCTGCCTCTGCCTTGCCCTGTACCAGTGACCGCCTGCCTGTTGCCGACCCGGCTTGAATCACGACTCTGCTGCTGCCTTATCCCTGAACCTGATCCGTCTGCATCCGTACTACAGGACACCTTCCTCCTGCTGTCTGCCAGCCATCTGCACCAGCTCCAGTTACCTGACAGTATCCGTACTACAAGACACCTTCCTCCTGCTGTCTGCCAGTCATCTGTACCAGCTCCAGTTGCCTGTCAGCATCCGTACTACAGAACACCTTCCTCCTGCTGTCTGCCAGCCATCTGCACCAGCTCCAGTTACCTGCCAGCATCCGTACTACAAGACACCTTCCTCCCGCTGTCTGCCAGTCATCTGCACCAGCTCCAGTTGCCTGTCAGCACCCGTACTACAGAACACCTTCCTCCTGCTATCTGCCAGACTCCCGCACTAGCTTCAATTACCTGTCGGCGTCAGTGCTACAGCATACCTCCAGTAAGACTGATACCGTGTCTGCACGACATCCCCGCCAGGCGCTAGTGTGACTCTAGACTCCAGTACCTCCTGTCTGCACTACCAGGGGTTCCGGGGTCAGAGGAGCAAGAGTGGCCACTCCCGCACGTCAGGCTCTGCTCAGCACCAGGTACGTGACACAGCTATTCTCTCTGCTTGGAACAGGTCCATACAGGCATTAGACCGTCCATTAGGTCTTTCCCCAGGAGTCAGGCGCAGCCTGTACTGGTGGCTGGTCCCTCAAAAATTGTCAAAAGGGAAAACCTTTTGCCCCATCACGTGGAAAATAGTAACCACAGATGCCAGCCTAACAGGTTGGGGGGCAATCTTAGGAAATCGGACCCAGCAGGGACAGTGGTCAGAGGCAGAAAGTCTGCTTCCCATCAATGTCCTAGAGATCAGAGCTGCTCGGTTGGCCCTGGTCGCCTGGACTCTCCCCCTGCAGGGTCTGCCAGTAAGGATACAGTCCGACAATGCCACGGCGGTGGCATACATAAACCACCAGGGGGGCACAAGGAGCCTAGCGGCTCAAAGGGAAGTAAACCTGATTTTTTCATGGGCCGAAGCCCATGTACCCTGCATCTCAGCAGTGTTCATCCCAGGGATAGACAATTCTCAAGCAGATTTTTTGAGTCGTCAACAGTTACTCCCGGGAGACTGGTCTCTTCACCCCCAGGTATTCCAAGAGATTTGCCAAAGATTCGGAGTTCCCGATGTGGACATCATGGCAACAAGATTCAACAAGAAATTGGACAAATTCGTATCCCGAGCCAGGGACCCCTCGGCCTACGGGACCGATGCGTTGGTTTGCCCCTGGCACCAGTTTTCTCTCCTGTATGCGTTCCCTCCACTACAGATGATTCCCCGCCTTCTACGAAGGATCAGGGTGGAGCGCAGGCCGGTGATCCTGGTGGCCCCAGCCTGGCCCAGAAGGGCTTGGTATGCACTCATCGTGAGGATGTCAGTAGGGGCACCGTGGCCACTCCCCCTGCGCCCAGATCTGCTGTCTCAGGGCCCGATCTACCACCCTGCTTCACAGCAGCTAAATTTGATGGCTTGGCGGCTGAATCCCTAATTCTTAAGGGCAGAGGCCTCTCAGCCCAGGTCATATCTACGTTAATTCAGGCTAGAAAGCCAGTCTCTAGAAATATCTATTACAGAGTCTGGAGGACCTATGTGGAGTGGTGCGAGTCTCAAGGAGGGCATCCTCGCAAGTTTTTTATTGACATGATTTTGCGATTCCTCCAGGTTGGCGTTGACAAGGGGTTGGCTCTTAGTACTCTAAAGGGGCAGGTGTCTGCCTTATCGATATGGTTTCAAAGGCCTTTGGCCACGCATTCGCTTGTGAAAACCTTCTTGCAGGGGGTCTTGCATGTGAATCCCCCTATTAGAGCTCCCCTCTGCCCCTGGAATTTAAATCTGGTCTTGTCAGCTTTACAAAGGCAGCCGTTTGAACCTCTGACAGAAATCCCTCTTGTGCTACTAACCCGAAAGTTGGTTTTCTTGGTGGCTATGGCTTCAGCCAGAAGGGTTTCCGAGCTGGCAGCCTTGTCTTGCAGGGAACCGTACCTGATTCTGCATAAGGACAGAGTGGTTCTGCGGCCTCAGCCTTCTTTCCTTCCTAAGGTCATATCCAGTTTTCACTTGAATCAGGACCTAGTCCTACCATCCTTCTTTCCTACTCCCCAGTCCAGAGAGGAAAGATTGCTTCATACTTTGGACGTGGTCCGAGCCATGAGGGTTTATCTCAAGGCTACAGAAAAGATTCGGAAAACAGATGTGCTTTTCGTTCTCCCGGATGGCCCCAAGAAGGGTCAGCCGGCTGCCAAGTCTTCCTTGGCTAGGTGGATTAAGCAGCTGATTTTTCAGGCCTATGGTCTGAAGCGCGTTCCACCTCCCTTATCAGTTAAGGCCCATTCTACGAGGGCCATGAGTGCCTCTTGGGCGGCACACCATCAGATCTCTATGGCACAGGTTTGCAAAGCGGCAACCTGGTCTTCCGTACATACGTTTACTAAATTTTATAAGTTGGACGTCACAAAAGCTACGGACGCAGCATTTGGGCAGGCGGTCCTACGGGCAGCAGTATAGAATCCTCTGGCCCGGTTCACGCCCCCTTTTTTCTGTTGGTGGAGCTATTTTTTACCTCCTGATATATTTTCTGTTTGGCTATTTTTGGCCTTACGGTCTCCCTCCCTTCATGGAGCATTGCTTTGGGACATCCCATATGTAATGACTATGCGCTCTGTGTCCCGTGATGTACGATAAAGAAAAAAGGATTTTTAATAACAGCTTACCTGTAAAATCCTTTTCTTGAAGTACATCACGGGACACAGAGCTCCCACCCCTCTTTTGGGGAACATTGTGTAACCTCGGAGAAATTGCTTGCTACAAAACTAAAGCACTCTCAGTGGGAGGGGGTTATATAGGGAGGAACTTCCTGTGAAGTTGATTACACCAGTGTCCACACCTGAAGGTACCCATATAACCCATATGTAATGACTATGCGCTCTGTGTCCCGTGATGTACTTCAAGAAAAGGATTTTACAGGTAAGCTGTTATTAAAAATCCTTTTTTAGGAGCACCCCTCAGTCAGATAAAGGTGGGCATCACAGACCCTCTAAGTGTAGCAGGAAATTTTTTGTTTAGCTGCGTACTCCATGGGCTCCTCATGCAGGTGACACTGAGCCTGGATATAGCCACAAGAGTGACACTGCCAGCACAGCAGGTTCTCATTCCTTTTTGCTGAAGCATAACTCTGAGACACTTGATTGGTCGCCCCCTGGCTCTCCTTAATTCTAGTTCCCAGGTTTGGTAGTGGCTTTGCTTTCCACACTGGTAGAGTTCCTCTGGACCTGGCAGGTCCTAGGAGGTCCTACACCTCAGTGTATGTGTGGTAAGACCATTTTTACAATAGTCTCATCCAATGCAGAAGATCATTGGCAGGGGACCACAGGTTCCGGTCCAACATGAGTCACTCCACACTATGAGGACCAGACAACGCCTCTGGCTGCATCCAGTTCTTGACCAAATAAGCCAGGATGTACTTTGGGGACCTGGGCAGCCAGTCTGGATGGTACCTCCAGTGGTGTACCCCTTGGGCCCACACAGTGGTAGTCACCCCGAGGTTGGCCAGGATCTCCACCTTCAGTCGTACAAAAAGTGTTGACATCATCAGACAGTAGGTCAAAATTTTTTTTTTTTGAGGATTTCCAGTGACAAAAGGGTCAATAAGGCCAGCCCACTGGTCTTGCCCCCCCCCCTCCTCTCCATTGTTCTCTCAAAAGTGTACAGAAATGCCTGCATGTCATCACTAGTTTGTTTTTGAAGATAGTGTCTGGCTCTTGTGGCTACCTGGTCGCTAGGAGCAACAGACACTTGCTCCCGTCTTTGAGAGAGATGCTGCATTGCTTCCTGCAAGGCAATCATTTGTACTTGAGTAATTTTATTGCTGGACTGTAAGCTGGGCAGCCAGTAAGTGGGTGTTTTCCTGCTATGCCTGTGTCAGGGCTTGTTGCTGTTGAGCCAGCGTCTCATGGTGGCTGTTTTCCTTTTCAAAAGTCTCCTGCTGGCATGCCTGAGTATGCTCATGGCTTCGGTTGGCTTCCATGGAGGCCTACTGCTGAGCTGGTATTTTTTTCCAGGTGGCATGCCCCTGGACTGCCATCCTCTGAACCAGGGCTTTTAAAACCTTCCATGTCACCTTCAGAGGTTTGCAACGCTTGTGCTGCTCTGACCCAGGGCATGCAAAAATGGGCACTGGCCCTTTTAAACATCAGTTTTGCTTCCAATGGCTTTTATTACTTAACCACTTAAGGACCCATTCACGCCGATATATGTCGGCAGAATGGCACGGCTGGGCACAATCACATATCTGTACATGTGTCTTTAAGCCCAGCATTGGGGTCGCATGATCGGTCACCGGAGCTGAAGAACGGGGAGAGGTGTGTGTAAACACACCTTCCCCGTTCTTCACAGTGGCACTGTCATTGATCGTCTGTTCCCTGATATAGGGAAAGGAAATTGACGTCACACGTCCAGCCCCGCCCCCTACAGTTAGAAACAAATATGAGGTCACACTTAACCCTTTCAGCGCCCCCTAGTTAACTCCTAAACGGCAATTGTCATTTTCACAGTAAACAATGCATTTTTATAGCACTTTTTGCTGTGAAAATGACAATGGTCCCAAAAATGTGTCAAAATTGTCCGATGTGTCCGCCATAATGTCGCAGTTACGAAAAAAATCGCTGATCGCCGCAATTAGTAGTAAAAAATAAATTATTAATAAAAATGCAATAAAACTATCCCCATTTTGTAAACGCTATACATTTTGCGCAAACCAATCGATAAATGCTTATTAGGGATTTTTTTTTTTTTACCAAAAATAGGTAGAGGAGTATGTATCGGCCTAAACTGAGGAAAAAAACGTTTTTTTATATATTTTTGGGGGATATTTATTATAGTAAAGAATATAGCATTTTTTCAAAATTGTTGCTCTATTTTTGTTTATAGCGCAAAAAATAAAAACCGCAGAGGTGTTAAAATACCACCAAAAGAAAACTCTATTTGTGGGGAAAAAAAGGACGCCAATTTTGTTTGGGAGCCACATCGCCGACCGCGCAATTGTCGCTTAAAGCGACGCAGTGCCGAATTGCAAAAAGGGGCAAGGTCCTTAACCTACACAATGGTCCAGGTCTTAAGTGGTTAATTACCCACATCCTTCACCAGTTGTAATCTTTAGCAGCCCAAGTTCATCAGCTGAGTAGATTGATAAAAACAAAATAGTCCACACTCCTGGTACAAATCAAGCTTCTTGGTTCACCACCCAAAATACTTGTCCCTTGACAGGGTTATGTCCCTGCCTGACTTAGGGGTCCCAAAGGCCAGGTCACCAGCAGCTTAGCTGCTTAGTCAAAAGCAGTCCACTCCTCTTGATCCTAAGTAAGTTCTGCTTCATACTCAACTTCAGACATCTGTTGGATGCTTTCTGTTGCCTTTCAAGACTCCCTTCTAGGTGGGTTAACCCCTTCAGGGCCAAATACCCTGTTACCAGGATTTGGGGGTTCTTTCCTACCCAGAGTCTCTCTGGACCTCTGAATTCCAAGTTCCAAATGAGTACTTAGCAATCCTGAGAGAACTGTAAATCGGTCCTCTTCTTTCCAACTTTAGACTGCTGCGGAACCCCTCACTCTGCATGGCTGATTACTCAACAATGTCCCTTGAACTCTCCCTTAAAGAGTCCACGACTCAAAAAAAAACATACCTGCTTTCCAGGACACACTCCCAGCGTCCGGTACACTGTGTACATATTTATCCTACTGTATGTTGGGAGTACAGGTTTTTCACCAGCGTAGTATATAACATGCACCAGCAGATGGCGTACCTTCACCTCATCTTAATTTATGTTAGAATGATAGTCTAGCAAAAAAAAAACATAATAGTTGCAGGATGAAATTGTTTCTATGCTAGTATTTTTTTTCCCTGGAAAAACACAAGGTGCATCTACACAATTTGTACTGGATATGTGGCTGAGTGAGTTTTATATGTGGATCTAAATTCTGTTACCGCAATACAACAAAACATCATGCTGGATCTGTAATTTGTAAAAGACTGTTATTTTGGCAGTAATGCAGTGATTGTGTCTACTGCATTATGTTCTATTTCCATTTTGGCCTATGGGAAAGCCTCTTCTACTTAACGTACACCAACATAAAACATTGGTATGAACCGTTACAATAGAGCCCAACCCAAGACATCAGATGTGAAAAAGCTCTTGGACAACGATAATGGAACTTTTTTGGAATAGAGAAATACTTGTGTTATATTGTGTCTTTACAGTATTAAAGGGTATTTCACACGATAAATTGGTCAGAGGAGATCCCTGGTTCTCTTTTTTTCCCCGGCAGTTTTCCCAGCGATGGAGCATACACACGGCTGGTTTTCCCGGCCAAAAGCTCTCATGGCAGTTTTCCAGACTGGAAAACCGGTCGTGTGTACGAGGCTTGAGAATGGATCTGAATCACTTAGGTCAGGGTTTGACAAATTTGCTTGGAATCTAGGAGCCAGCTAAAAAAGTTAAAAAACGCGCCCAGTGCCGCCAAGCTTGCACGCAGAAGCGAACACATACGTGAGTACCGCTCGCGTATGAAAACGGTATTCAAACCACACATGTGAGGTATCGCCGTGATCGTTTGAGCGAGAGCAATAATTCTAGCTCTAGCCCTCCTCTTTAACTCAAAACATGCAACCTGTAGAATTTATTAAACATCGCCTATGGAGATTTTAAAGTGTAAAGATTTCTCGCCATTCCACAAGCGGATGCAATTTTGAAGCGTGACATGTTGGGTATTAATTTACTCGGCGTAACATTATCTTTCACAATATAAAAAAAATTTGGAATAACTTTACTGTTGTCTTATTGTTTTATTTTAAAAAAAAGTGTATTTTTTCCCCAATAAAGTGCGCTTGTAAGACCGCTGCGCAAATACGGTGTGACAGAAAGTATTGCAATGACAGCCATTTTATTCTCTAGGGTGTTAGAATAAAAAATATAGATAATGTTTGGAAGTTCTAATTAGAAGGAAGGAGATGGCAGTGAAAAAACACATTAGAACTGCTGTTTTACTTGTAATGCCAACGGCCACCACCGGATGGCACCAGGTCACAGAAGGAAGCTTGGGCCTTCACAAGGCTGCAAAGCCGCGGCCTCAATTACCGGCCATCGCTGGCCTGCCACGATCGTGCGGCAGGGGAGGTGGGGGTGCACGAAGACACCTGTGCCTCCGTGTGCCCCCACCTCCCCCGCCGTGCGATCTCCGTGGGCCTGCGACGGCCGGTAATTGAGGCCATGGCTTTGCAGCCTTGTGAAGCCGCGGCCTCGATTACCAGCAGGGCCCGGGCGCCAGGTCACTATTTTTTGTCGCAATTGCGACCGGGCGCCCATATTTTGTCGAGCCCTGACTTAGGTCATGCTCTAGTTGGACCCATAGTTTAGTGGCAGCATGATGCTTCCAATCTGATATTCTATGCAGTATCACAGCTAAATAATATTTTTTTAAATCCGGGAGAGCTAAACTTTCATTGTTCTTTTGTCTGAGTATTGCACGTGACATGTGAGGGCATCTGCAGTCCCATATCTTTATGGTATAGTTTGAAGAAGGAATAGCACTCTGGGTAATACGTTTATTTTGACAACACAAATCCTTTCCAATGACGAAGTAGCTGTGTGGTTCCATTTGTATAAGTCTTGCCTATAGGGCCGCGTACACACGATCAAATCTATCTGCTGAAAACGGTCTGACAGACCGTCTCAGCAGACAGATTCGATCGTGTGTACGGGCGAGCAGATGGATTTGTCCAGCAGACAGATTTTAAAGCCTGCTTTAAAATCTGTCTGCTGGGAAACCGTCGGACCGATATGTCTGCTGGTTAGTACGCTAACCAGCAGACATATCTGCCCGCACATGCGTCTAATGGATTCAACGCATGCGCGGAAGTGTTTTACTTCCTGGTGCAGTGACGTGGCGGTGTCAACGTCACCGCCATGTCACCGCGCTGTCTGCCGGCGGGGATTTTGGTTTGATCGTGTGTACAGCGATCAAACCAAAACAGCCAGCAGACAAATCTGATCAAATCGGTCTGTCAGACCGATTTGAACAGATTCATTTGTTCGTGTGTACGGGGCCTCGGCGTTCAGGAGATAGTTTGCCTTGAATAGACCAGCTGGGTTAGAGAGAAAGATCCCTAGGTTTAGGTTATTAGTTTCTGCAAATGGTACTGAGATATTAAGGATTTTGGATTTAGATAGATTGATCTTGAAATTGGAGATGAAACCGAATAACTTGCAGACTGACATCAGGTGAGGTAGAGAAAGTGTGGGCTGTTCTTTGTAGAATAAGATGACATCAGCGTATACACCATATTTATGTTGATATCTACCTATTTGAATTCCTTGTATGTTGGGATTGTGGCGAATCGTTGTGAGGAAAGGTTCTAGAGAGAGGGCAAATAAAATGGGGGAGAGTGAACATCCCTGTCTAGTACTGTTAAATAGGGTAAATGGCTCACGTAGTGTACCATTAACACGAATTTGCGCTGTAGGGAGAGTTAAAGCGGAGTTCCACCCAAAATTTTAACTTCCGCTTATCCCACTCCTCACCCCCTTACATGCCACATTTGGCATGTAATTTTTTTTTTGGGGGGGGGGAGTGGGGGCTTCAGGAGGAGTGGGACTTCCTGTCCCACTTCCTTCTTCCGCCCAGGGGCTGGTAAGGCGATTAAGCTTAATCGCCTTATTGCAGCCCCTCCCTGTAGGCGTTCGCCTAGGACACTGACAGGTCCTAGGTGATCGCCTGTCCAATGGGACGGTGCAGCGCAGTGCCGCGTGCGCATTCGCAGTGGGTGCCCGGCCGTGAAGCCGAAAGCTGTCACGGCCGGGTGCACACAGTATCAATGAGGATGCCGGCCAGGGAGGGGGGGAGAGGAGCGGAGCCCCGGCCGGTGCGTCGCTGGAACGCTGGAGCAGGTAAGTGTCTGTTTATTAAAAGCCAGCAGCTACACTTTTTGTAGCTGCTGACTTTTAATAAACCTTCATTTTGGCTGGAACACCCCTTTAAAGCTGTTATAGCCAACTCAATAGTGAACCCTACGGACTAAGACTGGGATGTCATTAAAGTTTATGTGTATGTAAAAGCAGGAGTCCCAATACTTTTGGTAATATAGCGTGTGTGTGTGTGTATATATATATATATATATATATATTACAAGCCAAAAGTTTAAACACACCTTCTCATTCCAAGAGTTTTCTTTATTTTCATAACTATGAAAATTGTAGAGTCACACTGAAGGCATCAAAACTATGAATTAACACATGTGGAATTATATACATAATGCAAAAGTGTGAAACAACTGAAAATATATTTCATATTCTAGGTTCTTCAAAGTAGCCACCTTTTGCAGCAGACACATCTCTAGAATAACTTAAGAGGAGACTGTGTGAATCAGGCCTTCATGGTAGAATATCTGCTAGGAAACCACTGCTAAAGAAAGGCAACAAGCAGAAGAGACTTGTTTGGGCTAAAGAACACAATGAATGGACATTAGACCAGTGGAAATCTGTGCTTTGGTCTGATGAGTCCAAATTTGAGATCTTTGGTTCCAACCACCATGTCTTTGTGCGACGCAGAAAAGGTGAACGGATGGACTCTACATGTCTGGTTTCCACTGTGAAGCATGGAGGAGGAGGTGTGGGGGTGCTTTGCTGGTGACACTGTTGGGGATTTATTCAAAATTGAAGGCATACTGAACCAGCATGGCTACCACAGCATCTTGCAGCGGCATGCTATTCCATCCGGTTTGCGTTTAGTTGGACCATCATTAATTTTTTAACAGGACAATGACCCCAAACACACCTCCAGGCTGTGTAAGGGCTATTTGACCAAGAAGGAGAGTGATGGGGTGCTGCGCCAGATGACTTGGCCTCCACAGTCACCGGACCTGAACCCAATCGAAATGGTTTGGGGTGAGCTGGACCGCAGAGTGAAGGCAAAAGGGCCAACAAGTGCTAAGCATCTCTGGTAACTCCTTCAAGACTGTTGGAAGACCATTTCAGGTGACTACCTCTTGAAGCTCATCAAGAGAATGCCAAGAGTGTGCAAAGCAGTAATCAAAGCAAAAGGTGGCTACTTTGAAGAACCTAGAATATGACATATTTTCAGTTGTTTCTCACTTTTTTGTTATGTATATAATTCCACATGTGTTAATTCATAGTTTTGATGCCTTCAGTATGAATGTACAATTTTCATAGTCATGAAAATAAAGAAAACTCTTGGAATGAGAAGGTGTGTCCAAACTTTTGGTCTGTACTGTATATACATGCATAGTGATTTTGGCATATGGTAAAACATTTTCCCTTTAATTTTATGGAACAGTAGTTTGAAAAAGCTCAGTACAGTATATTTTTTGACTGCACTTAAATACAGCCCATTAATTATAATGAGCCTATGCACACTGACATGTAAACAAGCGCTGTGTATTCTTCAGTAAAAAAAAAAAGAAATTGAAAAATCTGAATTTTTGGTCAGTAATCTACGCCTCGTGCACACATTTGCACAGTTTTGTTCATTTACATTGGTCAACGCGAGAACAAGCTTCCACACATGCATGCAAATTTGCACAAAAATTGCATACAAAAAAGTCTGAAAAAGTAGATGCTCAAACAGGAGAATAGTGTGCAAGTGGCCTTAAAATACAGGTGTCTTCCAAATCCTGAAAACTACAATCATACATCAACTGTGTAGTGTTTTACTTTGCTTTTTTTACCACTCACTACTTGTCGTTGTGGTTAATTTATCATGTTCTTCTGTGACTTGGTATAGTATTCACTTGATTACTTCTCCTTTTTCGTGATTGTTCTTTGTCCTTCTAAAGGGCAATAATAGTTAAAGTGTATGTATACATCAACAGTTAACATCTTTTTTCTCTTTTACGATTGAAAGGGATTTATTATATCTTTTTGATAAGTGCAGATATGTTGTAAACAGTTATCTTCCTCAGCTCTGCCTCTGCTAACTCTTAAGGGATATTCACACATGTGGCAGTTACCTGAGCAGTAAAATGTAGGCAACTGCCAAGACATATAGAAAATAATAGTTTTCCATGTCATGTTCATATCAGAATGCTGTGGTTCTCTGTTCCATAGCAGTGCAATTTTATGAAACATGTTTGCATAATATCACACTGCAACACACAGAAACGTGTGTAAATGCATTAAAACGCACCACACTGCTGGAAGCCTGTCAAACTCTAAGAGACTGACAACTGGTGCAACTAGCTGTATGAATGTTTAGGACAGTACGGGCCCAGGGGCAAATTCACAGAGCATGACATTTTTTTCTGGACATACATCAATCGGCACATACTGTCCTAAACTTTCGTGCTGTTTGGTGTACCATCAACCCCTGTCTAGCAACTGTCAGTCTCTCATAGAGATTGACAGGCTGCTGGCTGCAGGACTGAATAAAGCACAGGTGCCCTCTGCCCGCAGCTAAAGTACAACTAAGTACATGGTCCTTAATGAATTAATATATTCCTGTGGACAAAGGGCAGCCTGGGTTGGTAATTTCAGATTACAATATAAGAAGAAGTGACGGTTCACCCAGGGTTTTTTTTAGCGGCATGGTGTGCTTAGTCAAGAGGAGAGTAAAATCAAATCTCATCTTTTATTAAGCAATAAATAACATAAGAGTACAAAAATGGTTTGAAAATTGTACACTCTGGTTCTATGTTTTGGGACCATTCACATTTATACAGCGATCAGAGCTATAAAAATGCACTGATTACTGTATAAATGTGACTGACAGGGAAGGGGTTAACACTAGGGACGAGGAAAGGGTTAAATGTGTATCCTATCCTGCCGTGGGTGGTGTGCCCCTGAGCCCTTCCATGTGTGTGTTATGGAGATACAGGATATAGTGTGAAGCCCAACATGGATGACCCATTCCATAATGGGTAGACAGATTTTATAATTATGATATGCTTTGATGACAGACTACCCTCTTCTGAGGGCGAAGTGGTTTCTCTGTGATTGCAATGTATGCCTTTCTGCTTATGGACACCATCCACTGTTAAAGTCAATGTCATAGTCCTTACTTTGTATTGTGAAAAACTTGAATAAAAACCATTGAAAACTAAATGTGTATTCTAGGGAGCGATTCTAACTGTAGGGGCAGGGGACTCACAAGAGGAGGAGACCTATCGACGTTCCTCTGTACTGGGAACACACCATTGGTCTTCTCTCCTCTGACGGGATGTGGATCTGTACGTTTACACACAGATCCACGGTCCTGCTGTGTTCATGGGCAATCGCGGGTGTCCGGTGAGCAATCGCGGGTGTCCGGTGAGCAATCGCGGGTGTCCGGTGAGCAATCGTGGGTGTCCGGTGGACATCGCGGCTGCTGGGCATGCGCATTGAGGCTCGGGAAGTAAAAGAAGCCATATGACAGGGGTCGGAGGGACAAAGGGTTCCTGCTGCCATCCTATCACTATGTGCGGTAGGAAAGTGGTTAACTAAGCATTGCTTTTGCATTTACATGTGGTAGAGCAATGATACTATTCAGATATTAAAATATTAACAAACATGTTCTAGTTACCTGTTCTGTGCAATGGTTTTACACAGAGCAGCCCCAATACACCTCTTCTTGAGCCCCCCGTTGGCGCTCCAGGCCCATCTCCTTCATCCAGTACCCCTATGCTATTGATCTGTTTAGTGAGAAGGGACAGTGCAGAGAGAGACAATGCTCTCATGCAAAGCGCTGGATCCGATGGGGCTCAGGTAAGTATAAGGGGGAACTGGATACAGAAATGCATGCATGCATGAAGGTAAAAAAACGTTAATCCTTTAGAACCACTTTAATGTTTGAAAATGTGTCTCAATCCAGTGAATTTGTACATGTATTAGGTCAGTGAATCTGCTTTATAACTGCAGTGAAAGATTCACCAGCACTTTATAAATAATGCCACTGTGTTGTACTGATTTTAAAGCTAAAATCTATCCTTTTAGGTATAAAGTCTGCAGCTGTATTACATAATCAGATGTATTGCACTGTGCAGGGCATTAGTTCAGGATCAAAAATTGATAACAATGAACTGCTCTGAGGAAAGCACAGGGATGGATTTCCATCTGCTTCTCTTAATGTGCACTGGAGCTGTGGTCCACATTAAGAGGATGTAATGCCAATAGTCCCATATGGCAATGGTTAAATTACATATATGCCAGTGTTCTGACATATTTTATAAAATGTCATACACTTGTTACATACACAATTATATTAAAGATTTATGTTCCTAAATCATTCTACCATTTACACACTTTAAATAGGTTCAGTGTTCAATAAATGTAATTATGTTTTTTCAATAAATAAAAAATTGTATTTCCCTGTATGGATCTGTTACTTATTTTCCAAACAAATTTATTTACATTTGCATTTTTTAAATGTACTTTATTAGCTCTTCAGCGGGGTTTTTCCAATAACGTATGCTTTACTAATAATGTCTTTTATGGCTTCTGTAGATAACATGGCAACACAGGCAGAATTAAAAATGCATTTTAGGTTAGGTAGGGCGGTGCCAATTCCCTGCCAACTTTTTATTGTCTGTTTCTCTGTAGCAGATTTTCAATCACATTCTTCTTCCTTCTTTCAGCCTGATAAAATCTTGTTCCCAGCACAGAAAGTGATGGACAATATAACTAACCAAGCCCAAGACGGCAGTAGAACCTGACAGGTGTTCAACCCTTCCCCATTGTATCCCAAACTATTTTTTTTTATAGCTATATATCCCAGTGATTCTCCAAATCTTGTCCACAGACTATTTTGTCTTTGTCAGCCTGTCTACAAGCATGCTTTGTTGCCTGAAGTAATCGTGAGAACATCTGCCGTTATTTTTTTCTGCTGAGGCATATTCATGCTTGTAAGCTGCATGTATGAGATAAATATATATTACTTTAATTTTAGTCCCCAAGGCAGCCATTGGTCTCACCTTTACTGGACACCTAATAGGTTGCAAATTTCCTTTCTGCTTACTGCACAATCTGTGCTAATTAATATTGGTTTATAATTTCACATGTGAAGAGAGGTATCTTGTTCACGCAAACAAAGGTACCAGAGGTCCAAAGTCTATTCTGACAGTCACAGTAGTAGCCAGCACACAGCAATCACTTTGATCTTGTAGCCACCTAGGAGATCTGGCAATGTAAGGGTACGCTAAAAAAATTCTCTCTTTAGGACAATGATCTAATTTCTAAGAGATGCCTGCAAACACCATCATGTGAGGCTTTTTTTTTTTCTCAAACGGTTTTATTGAATATAAGAAAAATAGCAGGCAGTTCCAGAGCATAGTGTTTACATATAAACTGCAGGGTACAGCATACAATAAAAACAATTTGTACAATGTATCTACCCCTCTCGACCATGACTAAGTACATCTCATGGAGCAAATTACCATAAACTTGTTCCACAAGTCGACCAATACAAACCGGTAATTAACATACATATACATTTAGATCAGTATGGCCTGTATGGGCTTTAAAATAAGTGATCATAGACCAAATCCACTGGGCTAGACCAGGGACATCCAACCAAGGGGTCCAAAGTTGATCGTATTTGGTACGGGTCCCCCTACGCTGATATATTGAGTTTTTCCAAGCGGAAAGTTACCCCCATTTGTGTAATCCATTTCTGTACTGTGGGAGGGTCAGTGGATTTCCAGTGTCGTAGAATCAACTTACGAGCCTGAAACAGAGCTCGACCAATAGCCTAATTAGGGATATCCTTCATCTGGAGGCCATCTATTATCCCCAGCAAGCAAGGTTTAGGATCCTAACGGTACCTGGACCTGGAAAGCCCCGTTATTAGTGTCAATGACTTTCTTCCAATATAAGTGCAGTTTAGTGCACCGCCCTAAAAGATGGATGAGATCACCATGATCTGTACAGCATCTGGTGCAGGTAGAATCTGTACTCACCCCCATACGGGCCAGTCTAGCCGGTGTATAATGTATTTATTTTTATTTTTTAGTAGGGCTGTGCAAATTAACTTTTAATTAATCGATTAATCTTTAATTATTTTGATCGATCAAAATATTTTTGATCGATTAAAAATTTTTTGATTGGTATTCGCCTCTCCGCCGGCTTCTGGACCTTCAGGGAGTTCTGTCAGAGATCCAGTAACGTCACGGACATCGGCGGGGGTTGCAGTGTCCATCTGAAGGGCTCATTAGCTGTGCCTTCATATCTGCATGTTGGTGGGACCTTATTATTTGCCACACGCAAGGGCTGTTACACTTCCCTCTATCACTTCCTTCTATCAACCTGGGATTCTACAACCATCCACTGGGAGTTGTGATAGTTCCCTTTATGGGACAGCTACATGCCGACGGACTGATGTTAACCTCTCCTCATCTGGATTCAGCAGTGGTATCGTTGTACACATTTTTATACCAGTATCATACTTGGCTACATATTTTTATGACTGCTTTTGGAACCGTTTAGTATTACTCGCACCATTTTTACAGTTTATGTAGCTACATCGATTTTATCTCCAGTGCAATATTTATTTTGTTACCTACTTGAAGATTATAAAAGTTTTAATGCTATTCCCATCGAGCGCTGCCTTGTGTGTTTTTTGTATCCTATCTATTTTTCCAGTGGTTGGTAGCTGCACTGGGAATCAGCCGGCAAGGAGATCAGCTAAAAGTAGTTGGATCTGTATGTGCGTTATAATTAATCAAAATTAGTCGATTAATCGATTAAAATAAAAAATTATTAATAGAACACAATTTTTTTTAAAGTAACAGCCCTATTTTTTAGGTAATGTTGTGATCATATAAGTTATAAAAGCTTGTCTGATCACTGTTGCTTGCCCCCTGCCACAGCTGTCTATAACACTCCACCCTCACCCTGCTCCATAGATTAAACTTGGTGCTTATGGACCCTGCAATACTGCCCTCTTGACCTTCTTTTGCTTTCTGTGATGACCTTAAACTGTTTTAACTAGGGGAAAAATAAAAAGATGACTATACGACTGCCTCATATATATAATTTTTATTTTGCCCATACACTTTAAGTATTAATGGATGCAGACTTTTGTGAACATTGACTGAAATAAAGAATTGGTGCGTGCAACAGATTGTAGGACAAATAAATACTTTTTGGATGTGGAAGACATATGTGATTGACCCACCTCTATCAATATATACCAGCTGTTTCCACACTAAGCTTGTTTAATTTGCTTTTTCTGAAGCTTAAGATTAGTGGGCGGTGCTCAAGAGATTAAAATTGTGTTATTTGGTGTATTTAATGGAAACTAAATCCTACAAAATAATCATTGAAGCTTGTACCATAGGTTTTTATCAAACTGGCACTGACACCAATTTGTCTAATTAAAAAAAAAATACACTACATACATTTCAGAAATGTATAGTTAAAGTAACAGAGCAGTCCACACTTACTAATTGTTAGAAATTTGCTAAATAAAGTGTCACTTTTATTAAATAATAAACATATAGACACTGCATACTACACAAAGACTATTAAACCTTTCCTAAAACCATTTTGTAAGTTATTATAGTATATTAAAATGAACATTCCCCTGAAGAACATAAGACCCAGGTCTGTGCTCAAAATCCTCATATATGATCTTGTTAGGAGCATCCATATAATTATGTATGAAGAGGTAATAAAAACATTTTCCTGTTCAGATACCTGTACAAAAGTAACACATGGAATATCACAATATTAAAGTTCTTTTTGCATCCATATACAGTATACTGTATGAGCACTATGGTACTAATCATGTGGCTGCAAGACCCATAATCTTACTGGTGCGTGTCTGAACCCACAAAAATAAGTATCGAATAAGTATTTACTTGAACTAAAGAAACAAAAAATACACAGATTTTGATACCACCTCTTATCAGTTTCAGCCTTTCAAATTCAAACATTTCCCACTTATTCCAAACTTCAAACATAGTATGTTCCCAACACTGATTTGAAATGAGAGAGCCACTTGGATAAGTGCGACACATCTTCAACATTACAGAATGAGTCCAGCTGAACATGACTACTGCACTGTATTTTAGATGTATCAGCAACTGCTGTCAAGTTTATATTCATGTGGAGAGTTCAGTGCTGGTTCTAATATAGTTTTGTAAAGTCAATGTTTTATCCCGTGAGCCCTGTGAAGGGGGAATTGTGTTGCCCCCGAAAACGGGTCTTTTTTATTTTTTACCAATAATTAAGTTACCATGGATCCATTCATCAGGTTTTGGTCTGACACTACTTTCTGTGTATCTAAGGTTTTTATTGCTGTTTGTGTTGCTATTTCAAAAAATTACTATCTCTAACTGTCCCTGTCACTAATGTTGTTGGTCAAGAAAATAAAGGTATATCCAGAATTTTGAGTTACCAGCAGAACAGAACGAGAGTGGAAATGTTCCTATAGGGATACTTGCTCCTGTAATAACTGTCTAAAAAAGGTATCTCTCAAGCCTCGTACACACCGGGGCAGAATCTGATCAGGAAAAAAATGTTTTTTTTTCCTGACAAGATTCTTCGCAAAAATGTCATGCCACCCGAGTGTATACACACTCTCTTGCTGGCCGAGTGTACACACACTCCTTTCAAAAGAACTGCCGTTTTTGATGTGATCAAAAACAAATAGGATAATTTACATTCAAAATTAATCTCTATTAGTCCATTTGAACTGGTATCAAACAATTATTTTGGATTAAGGTATAAATATGAATATAAATATAAAGGATTGTCCAATGCTCAGCAAGGGGCAGTAACAACTGTAGATTGAAGAGATCCTGGATAGGATTCGTTACCGATATCACAGTAATTCTGCGGACACATCAAGGGTTAAGTAAAGATGTACTCTTACCGGATCCTAAAGTAACTCAGGCATATCAATCCACTGGCATCAGGAAAGGGAGATAACATCGACCACTTCCGAATCTTCCACCTCGGATTGAAAAGATCTCCACTGGAATAGATAGTATTCCACACTAATGCAGACTCCAAGTCTCATTCATAGAACTGTTTAGAAGACATTGAATTTGACCTCACTTGCAGCAACAAGATGGTGAATTCAGAGCTCTTTGCAGGATGCAAATCACTCTAGACCTGGTGACACACACAGGTTGTCATCCACTCAAAACCAGCATGAGGCCACATGGCCATCTACAGTTTGTGGATTTCCCAAGACAGGATAAAGGCTGATGAAAAGCACAGGTTGGTTATCAGCAGCAGCATTAGGCCTGTGCTGTCACGCACACAAACCAATTGCTCCCGCCCACCTGCAACATGGGGTTATTTCCAAATGCCAAAAGTATACAGACGCTCCGGTTTCTCTAAGGAAAACAGGCCGACAAGAATCTCGACGAGAAAATAGAAAGAAAGATCTCTATTCTTCTCGTCAAGATTCTGGGAAGATTTCCAGAAGAGAAACCAAAAAGCCTCGTACACATGCTCAGTTTGCTCGGCAAGAAAGCTCTGCCCGCAGTTTTCGTGCTGGTTCTTACCGAGAAAACCGAGTGTGTGAACAAGGCTTAACATTGGAAAGACATTCTCTCATTTCCTGTTGAGTCTACAGGATAGGTAGTGAAAGGAAATCTCCCTAATGAACTACTATTCAAACTGAAAAAACAAGGTTTGGCTTTATATTTACTTTAACAAGTTGCTTATCTTAGGCATGCTACCTGGGTCAAAAAAATTCAAGTACAATACTCGCACATAGCATGCCCTGTGCTGCTCCCCCCTGCTGCATTTACAAGAAATTCTTGGCTGTGAAAATAACAGCTGTGACATGCTTTCTAATACAGCAGCACCAACTTCTGTTGAACAACCTCAATACAGGGCACTTTGACCCCCTTCCTGCCCAAGCCATTTTACAGCTTTCAGCGCTGTCACAATTTGAATCACAATTGCGTGGTCATGCAACACTGTACCCAAATGAAATTTTATTAATTGTTTTACCCACAAATAGAACTTTCTTTTTGCTATAAACAAAAGAAGAGCGTCAATTTTGAAAAAAAAAAGCCATATTTTTTACTTTTTGCCAAAAATATTTAAACAAACACATTTTTTCCTCAGTTTTGGCCGATACATATTCTTCTACATATCTTTGGTAAAAAAAATAGCGGCTACAAAATAGGGAATATATTTATAGCATTTTTTTTTACTAATAATGGTGGCGATCAGTGATTTTTATCGTGACATGGCGGCTGACACACCGGACACTTTTGACACTATTTTGGGACCATCCGCATTTATACAACGAACAGTGCTATAAATATGCACTGATTACTGTGTAAATGTGACTGGCAGGGAAGGGGTTGACCACTAGGGGGCGATCAAGGGGTTAAATGTGTACCCTAGTGAGTGATTCTAACTGTAGGGGGAGGGGACTGATTGGGGGAGGTGACCGATCTGTGTCCCTATGTACAAGGGACACAGCATCAGTCTCCTCTCCCTGACAGGATGTGGATCTCTGTGTTTACATACAGAGACCCACAGTCCTGCTCAGTTACTGGGCAATCGCGGGTGCCCGGTGCTCATCGCGGCTGACCGGCACATGCATCAGGTTCCAAGTAACGCGGCAGGTGCGCGCTAGTCCTCCCAGAACTAGAGCATTATCGTCAGTTCACAGAGGGCGGTAGTAAAGTGGTTAAATACTACTTTTTTTATTAAATGAAATGTATTCCTACTTAACCTAGTTAACCCTAATTCATAGTTTCCTAGTTCACCCCAAACTTTCCTAATTCATCCTTTTTCCTTCTTTTTTACCCCATAAGCATCTTATTTTTTTGATTTTTTTTAAACTATTAATATTTACATTTCTTTTAAACTAACACTAATCGAATTGGAAAAAGTGTTTTTCAGGTTTTTTTTCCAAAATAATTATGATGTAGGACAGTCTCACCAAAATAATGTCTGGCTTGTCCTGAACAAAAAATATATATATAAAAAATATTACTTTGTTTACTTAGAACAAACCTACAGTATAGCAGAAATGTAAAAGTTTCTTTGGTCCATAAGGGGTATATAGATGCTACAGCTGAAGTGATTAAGGAGACACCAAAAATCCCTTACGTGCTCCATACACATAATCTTGCAAGATTATTTTGTGTAGTGATACTGGAATATCAGTAACTACTCATAGTGGCATGTTGCAATGGTGAGAATTTTAAATTTTGGGGCTTATTCACTTGCTGCACATTTTAAAGCGGAGTTCCACCCAGGAAAACAACAATTGCTCATCTTGCTAAAAAAAATTAAATAAAAAAAACGTGAAAAAAAAAAATGCTCACCCGAAATACCTGTTGCTATGCGGAAGTCCGTAATCTGCCTCTTCCACACCGCGGTGTCTTGTCTTCTTCTTCTGCTTGTGAATGGGGCGCGCTGCTTTCTGGGAACTGTGTGTGTTCTCAGAGAGCAGCCGCCCATTCACAAGCCAGCGTGAGACTCACGCAGGCGCAGTAGGAAATGGGCAGTGAAGCCGTACGGCTTCACTGCCTGTTTTCCATAGTGTGGATGGCGGCGCGGGACCCGGAGCGATCGTGGGACCGGCATCGATCGGCGCCATTAGCGCGGGCAAGTAGGACAAGGTAAGTGTTCCTATTTAAAGTCAGCAGCTACACTGTTAGTAGCTGCTGACTTTAAAAAATAAATACAAAATTGCGGCTGGAACACCCCTTTAATGAGAAAAACCTCAATCCATGGCTAGATTAAAGCTAAACCTCAGGGATATGTGAAAACTACCCTCTCAGTTTTGCCTAGGGTACCATTCATTTTTTTTTTACTTGCCTTATCCCATGCCTTTTTTCTTTGTGCGGCTGATTTTTTTTGGTTGCGCTCTGACATCATCACATAAAATGCAGGATAGTGAGAGCCCTTTCACAGCCCGGAATGTCAGAGGAAAAAGGAAAGTGCCGTCTATGGGGATGCAAGGAATAGGGTAAGTAAAACTGCTTTTTAACAGCACCCTAGACAAAATTAGCATTTACTCTTTGCAGTACAGTGGGAGCAGCCACTGGAAGGGTAGTTTTGACATTTCCTTAGGCAGGCCATATATGATTCAACAGGTCGAAAGAAAAAAAAAGAATCAAACCCCCTATCCACACACTCAATGTGACTGAGGGAATCCCTCCCACAGAGATATCGTATTCTAACACCGAAGAGACTTTACACTCATCAGTACCACTGGCAGCACTGATTAAGCAAATATTTTACAACAGGCTGGACGTACAGAATTTGATCTCTCGATCGACATCTGTACAACCAGCCTGCTCATATAAATGGATTGAAATTGGACTGATCCCTGTTGAACCATTTTCGATCCAAATTTTGATCCATCTATGGCAGACTTTAGAGTTCAGCTTTAACTAAACAAATAGTTGTATGGAAACAAATAAAGTTACACTTACTTACACATGTACAGTACATAGAAAAAAAATTCTATAGTCTCCCTTCCATGGCTGCTTAATGCAAACAGTTGTTTTACTATACCAGAGTTTACAGACGAGTACCATAAATTGTTTAGCGAAGAGGTTGTGGTTTGACCCAAGGCATTTTGTGGGAGCTTATGGGAAACATTTTGTAAACCTTGTTCCTGGAAGGAGATCCGGATCTGCTCATACATTATGCAAAATCTTATTAGTACATTGGATATTTGTGTTTATCTTGAAGATCAGCTATGCTTTTAGCAGAGTAAAAATGCATGGATTAGGTAGTTAAAACAGCAGATTTTTCACAGAAATCCACTAATATCATAAGTAGTTTAAAATGTCATTCTGGAAAACATTATTTTAAATTTTTTTTCACTTTTTTTTTTTTTTTTCAAATAACAATTTTTATTTTCATAAAAGGTCATTACAAAACATAGCAGCAGTTCAAGTGCATTAGATAAGAAGGTGTACGAAATTCCAGCTAGTTAGGTTTACACAATGGTTCCGTATCTATTTATGCTATCAGTAACTTGTAACACAATTGGGGATTCAAAAGATAAAAAAGATAAAAAAAAGGGGAGAGATAGAAAAAGGGGGATGGGGTGAAGAGAGGGAGACAGGGAGGAGGGGGGGCGAGGGAGAAAGGGAGAAGAGGGGAGAGGACAGAAGAGAGGGGGAGGGGGGGCAGGCAGGATTATCGGGGGGAGTAGTGTACCTTGGTGACCTGTTGTCGACTCACGGCGGGTCTTCCTCCACATGCCACCTCTCCCAGACCAGGTCGTGGTCCTCCAACCTATCCCGGATCCTAGCCGTCATTTTTTCCATGAGTTCTACATCTTTGACCCTAGCATAAAGGGCTTCTTGGGATGGGGGGATTGGTTTCTTCCAATGGAGCGCTATCAGGCACCTCGCAGCCGTGGTTATGTGTCTCAACAGTTTCTTGTAAGGTTTAGCTATGCGAGGTTGGGATAGGCCCAGCAAAAACAGCTTCGGGGAGAGGGGTATGGGTGCCTCCAGGAGGCGGGATAGAAGCTCTCGTGTCTGAGTCCAGAATGGGACAATCAGGGGGCATGTCCAGTAGAGGTGGAACAATGTGCCCTTGGCTTGGTTGCAACGCCAGCATCGGTCAGAGGTGGAGGGGTAAATCTTGTGGAGGACGTCCGGGGTCAGGTACCAAAAGAACAGTATTTTATACGTGTTTTCCTTATATAGGGTGCAGATCGAACTTTTGGCCGCCTGCCTCCAAACCGCCCTCCACTCATCCTCCGAGAGCACCTCCCCCAGCTCTCTCTCCCATCGGAGCATATATGCATGTTTACCTTTGGTTTGTAAGGGGTATTCATTGAGAATTTGGTAAATATCAGATATGAGGCCCCTTCGGGCTGTGCCCTCGAGTATGATTCGCTCAAATGGGGTTGGTTTTGAGAAAAGGAGCCGGGGGGCGATTGTGTGGGCATAGTGCCTGATCTGTAGATAGCTGAAAAAGGCTTGTCGTGGGATGTCATGTTTGGCTTGGAGATCAGTGAAGGAGTGTAGGGTGCGGGATCTGGGGTCTATTAGATGGCCAAAGTGGAATAGGTTTCGCAAGGCCCAGGGCCAGGACATCTGGTGGGTGAGACTGGTCGGCACTTTAGGGTTGTAGAGGAAGGAGGTCAGCGGGGAGCTATCGGACTGAAGTTGACCGTCTCGGGCTAGCCTCCTCCAGGTACTTTGAAGCTGCCGCATGGAGCCCAGTAAACGTCCGGGCTCCACTGCCGCATTCGCGTTCCACAGGAGGTTGTTGGGGTGTATTGGTGCCAACCAAATCTTTTCCACCTCCGTCCATCTATTGTAAGACTTCTGGGGGAACCCTGATGCCACTGCCCTGAGTTGTGAGGCCTGGTAGTATTTGACCAGGTCTGGGAAGGCCAGGCCTCCCTCGGCTTGTGACGCCGTCATAACCGAACGTGGGATCCTGTGGCGCTTGTAGTTCCACACGTACCGGAGGAGGTCGACTTGTAAGGCTCGTAGATGAGCATAGGGGACCGGGATAGGGAGGGTCTGGAATAGATATAATAGTTTTGGGAGGACAGCCATCTTTATGGCCGCTATCCGGCCCAATAAGGATATCTGGTGGGATTTCCATTTATGGATCAGCGCCCTTATTGAGCTGTATAGGGGGGGGGGAGTTGGCTTGATATAGGGATGCAAAGCTTGGGGTCAGGTGGACCCCCAGGTATTTCAGGGAGGTTCGCTCCCAGTGGTATGGGAAAACAGACTGCAAGTGTAAGGCTTCTGGTTCGGGCATATTAATCGGCATGGCCATGGACTTGGACGTGTTAGTCTTGTATCCCGAGAGGGTCCCGTAGCGTTCTAATTCCCTGTGTAGGTTGGGCAGGGAGATACGGGGGCGCGTCAGTGTCAGGATGATATCATCGGCAAAGAGGGAGATCTTAAATTCCCTCCCCCTTACCGGGATACCTCGAATGTCCGGGTTGTCTCGGATCGTCGCGGCTAAGGGCTCGACGCAGAGGGCAAAGAGGAGGGGGGAGAGGGGGCACCCCTGACGGGTTCCATTAGTAACGGGGAAGGTGGATGAAGTGGCAAAGGGTGTTTTCACCTGTGAGATCGGGTCGGTGTAGAGGTGTCGGACCGCCTGTAGGAAAGGTCCCCTAAAACCCATATGCTTTAACGTGGCGAACATGAAGGGCCAGCCAAGGCGATCAAATGCCTTTTCTGCGTCCAGACTCAGGAGCAGAGACTCCGGGCCCTCCCTGCTCGCCACGTCAATTAGGTCAATCACCTTTCTCGTGTTGTCCCCCGCTTGGCGGAGGGGGACAAAGCCCACTTGGTCTTTATGGACCAAAGAGGGTAAAACTACATTTAGGCGGAGGGAGAGGACCTTCGTGAAGATCTTGAGATCAGAGTTCAGTAGGGCTATCGGCCTATAGCTCGCGCATAGTGAAGGGTCCTTGTCTGGTTTGGGGATGAGGGTGATGAATGAGCGCTGCATGTCTTGCGGGATGGGGGTCTGCCGTAGAAAGGCGTTGAAGAGCTTCGTCATGTGGGGGAGGAGTGTGGGGAGGAAGGTCTTATAATATTCATATGGGAATTCATCAGGGCCCGGAGATTTATGGGCGGGCAGGGACTTAATGGCCATGGTCAGCTCCTCACCTGTAATGGGGGCGTTGAGGGAGGCTAGGTCGTTCGGTTGTAGTCGGGGAATGCCCGCCCGTGTTAGGTATTGTGTCATCCTATCTAGCAGGTCGGGGGGGGTGGGTCATGGGGGATTTCCGGCCTGTTATACAAGTCAGCGTAAAATGCTGCGAAGGCGTCTGCAATACTCTGAGGGTGTGAAAGAATATTGTCCGAACTATCCTGGACCTGGTGTGGGGTGGACGCGAGCGAGCGGTCCGCTAGTTTCCTCGCCAATAGAGCTTGTGCCTTGTTGCCCTTGTCATAATATACCTGGCGGAGGCGTACTAGAGCTTTCTCGACTCGACCCAGGTCAAGGTCCCGGAGCGTTGACCGTACCAGGGTGATACATTTAAGGAGCGTCAGAGAGGGGGAAGTCTGTAGACAAATTTCTAGGGCCCGGATCTGCGCTTCCGCCTGTTTCCTAGCCGACTCGGCATTCCTCTTGAGGGCCGAGGAGATGGCCATACACCGTCCCCTGATTACCGCCTTGTGAGCGGCCCACAGTGTGGTGGTGGAGATGTCCTGCGTGTCATTTTCGCTAATGTAGAGTTGTAAGGCAGAGTCTATTTCCATTTTGGAGGGGGTGTGTTTCAGGAGAAAGTCATTCAGACGCCAGTTATAGGGCCTGCGGATGGGAGAATTGAGGTCAAGGGTCAGGGTGATGGGGGCATGGTTGGACCAGGAGATGGGCAGGATCTGTGCGGAATTAGTGACGCGTAATGTAGTATTGTTGACTAGAAAGTAATCTATACGTGAGTGCGTATGGTGGGGGGATGAATAGAAGGTGAACTGGCGATCCCCTGGGTGAAGCGCCCTCCATGCGTCGAATAGAGCATGTTTCCTTGTAAGCTGACGGAAGAGTTTAGAGTCCCGCAGGGCTCTCATCTGAGAGGCCCGGGGATTCACCACCATGCGGTCCCAGGCCACTGAATGGGGGAGGTTAAAGTCCCCCCCCACCACCAGTAGGTCGCGGGGGGATCTGGCCAGGCGGGTAAGAACCCGGCTTAGAAATCTGTGCTGATGCGCATTGGGAGCATACAGGGTGCATACAGTGACGTCTCGTGAGTGCCATGTTCCCCTCAGAATGATGAAGTGGCCCAGAGGGTCGATGTAGGAGTCTGTGCATGTGAAGGGGGTGCCATGTTTAACCAGGATTGCGACCCCTGCCCGTTTACGTGAACTCAAGGCCTGGTATACTAAGGAAAAGTACCTGGATGCAAACGTAAAGGAATCGCCCTTGGAGAAGTGCGATTCCTGTACCATTATAATCTCCGCCCCTGATTGCCTGAATTCCCTAAGTGCTAGATGACGTTTCCTGTTGGAGTTAAGCCCGTGTACGTTTAAAGATAGCAACTTAGCCATACTGTGGGTGGAGAGATCGTGGGTTGTACTTAGCTGGAGTCAGGTGCGCTGCATCAGGTTCTGGGAGGGTGAGTGGGGAGACCGTCGAGGCGACAGCCACCAAGGTGCGTTGTCGGGTGCTGCCTGCACAGGAGAGGAGAGAGAGATATCTAAAAAGAAAGAAAAGGGTGAGAGCAAAAACAAAACATAAGGAGAACACATCAACATTCAACAGTGAGGGCCCAAGCGGCCCGGGGGCCCTCAGGTCCCAACAGTTCCTTAAGGGCCTCCCGACCAGAAAGTCCAAGAACATAGGTCGGGGGGGCAAGGGGGTGGTGTGGAGAGACTCCACTGTGGGGGTTAGGGGAGAAGGAACTCTCAGGCTATAAGCCATGGGGGGGTCCGTGATCAGAAGGGCAGCCTCTTCGGTGTCTCATCCGAGACAGGCCCGATGTGTGGCGTAGGGGTAAGGCTGGGGCAACCGGGGGTAAGGTGAAGGAGTGGAATCAAAAGCAAAAACAAAAGCAAAACAGGAGGGCTTCATGCAGTGCTCAAGGCGACTCTTGTGGCCAGGGCTACCATCCTAGGTGTGCCCGTGCCTGGGGGAGTTGCGGGCAGGGTTTCGGCCCCTAGGGCGTTTGGACGGTGGGACTCTCTGCCAGACTACTGGCGGGGGGGGTGGTGTGGCCACGAGGTCCCAGTCCGGCAGCCGGGGAACAGGGATGTCCAGGGTTCTGCAGAAGTCGTCCAGGTCCTCTGGGTAGCGTAGGGGTTGAGGTCCCCTGGTGGTTGGCGGACAGGCTGAAGGGGAAGCCCCATCGATACACAATGTCCTTGTCCTGTAAGGTGCGGAGCAGGGGTTGTAGTAGGCGTCGTTTCTGCAACGTAATCCAAGAGAGATCCGGGTAGAGCTGCAGGGGGTTGTTGTCAAAGGCCAGGTTGCGCATGGGACGGGCTTTGCGCATTATGTTTTCCTTCAACTTGTAGGAGTTTATGCGACATATGACGTCACGTGGGTTGGAGGCTGGGCTCTTTGGTTTAAGGGCTCGTGGGCTCTGTCCATCTCGATGGTCTTGTTTGGTGGTTCACCCAGTATTTCATTAAATAAATTCTGAAGGGTGAGCTGCAGGTCTTCTGCCCTGTCTGCTTCAGGGAGACCGCGTATGCGGATGTTGTTGCGGCGCCCCCTGTTGTCCAGGTCCTCAACATGCCGCTGCATGTCTCTTAGCATGAGACGGTGGTCTGATGCCTGAATCTGGGTGCGATGCACGGACAGTTTGGTCTCTTGGATCTCCTCCTCTGCCATTTCCATTCTGTCAGTTAAGTGTTTGAGGCCCGTTTGGAGAACTTGAATTTCAGCACGGCAGGTCGCCTTAACGTCCTCAACAAGCTGTTTAAAATCATCTTTCGTGGGCATGGCCTGCAAATAAGACTGCCATGGTGGGGGGGATGGTAGGGGGGTCCCCTGACATCATAAGTAGGCTGTAGTGGATCAGTGGGGGATGGATGGCGGGAGGGAGCTGATTCCCTGTGCTGTCTGGCCTCGAGGGGGGGTTGCTGGGGTAAGTCCCATGGGTTGGACCAGGCCTCAGCCTGATCCACGAGTGGAGTGGGGGCCCTCCCGTGCCAGGGCGCACTGGTGCCGGCCATAGAGGCATATGAGGGGGGAGAACTCCCCAACTGATCCCCATTCCCCGGATTTATGGTTGGGTGGGTCTGTCCCTGAGCTGCGGGGGAGGTAGAGCCTGGCCTGGCCTCAGCAGAGGAGCTGCTGCGCTCTAGGAGTCCCATGGAGGCCTGGGAGCGTGAGGAGGCCTGCAGGACCGGGAAATCCTCCTCAAACGTGGGTGAGGGAGAGATCTGCGGACCGCTGTGCTGTTCAGGGTGTGGGGCCGTGCGTAGCAGGAGGGGGAAGGCCCCCGTACATGGGGTGTCCCGCGCCGGAGAGGTGAGGAGGGCCGCGGCCTGTGCCTCGTGATCCGCTGCGGGGGGGTGGGGGTGCTGAGGTTCACTCACCCACGGCTGTGAGCCATCCGGGCTCAGGGATGGAGCAGTGGTCCGCGCTCGGGTCGGGGATGGCTCCGGATGGTCAGGCAAGGGGGAGCGAGGAGGAGAAGACTCTGTCCTAAGGGTGGCTGCGTCCGGCGCCATCTTGTCCCCTCCGCCCGGCGGGATGTCGGGTGGTTTAAAGTAGTCCTTAAGTGACGTAGCGGAGCCTGGCGGGGGTTGGGATGGTCCCCTTGCTTTGCTGGATCTGGTGGTCCGCGAACCGCCCATGGATGGCGGCGTATACCCCCGTTTTTTTGCCTGTAAGCTGCGGGCTGGAGAGGAGCTCTCAAGGGATGCTTCCTTCCAGGCTGGCTTCCGGTCACGCCCCCTTTTTTCACATTTTTAATTGTATTCTAGTTGTATGTAAACAACACAAATTGCAGTTAAAGTGCCTTGCAAACATATTCACCCCCTTGGCCTTTTACCTATTTTGTTACATTACAGCCTTTAGTTTTTTTATCTGAATTATATGTGATGGATCAGAACATAATAGTTTAAGTTGGTGAAGTAGAATTTGAAAAATATATACATAAAACTATTTTTCAGAAATAAAAATAATGATAATTGGCACGTGCTTATGTATTCACCCCTTTGTTATGAAGCCCATAAAAAGCTCTGGTGCAACCAATTACCTTCAGAAGTTACATAATTAGTGAAATAATGTCCACCTGTGTGCAATCTAAATCCCTATACACACGATCGGATATCTGATGGAATCTAATCCGATAGATTTTTTCATCGTATATCGGATGAATCTGACTTTCATCACTCTTGCCTACACACCATCGGTTAAAAATCCGATTGTGCCCAACATGGTGACGTAAAACACTACGACATGCTGAGAAAAATGAAGTTCGATGCTTCCGAGCATGCGCCGACTTGATCCTGAGCATGCATTGATTTTTGACCGATGGACTTCCCCACAGACAATCGTTTTTTTTCTATAGTTTTTTTATCCATAGGAAAAATTTTAAATGGGTTCTATTTTTTTTTAACGATGGGGAAAACAAAAAAAACGATGGGGCCCACACACGATTGGTTCGTCCGATGAAAACTGTCAATCGGTTTGTTTTCATCAGACAAACCAATCGTGTGTACAGAGCTTAAGTGTCACATGATCTGTCATTACATATACACACCTTTTTGAAAGGCTCCAGAGGCTGCAACACATAAGCAAAAAATACCACTAATCAAACACTGCCATGAAGACCAAGGAACTCTCCAAACAAGTAAGAGACAATGTTGTTGAGAAGTACAAGTCAGGGTTAGGTTATAGAAAAAAATCAAAATCTTTGATGATCCCTAAGAGCACCATCAAATGGAAAGAATACGGCACCACAGCAAACCTGCAAAGAGACGGTCGCACACCAAAACTCACGGACTGGGCAAGAAGGGTATTAATCAGAAAGGCAGCACAGAGACCTAAGGTAACATCCTGGAGGAGCTGCAGAGTTCCACAGCAGAGACTAGAGTATCTGTACATAGGACGACATTAAGACGTTCGCTCCATAGAGTGGGCTTTATGGCAGAGTGGCCAGAAGAAAGCCATTACTTTCAGCAAAAAACAAAATGGCACGTTTTGAGTTTTGCGAAAAGGCATGTGGGAGACTCCCAAAATGTATGGAAGGAAGGTGCTCTGGTCTGATGAGACTAAAATGCTACTTTTTGGCCATCAAAGAAAACACTATGTCTGGCGCAAACCCATCACATCACATCACATTATCCAAAGAACACCATCCGTTGGGACTGGAAAACTGGTCAGAGTTGAGGGATAGATGGATGGTGCTAAATACAGGGATATTCTTGAGCAAAACCTGTACCACGCCGTGTGTGATTTGAGTGTGTGATTCTAATTTTCTGTCTGTAACAGCTGAAGTGTCAAGTGATGATTTTGTGTGTTTGCCAAATAAAAAGAGAAAATTATTCTGACTGCAATTCACATTTATGCCATAATATTGACTATATCCTTCACTATACTAAAAATTGGCAACAAGATTGGCAAGGTTTGCTGTGTTGACTCTGCTTTGGGACATATTGATCTTGACTTTTGAACTTGTAAATGTTTTGATATATTTATATTTAACAGAATTGGGCATCTCATCTGATATTGCTGAAGATCTTGATTGAGTAGAGCTGACCCTGTTGGTCATTATGAACTAATATTCAGCGTGAGGAAGTACATTATGTTGAATATTTTGAAATTGTCCAATATTAAATGATATATTACTGGACGTTTAGCGACCATTGTCACATATCTATGTTTACCAGGTGTGTGTCCTATCTTCCTTGTCAATATATCTTTATTGAGGTGATAAAGGAATGTACAATTCAACAAAATAAAATAAGTTAATTACAGACACAGAATAACTTCTTGGTTTACATAAGTGGTAAGTTCACAACAGGTGAGTCTGGTGGCTTCAATGGACATATTAATAGTACAGATAAGGTTATAACTAAGAGACCAATTTTCTGGAGTTTATTTTAAGATGCTTTGTTTCTTCCAACCAGCCCAGATGGTTTTAGGGCTGTGGTTTAGGCAAGAGTCCTGATGCGTCAACGTAAGTGTTTCAACCAAAATCAACCTTATAACAGTGCTAAGAACATGTATAATAACGAGGTTCATAGTCAGAGCCCAAGGCGGGGGGAGGAGGGTGGGGAGGAAAGCGGGGAGGGGAGAAAGGGGTGTCTGCAGGAGTGGTCCGGAATTGGCTGTCAATATCAAATATACGCTAAGCGGTAGACTGTTAAACAGGCTGGGCTACCATGGTAATAATACAATATCATTGATTTCATTGGGTACTGCATATTCATAACACAGTTTCCAGGTTCTTTCAAATCCAGCGGTCGATTGCCATCATTTTGGCGTGAGTCATAGCTAAGTTCATTCTGTTTGTTAATTGATAGATTAGGGGTTTTCCATGCTTTTGCCAATGTTTGTTTCGCAGCTGTAAAGAGCTGTATTAATAGTTTAAATTGTTTGTGAGACATTTTTGGGTTTGTGGTTTAATAATGCGCTTTTGGGGTCCAATGGGATCCCCTTACCCGATAGTTGACTGATTATTGTGAAAATTTCTGACCAGAATAACTGTGCTTTAGGGCACGACCACCAGATATGAAAGAATGTTCCTGGAGATGAGCAGCCCCTGAAACAATGCTCAGGGTAGTTTGGCACAAATTTCGCTATCCTAGTAGGAACTAGGTACCATCTAGTAAGAACTTTGTAATTAGTTTCACAAGCTAGTACATTTATTGAAGCAGATTTGGTGTTGGTCCATATTTGATTCCAGTCTTCTGGATCTAGTTCAATATCCAGGTCTAGTTCCCATTTGTTTACATAGGGGAGTTTCCCCGTAATAGAGTTAGTCAACTGGAGGGAGGGGTGCTTTTGCAGAGCTTTTCAAAGGCAGATAGTCGGGGAGGGCTGGGGATGGAGTCTGCATAAGGTTTGAAAAAGTTTTTAATTTGGAGGTACCTAAATATTTCAGATTGTGGTATGTTATAGATTTCGCATATATCCGGAAAGGACCTAAATGTAGAGGAATCCAAGAATTTATATAGGCATGTACAGTCCTTTTTCACCCATTCTTTAAAGGTGTTGGGGTAGATCCAGGCAGGGTAGAACAATGGATTTTTATAGAATGATAAGAGTGGAACATGGGAGGATAAAAGGGAGTTCTTTATCTTTAAATTGTCCCATAGGGAAAGAGAGTGCTTAAGAATGGGGTTATGGATATGTCTGCGTGATTTGGATGGGATCCACATAATGTTGGAAATCGGGATGGGGTCGCATTCCACCGCTTCAATCGAAACCCAGAGGGGAGGTTCCTTTGTTGTGTGGTACTTTACTAACGTGGCTAATTGTGCAGCTCTATAATAGTTCAAAAAGTTGGGTAGCCCCAGTCCTCCTTTAACTTTGGGGAGATGCAAGATTTGATGTTTTAATCTTGGTTTGGAGGAGCCCCACACAAAGTTGGAAACTCTTTTTTGTACAATCCTTAAGTAGTATGATGGGATTGGGGCTGGGAGAACTCTAAAGAGGTAAAGGAGTTTAGGCAGAATTGACATCTTGATTGCGTTAATTCTTCCAAGCCAAGATAAAGGTAAATGAGACCAGGATTTTAAAAGATTCAATATCTCTTTTAGAAGGATGGGATAGTTGGCTGTAAATATCTCTGTGAAAGAAGCCGTAAGGCGGATTCCTAGGTATGGAATGTTTTTATCTGATCATTGAAAGGGTAGACCAGATTTAGCTGCATTAAGGTCCGAAGCTGAGAGTGATATATTGAGAGCCAAGCTCTTTTTGGGGTTTATAACTAGTCCTGAGAAAGACGCATAATGTTTTAGTAGGGACATTAGGTTTGGGCCTGTTACCTGAGGGGTCGCGAGAAAAAGGAGGATGTCATCGGCGAACATACATAGTTTATGCTTATGGCCCCCTACCTCTATACCTAAGATCTTAGGGTCTGACCTAATCTTATGCGCGAGTGGTTCTGTGAGGAGGGCGAACAAAAGAGGGGAAAGCGGGCATCCCTGTCTTGTGCCTCTGCCAATGGAAAATGGGTCTGACTTGTAGCCTGCGTATTTGACGCATGCCTTCGGATTATTGTATAATTCCATTATCCATGTCATGAAGTTGGGTCCAAAGCCCCATTTTTGTAATGCATATTTTAGGTAAGACCAGGATATAGAGTCGAAAGCTTGTTTTATATCCAGTGACAGAAAGCACACTGGGATGCCCCTTTTCTTAGCGATATGAGCTAGCAAGTACGCCCTTCTAATATTGTCACCTGTTTGTCGGTTCGGTATAAAGCCAACCTGGTCACGATGGACCAGTGAGCCTATTATTCTGTTTAGGCGCACCGCCAAGATCTTACCAAGAAGTTTAATGTCCGTATTCAGCATTGAAATGGGACGAAAGTTTTCGCATGCGGTGTTATCGGTTTGTGGTTTTGGTATCATACAGATTGTGGCCATGAGTGATTCCTGTCGGAAGGATTTTCGGTTTAGCAAGTCATTAAAGGCCTCTGCTAGCCTTGGTGAGAGGAGTTCAGTGAATGTTTTGTAATATTTAGCAGTGAATCCGTCGGGTCCAGGTCTTTTATTTAGTTTAAGGTCCTTTATCGCGTTGCTTACTTCATTATGTGATACAGGTGATTCTAATTGCAATCTTTGGGAGTCCAACATTTGGGGTAGATGGAGTTGCGAATAAAAGGAGTCCGCCTCCTTTTCATTGAATACATTTTATATCCGAATACAGTTTTTTCAGGTGGGAGCTAAATTTTTGTACGATTTTAAGGGGGTTGCTAGAAATGATTTTGTTAGCCAATTTCAGTTTAATGGGGGTATAGGATTTCTTAAAGAAATGTAATGATCTTGCTAAATAAGCCCCCGGCTTGTTTGTAAAAGGTGTGTTTGGACCTGTTTAAACTTTTATTGGCTGATTCTGTAAGGTATAGGTCGTACTCTAAGCGAGCTTTGTCTAGGCGGTCCTTAGTTCTGGGTGAATAATTGTCTTGGAAGTCTAAAAATGCTAGATTAAATTATTTCATCGCCATTTGTTTCCTTTGTTTTTTGAGGATCCCTAATTGTCTCTGAATAGTCCCTCTTAGAACTGGCTTGTGGGCTTCCCAGAGTGTGAGGGCGGAAATTTCAGGGCTCTCATTGTGGGTTAGATAGTCTCTTAAAGATTGTTCTATTTCTAGACAATGAGTGGGGTGGTTAAGTAATAGCTCAGGCATATACCAAGACCGGTCGTGTTTTTTTGGAATGGTTGAGGCTATAGTTGTAAGAACTGCGTTGTGGTCTGACCACGGAATAGGGACTATATTGGAATGGAGGACTTCAGGCATCATTCCAGTTGTTGGGAATATGTGATCTATTCTACGAAATGATTGGTGCGGATTTGAAAAATAGGTGAAGTTGCGTTTTGTTGGGTTCATCTCCCTCCATGAGTCTACCAGGTTGTATTTTGAGAGGAGATTGGGAAAATTCCATTTAGGATGGTGTTTGTGTTGAATATAGGGGGACTTGTCTAAGAAAGGGAGAAGAACCTGGTTTGAGTCTCCGCAAATTAGAAGGGAGCCAAGTTTATGAGCATTTATGGTTTGAAGAAGGTGAGACATGAATGGCATAGGATTGAGGTTAGGGGCATAGTATGAGACAATCGTAATTGCCGTGTCTAAAATATAGCCTGTTAAGATCAGGTATCTCCCCTCTGGGTCTCTGATTTCTGTGTTCAATGTGAAAGGGGTCGAGCGGTGGAAGGCTATAAGGGTACCTCTTTTCTTTACTGTGGCGGATGCATTGTAAACTTGTGGATAAGCTGTGTGAAAGTACTTAGGGGTTGTGCTTTGGGTGAAATGAGTTTCCTGAAGGCAGACTATGTGGGCCTTTTTTGACTGGAAAAGCCTGAAAGCTTTTGATCGCTTCTGTGGTATGTTTAAGCCTTGCACATTGAGTGACAATAAGTTCAATGGTGCCATGGTAGCCAAACCGACAACTCAATCTTACCGTGCTTCCGCGTGTAGCAATTACCCGGACCACTCCGTGCAGACTGGATAGGGAGTAGGGCAGGAAAGGAGGTTTCAGGGGAAAAATAAAAGACAACAAAGGTTAGTGCAACAGTTAACAAATTGTAACAGACATATTTAGCATAAGTCCGTGGTTGGGGAAAAGGATCCCCACCAGGGAAAAGGGGGTCTCCGTCAGATCCCCACATATTAAGTTGGGGGTCTGAGTTAGACCAAATGGGGCACATGTTTTTCCAAGGGTCAGAGTGCCGCGTTCCGTAGTGTACAAAAAGGGGAGAGAAGAGTAATTATAAGAGATGAAAGGATGTGCTTGGTTATGTGGAATATTAGAATATTAGCTGAGCAAGGGAGGGGGAACCCTATCGTCCCTGAAGTGAATGGTACTGCCTAATGGGGTATAGGGGGTCTTGGGACAGGCGGGATTACCCAGGAGATATACCGGGAGGTTAGTTTGGGAGTGGGAGTAGAGTGGAGTCTGGATTATTAGGGATAGATTAGAACAATAGGATTAAATCCATATTGCTGTCATCTATTGTGATAGCCAGAATGACTTGTGGGAGAGGGGGTGCAGTAGGCAACTGTTCGCTTAAAGAGAGTGAATTTAACAATTAGAGGAAGGTGGTCATGAATTTGTGCCGGGTAGGAGGGATTGGCGTGATAAACTATTCTTGCTTTCTCTGGATTTTACCAAATTTTCAGAGTACAGAGCCATGGATGTGGTTCCAGAAAAGGAGGGAAGGGTATAGTTGGGTAGGCTACTATGGGGAATGTGTGATAAAAGGGTAGGGTGGTGGTTACAATATTATTACCTAGTGAATGGATTTGGGGTCATTACCAGAAGAGGGGGGGGTCACACTATAAGGTGGTACAAGCAGCTCAGATGCAAGTGACCAGAGTTCCAACCTAAAGAGAAAGGGAAAAATGGTTAATAATGTAAGATGATCAGTCCATTGAGTCTTCTTGTTCAGGAGGTTGTGACACGAATCTGCCTTGTTTGCTTGACTGATGGAAGTCTTCATTTTGGTCCTGCTGCGTAGCATGGTTGTTGGCTGAGGATGATGGCGATCTTCTGCGTGTGGATGATGTGGCAGAGGGTTGCTCAATTAATTTGAAGTCCACAAGGGCTTGGTGTAACTGGTCAGGTGACCTGCAGACTATCTTTGTCCCTTGCAGTGTAAAACGGAGGGAAAAAGGGAAACCCCATTGGTATTTAATGTTACGTTGCTGTAACTCAATCAGGAGGGGCTTCATGGCTCTTCTCTTGTTAATTGTCTGTTGTGAGATGTCCGCAAAAATTTGGTAGTTGTAGTTTTGAAAAGTCAAGATGTTTTTTTCTCTTGCTGCCTGCAGTATTTGCTCTTTGGACCTATAGTAATGAAATTTGGTTATTATGTCCCTGGGGGGACCGTCAGCCTTTTTAGGGGTGAGAGCCCTATGAATCCTGTCCATTTCTAGGCGCTCTACAGGGATGCCTGGGAGCAGTTCTTGGCATAGGGCAAGAATGGTGGATTGAAGGTCTACTACAGACTCTGGTATGCCCCTAAATCTCAGGTTTGACCTTTTTGCCCGATTCTCAAAATCCTCTAGTCTATTTAGCAGGGTTAGGTTTTCTTCATTGAGGGTATCTATATCAGACATGCATTCCTGAGTAAAGATTTCTATTTCATCTACCTTGGTTTCCAGGGCATCTGTGCGGTTCCCTATCTCCCTTATTTCTCTTGTGAGACTTGAGGTGATTTGTTCAGATGTCTGTTTAAGTGCTCTGTGAAGCATCTTTTCAAATTGTTTGAGCAATCCTGAGGGGATTTCCTTGTCACCTTTATCCAACTGTGGTGACACATTTGAGTCCTCTCCCTCACTATCTGAGGTAATATTGGACAGGGATGCCATAGGATTAGTTGTTTTGGCAGTTTTAGCTGCCGTTTGCTTTCTCCGTTTCCCTGAGGGGAGCTGTTCTGAGGCGAGCGGTGCTGTCTTAGTGGCGCCTTTGCTCAGCTGAGGGCCTCTTGGAGGATTCGATTTTGTCCTGTTTCTGGCACCTCCTAGCACCATTCTTTCACCCAAATGTCCCCCTTACCTTCCTACAGCTTGTGGTCTGTTTATGGGATGATTTGACCGGATCAAATACCGGGTTATCGACGGCTTTCTTCCACGAGTAGCGGAGCTCTAGGCAGGCATGTCTGCTCCTCTAGAGCCCGCGCATGCGTGTCCCACAGTTCAACTTTTATGTGTGTCCTATCTTGATGTTGTGCAATAGCCATTTAAAATCTTTGAGAGTATGTGATGAGAGACAAAGTGCAGTTAGGTCTTTATATTTGTCATGGGAAAATATATTGTATGATTTTGTTTACATTACAGAGTGTTGTGCTTAGGTAGCCAGATTTACCATTGATATGATTGACAAAGGCTGAAGGCTGTACATTATTATTATTGATAGTGATTTTATATTTTTGATAGTTTTGAAGAACATTTTATTTATTTGCTAAACCTTTTTGCAGCCTGTTTGATATCTTGTCTAATTTCTACTGCTGGTGCATCGAAATGAAAATTCCGATATTGAAACAGAAAATTCAGGATGCACTTGGCCGAAACAGAAATGTGTTTGAAGCGGTGTTGAAAATTCTGTGAGATGCATTTTTGGTGCATATTTTGTCAGTTTAAAAAAACTGCATAAAAAATGTACCTCCCAATTTAAATACAATAAAAAGCAGCAAGGACACATGAATCCGTGTTATGACCTATGAAAAACACATCAGGCCAGATTCTCAGCTGAGATACGACGGTGTATCTTCAGATACACCGTTGTATCTCTGTATCTGGCCCTGGGTATCTATGCGACTGATTCTTAGAATCAGTTACGCATAGATTTTGCTTAGATCCGACTTGCGTAAGTCGCTTACACCGTCGGATCTAAGTTGTAATGTTACGCTGGCCGCTAGGTGGCGGTCCCGTCGATTTCTGCGTCAAATTTTGCAAATGAGCGTAATACGTCGATTCCCAAACGTATTTGCGTAGTTTACTTAGTTTGCGTAAGCGTAAGGTTACCCCTGCTATATGAGGGGTAACCTTGCGTAGGTCCGGTGTACACCATGTTAGGTATGGACGTCGGGACAGCGTCGTGTTTTTCCGTCGTTTGCATAACTCGTCGCGAATAGAGCTGTACGTTAATTGCATTGCCATCGAAATCTATGTATTTGCGGCGTACTATGGAGCATGCGCAGTGGGCTACGTTTAGGGCCGGCGCATGCGCAGTTCATTTGGCGCGGGGGCGCGCTTAATTTAAATACAGCACGCCCCCCTCCTTCCCTATTTGAATTACGCCAACTTAAATCAGCAGCTCCCCCAGTCTTGGGTGCTCACGGCTTTGAAGCCCTTCAACACCCACAGCGTCTGTCCGTACACAGAGACACTAGCAGCACCTGCTCCAACTCCACTTTCCTCTCACTTCCTCTCTCCCCAGCCCCTCATTATATGAGCTGTGTGCACCTGGGCACACACCCTGCAGGCTGTCTTTAAAACCCAGACACAGAGTTGGAGATCCCGTCCCACCCATATCTCTGAAGGATTTCCAAGCCACAGAGCCCCATGTAGAAATGGAAAATTTAAGCTCTGCACTCAGCCGATATGCAGCCTATGTGTCCACTTTAATCCCATCTTCATTGGGACAGAGCCTTTTCTTTATATTTTTTTTATATATTTTTGAGGGATATGTATTACAGCAAAAAGTAAAAAATATTTTTTTTTCAAAATTGTCGCTCTATTTTTGTTTATAGCGCAAAAAATTAAAACCGCAGAGGTGATCAAATACCACCAAAAGAAAGCTCTATTTGTGGGAAAAAAATACACCAATTCTGTTTGTGAGCCACGTTGCACAACCGCTCAATTGTCAGTTAAAGCGATGCAGTGCCAACTCGCAAAAAGTGGGCCGGTCATTGACCAGCAAAATGGCCCGGGGCTGAAGTGGTTAATGCATCCTATGCATTAAGGTGAAAAAACATCTGACAATTACCGGCCCCTCAGCCCCCCGTTTTACTTACCTGAGCCCTGGAATGTCCTATGACAAGGACGGACTGCATCTTTGCCCAGGGTTATCGACTCTTGATTGGATTGATTGATAGCAGCACAGCAATTGGCTCCTACTGCTTTCAATCAAATCCAATGATGTGGACGCCGAATGCTGGACTCGGAAGCACGCACGCAAGGTAACCCCCTTGGGAGAGAGCTTTCCAGAGGGGGTTATCTGATGCAGGGAGGATCCGTGAGAGACGCCGGGGACATGTCTGTTATTTAAAAAAATAAAAATCAAACCTTTAGTGTCACTTTAAGTTGTTAGAATCCAGCAATCAGATCAGCCTTGGAAGTTTGTGTGTAATTGATCATTTAGGAAGCAGCGAGGGATAATAATCCTGCAAGGTAGTATGTTAAGGCTGGGTTCACACTTGTCCTACAAACGCTCCGACATTGGGAGCTCATGTCGCATGACATGTGAAAATCAATGTTTCCCTATGAGATCCGCCTTAACTGGTCCGACACAAGTCAGTCCGACTTTGAAAATGCTCCCTGTACTACTTTGGTTCGACATTGATCATACTTCAGCCCATTGAATATCATTGAAGTTGGACCAAAGTAGGAGCCTTGTCCTTACCATCTGACTTTTGACATCCGACATGTGATTACAACAGCAGTAAAAGGAATTTATCTCACACTGGGATTGTTTTGATTGGTCAAAGAACAAGTCAGACTACCACAAGTCTGATCAAAGTAGTATCCTGTTCATGAAAGTCGGATTGGATGTAGAACCAATGTAGGATCAATGTAGGACCAATGTAGGAAAGATGTTGCAGAGCAAAGTAGGATGAAAGTCATACTGCTGTCGTGTAGTATAGTGTGAACCCAGCCTCATGCAGTGGATTGATGAGAACTCAATGTAAATTCAGGGGAGTTTCTGATTTTAGCATAGATTCAGTTTGCTAGAATTCTTTGGGGGTTTAATGATTTACAGGTTGCCTGGAATTGCCAGGAAAAGAGAGGTTTCTGGCATGTGCCATTTACACTGCAAGCTCTTTTAAGCAGGGTGCTCCATATACTTGTGTCATGTATTTACAGTAGTGGTAGATTACACATTAAAATGGAGGTACAATAATCTGTTTTTTTCTTCTTTCAGGGTGTCGGACTTTCTGTTCATGGACATTTTAGAGTGGCATCTGAAAAGACTCTGTTTGCAATGCCAGAAACTGCAATAGGTAGGAATACACACTCACGTTTACACTTTTTCCACATTTCATAGAAAAGACTGCCAACTGTGTGGCAGCTTGCTTAGTTTCAGTAGAATTAGTTGCTTTTCAGATATAATTAAAATATTGATAGAAACAAATCTAAATGTTTCTCTTTTCGTCCATGGATGGACACAGCTTCCATACATCTTGATTTGTGGGTTATGTTCCGTCTATTAGGAAAGAACTAGGCAGACATGTTAGATATTTAAATACATGCAAATTTAACAGGGTTGAACAGCCCCGCCCAGGGAGTGGTCCCTCCGGTCATGACCCCTCACCCTGCCGTCAGCAGCTCAGTTTTTTTCTGCCTAGTAGAGGAGTAGGACCTGGCTCCCTTTGGGCACAGAGCCTGGAAGAAATGTTTAATTATTATTATTTTTTTTGTGATTCTTCTATCAAATGCCGGCTGGGTGACAGGCTGGATATTATAGATCCTTGTAGTCCCCCCAGTCCGGCCATCGAGCATGAGCAGACCTTAGCTTTGCGCTGGGTCGTCCACGACAAACCCCATTGTTTCAAGGGGTGGCCGGTGAGCATATGCTCAGGGGTCCACATATAACTGGGCTGCTGCTGTCTCACTCACAGTGGTCCGGGCCAACAGCTACTCCATACCACTTAGTTGTAGGTCTGTCAGGGACGCGCCAGCAAGTCCTTACAAGGACAGTTAAGTACAGACATTATTAGGATGAAACAGCTGGGAATTCCCGGGATTAAGGGGTTCTCCTGTCACCCTTTCCCGTCCTGCCCTTGGGGTTCACTACGACCGGGTTGTGTACCTGTGGGGGGACTCCAGGTCCCAGTTGGGGACTGTGGGTGGTGTCGGGGCCCGCTTTCTGTGCCAATGCCATTTTCAGTGTGCCTGTTTTTCTCTATTGAATTTTTCATTGGCGGCCATTTCGCCGTGGCCGCACTGTGACGCAGGTCAGCATTGCGGGCAGCCATTTTCTTGTGGTCCGCACCCTTTTCTCTAAGGCGTCTGGCGGCCATTTGGGAGTGGGTTTTGTCCTCTAGCACTGGCTTCCTGAATGGCGCGCAGCACAATCACCTTACAGTTTTCCTCAGACACACACTGTGTGTCTGGAACATCGGGCAATCAGGCTATGTCTCCTCGAGTGGTTGCAGGGGCTTCAAGAGCGTCCTGTCAGGATCCAGTCAGACAACGCCACAGCGGTGGCTTATGTCAACCATCGGGGGGAACAAGGAGCTTGGCTGCGGGATCGTAGAGGTCGCTCACATCCTAAGGTGGGCGGAAAGAAGCGTGCTGGCTCTATCGGCCGTTTACATTCCGGGTGTAGAAAACTGGCTGGCGGACTACCTATGTCGCCAGATTTTGGACCAAGGGGAATGGTCGTTACATCCAGAGGTGTTTCAACTCCTTTGCCGGAGGTGGGGCACACCGGACGTGGATCTTCTGGCTTCTCGACTCAATCGCAAGGTGTCGAGGTTTGTGGCCAGGTCCAGAGATCCCTGGGCAGACGCATTGGTGGCCCCGTAGTGTAAGTATCGCCTAATCTATGCCTCTCCCCCACTGCTTCCTCGTCTGCTCCGCAGAGTGGAGACCGCGGGGATCCATGTGATTCTAATCGCTCCAGATTGGCCCCAGCGTCCCTGGTACGCGGACTTCCTGCGCCTGGTGGTGGATGCCCCATGGTGGCTGCCAATGAGGGAGGACCTTCCGTCTCAAGGTCCCATACTTTATCCTGCTTTACAGTCGCTGGCTTTAACGGCATGGCTATTGAAAGCCAGGTACTAAGGGACTGAGGTCTGTCGAATTCGGTCATTTCAACCATGCTGAGGGCACGAAAGTCTTCTTCCCGGAAGATCTATCATCGCACTTGAAAGGCCTACATCTCTATGTGTGTGGAGATGGAGTGGCATATTCGGTTTCCAGGGTTCTGCTGTTTGTACAGTGTGGAGTGGATTAGAAATTTGCCTTAAGCATTAAGGGACAGATTTCAGCCTTGGCTGTTTTCTTTCAACAACCCTTGGCGACCCATTTACTGGGTACTTTTGTACAGGGGGTTCGTCATGTGATTCCCCCAATTAGACTACCGCTTCCTCCATGGAATTTGAATCTCGTGCTCTTCAGGAACCTCCCTTTGAGAACATCAGAGAAATTCCTCTCTTGACACTATCTCAGGGTGGCCTTTTTTAGTGGCCATTACATCTGTCAGACATGTTTCTGAGTTGGTGGCCTTGTCTTGCAAGTCACCATACTTGGTCCTCCACAAGGATAAAGCGGTGCTACGCCCGCAACCTTCCTTTCTTCCAAAGGTAGTTTCAGCTTTTCACCTGAATGTGGACATTGTACTTCCGTCTTTGTGTCCTCGACTGTCGCATCCCAAAGAGGCTGTGGTACGTGCTCTGCGGGTGTACCTGTCTGCTACGGCTCCATTCCGGATGTCAGACTCACTGTTTGTGGCAGTGTCTGGTCCGCAGAAGGGCCTGGCAGTCTCGCCAGCCACCATTTCTCGATGGATCAGGCAGACCGTCATCCAGGCCTACGCCCTTAAGGGGCGGGCGCCTCCCTTTTCTGTCACGGCGCATTCGACCAGGGCAATTGGTGCCTCCTGGGCTTTCCTACATCAAGCCTCTGTTTCACAGGTGTGTAAGGTGGCGACTTGGTTGTCCGTTCACATATTTTCCAAATCTTACAAGGTTGATGTGAATGCATCTTCAGATGCTTCCTTCGGCCGCAAGGTTTTGCAGGTGGCTGTTTGAGATTGCACCTCCTCCGTTGAGGAGCTCTGCTTGTTTGGGGTGGAGTTAGGTTTTTGATTGCTGTTCCCACCCCTCATTTTTTTGACACTGCTTGGGGATGTCCCACATGTCTAGATTTATGAAAGCTGTGTCCGTCCATGGATGAAAAGAGAAAATAGGATTTTTTGTATTCACCGTAAAAAAAATCCCTTTCTCTGTCGTCCATGAACGGACACAGCAGCCACCCCTCCACCCCGTCCATGGACGACAGAAAAAAGGATTTTACGGTGATTAAAATCCTATTTGTTTCATTTTAGGATAGTGTAAGGGAGGGTTATATCCACTCTCAATTTTTTTTAAAACATTTTTGCCATCTGTGTCCCATTGTGGAAATATTCCTTTATTCTTGTCCTATAGCCACAAAAGAAAGTGAGAGGAAATTCCTCTAGAGTGAAGCCTCGTACACACGCTTGGTTTTCTGGGCAAGAACCAACAAGAAAACTGCTGGCAGAGCTTTCTTGCTGAGTAAACCGAGCGTGTGTACGAGGCTTTAAGGTTTCTCATCTGGAAATCTGGCCAGAATCTCGATGAGAAAAATAAAGATCCTGCTCTCTATTTTCTCGTTGAGATTCTTGTCGGCCTGTTTCCCGACTAAAAACCCGAGAGTGTGTATACTTACCTGTCGCTGTGGAAACCTGTGCATGTTCGAAATGACTTTGACGCATGCGCGGTAGCTTAGGTAGGTGCACCAAGATAGCGGCGACGGCATCGAATGTGACAAGCGCATGACGTCACTTCGTTCTTGCCTTTCAAAAGAACTGCAGTTCTTTTGAAAGGACTGTGTGTACACTCGGGTGGCAAGAGAGTCTTGCCAAGAATCTCGTCAGGAGAAACAACGTTTTTTTCCTGACGAGATTTTGGCCCCTGTGTACGAGGCCTGAGGGAATCTCTGGATGTCACCAGAACTATTGTCCTCATTAGAAGATTTCCCTTGTATTCCTGCTGTGGAGACAACCCAAAAATGTTAATTTTCTTTCACGCTAGGTGATAATGGCCAGTGGAACAAATAGGAAACATGAATCCCCCTAAATCTTCTCCACTCTATCCAAAACGTTAACAAAAGCGTTGCCTTCAGTTATACTTTAAAATGGTATTTTAACCAAAAATCTTATTTATTTCAGCTTACCAATCCTTAGATGCGAAGGCTACTTTAATTTTCTTTTTTTCTTCTGTTTTCCTTCTGTTTTCACTCTGTGATCTGACTAGTAACACACCTCCTGCCCCAACTCTGAATGAAGGAGCACACGGGTAACTTTGGACAGCAGCATTGTCAGTCTGGGGAGAGGTGAATGTTAGATGTACTAGCATATTTAGCACCAGTGTTGTTCCTTTTTTAGTGCTGATCATTGTAAACACCTCTGTAAGTGGTAAATGATTTGGTTACATAGTAACGGATACATTTGCAGGACAACTTGTTCTGTTGAAAAACAGAGTTACTGGTCGAAACACCAGGTGAAAATGAAAGTAATTCAGCCATTACATCTAAGAATTGGTTAGCTGTAATTTTTTTTAAAAAGTTTGTTTTTGGGTTCAATTACCACTTCAATGCTGGACACTTTCCCCCCCTTCCTGCCCATTACAATTTTCAGCTTTCAGGGCTGTTGCACTTTAACCACTTGCCTACTGGGCACATATACCCCCTTCCTGCCCAGACAAAATTCTAGCTTCCGGCACTGCGTCGGTTTAACTGACAATTGCGCAGTCGTGCGACGTGGCTCCCAAACAAAATTGGCGTCCTTTTTTCCCCACAAATAGAGCTTTCTTTTGGTGGTATTTAATCGCCCGTGCGGTTTTTATTTTTTGCGCTATAAACAAAAAAAGAGCGACAATTTTGAAAAAAGACACAATATTTTTTGCTTTTTGCTATAATAAATATCCCATTTAAAAAAAAAAAAATGTTATCTCAGTTTAGGCCGATACGTATTCTTCTACATATTTTTGGTAAAAAATTGTAAAAAATAAAACCGCAATAACCGTATAGTGACTGGTTTGCGCAAAAGTTATATTGCCTACAAAATACGGGACATAATTATAATTTTTTTTTATTTATTTTTTTACTAGGAATGGCGGCGATCTGCAATTTTTTTCCGGGACTGGGGCATTAAAGCGGACACATCGGACACTTTTGACACATTTTTGGGACCATTTACATTTATACAGTGAACAATGCTATAAATATGCATTGATAACTGTATAAATGTAACTGGCAGGGAAGGGGTTAAATGTTTCTCCTAGTTTGTGTTCTAACTGTGGGGGGAGGGAGGGGTGACTGGGGAGGTGACCGATTGTGTCCCTATGTACAAGGGACACAATCGGTCTCCTCTCTCCCTGACAGGGACGTGCAGCTCTGTGTTTACACACAGAGCTGCACGTCCCAGCTCAGTTACACGGCAATCCCGGGTGCCCGGCGGCCATCGCGGCGGCCGGGCACACGCACGGGGGTCCCAGTGATGCGACGGGTGCGCGCGCGCCCCTAGCAACTTCTATGGCTGCACGTCATATGACGTGCAGTCAGGACAATGGAGTTACCTGCCCGCCGTCATATGACGGTGGGCGGGTGACAAGTGGTTAATGCCAATTGCACGGTCATACAACACTTTACCCAAACAAATTTTTTATCATTTTCTTCCCACAAATAGAGCTTTCTTTTTGTGGTATATGATCACCTCTGCAGTTTTTATTTTTTCCTAAACAAAAAAAGACCCAAGTTTTTGAAAAAAACAAATAGTTTTCTCCTTCACTGATGGGCACTGATGAGGCTGCACTAATGGGCTCCTAATGAGGCGGCATTGATGAGGTGGCAGTGATGGGCACTGATATATAGAACGGATAGACACTGATAGACTACACTGATATGTGGCACTGATAGCTGGCACTCATGGGCACTAATAGGCAGCATTAATAGGCAGCACTGATGAGCTACTGATGGGCATTACTGATTGGCATCTGAAGGGTACTGACAGGCATTACTGATAGGGCACTGATTAGCACATTTATGGGCACTGATTGGCAATACTGATGGGGCATACACTGGCAGCTGATGGGCACTGATTGGCAGCTGATGGGCAACTGTGATGTTGGTGTCCCCTGCTGTGCCGTTCTGACAAGGGGATGCCCCCCACCAGACCACAATGATCAGCGCTGGCAGTTTACACCCCATCCCGCCCCCTGCATTGGTGGTCATGGAGGAGCAATTTTAAAGAGTCCACCAGCGCACAAGTGCCTCCCAAAGTCTCCCAAGCAGCTGAAACCACCATTGCCTTTTGGCATACTTCCTTCAGAAATTCAAGAAAATGTCCAGTGCTTCAGGAAAAATTATAAACGGTGAACTTTATCTTGCAGATGACTTTCCAAACCTGTTACCAGATTTCCAATCCACTTATGCCAAATGGGTCCAATAAATTGTCAATATCACGAACTATGTGTCTTCCCATTTATTCCTCAGCTCATCGCATGTGAAACCCAAAAGAAACTCATACAGTGCCTTAAAAAAGTATTTTTACCTTTCGAAATGTCATGTTACAAACAGTATTCAGCCCCCTTTACTCTGATACCCCTTACTAAAATCTAGTGGAACCAATTGCCTTTAGAAGGTACCTAATTAGGAAATAGAGTCCACCAGTGTGTAATTTAATCTCGGTATAAATACAGCTGTTCTGTGAAGCCCCCATAGGTTTGTTAGAGAATCTTAGTGAACAACAGCATCATGAAGGCCAAAGAACACACCAGAGAGATCAGGGATACAGTTGGGGAGAAGGTTAAAGCAGGAATACATTATAAAAAGATATCCCAAGCTTTGAACATCTCATGGAGCACTGTTCAATTCATCATCCAAAATACGAAAGAGTATGGCACAACTGCAAACCTACCCAGGCATGGCCATCGACCTAAACTGACAAACCGACCAAGAAGAGCATTAATCAGAGAAGTAGCCAAGAGGCCCAAGGTAATTCTGGAGGGGCTACAGAGATCCACAGCTCAGGTGGGAGAATCTGTCCACAGGGTAACTATTAGTTGTGCTCTCCACAAATCTGGCATTTATGGAAGAGTGGAGAATAGAAAGTCATTGTTGAAAGAAAGCCATGAGAAGTCCTGTTTGCAGTTTGCGAGAAGCCATGTGGGGGACACAGCAAACAAGTGGAAGAAGGTGCTCTGGTCAGATGAGACCAAAATACATTTTTGGCCTAAAAGCAAAATGCTATGTGTGGCGGGAAACTGAAATTGCACATCACCCTAAACCCACCATCCCCACATGAAACATGGTGGTGGCAGCATCATGGTGTGGGGATGCTTTTCTTCAGCAGGGACAGGGAAACCGGTCAAAGTTGAAGGGAAGATTATTGGAGATGAATACAGGGCAACCTTAGAAGAAAACCTGTTAAATTCTGCAGAAGACTTGAGAATGAGGTGGAGGTTCACCTTCCAGCAGGAGAACAACTCTAAACATACAACTCTGGATTTAATAATTTTCCCAAAAATTGTGACAAAAAATGACAACTTTAGAAAATGTGTCATACCTCTTACTAAATTGGATTATATACTTTCCGAAAAGAGGTAATTTTTCTTTGTATTTGTACTGTCCTGGCATTTCAGGCCTGAAAATTAGCCATCAGTACATCAGGATTGATCGATTTTCAGATATATACCATAGTTTGTGGACTATAACTTTCCTACAGACTAAATAGTAAGCACAGATTTGGGTTATTTTTACCCAAGAAATGTAGCTGTATAAATGTTGGCCTAAATTTATGAAGAAAGATTATTTGCAAAATGTCATAACAGAAATGAAGAAAAACACATTTTTAAAAGCCGGTTCACATTGGGGCGACTCGTCAGGCCGCTCAGCCACCTGACGAGTCGCGTCCCATTGAATGCAATGGAACCGTTCTAATAGGAGCGACGCAAGTCGCTCCGACTTAGAAAGAGGTTCCTGTATGACTTTGGGGGCGGCTCGGGGCAACCTGCATTGACTTCTATACAGAACTCGTTTTGCAGATCGCCTCTGAAGTTGTCCTCAGGACGACTTGCAGAGTCGCCCCCGAAGTCATGCCGCGGCTGTGTGAACCGGCTCTAAATGTTTTGCCTTTTTTTCATTTATTTAGCAAAAGATAAAAACAAAAAAATAAAATAAAGCACGATCGCACAATTATAATTCAAAGTGCGACATCGCTGATAGCTGAAAATTGGTCAGGAAGGGGGTGAAGGTGCCATGTATTGAAGAGGTTTAAGTGGAGAGAGGTCCAGTACCTGTGCTGTCTGGCAAACGTGCCTGGATCACAAGCTTATCCAAATCTAAATTCGCTTACATCTATTCATTTATTTCAATTAGCTGTTTCCCTGGTGTTTATCTTTAAAATTACTTATATTTTTTGTTTCTGAGCTGTACGTGTTAGAAAGATAAGGTGATGCCTCAAATTATAGGAGTGAAGTTGGCTGTACAGTAGTCCCCCCTATACAACAATCGATCATTTAATTGACCGTCAAAGGGACATGTTGGAAACTCTTAGGCCGCGTACACACGATCAAACTTGTCTGCTGAAACTGGTCCGAAGACCAGTTTCAGCGGACAGATCCGACCGTGTGTACGGGCTAGCAGACAGTTTTTCCAGCAGACAAGCATGCTTTAAAACTTGTCTGCTGGAAACCCATCCGTCCGACATGTCCGCTGGTTAGTATGCCTAACCAGCGGACAAAAATCTCCCGCATGCGTCGAATGGATTCGACGCATGCATGGAAGTATTTTACTTCCTGGAGTGGTGACGTGGCGGCGTCAACGTCACCGCCACGTCACCGTGTCCTCAGTGCGAGGGGATTTTCGTCCGATGGTGTGTACACGCCATCGGACCAAAATCCGATGAGACATGTCCGCTGGAAACGGTCCGTTGGACATGTTTAAGCGGACATCTCTCATCGTCTGTACGCGGCCTTAAAGGGGTTGTAAAGGTAAAAAATGTTTTCCTAAATAGCTTCCAAATGCAAGGCTTTCTCCCTGGTGTGGAGTGTTGTGCTCGCCCCCTCCCTTGGACTGCAGGAGAGTCAGGACGCTCTCTACATTGCAGATAGAGAATGGAGCTGTGTGTTAGTGGGCGTCCTGACTCTCCTGCAGTCCAAGGGAGGGGGCGAGCATGACACTCCACACCAGGGAGAAAACCTTGCATTACTGTGTGGAGTAACAGACAGAAAAACAGTAAGTGAGGATTTCTCAGAAGAAATAAGGACATTTAAAAGCAAAATGGAAGGATGAGGTAAGTGAAGGAGGACTGCACTAAGGTAAAGGAAGCTATTTAGGAATTTTTTACCTTTACAACCCTTTTAAGCCTCGTGCACACGATTGGATTTTCCAACAACAAATGTGTGATGGCAGGATTTTGTCGAAAAATCCAACCGTTGTTCTATCGGACAATTGTTGTCGGATTTTGGATAGCATGCTTTAAAATTGTCCGACAACAAATGTGTGCCGTCAGATTATCCGATCATGTGTACACAAGTCAGTCGGAAAAAAAGTACAAACTCAAATGTTTAGAAGCAATGCTAACCATAGCACAACATTTGCAGTTTCCCAAAAGGTGCCGCTAAAGAGCAGAAAACCCACATTGGTTCTGTTTGTTACCCCGTCTGTATGCTGAAGAAGTTCACGGCCAACGCCCTTCTGAAAAAATTCCACGGATTTGTCCGATGGAAATCCAATCGTGTGTACGAGGCTTTACTGTGATCAGTGGCTGCAGCCACTCAATTTGAGATGCTGTTTAGTGTATTCTGACAGCAGCAGGTTCAGATGTCATGATATAATGTCCCACGAAAAACTAACAGTGTGTGGCCAGTTTATCAGTGATGGCTTACATACAAATTACTGTAAATCCGGTATGGTAACTATAATGGATGTTCACCATAAATAAGAGAGAAACATTTGCTTAGGCTTGCCTATCTTTTTCATCAGCCAAAGTCTATTGCTCTAGTGTAATGCTCAGGACATTTGTGTCATACAAGCTTAGGGAAAACAGAAATTAATTAGGTCACATCCAGCAGTGCAACACAGCAAAGTCGGTAGTGCTGTATCTGAGAAAATCTGTGTCAAGCATGTCTCTCCAGCTGCAATCCCTGAAGGGCTTTAAATCCACACCAGGAGAACGAGACCCCCTCTGCATGGCCTGCCTGATCTGCAGCTTTAAGGATTTCACAGAATCTCACATTATTTGTCACCTAATCTTTAGTAGTAGCTTTAGCATGAATATTTCATCTGACACATGGTTAAACTATTCATAAAAAACAGGATTGCAGCAAAAAAAAAGATGCACTTTTACTGCAAAAGAGATGAGATTGCCTGATCGATTACATATATAGAATTTGTGTGTAGTGATACAGTAATTACATTGTACCATTTGTATAATAGAGCATCATATGGAAACCCTTAGTCATTAAGTAAATGTATGAAAACCACAGCTTCTTAGCCAACTCTAATGCATTCCCAAAATGGATCACAACATCCACTAGAGTAGAATAATCTTGCACTATAAGCAAAATAAGAAACTGGGCTTCAGATCAGTTTAGTGCACTGTCAGAGGAATCGGTAACTGACAAATGCTGTCATTGGGTGGATTATGTTCTGATTCAATGACTGCAGTAGACATATCTCTTAACTCATATATTAGTACTGTTCTTAATTCTTAATCTGTATTTTTGACTAAGTTGCTTGCTTATTTAATATAAAATGTCATCATTCAATGTGTCACAGTCTCTCTGAATACATTTTAGTTGTCATTATTTTAATAGTAATTTATACAGCTTTATCTGCTTCTGCGTCACTGTACTTTTGTGAATTTGCAAGTATACCTGAAATGGTCATTGTAAAAAGGAAAAAAATAAATTAGAATAGAAATTAAATATGACTTTGAAGTCACTGATCTCTTTTTCTATGTCTGGTGTTTTTAGCTATATTTCTAACAGTACAAAACTTCCCCAGTTTTCAAACATGGCAGCTGCCAAAAAGAACTTAAAGCGGAGTTCGGCACCCCCCCTCCCCCCAGCAAAAAATGTAAAGTCATCAGCTACACATACTGTAGCTGCTGACTTTTAATATTAGGAGACTTACCTGTACTTAAATCCAGTGATGTTGGCACCCCTGCCGACGTTTTCGCCAGTTCTCGGTTGCTGCTGCCGTCTTTTTGCCTGTAAGGGAAACCTACTGCACATGCGCGAAGCACGCTACGTTTCCTGAATGGCCTGGCGGCGGGCCGAACTTCCCAGGGATCTCACCGCGGTTAAAAAAGGGTACCCACTCCCCAACGAAAGGTGCCAAATGTGGCATTGAAGGGGGGGGGGAGGCAGATAAGCGGAGCTTTCACTTTTGGGTGGAACTCCACTTTAAGGTGTATGTGTAGGCAAAATTTTTTTTCACAGTTTGGACAGAGAAGGTCAGAATTTGAACCCCTTCCAAGTTTTTATTGCTGCCTGTGTCCTCACTGAATAGACCTAGCCTCTCTAGCTATCATATGCTGTCCATTTTCAGAAAGTGCTATTCAAAGTGCTTCATGTAAACAAGCTGTGTGCCACACTCCCCTCTTGTATCCCTACTCACCAGAAAAAAATGGGCCTTCAGCTTTGCAGTCTGGGGCTCAAACACACTTATTTCTGGTGTTAGGAAGATGAGCCTCTGGAACTCCTTAATAAAAACTCCAAATATATAGGTCTTGGGGGTAGCTATGATATCCGCCAGGCTTGACAAAAAAGACAAAGGCTCATAGTGAAGTACTGTATAAAAAGGTTTATTTGCGCAATCAGAAGCAACATAGGATTGCAGATAAAACAAGCATGGGACAGAAAGTGAGGCTCTTCTGTGTTTGCTGCGGCTCGTTGTGCGTCCCACGGAGGGCAGAAATTACGCTGTTGGTTAAGAAAACCTGAAATGCGCCCACGTGTTTCACCCCTCCTCCAGGGATTCATCAAGTAACACTTTAAACCCCTAAACATCAGAGACCCTGGAGAATACAATAGTGCTAGTTCCAATTTTTTCTTTTGCACAATATTTGTGCAACGGTTTACACATTTTGGGTCACACATAAAAGATGATCATGTGTTGAATAAATAGATAACAAACATGTCAAGATTTAAAATTGCACATGCCTATAAATTAGCCACAAGCTATGGTATCTAAAATTGTCCATAGACAACGCTCTAAAAGCCGTTACAAGTTATCAGCTTAGCGTTAAACATGAGCGATTAGAATTACTGCTCTCACTCTTGGTGATATTTCATATGTGCTGTGCAATCACTGTTTACATTTGCATGCTGGACCTACGTGTGCGTTTGCATTTGCTTGTTAGCATTGGGGGAATACATTTTTATTATTTAAATGTATTCTTTACACTTTTTTTTATTTATTTCTCTTTCATTTAACTCTATTGCTACCACAAAGGGGTGACTTCATGTTTAAGAAAAATAGTAGTATTTTTTTTGGGGGGGGAGGGGTGAAAATGTCACAAGCTTTTCCTAAGAATGTTGACATGTCAAATCGTACCAATGTGAACCTAGGCTTAAACAGAAATGTTGAGACAATCTCCATCCCCCAATGCTGATTTCTTTATTGTATAACTCGCTACTTGGTGGGCCTTCTTTACCACATCATTTGTATGTGGATAAATGGGCTGTGGACCTCAAGATCACTATTACATTGGATGTAAATTTAGGACACTATAAAGTCCTGTTCACAAAATGTCCTATCATTGGTAAAATCGAAATATAAGTCTTAGGCCTCGTACACACGACCGTTTTCCTCGACAGAATCCATCAAGAAACTTGGTGGCAGAGCTTTTTTGCCGAGGAAAACGATGCGTGTGTATGCTTTTCATCGAGGAACTCGACAAGGAAAGAAAGTTCTCTTTTTCCTCGTCGGGAGTCTCAATTTCCTCGTCGGGCTGGTTTTCGACGAGAAACACGTTTGTGTGTATGCTTAGAAACCCGCGCATGTTCAGAATAAAGTATGAGACGGGAGCGCACCTTCGGTAAAAGTAGCGTTTGTAATGGAGATAGCACATTTGTCACGCTGTAACAGACTGAAAAGTGCAAATAATCTCTTACGAAACTTTTACTTAACACGCAGTAACATGAGATTAGCAAAAGCAGCCCCAAGGGTTGTGCCAGTGGAATCGAACTTCCCCTGCCGTCGTATGTGTTGTACGTCACCGCATTTGAGAACGAGGAGATTTGGTCTTGATTGTGTGTACGCAAAGAAAGCTTGTCAAGTTTCTCGACAAGCCTAACAAGGAACTCGTCGAGGAAAACGATGGGTCTTTTCCGACGAGTTCCTCGGTCGTGTGTACGAGGCCTTACGCTGCTGGTATCTTGATTGCCTAATTTCTTAGGAAGCTGTTTCTTTCTCGTACATCACGGGACACAGAGCGGCATATTCATTACTATGTGGGTTATATGGAGTACCTTCAGGTGTGGACACTGGCAATCTCAAACAGGAAGTCCCCTCCCTATATAACCCCCTCCCCTAGAGGGAGTCCCTCAGTTTTTTCGCCAGTGTCTTAGGTGTTGGTCACGGAATAGCTTTGCTCCACATCCTTGGGATTAAGGGCGGGCTAACCGGATCTGTCCAAGGAGCCTCAGTGCCAAAGTGGACAGTACCCGGGCCCCAAGCCGTGGGGTTTTGCCTATAATGCTCCTCTTTGGAGGGCTGGACCCTGGGCCCAGGACTTGGAGTTTGTAAAAACCATAAGTTCCTGTTTGCCAGGGTGCTATATAGGTCCAGGACAGTGGGTACCTTCATAGGACCCCAGGGCCTGAAGGTCTACTACGCTACCCACGGAGATGGGAGAAGATTGGATCAGTTTGCTGGACAAACATCCTGCAGCATGGAGCAGGTAAGGGGGAGCCTGCGGGACTTGGTTCGACAGCAGGCTCCCCGGGGTAACCTAAAAGGGGGGATAGCCTAAGTATGCTCTGCATGGGCAACCTTGTTCACTATGTCTAAAGAGAGACAGGATGACACCTTTTCTCCCCCATCACTAGGTCCCCCTGTCTAAATATGTGTGCTAGCTAAACCTGCTGTTTCTTCCTAGGGCTAGTAAGGATCCCTAGGGGCCTGTGGAGAGTCCTACCTGGCCGGGGGTTTGAATCTGCCGCCTGTTTCTGCGTTCCTGGATCTCCAGCAGCGCGGCTCCTCCATGTTCCTCCTGTTTCCGGCATACGCGCGCGCGTGCGCGCGCACGTCTTATTGACGTTTTTCGCGCCGTTCAGACAGGAGGGCGGGGGGGGCGTGCCTGCGGCGTCATACAGGGGCGCGCCTTTGTGCTGTTATAGACAGCAGGCTTTGTCAGTGCTCAGTCTGAGGCTGATTTTCAGAGGAGAGGACGCAGAGCGGCAGAACAGTGACTCCCGGTGGCGGAAGAGGGGTAGTACATGTGGACTTTGTTCCAATACCTTTTTTGTTAAGCCAAGATATCCCCCTTTTTTGCAGCAGGTTTGGAGGCTGGCAAACTTAGTTTGGGGTCACGGTATGTTGTCAAAAGAAAATATATAATATATTTAAAAAAAAAAAAAAAAAAAAAAAAGAACATACGGGATCCCATCAGTTTTTGGGCATTAGTGATCTATTGTCCCCTAAACTCTGATTTTTGTACTCCTGCCCACTACAGTCTGTTGTGTGGGCGGAGTCCCTTGATTTTGTATTATGGCTTCCAAGGGTTCGGGGTCAAAGGGTACAAAAAAGACCAAAAAACAAGAGGGTTCCCTTTCTGATTCTGATATGCCGATACTTTCCCCGCAACTTATTAACATAAGAAGCGCCTTGGATGAGCCATTAGGGGGATCTGGTGCGGAGGCTGGCCCAGATCAGCCCAGCCCTGTGTTTATCACAGAGGAGATGCTAGCCGTATCCCTAGGGGGGCTAGAAGAGAGAATAGCAACATTGATCGCTAGAGCTATTCCTGGTAAGAAACGGGTTAGATCCCCATCACCAGGAGGTGTATCCTCAGATGCTGAGATTCTCTCTCCAGAGGAATTGGAATCACAGGAGGATCAACTAGACCTGAACCAAGAGGGTTCAGGGATTGAGGGATCTGCCTCTGAGGAACCATTTTCAGACTCCCAGACAGAAAGACTGTGGGTACAGTCTTTGACGGACATGGTCCGCTCGGCATTTAGTTTACCATTGCCGGAGCCTCAGGTTCCTCCGGTATCCTCTCTGGGCTCTTTGAAAGCTCCGTTAAACAACGCAGTTTTTCCGGTCCATCCTCTCTTGGAGGAATTAATCTTTCGGGATTGGGTACGGCCGGACAGGATTTTTCTGCCACCGAAAAGATTTGCGGTCATTTACCCCATGGAGGAAAAGTTCTCCAAGAGGTGGAGGCTCCCAGTAGTGGATGCAGCCATCTCATGTGTGAATAAATCACTAACTTGTCCGGTGGAAAACATACATATGTTTAAAGATCCGGTTGATAAAAGATTAGAGACACTTTTAAAAGCATCCTTTGCTACGGCAGGAGCAGTGGTGCAGCCAGCGGTGGCTGCAATCGGAGTTTGTCAGGCATTAAAAGACCAGACAAAGGAAATGTTAAGGGACATGCCTACCCAACAAGCAGAAGAGTTTTCTGACATTCCCAGAGCTCTGTGTTTTGCGGTAGATGCTATAAAAGATTCCATCCAGCAGGCCTCTCGTTTATCACTATGTTTGGTGCACATGAGAAGGCTCTTATGGTTGAAGAACTGGGCGGCGGAGCCCCCATGCAAAAAGCTTCTGGCAGGGTTTCCCTTCCATGGAGGACGACTCTTCGGTGAGGATCTGGATAAATATATTCAGACTATTTCAAATGGCAAGAGTACCCTTTTACCGGTCAAAAAGACATTCCGGGCTCCTACATTTAAAAGGCAGCTCTTTCCTGTCTCGGGGCCCTCAAATTCCAGGCAGTATCGACGGCCGCCTGCACGATCCAACGTTAACAGTAGATCGCAGGGACAGACCCCTGGGGGTAAGAGGCCGTGGTATCGCAAGCCGTCAAAGACAGCCCCTAAGTCTGCCTTATGAAGGGGCGCCCCCACTCTTGCGGGTGGGGGGAAGGCTTCGTTTCTTCTCAGAAGTTTGGGAAGCCAAGATCCCCGACAAATGGGTCCGGGCATCTGTAACCACAGGTTACAGACTGGAGTTTCTAAGGTATCCTCCGCCTCATTTTCAAGAATCAAGGCTACCAAGGGATCCAGCGAGGAAGGCCTCAATGCTGGCAGCTTTGGATCACCTGCTTGGCCAGGACGTAATTATAGAAGTGCCAGCCCAAGAGCAAGGCCTAGGTTTCTATTCCAATCTCTTTGTCATACCAAAGCCCAACGGCGATGTCAGGCCAATCTTGGACCTAAAGAGGTTAAACGGTTACCTAAGGGTTCGTTCCTTCCGGATGGAATCCATCCGGTCAGCAGCCGCCGCGCTTCAGAAGGACGATTTTCTGGCCTCCATAGACATAAAGGATGCTTACCTTCATGTACCAATCTTTCAGTCGCATCAAAGGTTTTTACGCTTCGCGGTGGGGCAGCGACACTTCCAATTCAGGGCGCTCCCCTTCGGGCTGGCCACGGCCCCCCGGGTATTCACGAAGATCCTAGCCCCAATTCTGGCCAATTTAAGGATCCAAGGGGTCACAGTCCTAGCATACTTGGACGACCTTTTAATCATAGATCACTCACGGCCGGGTCGGCAAAAGGCAGTAAACCTCACGGTTCGGTACCTCGAAGAATTCGGCTGGGTCCTGAACCGGGGAAAGTCAGCGTTCCAGCCTACAAAGCAGTTGGAATACCTCGGCATGAGGTTAGACACAGAACATCAAAAGGTGTTCCTGCCCCTTGTAAAGATCGAAGCTATCAAGGGGTTGGTTCAGTTGGTTCTAAACAAGAAAAAACCAACTATTCGCCTGTGTATGCGAGTACTAGGCAAGCTAGTGGCCACGTTCGAGGCAGTACCATACGCTCAGATCCACACTCGCGTCCTACAGGCAGCCATTCTAGCAGCCTGGGGCAAGAGGGCACATGCCTTAGAGTCCCCTTTGGCGCTATCATCAAGGGTCCGACAAAGCCTGGCCTGGTGGTTGAACCCTCAGAATCTTCTAAAGGGAAAATCCTTCAGCCCTGTTGTCTGGAAGGTAGTTACCACAGACGCCAGCCTGGCAGGCTGGGGGGCGGTCTTCGAGGGGTTCTCCCGCCAGGGAACTTGGGTGAAAGCAGAGAGGCAGCTCCCCATCAATATCTTGGAAATCAGAGCTGCCCGCCTAGCCCTTCTGGCTTGGACCTCCAGATTAAAGGGGTTCCCGGTGAGAATCCAGTCAGACAATGCCACGGCGGTGGCATACATAAACCACCAAGGGGGAACCAGGAGCCAGGCCGCTCAGAGGGAGGTGAACTTGATTTTTCAATGGGCAGAGGTTCATGTACCCTGCATTTCAGCGATATTCATTCCCGGAGTGGACAACCTGCAGGCAGACTTCTTAAGTCGCCAGAGTCTGTTGCCAGGGGAGTGGTCTCTGCATCCCCAGGTCTTTCAGACAATCTGCCAGAGGTGGGGAATGCCGGACGTAGATATAATGGCATCCAGGTTCAACAAGAAACTAGACAGGTTCGTGTCGCGAGCGAGGGATCCTATGGCCTGCGGAACCGATGCGTTGGTTTGCCCTTGGCATCAATTCAGACTTCTATATGCATTCCCTCCACTACAGTTACTCCCGCGCCTGTTGCGCAAGATCAGAGTGGAGAACAAGCCAGTCATTCTAGTAGCTCCGGCTTGGCCCCGGAGGACTTGGTACTCACTAGTCCTGAAGATGGCAGTGGGAGACCCTTGGACTCTTCCTCTACAACCAGACCTACTCTCACAAGGCCCGATCCTCCACCCTACATTACAGCGTCTAAATTTGACGGCCTGGAGGCTGAATCCCTGATTCTCAGGGGTAGGGGTCTGTCTAGGCAGGTAATTCCTACCCTGATTAGGGCTAGAAAGCCGGTCTCCAGGGTGATTTATTACAGGGTGTGGAGGAACTACGTAGGCTGGTGTGAATCCAAAAGATGGAATTCCCGCAAATATACTATTGATAGGGTGTTAAGTTTTCTCCAGCTAGGAGTGGATAAAGGCCTGGCACTAAGCACAATCAAGGGACAGATCTCAGCTCTGTCAGTGTGGTTTCAGAGGCCGCTGGCCACCCACTCGCTGGTAAAGACCTTCTTACAGGGGGTCTTGCGTATTAATCCTCCTGTCAAGTCACCAATTTGTCCATGGGACTTAAATCTTGTCCTGTCCACTCTACAGAAACAGCCTTTTGAGCCGTTGGCTGAGATTCCTTTAGTCTTACTGACAAGAAAATTGGTTTTCTTGGTCGCCATAGTTTCGGCCAGGAGAGTGTCAGAATTAGCAGCCTTATCGTGTAAGGAACCATATCTCGTTCTGCATAAGGACAGGGCAGTTCTCCGGCCCCATCCTTCCTACCAAAGGTTATATCCAAATTTCACTTAAACCAGGATTTGGTACTTCCATCCTTCTTTCCAAAACCTACATCTAGAAAGGAGGGGTTGCTGCATACCTTGGATATTGTCCGGGCCATGAAGGCCTATCTTAAAGCTACAGAAAAGATCCGGAAAACAGATGTGTTATTCGTTCTACCAGATGGCCCCAAGAAGGGGCAAGCAGCTGCAAAATCCACCATCTCGAGGTGGATTAGACAATTAATCATTCAAGCCTACGGGTTGAAGAGGTTGCCTCCTCCGTTGTCGGTAAAGGCCCATTCTACCAGGGCCATGGGCGCCTCTTGGGCAGCACACCATCAGATCTCTATGGCTCAGATATGCAAGGCGGCAACGTGGTCATCAGTCCACACGTTTACAAGGTTTTATCAACTAGACGTGAGAAGAAATGCGGATGCTGCCTTTGGTCAGGCAGTACTACAGGCTGCAGTTTGAAATCCTCGGGATCAGAAACACCCTTGGTTATAAAAAAAAAAAAAAAAAAAAAAAAAAAAAAGTTTTTTTTCTTGACTAAGATTAGAATTATTATTATGATTTGAGTTTATCTCTAAATTGAATCCTTCTTTGGAAGATGTCTCCCTCCCCTCATTAAAGCATTGCTTTCGGACATCCCACATAGTAATGAATATGCCGCTCTGTGTCCCGTGATGTACGAGAAAGAAAAAGGGATTTTTAAATACAGCTTACCTGTAAAATCCTTTTCTTGGAGTACATCACGGGACACAGAGCTCCCACCCCTCTTTTGGGTGACCATTTTGGGAGGCATACTGCTTGCTACAAAACTGAGGGACTCCCTCTAGGGGAGGGGGTTATATAGGGAGGGGACTTCCTGTTTGAGATTGCCAGTGTCCACACCTGAAGGTACTCCATATAACCCACATAGTAATGAATATGCCGCTCTGTGTCCCGTGATGTACTCCAAGAAAAGGATTTTACAGGTAAGCTGTATTTAAAAATCCCTTTTTTTGTGGCTGACTGACCAACTCTTTATACATGGTGGACATGCCCAGTAGTCCAATGTCTGTGGAAGCAGCTATACATTTATTAGCATTATTATGTTAATAAATACCTATTGAACCCGGTGAAGCTTTACTAAATGTGAAACTTGAAGGCCTCATAAAATATAAGTTTAGACTGATGACACATATGCTGACAACAACCAAGCAAATGATCGCAAAAGCTTGGTTGTCCACCACTATCACTAACCAAAGTAAAAATTAGAATACATAACACCTTCTCTGTTAAAAAGTTGACTAAACTCACCCATTTAGGCTGGGTTCACACCAGTGTGATGCGGGAACCCTGCAAATCCACTGCAGGTTCACACCCGACTCGTACGGCAGTTCACACTGCCATATGCAAACTGCTGGGGAGGGTCAAAACATTGTTAATGACACCCCAATTTCAGCTCGCATATCGCTCTGCGAACTGTCAGTTTGGACATGAATCGGATCGCGTAGGTATGAACACTCATTCGATTTGATTCTGGTGTGGACCAAAAAAGGGTCCTGTGCGAGTTTAGTCCGAATGCGATGCGAGTTTAGCCATACTATCTGTATGGCTGAAATCGCATGCGATTTGCACTGCAGTGCGGTGTGAATCACATGCGATTGTGCACCACGCATAGGTGTGAACCAGCCCTCAATGTCTAAGAAAACTTGGCAATTTCACATTTTCCACTGACAGAGTTTGACAAATGATTAATAGAACTTTGATGATCATATTCACTCCACTGACACAATTTACCAATTTAAATTATTTGGTATAGCCCCGAGACACTCAGTTCTCCTGCACACCCAACACCCCCCCCCCCCCCCCCCCACCCACCTCCTTTCCTATACTCTCCAATACCTACCCCTAGTTTCAGAAGGGTTAGCTCCAGACTGTCTGGTCAGTAACATGATTCATTGTGCACTTTTGTTCTGCTATCGATCTGTCCTTAAGCAATAATCTAGTCTTTGACACAAAAGACCCAATAAAACTCAATAATGGATTGCATCAATGCATATTATTGTACTAGCTAAATATATGCTGCAAATCTGTACATTCTATTTTCTATTTAATAAACATTATTGAAAGAATTTGTAGCCTGCATTTACTCTTAAGCTCTAGCATTAAAATGGTATTAAATCTAAAAGCAAACATTTCTTATATTGCAGTTTACAACTTCTTTGATGTGATAGCTGCATTTATTTAATTTTTTTAGGCTTTCTTTATTGTGTTTTTACCTGGTGATCCTGCCAGTATGTTTTTTGTTTTTCAAAATAACAAGTTCTCCAGCAGAATGTATCAGTTACAGAGCTGAGACAAACCATTTAACACTGTCATGGGTGCTTACAATGATGAGCTTTTATTTTTTTATGTAAAACCTTTATCCCAACAGGAAGACAAAAAAAGGTTTGCTGTAACTGCATTCAAATTGGCATATATTAGCTGGAGTTTGGTTTCAATTTGTTAGTATATTTAAATCTGCTGGTACATCTAAGACTCCCCTCCCCCCAGATCACAATGCTGCTGTCCAAATTTGTCCCCTGTGCTCCTTAATCCAGAGTGGGGGCACTCTAATACAGAAGGTGTATTACTGGTCAGATTATCAGATGAAAACAGAGAGAAAAGCCTGATGCCCCGTACACACGATCGGGATTCCCGGCGGTAAAAAATCCACCGGGGGGGAAAACCAAGAACTTGCTTGGTCACTTTCCCTGTGTGCACACCAGAGGTTTTCCCTTCTGGAAAACTGCGGTGAGAGCTTTGGCTGGGAATCCCGGCCGTGTGTATCGAACACCGCAGTGTTTCCCATAGGGAAACTGCTGGGAAAAAGACCACCGGGAATCACGGCAGAAAAAAACAGAACATGTTCTTATTTTTCCTGCCACAATTCCTGGCAGTTTTCCTGGGAAAACTGCCATGGAGCATACACACGGCCAGTTTTCCCGGTCAAAAGCTGTCATGGCAGTTTCCTGCGGGAAAAACTGGTCTTGTGTACGAGATTAAAGTGAAGAAGTGCAGCGCAAAACATTACAATAAAATAAAAATGATATCCCAGCACTGAATTTTCACTTTTGTATATTTGCACTTGTGTACGAGATGTAAGAAAATAAAACAGTTGCCGCTACCACATCAAATGATTGGTAAACTACAAGATTTTACATTTTGTGTTTTGTGTTTCAAGATCGCTTTAATGAATTGGTTCATACATGATGTTTCTACATTGATATCTTACTGATCTTAATTTCTTTTTAAAATTGCATTTCACCTATTACATTAAGAAGTTGAAATGTAATGCCATCCATAACTCTGCCCCGAGCTACATCACCAATCTTGTCTCCAAACATATCCCAAACCGTCCTCTCCACTCTTCTCAAGACCTCTTACTGTCAAGCTCTCTCGTCTCATCCTCCCATACTCATCTCCAGGATTTCTCCAGAGCCTCTCCCATCCTCTGGAACTCGCTACTTCAACCTGTCCGGCTATCCCCTACTCTTGCTACCTTCAGGTGATCCCTGAAAACTCATCTCTTCAGGGAAGCATATCACGTCTCCAAATATTATTTTACCACTTCCATCAGCTCATTCCCCACAGTTACAACTTTTTTTACCACCTGCCCCACCCTATTAGATTGTAAGCTCTTCTGAGCAGGGCCCTCTTAGTCCCCTTGTATTTTATTGTATTATAACTGTATTGTCTCCCTTTTATATTGTAAAGCGCTGAGTAAACTGTTGGCGCTATATAAATCCTGTATAATAATAATAATAATGTAATGTTGATTGTGTATTTTAATTTTTTTTATTAGAATGCAAAAAAAATCTTCTGCGTCTGCAACATTAGATGCTTAGCTAGAATATGAAAGAGGTTATATTAACAATAGCAGTTTGTGCTGTGTCCTTCGGGTAAGAGAATTCTCATACTCTTACTCTTGCCAGGAGATAAAAAGGCTTATTTTACTTGACAGATAAATTGTTAGCTGAGGAATGCTGCTTTACTCTTTCTAATTGTCCCTGTTTGACCCTCCACATTAAATCTCGGGAATGCTTTTCGGCCTACTTGGGCTGAATTCTTTCATTATACTCATTCTGAAACTGTTTACTCAATCACAAGCTGAAGATTTTGTAAAAGCATTCATTCAACTCTAAAGCCACGTACACACGATCAGATATCTGATATCAGTTAAAAATCTGATCGTGTCCAACGCGGTGACGTAAAACACTACGACGTGCAGAGACAAATTAAGTTCAATGCTTCCAAACATGTGCCGACTTGATTTGGAGCGTGCGTGGATTTTTGACCGATGGATTTCCCCACAGGCGATCGTTTTTTTCTATCGTTTTTTTAACCATAAGAAAAATGTAAAACCGTTTCTATTTTTTTTCACCAATGGGGCCCACACACGATCGGTTCGTCCAATAAAAATGGTCCATCGGCCTGTTTTCATCAGACGAACCGATCGTGTGTACAGGGCTTAATTATTATCTATAAGCCTTGTTATTTTCCCAATTGTTTTTGGTCAGTTTAGTACTATGTATTGGGTATTGTGCTTTTACCAAATACAAGCTCTTATGATTTTTTATTATGATACATTTTAGTTAGCGGGAGTAAATCACAGGTGTGTAGAGCAAGTCAGGCATCAAAAGTGATTTTTAGCTTTTTGACATTCCCAAAAACAAATATATGAACCTTGTATGAATGGTTAAAGTAAAAGTACCAGTACTTATGAAACAGTGAAAAGTTTCTAGTTTTCTTCCAAATATACCTGGAGAGGCTTCTAGCCTTGTAACAAAAATGTGCATGGTCCTCACAGGTGCTCCTGGAGGTAGAAGCAAACTCTTGTGTTCAAGAGAACTTGCTGAATGGCATTCCGCCATTCATTTCCCTTATAATCCACGGAAGTGGATCACAGTGCTCTCTTGTCACAATTCAACAGCCCCATGTCAAATGTACCCCATATAAGATCTTTCAAGGGTACTCTTGCATATTGTTCTCTTTTGTTGATGCTAAAAACACTTAAAATCGAATCAATGGCAGTCGCCATATTCTTTAAGTACAGGTTTCCTAATTGCACAGTAATTCTTGTGCAATTGTCATTTGATGACACGTTGGCTATAATGAAGTAGCCAATTCTTGTACCGGTTTTGACATGAAGTTTGACAAACAGTATATCATTCTTGAATGGTTAGTTTCTAATACTTGAAAACTGAAAAGTGTTTGTTTTCCCTGTTTTTAAATAGCTATGGTATGTTGCAGCTGACTGCCATACAGCCAGAATTGGAAACTGAAAAGTGTTTGTTTTCCTTATTTGTATTAGTCTAAGTTATTTCTGCTTAACCATTTGTGGCCATTTCTGTCTCGTCTGACCTAAATATGGACTTTCCTTATCTCTACAACTATGCCCCTTGCAAGTCAGATTCTCAAGTGGAAATTTTGCCCTGCCAGGCAGCTCTCTTTTATTAACTACTGATAAATAGATTAACAAGCACCACCCCACCTGTATACAAGTGAGCATCTTTATGGGAAGAGCACATGTGCTGCTGGGGTTATTTCTATAAGTGGGGGTATTTATTTAAGTGGGAGCACTTCAGCAAATGCACAAAGCTAAATTATACAGGCAAATACTTTAAACAGCACTCAGCTCTCCTTTCACTCAACATGCACTCTCTACCACTCCTTCTAAAACGTGTGTCCTCTCTCCTTAAACTCTCTTTCCTTCACCCCTCTTCTCCACCCCACACTTTATATATATCACCCTCTAATTTGTCTTCTCCTTATTACTGCACTCACCAACTCTTGCTAATTCTAAATCCACACAGTAATAAACCCACAGGGGCATGTCCCTTCATACAAATCACACTCCCATATTACCTCCCTTACCCTTTTCCTAACCTCTGGGAATATATCACCAAACCCATCACTTAACTGTACCCAGCACACCCATTACCTCGCACCCTCTGGCAGCAGCCGTTGGCAGCAGCCACACCCTCTGGCAGCAGCCACAATCATTCTCAGTGACTTCAACATCCCTGTTCATACTAACACTTCTGCTACTTCCAAACTTCTCACACTAACCTCCTCGTTTGACCTGAATCGCGCTTCTACTCACTCTGACGGAAACAACTTTGACCTTGTTTTCTCCCACCTATGCACTCTGCCCAACCTCTCCAACTATCCTTTTCCTCTCCCTGACCACCACCACCTTATTCGTTTTTCTCTTTCTCCCTTGCTACCACCACCTCTCCTTCCAGCTGCCTAACAGTTACCCGTAGAAACCTTCGCCTCCCCAACCCTTCTCTTCTCTGCTACTAACCACCTCTATGACAAAATCTCACCTCTGGCCTGCCCTAACTTAGCCACTTCTCTCTACAACACTTTACTGCCATCCTCTCTAGACAAGCTCACCCCCCTGTCTACACACAGAATTAGGCCACTTTCCCTACAACCTTGGTAAACAAATGCCACTAGAAATCTAAAAAAACATAACCGTGCACTTGAGCACCGGTGGCATAAGACTAAGTCTCAGAAAGATTTCAACCATTATAAATCTGCTCTCCAAAAAAAAAAATGTCTGCCTCCTCACTGCCAGGCAGACCTATTTTATCACTCTCATTAACAACTTAACCCATCCCTGTCAACTCTTCTCTACCTTTAACTCTCTACTTAGTCCTCTGCTGTCTCCACCCACTAACACACTCACTGCCCAGGAGATCGCCAATCACTTCAAACATAAGTTTGATGCAATTCGTGTGGAGATCTCCACTGTACAGATGCCTTCTTCACCTAACACATCATGTCCGCAGGTACAATTATTACTTCCTTTATTCAACCATGCCACTATAGATGAGGTTGCTAAACTTTTCTCTAACGTCCACCTTCCCCCTGTACCCTGTTCCTTCACAATTGCTATGCTCACCCTCTGGCTATTTTACACTCCCTAACTCGCATCCCTCTCTTCAGGCAGCTTCCCAAACTCTCTAAAACATGCATTAGTCACCCCCATTCTTAAAAAGTCCTCACTAGACCCCACCAATCTTAACCTACGCCCCAAGTCCTTGCTTCCCTTTTTATCCAAACTACTTGAACGTCTGGTCTACAACTGACTGAGTGACCACCTAGTCAAGAATAACCTCCTTGATGTCCTTCAGTCTGGATTGCGCTCTCAACACTCCACGGAAACTGCTCTCCTAAAACTCACAAAGCGATCTGCTTACAGCTAAATCCAATGGACTCCTACTCTTAGACCTCTCTGCTGCCTTTGACACAGTGGACCGCCCCCTCCTCCTCAAAATACTTCACGCCTTTGGTCTCCATGACTGTACTTTTTGCTGGTTCTCATCCTACTTATCCAACCGCACCTTTCGTGTCACTTACAACTTACTGCCTCCTCTCCCTTTTTCTGTCAGGGTCCCCCAAGGTTCTGTTCTTGGACCTCTCTTATTCTCCATCTACACCTCCTCCCTGTGTCAGGTAATAGCCTCCCATGGATATAGATTGTGCTGTTGGGTTGCTAGATGTTAGGTTATATTTTAGGTTTTTATATATGCCAGAGTTCAACGCTAGATGGTCCCTTGGGTCCACCTATTCTATAATAATTATAACAAAATGCTCCATGTCTGGTGTTTTGACTGTTGTGTAGCATATATGGCAATCTGCATCTATATGATCTTTGATTTTGTTCTTCCAATAAAGGACTATTCCCTGATGTTGGAGGAGGGTATTTCTTACCACGACTTCCTGGAAAACTTGGCTTATATATAGCTCTTACTGGATTCCGGCTCAAGGGAAGAGATGTGCAGAAAGCTGGCATTGCTACTCATTTTGTTGAATCAGAAAAGGTAGGATTTTATATAACTCTGTATAAAAGTGTAAGAAGACCTGGCCTGTAAAAAATCAAACAAAGAGGTTTTTCTTTTTAAGTGATAATTGTCTTAGTAAATTCTATGATTCCTTTTATGTTTCATATTTTTATTGAAAAAGATCCTACAGTAACAAGTATATCAAATAAACAATTGCCCATGCATAGGTTGTCATTATAGCAAAAGTGTATGGCTGTAGAGAAAGAACAAACAAAAATAAAACAGATCATCTTCAAATAAACAAAAAGTTGCAATATAATCTTCTCAGGTAATTATTCAAATATGATTTTTTTTTTTTATCAGAAGATAAATAAATAACCCTGAGCCGCAAGGGACCAGGTACAAAACGTTCTAGTTAAAAATTAGAGGAATAAATAGGGAGAGTAGGAGGGAGGTAATGGATGGGGAATGACAGGAAGACCCCTGTACGTATATCTGAGAATACTGTCAATAATAGAGCCATATAAGGCCACAAAGACAAGAAGAGAAGAGGGTCATCCAAGAACCAATCAGGGACCAGAGATATATTGGATCCACAGATCCCATATTTTATTTAATTTCTCAGTATTGTTAAGAAGTGTATGGGTGAGGTTATCATTGATCATAATCCAGTTAAGTTTACACTTAAAGCTGTGTTCAAGCTGCAAAAAAAAAATATTTTTTAAAAGTCAGCAGCTATAAACACTGTGCAGGGAGCCTCCAATGTTCATCGGATCGGGTGCAAGCACCACCATTGTAAATAAGGGAAACCGGCAGTGGAGCCTTCAGGCTTCACAGCCTGTTTTCTACTGCGAGTCACCTGGTGCTTTCTAAATGGCCCCATCTTCTGGGGGACACACAGGTCCCAGAAAGCAACTGGGGGCAGGAGGAAATCACACACTATTCCGCAGCCAAGCTAGGACGGAAGTACATTATGTACTTCAGAAAAGGAAGGAAAGAAAAAAAATCATTATCCAAAAACAAGGGGTGGATAGGTGGTCTTTTCTTTAAGACCAAGTTGTAAAAGTGGGTGGAACTCCGCTTTAACATAATCAAAAGAAATTACCAACTGTTTCCAATCTTTAGCAATAGTAATTCTTGTCACCAATAGTTTATGTGATCAATTTCACTGACCTATGATTTTTTTTTTAAATTCCCAAATAAGAAAGCTATTTTTGTGTTGCAAGATCTTATTTGTTTGGGGTGAAACCTGTTCACTTTGGTAAGTACTGAGTATGTGCTCTTACTATGGATTTATGGCCCCCCCAAAAAATGAAAAAGTGTAAATAAATGTGCTCTGTAGACTACAGATAACGTTAACTTTGTGTCCCAGAAAATTAAATGAAGAGAGGGTGCTTGAGAAAGATGTTGTTTTTTTCACTAAAGACAGCTATGGAACCTAAGGTTTTGACACAAAAATCTGAAATTCAGATACAGTGCCTTGAAAATGTATTCATACCCCTTAAAATGTTCCACATTTAGTCATGTTACAACCAAAAACATAAATGTATTTTATTGGGATTTTATGTGATAGACCAACACAAAGTGGCACATAATTGTGAAGTGGAAGAAAAATGATAAATGATTTTCAGAATTGTTTACAAATAAATATTTGAAAAGTATGGTGTGCATTTGTATTCAGCCCCCCAATACTTTGTGGAACCACCTTTTGCTGCAATTACAGCTTCAATTCTTTTTGGGGATGTCCCTACCAGCTGTAAACACTTAGAGAGTGACATTTTTGCCCTTTCTTCTTTGCAAAATAGCTCAAGCTCTGTCTGATTGGGTGGGAGAGCTTCTGTGAACAGCAATTTTCAAGTCTTGCCACAGATTCTCAGTTGGATTTAGGTCTGGACTTTGACTGAACCATTCTAACACATGAATATGCTCTAATCTAAACAATTCCATTGTAGGTCTGGCTGTATATTTAGGGTCGTTGTCCTGTTGGAAGGTGAACCTCCACCCCAGTCTCAAGTCTTTTTGCAGATTCTTACAGGTTTTCTTCTAAGATTGTCCTGTATTTGGCCCCATCCATCTTTCCATCAACTCTGACCAGCTTCCCTGTCCCTGCTGAAGAAATTTCACCCCCACAACATGATGCTGCCAGCACCATGTTTCACGGTAAGCACGGTGTGTTCAGGGAGATGTGCAGTGTTGGTTTTCCGCCACACATAGGCCCGGATTTCACAAACCAAATGCTCCCAACGTTGCGCTGGCGTAACGTAATTTTGTAGGCGTAAGCTGGCGTAGGTGTAAGCTGGCGTAGGTGGAAGTGGGTGTGACCCCAATGATGGTCTGAGCGTGGTGCAATGCTTTACACCTGGTGTATCATAAATGGCGCATGCGCCGTGACGCGGGCGTATGACCAGCACCCCTGTGCGCATGCTCACAACTACGCCGGCGCAAATTCCTGAGATACGCCGAGCACATAAATACACCCAGCCATACACCCGTCCAGCGCAAAAGTACACCCGTTTGCTTGCTTTCCCCCTGGAGCAGAATACTTTTGTTTGGCAATGGGAGCTGCTAAGTTGGACAAGGAGAGGAGGAAGAAAAACTTCTCCTTGGAAGAGAGGGCTATCCTGACCTCTGCGATACGGCAGTATGATGATATGTACCTCCCTGGCACACTGAGTGCCAGGACCAGTAAGGCACGGAAGAGCAAGATATATGAGCAGATCACCCTGAAGGTCAATGCTCTTGGACATGAGAGCAGGACCCCTGACAATATCCAGAAGAAGATAAACGATATGAGACGTCGGGTCCGTGATAAGCTGGCCATGATGAGGAGGCACATCAGGGGCACGGGAGGAGGACCAGCTTCTGCTCAGAAGTTGACCGATGAGGAGGAGGTCATCGCCAGCTGTCTGGAGCGGGAGCAGGTGGAGGGCATGGAGGGCTTTGACTCCAGTGATCAGGACCTGAGGAGAGGCAAGTGTGTTTTATCCCCCATCCATCCGGTGTGTAGCATGTGAAGAAGTGCAAGGGAACATGTGACAAGTGTGTGGGTCCACCACCAACCAACATCCTCTGCCTCAGCCTGACCCCCTGGGAAGCCAGGTAATATTGGTGGAGGGGAGTGCCCACACCTCTCCACTAGAGATAGTTGAGGAGCCGATGGTTCTATTTTGAGGAGGCTTCCACCTTCCCCGGACCATCAGACACCTCCCCGCCCATCAGGGGATCCCCCTCCTGGTCTACCCCATCCAGGGCTACCCCATCCAGGGGAACCCCCTCCAGGGCTACCCCATCCAGGGAAACACCCTCCAGGGCTACCCCATCCAGGGGAACCCCCTCCCGGTCTACCCCCTCCATGGCTACCCCGTCCGGACGGGCACAAGCTTCTCCACCCCCCAGGAAGGCTTTAAGAAAGACCAGAGGTGTAGCTGGATCCCTCCAAGAAGGGCTGGAGAGGGAGCAGGCTAGGCAGACACGCCACATGGGTGATCTAGACGGCGACCTGCGCCGTGTGGCTGACAGCCTGGCCTCCTCTGCCAAGACCCAGGCTAAGTGCACAGTGGCTGTGCAGGGCACCGCAGCCACTATGCAGCAGTGCCTCATCCAGCAGGCTGAGCATACCAGCTCAGTGTCGGACTGCCTGCAGGAGGTGAGAGCTAACTGCGCTGCAATGGTCACGTGTCTCGTGACCAAACTGAGACCCTGGAGGACCAGGGCTCAGTTGTGCAGGCCGGCCTGGAGCGCCATACCGTGGCCATTGTGGAGCTGCAGGCCACAACAGGCCACAACAGCAGGCCTCGCGTCGGAGGTGAAGAGCCTGGGAGGCTGTCCAGGCCAATACTGCTGCCATCCAGGCAGAGGGAAGGCAGAACTGGCGACTCCAGCGGCAGACCAGCGCCCGCCAGCTGCGGCTGCAGGCAGATAATACCTCGGTCCTCACCCGCATTGCCCTAGCGTTGGAGGGCATGCAGGTGGCATCCTCCATCAGACCAGGCGATGCACCTGGACATGATGCACCACCCCCCCCCCACCGGAGTCTCCCCTGAGACAATTGAGGAGCCGTACCCGTGGCACCAGGCCTGGCCAACAAGAGGGCAAATTACTTTTTTTTTGCTCAGAGTTTGAGCTGTTTTTTTTTTTTTTTGGTTGGACGTGCACAGAGGTTTGTGCCGTCCTCCTGTAAGGGCATGCCATGTCAGCCAATGGCATGATACCTTTTTTTTTTTGGTAGTCACTGCACACGGTTAGGAGTGTAGGCTACAGTGTGACTGGTGTGTGGGTAACATTCCTGCCAGCAAGGCGTGTCACCTTGGTTCGTCAGGGAGAGGTTATCCCCACGACCGTGTTAATGTGGTATGAATGGACAGCAACATCATTGGGGCCTTGGCGTGGCGTTGCTGCTCCCAAGTCCCGTGCGGTGGAACTTGGGCTAATCCAATGTGATGTGGATGTGGTGTGTGAGCTAGGGACCACAGTGGTGTACATGCGTGCATTGTCCGTGTGCCATGATAAATGTGTGTGTTTAATGTGCAAAGATACGTTCCACAAGGCAACTCCTGACTGCTGTTCCTTCAGCAGACGGGGTAGCCTCGGGCAGGGGGGGGCTGTGTGGTTCGGGGGGTCAGGTCATCACATATGTCAATCTCCAGGCCCTTTCTCATGGCGTAGTTGTGCAGCACACAATATGCACCGATGATCTGGCACACAAAATTTGGGGAATACAACAGGCCAACCCCGGAATTATCCAGGCATCGGAAACGGGACTTCAGGATGCCAAATGTGCACTCCACCACTGAACGGGTGCGTATGTGTGCAGCATTGTATCTTCTCTCTCCTCTGGTTTGGGGATTCCGGTATGGAGTCAGGAGATGGGGCCCAAGTGCAAATCTCGAGTCATCTGGAAGGGAAAAGACAGGAGTATGTTAGTCGTGCATGTGCCCCTTGTGATGTCTGCATCATGGGGTTGGACAGTCATGCCTGACACCCATGTCACTCACCAACCAGCCAGCTGTCCCTGTACACGTTCTGTTCGAATTCAGTTGGGATGGTGCTTTGACGGTATATGTAGCTGTCGTGGCTGGCCCCGGGGTGTTTGGCACGGCCGTGCCATTTGAGGCATTGGGTATCGGCTATCACCTGTACGTTGATGGAATGCCACTGCTTATGATTGCGCTATATGTGCTCTGTGGCACGGGGGTGCCGTAATGCCACATATCTGCAATCAATGGTGCGTGGGAATCCGGCAATTCTGTATTGATTGATGAGAAAAAAAACTATATTTAATGGACAACTCTTCCTTGTCAGAGCTGCATTCCAGCGAAATGGTTGTTTATTAAAAAAAAAAAAGTTGTGTTTTATTTGGGAATGTAAAAAGCACCAAAAACTTTTTTCCCAACATAAATGTTATATTATTAGAACAGCCCCCAAAATATGAGCAGCACAGACTTCTGGCTGCAAGTCTTGCCTGTAAGCCTTATTTATAGGTAACATAGTGGGGTTGTTCAGCTCAAAGTCAAAGTTCACCTTTAATTTTCAGAGAGCTTTTTCTCTTTTGGCATTATATTGTGATACATGTAAGGCCCCTTTCACACGGTTAGACCTATTGGGTCCATCTGCCAATTTTTTAGGCAGACCCGATTGGACTATTCATTGCCCTCTATGGAGCCTGTTCGTTGACACCCGCCGAAATCCCATCAGATCTCATCTACTAAAAACAGCTGGATAGGGATCTGTTCTCCATAGTTTAGGCGTCTCCAAACTATGGCCCTCCAGTTGTTCAGGAACTACAATTCCCATCATGCCCAGTTTTGTCTGTAAATGTCGCAGTTTTAAAACTCCTCATGGGATGTGTAGTTCCGCAATAGCTGGAGGGCCGTAGTTTGAGATCTTTGGTCTAGTGGATCCGATCAAATGGCCATCAGTGTGTAAACGGAAAGGCTGTGCATTTACATCCTATCATAAAACATATATCCAGGCCCATGGACGATGTCCCAAGTGGGTGGAGGAAATGAAGCTGTGGCCGGTGCTGTCCCAAACACATAGACCAATGAGATCAAAACAAACAAACAAATTGGAAAAGAACAGTGCTGAACCACAGAAATAAAAGATAGACCTCAAGTGAGTAAAAGGAACATTTTAGTCCATTGAGAATGAAGATAAAATGGTAAACATACCTAGGAATGGTCATCAAGAGACCTTGATTTGAGAGCCTTATCCACTGAGGATTGGACAGTTGGCTAACAGACTAGCTCAATTGGCAGGACCTAGACCTAGGGGTGTTCAGAACCTGTCACAGGTGGTGGATGACAAATGTGCACCAGGTCTTGAAGAACAGGGCCTTTTTTGATATAGCAACCCCCTACAGTGTTAAAGAAACAGAAGTCATCTTTCTGTAAGGGTCCTTTCACACGGAACGGACCGTTTTTGTGTCGCTCCGTGTGTGTCCGTCGGCTCAGCTGGGATCATCCGTAATCCCCGCTGAGCTGTCGGCGAACAGGGTGGTCCCCGCACACTGTGCAGAGACCGCCCTGTCTTTCCTCCGCTCTCCCCTATGGGGAATCGGATGAATACAGACCGTGTGTCCGTATTCATCCGATCCGATCCGCCGGACGGAAGAAAAATAGGGTTTTCTTCCGTCCGAAAAAGCAGAGCTTTACGGACGCGGATCTTTGCGAACGTTAGCGGATGCATCATCCGCTAACTGACGCGATCCCATAGAGAACCATTACAAGTCCGTAAACGGACTTGTAAAAAACGGACGAATGGTCCGTGCGTGTGAAAGGGCCCTTAGATCTACCATTGGATATACTAGGCATAATATGCTTGGTGCAAGGAAATAAAAATAAAATACTCACTGGAACAAATCCTTTCCTTTTTACAAACAGGCCTGGATCAACAATTGGCCTTGAGTACTATCAAGGATCAGTGCTTGTGATCTTGTTCCAAAGACCGTTAGACACCCATTCATGATTAAGACTAGGGATGAGCCGATCCCCCGTTAAAGTCTATGGGACACGTACATGAAAAATTTAAAGTGCTAATTTTAAAGGTTAATATGCAAGTTATTGTCATAAAAAGTGTTTGGGTACCCAGGTCCTGCCTCAGGGGACATGTATCAATGCAAAAAAAAAGTTTTAAAAACTGCAGTGATTTTAATAATGTTTAATGTGAAATATTCCTTTAAATGTTGTACCTGGGGGTGTCTAGTATAAATGCTGGTAAACAAAGCTAATTAACGCCCCCTAGTAATTTTCTAAACCACCACTGCGCACAGGATAAACTTGATTACCTACAGCTGCTACCTAAATAGAAATGTAGATAGTGAATCTTTAGTGAAAAAAATAGTAGTGCTCTGTTTCATAAAACAGTACGAGTTTTAGTACTGTTTTATGAAACAGAGCGCTATTTTTTTCTAGGGCTGTTACTGATTAAAATTTTCGTGTTCGATTAATCGCTTTTTTTTTTATCGATTAATCTACTAATTTCGATTAATTATAACGCACATACAGATCCAACTACATTTAGCTGATCTCCTTGCATTGCAACTCTGCATTAGTCAGTGGTTAGTTAGTTAGTTTCCACAATCCATGAGTTAACTTCACAGTTCACACAAATACGTTTTAAATTCAAACTGTAGCACTGACGCAAGTAACTTTTTCTTATTAAACTTTAAGAAAAACATAGAAAGTTAGTTTAGTTTTAATTATAAAACGTATCTAGTATATTGACTGTCAGTCACTTTATAGTAGGCAAGTAGGCATCACTTTAGCCAGTCACGCAGACATACCAGAGAGTTTACCTTTTCTGAGAGCATTTTATTGACAATATACCCTGAAGACCTGAACAGTCTTTCGCACGGAACAGATGTTGCCGATACACAAAGAATTGTCTGCACAAAACTGCTTAGGACAGGGAAACAATGGTTATTTTTGCCCCCTTCCCCTGATAGAGCCTGATGCATCCTCCTGCTCCACAGATGCAAAGGTACCTCAATCCAATGGGTGCAGTTTGCTCGCATCCAGCAGGGTAAGTCTCACTCTCCAGGCTATCCGGTGACCTCAAGAATTTTGATTGATCAAAAGAATTTTGATCGATCAAAAAAATTTAAGATTATTCGAGGAATTAATCTTTAATTTCCCCAGCCCTATTTTTTTCACTAAAGGTTCACTATATAGGTGTCTATAGTATGCCTGTAAAGTAGCACATGTTTCCCATGTTTATAGCAGTCTCTGCACAAAATGACATTTCTAAAGGAAAAAAAGTCATTTAAAACTACTTGCGGCTATAATGAATTGTCAAAGTCATTGAAAAATAAAAAATAAATGCGTGGGGGTCCCCTTACATTCTATTACCAGGCCCTTAAGGTATGGTATGGATATTAAGGGGAACCCTGTGCCAAATAAAAAAAAATGGTGTGGAGTTCCCTCCCAAAAATCCATACCAGACCCTTATTCAAGCACGCAACCTGGCAGGCAGCAGGAAAAGAGGGGGAACGAGAGAGCGCCCCCCCCCCCCCCTTCTGAACTGTACTAGGCCACATGCTCTTAACATGGGAAGGATGTCCCCATGTTGATGGGGACAAGGGCCTCATCCCCACATCCTTTGCACGGTGGTTGTGGGGGTCTGCGGGCGGGGGGCTTATTGGAATCTGGAAGCCCCCTTTAACAAAGGGGACCCCCCAGATCCCGGCCCCCCCCCCATGTTGGTAAGGGGTATATTGTACCCCTACCATTTCACAAAATTAAGTCATTTAACCACTTAACCACGTTCATTTACTGTAGCAGGGGGATGATCTGTGCCAGATCACGCACCTAGTATCTGACTCACTAACCCACTCCCGTTGTTATTGGGCACAGCAGGAGCCAATCAGCAGGTTTGGCAGACTCGATGTCGTTGATCGTCACCATTAATAGTAAAAAAAAAACAATCCCATAGTTTGTAGACACTAACTTTTGCAAAAATAAATCAGTATTCGCTTATTTGGATTTTTTTTTTACTAAAAATATGTGGCAGAATACATATTGGTCTAAATTGATGAAGAATTTTTTTTTTTTGTTGGGTATGTTTTATAGCAAAAAGTAAAAAATATTAGTTTTTTTCCAAAAACTTTTGTTTTTAGCGCAAAAGAAAATACCTGCAGAGGTGATCAAATACCACACACAGAAAGCTCTATTTGTGGGGGGAAAAAATAATAAAAATTGTATTTGAGTACAGCGTCGCATGACTGCGCAATTGTAATTTAACATAGCACAGTTTCGTATTGCAAAAAATGGCCTGGTCTGGAAGGGGGTAAAATCTTCCAGAACACAAGTAGTTTAAGGAATAAAAACCAGGACTTTTGTACTCGCCATAAAATATTTGTCTTTGAGTTCATTGAGGGACATAGGTTCCAGCCCTTTGTGTTAAAGTCATGCCCTTTTCACTGCTTTGTTACAAAACCTGAGGCATGCTCAGTGGAAGGTATAACAGGCTGCTCAATGTTTTTTGTTTGCTAGTGTCCAAATTCTCCTGTAGGCCGCAGTATAGCCCAAATGTGTCTGAATCCTATGTCACTCAATTTGAAGAAAGGGATTTTACGGTAACAACAAAAACCCTGTAATCATATGCTAAAAGAGAAGCAAAAAACTAGTTATGCCTCGTACACACGATCAGTTTTCCTGACAAGAAATGTGTGATGTGAGCCTTTTGTCAGGAATTCTGACCATGTGTATGCTTCATCACACTTTTTCTGTGAGAATTCATGCCAAGAAAAGATCTCAATTTTGGTGTCAGGAAGAATTCCTATCAGGAATCGCGGTCGTCTGTATGCAAATACAACGCTAAAAAAATGTGCATGCTCAGAATCAAGCAGGAGAACTGAACTGCCTATTGAACTTCATTGATCTCGGCTTGTCGTACGTGTTTTGTACGTCACCGCGTTCTTGACGTTCGGAATTTCAGACAAGATTAGTGTGACCGTGTGTATGCAAGACAAATTTCAGCCGTTTTCCTGCTGAAAAAAAAAACAAGGTTTTCCTGTCGGAAAAACTGATTGTATATACAGGACATAAGATCTGTTTTCCTCCTTCATGGCTTTGAGATTATGCAAAACACTGATGATATTAGAAATAAGGCACAGCTCACAATGCTAACAGATCAGTTATTTTTAGCTGAGTCCAATGAGATTTAAAAATAACAATCACATGGCAGAAATAAATATCCTTATATTTGTGTTAAAGTGTTGAGAACTGAGCCTCTGGTGTTATCAGGATTTTCTTTATAACTGCAGTGTAAAAGCTTTGTGGTTACGTTGTGGCCACAGAAGCCTAATAGAATGTAGTGTTTTTTGTGATCAGATGTTTTTTTTTATGTACATGTATTAATTTATTAAATTCCTTTATTAGATTCCATCCCTTGAAAAAGACCTTACATCTCTGAAAGAACCGACCAAAAAAGATGTTGCCAAAGTACTTGATACCTATCAGACAAAGGTATTTGAATACCGCTGTATGTATTTGTCTGACCTAGTGGCTAATCTCATTCAATGTAATGTAAACTAATATTTTAAATAAAATGAAAAATAAAAAAGATAAGAGGAATAAAATCTACTCACTCAACATCAAAGTCTAAGGCCTTCTACACACGAGCAGACAGATTTGTTCAAATCGGTCGGACAGACCGATTTGAACAAATCTGTCTGCTGGGGACGTATTGGTTTGATCGTGTACACACGATCAAACCAAAATCCCCGCCGGCAGACGCCGCGCTGACGTGGCGGTGACATTGACGCTGTCACGTCACCGCACCAGGAAGTAAAACACTTCCGCGCATGCGTCGAAACCATTCGACGCGTGTGCGAGAAGACATGTCTGCTGGTTAGCGTACTAACCAGCAGGCATGTCGGGCGGACGGGTTCCCAGCCGACAGATTTCAAAGCATGCCGACCGTTTCCAGCAGATAGATTTGATCGTGTGTACGCGGCCTAAGGGAACGAGAGAAAAGAAGCAAAGTATAAACAGGCTTAAAAAGAGAAGGTGTATATAGAGAGTTGAGGAGTTACTAAGTGGTCATTTCTTCAAGGGTAGACAACCTAATTTAAACAGTTTCACATTATAGCAAAAAGTGCAGTCAGCCTTGGCCTTATGGGGAAGGTTACTAAAGCCATGTAGTCTTTAGTAACTACTTATATGAATTGGCATGTTCTTTTATTCACTAGACCTATTTAAAGTAATTTTAAATGCAGGTTTTGCACCACTCTGTCAGGCAACAAAGCAATGTTTGGAACCTGGCATTCTTACTGCAATAAAGCATTACAGTTTGGTCACCGCCCTGCCCCCTGCTTGCTGTGATTGTACAAAGAAGTGGCAGTAGATTGATGAATCATCCAACTGCCCAGTTAGCACTTTTCTTCTGTTAGCATATTCCCTGATAGGCTCAGGGTAACTGCCCTCTTACTTCCAGTGTAAGTTCTGCTATACAGGGCATTACAATTTTTTCAAAGTCTATGTAAAGCCAATTTTTTATTCTCTGTTTTTGGAAATGGAATAAGGAAGGGCTAAACCCCAATCAGGTTATTGTTTTTTCCCACTTGAGAGATTTCCATTAATTTCCTGTCCAAATAGACACCACATAATTAGATCTCTTTAAAGCAGCAGTCCCCAACCGTTTTTGGCACCAGAGACTGATTATGCCAAAGGAAAATTTTGCCCAGGATCGGGGGTGGGAGACATAGTTACATAGTTAGGTTGAAAAAAGACACAAGTCCATCTAGTTCAACTATAAAAAAATATATATATATTGTACAAGCCCATATACCCAATTCTATACCCACAGGTGATCCAGAGAAGGCAAAACAAAACAGCAGAGCATGCTCCAATTTGCTACAGCAGGGAAAAAAATCAGAACCACCTCTGGAGGGAGTCTATTTCACATTTTCACAGCTCCTACTGTGAAGAAACCTTTCCGTATTTGGAGATGAAGTGTCCTCTGTGTTGACCGTAAAGTGAATAACTCAACACCAAGTTCACTATATGGACCCCTTATATATTTGAACATGTTGATCATATGCCACTTTATTCTCCTCTTCTCAAGAGAGAATAAATTCAGTTCCTCTAATCTTTCCTTATAGTTCCTCCATGCCTCTTATCAGTTTGGTTGCCCTTCTCTGCACTCTCTCCAGTTCCCCAATATCCTTTTTGTGAACTGGTGCTCAAAACTGAACTGTTTATTCCAGATGAGGTCTTACTAATGATTTGAACAGGGCAAAATTATAGTTCTCTCTATGGAGTCCATACACCTCTTAATACAAGAAAGGACTGTGCTTGCTTTGGGAGCCACAGCTTGGCATTGCATGCTATTATTGAGTTTATGATCTACCAAAACCCCCAGATCCTTCTCCACTACGAATTCCCCCAGTTGTACTCCCCCTAGTATGTATGATGCATGCATATTCTTAGCCCCCAAGTGCATAACTTTACATTTATCAACCTTAAACCTCATCTGCCACATAGTTACCCAATTAGACAGTGCTGTGAGGTCTGCTTATAAGATGGAGACATCCTGTAAGGATGGTATTCCATTGCATAGCTTGGTGTCATCAGCAAAGACAGAAATGTTACTTTTGATCCCAGACCCAATATCATTTATAAATATATTAAAAAGTAAGGGTCCCAACACTGAACCTTTGGGGTACACCACTGATAACCTTAGACCATTCAGAGTAAGAATCATTAACCACTACTCTCTGAATTCTGTCTTTTAGCCAGTTTTCTATCCATTTACAAACTGATATTTTCAAACCTGTAGACATTACCTTACACATGAGCCGTGTGCGTAACTGTATCAAATGCTTTTGCAAAATCTAAGTATACCACGTCCACCACCACCCCTCTGTCCAAGGTTTTACTTACCTCTTCATAAAAAGAAATCAGGTTTGTCTGACAACTTTTGTCTTTCATGAATCCATGCTGTCTGTTGTTTAAAATGTTTTTTTTTTCTTCCAGCAAGAACTCGTCTATGTGGTCTTTTATTAAACGCTTCAGTATCTTACCAACTATAGAAGTTAAATTAGCAGGTCTATAGTTACTTGGTAAAGACTTTGTTCCCTTTTTAAATATAGGCACCCCGTTCGCCCTGTGCCAATCCAGTGGTACTATTCTTGTCTGTAATGAGTCCCTAAAAATTTGATGCAATGGCTTTTTTTTAGGATTCGTGAGTGGATGCCATTGGGTCCAGGTGCTTTTTCTATCTTTATTCTGTCTAAATATTTCTGGACCATATCACTTTTGAGTCATTGTGGTTCATTCATTGGCTCATTGTCAATACCACCCCAATTGTGGACATGAGCTCCCCCATGCTCCTTTGTATACACAGAGCTAAAGAAATTATTTAATAAATTTGCCTTCTTTGTCCCCAGTCACCCACTCCAGATTATTTTGTAAAGGGCCTACATGCTCAGACCTGACCTTTTTACCAATAATATATTTGAAGAATTTTGGGGTTTGTCCTACTATCTTCTGCAATCTGTCGTTCGCTTTAAATTTTTGAATCCTTGATTTCCTTTTTACATATTCTGTTATATTCTTTGCAACATTTAAATTAAACTAGTGTTCCTTCATTTTTATACTTATTAAAAGCTCTTTTTTTGTTGTTTATAGCTTTTTTTAACTTTTACCGTGAGCCAGTTGTGTTTTATTTTTAGCCTTTTAAACGTATTTCCCATGGAAATATACTTTGCAGTGCGGTCCCAAACAGTCTTTTTGAAGAATTCCCATTTCTGTTCTGTGTTTATCAATGTCAATATTCCCTCCCAGTCTAAGTCCTGGAGAGCAGCCCTCAGAGAGAGAGACATCTGTGCGGGTGTTAGTGCTTCCAGTCATCCTGACACCATTATTGATTAAAATATAATAAAATACTTAAACTCACCATAATGCAGAATCAGTGAGAGCCTTGAGCTTGTCACTGTAAAAAGTACCACAAAAAGGTCAGACGCCAATGGAACAGATTACTAGGAAGCATATTTCCAAACAGCTCTACGGATCCTTAGCAGCTTGAGACAACCCCTGGGAGGTGGTAAAAGATAGAACCAACCTCCAAAACGTCTCTCGACAAAAAATTGCACTTGTCGAGAGTTGACAGATCTCTATATAAAAAATATTGCAAGGCTCGCAGACCTACTGTATGGGGAAAAGATGTGTAGAGTGCACAGAAATCTAATAACGCCCATAGGTAGCCTACTTCCCAGTGATAATTCTGTAATATTTTGAGAAGATTATTGGAATCTCTCATAAACGCAGGAACGTTAGACACAATTGTGAGAACTAAAATTAAGGATCCCTCAAGGTGCAAAACTCTACTACTGCCAGTTATGAATACATCTATAAATATATAAATAAACCCCTATACGCTTGAAACTGCAAAAAGGGGAAAAGGATTGGAGTGGGAGCTCTCGGTATCATATCATCAAGAACTCATAATAAAAACCCTGTTTGGGCTCAACCCAATCTAATGACTTAAAGGGCAAAGGGAAAAAGGGAAAGGAAATACACAGCCCAAAAAGTCTAATATTTATTATATCAAAAACACATAAATCGAATGGCTAACAATAAAAACTGAATCATCCACAATGTTTCAATCATACTGTGATAAAAACTCAATTCTTGCCCCTATCCAGTGACAGTTATATATATATATATATAGAGAGAGAGAGAGAGAGAGATAGAGATAGAGATAGATAGATATAGTGAGGAATGTGAAAGTACAATATCTTCAATCCTCAGCAGCCATTTAAACTTAAAACATAGAAATTGCATGCATGTGAATAGGATGGGGGGCTAAGTTGGCTCCCAATGAGAAATGGATCCTAGGAAAGAGGCACGCTGGCATATTGTGGTGAATGTTGTTAATACCTTGATGTATCCAAAAGGGGGGAATTGATGAGATATGAAAAGGGGAAGGGGGCGACACCCTGGGTCAACAGTGGTCTAGAGGTATATGGAATTAAAAAAAGGTAAAGTCACAAGTATGTATGTGGCATGAAACACCAGAGATTTGAATGCAAAACAATGTCCTGTAACCTCCCTCTCACTGTTGCAAACCATAATTTGATATCCAGTGTGTGCACGCAGGTTGACAGTCCTGGTCAATGGGAGACCATACATGGATCAAAGCATATAGTCCAAAGTAGAAAGAGAGTAAATTGATACTTATCAGGTGGTGATGGAAAAACAAAACTTCAGTGCCAGTACCATTGCTAATTTCCAATGAGGCCCATCAAGCATAAGCAAATGTTCATATCCTCCAGTGAAAGGGGCAAAATGGACAAGAAAACAAGAGAGCCTAACCGGTTTCACCTGTCACTGTCGGCTGCCTGAGAGGCAGTGTGGTCCTGTCTTAGACACAATTGGCTGGAGAAAAAAAATCTATATATTGTGATAAGCTTACTCTGCACTCAATTCCCCATACAGTAGGGGTCAGGTGTCTGCAGCAAGGAGACCAGACACATAGCTACACAAGGAAACTGAGATCAAACAAAGTATAAATATAAAGTTTAAAGTGAGGTTTATTAACAGTGAACAAATACCAATAAGTGTACACAGCAAACAATGAGCAAACCCCAAGACAATATACCTGAAGACCCTAACAACTACGGTAACTATATACAAATACAATATAAGGGACAAGGGTACATGGAATGTAAGAAATGGGGGATCGCGACTGGGTACTCGAGTAGGAGCAAGGCAGAGGGGTACAAAAAGCTTCAGGACAGGTATCGGGCACAACTGGCAGCAGGGAGATGATCAGAATAGTGATGCGCCAGGGTCAGGGAGGAGCAGCCTTACATAGCCACCTAATGGCTGAGCCCAAGTGTGGCTGATTCTAACAGCCTGCTGACTCTTGGGAGACATCTGCTGATGGACACTGGAGCTGCAGCAAACAGGCCAGACTCAATCCTAACAGTTTCTCCCCTTTAAGGAGCAGCCTCCGGAGGCTCCATAAAGCTCCACCACTAGGATCTGCAAGCCGACTGGGTACCCTGCTGCCAATGTCCGAAGGCTACTATGTAACTATGTGACCCTGCCACCAGGGTCCCAAAACTGGCTAGGTTTTCTGCTGGTCAGATCCTTAAAGAGGTGCAACACCGAAGGCTTAAAAGCAGCCTGTGTCCCATTGTTGGGACACTGAAAGATACCTGGACGCTTAATGCCAGAGTCCCTGGTCCATGCAGGTACCCTGACGCCAGGATGTCTCATCACGCCTGGACCTCCTCTCTCTCTGTGTTTTACCTGCCACTCAGGTCTATCCAGGGCATAGGTTACCCCACTCAGGTCCCCAAATGTGCTATTTGTCCCTATTTCTCTCTCTCATCACGGTAGCCTGCCAGAAGATGCAGCGTGTCATTTACCACTGTAGTCTGCCACAAGATGCAGCTTGTCACTTGCCACTGTAGCCTACAATGAGATGCAGCATGTCACCTGACACTGTAGCCTACAACTAGATGAAGCGTGTCACCTGCCACCGCAGTCTGACACCAGATGTCGCTTGTCACTTGCCACCGTAGCCTGACACCAGATACAGCGTGTAACTGTAGCCTGCCACCAGATGCAGTGTGTCACTTACCACTGTAGCCTGCAACCAGATGCAGCGTGTCACTTGCCACTGTATCCTACAACCAAATGCAGTGTGTCACTTACCACTGTAGCCTTCAACCAGATGCAGTGGTTACTTAATACTGTAGTCTTCAACCAGATGCAGTGTGTCACTTGCCATTGTAGCCTACAACCAGATACAGTGTGTCACTTGCCACTGTAGCTTACAACCAGATGCAGCTTGTCAAGGTTTTCTCTGTACAGTGAGCGAAACTTCTCAATGTTAATATATGGCTATTCAGCTTTTCCCCAGTGCTACCACTTCAGCCAGATTAGAAGGCAGCCAGCATTCGATTCTCAGGGATTGCAGTTGACAGGAGGGTTCTATGAGAATATAATAGGCACACATGACTCACAGTGTACCACTATGTAAAGAGACAATCTCTGCTCCTGGCAGTGGGAGTACCTGTCCACAGGCCCAGGGGTTGGGAGCCATTGCTCTAAAGTGAACCCAATTCCTATCTTGAAGAATTGTCATGGGAACAGGTGTCCTAATTTACAGATTTCTTCTCACCTTTTGCTCTGGTGACAACTCTAAAATTATGGATTCCCCATTACTTACTTTCTCAGTAACAAAGGTCACTATGACTAATAGAGGGTGAATTTTCTTAAGCCAGGATCAAACAACATTACAAACAGGGGGTCAAACACTTCTCAAGTGTATAAAAAGCAAAACAAACATATAGTGATTATATGTGTTTTTAAAATGTGTGTTAAGTTTAGCTGTACATTGTATATATGGCAAAGATACAATTTTTTAGGTTAAGTTTACTTAAAACACCATTTTTTTTGCTGTCTATGCCTCATTGGGGATGTTTTTCTTAACCTTCTGTTCCGGAGACATTACAGCAAGTGAAAGGAAATGTTTCCAAAGTTAATAAAAATCCCTTCTGAGGTAGTTCTCACCAGAACATGTGTCCCTATTGGGACATTTTCCCTCACCCTTATCCTGGTGACAGCCTTAACATTTTCAATTTATTATCACAGATTACCATAACCACCAAGTAAAGGTGAATCTCCCCAGCAGAGACAGGGGCAGCAAAAAAACATTAAAACAACAGACGGGTTATTTTCCTTGTTTTCATTTAAAAAAAATGATTAAATATTTTTTTTTTTGGCTATAGATACACTATAAATGAACACTAATATTCAGTAATATTTTAATCTCTGACATGTCCCCTCAATCTCTGTTAACCAGAGTACAGCAGATGAAGAGAAGCCCTTTATTCTTGCTGAACACTTGGACAAAATAAACAGGTACAGTATATACATATTGTCTGTCTGTCTGTATACCTAAGCATCTATCAGAAGCACAAAAGAAAATACAGTGCCTTGAAAAAGTATTCATACCCCTTGTAATTTTCCACATTTTCTCATGTTACAACCAAAAACATAAATGTATTTTATTGGGATTTTTTGTGGTAGACCAACACACAGTGGCACATAATTGTGAAGTGGAAGGAAAATGATAAATGGTTGTACCATTTTTTACAAATAAATATGTGAAAAGTGTGGCATGTTTTTGTATTCAGCCCCCCTTTACTCTGATAATTCTAATTAAAATCTAGTGAAACCAATTGTGTTCAGAAGTCGCCTAATTAGTACATAGAGTCCAACTGTGTGTAATGTATAGTAATTGTAAAGGTTCGTTTTTTTTTTTTTTTTTAAATAACAAACATGTTATACTTACCTGCTCTGTGCAAGGCCCCGGTCCTCCTTTTCTGGAGTCTTCAAGGAGCGCTCCTGGCTCCTCCCTTTCATATTTTCTGGGGTCTCCAGGCAGCACTCCTGGCTCCTCCCTTTTATCGAAGGGCCCCCACAGAGAGCCACATAACATGGGGGCACTCATGCGGGCGCGTTCCCTAGTCCCTGCTGCTGCTTCCATTAAAACAGACAGCAGTACTCAGCCCCATCCCCCGTGTCACTAGATTTGATTGACAGCAGCGGGAGCAATGAGGACCCAAGACAGCAGCTGGAGCTGCTGGGCTCGTTCTCATTGCTGGAACGATCGTGTTCAGGTAAGAAAAAGGGGGGCTCTGGGGTGCAGAAGGTTTTTCATCTTAATGCATAGAATGCGCTAAGGTGAGAAACCTTGAGACTTTACAACTCCTTTAATCTCAGTATAAATACAGCTATTCTGTGAATCCCTCAGAAGTTTGTTAGAGAACCTTACTGAACAAACAGCATCATGAAGGCCAAGGGACATGCCAGATAGGTCAGGGATACATTTTATTAGGTTATAAAAAAAAAACCCAAGCTTTGCACATCTCACGGAACACTGTCCAATCCATCATCCAAAAATGGAGAGAATGGCACAACTGTAAACCTACCAAGACATCAATCAGAGCATCAATCAGAGAAGCAACCAAGAGGCCCATAGTAACTCTGGAGGAGCTGCAGAGATCCACAGCTCAGGCCGCGTACACACGGCAGAGAACCTCGACGGGCAGAACACATCGTTCCGCCCGTCGAGGTTCTCTGCCGGCCGTCGAAATCGGCGACCCGCCCGTCGGGAATGGCAACCAGCCATTCATCCAGGCGGGCCGTCGAGCAAATAGAGAGCGTGCTCTCTATTTCTGCTCGACGGGATTCCCGACGGGATGCTCGCCGAGAGTGTACACACGGCCGAGGTCAACGCTGGAATGCGGCTTCCAGCGAGGTTCTCTGGTTCTCTGGTTCTCGCCGCCTCAGGTAGGAAAATATGTCCACAGGAAAACTGTTTGTCGTGCACTCCACAAATCTGGCCTTTATGGAAGAGTGGCAAAAGAAAGCCATTGTGGAAAGAAAGCCATAAGAAGCCATGTGGAAGAAGGTGCTCTGGTCAGACGAGACCAACATTTAAGTTTTTGGCCTAAAAGCAAAACTGCATCACCTTGAACACCTTGAAAAGCATCACCTTGAACACATCATCTCCACCGTGAAACATGGTGGGGGCAGCTTCGTGTTGTGGGGATGCTTTTCTTGTGTGTAAACACATTTACATTTTTTGTTGTAACATGACAAAATGTGGAACATTTCAAGCGGTGTGAATACTTTTTCAAGGCATTGTACATGCATGCTATTCAAACCAATGCAGGCATCTAATGTTCAGTTGTAAAAAAGGGAGATAATTATTTTTTTAAATTACACAAGATTTATAGTGTAAAGAAAACTGAAATACAGTTTAGTGCATTTAAAGGGTCACTAAAAGAAAAAAATGTTTTTGCTGAAATGACTGTTTACAGGGTGTAGAGACATAATAGTTAACTGATTCCTTTTAAAAATTATTAAAAACAGATACAAATCAATCATATAATGTGCCTGCAGTTTAGTTTAATTTTTAAACTGGTTTCATGTTTCTGTGAAGTAAAGAGACACACAGAACAAAAACAAACAAATACAGGGCAGTGTTTTGTTTTTAAAATCAATCTGATGTAAACCCAAAAAAATCAATTTTCTCTCTTCTTGCTTTGAGTGACAGGTTATTTACATATCTAGCTTGGACATGTTTATCATATGTTATGTTTATCATAACATGAGGTGATTCACAGTATAAAAAGTGAGACATACACCCCTCCCCCACATAACACATCCTGGTAATATACAATGAACTTTGGATCACCTCATATTTTGATAAACATAACATAACATATGATAAACATGTCCAAGCTAGATATATAAATAACCTGTCACTCAAAGCAAGAAGAGAGAAACTGACTTTTTATTTAGACAGGTTTTTATCTGGAATTCTGTTAATTTTCACTGAACAATAAAAGAGGATTGATCAGAGCTGGATTAACCTCCCTGGCGGTATAATTCTGTCTGGAATTACGTACCAAAAGCGGTACAATTATTTTGCATGAAAATTTGGCATTTTATGCTGTAGGCCTGTAATTCTTAGGAATAACTCACTTAAATCTGTCCAAACACGAGTCTAGTAGACATCCCGGGTATGATAAAGTTTTAAACACAAAATCATAAAATTATAATATAATAAATAACTATAAATAATTATAACAAATGTTAATGTAATTATAATAAAAATTATTCAATAATGTAATCAACTCCAAATCACTGAAATTTGCTCAGTTGCAGAATTGTCACTGTCATTACTTTTATTTTTTTATGACGGATTTCCCCACAAATCGCTATCGCTTAATTCTGCAAGTGTTTATAATTTATTATCGCTGTTTTCTAGCTGATCTAAAATCATTTTTGACATACAGGGGCACTTTTGGTTGCTATGGACAATCTCCAGTTTGCAGGCACAAAAAAAATGTTTTTATTATTTAAAAGTACATGTAGGACACAGGGCCGACCACTAGGGACAAGGGGGTGTGTATTTTTTACATACAGTACTGTAATCTATAAGATTACAGTATACTGTATGTAATGTGTTTGTTTACATTTTTGAATTTGCCGCCGGTCTCCGCCCCTGGCACTGTGTGAATCGAATGGAGGATGCCACTCGCTCACACAGCGCGGATGCATCGCTGGATCCAGGGACAAGGTAAGTACAGTACCCTGCCTGGAAAAAGGTAAGCCAGCACGCGCTGCAAACTCTGCACATCTACCCCGAGCGAAAGAGAGAGGACACATATTGAGAACATAGTTAAGCTGCTCGCCCCGAAATTACAAAAAAGACAAAGAAGGGTTCCCCAAATGGGCTTTTAGGCAGCAATATAAAGAATATAGAAGTATGTATAGGTTATATAAAGCAGTATTTATTGCCAAAATCCCCGGTAACCACATGAGTTAGAACAAATTGGAACATTTGTATAAATGAAATAAAATAAAGGTCAACATTCCTGAATACAGTGTGCATAGAAAATACATATACAGTTTTGTATCGTTGAGCCCCGACGCGTTTCGACCAATCCGGTCTCTTCAGGGGGCAAAAATGTTTCTAGAAAATAATAATATTAAGGTATGAATTCAAAGTAAGTACATAACATCATATAAAACAATAAAATGGTATACTGATATAGTTACCACTGAATCAGGAAATGGATAACATAAAAAGCCGCTGTGAGGTCCGGAGGGGCCTGACTGCCCCCGCCCATCCAAAGCGGCGGAGGGGCCTGCCCCAGGGAACCTACAAGGAGCACACACAAAGAGCATCCGCCAGGAGCAGCGGAGGGGCAGTCACCTGCAGAGAACACCCCACAAAGCCCATGATTAGTGGAAATGATTATTTCGGGTAGGTTGGTTAAAAAGTTAATTGCTGGTTTACAGCCAATTAATGTGTAGGTACATATATTAGAGTAATATAGTGGTACAGGGGCTGAGGGCAAGTGCCAATTGCCAACACATATAGGGAGAGTAAAGGCATACTTAGGGGTCCAATACGAGTAAGATAGTTGGGAGTATAAAATTAAGTGAGAAATTGCTATAATGAGAATCAGTGAATACAAGTGAATGAGATAGTGAGTGTAAACTAATAAGGTGGGCGATTGTCAAAATAAGACAGACCAATGGTGAAATAAGTGTGTGAAATAAGAGTGAAAGTTGAAGTGAAAAACAATATGGTGAGAGTGAAATAAAAAATAGGAAGGTGGATGATTAGTCCCTCAATAAGATGGGGGATGGTGTGAGTGAGTGTGGTGAAGAGTGAAAGGATCTTAAAAAGCATGAATGAGTGAGATATTTACCTGATAAAATCAAGGGTAGAGGTTGGATAAAGTAATTATGGAACCCAGACAGCAGTTATGCATTCTAGGAATGGACACAATGCCAGAAAATAGGGACAGAGATGCATTAGCATCCAATCTGGCCTACATGGAACCTTGTGATGGTTCCCTGATGAGCTGCTCCCTATATATGCCCCTTAGTGGGTGTGGTGATCAGATGATCACATGCAGGTGGACTGCCTCCCTCCATTGAGCCATGGGGAGGCTTATGGCCGCCGAAATGGCAGCCCACGTGTGGCTTCCTCGGCGTTCCTGGAGGGCTAAACCAGCCCCGACAATGTCGTCATCCCCGACATAGCAACGCAGCGTCAAAACGCTGCACGCACGCCCAGGAGCGTGCTTGCGCGCTGCGCCGCGGCTTGAACGGGGAGGATCCAAGGAACACCACCAGCTGGGAAAAGCTCAATGGGGCGTCTGGGGACTGGCTCCAGCACCCCACGAGCAATGGGAAGGGGGACAGGAAATGTCCCCCCTCCCCCAGCCGGGAAGTAACCGAGGGCCCGGTCCCATCCCCCATGAGGGTGGGGGGGGGTTTGGCCATTCCCCGCCGGAAAGAACAAGCGGCCATAATACATTATGAAGACCATATGTGACAGTTGACATCCATATACTGAACTTCAAAAAAAGGGGAAGGGGGTATTTTATACAGGCATATTATATAGATAATGTATAGACATAAATAGCGTGTTAGTACCATGGCTATAAACCCCAAGCTTGTTGGATATGATTTAATTAGGACAAATATTCGGTAGGAGTATTTGAACATGCTAGAATACAGAAGTCTGTCCTGCAATTACTTCCGAAGCGAGCAAAAGAGGGGGGATTAGGGTACAGTCCCCCCAAAAAAAAAACAGAAGGAAAAATAATAATGATAAACCTTCTGAAAACCTCAACACCAAGCTGATGTATGATGCACCAGAAATGTGAGTCATGGGTTGGGTATGCAGGGGGTCTTGCAGTTACTTCCGAAGCGAGCAAAAGAGGGGGGATTAGGGGTACAGTCCCCCCAAAACACAGAAGGAAAAATAATAAACCTTCTGAAGACCTCAACACCAAGCTGATGTAAGATGCACCAGAAATGTGAGTCATGGGTTGGGTATGCAGGGGTTGAAGCTGAACATGGAAAACACACAATTAATGTCAATCTCAATATGTCAGGGGAGAAAGGGGGGTTTTAGCCCCCAAGTGTTAATGCGAAAGAGAGAGGACACATATTGAGAACATAGTTAAGCTGCTCGCCCCGAAATTACAAAAAAGACAAAGAAGGGTTCCCCAAATGGGCTTTTAGGCAGCAATATAAAGAATATAGAAGTATGTATAGGTTATATAAAGCAGTATTTATTGCCAAAATCCCCGGTAACCACATGAGTTAGAACAAATTGGAACATTTGTATAAATGAAATAAAATAAAGGTCAACATTCCTGAATACAGTGTGCATAGAAAATACATATACAGTTTTGTATCGTTGAGCCGACGCGTTTCGACCAATCCGGTCTCTTCAGGGGGCAAAAATGTTTCTAGAAAATAATAATATTAAGGTATGAATTCAAAGTAAGTACATAACATCATATAAAACAATAAAATGGTATACTGATATAGTTACCACTGAATCAGGAAATGGATAACATAAAAAGCCGCTGTGAGGTCCGGAGGGGCCTGACTGCCCCCGCCCATCCAAAGCGGCGGAGGGGCCTGCCCCAGGGAACCTACAAGGAGCCACACAAAGAGCATCCGCCAGGAGCAGCGGAGGGGCAGTCACCTGCAGAGGAACACCCACAAAGCCCATGATTAGTGGAAATGATTATTTCGGGTAGGTTGGTTAAAAAGTTAATTGCTGGTTTACAGCCAATTAATGTGTAGGTACATATATTAGAGTAATATAGTGGTACAGGGGCTGAGGGCAAGTGCCAATTGCCAACACATATAGGGAGAGTAAAGGCATACTTAGGGGTCCAATACGAGTAAGATAGTTGGGAGTATAAAATTAAGTGAGAAATTGCTATAATGAGAATCAGTGAATACAAGTGAATGAGATAGTGAGTGTAAACTAATAAGGTGGGCGATTGTCAAAATAAGACAGACCAATGGTGAAATAAGTGTGTGAAATAAGAGTGAAAGTTGAAGTGAAAAACAATATGGTGAGAGTGAAATAAAAAATAGGAAGGTGGATGATTAGTCCCTCAATAAGATGGGGGATGGTGTGAGTGAGTGTGGTGAAGAGTGAAAGGATCTTAAAAAGCATGAATGAGTGAGATATTTACCTGATAAAATCAAGGGTAGAGGTTGGATAAAGTAATTATGGAACCCAGACAGCAGTTATGCATTCTAGGAATGGACACAATGCCAGAAAATAGGGACAGAGATGCATTAGCATCCAATCTGGCCTACATGGAACCTTGTGATGGTTCCCTGATGAGCTGCTCCCTATATATGCCCCTTAGTGGGTGTGGTGATCAGATGATCACATGCAGGTGGACTGCCTCCCTCCATTGAGCCATGGGGAGGCTTATGGCCGCCGAAATGGCAGCCCACGTGTGGCTTCCTCGGCGTTCCTGGAGGGCTAAACCAGCCCCGACAATGTCGTCATCCCCGACATAGCAACGCAGCGTCAAAACGCTGCACGCACGCCCAGGAGCGTGCTTGCGCGCTGCGCCGCGGCTTGAACGGGGAGGATCCAAGGAACACCACCAGCTGGGAAAAGCTCAATGGGGCGTCTGGGGACTGGCTCCAGCACCCCACGAGCAATGGGAAGGGGGACAGGAAATGTCCCCCCTCCCCCAGCCGGGAAGTAACCGAGGGCCCGGTCCCATCCCCCATGAGGGTGGGGGGGGGTTTGGCCATTCCCCGCCGGAAAGAACAAGCGGCCATAATACATTATGAAGACCATATGTGACAGTTGACATCCATATACTGAACTTCAAAAAAAGGGGAAGGGGGTATTTTATACAGGCATATTATATAGATAATGTATAGACATAAATAGCGTGTTAGTACCATGGCTATAAACCCCAAGCTTGTTGGATATGATTTAATTAGGACAAATATTCGGTAGGAGTATTTGAACATGCTAGAATACAGAAGTCTGTCCTGCAATTACTTCCGAAGCGAGCAAAAGAGGGGGGATTAGGGGTACAGTCCCCCAAAAAAAAAACAGAAGGAAAAATAATAATGATAAACCTTCTGAAAACCTCAACACCAAGCTGATGTATGATGCACCAGAAATGTGAGTCATGGGTTGGGTATGCAGGGGGTCTTGCAGTTACTTCCGAAGCGAGCAAAAGAGGGGGGATTAGGGGTACAGTCCCCCCAAAACACAGAAGGAAAAATAATAAACCTTCTGAAGACCTCAACACCAAGCTGATGTAAGATGCACCAGAAATGTGAGTCATGGGTTGGGTATGCAGGGGTTGAAGCTGAACATGGAAAAACACACAATTAATGTCAATCTCAATATGTCAGGGGAGAAAGGGGGGTTTTAGCCCCCAAGTGTTAATGCGAAAGAGAGAGGACACATATTGAGAACATAGTTAAGCTGCTCGCCCCGAAATTACAAAAAAGACAAAGAAGGGTTCCCCAAATGGGCTTTTAGGCAGCAATATAAAGAATATAGAAGTATGTATAGGTTATATAAAGCAGTATTTATTGCCAAAATCCCCGGTAACCACATGAGTTAGAACAAATTGGAACATTTGTATAAATGAAATAAAATAAAGGTCAACATTCCTGAATACAGTGTGCATAGAAAATACATATACAGTTTTGTATCGTTGAGCCCCGACGCGTTTCGACCAATCCGGTCTCTTCAGGGGGCAAAAATGTTTCTAGAAAATAATAATATTAAGGTATGAATTCAAAGTAAGTACATAACATCATATAAAACAATAAAATGGTATACTGATATAGTTACCACTGAATCAGGAAATGGATAACATAAAAAGCCGCTGTGAGGTCCGGAGGGGCCTGACTGCCCCCGCCCATCCAAAGCGGCGGAGGGGCCTGCCCCAGGGAACCTACAAGGAGCCACACAAAGAGCATCCGCCAGGAGCAGCGGAGGGGCAGTCACCTGCAGAGGAACACCCACAAAGCCCATGATTAGTGGAAATGATTATTTCGGGTAGGTTGGTTAAAAAGTTAATTGCTGGTTTACAGCCAATTAATGTGTAGGTACATATATTAGAGTAATATAGTGGTACAGGGGCTGAGGGCAAGTGCCAATTGCCAACACATATAGGGAGAGTAAAGGCATACTTAGGGGTCCAATACGAGTAAGATAGTTGGGAGTATAAAATTAAGTGAGAAATTGCTATAATGAGAATCAGTGAATACAAGTGAATGAGATAGTGAGTGTAAACTAATAAGGTGGGCGATTGTCAAAATAAGACAGACCAATGGTGAAATAAGTGTGTGAAATAAGAGTGAAAGTTGAAGTGAAAAACAATATGGTGAGAGTGAAATAAAAAATAGGAAGGTGGATGATTAGTCCCTCAATAAGATGGGGGATGGTGTGAGTGAGTGTGGTGAAGAGTGAAAGGATCTTAAAAAGCATGAATGAGTGAGATATTTACCTGATAAAATCAAGGGTAGAGGTTGGATAAAGTAATTATGGAACCCAGACAGCAGTTATGCATTCTAGGAATGGACACAATGCCAGAAAATAGGGACAGAGATGCATTAGCATCCAATCTGGCCTACATGGAACCTTGTGATGGTTCCCTGATGAGCTGCTCCCTATATATGCCCCTTAGTGGGTGTGGTGATCAGATGATCACATGCAGGTGGACTGCCTCCCTCCATTGAGCCATGGGGAGGCTTATGGCCGCCGAAATGGCAGCCCACGTGTGGCTTCCTCGGCGTTCCTGGAGGGCTAAACCAGCCCCGACAATGTCGTCATCCCCGACATAGCAACGCAGCGTCAAAACGCTGCACGCACGCCCAGGAGCGTGCTTGCGCGCTGCGCCGCGGCTTGAACGGGGAGGATCCAAGGAACACCACCAGCTGGGAAAAGCTCAATGGGGCGTCTGGGGACTGGCTCCAGCACCCCACGAGCAATGGGAAGGGGGACAGGAAATGTCCCCCCTCCCCCAGCCGGGAAGTAACCGAGGGCCCGGTCCCATCCCCCATGAGGGTGGGGGGGGGTTTGGCCATTCCCCGCCGGAAAGAACAAGCGGCCATAATACATTATGAAGACCATATGTGACAGTTGACATCCATATACTGAACTTCAAAAAAAGGGGAAGGGGGTATTTTATACAGGCATATTATATAGATAATGTATAGACATAAATAGCGTGTTAGTACCATGGCTATAAACCCCAAGCTTGTTGGATATGATTTAATTAGGACAAATATTCGGTAGGAGGTTACCGATTTTAGCATAGAAAATCCACCCCGAGTCACGCTCGGAGATACCACTAAGTGGGTTAAAGGGTCACTAAAGGAAAAAAAAATTTGGGCTGAAATGACTGTTTACAGGGTATAGAGACATAAAGGTTAACTGATTCCTAGAGGGCAGTGATGGTTTGTCTAAAACCCCTCAGCACCAATGTAGTTTCAGTTTACACACAGTAATCACACCTCCTCGATTAGTGACCACAGTGAAAAAGCTCCCGGCACTGTGTTTATAAGGAAACAGACAACCAGGAAGTATGGAGATCAGAGCAGAATTACAGCAACATCAAAGCAAAATGAACAACGAGGACATGAAAAAGGCACTGCAGTAAGGTAAAGGAAGCTATTTCGCTAAAAAATGTTTTTCCTTTAGTGACCCTTTAATTCTGTGTGGCAAGACTGGGCACATATGATAGGAAATCTTATACTCTACATTGTGACATCAATTTTTTTTTTAAAGAAAGGCATTTTTCACAGGCAGAAAATTAGTTATGCTACTGAAGACTAACCATAGTTGTTATTGAATGCGTGTTTCTACAATTAGATATAATACAATATATCAATATATAAAATGCTGCAATAATAGGAACACTGACTATTACCATTTAAGTACAGTGGCACCTCGTCTGCTGGCGGGGAGGGAGACTCTGCCACTGTTCTGGAAGCAGCACTTTTGGGGTCTTGCGAAAGCCTACGACTAGCCCTACATAGGGGCCGAAGTCTAGTTTGCCCTTAACCGTTTCGATGAAAGCCACCATTCGGGCATGGGAGGCCACCACAACCCTGGTGTCATCTTCCTATCAGGGAGTCACGCCCTCTGCCCCGCTGTTGCCAGACTTCTGCTCCATCCCTGATCCAATTATGTGGGCCTGTGGGGGTGTTAAGGTGTTGGAGGATATCACTAGAGAGGACAATCTTATTTCCTTTGATCAATTGAAGGCCAGGTCATTCTTCTTTCGCTACCTACAGCTGCGCCATGCCTTTCAGGCACAGTTTAGCGATCGAAGAGTTGAGTCCCTTCCCTCAGCACTGGAGACTCTCTTGAAGGACGAGGATCTGGCCACAACTCTGTCAACTGTCTACAAATTTGTATTCAAAAAGACACCCCTTGGGTTATATAGATGTAAGGAGAGGTGGGAGAGGGAAATTCCAGATATTCAAGGGGAGGATTGGGAGGATATGTGGGATCGCCCCTTCAAAGATCTGGTCTCCGCTAGGGACCGTTTAATACAGTTCAAATTTCTACACTGCATATATTACACCCCTGCCAGGCTGTCTCGTATATACTCGTCTGCTAGTGGTCAATGTTGGAGGTGCACACATTCCCTCGCAGACTCGGAAAATATTTTCGGCAAACACATCGCAGACTCGGCAAACACATCCTTTAGTCTGTTTAATATTAGTAAACAGAGTGACACTACAGACATCCAGTTACATTCACATGTGTGATATATGCTTTTCAGAAATGCAAATTAACCACAAACCTGCAGGAAATAAATCAAGACTGTAGAGCCAGGCTTATTCAGTTAAATGGAAGGCTTTAGCCCAGCACAGCACCTGCTATCATCATTAGCAGTATTGCAGACACAACCACAGCCCTTCAGTAATGCAAGTTTAACCACATACTTGCCTATACTTGCAGCAGTAACTGAATAGAATTGTCCAATTGTCCAAAGTCCAATGAATGTCCATACATGGCGTCATGATAAATGATCAATCCCTAGAGACCAGATGCCTTCACCCCCATCTTCCTGGATTCTGCTGGGGTGAGGCCTCCCCCATTAGGCGTTCAGGTCTGCCTGTACAGCGGGGAGCTTCGTCACAGGAGAGGCTTTGAACCTGTGCGGCTTGGCGGGAAGTGTCCGGCCAGGTGAGGGAAAAATACAAATTTCTGCTTTCTTTAGCAGTAGTATAACCGCCTGTAGCAGTGAAGGAAAAAACAGAGAATGCTGGGGTAGGGGAGGAGACCTACTTTTATAGTATAACCGGTCCTGTTTGGGCAGGGGAGCGGAGCCTTCCCATACGTATATGCTGTCATGCTGTGTCAGGAAAATTTAAATAGCAAGAAAATTGTTGCTTTCATATGATTGGATTATTAAGTAAACACAGCTTTACCTTATTTACCAAGCATTAGACATTTACTTTGCTGAGTAAATATTGTGTACCCATTTAGTCAAACCCATAGTCTTGCTGTTTATTTTGGAGCAGTGAAAAGTAAGATTTGTGTGAATGCATTAATTTGCATTAATTTGAGAAGAATGTCTTGTTTCTGTATAGCATTTTGATTTGCCAGAATGCCTAATATATTTTTTTTTTGTGCCATGCTATTATGCATCTGTTGTGTTTGTACCTGTAAAATATGTCTGTTCATAAATTCCCTCACCAAATTTAAATGCAAGCTTGGAAATTACTGCTGTGCCACCACTGTGAAGAAGAAAAATTAGTATAGATGTATTATTCCAAAAAAAACATGGCTAGATTAAATAATGTGTCTATCTAAGTTTTTCTTAGCTTTCTTCACTCCAACAGTACAGTACCTAAAATAGGCATTGTAACAAATCGCATTATACATGCGCATCGTTCTTTTTAAAACACGACTTTGCCTTAGTTTTTTTAAACCTATGGGGCAGACCAGGTTTTAATTCTGAATAGATCCCCATGAAGATCTCCTCTAGGCTTGTACGCTATTGTTCAATTATTTTATATCCCTCAATAAATTTAGCACGAAATGTTGCTTCTCACCTGAACACACAGATGTATGCAGCAAGCACCAGTTGCTGAATAATGAGGTCTTGCTCAGTTGCCACTTTATCAGTACTAGCAAAAGTGTACCTGTTCCAAACAGATAATGATGGTTATATTTAGGGTTGTCCCAATACCACTTTTTTAGGACCGAGTACAAGTACTAGGGTTGTCCCGATACCACTTGTTTAGGACCGAGTACAAGTACCGATACTTTTTTTCAAGTACTCGCCGATACCGAATACCGATACTTTTTTTTAAATGTGTCCCCAAATGCAGCCATGTCCCTTACAAATGCAGCCATGTCCCCACACATATGCAGCCATGTCCCCACACATATGCAGCCATGTCCCCCCATAGATGCAGCCATGTCCCCCCATAGATGCAGCCATGTCCCCCATAGATGCAGCCATGTCCCCCCACATATGCCGCCATGTTCCCCCACATATGCAGCCATGTCCCCCCACATATGCAGCCATGTCCCCCATATATGCAGCCATGTCCCCCATATATGCAGCCATGTCCCCCATATATGCAGCCATATCCCCCATATATGCAGCCATGCCCCCCCCATATATGCAGCCATGTCCCCCCCATAGATGCAGCCATGTCCCCCCCATAGATGCAGCCATGTCCCCCATACCTAGATGCCAACGCCGCATCCCGCCGTAACGCCGCCGCTTTGTTAATATGGGTTGGGAACATTACAGCTTTCATTTGAATAGCTGTAGTGTTTCCCGCCGCACCACGTATAGACACTCCCCCTTGCTCGGGATTGGACAGATCACCCGTCCAATCCCGAGCAAGGGGGAGTGTCTATGCGCAGCGGAAAACACTACAGCTATTCAAATGAAAGCTGTAATGTTCCCCGCCCGTATTAACTAAGTGGCGGCGGGGGGGGGGGGGGGTGGGGATACTGAGTATTCGGTCATGCATCCAGGGTATTTGCGGGAGTACAAGTACTCCCGCAAATACTCGGTATCGGTCCCGATACTGGTATCGGTATCAGCACAGCCCTAGTTATATTAAAATTTATGATAAAAAAGTGTTTTAGCAAGAAAGACTGTAAAGGGAGGAGTGCGGAAGGTATGACTGGGGCAGTATGTGACGGGGAGGAGTGCAGGGGTATAGCAGTGGGCAATGTGTACAAGACAGGTGTGCTGAGGGTATTACAGTGGGAATATGTGTAAGGGAGGCGTGCGGAGGATAAGACAAGGGGCAGTATATGCAGAGAAGAAGTTCAATATGTAATTAAACTGCAGTGTGTTCTTTTTGTGAACAAATAATATAAATAGATATAGTTACATGGAAAGGGTGCAATCACTGCCTCTCAGTGACAGCCTTCCTTGTATATCCTACTGGGTTGTAATTTTTTTTTAAGATTGTTGATCTGAACATTTTGCTAATACCTTGTGCATCAGTACTGCGTGGATGTTAGAAGAAGGAGGTATACACCAATATAGCTTGTCATGAAAGTTCAGCACTCAATCATGTTGATTCTACTCTAGAAATACATAGGGACATGATCACACAACATGATTCAACAATTCTTGTACATCAATATGTTCAGTTGTGCACTTTCCCAGACTTCGCATTTATGTTAAGTATTGTCTATGACAGGGGACTCCAAACGGCGGCCCAAGGGTCAAATGTGGCCCTTTGCTAGCCTTTATCCGGCCCTTAGGGCACTACTCCTCTCACTGACACCAACAAGGGGGCACTATTTCTTCCTCTGATACCAATGATTGGATACAATTCCTCTTACTAATAAGGGGCACTACTATTCCTTCTACTGATCACCAACCTTAAAGCCATATTTATTCTCACTGATGCTGGGCTCAGGACATTTTTTTGCCCCTGCAGGCCGCAATCTGGCCCTCCTAAAGTCTGAAGGACAATAAACTGGCCCTTGGTTTAAAAAGTGTGGAGACCCCTGGTCTATGACATAGTTATTAATATTCACATAACAATTTAATATGCAACTGGTCTAAATATTATATAAATTTCAGTTATTTCTCAGAGGTAAATAAAACACTACTAAAGTACTGTATGAAATATTGAGAATGTTCCTTTGCTTTCAGACATTTTTTTTAAATATTGAGTAATATGGGGATGGGGTAACATTTTTGACAAATTTTATTTCTGTTTGTAATCCCTTTGAGAAGGCTTTGCTTTACTTCGTATCCCTGTGTGGTGGTATGGTTGTCACCAGGACATGAAGACATGGACTGCAATAAAAATATTGTCCTAAATTCTCATCCATCCTTACTTTACCAAATATGTTTTTGTCCCCTTTGGAGAGAGAGGGTCAACCCCCTTGCTCTTTCCAAAATGAAATAAAACATTTGGCTGTGTATGCCCTTACTTCTACTGAAAATATCCCCAATAACTTTCTAATTACATTTATTTTACCTAGTCTGTTTACAGCAAACAGCGTTGAAGAAATATTTGAAAATTTGAAGAAAGATGGTTCATCTTTTGCTCAACAACAGCTGCAGGTAAATCTCTCTGAAATGTTTTCTGTTCTATTTTTCAAATTTGATTGTACAATTGTGGCCAAAAGTTGTAGTATTCCTACACCCTTACCAACAACTAAAATCCCAATTTGCTATGAAATAAGTTGAACAGACACAAGTTTACAACATCCACCATTATTTTCCATACATCGTACAGCAGATATTTTTCTTTATGACTTTAACCACTTGCTGACCACTCTATAGCAGTTTTACTGCAACAGTGCGGCAGCTGTGCACCAGATCACAATTATATACGTGATCCCACACATCCGCCTAGAGTGGGCGCCCTTACCGCAGGCAGGCCGCTTCTGCTGTGATTATTCACAGCAAACGCCGATCTACAGGTGCCAGACACTGGATGTCCACCGGCACCGCAGATATTCAGGTAGAGACTCAGAACAGAGCTCTGCCTATGTAAACAAGTTCAGTACAGTGACAGTGCATATTCTTAGCACTGATTACTGTATTAGCGTTACTGGTTCCCACAAAAGTGTCAGTGTCCGATTGTCCACCGCAATATCGCAGACCTGCTATAAGTTGCTGATTGCTGCTGTTACTAGTATTAAAAATAAGTAAATAAAAATTCCAGTATATACTAAATCCCATAGTTTGTAGACGTTATACCATTCATGTAAACTAGTCAATATACACTTATTGGGATTTTTTTTGTACCAAAAATATGTAGCAGAATACATATTGGCCTACATTTATGAAGATATATATATATATATATTTTTTTTAATTGCATATGTTTTATAGCAGAAAGTAAAAAATATTGTTATAATATCACCAAAAGAAAGTTCTATTTGTGGTAAAAAAAATTACATACATTTTATTTGGTTTAGTGTTGCATGACCGCACAATGGTCAGTTAACATAACAGTGCCGGATCGCAAAAAATGGCCTTGTCATAAAGGGGGTTAATCTGGTGGTTACAATGGAAATGGCATGGACACACTGGCATGCCAATAATGGCAATAGCAGTTTATCTGCTATACCACATATTGGCCCAGATTCAGAGAGCCATTACGCCTGTCTAACTAGTTTTAGACTGGAGTAATTTCAAATTACGTGCGTTTTCTAGCTAGTCGAAAACCTCAAACCATGAATAGACAGCTGCGGGCTTCAATTCGACTGGATTACGTGTTTGTACGCCTTGGGATCTACGCTGCAATAAAATTGCGGCCACTGGGTGGACTTCCCGTCGTTTTCGGCGTCGGGATATGCAAATGAGCTTTTGCCGGCGATCCCCGAAATTACGATCTTCAATCGCAATCTCTTACAGCACCTTTAGTCATCTTTTATTTGCGTAACACTATACCAGCTTTTTGCTGCTCTAATATTAGACAGCCCATGTTAAGTATGGCCGTCGTTCCCGCGTCGAATTTCTACGTTTTCCGACGTCTTTTATTATTTTTAACGTAAGTCGTCCGGGAATAAGAATTTTCGTAAACGGCGCTACTCAAACAACGAATGACGTAACGACGTGATTTTGCGCAATGCGCGGCGGGAAATTTCTGAACGGAGCATGCGCAGTTCGATCGCCGCGGGGACGCGCTTAATTTAAATGCTTCACGCCCCCCAAACGCGTATTTCGATTAGGCGGCGAGAAATAGACTACGCAGCCGTAGCGTACGGGCAAAAATCTACCATTCGGTGTAGAGCCTGGTAAAATACGGCAGCGTAGAGTATTTCGATTACACAGCGGAATATTAAGTGTATGTGAATCTACCCCATTGACTTTATTTGTGCACTGGCACATTACCATTATGAATTAATTGAATCATTTTTTTCACTTATTATTATTATATATGGACTTTATTTATGTACCGGCACATTACCATTATTAATTATTTAATCATTTTTTTCACTTCTGACACATTTAGGGCCAGATTCAGGTAGATGAGAGCATCTTTGCTCCAGAGTAACGCTTCTCATTTACGTTACTCTGACGACCCTTTCAGCGCAAGTACTGTTATTCACATAACAACAAGAACCTGGGGAATGCCCAGGGAATAACCAATTCACATAGCAGTTGCACGTAAACTTGCGCCAGAGTAACGATAATGCGCTGGCGTAACCCGACGCAAGTGGAAGTGGGTGTGATCATATGTAAATGATGGGCGGAGCCCAGCGCAGAGGCTTACGTTCAGCGCATCATCCACGGAGCATGCGCAGTGAGTGCGGCTCCACTCGCCCCCTTGTGCGCATGCTCACAACTTCCGTCTGCACCACTTCCCGGGAAACGTCAGCGCAATGCCTTCCGTTGGGCGCTTAAAAGCGCAGGCGGAAACGCCATTCCGGCGCAAAAGTAGTTCCGTTTCCCCCCACCCCAGGGAAGATACTTTTGCTCAGTGATGGCTGCTCCCGCTACCCCCAAAGAGAGGAGGAACCTCAATTTTAATTCCCAGGAGGTCTCGGTCATCATATCAGCAATGGAGTCTGTTAATGAGTTACTCCATGGGAAAAAAAGCCGGAAGACCAGCCGGGAGAGAAAGCAGGGCATCCTGGAGACCATTGCTGCCAGGGTGAATGTCTTGGGGTACTCCACCCGGACTGCTTCTGACATTCAGAAAAAAATAAATGACTTGCGGCGCAAGGTCAAGGGCAAGGTGGCCACCATCAGGAGGCATGAGAGGGGCACAGGTGGTGGTCCCCCATGTCCTGTCAGCCTGACCGCAGAGGAGGAGGTGGTCGCACGCTGCCTGGACAGGGAGCAGTTGGAGGGGGTCCCTGGATATGACTCCATGGAGGAAGGCTCCAGGACAGGTAAGTGTTTTTTATCCCCTATTTGGTGTGTTGCATGTGGGGGGGGGAGGGTACATGTGCCAAGTGTGTGGGACCACCTACATGTGTCTTCTTTGTGTCATCCACAGATGACGGAGCTGGGCCATCATCTCTTGGCGGCCAGTCCACCCCAACCTCCCAACGGGATCGTGATGATGAGCCCCTGGGTGCTGAAGAGACCGAGGTGGAGGAGAGTGCCCACACCACCTCTGCAGAGGTGGTTGTGGAGGAGCCTGTCCCTGAACAGGACTTCATCTTATTGTTGGAGGAGTCCTCCTCTTCAGCAGGGCCCTCTGTAATCCCCTCCCCCATCCTCGGTAGCCCCTCAAGGGCGACTCCATCCCCACGGGGACAACCTTCTCCTGCCCCCAGGAAGGCCACCCGGAAGACCAGGGGGGTGTGTGATCTGGTCGAGGACCAGGTGCTGTTGGACCACGCCAAGCAGACCCAGCAGATGGGGGAGATTGCTGGCCACCTGGACCGGGTCGCTGACAGCCTGGGCTCCATGTCGCAGCTGCCCAGTGGTGTTCAGAACCTTGTTACCAGCCTGGGGGAGGTGCAGGCTGATGTCCGGCACCTGACAGCAGCTGTACATGCCAACACTGCTGCCATCCGGGAAGAGGGGAGGCAGCGGCAGCGTGACCAGCGGCATCAAGTCACCCGCCAGTTGAGGATGCAGGCCCAGACTAACCTCTATCTGAGCCGGATTGCAGTGGCCTTGGAGGGCATGCAGCCAACAGCTGCCCGGAGTGGCCCACCCGGGGATCAGCCTCCTCAAGATGCCCCCACACCCCCACCACCACCCACTCCCTCCAGGCAGCTGAGGAGCCCGAGAGTGCCCCCAAGGAGGAGCCCCCGTCATCCCAGATGAGGGTTTTTTTTTTATTTGGTTTATATTTTTAATTTTTATATTACTCAGGTTATGAGTTTTTTGTTATTTTTATACTCAGGTTATGAGTTTATATTTTATTTTCTTGCTCAGGTTATGAGATTTTTTATTTCTTTTGAACTGCACACGGTCAGGAGTGCAGGGGACAGTGTGAATGGTGTGTGAATGTGAGGGGGTGGCACTCCTGACAGTAAGGGGTGTCACCCTCGGCCGTGGTGGTGAAGTTAACCCCACGGCTGTATGAATGACGTGTGAAAGGTGTATGAATGGACAGTGACATCATTGGGGCCTTGACGCTGGCGTTGCTGCTCCCAAGTCCTACATGCTGGACTTGGGCTAATCCAATGCGATGTGCATGTGGTGTGTGTGATCTAGGGACATCAGTGGTGTACACGCGTGCATTGTCCGTGTGATCAATGTTTTGGTTTAGTGTCCAAAGATGCCTACGGCAAGGACCCTCCTGACTGCTCTTCCATCAGCAGACTGGTTCTCCTCTGGCAGGTGGGGACTGTGTGGGTCCGGGGTCAGGTCATCACGCATGTCAATCTGCAGGCCTTTTCTCATAGCAAAGTTGTGCAGAATGCAACATGCAGCGATGATCTGACACACAAAGGTAGGGGAATACAATAGGGTCCCCCCAGACTTATCCAGGCATCGGAAACGGGACTTCAGGAGCCCAAATGTTTGCTCCACCACTGCACGAGTTTTGATGTGTGCTTCATTGTATTTTCTCTCTCCTCTGGTTTGGGGGTTGCGGAAAGGAGTCATTAGATGGGGTCCCAGTGCATATGCAGAGTCACCTGGAAGGGAAAAGACAGGAGGATGTTAGTCATGCATGTGCCACTTCTGATGTGCATCACGGGAGGGGATAGTCATGCCTGACTCCCATGTCACTCACCAACCAGCCAGCTGTCCCCATACATGTTCTGCTCGAATTCTGCTGGGATGGGACTCTGATTGTATATGAAGCTGTCATGGCTGGACCCGGGGTGTTTGGCACGGACGTGCCATATGAGGCGTTGGGCATCGGCTATCACCTGTACGTTGATGGAATGCCAATGCTTCCGATTGCGGTATATGTGCTCTGTGGCACTGGGGGGCTGAAGGGCCACATGTGTGCAATCAATGGCCCCGATGGTGCGTGGGAATCTGGCAATGTTGTAGAAATCTGTCATTGCCTTATGCCGCAGCTCCTCAGTGGTTGGTCTGATGAACTGGTTGGACATGCGTCTGAGGATTGCAGGGACAACCTGGTGCACACATCTGCTTATGGAGGACTGTGACATCCCAGCCACCACTCCACTTGTACGCTGGAATGATCCACTTGCAAGGAAATGAAGTGTTGCCAGGACCTTCACCAGTGGCTGCACTGCTTGTGAGCGGTGTGTCTTGCTGGTGATGTCACCCTGCAGGGTTGTGGTTAGTTCAAGTATTGCATCTGGGCTGAATCTGAAGAGGCGATACACCTCCTCATCACCCATGCCAAAGAGGTTCATGCGCGTGCGGTATATCCTCTCACGTGCCCGCCTCCTCCGTAGCGAGGGACCCAGTACTAGTCTTAGGACCACGAGTGCCCCCGGCATGTTGGCACACAGAGGTGTTGTCCTTGCAAGTGTGGTTGTTCAGCTTGCTAGTTTTGTCGGTAACGCTGCTGTAGCTGCTCTCCTGCTGACCTGTGACCGTCTGGAGTAAAGATAAAGCAGCCTTTTGTAGAAATAACTTTGCGCCGGACGGACGAGTTACGCGCGGCGCATGTAGCCAGCGTATGGTGCTAATCCGTTCGTGAATTGGGAAAAATCCCTCATTTGCATATTTGCAGGGGAAATCAATAGGCGCGACTGATGCGCCAAGCGAAATTAAGCGCTGACGATACTCTGGCGTCGGAACGTTCCGCCGGTCGCAAATGGCCCGTTATTGGGCGCATCTAGTTTGGTGGGTACGGGCACATAGAAACGACGGCGCATCTTCACAGTTACGCGGCGCATATCGAATTACTCCAGCGCAACTCTACCTGAATCTGGCCCTTAGTGTGTTTTAGATTTTGGGCAAGAATTTGTCATTTATATATCCCAGTCTGTGTGCATTGTAATCACCATTCGTTTTTGCTGCAATTTCACTATTGTTTTATTTTTGTGACATTTATTACTCCCAGTAGCGCGAAGAACACTACTTATTCAATAATGTCAATCAATAACTTTCTGTAGGCTATAGTGTGACTTCTACACCTCCCAACTGAGAATTTGTCCCACTCTTTTTGAACAAACTGCCTCAGTATTAAATTTGAAATTTAGCTTTACCTTTTCATCTTGCCCAGTTGTAAACTCTTGTAAACAGTTGTTTACTCTTGCAAACTCTAAAATATTAATGTCTAGGGCAGCCCAAACATTGTTCATTCTTTTTTGTTCAACCAATCAAGTTTAAAAAGTGTCTAAAGGGCAGAGATGTAAACCAGCAAATAAAGCAACCCTTTCACTGTAGTAAATTTTGCAAGAAAAGACATACCTGTAAAATAAGACCAAACATACTTACCTGTCCTGCTGCCAGTGCTGCTAAATGTTTCCCTGAAATCCACTGGGAATGGACAGATCCAGGGGTGACGATCCACTACAGCAGTCACTGGATTCTCCTGCTGACCTCCACCCTTTACACAGGATACAGTAGTAATGTAAAGGTTAGCAGGAGGGACTGGGGAGACTGACACTCCTGGAAGTGTTGGTTTTCCAGTGGACTTCGCATCTTTCAGCAACAGAGCTGAATAAAATAAATGTACAAATCATTTGGCAAAATTTGGCATTTATTTTCATTTATTGATTTTGATTACTCAGATTTCTCACAGTTTTTTCAATATAATAAAACATGTAACAGCAGCATAATCATAAACAATAAGCTTGTCAGATTCAAACTGAAAGCACTGCCTAAGAACAGGTGCCAAAATGATTCAGGTACTCTGATGATGGTTTCTTTTTTGTTTTATTATTAGGGCTTGACTTTTGATGATGTCTTGGCTATGCCATTGTAGCCTGCCTGTACCCTGTTAATGAGAGTGTCTTTAATGGCCATTGACACTCATTTATTACACAAAGAATTGACAGATAGGTGGAGCTTAAAGTGGTACTTTTACTGGCTAACAAATGTAATAATGTTTTTAGGAAAAAACAGGCACAGGTCTGCGCTCAGAGCAGGGAAACAAGTCAGAAATGAAATCCAAAGTTGGGTGTTCTGGCTCGAATGGCCTCTGTTTGTTTCATGTTGCAGTCAAAAAAAGATAGAGCTGGCAACTCCAAAGTCTATATGAAGTTAAAAATGATAGTTAAAAAAGAGCTAATGTGTTTTGGCATATAGCCTTGATCACCAAGGGGATTAAGACTATATGTAGAAATGCATTAGCTCTTTTTAACTTTATATGATGTAGCAATAAAGATCTTCGCATGGACTTTTGATTTGTCGGCTCTATCTTTTGTTGACCAATAATGTTTTTAGACTGGGCTTTTAATTGTAAATATATAAAGAACAGACATGTTTCCTGAAAAGCAATGCAAAAATAAAAAGATCATTTCTCTTTTCATCCATGGACAGACACAGCCTTCTCAAGTCTTAACATATGGGTTATGTTCCGTCTAATAGTAGAGGACTCCTCTCCTAATAGACGGAACATAACCCACAAGTCAAGATTTAAGAAAGCTGTGTCCGTCCATGGACGACAGAGAAAATGATTTTACGGTGAATACAAAAATTCTATTTTTCAAGCAACCCCTTCAAAAAAATAAAAAATACTTCCTATCTACAAAGAGCAGCCTAATAACTAGGTATCTGAATAGATGCAGCATACATATGGACATTGCTACATTCCTATTTACACAGGTACAAATACTAGCAATCATGGGTATTCATGGAACTATGGACAATGAACACCCTGTAAATGTGCATTCTACGGAAACCCTCTTTCCATTTGCCTGTGATTATGATTAGAGCGATCAACCGGTTAGATAGTCACCAATTAGCTAGTCACTCTGAGCTGCCCTGCCTTCCTTAGTACAATGCAGCTCTGCCTTTAATAATCTATTGCTTTGTTAAAGTTTTGAACCACACTCCAGACTAGCTTTAAATGGTAGCATGCTGCTCAGTTTTAATTAATTCTAATGTATTTTGCATTGGGGAGAAAAGCGGTAAAGAACTTTTCAGCTGACATTTCCTAAGAGCATTTTATGTGATGGTTAATGTAAAATAGATTTCAGAATTCACTCATGCTGGAGTGTTAATTGCATGTTGACAAATGGACTGGTTAAAATTTTGCATTTGACCAAAAAAAGTTATTGTTTTATGCTGAAAGGGGGGGGGGGGTAAAATACCCAAATACTTAATATTTAATATACTTAGGGCCAGATTCAGGTAGAGTGATACTCCAGCCTAACTCTCACTTTGAGCCAGCGTTTCTGTTTTCTTTAAGCAGAAAACAAGAAACGCCGGGTTGGAGTTCCTATACGAGCGGCGTAATTGTATTTCGCCGTCGTATCGGAACTGCAATTTTAAAAATGGCGCTCGTGGCGTTCCGGCTGATTAACGCCGAGAATGTTAATCAGCGAGAATCGGCAATTCACGATCGTATTCGGGCCCGACGCAGTGACTTTCCGACGTTTCCGTAAGCGATATGCGGCGTAAAGAAAAACAAGCCCCTTAGTGGAGTATAAATGTTCACGTCGTTTGCGTAAAACGTCCGTGAATGTGGATTGACGTCATTGACGTTCCCTGACAGAATTTGGAGCATGCGCACTGACAGTCGACGCATGCGCATTACGTTCACCGCGGGATCGCGCATAGTTAACATAATACACACCCCCTACCCGCCCAATTTGAATAACGCCGGCTCATTTTCGCTACGCCGCCGCAACTTTAGGAGCAAGTGCTATGTGAATAACAGTACTTGCTCCTAAAGGTTCGGCGGAGTAACGTAAATGAGAAACGTTACTCCACCATAAAGATGCACCCATCTACCTGAATCTGGCCCTTAATATTTATAGTAATCCATATCTTTAAATATAGCAGTCAGTGTTTTTTTATAGTTGTTGTTAACAAGATGTATTTAGATATACAGTCTATTAAAGCGGAGTTCCACCCACATATAAGACTTTGCACCATCTTTTCAATAAATGCATCTTAAAAATGTATTGGTAATGTTTTTTTTGGTTTGTTTTACCTTGATTTCTATTGTTATTCGCATTTCCTATGTACACCGCCGCGGCAAGGAATGTAATTTTCATGAGTGGTTTGGACCCTCCTCCTTCCCCCACTGCCTTTTGGGAACTGCGTGTCCCAGAAGAGGACGGGGCCACTCAGCAAGCACCTGAAGGCTTCACTGCCGGTTTCCCTTAGTTGCAATGCCGGTGCCTGCACCCAAAACTGATGGACAAAACATCTTAGGGTGCCGACATTGCGGGATCCCTGGGCAGGTAAGTGTCCTTATATTTAAATATAGCAGCTACAGTATTTGTAGCTGCTGACTTTGAATTGTGTTTTATACAGGCTGGAACTCCGCTGTAAGGTATATTATTGTGTGGCAACAGGTTACTTAATTTGCCAAGATAAATTCTTTGTATTCCTCTAAATTATGTAGTACATTGTCAAACTAGTACTGTTATCACAGAGCATGTGCCTGTGCAACACTGGCAGGGTTTAAGCTTTTCATAGGTATTTCTTTGCTAACTGTTTTATTGAGCTGTGCAGATGTGAACTTTATGCAATAGACATACTTAACTGATGTCACTAAATGGGTGTATTTTTTTTGTCTACTGGTACATTGAAATTGTTGCTAGGAGTGTTTAGAGTACACATTTTTCTACGGCCTTCATTTACCATATGGGTGTTTTAATAGATGGCAGTGCAGCCTTAACAATGTCTCTGGAACAAACAGCTTGTACGTGTTTCCAGCCCGTAGAGAGAGGTTGAGCTAAATATAGCACTCTATGAAGGGCATGTTTGTACTGATGTGCGTACTGAAACATTCGAATCACTCTTTTTATGAGCTGGGTATTATGCCTTGCTACATGCAGAAGGCAGTGAAACCCTGGTAAAGCACAAACTCATTTTTGGTTTGCCAATTAAAATAAGAAGATATTGTGATCTAACAGGCTTGTTTAATCAGTGAATTTAATTTGCTGCAAGACCAAAAGACTCATAATAGTTTAGTACTTTGCAAGTTAGGTTTAAATTATATTGCATAAATACCTTTAGGCCTCATGCACGCAGAACTTTTTCTTCCTCACTTAGATGCCTTTGCTCCAGGGGAGAAAAAAGCAGCGTACGTGCCTAAAGCTATGTTTTGGAAGTGTGTCAAGTGTTTATGTGCTCATTCGTTCCATTGGGCAGAATACTAATTTATTCTGGCCATTGAAATAAGCAAACAGTCATGCACTAAATGCACCTAGCGTTTAGACGCGTCTAACATTTTCTCCGCCTAGATGCTCCTCTCCTGGATGTGCAAAGTGATTGTTTTTTTTTCTGCCTCTAAACATCTGTGTGCAAGGACACAGGGGATTTATAGGTAGAAAAAAAAGAATGCTAAAATAAGAAATAAAAAAAAAAAAAACACGTATTACTCTTGCTAAAAACCAAAGATCATATATCCAACCAAATTGGATGGTGTATGGAGCTGTATAGTAGTTTAAAAAGAGAGGTACGGCGCAAAAACCTGTATGAAAGTGTGAAACCCTGATGCTTGAACACAGAGTGTAAATAAATAAGTGAATACACAAAATAAATATAATGGCATGAGAAATCAAGCAACAAGAATTATAATAAAACCGTGAATAGGTCTAAGAGATATAATTGAATATAATATTCCCAAAGTCCAAACAAAATAAGTGTAAAAGTGAAAGTCCAAGGGAAATTCTCCAATGTGGATCGGTGAATCACTAATGGTTAAGCTCTAAATATTGTGACATCAAAGAAAATCCATGTGATCAATCCACCAGATAGGACACCCGAGTGACATAGTGTTGTAGTCTTCTTACCGGAAAAAGTATGACCACAACAGCAGCGGTCAATGTGGACACAGGGTATGTTTATAGTCTCCCAGCAAGACTTATGGTGGATCCGGTTAACTGAAGACAGGTTCTGCTTCCTCTTTGTGCTCATGTGACCTGTCACATGACAAGGGGAGACAGGAAGTAGGCTTTTCAGGGAGGAGAGTTCTCAGTCTCGGCTCTCTATCACATGACAAGGGGAGACAGAAGGTAGGCTTTTCAGGGAGGAGAGTTCTCAGTCTCGGCTCTCTATCACCCCCTACAGGCTGGAGAATGGATAAAGCGGAATCCTGTTTCCAGCAGAAGCCGGTGTTTTGTCAGATTAGGCAACCCGTCAGAATGTGTAACGAAAGTGACATTCTTTTGCCATCTTGCTACACCCCGCACTCCTCCATAGTAATGATACAACTGAACACAGGTTCTGCTTCCTCTCTGTGCTCATGTGACCTGTCACATGTATAGTAGTGCTAAATGCTGTATAGTAGTGCTAAAGTAGTGACCCGAGGCAGCTGCATATACAAGCTGGAGAAATGGGCTACCTACGCCTAAGTATAGAAAGGTAAATTAGAAACCTCTATCAAGGATTGCAAGAATAAAACATACAATATATAAGAACAACAATTGCGGAGGTACAGGCTGATGCTAATTATTCAGCTGTTAACTTAGCGTACAATGACCAGTCAGGAATGCTTTTCGTTGCCCAGGGAATATATACCAGTTAGAGCAGCCTTATCTTTCCCAAGCAAATAAAGGTGTATATGAAGATACAGTACATCACAAAAGTGAGTACACCCCTCAAATTTTTGTAAATATTTTATTATATCTTTTCATGTGACAACACTGAAGAAATTACACCTTACTACAATGTAAAGTAGTGAGTGTACAGTTTGTAAAACAGTGTAAATTAGCTGTCTATTCAAAATAAGTTAACACGCAGCTATTAATGTCTAGAGTCTCTAGACCACTGACAACAAAAGTGAGTACACCCCTAAGTGAAGATGTCCAATTTGGGCCTAATTAGCCATTTTCCCTCCCTGGTGTCATGTGACTTGTGGTCTGGTGAGATCAAGATAAACTTATTTGGTTCAGATGGTGTCAAGCGTGTGTGGCGGCAACCAGGTGAGGAGTACAAAGACAAGTGTATCTTGGCTACAGTCAAGCATGGTGGTAGGAGTGTCATGGTCTGGGGCTGCATGCGTGTTGCCAGCACTGGAAAACTACAGTTCATTGAATACCAACATGTACTGTGAGATATTGAAGCAGAGCATGATTTTCTGCCTTCTGAGACTGGGCCGCATTGCAGTATTCCAACATGATAATGACCAAGACGACAACTGTCTTACTAAAGAAGCTGAGGGTAGAGGTGATGGACTGGTCAAGCATGTCTCCAGACCTAAACCCTATTGAGAATCTGCGGGGCATCCTCAAACAGAGGGTGAGGACCCCAAGGTCTCTAAACTCCACCAGCTCCCTGATGTGGTCATGGAGGAGTGCAAGAGGACTCCAGTGGAAACCTGTGAAGCCCTGGTGAAATCCATGCCCAAGAGGGTTTTGGCAGTGCTGAAAAATAATGGTGGCCACACAAAAGATTAACATTTCGGGCCCAATTTGGACATTTTTACTTAGGGGTGTACTCACGTTTGTTGCCAGCAGTTTAGACATTAATGGATGTGTGTTAAGTTACTTTCAGGGGACGATAAATTTACACTGTTATACAAGCTGTACACTCACTACTATACATTCTTACATTCTAGCAAAGTGTAATTTCTTCAGTGTTGTCACATGAAAATACATAATAAAATATTTACAAAAATGTGAGGCGTGTACTCACTTTTGTGAGATACTGTAGGTACAGTGAGGAAAATAAGTATTTGAACACCCTGCTATTTTGCAAGTTCTCCCACTTGGAAATCATGGAGGGGTCTGAAATTGTCATCTAGGTGCATGTCCACTGTGAGAGACATAATCAAAAAAAATAATTCCAGAAATCACAATGTATGATTTTTTTAACTATTTATTTGTATGATACAGCTGCAAAGAAGTATTTGAACACCTGAGAAAATCAATGTTAATATTTGGTACAGTAGCCTTTGTTTGCAATTACAGTGGTCAAACGTTTCTTGTAGTTTTTCACCAGGTTTGCACACACTGGAGGAGGGATTTTGGCCCACTCCTCCACACAGATCTTCTCTAGATCAGTCAGGTTTCTGGGCTGTCGCTGAGAAACACGGAGTTTGAGCTCCCTCCAAAGATTCTCTATTGTGTTTAGGTCTGGAGACTGGCTAGGCAACGCCAGAACCTTGATATGCTTCTTACAGAGCCACTCCTTGGTTATCCTGGCTGTGTGCTTCGGGTCATTGTCATGTTGGAAGACCCAGCCTCGACCCATCTTCAAAGCTCTAACTGAGGGAAGGAGGTTGTTGCCCAAAATCTCGCAATACATGGCCCCGGTCATCCTCTCCTTAATACAGTGCAGTCGCCCTGTCCCATGTGCAGAAAAACACCCCCAAAGCATGATGCTACCACCCCCATGCTTCACAGTAGGGATGGTGTTCTTGGGATGGTACTCATCATTCTTCTTCCTCCAAACACGGTTAGTGGAATTATGACCAAAAAGTTCTATTTTGGTCTCATCTGACCACATGACTTTCTCCCATGACTCCTCTGCATCATCCAAATGGTCATTGGCAAGCTTAAGACGGGCCTTGACATGTGCTGGTTTAAGCAGGGGAACCTTCCGTGCAATGCATGATTTCAAACCATGACGTCTTAGTGTATTACCAACAGTAACCTTGGAAACGGTGGTCCCAGCTCTTTTCAGGTCATTGACCAGCTCCTCCCGTGTAGTCCTGGGCTGATTTCTCACCTTTCTTAGGATCATTGAGACCCCACGAGGTGAGATTTTGCATGGAGCCCCAGTCCGAGGGAGATTGACAGTCATGTTTAGCTTCTTCCATTTTCTAATGATTGCTCCAACAGTGGACCTTTTTTCACCAAGCTGCTTGGCAATTTCCCCGTAGCCCTTTCCAGCCCTGTGGAGGTGTACAATTTTGTCTCTAGTGTCTTTGGACAACTCTTTGGTCTTGGCCATGTTAGTAGTTGGATTCTTACTCATTGTATGGGGTGGACAGGTGTCTTTATGCAGCTAATGACCTCAAACAGGTGCATCTAATTCAGGATAATAAATGGAGTGGAGGTGGACATTTTAAAGGCAGACTAACAGGTCTTTGAGGGTCAGAATTGTAGCTGATAGACAGGTGTTCAAATACTTCTTTGCAGCTGTATCATACAAATAAATAGTTAAAAATTCATAAATTGTGATTTCTGGAATTTTTTCTCTCACAGTGGACATGCACCTACGATGACAATTTCAGACCCCTCCATGATTTCCAAGTGGGAGAACTTGCAAAATAGCAAGGTGTTCAAATACTTATTTTCTGCACTGTATATCTAAAGGGAAATTGCTTTTTGGCAATTAACCCTATAAATGCTAGCAAAGGTGATGAGAACAGGCATTTATACAGTTAATTAGCAAAAAATCTATGCAGGGTATATAAAAAGAGCCGTTCCAGAAAACGTCAGTGTGAGGAAACTAGTTGGACTATGTCACTTCTGCTTTCATACTTTCAGTCTGTGGAACAAATCTACCTACCAGTATGTCTTTGAAGTGTGGGAGGAAGCCGGAGAACCCGGAGGAGGGAGTGAATACAGATTTATTTGTTTACCTTAAAGCAGAGTTCCACCCAAAAATGGAACTTCTGTTTTTTTGGAATCCCCCCGGTGTCACATTTGGCACCTTTCAGGGGGAGGGGGGAGGAGATACCTGTCTAATACAGGTATTTTGCTCCCACTTCCAGGCATTGATAGCCAAACCACATGCGGCTATCTACGCTATGTCCGGCGTCTACTCCATCCACCCGCTGTCTTCTGGGGGAGACACAGGTCCCAGAAGACAGCGAGGACCAGTGGGTTCGCGCAGAGCGACTTGCACATGCGCAGTAGGGAACCAGGAAGTTAAGCAGCAAGGCTCCCCTTCCCGATTCCCTTACCGAAGATTGTTGGCGGCAGCACCCGAGAGTCGAGGAACAGATCGGCTTTGGATGCCGACATTGCGGGCACCCTAGACAGGTAAGTGTCCTTATTTTAAAATTCAGCAGCTTCAGTTTTTGTAGCTGCTGACTTAAAAAAAAGTCGAAACTCCGCTTTAATGCAGAGAATGCATTAAGGTAAACTTCTGCTTTTTTATTTATAATTCGAACATCAGTACATACCTTTTCAAATTACATTTAAAGTGGTTCTAAAATCTTTGTGAGTATTAACTTAATCAGCCTCCTATGTATGAAAGTTAAGGGGGTTTCTGACCAGGACTTTCACTACTCCGGACTACTGTACATGCTGACATGTGAATTAAAAATTAAGTACATTTGATACTTTATTAATCTCACACTTCTGTGCATCTCCCTCACAACAACTTATGGCTGCCATAGTGCATGCACAAAAAACCCATATGGGTTATATATTCTGTTATAAAATTAAAAATTGAATTGCTATTTTACACCTTTGTAATTGTGTTCCTTGTTTAACATATTTTTTTTTTCCATTAGAGTGATGCCTTCAATTTGCCTACATGGTGTATGACTCACTTCAATCTATAGACATTTTTTTAAGGACGGGCTTTCCAGCAAATTGAGAAGTTGGCAAACACTATATCAAAACTCAGAATTTCAGTTTTCCCTTAAGTCATGTCCCATTGGCTTACGGGTGTTGAAGATAATAGCACAGCCACCTCAGATTATCATTCCTCTGCATGGTAGTTGCAAACCTTGCAGTTTTTGTCAAGGACAATAGCATTGACTTTTGTGTGTAACTCTAATGCATTTTTATGGTTTAAATTACATTGACTTATGTTATTGTATCCTGTATTTAATTTTATATTTGTATTTATTATTACAGACACTTTCCAAAATGTCTCCAACATCCCTAAAAATTACATTCAGACAGCTTAAGAACGGCTCTTCCCTAACACTACAAGAGGTACTAACAATGGAGTACAGACTAAGTCAAGCTTGTATGGTAAGACATTTTCTTTATCTAAATCTAAACACTACAGCCATATAGTATTCATTAAACAAAATGTGTCCAACTCAGTGCTCTATAAAGCTTCCCATAACCTCTGATACCCACCTTCCCTGTGCTCTCCTACCGCTGCAGGCCTCTGTCTAAGAAACAAACAATATTCTCAATGCATTTTGGATGCACGCCACACCTCCTTCCACAGCTGAGGAAGGAGGCGTGTCTTGCCTCCAAAACGTGTCCTGATTGGCTATTCCCCTCCAAGATTGACAGGTTGTGTTCCCAGCTTTGACAGCTCGCTCCCCAGTGTCCTGCGACATCCTCCATTCACTGGAGCCGACGCATTGGCATGGACGAACAGTGCCTCAGTAGGCAGGATCCTTCTACACAGAGCCTTCTCCGGTCTCACACTTGTATTTCTGATACCTTTGTGAGTGAAACATTTTAATATATTTTATCTATTTACTGTATAATTAAAACTGTACTACACCAAGAGTTTGCTTGGTGCTTCTCTTCACTTTCTGTCTTCTGATGCCTCTGTCTAAACCCTTGGAAATTCTGGCACCACTGGGTATAGGAGAACATATCTTCTTCTACAATTCTTTCTTGACAGAATAGCCAATCATCAGGCCTAAACACTGTTACATGGGTTAGGAGAGCTTGTCTTTAACCCGATTAACCATGTGAAAGCCCTGACATTGCCCAACTAGTAAGTCTAAGCTTATCCTGGGTTTAGATCCTTGACTATTCAGAGGTACTGAGCTGCAGGGGAGCATGGCAATGGTGGGTTACATGTATGGGGGAAGAGGTTTCAAGAGAACCTGTCATGTATCTTTGCCCTATGCAAACTGCTGATTCTCTTTCAGAAGTATTAGTTAACATATTTTATTTAACATTAGTATCTATTTACCACTGTAAGCCCTGTTATATTTTGGGTTAAAAAAAAAGAATAGGGGGCGTGGTCTGGACATGGCCGTGTAAGGACGTGTACCTGTGGAGCTCCCGGTCCATCCCGGCCTAACTAGCCCTATCTTCAGCCATAACGAGCTCACAACCGCGGCATGTACTCGGCTGGGAAGCGGAGAGGCACGCAGAAGAAGTTCCAGACCCCCGGAGCCCGGATCAGCGGCGAAATACACCGTTACTTTCGCGGCATCCAGGCAGCTTCTCCTATCCCCAAGATGGCGGGCAACACGAGGCAAAGTGCACATGTGAGTTCCCCTCCACACACCTCACAATCAGCACCCATGGCCTCCTACATGGCAGAGGTAGACCCCGATACACCAGCAGCGTTCCAACCGGATCCACTGGATCCGACACAATCGCTTCTCCAGCCACTGATGCTGCGAGCAGACGCGGAACTGAGGGCCCTGCTGCAGGCTCTGCCTACGAGAGCCGACTTTGAGTCAATGGTCAGCAGGTTAGAGGCAGCCCACCACACAGACATTACGGAGGTGCGTGGGGAGTTCACATCGCTCACGGAGAGGGTGGAAACGGGGGAGACCGCGGTGTCAGCTCTGGAGGTGAGGTTGCGACGGGTGGAAGAAGTGCAGGCGACGCAGGCAGCCACCATCCTGACTCAACAGCTGCGCCTGGAAGAGGCCAAGGACCGCAGCAGGAGGAACAATTTGCGGGTGAGGGGTCTGCCTGAAGCCACGGGGTCAGAGGATCTAGGGGCAACGGTTATGGACATATTCAGAAATGTGGTGGGTGACACTCTCCCTCCGAATGTGACTTTTGACCGGGTCCACAGGGCCCTGAGACCTAAACCCACAGACCCGGCCCGGCCTAGGGATGTGATCTGCAAAGTCCATCACTATGCACACAAGGAACTTATCCTGCGGAAGGCGTGAGAAATGAGGGACACTGACTTTGATGGGGCTGTTATTCAAATCCTGCCGGATTTATCCCGGGCCACCCTACAGAGGAGAGCCATGCTGAAACCTGTGCTGGAAGTCGCTCGGCACTCTGGCATCACCTATCGGTGGGGTTTTCCTATTGCAGTGACTTTCAAGAAGCAGATGCAGTCCTTCACCCTGCGTTCTCCCTCGGAGCTGGCCGCGCTGTTTGCCTTCATGGAAGCGGACCCTATTGATGTCCCGGACTGGCTGCAGACTCTCCCAAGCTTCCCCTCCAGACCAGGCGGTCCAAGCCAGAGGAGGTCCCGATCCCCACGGCCGCAGAGAAGTAGACAGAGGCCACGCGTCGCACCCCCGGAAGACTCCAGGGAAGCCTAGTGACGAAGACAGCCATGGTGAGACCACACATGCACACTCACTACCCTTAGAGCCATCTGCCGAGTAGTTATTGCCTATGATCTTACCCTCATTGTTTATGGATCAGTTTGAGGCTGCCCCCCACATGGAACTGACTTGTACCCTGTCCCCCCCCCCCCTCCCCACCCTGTGGTCGTGGGCGAAGCTGTTGGGTTTCCTGAGAAATATGGGATGTCCGGGACTGAGCACATGGGAGGGCCTGTTTGTTGGGGTGGAGGGTGGGCACCTGATTCTGACCCGCGGATATGCCCCCCCTGCACCCTGATGGAGGACTAGTCCAATAGATACTTCCCCCCGGGACTCACATGAAACTCATATCTGTACCCCCCTCCCCTCTCGCATATACGTTGCACAGCCTACACTGAGACCTCCGGGCATGTGCCTGATCTAAGAAGCACTGTATTGTACACCTTCGTACTTGGGGCCTCGCAGGGCCTAGGCAGGAACGACCCTTGGAATATCAGAGGCAATGGGAAGCCTGGTCGCTGAGAAAAGTTTTTTCACATGGATTGCCGCACTGAGGGCAATACGTACTGGGGCAAGGGATCCTGTCGGGCAATGGGGGGACCTAAATGGGCTGTTGGCTAGTGTGCTGGGATATGGGGGGAAGGTTTGTGCTATAGAGGAGATCTTGCCGGCGGCCCGGGGGGGGGGGGGGGGGGGGGGGGGGGGGGCGGGGGGGGGAGCCGGCTTCGGGGGTCATGACGAAGAGGGCTGGGGCCTGTATATAATGCTCGTGGGAAGTGGGACCCATGGTTCTGAGGGCCTTGTTGCTGGGAGCTAGAGGACGCTGGCTGCAGGGTGGGGGAGTGCATGATCCTCACTAGGAATGTGAATATTCTGTTGTTTGCCGCTGAATTTGTCTTGTACTATGTTTCATGTCTATGCCTTCTTGCTTGTACAATTTACATTGATACCTGAGTACATGCACAATTATATCTTAGGGCTGGGGGGGCCGGGCGGAGCCAGGGGCGCTACCCCGGTCGTAGTCTAACCTCCTCCCCACTAGTTAGAGGCACCATACCCGGGGCTACCCGGAAGGTGCTTATGTGCAACGTTTTGCACTACAGTTGATTGAGTTTTAACAATCAATTGTGAATAGGATCACGGTGATCACTCTTTATTCACCGTACTCTTTTCTGAGCTAATCTTGCTCTCACACCTCTCAATTCTCCCTCCTCTCTCAACTCCCTTCTCTCCCCCCCTCCCCTCCCTCTTTCTCTCCTCCCCTCTCTCCCCCCCCCCAACCCTGGCGCGGTAGTGATGGATCAAATCACCTTTTTCTCCCTGAACGCCAAAGGGCTGAACATCCCTGAGAAACGCTGTATGCTATTGAACGACCTTAAAAGGACTAGAGCAGATATAGCGTTCATTCAAGAGACCCACTTTAAGACAGGCTCCCCACCATGCCTAAAAAATCGACACTTCCCCATAACATACCATGCGACGAACCCCTTACACAAATCTAAAGGGGTATCTATACTCCTTGCAGGCAGTGTGCCATGGTCCTACCGTGAATCTAAGATTGACCCAGAGGGCCGATACGTATTCCTCAAGGGACTGATAGGGGAGGTGTTGGTGACGTTAGCCACGGTCTACGCGCCAAATGAAGGACAAGATGTGTTTGTGCACAGCACACTGTCCATACTGATGGATTTTACGGAAGGCCAGTTGATTCTGGGAGGGGACTTTAACGTGCCGTTGGTTCCACCAGTGGACACGTCGTCCGGCACCTCCTCTGTGAGACCCAGGATACAGAGGAACATTGCTAAAGACCTTCACAAGGCACAACTGATAGACATCTGGAGGCTCCTCCATTCGGGAGAGAGAGACTATACATTCTTTTCACCCCCACACAAAACATACTCGCGGATCGACTATTTCCTGATACCACACCGCAACCTAGAGGCGGCACATGATCCCGTGATAGGAAATATCACTTGGTCGGACCACGCGCCCATAACTCTGCGTTACTCCCTTTTGCAAGCCACATCGCCCCGCGCACGGTTCTGGAGGTTAAACGAAAGTCTGCTTCAGGACACTACTGTGTTGACTGAGGTGACGACCAAATTGACCCACTATTTTAGTACTAACGATGTTGGGAGCTGCGACCCGGACGTACTGTGGGAGGCGCACAAATCGGTTATAAGGGGAGTCTTACTCAAACATGGTGCACGCATCAAGAGGGAACTAGAAAAACAACTCCTGGGGCTGCTGGACAAGATCCGGGACCTAGAAGCAAAGCACAAACACAACCCGACCCCCCTTGTAGAAACAGAACTCCTGACTGTTAGACGACAAACTGTAGACATACTGAGATACAAAGCCAAAGCAGCTCTCCAAATCTGTAGGAAGTTATCCTATGAGTCGGGGAACAAATGCGGGAAGCTACTGGCGAATGCAGTCAAGCAGCAGAGGCGCCAGGCATATATACCTCACATTATTTCCTCGTCGGGGGAAAAACAGGCCATGCCCACCCGTATCGCAGGGGAATTTCATAGATTCTACTAATCCCTATACAACCTCCCGAAACAACATACTAGGGTCGCTGATGTCAGAGACTACCTGATTAAATCAGATATCCCGAAGCTCCCCGAAGAGGTGGGGGTGGCCTTGGATGAACCCATCACGTTGGCAGAACTACAGTGTGCCATTAAGGGAATGAAACCGGGTAAAGCACCGGGCCCAGACGGCTTCACACTACAATATTATCAAATTCTTCTGCCGATGCTGGGTCCATACATGGTCAAACTGTTCAACAAACTGGCAGATGGAGGTCACTTCCAGAGGGATACCCTGAGGGCCCACATCTCCCTCATTCCTAAAGAAGGAAAAGATCCTGCCGCCTGCAGCAGTTACAGGCCTATATCCCTCCTGAATGTAGACCTTAAGTTTTTCACTAAAGTTTTAGCGAACAGACTGTCCCGACACATGACCGAGATCATACATTTAGACCAGGTGGGTTTTGTCCCGTCCAGGGAGGCCAGGGACAACACTACCAAAGTACTAAACCTAATCCACAGGGCCACGCAGCTCAAGACTCCCTGCGTTTTCCTCAGCACTGACGCTGAGAAAGCCTTTGATAGGGTGAGCTGGGATTTTATGTTTTCCGTCCTCAGGCATATTGGATTGGGCAGTAAGATGCTACACTGGATCTCTGCGATATATTCTGGGCCAACAGCCCAGGTCAAAGGTAATGGTGTCCTCTCAGAACCCTTGACTATCTCCAACGGCACTAGGCAGGGATGCCCGTTATCCCCCCTCCTTTTTGCTCTGGCGTTAGAACCATTCCTTGGCACGATCCGGCAGAACCCAGACATAGCGGGTATTAAGATAGGGCAAGGCCATCACAAGATTTCAGCATATGCGGACGATCTTTTATTTTCCCTCACCAACCCTGTGGTGTCACTGCCGAACCTGGTCAAGGAATTCAAAAAATATGGGGTGATGTCCAATCTAAAAATTAACTTTGACAAATCAACAGCCATGGGAGTGAACCTGACCCCGACGGCCCTGGCCCCTTTGATGTCTCAGTTTAAGTTCAAATGGTCAGATAGCCATCTCAATTACCTGGGGACATGTATCCCAAACGACTTGGCACGCACATTTGAACTTAACTTCCCCCCGATGCTGACTAAAGCCAGAAAACTGCTCGAGGAGTGGAACAAAGGACTCCACTCCTGGTTTGGGAGATGCAATCTCCTCAAGATGTGCATCCTCCCGAAATTTCTGTTTCTGTTTCAGGCTCTACCGATAGGGCTACCGGCTTCATACTTTAAACAAGTACAGTCCCTTTTCACCAAATTTGTGTGGGCCCACAGGAAACCGTGGTTGCGCATGCGGTACCTGACCCTTCCAAAACAATGTGGAGCTCTGGCCATGCCAGACGTTCAACATTATTATCAGGCAGTGCATCTAGGGAGGATCATCGACTGGAACAGGCACAGCCACCTCAAACTGTGGACACAGATAGAACAAAACCAGGCCCAAGTCCCATTGGGGAGGGCAGTGTGGTGCCACAACCAACTCCCGTTAGATATGAAGAAACATCCCACCATAGGCGCCACGCTGCGGGTAGGCTCGGTGGTAGCGGACGCGGCCACCCTGACGTCTAAAACGTCTCCACTTTTCCCTATCCTCGGCAACCCGGCGTTTCCACCGGGATTGCGCCCGTCGGACTACGGGGAACTTGCGGCGATGGGTAAAGATTGCGCCCTGCATTTTGTGATCGGAGGCCGATGGGCTTCAATCGACAGCCTAACGAGTGATACGGGGGGCTTTCAACTTCCGTTCTGGAAGGCGATTAGGCTGCACCACTTCATACACTCACTACCAGACCCCAGACAATTCACCCGTGACCTGACAACGTATGAAGACTACTGTAGGGAAGACGGGGTGCTTACTCAGGTGTTATCGAAGACATACTCCCTACTGAATACCTCGCCGGCACAACCGGACCTGGGGTTCTTGAGCGCATGGGGACAGGACTTGGGACAGACTTTTACAGACATCCAGACGCAGAACATTCTTCAATTCTCCCTAAAATCGTCCATCTGCACAAGAATCCAAGAAACTAATTACAAGATTCTAACCAGGTGGTACTATACACCCCAGCTCCTACATACATTTTTCCCTACCACCCCTGACACATGTTGGCGCTGCCTGAAAGATAAGAGAACTTTACTCCATGTCTTTTGGTCGTGCCCGCTGCTGCTTCCCTTCTGGACGACAGTAGAGGCGACCATACAAAAATTCACCGATCACGCAATCCCAAAAGACCCAGCTTTCTTCCTGCTTCACGCTTCCACGGTTCCGGCACGATCTTACAAAAAATCCATTGTGAGGCATTTGTTAAATGCTGCCAAATCCTGCATACCGGCTACCTGGAAACAAACCACGCCCCCATCCGTTGGGCTGTGGTTGCGTAAAGTAGAGGAAATTAAGAACCTGGAAGACCTTGTGCTTATGGCCCAGAATATGCAGGAAAAACACTCTAATGCTTGGATGCTGTGGAACTTATACATATTCTCAGATGAGGGACAATCCCTATGAACTCTTAGATCCATCGCCCCCGCGGCCGAAATACACACCCCCCCCCCCCCCCTCCCCCCTCCCCACTCTCCTTTTTCTTTCCCCCCCCCCCCCCCATGTCTTTACCCTTTCAATTAATCATTTTATTTTCTCATCTTGTTAATCTACTTTGTTTGGTTCCGGCCTCTACTTTGTTTCTCCCCATACCTACTCCTGGTTCTTTCTTTCTCTTAATACTTCCTTTGCTCCGTTTTATATTTACTTGTGATTCCCTCGACTACGATTTCTTTCTCCTTGTTTCTTTTTTCTCTTTTGCTCTTTGCTTTACTAAGGGAGTAGAGCCCGAATGGGCATCAGAGATGCAACAATTCGGTTACGAAATGACCTCACCTAGTCCAGAGATGGATTCTGTCAGCTGATATGGCAGGGGCTGGGTTGTTGGAGCGGAACTGTCTAGGGTTGACCTGTGGGCAGTGCCCAGGCACTACACAGGTCTAGGGCGGCAGTCTAACTGCTGCTTCAGATAGTGGGAATGTGAATCTCTATGCAGAACGTACGTGTATATGACGGGGGCTGGTGAGGACACGGTTGTTATGTTGTGTTGTTATGTTACTTTCTGTATTCTTTGTTGAAAAACACAAATAAAAATTAATATTTGAAAAAAAAAGAATAAAGAGCCATTTTCTGGATACAGGAACCTATGCTTGTTTTCAGGCCCTGATTGACTATTAGGCCGCGAGGAGACATATCCGATGAAAACGGCCCGACAGACCGATTTCATCGGATATGTCTCCTGGAGATTTTGGTCTGATGTGTGTACACACGATCAAACCAAAATCCCCGCGGACAGACAGCGCGGTGACGTGGCGGTGACGTTGACGCCGCCACGTCACCAAACCAGGAAGTAAAATACTTCCACGCATGCGTCGAATCCATTCGACGCATGCGGGAGATCTCTGTCCGCTGGTTAGGCGTACTAACCAGCGGACATATCCGACAGACGGGTTTCCAGCAGACAGATTTTAAAGCATGCTTTAAAACTTTTGTCTGCTGGAAACCTGTCTGCTAGGCCGTACACACGATCAAATCTGTCCGCTGAAACTGGTCTGCGGACCAGTTTCAGCAGATATATTCGATCGTGTGTACGCGTCCTTAGGCATACTAGGCCAGTGGCCAGAGTTGGCATTTCCCGGTAGAGTTATTGGCCACATTTTTCCCCATTATCAGTAGAAATGCAACTGTCTCATAATTTGTTAACGCATTGTTGCAGTATTCTAAGCGAGGTTAGAAACATTAAAACAATGGGGGGTTATTTACTAAAGGCAAATCTACTATGAACTACAAGTGCAAAGTGCACTTCAAATTGCACTGAAAGTGCGCTTGGAACTGCAGTCGCTGTAGATCCGAGGGGGACATGCAAGGAAATAAACAGCATTTTAGCTTGCACATGATTGGATAATAAAATCAGTAGAGCTTCCCCTCAGAGTAGAAGAAACTGCACTTCCAAGTGCACTTTCAGTGCAATTTCAAGGGCACTTTGCACTTGTAGTTTGCACTTGAAGTGCAAAGTGTATTTGCCTTTCGTAAATAACCCCCAATGTTCTGTATTAAAGAGGTGAAACTAATTCAAGGGTTGCTTTGGATTCCAAAGGTTGCGTGTCTACAGACTCCAGGGGTGGAAATCCAGCTCTGCTTGTACTGAAAGGTTCCAAGACTTTTCAATGTTTCTCCTTTTCTCTTAAAGTAAAAATTCCAAAAGTGTCCCTAGATTGGCATGTTAGATAGCACTTTTTTGAAAAGCAAGATTTTTTTTGTAAGTTCTTTTATTTAAAATAGACAAATTAGCAAGGTACATAAAGCAGAACTCAGATCAGCCATGTCTAAAGAAGGTACAAAATACTTGATCGTATATATGGTATGAGACAGAAACAGACAAATTGTGTGATGCCATCATTTACCTGCCTGGTAAAGGTAAGATTTATAAAACTTTTTATTTTTTTATGTAATTATTTATTTTTATTTTGCAGAGAGGACATGATTTTTATGAAGGTGTAAGAGCAGGTAAGGCAATTTTGCAAGGTAGAGAACTTGTGTTTATATATTATATCACCGTTTCAAACTTTCTTTGTAATGGGACCATGTGTTTTTAATACATTTTACATGATGCAAGTATAATATAAATATTTCTTACAGTGACATTCATTCCCTGACGCTTAACCACTTGCTTACTGGGCACTTAAACCCCCCTACTGCCCAGACCAATTTTCAGCTTTGAGCGCTCTCACTCTTTAAATGACAATTGCGCTGTCATACAGCATTGTACCCACATTAAATCATTTTTTTCCCACAAATAGAGTGTTCTTTTGGTGGTATTTAATCACCTCTGCGGTTTTAATTGTTTGTTATTTTTTTTTAAACAAATAAAAAAAATACAAAACCTGTTTATATTTTGTTATAAAATTTTACAAACAGGTAATTTTTGTCTTTCATTGATGTACGCTGATTGGCACTGATGGGCTGCAATGATTGGCACTGATGGGCTGCACTGATGAGCACAGGTGGGCTGCACTGAAGGGCACTGATAGGTGGCACTGGTGACCACTGAGAGGTGGCACTGATAGGTGGTACTGATAGCTGGCAGTGGTGGGCACTGGGTGGAAATGATGGACACTGATCGGCACTGGTAGGTGACACTGATAGGAAGCACTGCTAGGTGGCACTGATTGGCACCATTGGTGGGCATTGATAGGTGGCACTCGTAGGCATTGATAGGTGGCACTTTTCTTGATCGTACATCACGGGACACAGAGCGCATAGCCATTACATATGGGTTATATGGAGTACCTTCAGGTGTGGACACTGGTGTAATCAACTTCACAGGAAGTTTCCTCCCTATATCCCCCTCCCACTGAGAGTGCTTTAGTTTTTCCGCCAGTGTCTTTGGTGTTGGTCACGTCTAGCTGTCCCTCGGAGGTCTCGGGACCCAGGATAGCTAGCCGGATCCTCCGAAGTGCTTCAGACCAAGATGTACGGTACCCCGGGCCCTGCTGGAGTGGGGGTTTGCCTATAATGCCTCTCCTCTGGAGGGCTGGATTCTGGGCTCCAGTGCTTTAGTCTCTTCCAAAACTAAAAGTTACTGAATGCCAGGATGCTATATAGGTCCAGGGTGTGGGTTCCTTAACACAGGACCCCGGTCCCTGAAGGTCCAAGACAAATACCCACGGAGATTGGGGGAAGGCTGGGCCTCTTGCATTTTGCAATACCCTTGCGGCGTGGAGCAGAGTAAGAGGGAACCTGCGGGACTTGGTTCGACAGTAGGTATCCCCCTGGGGGTTCTGGGTTGGCTAATGGTTATGCTTGTGCATCAGCCACTATCTCCACTATGTCTGTTGAGGCAGGATGGGATTATAATGTTTACCCAGATAATATGTAATATATGTATACTTGTGTAAGTTATATATTTGCTACTCACCCCAGGTCTGCCTGTTAACACTGATACTGCAACCCCACATGTTTTAAAGAGGAAATTGCTGGTTAAAACTCCTGTTTCTTAGGAAGCCCATGGGGACAGCTTCCTCGCTGTGTGTGCACTACAATAAGATTAGTGCTTACCTGGTGTCTGTTGGTGCTGCATAACGCTGGTCCATGTTGTTCTCTGCTCTGCTTCCTCCATGTGGGTTCGGCGTGGTGCGCGTGTGCGCGCGATCGTGCGCGCGATCATGCGCATCATGTGTGTGCGCGCGCATACGCGCGCGCCGTGCACGCCGCCTTTTTATAACGTGGGGGCGGCCAGCAGCGTCAGGGTCTGTATAAAGGAAAAACTTTTCTCTGGCTGGTCTTTCCCTCCTGGAGGCAGAGGAAGAAAGGATACAGAGCGTGCAGCTGGGTCTTTTGGCCACACAGGGACACCTAGTGGCGGTTTTGTGGATCTTCAGGTCTAGGACTTAGGTCCACTATTGACCCAAAAAAAAAAAAAAAAAAAAAAAAAAAAAAAAAAGGGGACTCAGCCTTAGATCCAGCAGTATCTGAGTCTACCTTGGACTCCTCCGGCTAACGGCATTGGTGTGTCAATACTCACAGGCTTCCTCGGTATTGCCACCTCCCAGGCGGGTAAAAAAGATTTTTTTGAAAAAAAAAAAAAAAAAAAAAAAGAGAATATAAAAGAAAAAGAAGAGAAATTAGTTCTTTTTCATTTTCTCTCATACCTGCCCTCATATTGGTTATCCTAGCTAACAACAGTCAGGTGTTGGCTATAGGGGTGACCCAAGGTTGTACAATGGCTCCAAAGGGATCTGGACCAGCCAAGGCTGCTAAAGGTACCAAAAAGCAAAAGGGGTCTCCAAATCGGGTCAGAGGATTTGGGCCAGGCTTCTACGGCCCCACCCCTCGCGCAGTCAGGACACACGAGTGGCATAGTACAAGAGCCATTGGGGGTGCTTTGGGGGCAGAGGGCGGCCCCCGATCCACCCATTCCCGTTTACGTGACGGAAGAAATGCTAGCAGCCACCCATGTGTGGGCTAGAGAAAAGGTTAACTGCGTTGTTTTCCCGTCCTTGCCCAAGTAGCAAGCGGGCTAGATCCCCTTCACCCAACCCAGTGTGGGGTTTTCAGATGCGGAGGTCTCCTCTTCAGAGGAAACGGGACCCACAAGGGGGATCAGGCAGACCCAAGTCCCGACGGTTCAGACAGATGGGAAAATTCCCACTATAGATGAATATTTTTCGGCCTCTCAAGCGGAGGGCCTGTGGATCCAGTCTTTGACAGATATGGTTCGCACTGCCTTTAAACTTCCAGTGCCAGAACTAGTAGCCCCGGAGGTTATCCTCATTTGGGTTCTCTTATAAGGCCCCATTAACTGTGCATCCTTTCCAATGCACCCCCCTTCTGCGGAACGTGATTTACCAAGATTGGGGCTCGACCTGAATAGAATACTTTGTCCCTCCTAAAAGATTCTCTATTCTCTACCCTATGGAAGAGAATATGTAAAGAAATGGGCTCCTCTCCTACAGTGTGACGCATCAGCGTTTCATTTCCTGCGTGAATAAATCCCTGACTTGTCCGGTTGAAAATGTCCATATGTTCAAAGGATTCCGGTCGACAAGAAATTCGAGACCCTACTGAAAGCAGTTTTTACCTTCAGTAGGTGCCATGGTTCAGCCAGCAGTAGCAGCCATTTGGTGTTTGTCAGGCCTTGAAGGATCAGGCAAAGCATATATTCGAAGGATGGACAATGGCCCGGCTCGTGCAGATCATATATTTAAAGGCTCCATGTCAATTAGTCACCAGAATTATGGGAAGGCCCTAGGGGCTGCTCGTGAGGCTTTGCCAGTAAGATGCATATTAGTCCAGGGACTCCATCGGGCAACAGGGGGCAAATCCCCGTTCCTAGCGTCTCCAGCGGATAGCTCATTGATGGTTTGATTTTTTTATCACGGGATGCGTCCTGTCTTCAGCAAAATTTGTTCATTGGCTCAAGAGACACTGGTCTTGTCTAGCAGAGAAAGCAGTCCACTTGCAAAAAGCTGTCACCGGAAAAGTATGCCTGCTCCCTTAGTGGATTGTCGTCCCTTCTCAAATGGGGGAAATTTTGACTATTCGGGGAAGACACTAGAATAAATATATCATCACACCATATCAAGTGGAAAAAGTACTTCCTTCACCGGTCAAGAAAATCTGAAGTACCCGCGTGGCAGCACCTCACGTTTAAAACGACAGGCCATTGCAGATGCTCGGCCCCTTCGACTTCCCGTCAGTATGGGTACGGACGGCCTCCGGGCGTTCAACAGTTCAAAAGGACGCCCACAGGTTTACAATTGCAGCGGCAAAAGTCAAGTGGCCCTGGTCTCGCAAGGGCCCCCGAAACAACAGTCATCAAATCAGATTCCATGAAGCGGGCGCCCCCACTCTCTTGGGTGGGGGGAAGACTTCAGTTTTTCTCCGAAGTCTGGAAGGCCAGAATTCCCGACTCTTGGGTTCGGTCCGTAGTAGCCTCAGGCTACAAACTAGAGTTTTCGAGAAATCCCCCTCCTCATTTTCAGGGGTCAAGTCTTCCAAGCGACCCGTTAAAGAGGGCCTCTCTCGTAAAGGCGTTGGATCGCCTCTTGCTCCAAGGAGTAATTGTAGAAGTACCAACCAAGAAAGGGGTCTGGGATTCTACTCCAACCTTTTTGTTATACCACAAACCCCAATGGCGACGTCAGGCCTATATTAGACCTCAAACGCCTAAATCGCTTTCTAAGGATTCAGACCTTCCGTATGGACTCCATACGTTCAGTGACAACCAGCCTGCATCAGGGCGACTTCCTAGCATCTATAGACATAAAGGATGCATATCTGCATGTGCCAATTTACCCAGCACATCACAAGTTTCTTCGTTTTACGATAAACCAAAGTCATTATCAGTTCGTAGCCCTCCCTTTCGGGTTGGCAACAGCTCCACGGGTATTCACAAAGGTGTTAGCCCCGTACTAGCCGTCCTAAGGACAGAAGGCATCTTGGTCCTAGCATACCTGGACGATCTCCTGGTTATCGACAGTTCAGCTTCCAACCTCAATCATGCAGTAGTCCGCACAGTGCGGCATCTAAAGAGTTCGGGTGGATTGTGAACCAAGAAAAATCAAGGTTACATCCCACAAGACAGTTGGAATATCTAGGCTTTCGGTTAGATACAGAATGCCAGAAGGTATTTTTACCTCAAGAGAAGATCAGGTCGTTGATTCAAACGATTCAAATAGTCTTAGGCAAAAAGAAGCCGACTATTCCCTATGCATGCGACTGCTGGGGAAGATGGTGGCCGCCTTCGAAGCAGCGCCCTACGCCCAGATCCATACCCAGAATTCTGCAAGCAGCTATTCTCTCTGCTTGGAACAAGTCCATACAGGCATTAGACCGTCCATTAGTTCTTTCTCCAGAAGTCAGGCACAGCCTGTACTGGTGGCTGATCCCTCAAAAATTATCAAAAGGAAAACCTTTTGCCCCATCTCGTGGAAAATAGTAACCACAGATGCCAGCCTAACAGGTTGGGGGGCAATCTTAGGAAAACGGACCCAGCAGGGACAGTGGTCAGAGGCAGAAAGTCTGCTTCCCATCAATGTCCTAGAGATCAGAGCTGTTCGGTTGGCCCTGGTCGCCTGACTCTCCCCCTGCAGGGTCTGCCAGTAAGGATACAGTCCGACAATGCCACGGCGGTGGCATACATAAACCACCAGGGGGGCACAAAGAGCCTGGCGGCTCAAAGGGAAGTAAACCTAATTTTTGCATGGGCCGAAGCCCATGTACCCTGCATCTCAGCAGTGTTCATCCCAGGGATAGACAATTCTCAAGCAGATTTTTGAGTCGTCAACAGTTGCTCCCGGGAGAGTGGTCTCTTCACCCCCAGGTATTCCAAGAGATTTGCCAAAGATTCGGAGTTCCCGATGTGGACATCATGGCAACAAGATTCAACAAGAAATTGGACAAATTTGTATCCCGAGCCAGGGACCCCTCGGCTACGGGACCGATGCGTTGGTTTGCCCCTGGCACCAGTTTTCTCTCCTGTATGCGTTCCCTCCACTACAGATGATTCCCCGCCTTCTACGAAGGATCAGGGTGGAGCGCAGGCCGGTGATCCTGGTGCCCCAGCCTGGCCCAGAAGGGCTTGGTACGCACTCATCGTGAGGATGTCAGTAAGGGCACCGTGGCCACTCCCCCTGCGCCCAGATCTGCTGTCTCAGGGCCCGATCTACCACCCTGCTTCACAGCAGCTAAATTTGATGGCTTGGCGGCTGAATCTCTAATTCTTAAGGGCAGAGGCCTCTCGGCCCAAGTCATATCTACGTTTAATTCAAGCTAGAAAGCCAGTCTCTAGAAATATCTATTACAGAGTCTGGAGAACCTATGTGGAGTGGTGCGAGTCTCAAGGAGGGCATCCTCGCAAGTTTTTTATTGACAGGATTCTTGCGATTCCTCCAGGTTGGCGTTGACAAGGGGTTGGCTCTTAGTACTCTAAAGGGGCAGGTGTCTGCCTTATCGATATGGTTTCAAAGGCCTTTGGCCACACATTCGCTTGTAAAAACCTTTTTGCAGGGGGTCTTGCATGTAAATCCCCCTATTAGAGCTCCCCTCTGCCCCTGGAATTTAAATCTGGTCTTGTCAGCTTTACAAAAGCAGCCGTTTGAACCTCTGACAGAAATCCCTCTTGTGCTGCTAACCCGAAAGTTGGTTTTCTTGGTGGCTATGGCTTCGGCCAGAAGGGTCTCCTCCGAGCTGGCAGCCTTGTCTTGCAGGGAACCGTACCTTATTCTGCATAAGGACAGAGTGGTTCTGCGGCCTCAGCCTTTTCTTTCCTTCCTAAGGTCATATCCAGTTTTCACTTGAATCAGGACTAGTCCTACCATCCTTCTTCCTACTCCCCAGTCCAGAGAGGAAAGATTGCTTCATACTTTGGATGTGGTCCGAGCCATGAGGTTTATCTCAAGGCTACAGAAAAGATTAGGAAAACAGATGTGCTTTTCATTCTTCCGGATGGCCCCAAGAAGGGTCAGCCGGCTGCCAAGTCTTCCTTGGCTAGTGGATTAAGCAGCTGATTTTTCAGGCCTATGGTCTGAAGCGCGTTCCACCTCCCTTATCAGTTAAAGCCCATTCTACGGGCCATGAGTGCCTCTTGGGCGGCACACCATCAGATCTCTATGGCACAGGTTTGCAAAGCGGCAACCTGGTCTTCCGTACATACGTTTACTAAATTTTATAAGTTGGACGTCACAAAGGCTGCGGACGCAGCATTTGGGCAGGCGGTCCTACGGGCAGCAGTATAGAATCCTCTGGCCCGGTTCACGCCCCCTTTTTCTGTGGTGGAGCTATTTTACCTCCTGATATAGTTTCTGTTTGGCTATTTTTTTGCCTTACGGTCTCCCTCCCTTCATAGAGCATTGCTTTGGGACATCCCATATGTAATGGCTATGCGCTCTGTGTCCCGTGATGTACGATCAAGAAAAAGGGATTTTTAATAACAGCTTACCTGTAAAATCCTTTTCTTGGAGTACATCACGGGACACAGAGCTCCCACCCCTCTTTGTGGGAACATTGTGTAACCTCAGAGAAATTGCTTGCTACAAAACTAAAGCACTCTCAGTGGGAGGGGGTTATATAGGGAGGAACTTCCTGTGAAGTTGATTACACCAGTGTCCACACCTGAAGGTACTCCATATAACCCATATGTAATGGCTATGCGCTCTGTGTCCCGTGATGTACTCCAAGAAAAGGATTTTACAGGTAAGCTGTTATTAAAAATCCCTTTTTTTGCACTGGAATGGGGCACTGGGGGGTACTGATGAGGCGGATGTGCCTCTTCCTCTTCGGAACCGACGTCCCTAACACAAGAGGCAGTGATCAGGGTTTTTTTTTTTTAACGCTGTCAGCGTGAAGAGAAAAAGAAACGATTACGGAGGTTTTGTGTACATCACGTGATCAGCTGTCATTGGCTGACAACTGATCACATGGTAAGGGGCCTGGGATCGGCCCCTTACTCGGATCTGTGATCACGCGAGCCTCAGTAACTCTGTGATCACAGTGCGCGCCCCACGCGCCGGCCTCCTGGCAATTAAGGTCCGCGCTGTATCTGTCATTCGGCTATAGCGCAAACACTAAGTGGTTAAATAAAGTTAAATTAAATAAAGTACTTGTACATGATCAAGTAAAGAATCACCTGCCTCTGCAGTGAAGCACACCTACCCCCCCCCCCCCCCCGAAGTATCTTTAGGATATAACACTTTTGAGAGTGCTAGTCTGTTCCCATGCAGTGCCCAGTGGTTTATCCTGCCAATCACACCCTACTGTGGCCTGCTGTGATGTGAAGGTCAACATGAGGAACCACTGAGCACTACATGGAACACAAGATTGGGGCAAGATTGCTCTTCAACAGAAGGGTGTTCAGTAGTACAGGCAGTGAGGGTAGGGTGGGTGTTTATTTTCTTATTTATGGGTTTTGTCTTTATTTGACATTTTAGTTAGGCAACAGAGTTGTTTTAAAGTGTGTGTAGAGTGTAGGGTTGTGTTCTGTTTTTTGTACCTCGTGTGGAGATGTACACCGAACAGCAATAAAATTATGACCACCCATCTAATATTGAGTAGGTCCCCTTTTGCCACCAAATCAACCCTGATCAGTTAAGGCATGGACCCCAAAAGACATCTGAAGGAATTCTGTCGGATCTGGAACCAAGCCATCAGTAGCAGATTATAAGTCAGAAGCAGATCCTGTAAGTTGCAAGGTGGGGCATGTATGGATCAGCCTTGGTTTTTCCAGCACACCCCACAGATTGAGATCTGGAGAATATGGAGGCCAAGTCCACACCTCAAACTCGTTGTGTTCCTCAAACCATTCTTGAACCATTTTTGCAGTGTGGCAGGGGGCATCATCTTGCTAAAAGAGACCTACAACGAACCTACCACCACCAAGACCGAATAAATCAAAATTGTGATGCACTGTGTATTCGCACATATTTCTATCAAAACTGGCTTTAACTTTTTCAGCAATTTTAGTTACAGTAGCTCTTCTATTGGATTTGACTACATGGGCCAGCCTTCAGTCCCTACATGAACCTTAGCTGTCCATGACCCTTTTACATGTTTTCTGTTTTTTCCTATCTTGGACCACTTTTTGGTAAGTCCTGACCACTGTAGACTAGGAGCATCCAAGAACTGCAGTCTAGTCAATAACAAATCGCGCTAATCCTTATGCTTGCCCATTTTTTCTGGTTTTGGCACTTCAACTTCAGGGGAAACATGTTCACTTGCTGCCTAATAAATCCCACCCACTTTTAGATGCCATGGTAACAGGATACACAATGTTATACACTCATAATATTCTTGCTGTGGAGTGTATTTGCTGCATTTGTCTTTTCATGATGGACAAAATATATGGTATAGTCTGCAAAAAAATAAAAATGTTATGTCTAATGTGCATTCCTTTCAAATACAGCTTAGGTTAGATGTATGTGTATATATTACAATGTGTTTGTATCATGATCACCAGAGTTCCAATTTGTTTCAGTATGTCATAAGTAAAGAAAACAATAGCAGTAGATTCTCTGTTTTGCTTTTAGCATTAAATACTTATTGTTTCCATTAGCTTGTCAGTGTTAATACATAATTTAGCATGTTTAAAGTCTGAATGTATCTTAAAGAGATCTTACAGGCAAAGTAATATCATAGGATTTGTTGTCTGCCCTAGTTCATTGTCTCATTCATTTGGTTTGTTCTTTACTAGTAAGTTCACCTTTGGAAACATGTTATATGTTCCAATCTTTTTTAGTTTCCCTGCTCGCTGTCACTATTTTTTAAAACTGCGGCCATACAGGGCTTCGCCCGCCCAGCCGTGTCATTCATTTACAGAATTCTGTGAATGGGAAAGTTCTGACAGCCTTTGCGACTGTCGGCTTGTAGTTCTCAATGAACTATCAGGGAGCTGTTGAGCTAGAGATGCCACCTCATCCCTTTAAAACCAAAACACATAATAATTACGCAGGTTCTGTGGCTGATTAACTCACTTAGTGCCTTATCTGCATTAAATTGGCCTCCGAACATGTGGAATTAATATATGTGTTCAGTTTTAAAGGGATGAGGTGGCAACCCTATGTTGAGCGCTCTAGGTAGTTCATTGTCTCTACCTGTGAGTATGTAACTGCCTGGCAGTACATATAAATACACTGAAAAGTCTGCAGGAGTCCTGCATTGCACTCACAATCTACTGATTGAGGGTGTAATGCTTTCCAGGCTCATTGGTAAAAAAATATATATAAATGCACTTTTTTTTTTACCTTGCAAAAAGATGTTAATTTTTTTTTTTTACAAAGGTGAACTTATACTTTAACCACTTCCCGTCCGGCCTATAGAACACTAACAGCCGGGCAGTGGTTCAGTTATCCTGACTGGGCGTAATATTACGTCCAGCTGGATAACATGCCGACACGCACCCGTGGGGGCACACATCGCGGAGATCAATAGTGCTGTATGTTACTCTGACACAGCGCATCTCTGTTTGTAGTAAGGAGCCTCTGATGGAGACTCCTTACCACATGATCAGCTGTGACCAATCACAGCGTGAACCAGAAAGTGCCGGTGAACGTCTTTCCTCGGGTTCAAGCTGATGGGGAGAGCAGATCGGCAGATCTCCCTGTCAGAGGGGGGGGTCTGTGCTGATAATCAGCACAGCCCCATCGGATGTGTCACCAGCAGTAGCAATTGGTGCCCATCAGCTGCCAGTCAGTGCCTATCAGAGTGCCAATCAGTGCCCATAACAGTGCCAATCAGTTCTCACCGCAGTGCCAATCGGTGCCTATCACCGTGCCAATGAGTGCCCATCAGTAAAACCTGTCAGTACCTCATCATTGGTGCTGCTGCCCATCAGTGCCATCTGTTAGTGTTCATCAGTGCCCATCAGTTTTGCCTGTCAGTGCCTATCAGTGCCACCTATCAGAGCTGCATATCAGTGCCACCTATCAGTGCCCATCAATTCTACATATCAGTGCCACCTTTTGAGTGTCAACTCATCAGTGCCCATCAATGCTGGCTCATCAGTACCCATCAGTGAAGGAGAAAACCAAATTTTATAACAAAAACAAAGAAAAAACATTTATTTTAATTTTTTTGCAAAAATGTTGTCTTTTTCAGTTTGTTTGGCAACAAATAAAAAACGCAGAGGTGATCAAATACCACCAAAAGAAAGCTCTATTTGTGGGAAGAAAATGATCAAATATTAGATTGGGTACACTGTTGCATGACTGCGCGATTGTCATTCAAAGTGCGACAGCGCTGAAAGCTGGAAATTGTACTGGCCAGGAAAGGGGGAAAGGACCCTGTATTGAAGTGGTTAAACTGGAGTAGGAAAGGTTAAAAGGAACTCTATACCCATTGCTAGGACTTGTCTGATATCACCATCAGTTTCAAAACCAGAAGTGACATTTGTGGATTGTGTGAAGACTCTACAATGATTGATTGTAAAGAACAGATATATCTACGAAGCACAGTGAACTATTGCTAAGAGAGAACAATTGGAAAAGGAGAATGCCATAGTATTCTGGCGTTCTTACTGTATATACGCACGCCCTGCAAGAATAGCAAAAGTTACTATTACAAATGACGGTCTATTAGGTCTCCAAAGTTACCTTAGCATGATTATTGCTTGATATGAAAAAAAAAACAATGTTGCACACTGACACTCAAGACATATTAGAAAATGTTATTGCTTATTTCAGCAACAAATTTGAAACGCTATATCCAATATATAGTTACATAGTTAGTCTGGTTGAAAAAAGACACAAGTCCATCTAGTTCAACAATAAAAAATAAAATAAAATAAAACATATCGTACAATCCCATATACCCAATTCTATACCCACAGTTGATCCAGAGAAGGCAAAAAAAACCCAGCAAAGCATGCTCCAATTTGCTACAGGAGGGAAAAAAATTCTTCCTGATCCCCCCGAGAGGCAATCGGATTTTCCCCGGATCAACTTTACCTATAAATGTTAGTACCCAGTTATATTGTGTACATTTAGGAAATTATACAGACCTATTTTAAAGCAATCTACTGAGCTGGCCAGAACCACCTCCGGAGGGAGTCTGTTCCACATTTTCACAGCTGTACACACGGCCGGGAATCCCGTCAGGAAAAAAACGTTGGTTTTACTGACGGGATTCCTGGCAAGCTTGCCTTGCAAAGCCGTGCATACAGATGGCCACTCAAAAGAACTGCTGTTATTTTGAATGGCAAGAACGCAGTGACGTCATCGACTGCGACGAGCCGGCGCTCGTCACATTCAATCCCGCCGCCATCTTGCTACACCCCAAACTAACCTTGTATGCTACCGCGCATGCGTCAAAATCTTATTAAGCATGCGTGGGTTTACCTCGGACAGGTAAGCATACAGACGACCGTTTTTCTCGACAGGAAACACTCTGCCGGGAATCCCGACTAGAAAATAGAGAGCAGGTTCTCTATTTTTCCCGGGCAGTTTTCCTGTCAGGAAAAGTACTAGGGAGCATAAACACAGCCGGGATTCCCGGGCAAATTCTCTCCTGGCAGTTTTCCTGGCTTAACTGTGAAGAAACCTTTTCGTATTTGGAGATGAAATCTCCTTTCCTCTAGACGTAAAGAGTGCCCCATTGTCTTTTGTCTTGACCGTAAAGTGAATAACTCAACACCAAGTTCACTATAATGCCGGATATTGCGGACAATAGGTTTGATTTACCAAAGAAAAGCACATTGAGGTTTTCAGTTCATTTAGTTAATGAGTAGAGTTGATTAGACACCTGGATGTTCGGAAAAAAGTGACTACTAAAATGTCTCTAAAAAGCGGGAAAGGGCTAGAGGGCTGCAAATGGCAGCAAAATGTCGGTAAGAGCATGACAAGTACTCTGAAAATAAATGTGGATAGGGAAATAACTTAAAATAAAATAAAAAAATCTTGACAAGCATGAACCTTCCCCTAAAGCAGTGCGACCCTTTGCATGCCTCTATCCGACCCTTGGGAATTCCTCCTACAGATATGAAGCGCTAATTCTCCCACTGACACCAATGATGGGACACTATTCCTCCCACTGACACCAATGATGGGACACTATTCCTCCCACTGATACCAATGATGGGGCACTATTCCTCCCACTGACACCAATTATGGGGCACTATTCCTCCCACTGACACCAATGATGGGACACTATTCCTCCGAATGACACCAATGATGGGACACTATTCCTTCCAATGACACCAATGATGGGACACTATTCCTCCCAATGACACCAATGATGGGACACTTTTCCTCCCACTGATACCAATGATAGGACACTATTCCTCCCACTGACACCAATGATGGGACACTATTCCTCCCACTGATACCAATGATGGGGCACTATTCCTCCCACTGATACCAATGATGGGACACTATTCCTCCCACTGATACCAATGATGGGGCATTATTTCTCCCACTGACACCAATGATGGGACACTATTCCTCCCACTGACACCAATGATGGGACACTATTCCTCCCAATGACACCAATGGTGGGACATTAATTATCCCAATGATACCAATGGTGGAGCATTAATTCTCCCAATGATACCAATGATGGGACACTATTCCTCTCACTGACACCAATGATGGGACACTATTCCTCCCACTGACACCAATGATGGGGCACTATTCCTCCCACTGACACCAATGATGGGACACTATTTCTCCCACTGACACCAATGATGAGGCACTGTTCCTCCCAATGATACCAATGATGGGACACTATTCCTCCCACTGATACCAATGATGGGACACTATTCCTCCCACTGATACCAATGATGGGGCACTATTCCTCCCACTGGCACCAATTATGGGACACTATTCCTCCCACTGACACTAATGATGGGACACTATTCCTCCGAATGACACCAATGATGGGACACTATTCCTCCCAATGATGGGACACTATTCCTCCCAATGACACCAATGATGGGATACTATTCCTCCCACTGACACCAATGATGGGACACTATTCCTCCCAATGATGGGACACTATTCCTCCCAATGACACCAATGATGGGATACTATTCCTCACACTGATACCAATGATGGGACACCATTCCTCCCACTGACACCAATGATGGGACACCATTCCTCCCACTGACACCAATGATGGGACACTATTCCTCCCACTGATACCAATGATGGGGCACTATTCCTCCCACTGATACCAATGATGGGACACTATTCCTCCCACTGACACCAATGATGGGATACTATTCCTCCCACTGACACCAATGATGGGACACTATTCCTCCCACTGATACCATTGATGGGGCATTAATTCTCCCAATGATACCAATGGTGGGGCATTAAATCTCCCAATGATACCAATGATGGGACACTATTCCTCCCACTGACACCAATGATGGGACACTATTCCTCCCACTGACACCAATGATGGGGCACTATTCCTCCCACTGACACCAATGATGGGACACTATTTCTCCCACTGACACCAATGATGGCTCACTATTCCTCCCAATGATGGGACACTATTCCCCCCACTGGCACCAATGATGGGAGACTATTCCTCCCACTGACACCAATGATGGGACACTATTCCTCCCACTGATACCAATGATGGGACACTATTTCTCCCACTGACACCAATGATGGGACACTATTCCTCCCACTGACACCAATGATGGGACACTATTCCTCCCACTGATACCATTGGTGGGGCATTAATTCTCCCAATGATACCAATGGTGGGGCATTAAATCTCCCAATGATACCAATGATGGGACACTATTCCTCCCACTGACACCAATGATGGGACACTATTCCTCCCACTGACACCAATGATGGGGCACTATTCCTCCCACTGACACCAATGATGGGACACTATTTCTCCCACGGACACCAATGATGGGGCACTATTCCTCCCAATGATGGGACACTATTCCCCCCACTGACACCAATGATGGGACACTATTCCTCCCACTGATACCAATGATGGTGCACTATTTCTCCCACTGACACCAATGATGGGACACTATTCCTCCCACTGACACCAATGATGGGACACTATTCCTCCCACTGACACCAATGATGGGACACTATTCCTCCCACTGATACCAATGGTGGGGCATTAATTCTCCCAATGATACCAATGATGGGACACTATTCCTCCCACTGACATTAATGATGGGACACTATTCCTCCCACTGACACCAATGATGGGGCACTATTCCCCCCAATGATGGGACACTATTCCTCCCACTGACACCAATGATGGGAGACTATTCCTCCCACTGACACCAATGATGGGACACAATTCCTCCTACTAATACCAATTATGGGACACTATTCCTCCCAATGACACCAATGATGGGACACTATTCCTCCCACTGATACCAATGATGGGACACTATTTCTCCCACTGACACCAATGATGGGACACTATTCCTCCCACTGATACCAATGATGGGGCACTATTTCTCACACTGACACCAATGATGGGGCAATTTTTCTCCCACTGACACCAATGATGGGACACTATTCCTCCCACTGATACCAATGATGGGACACTATTCCTCCCACTAATACCAATGATGGGACACTATTCCTCCCACTGACACCAATGATGGGGCACTATTTCTCCCAATGATACCAATGATGGGGCACTATTCCTCCCACTGATACCAATGATGGGACACTATTTCTCCCACTGACACCAATGATGGGACACTATTCCTCCCACTGACACCAGTAATGGGACACTATTCCTCCCAATGACACCAATGATGGGACTCTATTCCTCCCAATGACACCAATGATGGGACACTATTCCTCCCAATGATGGGACACTATTCCTCCCAATGATGGGACACTATTCCTCCCACTGACACCAATGATGGGAGACTATTCCTCCCACTGACACCAATGATGGGACACTATGCCTCCCACTGACACCAATGATGGGAGACTATTCCTTCCAAATTATTTGCCCTAAATTGGTGTTTTTTTAATAGAACAACAGAAGAACAGTAGCTAAAGTGTTCATCTCACACTTACAGATATGGAGGAAACACTGCAAACACTGGAGGAAACACTGCAAAATTAATTTGTTTGCCCTAAATGGATGTTTTGTGAATAGCACAATAGAAGAAAAGTATCTTGCAGAGTATCTTACAGTAACATATGCAGTGCTGGTGTAATTAGATTTTAGAAACAGGACAGACTCCTATATATTTCTATTGCCTACAAGCACAAACAGGAACCTTCCCCTAACCTATCTTGCAGAGTATCTCATAGTGACATATGCATTGCTGGTGATTCTGAAGCAGGACAATACAGTCTGACTCTAATGCCGCGTACACACGGTCGTTTTTTGCGATGAAAAAAAACGTTGTTTTTTAAAACGTCATTTAAATTGATCGTGTGTGGGCAAAACGTCGTTTTTTGTCTTAAAAAAAACGACCAAAAAAATATTCCAACATGCTTGAATTTTTTGTGTCATTTTTCAAAACGTTGTTTTTTGTTTCACAAAAAGTCACCGTGTGTAGCAAAAACGTTGTTTAAAACGACGTTTTTCAACCCGCGCATGCCCAGAAGCTAGTTATGAAGCGTCGTTTTTTACTTCACAGAAAACGTCGGTTTTTTTCATCACAAAAAATGATCGTGTGTACGAGGCATAAATCTCCCCCTACAAATTCAATCAGGAACCTTTCCCTAACCTATCTTGCAGAGTATCTCAGAGTAACATATGCAGTGCTGGTGATTCTAAAGCAGGACAGTCTGACTCCTATCTAAATCTCTCCCTGAGAGCAGCATCAGCAGCAGCCTTTCCCTAACCTAACTAAAGCAGAGTGCAGAGTGACGAGCTGCGCTGTGTGCCTCTAGCTTATATAGAGGCTGGGTCACATGCTGCACTGACCAATCACAGCCATGACATTAGTAGGCATGGCTGTGATGGCTTCTAGGTCACACGAGTAAAACAAATGGCGATTGGCTGCCGTGCAGCGCGCCATTACATTGCCGAACACCGAACCCAAACTTTCAGCAAATTATTTGGGTTCGGGTCCAAAAAAAACAAAAGTTCGGTACGAACCCGAACTTTACAGTTCGGGTTCGCTCAACCCTATTAATGAGGTGAAGCTGCGAGGACTGTTTTATGTTTTTCCTGCATAATATTGGGTAGTTTTTGAGTAGTAAAATTGCACTTTACTCACAAAGCTAAGTATAAACGTACTTTGGAGAATAAACATGCTGTAGTCCTCTACTAAAGCAACCCTGATGTCTGATTATTTCATATGCTGTTATCTGGTGGAAAAATTGTTTAATCACACAGTATCCTTCACTAACTAACCACAAAAATTATGATATTCAGTTCTCTCTTAAAGGGGTTGTAAAGACAAAAATATTTTCCTCTTAAATGAAAGTCTGACAGTAGCTGATAAAGTAAAAAGTAATGTTTTGCATTATAACTAGTTTGATACCTGTTGAAATCGAGCCGTTTTATTCACCTCCGTCACTCCTGAATCGTTATTCTCACTGAAAGTGAAATAAAAAGAGTGCGGCACAAAATAGAAACAATAATAATAACAATAATGGTGACAATAAATATACTTATAAAATATAAATTATTTGAAAATAGTGTCCATGTGCAAGGAAGTCCATAGAGCAATGAATCCACAGCCTTAAAGGATTTCCAGAGTGGAAAGTGAAAAGGAACACCAAAGAATATCCTCCACCAGTGTAAGATGGACTCTCACCTCTCTGCTTTGACCCAGATGGATCTCAAAGCATAATCTGTGTAATCAGAAATCAGCTGACAGCCTCCATAGGCAGACGGATGGATAGGATAAAAACCATAGATCCGGATTCAATGATTTCTCAACATTCATACCACCATGTAGGGAAGAAAGGAAAGAAATCTAGTGCTCTCTGTTGAAATAACTATTTATTTAAAACAATGGAGACTTCACTCACATGTAGAGACACTCTAAGGCGGCGTACACACGATCGGACATATCCGATGAAAACGGTCCGCGGACCATTTCCATCGGATATGTCCGATCGGGAGTTTGATCCGATGGTGTGTACACACCATCGGATCAAATTCCCCGCCGCCGGACGGCGCGGTGACGCGGCGGTGACGGGCGGTGACGTTGACGCCGCCGCGTCACCGCCACGTCACCGCACCAGGAAGTAAAACACTTCCGCGCATGCGCCAAATCCATTCGGAAGTTTAAGCGCGACACTACTGACTTTGAAAAAGGAGAGATCTTTGATCTCACAACACGCCGGGGCCACAATAGATCAGGCATCCGAGTCGGTCGATCACAATCGAGGACACGCCGTAAAAAACCGCAAAGTGACACGGAAGACGATTTAACTAAAACGGTTATTTTTTTAGACCCACAGGGGGAAACCATAGACAACGATCAGGCCAATCCCCCAAAACTAAAAACGAGTATAAAACAACCGCGGTCACAGAAAACCACCCAGGAACGTACGTATACAAGAAGCCAGAAAAAATAGTGATTCACACAGAGACACAACCATTGTCAACCAGAAATGACCTTAAGGTCATTAATCTGTCTGATTTCACATTGACTCCCGACCATTTGAAACTCCTACAGAAGGGTATGACCTTCTCACCAGTGACGAATATGGATGAATTTACCGTCTTTAAAGACGTGACCCTGTTCTTACGCAAAGTCTTCTATCGGTCACTATACTCAATAAGTGATACGAGTAGTATCAATCCAGAACCCGTAGAAAGCGAGGACCAATTGGTACTTGACATCCTAAATTCCTTACTGGCTGAGAATGCCATACCAGAAGAAGAACCTATAACCCTAATTTGACGCGCCAATCTTAAAATTAGATCACTTAAGATGCCCCCCCTATCAAAAAACAGATGGCTCAAAATGTTCCTTGATATGGTCCAGAAGGACTTGGAAAAAATTGACTGGACTAAAAAACAGTCCGATAATTTAACGGCCAATGAAAGGAGAGCCTTAAGTGATCTACAAAAAGACAAAAGTATCATTATTAAGAATATTGATAAAGGGGGCAATGTTGTGTTACTTACACAAAACCAATATGAATGTGAGTCTAAGAGACTTTTGAATGATATATGTACATACGAGAAACTGGAAAATAACCCCCTACCGGCAATAGTTCATGAATTGAATAAAAAATTAAAACTGGCCAAAGATGAGGGACTATTGACAGTCAAGGAATATAACTATCTAAGTGTAGTGGACTTCAATGTCCCCACATTTTACATCATCCCCAAAATCCATAAAAATCTAAAAGAACCCCCAGGCAGACCAATAGTGTCAGCCTGTCAGGGACCAATGGAACGCATAGGAAAATATCTGGACCTAATGCTCAAGGAGATGGTGATGGATTTAAAATCCTTTGTGCAGGACACACAGCATGTCCTAGCCAAACTCGACGACCTTGATGCCAGCCGACAACCCAGTGGGATCCTTCTAGTTGGCATTGATGTCGAATCACTGTACACATCAATACCCCACCAAATAGGCATCAAGGCCATCGAAACCTTCTTAAATGACACTTACCCTACCTCTGGATCACAAAATGAGTTCATTGTTGAAATACTGGACTTTGCTCTTAAAAATAATTGTTTCCAATTCATGAACAAGTACTACCGACAAATAAGAGGTACCTCTATGGGCGCCGCATGGGCTCCGGCCTACGCGTGCCTCCATTTAGGACACTGGGAAGAAGAGGACGTTTACACCTCACCAATGTACCGCCACCATGTATTAACTTGGTGGCGCTACATTGATGACGTGCTCATGCTATGGCATGGGACAATTGAAACCCTACAACAATTCATGTCCGAATTGAATGTGAACCACCGCAACATCCATCTAACGTACACGGCTGATCCGGAAAAATTATCTTTTTTAGATTTACAAATCACGCTAAAGAATGGCCAGCTCACTACGTGTACTTTCCGTAAAGAAACCTCGGCAAACACATTACTGTATGCCACGAGCCACCATCCTCATTGGCTGAAGAATGGCATCCCGGTTGGACAGTTTTTACGAATAAAGCGAAACTGTTCCAGCCCCGATGATTATAGACGAGAAAGCCAAGAACTCTATCTAAGATTTTGTGAGCGAGGTTATACACATGGCCAGATCAAAAAAGCAAGAAAGAGAGCAGCGATTAGGGACCGTGTAGACTTGCTAACCAAAAAAAGAACTGTTGAAAAACTAGCTCCAAATCCTAATGAGCCCATTAGAATCATTACTACATATGGCTCACAATGGAATGCAGTACGAGCTGTCTTGGAAAAGCACTGGGGAATTCTCACTAATGCACCAGCCCTGACTAAAATAATAAGCACCACACCGAAACTAGTGGCCCGTCGAGCACGAAATATGGGGGACATTCTGATTAAATCAGAGTTCGTCAGGGAACCAAATGAAACCTGGCTCTCCAACTACCCACGATCATTGGGAATGTTCCCATGTAATCGTTGCCAAATTTGTCCCTATGTAGATCGAACCACCACATTCAATGATGCCCTTGGACAGTCTTCCTATGAGATCAAAAATTTGATCAACTGTTCCACTACACGAGTGATCTATATGATCACATGCCCCTGTCCTAAGATCTATATAGGTAAAACTAAACGATCACTCAAAGTACGTATAGGTGAACATCTAAGAGAAATCAATGAGAAAGAAAAAAATCCGGAAAAACCCCTTGCCAAACACTTCGCAGAATATCATGATCGAAATTCTAAGGGAATGACGGTTAAAGGGATTTATGCCCTCAATTTACCGAACAGGCGAGGTGATTTTGATCGGATCTTATTGCAGAAAGAAAAATCATGGGTGTTTCGTCTCAAATCACTTGTACCTATTGGGTTAAATACGGAACTTAATCTACAGGTTTTCCTGGATCCCTAATCCTTCACAATCAACCAACTAAATAAAAATAATTTTTACACTAACAATTGATATGTAAAAATTATGCTTAGTTTTGAACACTAAGTAAATTCTCAAATTCTTGAGTACTTTGTTTCAAACTTCATATGTGATATATACACATAAATATACTTTAATTTATGTCATTTCTTAATTTTCCTTCAATTCGGCTGTCTACTAATGATTATACATTTATTTTAATTTCATTATTCCATATTTCTTTAAAAAGTTCTATGTGATTGTCCTACACTGTCTCTGTGTCTTTGTATCACACTATTCTATTAAATGCACACTCCTAATTCTTTAGTAAGCTAAATTTTTGGAATTAAACTTGATCAATTGTACCCGTTATACATACATTCAGTATGTTAACATGACCTCATACATGCTAAAATGAGAGACTTGATATCCTAGGAAATTAATTACCATGTTCGTTACAACTCACTTCGCCCCATATGATCACCCGAAGAACTGACTATTAAGCGGTGACAAACAACAGCTGATCTCCACCAATAAAAGGCGTGTATCAACTGATGAGAGATTACGTCCAGGAAGAAGCTACGCCATTGGGTACGGCGAAACGCGTCGGCGTCATCACCCGACGCTAGTCACGTGACATCGTGATCAAACGTACACGAGAGAGATACACGCAGGGACGGAGATGTTTGAGCGTGAACCGCAATCAGTCCCCGATCAAGGAATTCCATTCCATGGATAACTACGTCCGCTACATACACCCTACAACAGAGGGATGATATCCGGATTGAGCACCAACGTTATCAGCACTTTACATTGCAGCCGAGCAACATGTCATGCACAGGATACAGGTCTGTACAACCATAGAAAGTAATGATCGGCAGCAACATACAATTCAGCCTTGGATCAACATTAACCTCCATTTGGTAATGTACAGAGACCCTACAATGTATGACTTTATGATGCCGTGTTGACTATTGTGTGTCATTCTTATGTTGATCAACAGCATGTTGCCAACATATCTTGCCAACCAGTGCTTCAACGGCTATATGTGTGCTCAGGATAACGGGACATTTCACTGCTCCACATTTTTGATTCATATCATGCTCTCATCTCTCTAAGTTATAACTTAACATAACCCTGAGGATTGGTTCTAATAATTAGGCATCTCTCCACAATATCTCAGTATTTATATTGCTCTATTGTTTGGACTATATAGAAATCAATTATTACTTGTATATGGGCCCAACAACTTACTATGGACCCAAGCTATAAGTGATTCTGAATTGCCAAGAACCTCCACCTTGCTGCAGCAGGATAATCAATACCTCTGTACCTCTCTATATCTCTCTCTTTACACATTGAGCTCTGTTACCAGATACTATACCAATTCGGTACTATTCGATTGGAAGTCAGGTGATACATTGTTTTCCCTGATCGCATTCTTATTATTTATATTATTAAATCCATCAAAATTAAATCCTCCATTGTTGAGAATAATCTTGTGATATTGATAACAGAGCTCTTTTGGTCCGGACTAGTGTTGTGTTTTTGTGTTGTTAATTGTGCGTCTTGTTTGTAAATTAATGTTCATGGTCAGAAATAAATTTCAGAAGTTCTACATGTCTTTTTAAAGACTTAATCTCCCTCTTCCCCTTTTTGTACTAATTATGTCTTGATACCTTAATATTAATAAATATCTTTTTTGTATCAAATATGATTTCAGATCATTTACACTATTGCCAATAGTAACCCCTTTTCTCTTTGATCTCCCCTGAGACCGCTACCCTTCCCCGTCCTTTCCCCTAACCTTGGTCCCTTCCCCCTTTTTTGTTTCTCACCATTTATTACTAATGATACATAGGTTACGGCAATATAGTCATCATTTGATGATAGGTCTGAGGTAGTAGCAAATATATATGTTCCTACTAATAGTTAAAACTTGCGATTTCCCTTTCCCCATCTACCCCTTTTTCTTAACTCTCTTAAAGGGGTTGTAAAGACAAAAATATTTTCCTCTTAAATGAAAGTCTGACAGTAGCTGATAAAGTAAAAAGTAATGTTTTGCATTATAACTAGTTTGATACCTGTTGAAATCGAGCCGTTTTATTCACCTCCGTCACTCCTGAATCATTATTCTCACTGAAAGTGAAATAAAAAGAGTGCGGCGCAAAATAGAAACAATAATAATAACAATAATGGTGACAATAAATATACTTATAAAATATAAATTATTTGAAAATAGTGTCCATGTGCAAGGAAGTCCATAGAGCAATGAATCCACAGCCTTAAACGATTTCCAGAGTGGAAAGTGAAAAGGAACACCAAAGAATATCCTCCACCAGTGTAAGATGGACTCTCACCTCTCTGCTTTGACCCAGATGGATCTCAAAGCATAATCTGTGTAATCAGAAATCAGCTGACAGCCTCCATAGGCAGACGGATGGATAGGATAAAAACCATAGATCCGGATTCAATGATTTCTCAACATTCATACCACCATGTAGGGAAGAAAGGAAAGAAATCTAGTGCTCTCTGTTGAAATAACTATTTATTTAAAACAATGGAGACTTCACTCACATGTAGAGACACTCTAAGGCGGCGTACACACGATTGGACATATCCGATGAAAACGGTCCGCGGACCATTTCCATCGGATATGTCCGATCGGGAGTTTGATCCGATGGTGTGTACACACCATCGGATCAAATTCCCCGCCGCCGGACGGCGCGGTGACGTGGCGGTGACGCGGCGGTGACGTTGACGCCGCCACGTCACCGCACCAGGAAGTAAAACACTTCCGCGCATGCGCCAAATCCATTCGGCAGCGGCGCGGCGGCGGTGGGGGCCGACATGTCTGCTGGTAAGTGTACTAACCAGCAGACATGTCGGGCGGACAGATTCCCACCGGATAGATTTCAAAGCTTGCTTTGAAATCTGTCGGGTGGAGAAATCTGTCCGCTAGCCCATACACACGAGCGGAGATGTCTGCTGAAACGGTCCATCGGACCGTTTTTAGCGGACATATCCCCTCGTGTGTACGCCGCCTAATAGCCGAGTGTCAGCATAGCAGCATGTAACAGCGTACCAAACCGCCCTACTGCAATCTGCGGCGATCGTGGGTGGCGTTCTGTGTGGCCACCCACGATCGCCGCAGATTGCAGTCGTTTTTTTTTTTTTTGCTATTTTGGGACCGTTGTCATTTATTCACTGATTGCACTGATTACTGTATAAATGACACTGGCAGTGAAGGGGTTAACCACTAGGGGGAGAGGAAGGGGTTAAGTGTGTCCTAGGGAGTTATTCTTATGCCGCGTACACACGATCGGAAATTCCGAGAAGAAAAGTCAGATGTGAGCTTTTGGTCGGAAATTCTGACCGTTTGTATGCTCCATCAGATTTTTGCTGTCGGAATTGCCGACAACAAAAGATTGAGAGCAGGTTCTCTATTTTTCCGACAGAAAAAGTTCCTATCGGAAATTCCAATCGTCTGTATGCAATTTCGACACGCAAAAAAACCAAGTATGCTCGGAATCATTGAACGTAATTTTCCTGCTCGTTGTAGTGTACGTGATTACGTTCTTGACGGACGGAATTTTGTATGACCGTGTGTATGCAACACAAGTTTGAGCCAACATTCTGTCAGTAAAAAAAAAACCACGATTTTCTTCTTCTGAATTTCCTATAGTGTGTATGCTGCATAACTGTGAGGGGACTGGGCTACCAGTGACACGACATTGATCACTGCTCCTGATCACAGGGAGCAGTAGATCAGTGTCCTGTCACAAGGCAGAACAGGGAAATGCCTTGTTTACACAGGCATCTTCCTGTTCTGCAGCTCCGGACATGATCGCAGGATACCGGTGAACATCGAGTCCGCGGGCACGGTCACAGAGCTCACAGCAGGGCGACGACGTATATCTACTGGCAGCGATTGGCAAGCAGTTAAAGGGGTTGTAAAGACAAAAATATTTTCCTCTTAAATTAAAGTCTGACAGTAGCTGATAAAGTAAAAAGTAATGTTTTGCATTATAACTAGTTTGATACCTGTTGAAATCGAGCTGTTTTATTCACCTCCGTCACTTCTGAATCGTTATTCTCACTGACTTCCTGGTTTGCGGTGCGCGTTCATTCTTGCTACATCATGGCCTAATGGGAACTACAGTTCCTATTAGGCTTAGCCTCCATGCCTATGAGGATTAAGAGAGGATCTTCACGTAGGGCTGTAGTCATAGGGAGGGGGTGACCACATACTGCTTTCCACCATGCAGGTGCTGGTGGAAAGCAAGAAGAGGAGAGACAGGAAATGGCATTTTCAAACCTGGATTTCTGTATTTTGGAAGTCAAAAGGAAAAACGGGGTAAGTGATATTTAAATGCTCTAGCTTACAGCAATCAATTGATCTATTAAAAAAACTAACCTTTAGTGTTCCTTTAAAGCTGAACTCCAGGCAACTGAAACTGCTCCTTTAGGTCTAGGGGAGCAATAACAGAACATTTAGTTATTCAATCTTCCACTCCTCTTCTTCTGCTAAACTAGCTTCTGCTACACGCAAGCAGTCTAGGATCTTGACATCATTAAGACCAAAGCAGGGTCCAGAACCCTGCAAAGACATGTTGATGTGTTTGTATAGAATCATAAAATTGTGATAGCAGAAAAAGTATAAGTGGTCCATACAAAAAAAAAAACTAGAAGCTAAAGCAAGGACTATAACAGTACCACTGAATAAAATGTCAAAGTTTAATTAACATGAAAGTTTAAAATACATGTCTACGACACAAATATTCATAGTATGCATACGATAACACTCCTCTCCCACCAAATGTTCTGTTTTCAATAAGTGGTCTATCAAGTTTGCCATGGTTTGTGGGTTTTTTTTGTCTAGATTTGTGTTTGTCCCAAAGCATGTTTAACCACATCAATACCGGGCAAAAAAACATCACCTTTCAGAGCGGATTTGATCTTCTTGATCGGCTTTAATTGTCAATATAAAGAAGTAGAAAAAATCTTTAAGCAATATTGGTCCATTCTTTTGAAAGATAAAGATTTGAGGCAGGTATTACCCATTAACCACTTCCTTACTGGGCATGTATACCCCCTTCCTGACTGCGTCACTTTAACTGACAATCGTGCGATATGGCTCCCAAACAAAATTGGCGTCCTTTTTTCCCCACAAATAGAGCTTTCTTTTGGTGGTATTTGGTCACCTCTGCGTTTTTTATTTTTTGCGCTATAAACAAAAAAGGACGACAATTTTGAAAAAAAATACAATATTTTTTACTTGTTGCTATAACAAATAGCCTAATTTAAAAAAAAAATATTCAGTTTAGGGCGATACGTATTCTTCTACATATTTTTGGTAAGCGGCTGGTTTGCGCAAAAGTTATAGCGCCTACAAAATAAGGGACAGAATTATTATTTTTTATTATTTATTTTTTTACTAGTAATGGCGGCGATCTGCGATTTTTATTGCGACTGCGACATCATGGCGGACACATCGGACACTTTTGACACATTTTTGGCACCATTCACATTTATACTGCAATCAGTGCTATAAATATGCACTAATTACTGTATAAATGTGACTGGAAGGAAAGGGGTTAACACTAGGGGGTGAGGAAGGGGTTAATGTGTATCCTGCATTGTGTTCTAACTGTGGGGGGAGGGGGGGTGACTGGGGGGTGACCGATCTGTGTCCCTATGTACAAGAGACACAGATCAGTCTCCTCTCTCTATGACAGGACGCTGTCATTGTGAGAGCCGGCAATGAGAAATGATCTCATTCGCCGCACAGATCGCATCACAAACGGCCACTCTGATTGGCCGTTCGCGGCGATCTGTGATTGGCTGTGTCCAAGGGACACGGCCAGTACAGAAGTTCCCCGCTGCGCGCTCTGGGGGGGAGGGGTGTCTGCAGGAGTGGTCCGGTTCTTGTTGCCTGTTGTTACTGTAAGTGGAATTTTGTCAAGATTGGCTGGGCTACCATGGCAATATAACAGCATCAGTATTTACACCGGGTACAACATAATCCAACCAAGGTTTCCATGTTCTTTCAAATCCGGTTATCGAGTCCTGGTCTATTGCCATAATTTTGGCGTGTGTCGATGCCACATTCATTCTGTTTATTACCTCTTTGAGAGGTAAGTTGGGGAATTTCCAAGCTTTGGCCAGTGTTTGTTTCGCAGCTGTGGTAAGCTGTAGGATTAGTTTAAATTGTTTGTGTGGGATATTATCCGGTTTCAGATTCAACAATGCCAATTTAGGATCCATTGGGACATTGATACCCACGAGGTGGCTTATTATTTTAAAAATTTCTGACCAGAATGAATGTGCTGCAGGGCATGACCACCAGACGTGAAAGAATGTTCCTGGGGAAGAGCAACCCCTGAAACATTGATCAGGGTAGTTTGGAACATATTTTGCAATTCTGGTGGGAACTAGATACCACCTTGTAAGTACCTTATAATTAGTTTCACTTGCTATTACATTTAAAGACGCTGATTTCGTGTTGCTCCAAATTTGATTCCATTCTGAAGTTCCTAGTTCTAGATCCAAGTCTTTTTCCCACTTGCTTACGTAGGGAAGTTTTTCTGGTGCGGAGTTGAGCAGTAACTTAGAGTATATTATCGAGATCCTTCCCCTGGTGGGGGGATCATTTGTACAAAGTTTTTCAAAGGCAGTTAAGCGAGGAGGGTGAGGTGCGGAATCGACGTATGGCTTGAAGAAGTTCTTTATTTGTAGGAATCTGAATAGTTCAGATTGTGGTAAGTCGTAGGTATTACAAATATTGGGGAAGGATTTAAATGTCGATGAGTCCATTAGCTTGTGTAAATTTGTGCAGCCCTTCTTGGCCCCTTCTTTGAATGAGTTGGGGTATACCCAAGCTGGGTAAAATGCCGGGTTTTTGTGGAAGGATAAGAGTGGGATATGAGGGGATAGGAGCTTGTTTTTGGTTTTCGATTTATCCCATAGGGAGAGAGAGTGCTTAATGATAGGATTGTGGATGAGTTTGCGCGTTTTGGGGGGGATCCATAATATGTTGGAAATTGAAATAGGGTCACAGTCCACCGCTTCAATAGATACCCAGAGGGGAGAGTCACGTGTGGTGTGGTATTTCACTAGGTCGGTTAATTGTGCTGCTCTATAATAATTCGCAAAATTGGGTAGCCCCAATCCGCCCTTTGTTTTGGGGAGATGTAAGATTTGGTGTTTGATCCTTGGTCTGGCGGATCCCCATATGAAGTTGGAAACTCTTTTCTGTATCAGCCTTAGATAATAAGGAGGGACTGGGACAGGGAGTACTCTGAAGAAGTAGAGGAGTTTTGGTAGTATTGACATTTTGGTTGCGTTAATTCTGCCGATCCACGACAAAGGTAAATGGGCCCCGGAGTTTAGGAGGTTTGAAATTTGTTTTAAAAGGGATGAGTAGTTAGATGAAAAAGCATCTGAATAGGAGGCTGTGAGGTGGATTCCTAAGTATGGGATGCTTTTGTCTGACCATTGGAATGGAAGGCCAGATTTAGCTGCAATTAGTTCCGTGTGTGGGAAGGATACGTTGAGGGCTATGCATTTTTGGGGATTTATAACCAGTCCTGAAAAAGACGCAAATTGTTTTAGTAAGGACGTTAAATTTGGGCCTGTTACTTGGGGAGATGCGAGAAAGAGTAAGATGTCATCCACGAACAGGCATAGTTTGTGTTTATGGCCACCTACTTCTAAGCCTAGGATTTTGGGGACCAGCCTGATCTAACATTCCAAAGCCCCCTAAAACCATCTCTACTTTTCTTGACAGACAAGGTTTTTGCTATTGCACTAGGTGTAAAGTGTGCAAAACCACCAAAAGACATAAAAGGAAAATAGACTATGTGCAATCAGTGGTAACGAAAATAAATTCAAAATCAAACCACTAATTACGTGCGATTCTGAAAATGTTACCTATGTAATCGAGTGCCCGTGTCCAAAAAAGTACGTAGAAAGAACCACCCCGGAAAAGGAACTTCAGGATGAATGGAACTTGACAGATTGGTGTGGAAACTTTACTAGATCTATTAAAGGCTTTCTGAGTATGTCATTAGTAGAAGCCAATGTGAAAATATACACTAGATGGTATCTGGTCCCTCTAAAATTAGCCTCTATATATCCCACCTCTTCACTCCTGTGCTTTAGAGGTTGCCAATTGATAGGTTCTATGATTCATACTTGGTGGGAATGTCCAAGGATACGTGGATATTGGAACAAGGTTTTCCATATTATTAGACGGGTTAGGCCCCGTACACACGAGCAAATAGATTTGTTCAAATCGGTCGGACCGTTTTGGTTTGATCGCTGTACACACGATCAAACCGAAATCCCCGCCAGCAGACAGCGCGGTGACGTTGACGCCGCCACATCACCGCACCATGAAGTAAATTATTCCGCGCATGCGTCGAATCCATTTGACGCATGTGCGAGAAGATATGTCTGCTGGTTAGCGTACTAACCTGCAGACATATCGGGCGGACGGATTCCCAGCCGACAGATTTTAAAGCATGCTTTAAAATCTGTCGGCTGGCCAAATCCGTCTGGTCGCCCGTACACACGATCGAATCTGTCTGCTGGGACGGTCAGGCCGACCGTTTCCAGCAGATAGATTTGATCGTGTGTACGCGGCCTTACAGGTTGTAATTTGCATCAGTCCCCGGCGATTGCCTTACTGAATGGATTTATACCACAGATTCCGAAGGTTACCAGAAAACTGATATTGTTTATCCTGACGGGAGCTAGAATTACTTTAGCTGCTGCCTGGAAGAAACCATCAGTCTCTGTTCTACATATGAAAAGGAAAGTTACGTGGATAATGGAACAAGAAAAAAGACTTAGCTCCATGTTAGATAAATTTGACCAATTTAACGAAATTTGGGAACCCTGGTTGAAATTTATGAAAATCCCTTGTTCCTCATGGGACTAAGGCCTCGTACACACGATCGGACATATCCGATGAAAACGGTCCGCGGACCATTTCCATCGGATATGTTCGATCTGGAGTTTGATCCGATGGCGTGTACACACCATCGGATCAAATTCCCCGCCGGCGGACGGCGCAGTGACGTGGCGGTGACGTTGACGCCGCCACGTCACCGCACCAGGAAGTAAAACACTTCCGCGCATGCGCCGAATCCATTCGGCGGTGCGGGACGACATGTCTGCTGGTAAGTGTACTAACCAGCAGACATGTCGGGCGGACGGATTCCACCCGATAGATTTCAAAGCATGCTTTGAAATCTGTCGGGTGGACAAATCTGTCCGCTAGCCCATACACACGATCGGAGATGTCTGCTGAAACGGTCCATCGGACCGTTTTCAGCGGACATATCCCCTCGTGTGTACGAGGCCTAAAATGTGCTTTCGCTTAGGACTGATGTACGCTTCTGGCAGGTTGGCTCTTTATCTTTACCCTTCTTTCATCTCTTCTCTGATCCTTTTATCTTTCTCTTTTTTCCTTTTCTTATTCTGCTATATTTTTCTATCTATCATTATTTTCCTACTTCTCTTTTTATTTTTTTGTTTTTGTTATTTTATTTTTTATTTTTTTTAATAGGGAACATGCTTTAGATACTGGAGTTATTATTTTCCATTATTTTGATGAGAATTATATAAATTATCTATTGTTCTTTCCATATGTTTCATTTTAGGTGGGTATGGTTTGATTGAAAATAGAGTCTCCTTAGGTCTATAATATGGAAGATGGTCTTAAATTGGTCTTCCTTGGTGATAGATTGTTTTTGTTTATCTATACTAGAGGAGGTTGGGTGGAAAGGGATATTCTACCTTTTAAGACGCAGAGTGATCCCATTAGGGGTGTCAAGGGGGGTGGGGTTTTTCCTAGACATCCACCTTCTTAATAGACCTGAACGAATGGTCTATTGTGTTTATTACCGTTTTGTGGAACTGAACAACATTATAAGATTTATGGAATTTCTAGAGATTGGAGGGGTCATTTAAACTGAACTTTATTATCTTCAATATGTTTATTTTCTTTAGTTGTTCATTATTACCTTTATATATGAATGGTACTTTGTTTAGAGGCGAATTGGAAGGGGAGGTAAAGAACTAAATGTACCCTATTGTTTATGACTGTTTGTCACACTGTGATATTTTCCTTGATATTCATTTCGATGTACTGATTTTTTTCTGAAAATAAACTTAAACTTGAATGAAAAAAAAAAAAAAGAAAGAACCACCCCTAAACTACGCACTAGTATCATTGAACACCTGACCAATATAAAAAATCTAATTGCCACCCTGGTAAATAAAACGTGACCAATCCAGTGATCGGGACGCTTCCTGACGACGTCATCACGACGAAACGTACGTCAAAGCTTGTCCCGGTCACGTTTCCATTCCCAGCAACTTCCGGCTTCCCAGGCGGTGGAACGCATGCAATACAGCGCAAGCATCATGGCTGCTACACCACTCTCCTGGCGGATAGTTTTGCGGTGTTTCATCTAGTGCCAAGGTATAGGCACTATACCAAGTAAGAGGCCATTTGGCTTGTCTTTGTTTTAAACCTATTTTTACATTAAACGGTATCACACTATGGTCCTGCCTCTTCCCATTTCTTTTCGATGGTTACAAGACGGAGTGTCCCCCAGCTATTTCCAGTGTTTTAATTACAGCTTCTCCAATTATTCAAGCTTCACCTGACCTGTCTTTTTGAAACAAAGGGGTCATGGTGATCTGGTAAGTGTGATACTCCAGCCTAACTCTCACTTTGAGCCGGCGTTTCTGTTTTCAGTAAGCAGAAAACATGAAACGCCGGGTTGGAGTTACTATACGAGCGGCGTAATTGTATTTCGCCGTCGTATCGTAACTTCAATTTTAAAAATGGCGCCGGGGGCGTTCCTGCTGATTAACGCCGAGAATATGTTAATCAGCGGGAATCGGAAATTCACGATCGTGTTCGGGCGCGACACAGTGACTTTCCGACGTTTTTCCGTAAGATATACGCGGCGTAAAGATAAAGCAGCCCCCTAGTGTAGTATCCTATGTTAAGTATGGCCGTCTTCATCGCGTCTAAAAAAAAAAATTTGAGTCGTTTGCGTAAAACGTCCGTGAATGGGGATTGACATGGCTGCATATGTGAGGGACATGGCTGAAGGGACATGGCTGCATATGTGAGGGACATGGCTGAAGGGACATGGCTGCATATGTGAGGGACATGGCTAGAGGGACATGGCTGAGGGGACATGGCTGCATATGTGAGGGACATGGCTGAAGGGACATGGCTGCATATGTGAGGGACATGGCTGAAGGGACATGGCTGCATATGTGAGGGACATGGCTGAAGGGACATGGCTGCATATGTGAGGGACATGGCTGGAGGGACATGGCTGCATATATGGGGGACATGGCTGGGGGGACATGGCTGCATTTGGGGACTTGTACTTGGTCCTAAAAAAAGTGGTATCGGGACAACCCTACCTGCAACACTAACTGCTTTTATGGAGATTATTTGATCTATCTCACACTTGGATTGTTGCTTACTTTCTATGCACTCAAACCTACTTTATAATTATTATGCACTTTATATAGTTGATTATTAACTGTTAGCACTTTATTCACTTGCTTATTGAAGCTAGGGTGCAGATATCGGAAATATTTGCATCCTATTCAAGACACTGTTGTTGTATGCACCCGAGTATTGTTCATTACGGAATTTTAAGCATTCATTTGTATTTTACATGTGCACTGCTTAATTTACAGTATATATTTAGAATTTTGTATCTATTGCCCCCTTATCTATATACAACCCACATGTCACAAAGTCGGCACATTGCACTTTGAGGGGAGCAGCTTATTGTTTATTTTCACTTTTACCCCTTCATGCCCAGGCCAATTTTCAGCTTTTGGTTCTGTCACACTTTGAAAGACAATTCAATGACTGTAGAGGTATTTAATCACCCCTGGGTTTTAATAAACAAAAAAGGATTGAACATGTTGAAAAATAAAATTTATTTTTGCAAAAAAATAATCTTTCTTCATAAATTTAGGCCAAACTGGCTACATTTCTTTGGTGAAAAAAAAGTCAGTGTTTATTATTTAGTCTGTAGGAACTAAATAGTCCACAAACTATGATATATATCTGAAGATTGATCAATCCTGACTGATTTCTTGAGGCCCAGACAAATTACCCCTTTTTAGGAAGTAGACAGACCAAGGTATTTAGCAAGAGGCATGGCGAGTTTTTTGAATTCATACTTTTTTAGAAAATCTTGAAATTAAAAGAAATATTTTTTTCACTACTTTTTTATTTTTTACATACTGTCACCAGTGCAGTACAGTGTCATCATATAGCCGGTGTGGTGGTGATCAGGGATACTAACTGGTGACAGTGGGCCAGATTCAGAAAGACTGGCTTAACTTTGTGCGGGCGTAGCGTATCTCCTATACACTACGCCGCCGTAACTTAGAGAGGCAGGTACCATATTCACAAAGAACTTGCGTCCTAAGTTACGGCGGCGTAGTGTAAATGGGCCGGCGTAAGCCCGTGTAATTCAAAGTAGGCTGGTAGTGGGTGTGTTGTATGGTAATGAATCGTGACCCCGCGTAAATGACGCGCCTAACGAATGGCGCATGCGCTGTCCCTGGACATATCCCAGTGCGCATGCTCAAAATCACGTCGCAAATAGTCAATGGTTTCGACGTGAACGTAACCTACGCCCAGCCCCATTCTGAATCGGCTTACGCAAACGTCGTAAACGACGTGAAATTCGACGGCTGTTCCGACATCCATACTTAACATTGGCTGTGCCATATTTTTGGTGGTTTATTTTTACGCCTGAAAAACGCCTTACGTAAACTTTGCATATTTTTAATGGGAACGCCGAATGCATCCAGCGTAACTATGTGCCCACGATACGCCGGCGTAGGCAAGTTATGTCAGGCAGCTGAAGCCATGTTTTTCGGTGTATCTTGCTTTGTGAATCGGCGCAAAGATGCGACGGCGTACATTTGAAATTACGGTGGCGTATCTCCAGATATGCCGGCGTAGAGGTTCCTGAATCTGGCCCAGTATGTTAAAAAAAGAAAGTAATCTTTTTTTTTCTTTATGTTTTTTTTTTAACACACTGTGACCAGAGCAATACAGTGTTAACATAAAAGCACTGTACTACTCTGGAGAAGTGAACAGGAATTTTATTTATTTTTTTACACATTATAATTGCTTTACCAGTGAATTTCCCTGGTATAAGTAATCATTTTTACTAAATGAAACAGATTAATTCAGTGTGTATTGCTGTTATTAGCTGTGATTGACCACAGCTAACCACATGGTGCAGATGAGCTGTGATTGGCCCTGTCTATACCATGTGATCACTGTGACCAAGCACAGCTGGCAACACAATTGTACACAATGGGATGGCCTGAAAGGAAGCCATCCACTGTTGACAATTGGCATGTGATTTGCTGTGATTGGTTACAGCAATCACATGGTACTGACAGCGGGCTGGTACACTGATCAGTCATCGGCTGTGTCCAGTGGACACAGCTGGTGACAGATTGTGCTTGAGCGGGGCCCATGGGGCACATGCGAGTCACATTCCAGGAGGGCGTCATATGACATCCACCCGGAACAACAAATGACCGTCCAGCCTTTTTGTCTAATGGCGACTGGGTGGAACATTCATGGTTAAATTCACTTACTGCTGACTGATATATAGTGAAAGGGCTGCTGGAATATAAATAAGGCATCTCCAAGTACCTTCATATACTTTTAGAGGTGTTCTGTTTGGCAGATTGGGTTTAGCGCTTGCATAGTACAAAGTAACAGATTCATTTTTTAACCACTTGCCGACCGCGCTATAGCAAAAATACTGCTACAGCGCGGTCGAGCTACTGTGACACGACGTTCCTGGGACGTCATCCTTCACTTCTGCAATTGCGCGTCCCCTGGGACGCGCTCGCGGAAGTGTCCGTGCTCGCCGGGTCTAGAAGGCCCGGCGCATCGTGGATCACGGTAAATTGCCGCTGATAGCGGCCGTTTACCACGTGATCGCGCCGTCGAATGACGGCGCGATCACTTGTAAACAAACCAGCGTCATTTGATAACGCCGGTTCCTCCCTCTCCTCTCTGTACCGTTCGGTACAGTGTGCAAGAGAGGGGGGGAGCGGGGTGTCAGCAGCAGCGCTGTGGCTGGATCTGTGACAAATGCAGTCACAGATCCAGCCATCCATCCCAGCTCAGCCATCCCTGCTACCCCAATACTGTGCAATACCCCAGTACTCAGCAATACCCCAGTACTCAGCAATACCCCAGTAATCAGCAATACCCCAATACTCAACAATACCCCAATACTCAACAATACCCCAGTACTCAACAATACCCCAATACTCAACAATACCCCAATACTCAGCAATACCCCAGTACTCAACAATACCCCAATACTCAGCAATACCCCAATACTCAGCAATAACCCAGTACTCAGCAATACCCCAGTACTCAGCAATACCCCAGTACTCAGCAATACCCCAATACTCAGCAATACCCCAATACTCTGCAATACCCTTCCCAATACTCTGCAATACCCCGATACTCTGCAATACCCCGATACTCTGCAATACCCCAATACTCTGCAATACCCTGCGCGATACTCTGCAATACCCTGCGCGATACTCTGCAATACCCTGCGCGATACTCTGCAATACCCCGCGCGATACTCTGCAATACTCTGCAATACCTCGCACGATACTCTGCAATACCCTGCAATACCCCAATACCCTGCACGATACTTTGCAATACCCCAATACACTGCAATACCCTGTGCGATACTCTGCAATACCGCCTATGGGGATTTTTAAGTAGCGAAGTTTGGCGCCATTCCACGAGTGTGCGCAATTTTGAAGTGTGACATGTTGGGTATCTATTTACTCGGCGTAACTTCATCTTTCACATTATGAAAAAAATTGGGCTAACTTTACTGTTTTGTTTTGTTTTAAGCACAAAACAGTTTTTTTTTTAAAAAACACGCGTTCAATAAATGTCTGCGAAAATACCATGCGAGATAAAAAAGTTGTAACGGCCGCCATTGTATTCTCTAGGGTCTTTGCTAAAAAAGCATATATAATGTTTTTGGGGCTCTATGTAATTTTCTAGCAAATAAATGATGATTTTTCCATGTAGGAGAGAAATGTCAGAATTGGTCTGGGTGCTCCAGAACGCCTGATGGCGTTCCCTGCATGTTGTGGCCACGCTGTGTAAAAGTCTCAGACATGGGGTATCGCCATACTCGGGAGGAATAGCAGAATGTGTTTTGGGGTGTAATTTGTGGTATGCATATGCTGTGTGTGAGAAATAACCTGCTAATTTGACAGAAACAAGTTTTTTTTTTTTTACAGAATTTTCAGTCGTTTTTCTTTTAAAGCGCAAAAAATAAAAAACCCAGAAATGATCAAATACCACCAAAAGAAAGCTCTATTTGTGTGAAAAAAAGGACAAAATTTTCAAATGGGTACAATGTTGTATGACTGAGTAATCGTCATTCAAATTGTGAGAGCACCGAAAGCTGAAAATTGGTCTGGTTAGGAAGGGGGTTTAAGTGCCCAGTGGTCAAGTGGTTAAGCGTTAGGGACAGGACAAAAGGGGATGGGCCAGAATATATCTTACGCTTTTTCTGGTTCTAATTTGCAAATTGCAGTGCATCTGGAGGTGACAGCTCTTCAGCCTGGAAGCCAGTTTACCATGTTGGAATGAGCCACAGGTTTGCTGGAAACTTGACAGTATTATATCCTACTGTTTAATATCGCACTCTAATATATTGTAGACTTACTATTTTATTGTAAGTTAATATGAAATATAGATGCCTCTAAAATTGTAATACAAGAGTCATTTTGATTATATTACATCGTAGAGGAATTATATGGTTGAATAACGATGTTTTATTTTTACCCTGACAGTTCTTATTGATAAAGACCAGAATCCAAAGTGGAAGCCAGAAAGGCTGGAAGATGTGACAAATGAATATCTGGACAGCTGTTTTGCATCTCTTGGAGGCAATGACCTAAAGCTGTAATTGAATCAGACATTTCCACTGTTATAATAAAATATTTCAATAATAGCCTTCTGTCCTTGGTTTGCTGAACTGAAATCAGTGTGACAGAATTCTTCTAATAACCATGGTTACTGTAAAAATACTAGCTATTGATGTAGAGTACTGCTATGATCACAAATACAATCAAATTAATGTTTTCCTCCTTTTTTCCCCAAAAAATTCTATAACTTATCTTGCAATATAGTTTTAGAAGAGGCAGGTTAAGGACACACTGTCAATAGCAATAAAAAAAAAAGTACCTAGGGGACCCCATCCTCAACCATTGTATCATTGCTGAATCCTGGCTGGTACTGATAGGTAAGCTTTGACACTTCCACTGATGTTTGAGCTTCTTGACTTTCCACACATTCCTAACAAGCAGCCTCTCTGACCAATAGTGCTGGAAGCAAAAAGGGGCAGGCAAGCTTTGGCACTATCAAGCACTGCCAAAGCTATGCTTCTCAGAGAAATCAGCGGTGATAAGATGGCGTGGGACTGGGATCCTCAAACTACGGCCCTCCAGCTGTTGCGGAACTACACATCCCATGAGGCATTGTAAAACTCTGACATTCACAGGCATGACTAGGCATGATGGGATTTGTAGTTCCTGAACAACTGGAGGGCCATAGTTTGAAGACCCATGGCGTGGGAGGTTGCGGCAGTTATGTGCAGGTACCACCAGGTGTCTGCACTTTATACCTGCAGCAGCTTTTTCAATTTCTTGATATTACCTTTAATAAAGAATTGCCCTTTAAATATTTTTATAGATTCCACTAGTGAGATCTCTCTGCCTTAAGCTCTGAGCTTCTTCAACATTCTAAATAATATGTACTATCAGTATTTAAAATAAAAAATTGGATGTTGAGAACATATTGATGACATTATGTCGCTGTAGTTCTGGAAGACATATTAATTGAAGACCAAAATAAATGCACCCAGTCATAAATGAAGCATGAGACCTGGGGAAACTATGATTTAAGACTGAATTAACCCCACAGCAAGCATAGGAAGAGTTTTTCATATATATTTTTCATATATTTCATCATGTGAAAAAGTACCAGTAAGTATTCCCCATGAAAATTGTTGGCTTTTTCAAAATATTTGAACCGACAATAGTGTGCCGTCTCCCTAAATAGTAATTTTAATACAAAAAACACTCCTTGTTGGTACCGGTAAAGTCCGCTCAAATGTCCAAAAAAAAATTTCTAACAAAAACCACACAGTGTAGTACATTGCTGAATAAAACATCATATCTACAACATGAAAAATATTTCACTCTTATGAAAATATTCCGCTAATTAGATCGTGTGAAACCAGATTAGCATAGTAAATAATAAAAAAATGAAATTCAAAAATCATCATAACACACAAAACTCATTAATATTGAAATCAATATGGTAGTGAAAACGTTAATTAAAGCATATGTGCAAAAAAAAGTCCATATAAAAGTGCTGAAAAAAGTCCTCTTGTGCCTTCTGTAAACAACCTCTTACCGGACCAAAATGATCTCAAGTTATAGAGATTATCAGAGCTTGTGTTTATCCAGGAAGCCGACACTCAAAAGCCACAGATGGCTGTTTAAATCAACGGCGCCTGTAGACAACCCGACAGCACAGTATCCAGCATCTATTTAGCCTCTAACACATCTTCCAGGTGGACTCTCCTGAAAAGTTTTTAGGTAGGTCCTGTTTTAACAAGGCATTCAGCAAGTTTATAGCCTTGTGTGCTGCACAGTGTCGGGGTATGTGGGGCTATCACAGCGCTCTCCTCTGCTTCAGACTGGGTGCTCAGTGTCAGCAATCTCACGGGTGTCTGCCTCTCCCCGGGCTGCTTCGGTGCCGTTTCAGACTGTCAGTGAAGTGCATGGTTCAGCCATAGTCACCTTGTCTACGCGTCAATGGACTGCTGCAGCTTACAACCTGAGTACAGACATAGTCCTGCAGGAGACCGGAATTGGAGGGTCCAGTCAGTATGTCCGCTGTCAAAGAGTACACTGAGTTATTGACAGGCGCAGCATCACAGCTTGCAAACCCAGCAAATAATGCTCTTTGCTGGGTTTGCAAGCTGTGATGCTGCGCCTGTCAATAACTCAGTGTACTCTTTGAGAGCGGACATTATTAGGTTTTCTGCGGATCTCATATAATGAGCACCACTGGTTAACCTCCATCCACATACCCTGGAACATTGGACCCCAACTAGGACCACTACACCATCCCACAGAGAGGATAGAGGGACATCTACTGGAGACCCACCAAAGTGCTACATATTTTAAGGCTCTTTCCTTGCCTTATAAAGGTAAGCGCAATGTGAGCTAATTTCCTGCAACACCACGGATGGAACTATTTATTTGATATTTATTGTATATTAATATTATATATATATATATATATATATATATGCATTAGCACTTTGTTGCACAGTTTGAACTTTGCTCTTTGTTTTTATGACAGATTCTCAGTGGTATATGTATATGCGCTTATCACCCTTTTAATTTATCACTGTTGTTTTATCACATATCACAATCCAGATTGAGCAGCATTTAAATTTTTTCACTTTATTTATTTTTGTGGCGCAAGAGCCTCACAAACACATATCCAGTCAGTATGCTGAGTTGAAAGCTGTAGTAATGACTCTTCAGGAGGCTCCTTCTTCACATGTCACTATCTACACTGACAGATGGGCAGTCTTTAAAGAACTGATGACTTGGATGCACATGTGGAAGCCCAATGACTGGATGATTCATGGAAAGGTGGTGTGGGGAGGCAAGGAAGTCTGGGACTGCATTTGGAAGGAAGCTCACTCCCACACCATAAAAGTGGGGCATGTTGACGCACATGTCCATGGACTTAATAAAGACTGGAATAGGGAACTGTACAGTGGGTGGAGAAGTGCGACAATGGCCATTGCAAAGTACTCCACCTGGTCGATTAAGATGGGTGAGAGGCCTGCAGGCAGATCTGCCAAATCCATCAAGAGAGGATTTGGCAGATTGACTTCATCATTTCCCTGCCCCGGAGGAAACAATAGTCTGAGGTATTGTTGCACTGCAGTGGACACCCATTCAGGACTTTTACTTGTTTATCCTTGCAAACGTGCAGATCAAGCCACTTTAACTTCTTCAGAAAATTGTTGTTGCTTATGGCTGTTCCAAACAAGTTCAAAGTGATAATGGCTCGCACTTCACTGAATCAACTGTACAAAAGTGGGCCAAAGACTCTGGAGTGTATTGGTTGTGCCACATTACACTACACTACAATGGGCTATTAAATGACCACATACGCAAACTTACACCCACACATACACTAAGGGTGTGGGATCGGGTTCTTACACAGGCAGTTCTGTTGTTAAATTCCCAGGATAGTGGGGCCTGGGGCACAGATTCCACTGCTGGAGTGCAGAGTTCCATATTTACATAAAGTTCTTGAAAGAATAGGGCTTAACAGGTACCAAGTTACTGCTTTGTATGACATAGAAACCAAGAGTTGCATATCTGAAACTGATGCCTATCTAGGAATGAGAGGGAATCTGGCAGGAAGGGTTTAAGGTTATATTTGCATTGGCAGATGAGCTTCAGGACAGTGGCTTGGACCCTGACTGGTTAGTGGACATTTTTCAGTAAGAGTGGAATGTGAGGGTCTATAACATCAAACCTTCCAAAAGAAACAGCAATGATCCTCTGGAAATATCTGTATATTTCCTCTCCTCCCTATTGATGTTCTTTGGGAGGATCAGAAATGGACACAGGCAGGTGACAAAGTGTTGTTAGATCCAGGCAAGAACCCAGGAAAAATTGTAGCAGAAGGGCCAGGGTCTACTGTTTACAGTGCCTTGCAAAAGTATTCACCCCCTTGGCATTTTTCATGTTTTGTTGCCTCACAACCTGGAATTAACATGGATTGTTTGAGGATTTGCATCATTTAATTTACAGAACATGTCCACAACTTTGATTCACAATAATAATAATAAAAATATCTTCAAACAACAAATGGGACAAAACAGAGGTGCTCATTAATTAGGCAAATTAGGTGGTCGCCTTAAGCCTTGCACGCCCAGAGGCCTCGCGGCCACTTAATTTGCCTGAAGTGTGTGTAGGAGTGGGAGGGAATGTCCCCTGGTGACCTTGTCAGTGTCCCCACTGAGTGAGCCGGATGGTTGGGTGAGAGTCTCTCCTAGAATACAGTTGCGGCGCTGCTATATCATCAGTGCCGTAGCCAAGGGGGGTGAATACTTTTAAATGGCAACGTATGTATTATTGGAAGGCACAGGTAATCGGGTGTGTTTCCCACTTCACAGGCTGTCTCCGATTTGATCCATAGGAAGACCAGAGAAAAGTGGCTTCATGAGGGAAAGAATGACGGATGCTTACAAAAGATGTGAAGAGCAAGGCCTTTGCTCCCAAACACTCGTGGTTACAATATATCAGCTGTCAGTGTCAGTGGGCACATATCAGTGTTCACTGCATGTGCCCTCTCTTCTACAGGGGGAGTTTAGTAAACACATGTTTACTAAAGCCCTCTAAGCCCCAACTTCACCCCCACCTGCCCTGATCCCCAGCCTGACAGATCGGGAGATCTATGCAGGGAGAAGATGCAGGCGAAAGGAAGGAGAGATGCCGCTCGGAGCGGCCATGGATCGGGGGTGGGGGGCAATCAAACTGACGGGGGGACACATCTGGACCCCCAAGCCCCATGCAGAACCTGAAGCCGGCAGGAGTGGAAGAGGAGGGATGCTGGTTAATGATGGTGGCTGCAGGGAGCGGGTTTGCGGGGGGGGGGTCGGATTGGGTGGAGGGGGGTAATTAGTGCTGGGGGGAGAAGAGGGGTGAAGGGAATAGGAGAGGAGAGTGTGGGGGGCAATTTTAGATGAAGGGGTGGAGAGGCAGGGGACAGGGAGGCCGTTGCGTGGTTGGGGGGCGGTAACATTAGGGGTTTATAACTCTGATCATGGCTAACATCACTATGAAATCACGAAAACACAGCAATGAACAACAATAATATATTCCGTGCAGAGCTGTAACTACTGTGACTGGTAAAACTGCAATGTGTGCATAAATAAAACCAATACAAAAAATGTGGCAATAGTGAAAAAGTGACATATACATATAAATTAGAATATAAACATAGTAAAATCAAGTTTCCTCTTCATTGAATCCAATACAGTATGATATATTATTGTTACACACTTCAACACTGCACTTCTCCAACCACCACCATACTCAGTCAGGTGTACTCTCATTTAAACTGATGGACCTCAGCCAGCAATAGGATATCAGAACAGGCTTTTTTAATATTAAAGCAACTATGCCCTGGACTCGGGCTTCATATGAACGTTCAAGGATCCACTCCGAAATATCACTGTTAGGCCTCGTACACACGATCAAATCTGTCTGTGTGTATGGGCAAACAGACGGATTTGGCCACCCGACAGATTTCAAAGCATGCTTTGAAATCTGTCGGCTGGGAACCCGTCCGCCCGACATGTCTGCTGGTTAGTACGCTAACCAGCAGACATGTCTTCTCGCACACGCGCCGAATGGTTTCGACGCATGCGCGGAAGTGTTTTACTTCCTGGTGCGGTGACGTGGCGGCGTCAACGTCACCGACACGTTAGCGCGCTGTCTGCTGGCGGGGATTTTGGTTTGCTTGTGTGTACACGCGAGCAAACCAAAATGCCAGCAGACAGATTTGTTCAAATCGGTCGGACAGACCGTTTTGAACAAATCTATTTACTCGTGTGTACGAGGCCTTATTCTCAGCTTTCCCAGGTCTATTGACATGTAAGCAAAGCAGTTATATTCATGTGTAGCATGTCCAGTCTCTTCAAAATGGGCAGCACATAGGTGTAGTGGTTAGCATTTCGCCTACCAGCAAAAGGGTGCACTTGTTTGAAACCTAACCAGGACACTACCTGCCTGGAGTTTGCACGTTCTCCCTGTGCTTGTGTGGGTTTTCTCTGGGTACTGCGGTTTCCTCACACACCCTAAGACATGCTGGTAGGTTAATTGGCTTCTGTCTAAAATTGGTCCTAGTATGTGAATGTATGAATGTGAATTAGGGACCTTAGCTTGTTAGCACATTGAGGACAGGGACTGATGTAAATGTGCTGCGTAAATTGACGGCGCGCTATACAAGTACCTATGATAAAATAATAAATAAAAAGCAGTTTGCTTTTGCTACGGACCTTTGGATTCAGCAATTGTGTTGCCAGTAACTTCTTCCAACTGTAAAAACAGTAATTTTTGAGCTCAAGGTCCCCGGAAGCAGGATTATATCAGTGTGTTGAGAGGTGGCAAGCAGAATCACATACTGTCAGGCCGCGTATACACGAGGGGACAGATTTGTTCAAATGTGTCGGGCCGACCGTTTCCAGCCGACGCAGCAAATCTGTCTGTTGGTCTGCTGTGCGTACACACGATCGGATAGAAATCTCCCCGGACCAGAACGCGTGCACGTAAACTACGTACGACGTCACTATAAAGGGGAAGACCAAAGCTTACGGCGCCGCCCTCTGTTCCTCTTTTGCTAGTAACGTGTTAGCAAAGGTTTGGTTAGAGCCGATTCGCGCTTTTCGGTCTCCGCGCTTTACAGGTCGTATTCTCTGGTTCAGTGTGTGCTTGTGGGTGCGTATTTGGCAGTCAGTGCTGGCTGTCAGGTCGTTTCTGCTTTGCAGTGGCGTTCTGTCCGCGGGTATCTGTTTGTCGAGCGTATTTTGCAGGTCTTGCTGGATTAGGGGGTGCTTTCTGTTTGAGTGTGTTCTTGACTGACCAGCCGGCCGGTTTGAAGCCATTATGGAGCAGCAGCGTAACTTTGCTAGAGTTCGTGCTGGATATGGGCTTGCTTCTGGATGTTATAATTATTCCAGACCTTTGGCCAGGAACAGGGGGAGGAGGAGTTCCTGGGCCAAGAATTGGTTGCGCCAGCGTGACCGATTCTCTCATATGCCTCTGCTTAGGGAAATCCAGGAGAATAATCCTGATGACTTCAGGAACTTTCTCCGTATGACGGACCCCGTTTTCAACCGTCTGCTGGATCTTCTGTCCCCCTATATCACGAGGCAGGACACTGTGATGCGCCAAGCGATCACGGCCGAGCAGAGGCTTATTGCCACGTTGCGGTACCTGGCGACTGGGAGGAGCCTGCAGGACCTCAAGTTCTCAACAGGCATCTCTCCCCAGGCGCTTGGGATCATCATACCGGAGACGTGTTCTGTTGTCATACAAGTCATGCAGGAGGAGTATCTGAAGGTACGTTTCCTCTTTTCTGAAGCTCACATTCTCTGTCTTTATAAATGGTAGAATAATTTTTTTTTTGGCATTTGTTCCCTATAATGACCATGATTTTTCCATGCTGAGTGTTGAATGTTGCCTTTTCTCCCCATGCATGCATGTTGTTAAGCTTTCCATGTTCTTTTTGTTGGCCTACCTACATATTTTTTCCTTGCATCACTTTTAACCTGTCCAGCATGCTATCCTAGGGACAAACACACCTAGCCTTTTTTTTTTTGGTGTGTGTGGCATATTTTTCTTTGCTGCATTGTAGTTCAACCCCAACCCCCCCTAAAATGTTGCCCCATCAGAGGGGTGGGGAGTGTGATAATAACTGGGATTTTTTAGTGGCCACAACTCCACCCCAATAATAAGATAACATTTTTAATACTGTGTGATGGTGCACAAGTATGGTTTTTGTATTGTGTTTGCAATGTTTATGTGCCTAAGTACTAATTTTTGAATTTTTTTTGTCCCCACAGTTTCCCTCCACGCCACAGGAATGGCAGACTGTGGCTTCCCAATTTGCCCTGCGTTGTGATTTTCCAAACTGCGGAGGAGCAATAGATGGGAAACACGTCCGCATAGTGCCACCACCCCGTTCGGGGTCCTACTATTTTAACTACAAAGGTTTTCATAGTATCGTGTTGATGGCGGTGGTGTCGGCACACTACGAATTTTTGTATGTGGACGTGGGGAAGAACGGCCGGCTGTCTGATGGGGGAGTGTTCGCGCGGACCGAATTTTACAGGCGTCTACAAACTGGTGGTCTTTCGGGCTTGGACCTCACCTCATGCGGCCTTTTCCCCAGAGGACTCTTACCCCGGAGAGGAGGGTGTTCAATTTTAGGCTAGCCAGGGCCCGGAGGGTAGTCGAGAATGCCTTTGGGATACTCGCCAGCCGGTTCCGCCTGTTCCTGACAGCGATAAATATGGCGGAATATAAATTGAACCATATTGTTTTTGCCTGTTGCATATTGCATAATTTTTTACGCAGGCATTCCCAGACGTACCTACCCAACATCGGTGCTGAGGCAGGACTACCCTCAGATACCCTTCCTGGGCTGGACACTGGTCGCGCTGGCTCGGCCACCCAATCTGCTCGTGAGGTACGCGACAAATATGTTGAGTACTTCATGGGTCGGGGGGCCATAGCTATGCCAGATCATATTTCTTTCTAATTCGGCCCCCAAAAGAAAGAAATATTACAAAATATAATAAATAATTTGACCATTGGACTCTATATACAGTTGTTTGTCATTATTGCTTTTTCTATTTTTCTCTGTCTTCTTGGTTCTGAAACTAGTGCACTTCTAGTGCCAAATGTAGTTGTCATGTTTTAGTAAATAACCACAATTGGACATTACAGGCATACCCCACTTTTAAGTCCACAATAGAAGGGTCACTTCTGCACACAAACCAATGAGCTACCAGCATTTATAAAATCTGGCTTAACTGAACAAGCTGGTGTTGGAAGAATATTGGTTTTTATGCAGAAGTGAGGCTGATATTGTGATTTGCAGCGGTAAGAACTAAACGCTAGTGTGTACTTAAAACCGGGTTTATGGCTGTAGTTACAAGTCACTCATCTACAAACTGGGTATTGAGCATATATAAACAACAAGCCACTCATGTTAGGGTACAAAAATTTTTATCAAAAATTTTTTGGTTTGCGACCATGTAACATTTTTGGAGTAAAAACATTTTTTTTTTTTCTTTTTTTTTTTATGAAAAACTATGGATTATACCAAACGTATTTTTTATAAAAAATATAAAATATTTAACAAAACCACTAAAAATACTAAGTACAACAAGGTCATTACTACAACAGTCTCCCAATGTCACCCCGGAACACACCAAACTTGGAAGATGCACACATTCTTGTGTGTGAGTGAGAGGGCCCAAAAATGCGGATTATATCAAATGTCCACATGTGCTATCTGGCATCATGGGTGATCAATGCATGTGTTTTGTGGGTGCAAACCCTTCCCTCTTACCTGCTTGAGAAGGGAGGAAGGGGGTGTACCCACAAAGCAAACACAATCCATAACCTGTGATGGCAGATAGCACATGTGGACACACTGTGTGTGCATCTTCCTATTTTTTAAATAGCTTTTTTTTTGTTTGCAAGACGGATGGGTGATGGGGGGGGGGGGGGGCGGGGCAGGGGGATTTAGTCTTTGATACGGCCCATCATATCAATAAAATTTTTGTAATTTTGATCAATTACAACCATTCTTTGCCTCATATTATCCATCTCTGTGCTACACTCCATAATTTGTTGGATGACAATTTGTGCACTTGCACGTGAAAAAGGTGGACTACTGGATGTGCTTGCAGCATCTTCATCCCCTATAAAAAAAAAAAAAAAAAACATTAGTAATGTGCAGGCCTATCTACACCTCTTTCTCCCTGTGTGAAGCTGCGGTGACACTGACCTGTTGTGCTACTAATCTCCACCTCTCCATCATCCACAACTTCGCCTTCTTCCACAATCAATCCTTCTTCAATAACTCCTCCTTCTTCAATAACTCCTCCTTCTTCAATAACTCCTCCTTCTTCAATAACTCCTCCTTCTTCTACAACAACTCCTTCAATAACTACTCCTTCTTCTACAACAACTCCTTCAATAACTACTCCTTCTTCTTCTTGACCAACTCCTTCAATAACTACTCCTTCTTCTTCACCAACTCCTTCTTCTTCACCAACTCCTTCTTCACCAACTCCTTCTTCTTCACCAACTCCTTCTTCTTCACTAAATACTCCTTCCACATTTTCGTCTTCCTCATCTCTCCCTTCCACCACTCCTTCTTCTACCTGGTCCTCCTCCTCCACATGGCTAGATTTTTTCTTATGAGAGAGTTTGGGCCTCCTTGCCTCCTCAAAATTCTGTCCTGTTCTTTCCCCTAGAAATATCAGAAAACAAAAGGTATACTTATCAGCACACAGATATTTGAGGAGGGCATTAATAAATCATAATCATTGTGTCAAAGTGTGTTATAAAATTTGGATTATTGTCTTCCGCCACCAAACCTTAACCTTTGTTTTTCTAATGACTTCTCCCAAGCTGTGATAATGACCCTTTTTAGCGAAGGGACACACATGGAAGCAGGGCCGGACTGACAACTCATGGGTCCCCCGGGCAATAGAATATTAGGGGCCCCCAGGCTTACAAATGCCCACTAAGCCAGGTGGCAGTATAGAGGCGGGGCAGCTACAATCTCAGTCAGTAGTTTCACATCAAAAGCATGTAGGCTTTGGACATATCAGGGACAGATGAGCTAAATTTGCAGATTTTTACATACTGTCCCTGGTTGAAATGAGCCTGGCATCTCTGATGGGGCCCCCTAGGGGCATGGGGCCCTCGGGCAGTGTCCGATTTCCTCAGTGGTCAGTCTGCCCCTGCATGGATGCCCCTCCCTAAAAATTAGGTGTCACAGACTGTTAAAAATGAATCTCATTATGGGGGAGACACAGGTGCTCTTGAGTCCAGATGTGAATCCAGCTGCTTATTATCACTGTGTGAATGTGAATGAATCCTGTTTGTCTTTTCACATTCAAATCAGTTAGGAAATCTACATAATTTTATCCAAAATGTGTAAAAACTTTTCTCTATAAATGGCAAATAGCCATGTCCTGGTGTGCTGTTCCTTAGGACATAGTATTTGGATGAAACGAGGTGATTGAACGATGTTTCTAAAGACCGATCGTGCATAACTTCTTATTTGGTGTGTGTGTGTTTTTTTTCTTATTACAGGAAATATCCCAAAAAAATTCTTACAAAGTACAACCATTCCAACAAGGCACATGCATAAATATACATATCAAACAATGATATTACACAATTGCAAACCACCCCCCCCCCCCCACAAAAATAATACCTACTTTTATCCAGGATTTTCTTTATCTTCCGAAACTGGTGTGGCTCACGCAACTTCAAATCGGACCAGCGCTTGCGTAGCTGCTCTTTGGACCTGCTCACCCCAAAGATCTCAGTAAGCCTCTTCGCCACCTTGTCCATAATTTTGGCCTTACGGCGGTTCGGGGTGCTGTATGGGCCATAATCCCCATCATAATCCTTCCTGCGCAGGATGTGTACCATCTCCACCATCTCCTCCAAACTCATATTCGTGGCCTTGTACCGTTTGCTCCTTGAGCGTGACGTTCCTGGTTGTGTCCCTTCCTGATCCTCATGAGAGGGTAATGTTCGCTCGTGGGACATGGCCATCTTTTCGTTTCACACTGATAAGGGGCGTGGAAAAGAGGAAAAGTTCCGTCATGGGCGTGGACGAAGGCGGCGTTTCACGCATGCGCGGAGGAATACATCGTGTTTACGCGGAGCTTACGCGCGTGTTAAAACGATGACATACACATATGCCGGTAACTTGCAATATGAGGCCCTGTATGTTGAAATGGGGGGGTTAAAAGCGGGCAGAGACATTGCGAACGAAGAGGGCGGCGGTATAGCTTTGCGCGGCCTATATAAGGATATCGACGTGATTACGTCAGTTACGCGGAGATTACTCGAGCGTACGCGAGGAGCTACAGACACGAAAGTAAATGACAACATGGGATCAGCAGAGGCGTATCAACTTTGAAACCCCATGTGGGGGTGGGGGTTTGGAATGTTGTTAGGAGCGTTTGCGCTATTTAGGTAGCTTGGGGCCACCAATGCAAGTTTTGGCCAAAAATGATTGAACACATCACTACATATATATATGACAATGCTCTACCTCTTTATTTTTGTCTTGTGGATTCACATCATGCATGTATTGTTCTGTATTGTTTGGACAGAGGTAATTAGGTTGTGTATTATCTCCTCAATGCTGTGTGAGGTGCATGATATCTACACAATAACTAGTGGCTTCATTTTTGGAAAAAGAAAAAAATTGTGGATGAATAGAGATGGCATGTATTTATTTTCATGTTACCAAAGGGTCTGCATGTTCCAAAAATGAATTGCACAACAATGGAGTGGAGCTGGCCAGCATTGTATCAGCAGGACACATTGGGGGTTATTTACTAAAGGGAAATCCAGTTTGCACTGCAAGTGCACTTGGAAGGGCATTCTCCATAGATGTGGAGGGGAAGATCTGAAATGAAGGGAAGCTCTGCTTATTTTATCAACCAATCAGGTGGAGGCTAAAATTGAATATATCTTTTTTCTTGCATGTCCCCTTCGGGGCTACAGCGATTGCATTTCCAAGTGCACTTTCAGGCAGTGTACTTTCAAGTGCTTTTGCAGTGCTAAAGTGATTTTTTCTTTAGTAAATAACCCCCAATGTGTTTGTATACTAGTTCCACAATGATTGGACACATACATATTCAGAAAATGATAAAGCTGAGCCATTTTTCATGTGTGTTTTACTAAATTTTTATTTGTATATTCTAGAGCATTAATCTGAACCTAGAAAAAAAAAGAGAGAGATGGACCAGTTGGCTATTCAAGAAAACACTCTTAAATTAATAGAAATATATCGAGAAAAGACTAATCTATGGGATACCAGGCACCCAGGCTACCCAAATAAGAAACTCAGAGCAAACACTCTATAAGAGATAGCAACCTACATGCAGACGTGGGTTCCATCCTGCACAGCAAACATGGTGAAGGATAAAATGAGCAATCTCAGGAGCACCTATCGTAAGGTATATAAAGAGGTTAAAACCAAACGATCTGGATCAGCAGCAGATGCGCAAAAGGAGCCCAGGCTGTGGTACTTCCGCGAGCTTGCATTTTTGGATGATGAACTGGAGGGCCGGCCATCACTTTCCAATCTTCCTTCCAGCCTTCCTCCCACGCTTCCTTGCAGCGGAACTTCCCAGGATCCCCACGCCCCTGCAGAGCCAGAGGAGGGCCTGGCTGACATGGACCCAGATCTGGCGATCTTCAGTGAGGTATAGTAGTTTACTAAATATTTATTAGCTTCTAATTTGGGTTTGAATCTTGAGTTAGTATTGTTAACATTCTAACGTTTGGACCAACAAAAAAAGGCGTGTGCAAAAAAATAGGGATCTCAGGGATGCCAACTGAGGGGTCTGAAGGACAGGCAGCTCGATTTAAATTAAGAAAACAAAAAGAGTCTAGAGCCAAATAATGTGTGTGCTTGATTGTGCAAAATATTACAACATGTCCCTTTTTTTGATACAGGAAGAGGCCAGCCAGGAGGTGGCAGCTCCTCAGGACCATGTCAGCCAGGGGAAGGGGTGAGTGGCAGCCAGGAGGAGGCTGGGCCGAGTGGAAGTCAGCATGTCCCCAGGCTCAGCACCATAAGCCAGGTCCCTCCCCTCCAGATGAGGCGACCAGGCCAAAAGAGGCGGATGAGGCAGATGGAGGAGGAGAGCCTCAAAATGATGAGGGAGGCTGCAGAAATAATGAGGGCCCCCCTCAACCCCACAGAAGCCTTCAGTGCCTCTGTGGCTCATGAACTGAGCCGAGCGGAGGAGGATCAAAGGGACCTGGCTAAGGACTTGATCAATAAGGTCATCTTTTGGATGCACAGGGGCATGCTGACCCGGGACACAGACCTGAGTGACCCAGCCCAGCCTGCTCCCCATCTTCTGCCTCCTGCTGCCACATCATCTGCACCTGCAAGGGGCCATGGATGGGCCCCTGGACGTTCCGCTGCAAGGCAGACAGGAAGGAAGGCTGGAAGTAAGAAGAGAAGGTGATTACCTGCCTTCCAGTTCATTATTCTAAAATGTGAGCTTGTTGGAGTACCACAGCTTGGGTTTGTTTGCTCATGTGCTGCTGATTTAGATTTTATTTGTTTTGTGTCTCCTGAGATTGTTAATTTTATCCTTCATCATGTTTTGTGGAATGCACAAGTCTGCATGTAGGTTGCTATCTGATCAAGTGGTGCAGATCATGTTTATTTTAATTTATTTTCTTGCCAAAATAAATGGCTTTTTGTATTTACGTTAAAACCTTGTCTATTGTGTTTTCCACTGTGGTGATTATGCCCCAAACCTTCTAAAAATACAAGGTGGAATTTTGGAAGGACACAAACTCCTGGGTGGGGGGGTAGGTTTGGAGTGACAACTTGGTAACCCATGGAAACCCCAAAAGTCCAAAATTTTTCATCATTTGCAAAGGCAAAAAACACAAAAAATGCATTGAAAAAAAAACAACAACAAAAAAAAAAAAAAAACGCATTGAAAAAAAAGCAACAAAAAAAAAAACGCATTGAAAAAAAGGTTAAAAAAATCCTAAAAAATGCATTGTAAAAAAAAGGTGAAAAAAAAGAAACAAATGCATTGAAAAAAAGGAAAAAAAAAAAAAAAAAAAACCATTGAAAAAAAGGCAACAAAAAACCAAAAAAACGCAACAAAAAAAGGTACAAAAAATCAAAACAAATGCATTGAAAAAAAAGGAAAAAAAAAAAAAGCATTGAAAAAAAAGGTGAAAAAAAACAATAAAATGCATTGAAAAAAAAGGTACAAAAAAAACGAAAAAATGCATTGAAAAAAAAAAGGTGCCAACAAAATAAACAATTAAGCTTTGAAAACAAACAAAAAGAAAAATAAATAATTTAAGCACAAAATAAACAGCAGATGAGAAGGTAAAAATGTATTAGAAGAACATTAAAGTCCAAAAAAAAAATATAGTCATGTGGAGGAAAGCTACAAACAATTAGGAGATGCAGCAACAAAATAATTACAAAAAGACAACGCGATATACTACAATCAAACTTTGCTAGATTGGGACAACTCAGTCTATATAAATGGCATCAGCAATAGAACAGCTTGATTATAGCAAGAGAACGAAGAAAGGCAATAAACGATACACTATAGATAGTTACAATGACGAATGTGCCAACTCACAAACAAACACGAGGTTTACCTGAACGAGCGCTCCCGTCCCCTCCTTTTGTCTGAGCATGCGCGCGATTTTGGTCCGATGGTTTGGTGTACTAACCAGCGGACATATCCGACTGACAGGTTTGCAGCGGACAGATTTCAAAGCTTGCTTTGAAATCTGTCGGGTGGACAAATCTGTCCGCTAGCCCATACACACGAGCGGAGATGTCTGCTGAAACGGTCCATCCGACCGGTTTCAGCGGACATATCCCCTCGTGTGTACGCCGCCTCAGATGTCAGTAACCCAGTTGGACTCTCATAGATTCTACAGTCTGTAACAGTCTTGCTGTGAGTAGGCAGTGGTGGTGAACTTCCCTTTCGCCTTGTCAGAGAAACACATTGTGAAAAGTCATGTTCTACTTCCATTTGAACGCTACAGTAGATGGCAGCAAAGTTGACAGTGAAACACTTCCGCACCACATGACTTCCTGGCTGTCTATAAAAGCTCAGGAAGTGCTCAGAGGGATTGCTGGTTTGTCTTCAGCTTCCTGGGACTTGTTCCTGTGTTTGATTACCTGCTGTGACCTGGATTGCCTCTGACTCTGCTGATCTTCTCCTGGTCATCTAGGTCAACTAAGAATTATTAAATATGTCCAAAAGTTTAAGTTGAACTGGAAATGTTTTGCAACACGATAATTCTAAGGCCTCATTCACACATGGCGGACTCCGTCGCAGTCCGTCCCAACGGAGTCCGCCTGTGTCCGCCAGCTCAGCGGGAGATCAGTCCACAGATCTCCGCTGAGCCGACAGATGACAAGCTCCTCTCTGCTTACTGAGCTGGGAGGGGCTTGTCGGCACCACTGTCTGCTATGGAGCGATCTGATGAAAACGGACGATTTTTTTGTCCGAAAAATTTGTAGAAGAATATGTATCGGCCTAAATTGAGGAAAAAATATGTTTTTTTTATATATTTTTGGGGGATATTTATTATAGCAAAAAGTGAAAAATATATATATATTTTTTTTCAAAATTGTCGCTCTATTTTTGTTTATAGCGCAAAAACTAAAAACCGCAGAGGTGATCAAATACCACCAAAAGAAAGCTCTATTTGTGGGAAAAAAAGGACGCCAATTTTGTATGGGAGCCACATCGCACGACCGCGCAATTGTCAGTTAAAGCGACGCAGTGCCGAATCGCAAAAAGTGCCCCTGGTCTTTGACCAGCAATATGGTCCGGGGGTTAAGTGGTTAAGGTATGGGAGGCTTCCTGGCCATGGACCCAAAATGTTGATGTTTTGTTCCCAAGCCACTTGGTTAACAATTTTGCCTTATGGCAAGGTGCTCCATCATGCTGGAAAAGGCATTTGAATGAATGGACTCAAATCGCACCAAAGACATGCATGCAGCAATTTTGGAACCGCACTGCATGGTTGTTTTGTATCCTGCAATCAGGTGTGACTCGGTGTGACAAATACACTGGCTTTACGATCTACATATACATCTCTTAAGGTTGCAATGACACCCACTGCGGATCACAAGGGCAGTGCATTTGAAATGCCGTGTGGTAAAAGAGTGTGGATCACTGTTTTTTCGGCACTGCCTTAGTGTGAACCTAGCCTTAGTATAAAACTCCATGTATCCTTCAACCAATAGTTTATTTCATAATTGTGCTTGTAGTATGTTTCTTTCTGTCACAGGAAAACAAAGTAGAAAGTTGGCAAGAATAATGATTCACATGCATAAAGCAAATATTAAAACAAGTTATACAACAGTGGAAAAGCACCTATTTTCTTAAGGCCCTAACCTGGGTCATATCTGTCCTAATATCTGCAAAAGTATGCCGGTATTAACATACATACCAAATACAGTAAATCTTCTAATGAGTATGTAACTATATTTGTCCGCAACCTAAAGGGGTTAGTTACTGTACTTTTTCTGATTTATACTATTGTTTAGATATAACCAGATATATCTTGGGCTCAGATATTTCTCCTCTTCATTTCACATTTGTACATATGAACCCTGGTTTCCAGCACTCATGTTTTAAATCTCCTATTGAAAGCAGAGGAAATACTTCAGACACTGTTCATTTCAATATACAGATTAAATTATGCTCTGGCTGGAAGTATTCAACGGGTGCTTAGGGTGTGTACAGATCACCTTGTTTTTGCTGCACAGGCTCCAGTAATAGTCTTCCATTCCAACTTTGTTTTTTGTCTTTTAATTTGCAGTCCAGCTGCAGACAATAGCAAAGCAGTTTTGTAAGTAAGGGAAATCAGTGCTCCAAGGAAAGACTTGAATTACAGCTAATGAGGGCCCCTTCCGTAATAGCTCAGTTTAATTTGTTATTCATTACATAAATTCCTATTGTAATGGAGTGCAATATTTTTAGCCGCTAATGACATGAGTGGTTATTGGCAGCAAGGCTGATGTCCTAATTGGATGCAAACAACAATTCACATTTTCATGACAATCTCTAATGAAGGTTTTTGATGGTTGTGAATCTATCTGAAGAATTTACAGTTCAAATACAGGTAATTATATACAAATAAGTAAGTACCTGACCCCCTGCGCTACTATGTGCACTCAAATAAATTGTGCTAAAATAATAAAAACCAGAAAATAAACATGCTGTGATCAATATATTATGTTAGGGTCTGCTGCTATAGCCCCCCTGAAAAAGGGGGGCCCAGTATGAGCCCACTTGCTTGGGATTGTGGCTACCACAGGTAAAATGGTAGATAGGGTTAATTAGGAGCTTACAGTTGTTAGATAGACTTGTGTGAATTATGTGTACTGCCACTTTAAATCCAGTTTCAGCAGCCAACCAATAGGATGCCGTGGAAGCTAGGGAGCCTTTAAGAGTAGCCAGCTGAGCTGGGATAACCCCTTTTCCTGCTGGAGCAGCGGTGGAAGAACTCCCTCCCCAGTCACGCGCACTATTATGTGGTTGGGTCACCCTGGATGTCTAGGGCGGACATTTTATTTTGATGTGATGATATGGTATGCTGCTTGAGCTGATAACTAAGCAATGATACAAAACTGGTTTTGCATTCAAGTTATGCTGTTTGATGGTATTAATAAAAGAGTTTTATGTTTAATTTATTTTCATATTTAAACCAATAAAAGTACCGCGGCCTTTAAACGCCAAACTTGTTGGGTATTTATTTAGTTATTTAGTTGTACCTGGAGTTAGTAGAGTTAATTAGGTGGCCTACAATCTCATAACCGGAGGGGGAGGGGGACCTCCTATCACAATTTGGATTAGCGGCAAGGATGGGAAATGTCATAATGGGGGATTTTAATTATCCAGACATAGACTTGGCGGAAAGACCCGCGCATTCATGTAAAGCTCGCCATTTCCTAAATGTCTTGTAGGAAAATTTCATGGGTCAGGTGGTAAATGCACCAACTAGAAACAAAGCGTTACTAGACCTCCTATTTACCAACAATACAGACCTGATCACGGATGTGGAAATACAGGGTAGTTTAGGAAACAGCGAACACAGGTCAATTAGTTTCAGTATAAATCGCACAAATAGGAAACATAAGTGGAATACAAAGATACTGAATTTCAAAAAGGCCAACTTCCCTAAACTACAATCCTTGCTAGAAGGTACTAAATTAGATAAAATCTTAGGAAAAATGGGTATGTTTTAAGAGCATTTTAAATAAGGGTAACGTAAAAATGCATATAAAAGCAAAGGGGCGTGCTTTCAAAAAATACTGAAAAAGGCTGAACATCATCAGCATTCCAACTTTACAAAGAATGCAAAAAGAAATGTAAGGGTGCAATCAGGGCGGCTACGATAGAACACAAAAGCACATAGCGGAGGAGAGTAGAAAAAAATCACAAGAAATTATTTAAGTATTGTAAGCTGGGGATAGGTAGCGGATACAAAAGCTCCCTGGGATGAGCCAGCACAGATACCAAAGTCCATAGGATCAGTGAACAACAGTGGGATTTTTATTGGTGCTATACAAAGTCTATTTACAGGTGCTGTACAGTGTGCAGAAAACAAAACAAAAATAGTCAAACAAACACCTAGCCGTGTCTCGGCTCTAACTACACGTTAAGCAGGTCCTAACTACTAAGCTAAACAAGCCTACCGCTTGTTAGCTCAAACACACACTTCTCACCAGTTTTCCAGCAGCCTCCTTGCTCTCACAGATTCACACTGTTTCCCAGGACAGAGCAATGGCTGTTAGCTCAGGTGAGCTTAAATTGGCCTGGGGGAGAGGGCCAACACCTGACCTGGATCAGGGATCAGAGATCCCTGAACGTGTAAGAGAGGAGCCTGGGAGAGGTATAAACCCCGAACTGGACTTTCCCAGGCTCTCTCTGGGATGCTCTGCTACACACCCTCCCCTCTTGTTTCAACCCCAGGGTTGGAACACCTGTAGCCCAACAGGAGTGAACACGGGACAGGGCATCTACATTTCCCATCTCAACACCTGGCCTGTGTTTTACCGAAAAGGAATAATCCTGGAGGGCCAAAAACCACCGGTTCACCCGCCTATTAGTCTCCTTCTTTTGGGCCATCCATTTCAGGGGAGCATGGTCAGTTATTAGCTCAAACTGGCGCCCTAACAGGTAGTACCTGAGTGCGTCCACGGCCCACTTTATGGCTAAACATTCCTTTTCAATGACTGCATATTTTTTCTCATGATCATTGAGCTTTCTGCTTAGGTAGACCACAGGGTGTTCTTCCCCATTGTATACCTGTGATAGTACTGCCCCGATACCTACATCAGAGGCATCTGTCTGAACCAAAAAATCTTTGGAGAAATCGGGGGGAGTATAGCACTGGCTGTGCACAAAGAGCCTTCTTCAGGACTTGGAAAGATTCTTCTGCTACTGGGGACCATTTTATCATTACGGAGTCTTTCCCTTTCGTCAGGTCTGTCAGTGGGGCAGCTATAGTGGCAAAATTTGGAATAAACCTTCTATAATATCCCGCAATGCCAAGAAAGGCCCTGACCTGCTTCTTGTTTGCAGGACGTGGCCACTCCTGGATGGCTTCTACTTTATTCACTTGGGGTTTAATAACTCCACGGCCAATAGTGTAGCCCAAATACTTGGCTTCCTCCAAACCAATGGCACATTTTTTGGGATTTGCCGTAAAACCTTCCTTGAAGAGGGAATCAAGGACAGCTTGGACACGGGGCAAGTGAGACTCCCAGTCAGTGCTATGCACCACTATGTCATCTAAATAAGCTGCAGCATACTGCTGGTGCGGTCTTAGGGTCCTGTCCATGGCCCTCTGAAAGGTTGCAGGGGCATTTTGCAACCCAAAAGGCATTTTCTTATACTGGAATGATCCCTCCGGGGTCACAAACGCAGTCTTTTCTTTGGCACTATTAGTCAGGGGTATTTGCCAATATCCTTTGGTCAAGTCCAAAGTGGTCAGATAACGGGCCTTGCCCAGTCGGTCTATAAGTTCATCTACCCTGGGCATTGGGTACGTGTCAAACTTTGTCACTGCATTAAGTTTCCTGAAGTCATTACAGAACCTCCAGGTGCCATCCGGTTTTGGGACTAACACGATGGGGCTCGACCAATCACTATTGGATTCCTCAATGACATCTAGCTCCAACATTCTTTTAACTTCAGCACTGATGTCCTTTCTCCTCGCTTCAGGAATTCGATACGGTTTGAGCTTGACACGGACCCCAGGTTCAGTAACAATATCATGCTGAACCGCTGAAGTCGTGCCAGGCAACTCTGAAAATTTCTCTCTATTCCTTATCAGGAACTCTCTAGCTTCTTGTTTTTGGGAAAATGACAGGGTGTCTGGAATCGTGACCTCAGGGATCAGAGGGGATTCAGTACCCTTAGGCGTTACCGGTAGGGACCTTGCAGTTAACGCCAGTCTATCCTTCCAGGGCTTTAACAGGTTTACGTGGTAAATCTGTTCCGGCTTCCTTTTACCTGGTTGATACACCTTGTAATTGACTTCCCCAACTCTTTCAATTACTTCAAAGGGGCCCTGCCACTTAGCCAGGAACTTGCTCTCAACAGTGGGAACTAATACGAGGACCCTGTCACCGGTGAGAAAACACGGAGTTGGGCCCCCCGGTTGTATATTCTCTGTTGGGCTGCTTGTGCCTGTAGTAAATGTTCTTTCACCACTGGTATTACTGCTGCAATTCTGTCCTGCATTTGAGCGATATGCTCAATTATGCTTTTGTGAGGTGTCTGTTCCCCCTCCCAAGTTTCCTTGGCTATGTCCAAGAGTCCCCGAGGGTGTCTCCCGTAAAGCAACTCAAATGGAGAGTACCCTGTAGAGGACTGGGGAACCTCCCTGATAGCAAACATCAGGTACGGTATCAGGAAGTCCCAGTCTTTCCCATCTTTGTCAACAACCTTTTTTAACATGCCCTTTAACGTCTTATTAAAACGTTCCACCAAGCCATCTGTTTGCGGATGATACACAGAGGTTCGCAACTGCGTCACCTTAAATAACTTGCACAGCTCCCTAGTTATCCGTGACATAAATGGGGTACCCTGGTCTGTAAGGATTTCTTTAGGGATGCCAACCCGACTGAACACCATAAACAGCTCTTTGGCAATGTTTTTAGCAGACGCGGCGCGTAAGGGAACGGCCTCAGGATAACGGGTAGCGTAATCCATCATCACAAGGATATGCTGATGACCACGGGCGGATTTGGGGAGCGGACCCACAAGGTCCATGGCAATCCTCTCGAAGGGCACTTCAATAATGGGCAAGGGCACTAAAGGACTTCGGAAGTGGGGCTGGGGGGCTGACATCTGACACACCGGACAGGATTGACAATAATTTTCAATATTTTTCTGTATCCCCGGCCAGTAAAACCTGCGCAACACTCTTTCAGTGGTTTTCTCAACCCCTAAATGGCCTCCTAGCAAGTGCCCATGGGCAAGTTCCAACACCACCCTTCTGTAAGGCTTGGGGACCACCAATTGTTCAGTAACTTCATCATTCTTTTTACATACACGATACAGTAAATCATCATTGCTGCTGAAATAAGGAAAACAGGGCCTATCCCCTGGTTCAACAGGTACATCATTAATCACCATTACATTTTCCCAGGCCCTGGCAAGGGTGGGGTCTTTTCTCTGCTCAGTGCCAACATTTTCCTTATGCACATTAAGGTCAGTAAACTCCAACATAGGCTCCGAGTCGACAGACGGCTGTCCGGCTCTACTGGTTGTGGGGACTCCCTCAGGCTCCTCCAGCTCTCCTGCCATAACCGAGAAAGGAAAACTCGGAGAGCCCTGAGATGAGTCCCCTGAACCCACAATATCGGAAGTAGCCAGGAGCTCTGGCTCTGCGACTGAGTCAGGTACTGCGACCGGGTCGGGACGATCCCACAGTTCCCAAAACTTAGGGAAGTCCCTACCAATGATGGCCTCGTGCACCAAGTGGGGCACAAGTCCGACCGCATGGGACACCGTACCTAAGCCAGTTTTAAACTGAACTGTGGCCATAGGATACTCCCGGGTATCCCCATGTACACAGATCACAGCAACTTTTTTAGCATGAAAATTCACAGTTTCAACCATCTCAGCTGTAACCAAAGTAACCAGACTTCCAGAGTCCAGTAAGGCCGTAATAGGCTTATCATTAACAGTCATGTGACACATGTGTTTCCCCACATTTGGCGCTGCAGCGCATGAAACAGCAGCAAACATAGACTGCCTTCTATTAGACAGATCACACTGCATTGGTTCATCAGTCAATGGACAGTTTGCTGCAACATGTCCCAGCTCTTGGCAACGAAAACACCTGATGTTTCCCCAAGTTGGTTTGCTGACAGGCAGTGGTTTCCCTTGCTTGGGACGCCAAACTTCAGTCCTGGCACCAAAAATCCTCCCCCCTATTTCCTTGCCATGCTTACCACCCACTTCCCCTGGAACAGTCTTACCGGTTGCCTGGGGAGACCGTGGCTTTGGGTGGAAAGTCCGTGCGGCTGTTGGGGTGGTGACCAGGTTCTCTGCAGCAAAGTACCTTTCGACGAGTTCCACCAAGTTATCTGCCGACTTGGGGTCCCCTTGACTCACCCACCTCTGCAGGGGAATTGGGAGTGACCTCAGGAACTGGTCCATGACCACACGCTCCACTATTTGTGGCGCAGACAGGGACTCCGGCTGTAGCCATTTTCTCACCAGGTGGATTAGGTCGAACATCTGCGATCTTGGGGGCCTCTCAATTTGGAAGAACCAGCTGTGGACCCGTTGGGCTCGAACGGCCAAGGTGACACCGAGTCGCGCCAGAATTTCCTGCTTGACCTTTTCATAGTCTCCCGCTTCTGCCGACTCCAGATCATAGTAGGCCTTCTGCGATTCACCAGAAAGTAAGGGGGCGATCAGTCCTGCCCACTTGGTTTTAGGCCAATCTTCCCTCTCAGCGGTCCGTTCAAATGTTAGCAGGAAGGCCTCTGGATCATCATCCGTAGTCATTTTTGACAGAAAGCGAGCCACATGGATGGCTGAAGGCTTGTCTCTAATATCCTTGATTTCCGCAGGTGCCCACTGTGCTAGCGTTTCTGCAACTTTAGTCAGGGTTTTCCTATCCGCTTCTGCAGCAGTGGCAAGCTGTTCAAACAGCCTCTGCGATTGCTCCTGTACAGCACTAATCTGCCTCTGCGATTGCTCCTGTGCGATAGCGTTGGCTTGCTGCAGCGCAACATTAGTTTGCTGTTGTGCAGCGTTTGCTTGCTGTTGTGCAGCATTGAATAGCACCATTTGTTTGAGGATTTCCTCCATGTTGTCACTTTAGGTACTGGCTTTTTAAATAGTAACTTACTATTGCTGCCTGCATTCTCCACCATATGTAAGCTGGGGATAGGTAGCGGATACAAAAGCTCCCTGGGATGAGCCAGCACAGATACCAAAGTCCATAGGATCAGTGAACAACAGTGGGATTTTTATTGGTGCTATACAAAGTCTATTTACAGGTGCTGTACAGTGTGCAGAAAACAAAACAAAAATAGTCAAACAAACACCTAGCCGTGTCTCGGCTCTAACTACACGTTAAGCAGGTCCTAACTACTAAGCTAAACAAGCCTACCGCTTGTTAGCTCAAACACACACTTCTCACCAGTTTTCCAGCAGCCTCCTTGCTCTCACAGATTCACACTGTTTCCCAGGACAGAGCAATGGCTGTTAGCTCAGGTGAGCTTAAATTGGCCTGGGGGAGAGGGCCAACACCTGACCTGGATCAGGGATCAGAGATCCCTGAACGTGTAAGAGAGGAGCCTGGGAGAGGTATAAACCCCGAACTGGACTTTCCCAGGCTCTCTCTGGGATGCTCTGCTACAGTATATAAATAGTAAGAAAGGGAGGTCAGATCATATTGGTCCCGTGGAGAATGATAAAGGGAATCTGGTTACTAATGTGAAAAAAGGGAAAAAAACACTGCGATAAACCAAACGTATATGTGAAAAAAAGCAGCCAGTACACAAACAAACAAAGTAGCAAAACTGGTAGAACAATAGTGCAGCGCTAAATGATATGCACAATGCTTATAAAGGCACAGAAGTGAATATAAACAAAATATGTATAAAGTCTGTGTAAAGAAGACCCTAAAACAAAATATAGATAAAGTCTGTGTAAAGACCCTATATCACAATAAATGTGACACTGGGTTTATAATTAGATCACACAGTTCAGTGTACTAATAAAATTTCATAGGAGGAGTAATGAACGGGGACATTGACATGAACGTTGAGTGTATGGTTGTCTGAAGGGGGCATCATATAGAAGAGGTAAGTATAATAGGGTACTCTTACCGGAGGTCTTGTGAGCATAGTGGTCTCAGCGGACCTGAATCTCTGCATAGAACTCCCCAGACGACGATAGCTGTTTAAGTCAGATAGGATGGAAACCACCGATCACAGGAACTGGACGGATGTAACTTCAATTGCAGGACATAAATGGAGCACTCCAGTGGGCTCGCAGGGCAAGTGGAAAAAATGGAAAAAATAAAAAAGATGCTCCAAATGGTGCAGGTCAAAATAAACCTCGACAGGTTTTATTTTAAATGGTATACAAAATCTAAAATTATGATCACGTGAACAATACAAATAAAAGCAGTATGGGGTGCTATAATGCAAACCCGATGTGTTTCGGCTTAGAGAGCCATCGACAGGGGCATGTTACTGCACCCCCATAGTGCTGGCTATTAAATACATAATGGACCAAAGCCTTCCCCTACAGGGGCGGGGACAGGAAATGGCAAAATCAGACCAAACAAAGCAGGAAGTGATGTCATACATGATCATGCATTACAGCAACATCCAACACTTGCCTGAAAGATCCAAAGTCATATATAAAAAATGTAATCTTTTATTTTTTTTATAAATCTCTTTATTTAAATTTTCTCATTTTCCATACAAAAATACAATCATACATATACATTATATTTTAATTACCTTTACTTCAAACATTAACTTTTTATATCTCCAAGACATCCATACCATCCTTCCATCCCATACAACACAACACATTCTACTTTCACCCTTCCCCACTCTCCCAATGGTGTGATTATTACCCCGGTTCCCCCTTTATCCTGACGCTGTTGTAGAGTTCTCTATCCAATTTGCCCATACTCTCCTATATTTCTCCCCATATCCTCTTTTGCAATATGTCTCTCTATATAATATCAGATTGCTGTTTACTAAGTTCTTCCACTGTGCTATTGAGGGGGCTTCTGTTTTTTTCCAGTTTAGCACTATTGCTTTCCTGGCATAGAACAGCAGCAGGCCTATCTGTGTTTTTCTTTCTTTTGAGATAGCATTACCCCCTATTAATCCTAAGAGACAGATCTCCACCTCTTGTTCCAGCCTTACAGATGTAACTCTTTCTATCATTCTCAGAATCTCACTCCAAAATACTGCTATTTTGGGACAGAGCCAAAATATATGCATGAAGTCTCCTGGAGCAACTACACACCTCCAGCAATTCTGAGAGTTAGTTGGTGAAATCTTATGCAACTTGTATGGTGTATAATGACTTCTATGTACAATTTTATATTGTATTAATTTGTCCCGGAGGGATACCAGAATCTTCAGTGGAAATTTCCATACTTCCTCCAAGTTCCCTAAACCCGGGGCATCTCTTTTCCAATTCTCCCTTAATTTGCTCAGATCATAAGGTGTAGTATTTATCAAGTATCCATAGAAATTTGACATTGTCCTCTTCCCGCCTTTTATCATTTGTTCTATATTTGATTCCATCAGTTGTGGAGTCCCCTCAGGGAACTGGGCCACCAAGGCATGTCTAAGCTGCCTATATCTAAACTCGTAGCTCTCGGGAATATTCCATAATTGTCTCATCTCCACATATGATAAAAACTTTCCCTCCCGTAACAACTGTGAGAGTTTCTTTACCCCATATTTAGCCCAGGCTCCCGGATCCTGAACCAGATCTAAATGTGGTAATTCCGGGTTCCTCCACAGGGGGGTATTTGGAGATAGATTATTATTTCCCCTCTCTCTTCCTATGACCGCTTTCCATATTTTTACTGTTGTTCTCATTGCTGGCGTTAAATCTCTCCTGGTGTTAATACCCCTATACAGTAACCCTTGCAATGCTTCCACCGATTGGACCACTGTTGCTTCCAACATCGTAGCTGTGTCATACCCATCCGGGTTTAACCACCTCCCTGCTGTCACTAACTGTGCCGCTGTATAGTATTTATGGAAGTCTGGGAAAGCTAATCCCCCCTCCCCTTCCGGTCTCATGAGTGTACTTAATTTAATTCTAGCTGGTTTATTGGCCCATATAAATGCAGAGAGCATTCCATGTAGCTGTGTAAAAAAGCTTTTTGGGAGCCACTGTGGAGAATTTCTGAAGGCGTATAAAAACTTTGGCAGCACCTTCATTTTCACCAGGTTTATGCGTCCCAGTAGTGACAAAGGCAGTGTTGCCCAGATCTTTATTCTCTTCCCGAGCTCCTGTACCTCCGGGTCTAAATTTAATTTTCGAAAATCTTCAATCTGTCTAGATATTTTAATGCCTAAGTATTTAAATTCCGATACCCATTTTAATAACGTATTTGAAGCAGCGGTTTTTAGTGCTCCTTGATCTATCGGGAATAATATTGATTTATTCCAATTTACTTTGAGCCCTGTATATATCGAATATGTATTTAATAATTCTAGAGCCCCTTCCAGTGATGGACCTGCATCTCTCAAAAAAAGCAACATGTCATCGGCATACAGGGCTACCCTCTCCTCCAGCCCCCCTACCCGAAGTCCCTGAATATTGGGTGTGGTCCTGAGAGCCTCTGCCACTGGCTCTATTGCGATTGCAAAGAGCGTCGGAGAGAGAGGGCAGCCCTGCCTCATGCCTCTATATAATTGAAAAAACGATGACAGTTTTCCCCCTAGTTTCACTGCGGACATTGGCCTTTCATATATTGTTTGTATCCATTTGATAAATATTAAGGGGAATCCCATCCTTCTAAGTATTTCCCAAAGAAACGGCCATTCCACCGTATCAAAGGCCTTCTCAATATCTAAAGAGGCCACTGTCCTTGATCCCTTATGTATATGGTGTGTATGTATATTTGTGTAAAGCCTCCGTAGGTTGATATCTGTTGTCCTTTGTGGCATAAATCCTGTTTGGTCCGAGTCTATTATGTTCCTAAGCATTGGCTGTATTCTAGATGTTAGTATTTTTGTCAGTATTTTTAAATCTGTATTTAATAATGCAATTGGCCTATATGATGAGAATATCTTTGGGTCTTTTGTTTCCTTATATATTAATGTCATGTGTGCCTCTCTCATAGAGTCCGGCAGGGCTCCCTGCATTAGCCCGCTTGTGAATACTTCTGCTAGTTTGGGGGCTATTAATACTCCATATCTCTTATAGAATTCCACAGGAATTCCATCTGGGCCTGGTGCCTTTCCTCCCGAGGATGTTCGTATAACCTCTATAATCTCCTCCACCCCTATAGGCCTGACCAGTTCTCTCCTCTCCCCATCTGACAACCACCCCAGGGCAATCCGGTCCAAAAGGTCCGCCATGCCCTCCGGGCAGGAGCCAGACGGGAGAGAGGAGGTGTAAAGCCCACTATAATACTCTCTAAAGGTCTCCAGTATCTTTTTGGGTTCTTTTACTATCTGTCCATTTAAATCTTCAATCTCTGCAATAATTGTGGCTTGATGTTCTTGGTGTGCCAGCCTAGCCAGGAATCTACCCCCCCTATCTCCCTGTTTAAAAATATGCTGTCTATTTTTATGCATTTCCAGTCTTGTTATTTCTTCTATGTGAAGATGAAGGTTTCTACATGCTGCCATCATTTCATCAAAGTTGATGCTACTGGGGTCCTGCCCATATCTCTCCCTTTGTATGTCAATCTGTGTTTTTAATTCCTGTTCCTTCTTCCTCTGTTTTTTATTAACTGTTGAAATATTTGATATATATTGCCCTCTTATATAGGCTTTAAACGCATCCCATACCATCCCTACCGAGGCTGATCCTGCGTTGTTTTCCCAGTATTCCCCCATTATTGATTCCATTTTCTCTCCTATTTCTGGGTGTTCTACCCAGTGTGGGGTTAGTCTCCACAATGATGCATTTTTAGAAGTTGGAATACGTACTGACAAAAATAGGGGAGAATGATCTGACAGACCACTTGGTAGATATTTGGCCTCCTCAATATCTGCTAACATCAAGGAATCCGTAAATGCCAAGTCTATTCTAGAGGCCGTCTTGTAAGAGGTGGAAAAGCACGAGTATCCCCTTTCTCCTGGGTTCTTCCATCGCCAAACTTCTGTTACCCCCATTTCCTGTGCCCAGTTATATAATTCTGTTGAATGTTGTTTAGGGGGTTTTGGTCTATCCAACTCTGGTGATAGGATAGCATTGAAATCTCATATTAATATCAGTCTCGCTGGCATATACTGAATAGTGTTTTCCATTATCTCATTCAATACTGCCACCGAGAATGGGGGTGGAATATATACGGCAGCTGTTACATATCTCTGCTTACCTATCTTATAGACTAGTATAACATACTTTCCATTTACATCTATATGGGCCTTCTCTATTTCTCCTATAAAAGATTTATTAACTAGGATCGACACCCCTCTAGCATACGAAGAATACATTAAAATGGTATGTTTTCTGTATCCAGTTTTTTTTTTTTTAACGTTATTAATTTTTTCCCCAATAGGTGTGTCTCCTGTAGTACGACCAACTGGGGAGAATTCTTTTTTATATACTGAAACATTAATGCACGTTTATACTTTGAATTCAGTCCTCGAACATTCCAGGATAGTATCGAAAAGCAGTTATCCTTCCCAGGCATGGTATCTAGTATATATATATGATTTATACTTCCATTGTTCACTATGCCACGTCATTCTTTTAAGTGATACCTCTTGGGTACCTAAATCACACCATTGTCTTTCCCATTTCCTTTTCACTTCCCCATTCATTCCCCCTCCCCCCGCCCTACCCACCCTACCCCTCCCCACTCCCTTCTCTTGTAGCTTCCTCCATCCATTCCCGGATGGGAGTGGAGAGGAATTTCTTCTATCCCCTATTTTACTGACCCAAATCTCTTTTTTAGGTCTAGTATCTAACATACCCCACCCTCCCTTCTTACTGCTTTAGGAAGGGAAGCACCTAGCTCTCAAAACTCTCATTCACTTTGTGGTGGGCGCCTCTACTCACTGCGTATCCTCCCTACACACCTATATTTCTTCATATCTTAAAGCCTCCCCTCCCCCAGAAAAAAATAAAATAAAACCCCAAGGAGGGGGGAAAAAACACCCCCTTTCCTCCCACCCATATTTTTATGTGACCAAGTGCTTACGTGCTTTCCATTAATTATTATTACCTAATTATAACTAATACTCCAATTCATATTCATAGTTAATCGCTCCTTAAAAAAAAAAAAAACAGAAAGCAAACCTCTCTCATATTATCTTTAAATATCCAAGTGCTTAAGTGTTCATTATTGAATATTGATTAACTATTATTAATTATTACCGATCCTCCATAACTTATATTCCAATTCTTACTCATGGTTAATCGAGTGTTTAGGTGTATAATCTATTGTTGATCGGCCGCCTTAATTCGTATTCCAGTTCATACTCGTAATTGATCCCTCATTCAACAGATAAATATATATTTCCTATTTCCCTATTTAAATGTGGTGCTCTCACATATTCTTTAATACCCAAGTGTTTAAGTGCTCATTATTAATTAACTGTTATTAACTGCTATCAATCTGTCATAACTTATATTCCAATTCATACTTGTGCTTAATCACTCATTCAACAAAAAAAAATACATATTTCCTCCTTCCCTGGATGAATATGTTAAACACTGTACAATTTCTCCACATAGCTCAATTTATACCTTCACCCTCCCCCTCCCCTCCATCCCCCAAAAAAAAAAAAAAAAAAATTTCGGAAGAAAAGTAGAAAAAATTCCCCAGTCTTTCTATTTGGTATCGAGCCACTCCCCCGCTTGAATTGGGGTCTCAAAGAAAAGGACACGTGTCCCGTCCATTACTCGTAGTTTACTGGGGTATAGTAGACTATATTTTAACCCTTTCTCTCTCAATCTTCTACGGATCTCTGTATACTCTCTTCTTTGCTACTGAATTTCCATCGGGTAGTCAGGAAAAAAAGTAGCTTTGTGTTCTCATATTGGATGTCTGCCCTTACTCTTGCCGTTGAAAGGATTTGATCTTGGTCTCTGTAGTTCAATAGACGCACCAAAAAAGGGCGGGGGGGTGCTCCCGGTTTGGGGAGACGAAACGAGATTCTATGTGCTCGCTCTACCACAAACATTACAGTTGCTTCTGTTAATTTCAGTATTTCAGTTAATAATTTTTCTGCAAATTTAACTGGATTGTCTCCCTCCGCTCTCTCTGGTAGGCCCAAGATACGTACATTGTTCCTCCTCATGCGGCCCTCTGTATCTATAGCTCTGTCCTGTAGTTCTTTTATTAGTTTTTTCAGTGTATGCCAGCCTTTGCTATCCTTTTTTATTTCCTCTTCCACCTTGGAGATGCGGGTTTCTATTTCTGCCGTTTTTTTTTTGTACGGTAACGCCACAACACCAGGACGCCATCTGGCTTTTTGTTTGAAAGAAAACGAGCTAGACTCTCTGTTCTTGATAAAGAGATTAGAGAGATCACAGAGAAACTTACTCCCTCTGGTGCCATTCCTGAGTATATTGCACTCTCTACAAGTTTAAGAAACATTCTCGAGAAAGAGGAGAAAGAACAGAGGAACAAAAAAGAGAAAAAATATAATCGAGATACATCAGATTATAAGGCTAAAATGGTTTTTAATTGGCAAAAGAAAATTGCCAATAATATTAACCCTACAGATACCTTTCCTGTTACAGAAATTTCCGTGCCCACAGACGCTGTTCTTGATAGGAGCTTGGTGTCTGAGGTTTCAACCCAACCCACCACACGTGGACCCCCTACAAGTAGGGAATCTGGCACTACTGCTAGAAACCCTCAAAAAAATCTTCCTACACGTGGAGAAGGTCGAGGTAGGCACCAAACATCCCATGGTGGTAGGGGTTTCCCGTGTCGGGGCAGAGGTCAGAATTACAACGATAGAAACCATATGTATTCCATGGAGTATGCAGAAGGAGCTCCTAGAATTTGGCGTGATGAAAGGCCAAATAGAGGGGGATCTGTTTATACTACACCAGTAAGAGTACAGAGCCATTATGTCCCCCCATATGGTGGGGAGACATATGACCCTTACTGTGATCCCTACCCTCACTCATACCCAAATAGGGATGAGGCTGATTACTCTGGAATGCCACAAAACTACCATCATGATGACCCAGGTCTATCCCGGTCTCAGGGTTTTCACAAACCTATATACCATACCCCTTAAAACTCAAGACCAAACAAGGTATCAGAGCGGGGGCCGCGCCTTCAGCGCAAAAAGAAAAAGGGTGCAATAGGTCTAGGTATTTTTAATCTTAGCACAGTTGTCCTTTCTGAACAAGAACAACTGATCTTGGATAGAGGTTTAAAATTTGTTCCGCCCAGAAAATTTAACAAGTTTTCAACCTTTATTGATGTTCAAAAATGTATAAGGAAACTTAACATCCAGAGACACTTTTTATCTTTACCGACTACTGATCATCAATCTAGTGGTTTGGTGTATTCGAGGCCTCCTGGGCCTCTTATTAGCAGTAGGACTAGTAATGTAATGACTATACATTCTGGGTTGTCTAATCCTTCAGGAAATTCTGCTCATTCAATCAATGTGTTTCGCAGCTTGGTTCTCGATGATTTAGACCAGGGATCTCCAAACTACGGCCCTCCAGCTGCTGTGGAACTACACTTCCCATGAGGCATTGTAAAACTCTGACATTCGTAGACATGACTAGGCATGATGGGAATTGTAGTTCCTGAACATCTGGAGGGCCGTAGTTTGGAGACTCCTGATTTAGACAAATTGCCTAACAAAAGGGTAAACCAGGATCCTGCTATCCAAGCAGGGTTGAAAACTCTCTGTCTTAAAAAAAAATCTCATTATTCGCCCCCCTGAAAAAGGTAATGGAATAGTGGTACTAGACAAAGACTCCTATCTTCGGGAGATGAACAAACTCCTTAAGGATGAGACCACTTACATTATTTTACCAGGTGACCCTACCCTTTAGTATAAAAAAGCCCTGACTGCAAGCATTAAGGAGGGTATAGCTCTCATTCTGAACAAAAAAAGAGGCCAACTATTTGATCCCATTAGCTCCTCGTATTCCTATCATTTATTATTTGCCAAAGGTCCATAAGGACCCAGTCCTATCGTCAGTGGGATTGACTCAGTCACCTCACAAATTGGCAAGTATATGTGTTTTTATCTTCAGCCTTTAGTTAGGTTAATCCCTTCATACCTGAAGGACACTCCAGATTCCATTAAATTGTTAGAGAAAGTTCATTATCAAGATGAGATTCTATTGGTAACAGCCGATGTATCAGCACTGTACGCGTGCATTTCACACCAGTTAGGTTTGGCGGAGGTGGAGCTGTTTCTTATAAGAAATCCATCACTGTCCACGATCCAAAGAAAGTTTATCATGGAACTTTTCGTTTTTGCCACCAGACATAACTATTTCTGGTTCCAGGGAAAGTTTTTCTCACAAATCAAGGGCGTGGCTATGGGGGCTTAGTATGCCCTCAGCCTCGCAAACTTGTTAATGGCCCAGTGGGAAGAGGATGTCATCTATGCCTCAAATAGACCAGAATTGGCCCTGTGGGCACAATATATAGACGGCATCCTCTTCCTCTGGAAAGGCAACAGGGAGTCGCTAGACTCCTTTATGGCCTGCCTGAATGACAATGACCGTGGCATCATACTATCATATGAGGCTAGCTCTACGTCCATTCACTTTTTAGACCTAGAGATCTCAGTCATTGACGATCATTTTGAATTCAAAACCTACTTTAAACCTAATGAAGTTGGATTAAGCCATTAATGCAGTTTCCATCATTGAGAGATCCTCTCTCTTGGCTGAAAAACCTACAGTTAGTAGAGATGATAGGTTTAAGTGGTCGTTTTTCACTGAATATTCCACACAACATAATGATATTAAAAAGATCCTAAGCAGGCACTGGAAAGTGCTCTGCAGTGATAAAGTACTTGGACCCTCCTTACCTGATAAAGCGGGAGTAATCTTCAGGGGAGCAAGGTCCATTCAGAGTGACGTGGCTCCTAGACCCTCCTAAGAAGGTTCCGTTCTTCCCTGAAATTAATGGGTATCGGAACTGTAATGTCTGTGCCGTTAACATTTCGTGCAGACGCAGAACTGACACTTTTATGTCCACTTTACCAATCGTACATACACTATGAAGCATTTCACTACTTGCTTCACCAGCTTCATAGTGTATCTTATCACCTGTCCTTGTAAGTTACAGTACGTGGGACATACCATTCGAAACTTTGCAATCAGGGTGAATGAACACAAAGCATAAATCCGTAAGGGTTGTTCCAAGCATACGGTGTCTAGACACTATCTAGAACACCACGCTAAAGATCCCAGGGGCACACAGCTTCAAGTAATTGACAGGTTCGTTCCCCATTGGAGGGGCGACTCTCGTCTTAGAGGGGGTTCTCGTTTAGGATACATGAGCTCAGGAGTTACTCACCCCACGGTATGAATGTTGAATGGGACATTAACTGTTTCATTAACCCGAAGTGAGTACCCTGGGCTCATGTTTTCCAATTGTTTCACACACTGCTGGCTAATCCATATGCCTTTTTGTCTCTGGTTTGTGCTAACTAGGCCATTGTGGCTTGCGTCCTCCTATATGGGCAGGTCAGCGCATGCTACATACTGGTTTGCACTATTTTAGTTTTTATATATTTTATTTCAGGTTTCAGCTGATTTTAGCTGTTTACTGTTGAGAGCATTGTACCTGTGGTGGAAGTGGAACCTCTTCCCCTTTGGGGGTATTTGTTCATATCTCCCCTCGGTGCACTGTGACACCATGTCAATCATTGTTCTACCGGCCCATGTTTCGTGTTAGGGAACTGACATGTTTATGTGGTCCCCTACGTCGGATTGTAGATCTATTCCGCACCTACCCCTAGAGTTAGGTAGTCGCTCTGACCATTGTGGGAGCGAATTGTGCCTGGAGACGCCTGATTGGATGCTATCTTTCCATCGTTGTGTCCCCATGCTTGATACTGGGGCATTTCCGGTTAATGGATTCTCTCTGGTATGCAAGGGGGGGCCCGATTGGATGGCGTCCTGGTGTTGTGGCATTACCGTGCAGTACGTCCGGGCTTGTGTGTCGATTGGTCGACGCATGCGTGAATTGGATTGGGTGGTGGCGCCGTGACGTCATTGCGCTTTGCATCCGTTTGCCCGCTGCGAGTGGAGGGATGTGTGCGGTCACGAGGGGGTAGTGGTCGTGCGTGAGTCCTATTGGACATCAGCCACCCTCCCCCTGTCGTGACATCATCCCTCGCTGCCTCCAGGCTGTGCTAATTGTGGAGTAAGACGCCTTTGCGTCATTTTCAGGGTCTACTTAAAGTTTGGGGATTCCCCCTTAGTTGTTTCCTCATTATGTGACACACTTCCGGTATTTGCTACCCACCCAGGGTGGATATGCATGAAAGTGTGTTCCCCATTACAGCGGCCTGATTGGATCCCACATGGTGTCCTCTATTATCACATTTATAGGTTGTCACCTATCGCTAACACAGATTGGGCCCTCTAGAAGTTCCCATACAACATTTTTTATCTGTTGATGAGCTTATTTATTATTTTGGGTAAATTTTATAGTAATTCTTTATATAAAGATTACATTTTTTATATATAACTTTGGATCTTTCAGGCAAGTGTTGGATGTTGCTGTAGTGCATGATCATGTATGAAATCACTTTCTGCTTTGTTTGGTCTGATTTCGCCATTTCCTGTCCCCGCCCCAGTGGGGGATGGCTTTGGTTCATTATGTATTTAAAAGCCAGCAGTATGGGGGCGTAGTAACATGCCCCTGTTGATGGTTCTCTAAGCCAAAACGCGTCAGGTTTGCATTATAGCACCCCATACTGCTTTTATTTGTATTGTTAACGTTATCATAATTTTATATTTTGTATACCATTTAAAATAAAACCTGTCACGGTTTATTTTGACCTGCACCATTTGGAGCATCTTTTTTCTTTTTTCCATTTTTTCCACCTGCCCTGCGAGCCCGCTGGGGTGCTCCATTTATGTCCTGCAATTGAAGTTACATCCGTCCAGTTCCTGTGATCGGTGGTTTCTATCCCATCTGACTTGAACAGCCATCGTCGCCTGTGGAGTTGTTCTATGCAGAGATTCAGGTCCGCTGAGACCACTACACTCACAAGACTTAGGCCGCGTACACACAATCAAATTTGTCCGCTAAAACTGGTCCGCCGGACCAGTTCAGCGGACAAATCCGATCGCGTGTATGTGCTAGCGGACATGTCTGACCGGTGGACAAATTTTAAAGCATGCTTTAAAATTTGTCCGCCGGAGACATATCTGCCCGCACAAGCGTCGAATGGATGCGACGCATGCGTGGAAGTTTTTTACTTTCTGGTGCGGTGACGTGGCGGTGTCAACGTCACCGCCACGTCACTGCGCTGTCTGCCGGCGTGTACACGCCGTCGGATTAAAATCCAGAGGAGACATGTCCGCTGGAAACGGTCCGTCGGACAGTTTCAGCGGACATGTCCCTCCGTGTGTACGCGGCCTTACTGTTTTAAAAAAACAGTCCACACCCTCCGGTAAGAGTACCCTATTATACTTACCTCTTCTATGTGATGCCTTGATGACCCCTTCAGACAACCATACACTCAACATTCATGTCAATGTCCCCATTCATCACTCCTCCTATGGAATTTTATTTGTACACTGAACTGTGTGATCTATTTATCAACCCAGTGTCACATTTATTGTGATATAGGGTCTTTACACAGACTTTATATATATTTTGTTTTATGGTCTTTACACTGACTTTATACATATTTTGTTTGTATTCACTTCTGTGCCTTTATAATCACTGTGCACATCATTTAGCGCTGCACTATTGTTCTACCAATGTGGTTACTAAGGATGGAGAGATGGCAAAGGTATTGAATTTTTTCTTCTCCTCAGTCTTCACAAGGGAAATGGGGGCTTCAGTAACCAAAACTGAAATGTTTATCCTCATGACACGTCACAGGAAGCACCCTCATGAGTAACAGATGAAAGAATTAGAAATGGACTTGAAAAGCTTAACATTAATAAGTCACCGGGACCAGATAGCTTGCACCTGCGGGTCCTTAAAGAACTCAGTCAAGTTATTGCCAGACCATTGTTCCTAATTTTTTCGAACAGTCTACTGACTGGAATAGTACCAGATGATTGGAGAAAAGCAAATGTAGCACCAATATTTAAAAAAGGGCCAAGATACAGCCTTAGGAATTACAGACCAGTTAGCCTAACATCAATAGTATGCAAGCTATTGGAGGGGATGATAAGGGACTATATACAAGATTTTAGTAATGACAACAGTATCATTAGCAGTATTCAGCATGGATTCATGAAGAATCGTTCTTGCTAAGGCAATCTATTAACCTTGTATGAGAAGGTGAGCTGCCATCTAGATAAAGGAAAGTCCGTAGACGTGGTGTATCTGGATTTTGCATAGGCATTTGATACAGCTCCCCATAAACATTTAGGGCCAGATTCAGGTAGCTTTGTGCATCTTTAGGCAGGTGTAGCGTATCGAATATATGCTACGCCGACATAACTTAGAGAGGCAAGTGCAGTATTCACAAAGCACTTGCTCCGTAAGTTGCGGCGACGTAGCGTAAATTGGCCGGCATAAACCCACCTAATTCAAAGTAGGAAGGAGGTGGGCGTCATCTAATTAAATTAAGCGTGACCCCATCCAAATGAATGGCCGATTAAACGGCGCATGCGCGCGCATGCTTAAAATCACGTCACATATATTCCCTAAGATACGTCGGCTCAATGCCTACGACGTGAACGTAACCTACGCCATGCCCTATTCACGTAGTACTATGTAAACGATGTAAAAGACGCCGGCTGTTCCGACGTCCATACCTTTGAATGGGTTGCGCCACCTATATGGTGGAATACCTTTACGCCGGACAAAACCCTTACGCAAACCGCGTATCTTTTCCGCCTGTCGCATCTATGTTCATGAATCGGTGTATCTTACTCATTTGCATATTTAACATGGGAACGCCAAATGCGTCCAGCGTAACTATGCGCCCAAGATACGCCGGCGTAGGCAAGTTACGTCGGGCGGCTTTAGCCTTGTTTTACGGCGTATCTAGCTTCGCGAATTGGCGTAAAAGTACGACGGCTCACATTTGTACTTACAACGGCGTATCTGGAGATACGCCGGCGTAAAGCTACCTGAATCTGGCCCATTCTGTTCAAACTAAAGTCTGTCTGCATAGATTGAAATCTGGCTACAGGGATGAGTTCCTAGAGGGTAGTGATAAATTGGGAGTACTCAGAATGGTCCGGTGTGGAAAGCGGGGTCCCCCAGGGTTCTGTCCTGGGACAAATCCTATTTAATTCATTCATAAACAATCTGGAGAATGGAATAAACAGCTCAATCTCAGTATTGGCGGACGATACAAAACTAAGCAGAAGAAAGAGCCTGTGGTCACCTCAGAAGTGCCCCTAGCAAGAAAGATTTTGACTATCTCGGTACCTCAAGGAAATAAACAAAATTGTATATTTTTTTAAATAAAATTTAATAGAATATAAAGGATTAAAAAAAACTGTGGAAAAAAACTACATTGACAATGATTGTTAAATACAATAGTTACAGCCATATATACTGCTTAAACATATGGAAATGACCCCCGGTGTTGAGATGAGTTATCAGATATGATGCGTCTTGGTGATTATCCTTGTCTAGTTTCGCAGAAAAAGCTGCTTCTTCAGAAGGGCCAATCATAAGCATCTAGCGTTAGACAAAATAACTCTTAATTATATTTATGTTTAAAAATTTAATTTTTGGTTTATGTCCTTGAGGTACCGACATAGTCCAAATCTTTCTCTTTCTTGCCAGAGGCACTTCTGAGGTGACCCCAAGCTCCTTCTTCTATAATATATGGATCATGAGTCCCGGGATGACACTACACTGGGATAGGCTGTTGAGTCGCAAGGTCCACGGGATTAATCGAGGTGGGAGGTTCGTGTTTGGAGCTTCTATCGGCGGTGAGCTGATGCGAGGAAAATGTGAGATCTGGTTTTCAAATTTTCCAACAAGAAAAGTATTCGGAGGAAATTCAGATCGTCTGTATGCAATTCCGATGTACCAAAAACCATGCATGCTCTGAAGCAAGTACGAGACAGAAGCGCTCGGTCTGGTAAATCTAGCGTTCGTAATGGAGATAGCACATTCGTCCTGCTGCAAATGTTAGCATCTTTTAATGCAGCACATTCTTTTCTTTATAATGCTAGAATAATGAAGTTTCTGCTCTCTAGGAGTTGACAGGCGATCTCATGGGACCTGTCACGTGTCCCAGGAGATCGCTTAGAGGGAGGGGCTGCCTAAGGTGGGAAGAGGAGTCGTCTAGATGGCCCGTAGGAGGAAGTAGAAAGTGGGACAGGAAGTCCCACTCCTACTGAAGTCCTCACTCCTCCCCAAAAAAAATGACATGCCAAATGTGGCATGTAAGGGGGTGAGGAGTGCTTAAAGCGGAAGTCCCATTTTTGAGTGGAACTCCACCTTAAGGCCATAGGCCTGAACAATAACTTGTCTGTGCCATTGAGAAGTGGTGGATCGAGGTTGCCCTTTATGGGGTCGTCAGGCACAAAAAATAATTAAAGTCATACTTTCTAATACAAGCAGTAGCGTAAATATAGACATGAACATCATGAACCACATCTGTGTAGTGAAGAGAAATCTCTTTCTGAAGTACTGGAGCTGGACTGGGAGATGGAGGAACATGTTCTGGTTAAAAAGCTGGAAGGAGGCTCTGGGCCTCAACAAACGTCCTTTTTGTAAGATTTTTGTAAGAACTTTATGTAAGATCAAAATCGGTTCTTTACAAGACAGGGCAGGGAGCTCAGGCACACATCTTTCATAGGAAGTCAAACTTATGGAGTAAAGATGGAAAGGGAAATATCCCTGATAGGTTCAAAAGGTGGTTTTACAGGTAGTACTATATGAGACACACCTTGTGCAAAGGTACCGACCAAGGAATGGGAGGCTAGTAGTCTTTTGGAACAATAAAGTGCTGTATAAACATTTTGCTGCTAAAAATAGTGAATTTGAATAAAAATACAAAGCCCAACGCAGCTGTTCAAATATACTCCACTATAAGTTATTATATACATTAAAATCACATTGAACATTGATTGTTCCAAGTAAAATGTTTAGACCATCCCCTTAAAACATATGCTAAGAATACTAGGTACAGAATGTATACTTATCAATCACAACATTTAATAAGAACTGTGTATCATGCAGAAACTGTGAAAAACAGAGTCCTCTGAATAAAAATAATAAAACCTAATACACTGCATACCACCACTGTCCTTCCCCACAACTGTGAACAAAATGCTCTCACCAGATCAAAATAACTAAACAAGAAGGATATTCTTAGCATATGTTTTAAGGGAATGGTCTGTACTTGATGCATTTTGTTTGGTGTATATACATACAGTATCGCACAAAAATTAGTACACCCCTCACATTTTTGTAAATATTTTATTATATCTTTTCATGTGAGAACACTGAAGAAATTATACTTTGCTAAAATTTAAATTAGTGAGTGAACAGCTTGTATAACAGAGTACATCCCTAAGGCCACGTACACACGATCGAACATGTCCGCTGAAACTGGTCCGCCGACCAGTTTCAGCAGACATATCCGATCGTGTGTACGACCTAGCGGACAGGTTTTTCCAGCGGACAAATTTCAAAGCATGCTTTGAAATTTGTCCGCTGGAAACCTGTCCGTCGGACATGTCCGCTGGTTAGTACACCTAACCAGCAGACATAAATCTCCCGCATGCGTCGAATGGATTTGACGCATGCATGGAAGTATTTTACTTCCTGGAGTGGTGACATGGCGGCGTCAACGCGTCCTCAGTCCGAGGGGATTTTCGTCCGATGGTGTGTACATGTTTCAGCGGACATGTCTCCTCGTCTGTACACGGCCTTAGTGAAAATGCCCAAATTGAGCCCAAAGTGTCAATATTTTGTGTGGCCTAAAAAATTGTAACACTAACGTGTCACATAACACCGGTGAGGGAAAATGGCTAATTGGGCCCAATTTGGACATTTTCACTTAAGGGTGTGCTCACTTTTGTTGTCAGCGGTTGAGTTATTTTGAAGGAACAGCAAATTTACACACTTATACAAGCTGTACACTCACTACTTTATATTGCAGCAAAGTGTAATTTCTTCAGTGTTGTCGCATGAAAAGATATAATAAAATATTTACAAAAATGTGAGAGGTGTACTAACTTGCGTGAGATACTGTATGTATATACACCAAACAACTTTTGTGAGATACTGTATACATTATACAAGCACTGTTCAAAGTCTTTGGAACAAGATTGCAAAGGCCAATGGTACTGTCAGGGCTGGGCTCAGCCCTTCCTTATCTGAGCTGGCCGTTCAGCTGTCGATTAATTTCCAGCTCCTATTTCTCCACAGTGACTCACCTTTTAATGATCCTGCTCCTCAGTCCTGCCTACTAAAGCCATCCAGCTCAGATGATCTCTGCCTTCGCCTTGGTTAACATCACAGAGACTATCTCCTGCGTTCCTGTTAAAGACATTCCTTCTTGGCTCCTGATCCTGCTTGCTGTTCTACTACATTTATATCTGGTTCCCTGACCTTTGGCTTGGCTGACTATCCAAACCGGTTCCTGAACTCTGGCTATGTTTTGACTACGTTTACTCTATTTATCTTTTTATTATCATTATTATTATAATTATTATTATTAAACAAGTGTGATTTAACTGTACTTCTGTCTCTGTCTGATTCCTGGTTTTTGGCAGGTATTCGGGGACAAATGTAGATCCAGTCCAGATTCCAGAAAGATCAGGATTCCTCCCATGGAGTGTTTCCTGCTGTGAAATCCTCTTTCTTCACACCAGGTAAAGTGAGCTTCATGAACAATGGTACACTTGGGAGAAGTAGATCACCTAGCTTTTAACAGCATAGCAAGTAAAGATTTTAAAAAGCAGAGAAATTGAAGCAGAGCGGTAAATCGGCCCTTGAGAAGGAAGATTTCGTTGATCTAGAAGACTCCACAGAGAGTCTTCCAGGAGCTTGATAGATTGGAGTACCACATCCGCCGGTTCGTTGCTGTGAGTATCACTGGAATGCCCTCAACTCTGTGGAGTAGATGAGTAAGGGGTTTTAGAGGAGGAAAGACATAGATCAGGTTTTACTAATCCCACAGAGTCACCAGAGCATTTACTGCTTTCACCAGGGGATCCCTGCATCGGGAGACAAGCCTGCACAATTTAGTGTTGAACCTAGAGGTCAGAAGATCTGCATCTGTCATCCTCCATGAAGACATTAAAGGAGAAACCCAGCCTGAGGTTGGGCTTCTCTTAAGGGTCACAGAAGTGCAATTCGTTTTGCACTCCTGTGACCCATTTTTAGCAGAGATCGGTCTGAAGTCCGCTCTCCACTGACGTCACTGCCATCAGTCGAGACTTCCCAAGTCTTGATCCGCCAGCTGCCTTGATTGATGCCAGTCTCAGTGAGCGTCCACAGCTCATTGCTCCAATGAGCATAGAGAAGCAGACCAGGAGCGATGCTGACTGATAGTCAGCATCGCTATGCTCAGGGAGGAGTGAGGACTGAGCAATCGGCGATGTTCGGTTGGTCGGTTCACATTGCAGAGACGCCGGGGGAAAGCTGCAGCATCAGTCTTATGCTCCATCCACCGAGGTAATAATGATTAGCAAAAAAAAAACATACTTCTCTTTTAATCTCCTGAGTCTAAGCATTGCCGGTTGAGGTAGCCATCTGAAAATTGTCTACTCTTGGGATGTGAATGGCAGTCCAGGCTGAAATGTAAAGTTCTGCTTAAGACTTCTGGTTCCTCCCTAATGGTTGAATGAGGCCAAGATTCCGCAATACCTATTGGATCATAGTTCTCCTAGTGCACCAGAGCTTCCAGCTCACCTATTTTGCTTGGCATTCTTCTGGCATTGGTGAACAAACACTTTAATTCATTGTCACATTTTGCAAACATATGTTGCGTATTTTTTTTATTTTAGAACAAATAGTACAATTTTTAATGGTTGTTTGTAATGTAGGAACCTTCATATCATCTGCCATAGCCCTCCCCCATCTTTCCCTTCTCGTCTTTCAGGACAGCCACAATAGAGAGAGATAGGCTCCTCCTCTTCCTTTAGGAAACACTGCACAGCCTTTAAGAACTCTCCTCCCCCTGCCAGACCTCAGTTCTTAGTGTTTCCTCCGGTGGGGTGACACTGCAGAGGAACCTAGGCCGGTGCAGTCAGGGGACTGTGGCTGTTTTTTCTCCTACCAAGGGAGCAGGGGCCTCCTAGGGAAAAAATCTTTTTTGGCGGGTACTCACCGCCAGACGCACCCCAATCCTGGTCGAGCGCGGCAGATGGCTTGAGGGGGGACCCCTATCGTGTCCACAGGACCTTAGGCCTGGTCTTTCCCCCCCACTATTCCCCCTTGGTGGTTGGGGGGGGGGGGACCATAGGGGAACCTAGCAGGAGGGTCTGTTTTTAGAGTTTCCCCAGGGTTGTAACCCATATGTTTTTTTGTGTTTTAAAAAAAAAAAAAAAAAATGTTTTTCTTTCTTTGGATGTTAATGTGTGGGGCCCCTTGTTCCTATGTCTTTCAGAAGAGCCTGGAAAAGACAGGGAAGACTCACGGTTCGAAAAAGAAATGTGCCTCCTGTAGGGACATTCTTCCTGAGTCTTGGTCCAAAGTGTTGTGTAAGGAATGCATTCACTCCTTGGTCAGGGAGAGGGATGAAGAGCAGGAAGGTAGCCTAGCAGCCTCTGTTAAGGAGCTTTCCTCCACTTTCGCTTCCTTCAAATCTTTGTTTGAAAGGCTGCAACCTCCCACTGTCCCCACACAGGTTACAACCCAATCAGTTGAACAGGGTCTTGCTCCTGTCACACCTGATCATACAGCAACGACAGTTGATCTTGCAGGCCCTTCCCAGGCAGTAATCTCAGGGAGAGTGTGGCCTCGGGTTCTCAGGCAGAGTCAGATGATGAGGACCAGGATGGGGATTCCAGGAAGCCCTCGAGATATAAACTGTCCCTTGATGAGGTTGAGGACTTGTTAGGGGCCATTTACACGACTCTGGGCATTCAGGCCGAAAGTAAACCTCTTAGCCTTCATGACCAAATGTACAAAGGTCTGGGGGAACAGAAGAGAAGGGTTTTTCCTGTACATGACCTTCTAACTGATACTATCAAAAAGGAGTGGCAGGACCCCGAAAGGAAGCCCTTTTTTTCCCAGTCCCTTAAAAGGAGGTTCCCATTTTCTGAAGATCCTGCATCCATTTGGAACAAAGTGCCTAAATTGGATGCAGCGTTCTCCCAAGTATCCAGAAATACTGTCTTGGCTTTCGAGGATATGGGAACTCTTCCTGATGCAATGGACAAGAGAATGGATTCCCTCTTGAAAAAGACATGGGACTCTGTTATTGGGAACCTCAAGCCAGAATTAGCTGTCACAGTGGTGGCCCGTAACTTAGAACATTGGCTCTCTAAAATCCAGGAGCACATTGAGGCCGGGACGGATAAGGAGACCATTTTATCCTCCTTCCCTACAATGTTACGAGGCATCGCTTACATTGCGGACGCATCGGCTGAATCCGTCCGCATGTCAGCCAGGTCGGCAGCTCTGGCCAACTCTGCCAGGAGAGCCCTCTGGCTCAAAACTTGGCCAGGGGACCTAGCTTCCAAATCCAAGCTGTGTGGGATACCTCTTACAGGGGATCTCCTGTTTGGCCCGGGTCTTGAGTCAGTCTTGGATCGTACAGCTGACAGAAAGAAGTCCTTTCCCCAGAGACGTAAGGCTCCAGTAAAGGGGAGGGGGTTTCGTCCCCAATGGCACTCGGGGGTCCCAAAGCCAGAAGTTCAGAAGAGAATCTGGACGCCTAGGGGAAGGGGCAGAGGAGCGATTTTTCGCCCTCCTGACCAGCCCGCAAAAAAACAGTGACTCCCAGGTCAGGGTGGGGGGAAGATTGGGGGCCTTCCTCCCACAGTGGGAATCAATTTCCCCCAACAGGTATGTCCTGGCGATAGTAAGGAGGGGGTACTTCCTAGAGTTCTCTTCTCCTCCCCCCCAAAGATATCTGGTCACTCAACTTCCCAGAGACAGGGAAAAATCAGAGGCCCTGACTGGAGCCTTAAAAGAGCTAAAGAACCAGGACGTGGTCCTCAGGGTTCCAGCGACAGAGGAAGGGAAGGGATTTTACTCACACATTTTTGTGGTGAGGAAACCCTCAGGGAAGTACAGGTTAATCCTAAACTTGAAACCCCTAAACAGGTCCATCGCATACAAAAAGTTCCGTATGGAATCAATCTTCACGATCAGGGCCCTCCTTCCACAGAATTGCTTTATGGTCTCCCTGGACCTCAGGGACGCGTACCTGCACGTACCCATCGCAGAGGGGTCTCAGAGGTATCTACGCCTAGCGATAGACCTAGGAGGGGAGGTGATGCATCTTCAGTTCCAGGCTTTGCCATTCGGTCTATCCTCCTCACCCCGCGTGTTCACCAAGGTCCTGGCAGAACCCATAGCTTTTCTGCGTCTTCAGGGAGTAGGCATCATAGCCTACCTGGACGACCTGCTCCTTTTTGCGGCTTCTCCAGAACAACTATCCAGAGATCTGGAATTAACCAAGAGGACTCTATCGGGTCTAGGGTGGCTGTTAAACTTAGAAAAATCCAGCCTGTCACCGTCTCAACAAATTTCTTACTTAGGGTACCTTTTGGACTCCACCCTCCTAAGGGTCTTTCTCCCCAGGGAGAAGGCCCTGAAATTAGACAGGGCGGTGGTCACCTGTCAGGGCACCAATTTTGCGGACTTTGATCGCGCGCACATGCGCAGTAGAACGACGCGACCGCACGTCTCTAATCAGCGCATGCGCGCGCACGTACGCGGGCACGGTCCGGCGGCGCGACGTGTGCGGGAGCGCGCGCGCGGCGCGAACTCACGCGATTCCGTCGGAGCCAATCACAGGGCTCACCACCCTATTTAAACCTGCCTCTGACACATGGCAGGTTGCTGGTTTGTCATCAGCTCCTGTATGTGTCTTATTGCTGCAAACCTGTTTGTCCTGAAAACCTTCTGGCTTACCTGTTTGAATCCTGATCTCGGCCTGCCTTGGACTCTGCTGACCTCTCCGATCCTTTGACCCCGGCTTGCATTCCTGGACTCTGCTAACCTCTCCAATCCTCTGATCTCGGCTCGTATCCTTGGACTTCCGCTGACCTCTCCGATCCTTTGACCCCGGCTTGCATTACTGGACTTCCTTTGATCTCTCTGACCCGTGATCCACAACCAGTACCTTGAACTAGTGTTGCCTGTTGGGTCCTCTGTTCCTGTTGGTGCCACGGACTGTCTCCTCGGCCTGTCTTCAGATCCGGTGCCTCCCTTGATCTACACCTTGACCCAGTTTCCTGTTTCCGGTACCGGTGCCTCCCGGTGCTGTCACCTCTCTGTCTCCATCACCAGAGGGCGGTCAGCACTGGTTCGCAAGGGTGAGCCGTCCGCAGCATCTTGGCCTCGGTAAGTTCTTTAGACTCTGACAGTACAAACCAGCCAGATGTCTGAGGCCGACCGGGCGCGCTCACCATTCGAAACTCTCTGCCAGCAAGTCTCCGCCCTGACCGAAGCGGTGCAAAAACTACAGGAGGGATACCTCCAGATGGATGGCCGTCTACAGCAAATAGTCACTCCTCCAGGACCTTCTGCAGCCCCTACCGTCCAAACGACAGGGCACACAGCTCCGCCATCCTCTCAGGGTCCAGCAGTAATGATCTCACACCCGGAACCCCGAGTACCTACACCCGAACGGTTTGTAGGTGACCGAAGGAAGTATCGGGCCTTTAAGAATGCCTGCACCTTGTATTTTGCCCTACAACCAAGGACCTTTTGCTCGGAAGCTGTAAAAGTAGGGTTTGTCATCTCCCTTCTCTCGGATGAGCCTCAGGCCTGGGCCCATGGCTTGATGGAGCAAAGAAGCCCTGTTCTGGACACCATTGACGCCTTCTTCACCCACATGGCCAAGCTCTACGACGATCCGCTGCGCTCTGCCACCGCAGAAGCTACCCTCCACAATTTGAGTCAGGGCCGGCGGCCCATAGAGGACTATACTGCTGAGTTCAGGAAGTGGTCAGCTGACACAGGTTGGAACGAAGTGGCTTTAAAGTACCAGTACCGTCAGGGTCTCTCCGAGGCCCTCAAAGATGAACTTGCACGCTCTGAAACCCCCGCTTCACTGGAAGGCCTGATCCAAGCTGCCACCAAACTGGACCGACGCCTGCGGGAGCGGCGTTCTGAGCGGTTCCAGACCACCCGTCTCAGTTGGGCTCCACCAAGACAGCCTTCAGTACCCATTCCTCCACCTGCCTCATCCAGTCCCTCATTGCCGGGTCCAGAACCTATGCAGCTCAGCGTAGTTCGAGCGCCACTCACCCCAGAGGAACGACTGCGCAGGCGACTGGAGAATCTTTGCCTCTACTGCGGCGCGGGTAACCACTTCCTCCTCAACTGCCCTGTCAGGCCTAGTAAGTCGAAACTTTCACCGGTGTTTAATTACCATACCTCCCAATTACCACAGACTTACATCGTGCTTTTTCTTTCTCTCCAGCTTCCGGACGGAGAGACCCGCCTGCCGGCAATCGTTGATTCTGGAGCTTGCAGCAGCTTCTTGGACTCTACTACGGCCCGGAAGTTGCATGTCCCCTGCCGTACTAAAGACGTTCATCTTCAGGTTCTCTTGGCTGACGGTTCCCGTCCTTGCTCTGGTCTGGTCACCCAGGAAACTCTCCCTCTGCTTGCTACCACGGATTCAGGTCACCAAGAGCACCTGCGTCTGGACCTCATCTCATCCCCTATGTACCCCATTATCCTGGGTCTTCCGTGGTTGCAGCTTCACCAACCCTGTATCAATTGGCTCACGAAAGAAATAAACCTTACCTCCTCATACTGCTCCCAGCACTGCCTTCCACTTCCTCCGGTCTCCTGCTCTACCATTCTAAAACCACCAGAAAGTCTTCTGCACTTCCCTCCGGTCTACCTGAAATTCAAACACGTTTTCGATAAACAACAGGCCGACTGTCTGCCCCCACATCGACCTTACGACTGCCCCATCAATCTCCTGCCGGGCACCAAGATCCCTTTTGGCCACGTCTTCCCTCTCTCCGAGACCGAGTTAACAGCTCTCAAAACCTACATCAACGAGAACTTAGAGAAGAAGTTCATTCGACCTTCCTCCTCTCCCGCGGGGGCCGGGATCTTTTTTGTCGAAAAGAAGGACGGCTCCCTTAGACCTTGCATCGACTACAGAGAGCTAAACAAGATCACCATTAAAAATAGGTACCCATTACCACTCATCTCGGAGTTATTTCAACGATTTCGCTCAGCACAAATTTTCTCCAAGCTCGACCTTCATGGCGCCTACAATCTAGTTCGGATCAGGGAAGGGGACGAGTGGAAGACGGCGTTTAGATCTAGATTCGTACATTTCGAATACTTAGTCATGCCCTTCGGGCTCTGCAATGCCCCGGCCACTTTTCAACATCTGGTCAATGATATATTTCGCCAACATCTGGACGACTTTCTTGTCGTATACTTAGATGACATCCTCATCTTCTCGGCCACGTTGGAACTTCACCGAGATCACGTCAAACAGGTCCTCATGATCCTCAGAAAACACTGGTTATATCTCAAAGCAGAGAAGTGTGAGTTTGAGAGATCCTCAGTACAGTTCCTGGGGTTCATAATATCTACAAATGGGATTGCCATGGACCCCCAGAAGGTCAAGGCCATTCAAGATTGGCCGGCCCCGACAGACAAGAAAGGCATTCAACGCTTCATTGGCTTCGCCAACTTCTACAGAAGATTCATCGTCGGGTTCTCCGCCATCGTTTCTCCCATCACCCAGCTCACAAGGCAAGGAAACCGTTTTCAATGGTCCAAGGAAGCCCAGGAGGCTTTTTCCAAACTAAAGACAGCATTTTCCTCTGCCCCTGTCCTACACCATCCTGATCCTGCACTACCGTTCATCTTAGAAGTTGATGCCTCCGAGTCCGCTACGGGCGCTGTCCTATCCCAAAGGCAGGGACCCAAATCTCTTCTGCACCCTGTTGCCTATGCCTCCCGGAAACTCTCTTCGTCTGAAAAGAACTATGACGTGGGCGATAGGGAGTTGCTCGCCATCAAATTTGCGCTAGAAGAATGGAGGTACCTGCTGGAGGGGGCAAGCCATTCCATCCTAATTTTCACAGACCACAGGAAATTGGAGTACTTACGTTCCGCGAAGCGTCTTCGACCCAGACAGGCCCGCTGGGCACTCTTCTTCACTCGCTTCAACTTCCCCATTACGTATAGACCCGGATCAAAGAACGGTAAAGCAGATGCCCTTTCAAGGATGTTTCCCGAAACTCCCAACTCATCAGAACCCAGTACTATTCTAAAACCTCAACATTTTTTCTTGATTTCTCAGTCAGACCTTTTCAGTTCTCTTAAGGAGGCATCGCACCAATGCTCCGACCCAGAAGTCTCGTCCCTGGTTAAACAAGAGGACTTATGGTGGTTCCGAGACAAGATCTTCGTGCCAAGGGAGGTAAGACAGTTACTCCTTAGCACCTTCCACGACCGTAAGCTTGCAGGACATTTTGGGACACGCAAGACCTCTGAATTGATCTCTCGGTCCTTTTGGTGGCCTAATTGGAAACGGGACTGTTAGGCCCCATACACACGATCGGATATATCCGATGAAAACGGTCCGCGGACCATTTCCATCGGATATGTCCGATCGGGAGTTTGATCCGATGGCGTGTACACACCATCGGATCAAATTCCCCGCCGCCGGACGGCGCGGTGACGTGGCGATGACGCGGCGGTGACGTTGACGCCGCCGCGTCACCGCTACGTCACCGCACCAGGAAGTAAAACACTTCCGCGCATGCGCCGAATCCATTCGGCAGCGGCGCGGCGGCGGTGGGAGCCGACATGTCTGCTGGTAAGTGTACTAACCAGCAGACATGTCGGGCGGACAGATTCCCACCGGATAGATTTCAAAGCTTGCTTTGAAATCTGTCGGGTGGACAAATCTGTCCGCTAGCCCATACACACGAGCGGAGATGTCTGCTGAAACGGTCCATCGGACCGTTTTCAGCGGACATATCCCCTCGTGTGTACGCGGCCTAAGACCTATGTGGCCTCCTGCACTTGTTGCCAGCGCAACAAGGGGTCCAATACTAAGACCTGGGGCCTACTCAAGCCATTACCCATCACGGAGCGTCCTTGGGCAGACATATCAATGGACTTTATCGTGGACCTGCCACCTTCTGAGGGGTTCACCACGATCTTAGTCGTGGTCGACCGCTTGTCCAAGATGGCGCATTTCCTGCCCATGATCGGCACACCCTCAGCTTCCGACACAGCAAAGATGTTCTTTAATGAAATCATCAGACTTCACGGGGTCCCTAAGAGCGTCGTATCCGACAGGGGTACACAATTTACATCTAAGTTTTGGAAGGAACTCTGTAAGTCCCTGGAAGTGAAAGTCTGCCTGTCCTCGGCCTACCATCCTCGGAGCAACGGCCAAACCGAGAGAACCAATCAGACTTTAGAGCAGTACCTCCGCTGTTTTTGTTCAGCCTCCCAGGATGATTGGCGATCCCTACTAGCCTCTGCTGAGTTTGCATACAATAATTCGGTTCATGCAACTACCAACCAAACCCCATTCTGGGCCAACTGTGGCTTCCATCCCTCCTTTCTGCCAGACCTCATTCCTGATACACCTGTTCCGGCCGTCCAGGAACGTGTAACTGCTATTAAACAGAACTTCCAGTTATTACAAAAAGTAATGCGACAAGCTCAGGAGGACTATAAAAAATTCTTCGACAGAGGAAGGAAGGACTGTCCTACATTTCAGGTCGGCGAGGAGGTTTGGCTATCCGCTTCACATCTTAAATTACCTATTTCCTCACAAAAATTGGGCCCAAGATTTATTGGCCCATTCAAAATTAAACGCAGGATCAACTCTGTGGCCTTTGAACTGGTGCTACCCGAGTCTTATAGAATCCATCCGGTATTCCATGCTTCCCTGCTTAAACCTCTGGTTCCGGATCCTTTTCCAGGCAGGGAGGAACCTCCACCTCCGCCAGTAGAGGTTGAAAGGGAAAGAGAATTTGAAGTGGAGACTATTCTGAACTGCAGGAAGAGAGGGAGACAACTCCAATACCTCATTAAATGGAAGGGCTATCCTCCGGAGGACAATTCTTGGGAACCTTCCAGGAACATTCATGCCCCTCGATTGATCCGGACCTTTCATCAAGAACATCCAGAACTAATGGCCAGTTTGGGCGTCCGGAGTTCGCCCCTTGGGGGGGGGCACTGTCAGGGCACCAATTTTGCGGACTTTGATCGCGCGCACATGCGCAGTAGAACGACGCGACCGCACGTCTCTAATCAGCGCATGCGCGCGCACGTACGCGGGCACGGTCCGGCGGCGCGACGTGTGCCGGAGCGCGCGCGCGGCGCGAACTCACGCGATTCCGTCGGAGCCAATCACAGGGCTCACCACCCTATTTAAACCTGCCTCTGACACATGGCAGGTTGCTGGTTTGTCATCAGCTCCTGTATGTGTCTTATTGCTGCAAACCTGTTTGTCCTGAAAACCTTCTGGCTTACCTGTTTGAATCCTGATCTCGGCCTGCCTTGGACTCTGCTGACCTCTCCGATCCTTTGACCCCGGCTTGCATTCCTGGACTCTGCTAACCTCTCCAATCCTCTGATCTTGGCTCGTATCCTTGGACTTCCGCTGACCTCTCCGATCCTTTGACCCCGGCTTGCATTACTGGACTCCCTTTGATCTCTCTGACCCGTGATCCACAACCAGTACCTTGAACTAGTGTTGCCTGTTGGGTCCTCTGTTCCTGTTGGTGCCACGGACTGTCTCCTCGGCCTGTCTTCAGATCCGGTGCCTCCCTTGATCTACACCTTGACCCAGTTTCCTGTTTCCGGTACCGGTGCCTCCCGGTGCTGTCACCTCTCTGTCTCCATCACCAGAGGGCGGTCAGCACTGGTTCGCAAGGGTGAGCCGTCCGCAGCATCTTGGCCTCAGGAAGTTCTTTAGACTCTGAAACCACCCTACAGGGCAGTCGGCAAGTGTTGATCAGGTCTCTGATGTCGACCCTGGGCCTGCTTACGTCCACCCTTCCGGCTGTCCAATGGGCAGGCCTTCACTTTCGGCCCCTGCAAGCTTTCCTCCTGAAAATCTGGGATCACGATCTGGAGCGGCTAGATACCCTAGTGCAGGTCCCAACCCAGGTAAAGTGGTCCCTCTGGTGGTGGAGGAAGATTTCCAATTTATCGCAGGGTCGGCTATGGCATATTCCGGTTCCTCAGGTGGTAACCACGGACGCAAGCGGCAGAGGTTGGGGGGATCACTTAGGGTCCCTTCCAGCGCAGGGCGTATGGAAAGATGCCGAGTTGGGGAAGTCCTCCAATTGGAAGGAGCTGATGGCGGTCGGTCTAGCCCTCAGGTTCTTCCAGGAAGAGCTTCAGGGTCACCACGTCCAGGTGCGGTCGGACAATGCTTCGGCTGTGGCCTATCTGAACAAGCAGGGCGGCACGAGAAGTGTAGTCCTGTCGGCCATTACATCAGGGATTCTTCACTGGGCCGAAGCAAACACCCTGTCATTATCAGCGATCTTCCTAAGAGGGATAGAAAACAGGACGGCAGATTTCCTCAGCCGAAGTCAGCTGAGAGAGAGCGAGTGGGCTCTCAGTCAGGAAGTTTTTCATCTCCTAGTCAGGAGGTGGGGTTCTCTGGAGGTAGACCTGTTCGCGTCAAAAGAAAACGCGAAAACCCCTTGTTTTTTCTCCCGGAACAAAGGAGAGGGAGCAAGGGGGGTAGATGCCCTGTCCCAGAGCTGGGGGTTCGGGATTTGTTATGCCTTCCCACCTCCAGTGCTTCTACCGGCAGTTCTAAGAAAGTTCCAACTGGAGAACACCTCTCTGATTCTAGTGGCACCTCACTGGCCGAAAAGAGCTTGGTTCTCGGTCCTCAAACAACTGACCATGGAACCTCCCTTCTTCCTCCCATCCACAAGGGATCTTCTCTCGCAGGGTCCAGTCCTTTGCCCATACCCACACAGGTGGAGCCTAGCGGCGTGGTTACTGAGGAGACCTTGCTAAGGTCTAGAGGGTTTTCTGAAAGGTTAACTGCCACCCTTCTTAGTAGCAGGAAGAAGGAAACCCGCTCTATTTATAGGAGGGTCTGGCTTCGCTTTAATGCGTGGTGCCTAGAATATTCCTGTTCAGTGCAGAACCCCTCTTCAGTATTGGAGTTCCTACAGTGTGGGGCAGAAAAGGGTCTTTCAGTCAGTACCCTTAAGGGTCAAGTTTCTGCCCTTAGTGTATATCTAGAGAGTCCACTGGCCAGTAACTCCTGGGTAATCCGGTTCTTCAGAGCATTATCTAGACAGAGACCGTCCCAGGGGCCCCCCTTCCCCAGGTGGGATTTATCCTTAGTTCTTCAGGCCCTAACAGGGTCTCCCTTTGAACCTCTAGACGGATGTCTGCTGAGGGAGTTGACTTTAAAGACAGTCTTTTTGGTTGCAGTGACTACTAGGAGGGTCAGCGAGATAGAAGCCTTGTCTGTTAGACCCTCTTTTTGTATTGTTTTTCCGGATCGAGTTGTTTTCAAGACTGATCCGGCCTTTTTACCCAAAGTATCTTCTAGATTCCATAGGAGTCAGGAGGTGGTGCTACCCTCTTTTTGCCCTAATCCCTCAGGTGAAAGGGAAATTAGGTTTAGTAAGTTGGACGTCAGGAGATGCATCCTACACTATTTAGAGCTGACCAAAGATTTTAGAAAGTCAGACTCTCTTTTTGTTTTATTTTCTGGAGTTAAGAAAGGACAGAAAGCGTCTCGGCGCACAATCGCTAGATGGCTTAGACTAGCTATTGAACAAGCATATGCCTTGTCTGGTAAAGAGGTCCCTACAGGAATTAAGGCACACTCTACACGAGCAGTGGCTGCTTCCCAGGCTGAAACCGCTGGAGCCACGTCAGAACAAATATGCAAGGCAGCAACTTGGTCCAGCTACACCACCTTCGTCAAACATTATAGAGTAGACTTGGTGTCGGCAGGCGACCAGGCCTTTGGGCGAAAGGTCCTGCAAGCCATAGTCCCGCCCTAGTTGGTGAGTACTCGATTATCCTCTCTATTGTGGCTGTCCTGAAAGATGAGAAGGGAAAAATGGAGTTACACTTACCGGTAACGTCCTTTCCAGTAGTCTTTCAGGACAGCCCTGGTTACCCACCCGAAGTTATGGAAGGTTTGTTTAATACAGGAACATAGTATGATCTTGATGTTTAATGATGGTTTACTAACATGTTCTTGTGTCTCCCCAGCTGACCGGAGGTGCTCGTATAAAAACTGAGGTCTGGCAGGGGGAGGAGAGTTCTTAAAGGCTGTGCAGTGTTTCCTAAAGGAAGAGGAGGAGCCTATCTCTCTCTATTGTGGCTGTCCTGAAAGACTACTGGAAAGGACGTTACCGGTAAGTGTAACTCCATTTTCCCCCATTCCACCCACCAAAAGGGACTGACCCCTGTCTGACCTGTCTGCCCCATTATAGTCTAATTTACTCTCCCCCACAATCCTAGTTTAAAAACTCTTCCAGCTTCCCAAAAACCTCTCCGCCAGCACGTCATGTCATGCAGAATCAAATTGGACTGCTCCTGGACTGTAGAGCAGGGGTGTGGCATTTTTCAGTGGAAGAGAAACTCTTGACACAGCTTTGTCCAGAACAAGAACCAGATACTCCAAGCAATTAGTAAACAACCTAATTACATTTTTCTTTAATAAAGCCACCCCCCCTTACTTAGGGCATGCAGCCTATTCGCATACTTAAAGTGGTTGTAAACCTGTTGCATATACCCAATGAAGGGACTATCCTCATGTGATAAACAGAATAGAAACAAATCCTCCTACATAAGTTTTACCTCTCTATCTGCAATCTTCTCTACATATGTTCAATATGCAGAACTTATACAACTTGTCTGAAACTTTAAAATGTTTCTCTTGGTGTCAGAACAAATTGTCAAAAGTGATTCATGCTGATAGCAGAGGAATGAAGCAGCAGATAGAAATGGCACTTTGTGCTTTAAATTGAGACAAGTACACACTATATAGAGGGATTTTGTTCATATTTCATGTACCAAAACAAAATTGATGTCCTTTTTTTCCCCACAAAGCGGTGGTATTTGATCACCTTTGTTTCTTTTTATTTTTTGCGCTATAAACAAAAAAAGGCCGACAATTTTGTTTGCTATAAAACAATTTCCCCCAAATATATATATAAAAAAACAAATTTCTTCCTCAGTTTAGGCCGATATGTATTCTTCTACATATTTTGGATAAAAAAAATTCCAATAAGTGTATGTTAATTGGTTTGCGCAAAAGTTATAGCGTCTTCAAAATAGGGGATAGATTTATGGCATTCTTAATATTGTTTTCATGAGCAATGGCGGTGATCTGTGATTTTTATCAGGAATGTAACATTGTGGAAGACAGATCGGACACTTTTGACAATATTTTGGGACCATTGACATTTATACAGCAATCAAAGCTAAAAAAAGCCACTGATTACTGTATAAATGTCACTGGCAGGGAAAGGGTTAAACACTAGGGGGAATCAAGGGGTTAAGTGTGTTCCCTCAGCATGCTGTAACAGTAGGGGGGATGGGCTACCACTGACATGACAGAGATTGATGTTCACGATGACAGGGAACAAAAGATTGTTGTCATGTTTCTAAGCTAAAGAGGGAAATGCTTGTTTACATAGGCAGTTCCCCATTCTGCCTCTCCTCATCGTGATCCCAGGCCTCAGATGAACATCGAGTCTGTGGGAGCTATGGGCACACTCTTGCGGCACATGGTGGGGTTTGCGCGCCCCTGATATCCTGATTTTGCGGACTGACGTACAGGTATGTCAATTTGCGCAGGAGTGCCAACGTATATCGTTGTAAGCCAGTGGGCAAGCATTTAATGTTTTAATAAACGGAACTTTTATGTAATTAGTTTAGGGATCCATAACACTTTGTTTATAGAGCATACAGGTCTACAAATAAAGCTTAGCACTGACTTTTCACATTTTAACTCTCTCTAGCTTAAAAGCTCCATGAGGGTCTGTACCTGCTAAGACAGAGGGAACGGTAAGTGCTACCAATGACCCATTTATTATGTGTATAATTCATTCTGCAAAAAAACTATTGGCTTAAAGTAGTAAAAAGGTTATATTTTACCTGATTTAAAAAAATATACATGGAATGTTCTTTTCTTAACCACTTGTTACCCGCCCACTGTCATATGACGGCGGGGGGGGTAACTCTATTGTCCTGACTGCACGTCATATGAGCCGAGTAACTGAGCTGGGACTTGGAGCTCTGTGTGTAAACACAGAGCTCCACGTCCCTGTCAGGGAGAGAGGAGACCGCTTGTGTCCCTTGTACATAGGGACACAATCGGTCACCTCCCCAGTCACCCCCCCTCCCCCCACAGTTAGAACACAAACTAACCCCTTCCCTGCCAGTTACATTTATACAGTTATTAATGCATATTTATAGCCGCCATTCCTAGTAAAAAAAATTATTAAAAAAATCATAATTATGTCCCGTATTTTGTAGGCAATATAACTTTTCCGCAAACCAAGTCACTATACGGTTATTGCGATTTTATTTTTTACATTTTTTTACCAAAAATGTGTAGAAGAATACGTATCGGCCTAAACTGAGATAAAAAATGTTTTTTTTTTTTTTTTTTTTTTTTAATGGGATATTTATTATAGCAAAAAGCAAAAAATATTGTGTCTTTTTTCAAAATTGTTTATAGCGCAAAAAATAAAAACCGCACGGGCGATTAAATACCACCAAAAGAAAGCTCTATTTGTTGGGGGAAAAAAGGACGTCAATTTTGTTTGGGAGCCACGTTGCACGACTGCGCAATTGTCAGTTAAAGCGACACAGTGCCGGAAGCTAAAATTTTGTCTGGGCAGGAAGGGGGTGTAGGTGCACAGTAGGTAAGTGGTTAAATATAATGAACACAAATGGGCACTAGGTTCACCCTTTCAGCTAAAAGAAATTCACAAAATAGCCCTTTGCTGTCATTGTGCAGCCATTTCCCGGTGTGTGTCACTCTTACCATACACAGCAAACTGCACATTAAAGTAGAACTTCTCTTCTTTGTTAAAAAAAAAAAAAAAGTAGAACTGCTCTTGAAAAGTTCCTCTTATCCTACTAACCCACCCATCCTTAACCTGTATTGGATTTTTTTTCTTCCTTTTTTTTATGGGAGTGGGGTTAACTCTATCACTGATTATTTTTTTTTTTTTTATTTCATTTTTATTTACTAAACTTTTATTGCAAAGTGAGGGTGTAGTTACTGCACATACATTATGATTTTTAAAGGTATTTTGTGTGTAAAAGTCAATTCACATAGATTTTCCCATTTGTTCTCCCTTTTAAAATCACTTCTACCTTTTTGACTGGCTTTTAAAGTGTAACTTAATTGTTTTAGTTTTGGATAAAAGTAGGTTTTTGTCAGGTTTTGTGTCCCTGGTGGCCACTGACTAAAAAACTAAGTTGTTTAAGTAAAAATAAAATAATAATTTATTCCAGATCCTGGACAGTCCAGGGATTGGGAAATCACTCCAACAAACTACTAGCTCACATCTGCCTGTCTGCCAGATATGTTAAAGCTGGAAATATGGAAGAACTCTCCCATTTCAAAATCGAAAAATTAGGCAAAATTAGATGGATCCATAAAATAAAACGCTTATTGTATTATCTATCATCCAGTCTGGACAAAAAAACATAAAACCTGGTCCGATGAATACAAACTCATTAGGAGCCTGGTGCTTTGGGAAGGGTTGCCTTCAGGATTATCAAAAAAAGGAAATGTTACCCCGGGGGGTTTGGATTGCAGCAGAAAATCAATAAAAAAATATTATTTTAGGGCTGTTACTGATTAAAATTTTCATGTTCGATTAATCGATTTTTTTTTCATCGATTAATCGACTAATTTTGATTAATTATTACGCACATACAGGTCCAACTACTTTTAGCTGATCTCCTTGCATTGCAACTCTGCATTAGTCAGTGGTAAATGTGGTATACACTATATACAATCACCCGAATACAAATACATTTTAAATTCAAACTGTAGCAGTGACGTAAGTAATTTTTTCTTATTAAACTTTAAGAAAAACGTAGAAAGTTAGTTTAAATTTAATTATAAAACGTATCTAGTATATTGACTGTCAGTCACTTTATAATAGGCAAGTAGGTATCACTTTAGCCAGTCACACAGACATACCAGAGTGTTTATATTTTCTGGAAGCAGACCTGATCGCATTTTATTGACAATATACCCTGAAGAACTGAACAGTCTTTCGCACGGAACAGATGTTGCCGATACACAAAGAATTGTCTGCACAAAACTGCTTAGGACTGGAAAACAATGGTTATTTTTGCCCCCTTACCCTGATGGAGCCTGATGCATCCTCCTGCTCCACAGATGCAAAGTTTGCTTGCATCCAGCAGGGTAAGTTTCACTGTCCAGGCTGTCCGGTGACGTCAAGAATTTTGATCGATCAAAAGAATGTTAATCGATCAAAAGAATTTTGATCGATAAAAAAATTAAAGATTAATCGAGGAATTAATCTTTCATTTCCCCAGCTCTATATTATTTAGTTAATACAAAAGTTTTAATGTAGTTTTATATGTCTCACAAGGAAACGTATCTGATATATTTTTTTAACCAAAACACAGTCAAGTAATGGCAATAAAAACATGTACATACAAAATAATTAGCATATTGATTGGGCCATAAGGACAAACCTACAAAAGCATGGCATAATGTTATAACAATGGTGCACATGATGAACATGATAAATATGATAAACCCGACACATGGAGGGGTCAGTTTGGGGTTCCCCCCTATGTCCCCCATGTGCTCCATAGCGCCCATCTCCTGATTGGCCGCTTGAGGGAGCTTTCACCTGCCCGCGATCTTTCTGGACGTCACTGATTTACCTGCGCATGCACACAGCGCCGTGTGCGGCATATCGTGACGTCATGCCATGTTGGTGGTGGAAGTGACAACTGGGTCGGGGCTTCGTCCTTTAGGAACGCCAGGGAGGCCGTATTTGGACTGCGTCATGGCAGCCCTATGTTCCCCCTGCGTTGGAGTGAGTTTGCTGAGTTTTTTTTTTTCGGGGGGGGGGGGGGGCCCATAGGAGGACCTGTGGTGGCCATCTGACTTGTTACATTTCAGGTGTGCGCCCAATTATAGCATTATACTTATACCAGTAGATGGACTCTTTGCAGATCCCAGACAGCCACCACAAGGAACAGATCCTAACTGGTATCTAGATGAAAGTAAGTAATGCCTGACACTTTAGGGCCTTTCACTAGAGCTCTGTTTCCTAGTACCATATTTTCTGGCGTATAAGATGACCTTTTGGATGCAAAAAAATGCATCCAAAGTCGGGGGTCGTCTTATACAGCGGATCTGTCTCCATCAGGCTGTGGGCATCCATGATTTAAAAGCCGCGCCTCCTCCTCAGACTGTTCCACGATTGGCTGAACACTCATTTTCCCAGCAGGCCTCTGTTCAGTGTTCTGCCAATCACGGATGCCTTCTCATCCTCGGACAAGAGGACATCCGTGATAGGCGGAACACTGAACAGAGGCCCTGCTGGGAAAATTAGTGTTCGCCTATCACTTCTGAATAGGAGGCGCGGCTTTTGAATCATGGATGCCTGCAGCCTGGAAGCCACAATGTGAAAAGAACGTAAGGTAGGGAGATCGTCTTAGCTAGCACAGTGGAGGCATGTGGAGGCACAGTGGAAGAATGTGGGGGCACAGTGGAGGCATGTGATGGCACAGTGGTGGCACAGTGGAGGCATGTGTTGGTACAGTGGAGGCATGTGTTGGTACAGTGGAGGCATGTGATGGCACAGTGGAGGCATGTAATGGCACAGTGGAGGCATGTTATGTAATGGCACAGTGGAGGCATGTAAAGTAAAGGCACAGTGGAGGCATGTAATGTAATGTAATTGCACAGTGAGACCTGAAAAAAGCCTGTTCTGTCAGCGGTTGTTCCTGTCAGCAGTTGTTCTGGCTACCCCTCAGCTTCCAGAAAGACTAGTAGAAAGGGGGTAGTCTTATACGGTGAGTATATCCCAAAACCAACATTTTTCCTGGAAAAATAGTGGGTCGTCTTATACCCCGGCAAATACGGTATATACAATTTTTATTTATTTATTTTGCAATTTTTCTCCAGAGTCTTCGCAATCTGGGTACCTTTTTTACCTATTCATATTTCTCTCTGTTCCCTAATTACTTATCTTGGTCCTTCCCTTTAATGGATTCCTTCAAGTAGGGTTGTCCCGATGCCACTTTTTTAGGACCGAGTACAAGTACCGATACTTTTTTTTATGTACTCGCCGATACCGAATACCGATACTTTTTTTTAAATGTCATGTGACAGTTTTCAAACCACAATACAGACTAAGGATATTTTCTTTAGAATTATGAAGAACTCTAACTCAAGACAATATAAAATAATTTAAATGAGTAAAAATTAATAAAAAGTAGTAAAAAACTCAAAGAATTTTCACAGAACATGTTGATAAATACAAAAAAAGTATTCGGTCAGGCATCGGAAGCATTTGCGCGAGTACAAGTACTCCCGCAAATACTCGGTATCGGTCCCGATACCGATACTAGTATCGGTATCGGGACAACCCTACCTTCAAGACAACCGGCTGTTACTTCTCTACTTAATAGCACAGCAGGTATCCCATTTCTTGACCCTCACACCATCTCTTTTTTTTACCATTTACACTTCATTTCACTTATCATCACAGTCACATTTCACATGCACCATCTTTACACTTACATTCTTCTTTGCATCCCACATTCACTTACCTCGATACCCTACTGGGTTTCTTCATTAATTATATTTTCCATTGCAAATTCCATTTTTACTGTTTGCTATGGCATTTAATTATGGCTTCAATTACTTTTTTCATATATTTCAGTTGATCATTAATATATTAGTATTACATTTTTCCAACTATTTTTGCATACTATTTTTTACTTTATATTATTACTTTTACAGCTTGGGGTGCCCCCTTTTCGGTTCCAGTCTTTGATGGCCACCATTTTGGTCTTTTGGGTCTCTCCCTCTGGATCCCCCCCCTCGCCCCCCCCCACACGTGGGGCATCAGTGCGGCCCCCCGCAGGCTCGGAGCACTTTTTTGGTCTGCCGACTCCATCTCAGCTCCCCCGCCTCTACGGGGGTCGTGCGGTGTACTGGTGGCAGTTACATGGTTCCTAATCGATCCACAGTTGCAGCACATGGGAAAGCACTCTTGCCCTTTCTTTTAGCCGTTAAAGGATAAATATATTCATCATATAAATATTGTCAATACGGTAGATGTTTCTCTGTTAGGAGTGTTTTTCTTTGTTTTTTAACAATCTCACCTATACGATGTATTTCATTCTAGAGCTTCTCCTTCTTACCCCCTGAAGATGACCACCCTCTACAAGGTCAAAACGCGTCAGGGTTTATCATATTTATCATGTTCATCATGTGTACCATTGTTATAAAATTATGCCATGCTTTTGCAGGTTTGTCCTTACGGCCCAATCAATATGCTGTTAATTTTGTATGTACATGTTTTTATTGCCATTACTTGACTGTGTTTTGGTTAAAAAATATATCAGATATTTATCCCTGTGAGACATATAAAACTACATTAAAACTTTTGTATTAACTAAATAATATTTATTTATTGATTTTCTGCTGCAATACAAAGCCTCCCAGGGTAAAATTTCCTTTTTTCCTTCTGCAACAATTGGGGGTGTGCAGCACTATATCCACTTTTCAGTATCGCTTTTTTCTTGCTAGCCTTCAGGATTATCAGCCTTAACATTCAATTCCCTATGCTTAACTACCTATGGAGACCAATCTTAATTTGAGAAAATTAAATATAATTGTGATTGAATGCACACTTTACCGCTCTGCCCGGCACCCACATGAACACAAACCTAAGAGCATAGTTTTTAAGCATAGTTTTTAACGTTAAATATGGCCATATTCTAACCATATTTATGTTTTCCTATGATGGAGATACAGTCACTATCACTGGATACTAGAAAACATTAATCATGTTCTTATTTTGGCTGACAGTGTACTGTCTTGTAAAATGTAAACATGTTATAATATACTCTTTATTTATAAAGAAATAACTACAAAAATTAAGATTTATGAGATAAAATACCAATTCATGGGATTAAAAAAAACTCAATAGTTAAATAAGTATTTCATGAAAATAAACATGATTGCACACTTATGTAAATTTACCATTTTGGTGAGAAAATGAATATATGACAAAATGATAATGCTTATTGAACTTGTCCCATTGGCCCGCCAGCCTTTCCTATCAATGCTTTCTCCTGAGCAGAAAAGAGACAAAATAAACATAAAACTAAAACATTTCATTCTGCCTACATTTACCTCTGGTTTTCCCCCATAATTTAAAAGTAGAAACAGAACACTGTGTTAACCCATCTGAAAATAGCGAATTATAAAAGACAAACTTGCTATTGCACATTTTATGTGAAGCAGTTCCAGACATGGGACATCTTAATGATTCAGAGGATGTAATCATAAGACACTTCTGTGTACTGTCTGGCTTTCTTTTTTTATCTTTGTTTGCAGTTAATGGATTTTTTGTTAGAAAAAATGGTAAAGCTGAAATGCAAAGGCAGTAATAATTTGCTGTGCTTATTCATGTTAGCATTTATATCTTACTATAATAAATAGCTCTGATGTCTTACAGCTTTCCCTCACTCTTTGTTGGAAACTATCTGTGGGCTGTATTTCAGCAGAAAAATATATTAGTAAATTCAGACGTTAAAATAAATCATTTTTTATTTTGCATTTTAACACCTTCCTCCCAGAAATTCCTAAAGCAATGATTTGCAGTGCACTTGACAAGCCAGCAAATTGTGAACTCCTATAAAAGTACTGTCTCTGGATGTTAGGGAAAATCACTCTCAATGTATGGTATATCGCTGTATTTGCTGTCCACTTCTGCCCATTGCTTTACAGCTTTAGTTACAATTTCCTCTGATAAGCGTTCAGCATATTCCAAGAGCACTGGATTGGCAGGGGGGAAATCTTCCTTACTGTCCTCTTCATAGGCTTGAACCAAAGCATTATTTTCCCCTGCGTGCTTGTCATTATTGTGGTTGTCCTGCAAATGGATGGTGTTCTTTACAGTGTAATCATGTTTCGACTTTATGCATCCCATAATAATAGCAACAAACTGAACTGTAATTCCAGGAGTAGCTGCCTGTCATGCCTTATACAAAGCAGAGAGATCCCAGCAGTAGCTTATGACCATTGTTTCTCCCATCCCAAGTATCCCTAGAATAAAAAACATAAAATGCATTGTTACACAATTATTATTTTGAAGAGGACTAACAGCATGTGACACATACTCCAGCAAATTTAAACTTATCTCCAGCTGAAACTGGAATAGAGAAGGGTTAAAACCTCTGTCAATATTTATACAGTATATGTTCCTACGCGCTCTCACATCACCCCCAAAGCCGCATCCACTGTGACCACAGATGGGGGTTCCTCTGCCCCATAGCCACTGTCACATTTAAAATTGGTGTGGCTGTGTGGGGCTCTGCCTGCACAGCTGAATCATTCATTCACAGAGGCCTGTGAATAAATAAACAAGTCCTGTCTGTACTGCGGTAAACAAACTTGTAGTTCTCAATATGCTTAGCACAGTTGTAATCCAGTGATTATTTAAGATTTTTGGTGCTGAAGGCGGTACCATTATTTTGCATGGATATTTGGCGTTTTATATTGTAGGCCTGCAATTCTTAGGAATAACTCACCTAAATCTGTCCAAACAAGAGTCTAGTAGACATCCCGGGTATAACAAACTTTGAAACACAAAATCATAAATTATAATATAATAAATAAATATAAATAATTATAACAAATAATATATTAATAATAAAAATTATTACTTTTAATTTTTTGATGACAAATTTCCCCACAAATCACTATCGCTCAATTCTGCAAGTGATTCTAATTTATTATCGCTGTTTTCTAGCTGGTCTTAAACCACTTTGGACATAAAGGGACACTTTTTGGTTGCTATGGACAATCTCCAGTTTCCAGGCAGAAAGAACAGTTTTTTATTATATACAAGTGCATGTAGGACACTGGGAAGACCACTAGGGACAAAGGGGGTGTGTTTTTTTTATACAGTACTGTAATCTATAAGATTACAGTATACTGTATGTATTGTGTTTATTTACTTTTTTAAATTTGGCGCCGATCTCCACCCCCGTGCGTCGTAATATCTCAGGGAATGCAGCTCTGCGGCACACGGGCACTGTGAATCGAGTGAGGACACGGCTCGATCACACAGCGGGGAGGCATCGCAGGATCCAGGGAAAAGGTAAGTAAACCCTGCCTGTGGACACTGCGAGGCGATCCTGCGAGTCTGGCTTGGGGTTACCGCTTTTGGTCCTAAAAATTCCACCCCAAGCCTGACATGGGAATACCGCTCAGGGGGTTAAGGTATATGTGAACCCTTACCTTGAAAAAACAGCCCATCCAGTTTATAATAGAAATTAAAGGCAAAACATTTGTTGTATTTTAAATAAAAATATATACTTTTTTTATCTTTTTACATAATCTCTGTTCTCAGTTGCATAAGGTGCTAAGAGAGTTTGGGGTAGAGAAACAACTGAATACTGATCTTCCTAGTGAATAGCTGTGCAGGGGGGAGGATCAGCACAAGCCTGACCATTGGAGGACAGGCCTAGCATGGTCAGGTTGAAATAGGAATGCAAGGGGACTTGCAAGAATACAAAGTTTTTTACACAAAGGAAGCAATGCAAAAAGAGTAGGAGACTTTTCAATGCAAGTACGCGTGGCCTGGCAGGAGACTGCCATTCATTCCAATACCAGTGGGCCTGCAATGATGTTCAAAGAAAGTTATGTCACCAGCACACCAGGATCTCCAAAAATGGGTCCAAAACTTTAATCAGGGATGATATAATTACAGCAAAAAGCGATGTTTTGGAGACATTAGGCATGTGAAGTCGGGGGTCCTGCGTGGCTCCAAAACATTGCTTTCTGATGTAATTATGTGATCGCTGATTAAAGTTTTGGACCCATTTTTGGGGATCCTGGTTTGCTGATGACATTACTTTCTTTGACTATACACGGTTCCAGCCGGTGGTCACTTTAGCACCCATTTCTAAATACAGCTATCTCTCCAGGGATGTGTGCATTGGATGCTTTGATGTGCAGCTTCATGGAATCCATCCTTTGCTACAGTTGTTTGGAGCTGAGCTGAGCTCCTTGCCTGGCTTGCACTCAGTGGTGGACACATGATTGCTTTCCCTTGTAGCCTGAGCGGCACAAATTTTCCATTACTGGTACAACAGACACATATGAGGAATATGAAATGTTGGGGGTAACATATTCTTTAGGTAGCAGATGTGTAAGGATTATTTTTTGGAGAATAAGGATATTATTTAGTGTCACTTTAAGTTCAATATGAGATTTTCAGGGACATGGTGTCTCCTTTATCAAGGTACATACATGTCATCTTCTTTTGTAACATGCAAGCAGTCTCTGACAGTCTTTTTATCAGTCAGTCAAAAACAGTAATTTATGACCTAGAAGCAGGCTTTTGTTATATGTGAGTAGTCTGGCAGTCTCCATCAGTCTCCAGTAACATGTGATCAATAACAGAGGATGGCAGGTAGAGTCAGCTATCCGGTTACTGAAAGAATGAGAACTTCTGGGTTAAAACAAAATATTTTCCTCAAACTGTCCCTGTATTTCTTTGCCGATTAGAAAAAAGTCACTACTGTTAGCAAAGTCTAGTTAACCCAACCCACTCCAAATAAGCCACACCCACATGTAAATGCAACACACTGTGCTCATCACATGTAGGTGGGCACTACCTCTCATTTCATTTTATGAGATCCAGGTGTCCCAATCTGACAAAGACATCACGTCATGCTACAAAAAGTAGTAGGGCAAATTCTTAGAGTGCAGGTGGCTTTATACAGTGAAAACCTACAGATACTGATGGTGTTCGGTACCTTAATGTACAAGATACAGTATGTATTATTTAACACACTGAGAATCAGTGAAACATATGCTCTGTAAACATATATTACTGTGGCAGAGCTGACATACTGTGGTACTTAAGCTCTTGTTCTTGTTAATGGCCCCCCTGGATAGAAGGCCACTTCATGTGCTCTTATAGCTTGTTGATTGTTACAAGCACTGCTGTGAATTAGCAATGTTTAGACAGATCGTAAAGCTCAGCTTCAGACCAAGTTAGAGGACCAATTAAGCATTTCTTAGAAATGATTCAAAACTGTTTACAATACAACTAATATAAGTACCCATATCTGTAAAGAAGAAAGATCGCTGCTACTCTGGACCAGCCTAGGTGAATAAAAGAATAATGAGTGACCTCAGCTTACATACACTATTATTATTATTATACAGGATTTATATAGTCCTGACAGTTTGAGCATCGCTTTATGACAGTAGGGCAGACAGTACAATTACTATACAATTTAATACAGGAGGAATCAGAGGGCCCTGCTTGTTAGAGCTTACAGTCTAAGGCCCTGTACACACTATCAGACATGTCCGAGGAAACATGTCAGACGGACCGTTTTCATCGGACAAGGCTGAATTGTCTGTTGGTCTGATGTGCGTACACACCATCGGACCAAAATCCCCTCGGACCAGAACACGGTGACGTAGAACACAATGACGTGATGAAAAAAAGAAGTTCAATGCTTCCATGCATGCGTCGTCTTGATTCTGCGCATGCGGGGGATTTTGGTCCGATGGTTGGTGTACTAACCATCGAACCTGTCCGACGAACAGGTTTCCAGCGGACAGATTTCAAAGCAAGCTTGAAAACTTTTGTCCGCTGGAAAACAGTCCGATAGGCTGTACACACAATCGAACATGTCCGCTGAAACTAGTCTGTGAACCAGTTTCAGCGGACATGTTCGATTGTGTGTACGCGGCCTAAGAGGGAGGGTCAAGTGATACGAAAGTGTAATAACTGTGGGGCATGAGCTGATGAAGAAAATAAACTGAATCGTTATTGTCACTGACTTCCTGGTTTGCGGTGCGCATTAAATCTCGCTACATCATGGCCTAATGGGAACTACAGTTCCTATTAGGCTTAGCCTCCATGTCTGTGAGGGATAAGAGAGCATCTTCACGCAGGGCTGTAGTCATAGAAAGGGGGTGAACACATTCTGCTTTCCACCATGCAAAATGGCTCAGGTGCTGGTGGAAAGCAAGAAGAGGAGAGACAGGAAATGGCATTTTCAAACCTGGATTACTGTATTTTGGAGGTCAAATGGAAAAACGAGGTAAGTGATATTTAAATGCTCTAGCTTGCAGCAATCAATTGATCTAATAAAAAACAAACCTTTAGTGTTCCTTTAAGGAACCTGGTGTCCAGCATGAATACCCTCAGCTAATATCTATGGTGCTCTTAAAAGCAGAACTAAACCCTCCTATCCTTTACAGCCAAGGAAGTGGCGATCTTAGTTTGTTTGAACTGCAGCTGCTATGGTGATGCACATGTTATCAGTTATAACAACAGCCATGTGATGGCTTAAAGTTTGGCTAAGAGCACAAGCAATTGTGATTTTTGGAAATTATTTTTTCGATGAGTTTTGTTCTGCCATATAGCCAACACTGTGTCTTGGCATAGGCCAACTAGGCCCAGGCCTAAGGCAGCACTTTGCAGGGGGGCAGCATGAAAAGAGTCCCCGCCGGCTTGCACTACACTTTTAGACTTATGAGGTGCCCCCATAAAGCAGCCGCACTGCTGCTAGTATGATAGGGATAGCGCAGACACAAGGGACACTGATGTGGTCACCTATACCTGGCACGTAGGTAGTAGGACTCTCCTGCAATCCTTTGCTTGTGTCATGCCGCGTACACACGGTCGTTTTTTGCGATGAAAAAAAATGTTGTTTTTTAAAACGTCATTTAAATTGATCGTGTGTGGGCAAAACGTCGTTTTTTGTCTTAAAAAAAACGACCAAAAAAAAATTCCAACATGCTTGAATTTTTTGTGTCGTTTTTCAAAACGTCGTTTTTTGTGTCATAAAAAGTGATGGTGTGTGGGCAAAACGACGTTGAAAACAACATTTTTAAACCCGCGCATGCTCAGAAGCAAGTTATGAGATGGAGCTTCAATGGAAAAGAGTGCCGTAGAACGTGGTGTACGTCACCACGCTTTGCTAGAGCTTTGTAAAAAAACGATGGTGTGTACGCAACGTCGTTTTGGAAAATGAAGTTTGAAAAACGTCATTTTTTTTCAAGATTGAAAACGTCGTTTTTTTTTATCGCAAAAAACGACCGTGTGTATTAGTTGTACATATTAAGGAATCTTCATTGTATTTCTGTTGATTGCTGATGAGAAAAATAAACAGACAGATTTATTTTTCTTGCCCCCAATCCTTCCTTTGCTCACTGCCTGGACCACAACCCTCCATCATTGTGCTCTATGTTTTCTGCTGCACAACTGGCATGTTATATCCTCAGTCCTCCAAAGATTTAGGAAAAATGTGTGCTTAAAATAGAACTATTGGCAACACTTTTTGTTTTCCATTTTGGATGGAGTAAGGGAGGGTTAGAGCTCCCGTTCACTTTTTTTTGCTATCCGTTCATTTCCCTTCATTTCCTGCCCCATAGCCAAACAGGAAGTGAGAGGAAATCCCCCCCCCCTCAAGGCCCTCAGAACTAGTGTCCCTACTGGAAAATTTCAGGGCGGGTCTTAAACAGGAAGGATGCAAAATGAAGGAAAAACGTTCTGGACAGTCGCACTCCAAAAATAAATTGCTTTTATTGTAAAATCAAAAAAACACACAAAAAAAAGCATGCCACAGCAGACAGGTTAAAAAGTTGATGCGTTTCACACCAAACTTTAGTGCTTAGCTATGAATAAGCACTAAAGTTTGGTGTGAAACGCGTCAGTTTTTACCCCGTCTGCTGTGGCATGCTTTTTTGTGTGTTTTTTTGATTTTACAATAAAAGCTATTTATTTTTGGAGTGCGACTGTCCAGAACGTTTTTCCTTCATTTTGCATCATTCCATGCATTGCCCTGGCTTTGGATCAGGTGAGGAGACTTTCTGATTAGTATCTTGGAGCAGTGATTTCTCTTTTTCTTAAACAGGAAGGGGTGTGACCTTGACAGGAAGGGGTGGGTCATATTTAAATTAGGGGTTGCACAAGTTTAGTCAGGCCTAGGGCAGCACCAAACCTAAATACACCACTGCATATAGCACTATCAACCCAACAACAAAAACATTATTGCAGATTACCACATACATTTTTTCTCCTTTATTTTCACCTGGTGATCTGGCCAGTAACACACATTCTGTCTTAGGCCGCGTGCACACGATCAAATCTATCTGCTGGAAACGGTCGGCCCGACCGTCCCAGCAGACAGATTAGATCGTGTGTATGGGCGAGCCGACGGATTTGGCTGCTTTGAAATCTGTCGGCTGGGAACCCGTCCGCCCGACATGTCTTCTGGTTAGTACGCTCCGAATGGTTTCGACGCATGCGCGGAAGTGTTTTACTTCCTGGTGCGGTGACGTGGCGGCGTCAGCGTCACCGCCACATCACCGCGCCGTCTGGCGGCGGGGATTTTGGTTTGATCGTCAAATCTGTCTGCTCGTGTGTACGCGGCCTTAGGGTGTCCCCATTCTGGATGGGGGAGCCTTCTTCAGACAGCATATTGTCAATCTCGGGGGAGGGTAGTGATCGGTGAACTGGCAGATTTAGACTAGACAGGACTAACAAATTAAAGTCAAACTCCAGCTAACACCTTTAAAGCATTTACAGCAACAGTAATTTCCTTATTATATTATAGTATACTAGTATAGTATAGTATGGTTTAAAGTCCACAGAAAATGTGCCATTGTTTCAGCAATGCAACCGTTGGCTCTCTCACCGGCTGTTGACATGACATCTTTCTGGGCTTCATCTGCGTACAAGGTTTTCAGCCTGTTAATTGGCTAGTGGGTATGACGTGACTCCTGCAAGTGCACATGGGAGTCATTCATTCATCTTGGCACACTGGTGCTGAGCTGTGTATGTGCAGCTCAATTTACATTCAATAGATGATTGTGAACAGGCAAGTAAGTTTGTTTTATTACTGTGAAAAGTGCAGCGCCAATTAAACCGAGGTATCCCTCACTGGGAATACCACAAAACGTGAAATAGGTGATAACCACAAACTAATAAGGACACAGAGGTCTAATAATGTGAGGATGTCAAGCCACACCACAAAATTACTGATTCAAAGTGAAAAAAAAGAAAAAAATATTGTATATACTGTATGTCAAAGTGACAGTACCGCCCTTAGTGCAAACAGTGTAAAAATCATAATAATGAATATACCAATCCAATGATAAAATAAAATGTCCGTAGGAAAAAAGAGGAGACTAACTGTCATCAAAGTAGTCCATATGCAACAGTAGGTTATATACATATAAATTGTAATGTCCTCTTTAGAAATAACATTCCAACACATAGGGGTTGCATGTATCCTGTCCCAATTGGAACCAGACGGAGACCCTCAGTACTGATCAGTGTTACACATCTCTTGTAAACTCCACACTCCTATGAAGTAGGTGTAAGGTAAGGATGAAATTACTATGCTTACCGACTGATGTAGACCCACAACTCACCATACGGTGGGGGGTCCCTTGGAGCTTGAATGGGCTGGATGCCCTACACGATCTCTGTCTCCGTATAGATCCTTCTGTGGATGATCCAGAGGTTTTCCCAAGGGACAGCCGGAGTTCTCAATGTTGTTGTATCCTCATACAAGATAGATCCCAGCAGGAGATGGGAGATAAGAAAAAAAGAGAGAAGGTCGTCTCCTCATAGTGTAAAAAAATGTATTTAAAAGGTGTGTACACGTTTAAAAACAAAACAAAAACTTCCTTAGTACAAGAAAAGGGAAAAAACTTGTACAGGTGAGTTTAAATAAAACTTCAATATCTCGTCACACCACAGCACTATTCCACATCTAGGAACAAAAAAGCAAAGAAAAAAGTCCAGAAAGCGTAATGAAAGTCCAGAAAGTCCTACACCCCAGTTGATGTCTTGTCAGACGAAACCGGTCGGGTTATTACTGGAATTTGCCTGAATTTCATTGCGCTTTCTGGACTTTTTTCTTTGCTTTTTTGTTCCTAGATGTGGAATAGTGCTGTGGTGTGACGAGATATTGAAGTTTTATTTAAACTCACCTGTACAAGTTTTTTCCCTTTTCTTGTACTAAGGAAGTTTTTGTTTTGTTTTTAAACGTGTACACACCTTTTAAATAAATTTTTTTTACACTATGAGGAGACGACCTTCTCTCTTTTTTTCTTATCTCCCATCTCCTGCTGGGATCTATCTTGTATGAGGATACAACAACATTGAGAACTCCGGCTGTCCCTTGGGAAGACCTCTGGATCATCCACAGAAGGATCTATACGGAGACAGAGATCGTGTAGGGCATCCAGCCCATTCAAGCTCAAGGGACCCCCCACCGTATGGTGAGTTGTGGGTCTACATTAGTCGGTAAGCATAGTAATTTCATCCTTACCTTACACCTACTTCATAGGAGTGTGGAGTTTACAAGAAATGTGTAACACTGATCAGTACTGAGGGTCTCCGTCTGGTTCCAATTGGGACAGGATACATTCAACCCCTATGTGTTGGAATGTTATTTCTAAAGAGGACATTACAATTTTTATGTATATAACCTACTGTTGCATATGGACTACTTTGATGACAGTCCCCTCTTTTTTCCTACGGACATTTTATTTTATCATTGGATTGGTATATTCATTATTATGATTTTTACACTGTTTGCACTAAGGGCGGTACTGTCACTTTGACATATATACAATATTTTTTTCTTTTTTTTCACTTTGAATTAGTAATTTTGTGGTGTGGCTTGACATCCTCACATTATTAGACCTCTGTGTCCTTATTAGTTTGTGGTTATCACCTATTTCACGTTTTGTGGTATTCCCAGTGAGGGATACCTCGGTTTAATTGGCGCTGCACTTTTCACAGTATCTATTTACAATAATTTCCATTGTTGTGTTGGCTGCCTCTACCATTTCTTTTTTTCACTTATTTTGTATAATATAATTGTATGTTATACCTTCTTTTTCACTTGGGAGTAGCGCAATATATTTTATATATTAAGTTTGTTTTATTGCAAAAGAGATAAAGCATGTCTCCTCTGCAATAAAAAGCAGCCTGCCCGCAGTTTGTTTTTCTTTTTTTGTGTCCATAAAGATATGGATGAGCGAATTTGGGGTGAAGGAACTTGACTGGCCTGCACAGAGTCCTGACATTAACCCGTTAGAACACCTTTGGGATGAATTACAGCGGAGACTACGAGCCAGGCCTTCTTATCCACATCAGTGCCTGACCTCACAAATGCGCTTCTGGAAGAATGGTCAAACATTTCCATAAATCTTGTGGACAGCCTTTCCAGAGAGCTGAAGAGCTGAAGCTGTTATAGCTGTTATAGCTGCAAAGGGTGGGCTAACTCAATATTGAACCCTACGGACTAAGACTGGGTTCCTATTAAAGTTCATGTGCGTGAAATGGCAAGCATCCTAATACTTTTGATAATATAGTGTATGTCAAGTGTGTGCCTCCTTATCTTTGAAAGTGCCTGAAAACCGCCTCCCATTAATTGCAGTGTGTCTTTTCACACTGGGACATTGCACTTGCAAGAGATTACGAAAAGTCCTGCAAGCAGCATCTTTGGGGTGGTTTGGGAGCACTGTAAGTAGCGATAAGGTAAAAACCGCCCTGCTAGCAGACGAAAAGCGCAACTAAAACAGCGCTTAAGCACCACAAAAACAGGCGGTGCTAAAGTGCTAGCAGCCGAGAGCTACAGTGTGAAAGGGGTCAAAGTGTTTTGGGTTTATCCACAACATCAAGCAGTTGCAACAATGCATTTTCAGTTAATTCAATGCACTTTCATCCTCTAGGGAACTATCTTCCACTGATAACAGAAGACTTGAATTTGTCCACGGGTGACATTTAATAGCTAAGTGAACCTTAAACACCTCTAAAATAATATAATTCTTAATTTTCAAAGAATGTGGCAGAAAAGATCAACTAAAAATAAAAAACCTAGTAGGTAAAGTCTCCAAAACTCCAACATTTTGTTGCGAGTGTTCAAGTAATGTTTGGGGTCAAAGTACATCAAGCTGAGATTGCGCCAATCAACCTGCATTAGAGGTGTTGTGTTGCAATTGATATTTTTGGGTGATTTTATAGCATAGATATTTAACTGGTTACCGACCGCCCACCGTCATATTACTGCGGGACGGTGGCGCGGTCTCGCGGGAGCACGTAGCTGTACGTCCTCTCCTTTTCGGCCACTAGGGGGCACCCGCGATTGCTCGTTACAGAGCGGGGAACGGGAGCTGTGTGTGTAAACACATACCTCTCGTTCCTGTCAGCGGGGGAAACGCTGATTTTCTGTTCATACAATGTATGAACAGAAGATCAGTGATTTCCCCTAGTGATTCCACCCCCCCATACAGTTAGAACACAAATAGGAACACACTTAACCCCTTCCCTGCCCCTTAGTGTTAACCCCTTCACTGCCAATGGCATTTTTATAGTAATCCAATGCATTTGTATAGCATTGATCGCTATAAAAATGCCAATGGTCCCAAAAATGTGTCAAAAGTGTCCGATGTGTCTGCCATAATATCGCAGTACCGAAAAAAAAACGCTGATCGCCGCCATTACTAGTAAAAAAAAAGTATTAATAAAAATGCCATAAAACTACCCCCTTTTTTGTAAACGCTATAAATTTTGCGCTAACCAATCAATAAACGCTAATTGCGATTTTTTTTACGAAAAATATGTAGAAAAATATGTATCGGCCTAAACTGAGGGAAAAAAATATTTTTTTAGATCTTTTTTGGAGATATTTATTATAGCAAAATGTAAAAAATATAGAATTTTTTTCAAAATAGTCGCTCTATTTTTGTTTATAGCGCAAAAAATAAAAACCGCAGAGATGATCAAATACCACCAAAAGAAAGCTCTATTTGTGGGAAAAAAAGGATGCCAATTTTGTTTGGGAGCCACGTCGCACGACCGCCCAATTGTCAGTTAAAGCGACGCAGTGCCGAATCACAAAAAGTACTCTGGTCTTTGGACAGCAATATGGTCCGGGGCTAAAGTGGTTAATTTAAATAAAGGATCCTGCCCTTATTCCTTTACCTCTGAAATATAGTGAACAAAGCAATTGATGCAAATCACAAACAAAAGAAAACTGCAACCAAATTAGTCCGAACGCAAGTCTTAATAACCAGTAATTGAAATAAGGTGCGATATCGTGCGCCAAACTCTGAATAACTTCCAAGAATTGTGAAAGTTTAAAAAAAAGTAAAACTAAAGCTGAAATGTAAATTAATAATAAAATCAAACACTCTGAAAAAAAAAAATGTAAAATGAAGAGTCTCTTCAAACAAAAAAGGTGTCCAAAAAAGACACCTTTAATAGGGGATTGGCTAAGTGAACTCCAAAAATTGTGAAATATGGATAATTCAATGATGCCAAAAGTTTATACAGCAATCCAAATACACACGGTGCTCAGATAGATCCCCTCACCGCATGCATACGCCTCATACCAGAGATAGTGGATCTTACATAGTAGAGATCACATTCACTTGTTTAAATTTCAGAGCAACTATTCCCAATATATGATGAGAAGAGGAGAGCCTCGTAGTGTATTACGTTTGTAAAACCATTTATTAAAACAAGTAAACACTTACGTCTAGGAAGCTTAATGTCAGCATAAACAAACACAGCGGTAGTCAGCACCAGGCTGTTTGTGCGAGATAACCTCACTAATTATGGCTCCGGCCGACACATTTCCCCATAACAGGCTTCAACTGGGAAAGAAGACTCACCTGGGATGTCAGCTAACCCCACTTTCATTAATCAAAACCTTTTCCCCAGCCCTGCCATTGAGTGCTCTGGAATTTATCTGAGATCCACAATCTCTGGTAAGAGGCATGTGCAGGGGGTGAGGGAATCTATCTAAGCACTGTGGGTATTTGGACTAATTTATAGAGTGTCTGATTTTTTTTATTGATTTACACTTCAATGTTCAATATTCAGCATTAGTTTTACTGTTTTAAACACATTCAAAATTATCTGAAGTTAATTGAGAACTTTGCATGAGATAGCGCACCTTATTTTAATTAATAGATATTTAAAGGGGAGTTCCAGCCACAATTTCACTTTTTAAATATAAATACCTCTGTAATACACAAGCTTAATGTATTCTAGTAAAGTTAGTCTGTAAACTAAGGTCCGTTTTGTTAGGTTGTTACAGCATTTAGTTCATGAAGCCAGACTGTATGACTTCCTGGATTTCAGCTTTGCATATCTCGCACATGCTCAGTGCTGCACAAGCAATGTAATAGGTTTCAGTCAGGTTTGCAAGGACTACTGGGAAACATGATGCCTATCCCAGAAACCCTTGCAAATAGCCTTGTGACCTAATAGCCTAGGCTAATAAGGAGGAGGAAGTAATGAAGGACTACACAATAAAGGTATTTACAAGCAACAAAATAAATAAAAATTGTCCATTCTGAACACTATTAAGTTAGGGCACGCAGCACAGACAAACATAAAAAAATGGGTGGAACTCCACTTTAACCACCTTGTTCCCACACTACAGCCGAATGATGGCGACAGTGCAGGCCTTGATTGCTGGGAGGCCGTCATTAGAAATTTTACCCCCGTTTTTGCACGCTCTCTGCGCAACATCGCATCAGGGCAAATTTGTGATGGCCGTGTCAGATAGCGGTACATGGCCAATCACAGTGGCCATTTACCACATAATCGCTGTGTCCAATGGGAGATGATCTCAAATGTAAACATATTATACAAAAAGACGCTGTTGTGAAATGGGCAACGGTTGTGTCTCAGTCCCGATTAGTACATACACCACAACTATCTACAACCCATGGGACTTTTATTGAGTCACATGAAAAAATTCATATACTAAAAAACACATCATTATACATGTATAGCAACAGTGAAAAAACATCAAATGGCATTTAAAAACCTTCAAGTTTTAAAAAAAACCCGACATCAACATATGACAACTGAGCTGATGCTGTCCATAGATAAAGATGACCTGTGCTGAAATTGTCTACTCGTTTGGCAAGATAAAAACTTGCTTCCTCTGGAGAAGCACACAGGGATATCTGAAGATAGAAAGTACATGAGAGGTTAAAAGGTATAAAAAATAATCCGGCTTGATGTTAGAAACTTACATAATTATGAAATCTGTCCAAAAGCCTTCACGTAGATAAAATAATATAATTAACTTATAATTAAAATCCAATAACTAAAACTTCCAAATGTGTGATGCCTCGTACACACATCCGGGTTTTCCGACAGGAAAACTGCGAGGAGAGCTTTTGGCCGGGGATCCCGGCCGTGTGTATGCCCCTCCGCAGTTTTTCCGACGGAAAACTGCCAAAATCCACTGGCAACAAAAAGAGAACCAGCTCTCTTTTTCCCTTCGGGATTCCCGACTGACTTTTTTCCCATTGGAAATCCCAAGTGTGTGTACAAGACATAACAGGCCAGGAGAGGGCCATCCCAGATGCACAACAGATCACAACAGATCACAATGAAAAGACAAAAACTCCAAAACGTCAAATAAAAAATTACCCAGTGAATGTACAAATAAACCAATTGATTACTTGTGCAGTTATATATCCCTAAAGTAAGACAAATATGCTGTGCCTAGACTCTAAAACAACAATGATGTATTTATTATGAAAACAAACTGACTAGTGCTGTTAATAATGGAGACTTAGAGTCGGTTCACACTGGGGCGACACGACTTCCAGCACGACTTTCAGAAGCAACTTCAACACGATTTGAGCATGAACCACAGGGCGATCTGGGGCGATTTACAACACGACTTGAAGTCCTTTTCAGGTCAGGAGACATTCCAGTGGCCAATAAAACAACAATCAGCTCTGGGAGAGGGAAGGGGAGGGAGGGGTTTGCCTGAGAAATGTATGTTATCTTGCTGGGAAGTAGCTTCAATTAAAACAGTGATCAGACTTGGAAGCGACTTCCATTGAAATCAATGGGTACAAATCGCCTAGAAGTCTGATTGAAGTAGTACAGGAACCTCTTCTGAAGTCGGAGCGACATGAGTAGTGTGTATTAACACCGCTCCCATTCACTTACATTGCTTTTCTGGGCAGCACGACTTGGGACGACTTGAGACGACTTCAAGTCTGATCCCAAGTCGCCCCAGTGTGAACCGACTCTTAGGGTCCTTTCACACGTCCGTTCCGGTCGTCCGTTTTTTGGACGTCCGTTAACGGACCTCAATGCTTCCCTATGGGTTAGCGTCCGTTAGCGGATGAGCATCCGCTAACGTCCGTTAACATCCGTCTGCGGTAAGCTCCGTTTTTTTGGACGGAAGAAAACCCTATTTTTCTTCCGTCAAAAAAACGGAACGGACGAAAAACGGACGTTAGCGGATGATCCGTTTACCATCCGATCCGCTAATGTCAGTTTTTCATTGAAATATGTAAGAAAAAAAAAAAAGTTCTAAAAAAAAAAAACGGATGAAAAAACGGATGAAAAAAAATGATGAAAAACGGACGTCAACGGACGGAAAACGGAACGGAAACGGATGTAAACGGACGGAAAACGGACGAAAAACGGATGAAAAAACGGATCAACTGAAGGGGGAAAAAAATGATCTAAAAAACTGAACGGACGTGTGAAAGAGCCCTTAAACAATGCAGGTGTGCCTATGGATAAAAACTAGGGTTGTCCCAATGCCACTTTTTTAGGACCGAGTACCGATACTTTTTTCAAGTATTCACTGATACCGATTACTGATACTTTTTTTTATGTCACGTGACAGGGGGGGAGGGTGTGGATGGTGTCTGTGTGTGTGTCTGTTTTATTTTTATTAATGTTTACAATAATTTTATTTTATTTTATATTGCAATACTTTTTTTATTTTTTTATTTTTATTAGCCCTGTTGGGGGGCTTTGGTGAGATATCAGGGGTCTTAACAGACCCCTAATATCTCCCCCTTGAGTTAGAGAAAGAGACAAAGGATAGAGATTCCCCAGTCTCTTTCTCTGCAGCCTCAGCTCCACTGAAAATGAATGGAGAGAAGACAGTGGCTCCTCTCCATTCATAAACTGAAACATCATAATCACAGGAGGTTACAATGTTTCAGTTATGTGAATGGACAGAGTCAGTGATCACTGACTGTTCATACAGAAAAGGAAGAAGAAGGACATGGAGAGGGACAGCTGAACTGAGGGGGGCACAGAGGAAAACTGGAGTGGGGCAGCAGCAGAATGGAGTGGGACAGCAGAAGAACGGAGTGGGACAGCAGAAGAATGGAGTGGGACAGCAGCAGAACGGAGTGGGACAGCAGAAGAATGGAGTGGGACAGCAGAAGAATGGAGTGGGACAGCAGCAGAATGGAGGGGGACAACAGCAGAATGGAGGGGGACAGCAGCAGAATGGAGGGGGACAACAGAACGGAGGGGGCATGGAGGGGGACATGGAGGGGGACTGGAGGAGGATAGGGGGACAGTGAGTGGTGATTGTGTGTGGGAGAGTTACACGCACCGATCACCGCTGTATAGATTTTACTAAAGAAGCTGAAAGCCGTGGGGGAGAAGCTTGTAACTCCCCCATGCACCAATCACTGCTGACTGTCCAGGTATCGGGTGAAGCATCAGGAGCATTTGCCGGAGTACAAGTACAAATGCTCAGTATCGGTGCCGATAACGATACTAGTATCAGTATGAGGACAACCCTACTAAAAACATTTCCAGGCAAAAAAGCACAGAAATCAATACAAAACGAATGAAGTGCACTAATACATGACAAATGAAAAAAGACCATACCTAATGGAGATCTGCGATCAAGGCTGGAGCCACACATGCACTGTCCACTCCCAATGCAGTATGGGAAGGGCTGGTAAAGTGAATGGAGACCTTTTAAGCATCTTTGGATGCATAGGAATTGCACATAAATCACAGATAAATTTAGAAAGGAGATCTAAGATTTATAGGGTAGTAAATCCATATCTTTCTATTACTTCCTCAAATTCATGACTATGAGAAATAATTATGCATAATTTAGGGGTCATTTAGGCACAGTGGGAAAGTTTTGTTTTGACATAGAAGATATACACTGAGATTGCTGTTTCATAAATTAGGCACTTGATGAATAATGATAGTTTAATACATTTCTATAGCACTGCAGTCATTCACACAATCTAATGCCGCGTACACATGATCACTTTTTGTGATGAAAAAAAACTACGTTTTAAAAAACATCATTTAAAATGATCGTGTGTGGGCAAAACGTCGTTTTATGTCTTCAAAACAACGACCAAAAAAAAAATTCCAACATGCTTGAATTTTTTGTGTCGTTTTTCAAAATGTCGTTTTTTGTGTCATAAAAAGTGACCGTGTGTGGGCAAAACGACGTTTAAAACAACGTTTTTAAACCCACGCATGCTTAGAAGCAAGTTATGAGATGGGAGCTTCAATGGAACAGAGTGCCGTCGAAAGTGTCTTACGTAACCGCGCTTTGCAAGAGCATTGTGGAAAAACGTTGGTGTGTATGCAATGTCGTTTTTGAAAATGAAGTTTGAAAAACTTCGTTTTGTTTCGTCAGATAAAATTACGTTTTTTTTCATCACAAAAAGTGATCGTGTGTACGCGGCATAAGGGGGTAGAGAACAGAAAAAATTTTGTTTTTCAAAACGTCAATTTTAATGACCGTGTGTGGGGGAAAACGTTGTTTTATGTCTTGTGAAAAACAACAAAAAAAAATTGAAGCATGCTTCAATTTTTTGTGTCGTTTTTCAAAACGTCGTTTTTTGTTTAACAAAAAATCACCGTGTGTAGCAAAAAACGTTGTTTAAAACAACGTTTTTCAACCCGCGCATTCCCAGAAGCTAGTTATGAAGCGAGCTTCAATGGAAAAGAGTGGTGAACGTAACCTCGCTTTGCTAGAGCATTGTGAAAAACGATGGTGTGTAGGCAACATCGTCTTTGAAAATTTAAGTTTCAAAAATGTCGTTTTTTACTTCACAGAAAACTTTGTTTTTTTTTTCATCACATAAAGTGATCGTGTGTACGCGGCATTACTGTGCCCATCAAATGCAGGGTCCGATCCTAGGGTCACAGGCGCCTGGGTGCAGAAATATTTCTGGCGCCCCCACATGGGCGTCACCATTTTACTAACTCCTCCCCTTTACAAATGTTTCTATGGCAATGACTCAACCAAAGAGATGCTCCCCCACAAAGTCTTCATTAACCTGGGATACTTACATGATCTCTTAACAATAAACAAAATACAGGAAGAGAAGCAGAGTACTTTATTGTGACCTGGAGGGGGACCTCTCTGATGGACACAGAGAGGGCTTTTGTTAGAGCCCCCAGACATACTACAGACATGATACAGGAGATGGTCAGAGACTGCAGACATAGTACAGGAGATGGTCAGAGACTCCAGACAAAGTACAGGAGACGGTCAGAGACCGTAGACAGAGTACAGGAGAGTACAGGAGAGTACATGTCTGCGGTCTCTGATCGTCTCCTGTACTTAGTACAGGAGATGGTCCATTAGACCCTTTCAGGCAATTTTTAGGTGCTTTAGCTTTAAAAATAGCGCCTGAAAAAAACCTCATCTGCAGTCCCAGTGTGAGAGCCCACGTGCTTTCACACTGGGGTGGTGCACTGGCAGGACGTCAAAAAAATTAAAAAGCAGCTTCTTTGAGGCGCATTAGGAGCGGTGTATACACCGCTCTTAAAGCGCCCCTGCCCAATGAAATGAATGGGCAGTGCCTGCAATGCGCTTCGGAACTGGCGCCTTTAAACTCTTTATTTGGCCGCTAGTGGGGGTTAAATGTACCTCTAAAATTACAGTAAAGCACCGCTAAAACTAGGAATGGGAATGGGCAGGGGCTGTGTATCCTATGAAATCTATCATGCCATAAAACATCTAGAGCAGGGGCTGCCCTGAGCACATGTAAAGGGATTTTGGGGATGCCATCCCCAGCACACAGCACACTGAACACTCTGACTCACCTCTCTCTGTGCAGCCCGAAATAGAGATGGGAGGGGGATGGCATTCCAACTGGAGTTGGTGGAGACAGTGCGAGATCCAAAACTCCCAGTGTAAGGAATTAATTCCTACACATCAACACTCAGCAGCCACTGAAAACAAGAACTCTCGTGTCAGGAAGAGGATTGGCGCCTCCCCTGAGCACTGCCAGGCTGGACGGGCTGCCCTATGCTCACACATCAGTTTTGGACGGACACACACTTTTGCCCAGAACACTAGTTCTGGACAACACAAACAAGGAGAGAAGGAGGGAGGGGAGAACTCTGGCACTTCGGCGCCCCTACCTCTGCAGGCGCCTGGGTGCATTATATGCAGCCACTGTGCCCCATAATATGTAGCCATTGTGCCCCATCAAATGCAGATAGTGTGCCCCATCATATGTAGCCATTGTGTCCATCAAATGCAACCACTTGTGCCCCATCAATTGCAGCCATTGTGCCCATCAAATGCAGCCACTTGTGCCCCATCATATGCAGCCACGTGTTCCCATCCCATGATATGCAGCCACTTGTACCCATCATATGCAGCCATTCGTGCCCCATCATGTGCAGCCACTTGTGCCCATCATGTGCAGCCACTTGTGCCTATCATATGCAGCCACTTGTGCCCCATCAAACGCAGCAACTATTACCCCTACCTGTCTGCTGTCTGCCTGGCACTTATCCCATCTTGATGGCGGGTCAGGCAAGGGGGTGATGGCGGTGAGCTGTGCGGGACTAACAGCGGATCCTCCATGCTTCCCTGCGTCTCTTCTTCTGTTCCACTAGGTGTTTAATAGGTTTGCCTCTGCCATCAGACAATCAGGGGGCGTGTATTAGACCCGTGCTTCCTGATTGGTGGAGAGGTGGTTCAGTGTTAGAAAAGCAATATTCATTTGCTTTTCTAACACACCTGGGTGGGCTCTGAGTGCAAAGTTCTGCTCTCCGAGTCCACCTTTTTTTAAGCCTATTAGAGCCTATTACTCAATCAGGTGCTTAAAAGACGAAACACCCTTCATGTATAGTATCATCAAATGCTTGAATCTATCCATTAGTCATATGGGGGGTGGCGTGACAGAGGTGGCGGCACCCGTGCGCCCTTAATGAATGTACCGCCACTGTGGAAATCTATTGGAAATCTAGAAATTACATACTCTAGCTACTATGATGAACTAAAAATTCAAAACAAATTATCCTAAAAAATGAATATCTATGAGATTAAATTATTCCTGGGCTACGAGCTTCAAATTTAGTCGTGCACACAGTGAGGGACAGAGAGAACAGAAGATCCTATGGACATTTTATTAATTTTTGCTGTGGACTGGAGTTTTAATATTATTTAAAACTTTAATACTAATTAAAATAACATTTTAAACAAGGAGTCCATTTTAGGGCTTTCTTCTTAAAGCTGCTAGCAATGTTAAATTATTATTATCAGTAACTGAAGCCAATCCAGTTGCCAGTCTTTTTACAAAATAGATTCGTTTGTAAAAAAAAAAAAAAAAAATTGTTAGTTGTTTGCAATAGACTTCAAAAATGCATGCAATTCAAACTAAACACATGGGAAAAAATACATAAGCAGAAGTTACCTACTATGAAAATCCTATAAAGAAAAAATGTACATATAGAGCAAGCACGAATTGAAATATATGAATAGCCAACAGCATTACCGTCCCTAAAGATAATAGATATATGTTCCCAGTTAAAGGATAGGGCATGGGACTGTGCGAATGCAAGTTGGGTATGTTGTATTGAGAGAAAAAAAGAAAGAAAAATATAAATATAACATATAATGATATTGACTCTGGAACCGCAGGGATCAACCACTACAGACAACGTTTATATTCATAAAAAACTATATTTTAATAAATTAAATAGCACATTACATACAAATACAATGTAAAAGATTTGTCATGTGAGAGATTGTATTTCACCTTCTTGGTATATATATGAGGTCCAACATGTTTCGCCTGTTCAGGCTTCCTCAGGGACAAATATATAAAAATACAATAATCTACAAAAGTGAGAAAACAAAATTATATGGATGTCAAAGAGTACAAAGTAAACAAAACCATCTGTGCTGGAGATGATACTGTCATTACCACAAAAGCTTGGCATGCCTACATAGATAACACACATACTATGAAATATTTTTATATAACAAAATTAAGGTATAAATACCAAATACGCAAGAGAAAAAGAGGTATCAAAGAAAGAAAATTGTAATGTCAATCAAACGTGCATTTGAGTATGTCATGCTACGTTACCATTCCCCACATGCACATATAGATAGAACACAGCAGCATACCTCCACGATGGACACAGACACGGGCCACAGGGAGTCAACGTCACGAGCCAGCCAGAAGTATGGCTGGGAGTAGCTAAATCAGGGAAATGTTGGGTGCAAGGATCCTGCACACACCGGATGTCCTACCGTGGAGCATATAAGAGCAAGGATGAATATAATGTAGTGATTGCAAATACATATAGATGGCGCTGTGTCATAAGGATAACATAAATAGTTGGATACAGTAATATTCTATAAAGAGAAAGGGGGCAGGCTCAGAAGACTCGAGCTGGCCAGCCTTTTACTTTACTTTGTTTGTTAAGTAAAAGGCTGGCCAGCTCGAGTCTTCTGAGCCTGCCCCCTTTCTCTTTATAGAATATTACATCCTTGCTCTTATATGCTCCACGGTAGGACATCCGGTGTGTGCAGGATCCTTGCACCCAACATTTCCCTGATTTAGCTACTCCCAGCCATACATTTGGCTGGCTCGTGACGTTGACTCCCTGTGGCCCGTGTCTGTGTCCATCGTGGAGGTATGCTGCTGTGTTCTATCTATATGTGCATGTGGGGAATGGTAACGTAGCATGACATACTCAAATGCACCTTTGATTGACATTACAATTTTCTTTCTTTGATACCTCTTTTTCTCTTGCGTATTTGGTATTTATACCTTAATTTTGTTATATAAAAATATTTTATAGTATGTGTGTTATCTATGTAGGCATGCCAAGCTTTTGTGGTAATGACAGTATCATCTCCAGCACAGATGGTTTTGTTTACTTTGTACTCTTTGACATCCATATAATTTTGTTTTCTCACTTTTGTAGATTATTGTATTTTTATATATTTGTCCCTGAGGAAGCCTGAACAGGCGAAACATGTTGGACCTCATATATATACCAAGATGGTGAAATACAATCTCTCACATGACAAATCTTTTACATTGTATTTGTATATAATGTGCTATTTAATTTATTAAAATATAGTTTTTTATGAATATAAACTTTGTCTGTAGTGGTTGATCCCTGCGGTTCCAGAGTCAATATCATTATATGTTATATTTATATTTTTCTTTCTTTTTTTCTCTCAATACAACATACCCAACTTGCATTCGCACAGTCCCATGCCCTATCCCTTAACTGGGAAAATATATCTACTATGAAAATCCCATGTCAGAATGATCAGCAAGTCCAGGAATAAAGGCAGCTGATGTAACCCCTGTCTGTTCCTATAAAAGTAAGTTGAGGGTGGCAACGATTCCTCCTGATCCTTTTATACTGGTCAATGAGGCATCCAATTAAATGGATGGAAGACTCTAGAAATGCAAAACATCAGCAGAAATACTTAGAGCGGTGCAGATGGGCAATGCTTATATGAAGGCGCAGTTTGGGGGCCTGAGGGAAGAGGTGTCCCTTCTTCGGCAGGACCTCCAAAAAGGTCAGGGAAAGGGCAACAGCCGTTAAGAGCAGAGTGAGGGATTTAGAGGACAAACTCCCTCAAATAGCAAGTGACACCAGAGCAGCGCACTGCATGGCCCAGGACATGCTTAGCAGAGCAGAGGACACAGAAAATCGTTTGCGCAGGAACAACGTCCGCATTGTCGGTCTCCCCGAGAAATCGGAGGGCAGAGACCCCACCATGTTTGTGGAGAACTGGCTTATTGAGGTGTTTGGCGGGGAAGCTTTCTCACCATTTTTTACCATGGAGAGCCCACAGAGTGCCGGGCCGACCCCTCCCACAGGGGGCCCCTCCCCGGTCAATGTTAGCCAAGCTCCTACATTAACGTGATAGAGAGGCAGTTCTTCGCTGCGCGCGGGAGCGGACCAATGTTACATTCAATGGAGTCAGAGTATCATTTTACCCTGACTTCTCTGCTGAGTGCCGAGGTGCAGAGAAGTAGAGCAAGATTCGCTCATGTGAAACAACGCCTGAGAGCTCTGCAGTTACCATATGCCATGCTTTACCCGGCCAAGCTGAGCGTAACCACAGATGGACATGCGCAGTTCTTTGAGTCACCCAGGGAGGCAGTGGCCTCGTTGGATCACAATGAGCAGGCCTTACGCCATCGCAGGGCTGATGCTGGAGGAGACTGACCCAGTCACACTCCGTGAAACACTGACTGTTCATTTTTTTCTGGACTGTCGATCTCCTCACAATGATGAGCCGTTGTTCTGGCTTTTTGGCTACTCTGTCATCTTATCCGGTTCCTCTTCCCATACCAGTTTGCCAGGGAAAGAACTTCACTTTCTTAAGTGCTAGGATACGAACTGTGACTTTAATCTATGTATACATTTGAATCCATTTAACATGTTCAGACGATCAGTTGGGCCCACGGTTGGGCTGGGTTGCAGTGCCAGGAATTGCCCTGTTGGCAATATCACTATGGTTGACTATACTTCAGTTCCCTCCAGGCGCTTCCAGGAACTGGGATTATCCGCCTGAACGGGGACTGCCTAACTACTATTGCACTACTGTTTGTTAGCACCATTGTGCCTGGTTGTATTCTACAATACTCACTGTCCTACAGTCCAAGGGATTATTATTTTTTAAATTTTTTCTATTTTTCTTACTTTTTCTATTTTGGTCACCTATCATTTTGTTGCCGCGCTGGACCACCACCACCGTCCCTCAAACTTTGCCTCACTGGGGTAGCCCAGGCCGGGAGCGCTTGGGGGCCCATGCTCAGTCACTATTTTTGCTTCTGCAATAGAGGGTATCCCCCTGATCTCCTGGAATGTTAGGGGCATGAACTCCCCCCTTAAACGTACAATGATATTTACATGTATAAAAAAGTTTTGCCCTGCTATCTTGTGTTTTCAGGAAACGCATCTGACACCTGACACAAAAGGCTGTTTAAAATACCCCTGGGTGGGCAGGGCATACCACTCCACTCACACCTCCTTTTCCCGGGGGGTGAGTGTGCTGGTACACAGATCCCTGGACTATTAGGAATATGCTTCTAGTGTTGATCCGGAGGGGAGGTTTGTGTTTTTGCATTGCCGTATTGGAATTCTGAAATGTATTTTGGCCTGTGTTTACATTTCTCCCCCATTTGATGCTCGGGTGCTGCGGCTTCTCCTGGAATTTCTGGAGGGTAGGCCAGATCTCCCGATGCTGCTTGTGGGGGACTTTAATAACTGATTGGACCCGGGACTGGATAAACATCCGTTGCACCCTCATAGGGCTAGACTGTTACAGGAGGTGGGCTGGCTAGATATATGGAGGCACCGCAACCCTACAGTTAAACAATTCTCATGTTTCTCAAAGTCTCATGGGTCACTATCTAGGATAGACCTGGCGGTGGGTAACTCTGCGATGCTACCCTTGGTTTCGGAGGTCGCATACAGATCTAGATGTGTTTCTGATCACTCGTACATGGTGATAAATCTTACGGTGTCCCATTTATCTAGTCTTTCCAGAGCACCCTGGAAATTTGGCTTCAGCTATTCACTGCCCCGGAGGATTTAGAGGGGAGCGTCCGGAGGTTTTTCTCTGACCAGCCTGATCCAGAATCTGTCCTTGCTGAATGGGAAGCATTTAAAGTTTATCTCAGACATCTGCCTAGTGGTGAGGTTAAGAAGCACTCTGAAGCCCACTGTAAGTCCACTCCTTGGAGGCTAAGTATGTCCAGGATCCCACTAAGATGGCAGTTGGCTCAATCTGCGTATGAGCACCTGCTCGCCTCTTTGGCAGAAAAAAATAGTTTTTTTTTTACCAAAACAGCATTTTTTGAGGAGGGGGAGACGACAGGCCGTCCTCTGGCTAAGATAGCCAATTCGTCCCCGGCTATCGGAACCTTGCGGACCACTGCTGGGTGGCTGGTTCAATCCTTTGATCTCATAATACAGACGCTAGCAGACTTCTATGAAACGTTGTACCGCCCAGCCTCGGAGTATAGCTCTGAGGAGCTGTCCGACTACCTGGATGAGATTGCGTTCCCGCTTCTCTCCCATTCCCAAAGCTCGGAGCTAGATTCTCCGTTGATTTTAGAGGAGCTGCAGGAGGCGGTGGCAGTTCCCAAATTGTAAAGCTCAGGGGGGGACGGAATCCCCATGGAGATTTACAAACACTACTCCGAGATCTTGCTGCCACGGCTGTTAGGGGTCTTTAATGCTGAAAAAGAGTCTAATGCCCTCCCACCCTCTATGGCTAAGGCACACATTGTGCTAATCCTTAAACCTGGTAAAGACCCAGTGGACCCGGCCTCGTACAGGCCGATTTTGCTATTTCAATCAGATATCAAGATTCTGGCGAAGGTACTGGCCCTCAGGTTAAATGATGCAGAAAATATGGAATAAAACTAAATATTTACAAGGGGCCTCGGGTATCACTGAGTTCAGCCCCATTTGGGCAAATGACTCCTATCCCGAGCTAGCCAAATTGCAACAGGGGGAAAGATGGAAGAGGTATGGGATCCACAACTTGACACAGATTCCGGGGAGTGGTGGTTTATTGCCTTTTGAGACTCTGAGGGAGGTATACCATTTACCAGCGAACATGCTCTTCTACTATATGCAGCTTAGGCATGCATTTGTTGCCCAATCCAGGGCCTCAGAATGGCATGTGGATTCCCTTCCAATCCTTTCGCAGCTTAAGATTGCAGAGACATCTAAGGGTTTTATTTCCCAGAGCTACAGTACACTGCTCCGTAAATTTCTCATGAAACACCCCCTGACAGTTAGAAGGAAGTGGGAGGTTGATGTGGGGCCCCTGGACGAGGAGCAGTGGGAGGAGAATGTGACACAGCGCCTGATGCAATTATATACACTCCTAAGAGTATACTACACGCCCCACAGATTGTATGTTATGGGATTGCGGCCCACACACCAACTTGTGTGAGATGTAAAAGGGACCATGGGGATTTGGTTCATATGCTTTGGCGCTACCCCAAGTTGCATGCCTATTGGAAGGGGGTGACAGACACACTAAACGCAGTATTCCAGGTTTCGATCCCATTAGATCATGGGTCTTCAAACTACGGCCCTCCAGTTGTTCAGGAACTACAATTCCCATAATGCCTAGTCATGTCGGTGAATGTCAGTGTGTTACAATGCCTCATGGGATGTGTAGTTCTACAACATCTGGAGGGCCGTAGTTTGAGGATCCCTGCATTAGATCCTAAACAATGTCTCCTGAATCTTCTAGATGAGCTGGAATGAGAACCCCATATTAGGGAGGCCCTCACTAGGGCCCTTTTTATGGCCAGAAAACTGATCATGCAGCATTGGAGATCTGAGGTGCCCCCCACAGTCAGGGAATGGATCACTGCACTTGGTAATGCGATAAGAATGGAGAAGGTTATATACCAACATAGGGGATGCTCTGGAAAATTTGAAAAGCTATGGGACCTGTGGTTGGGAACACCGGGGTTAGACCCAGATTACCTAATAATGGACAGACTTTTGAGCTAGCTTTGGGTTGCGTATGCTGCTTCAGATGGGCCGGCACTGGTGTAGGGGGGCAGGTTGACCTGGCACTAATGGGGGTCAGGGGGTGGTGTGGTGGTTGGCTGCGGTTTCTATGACCTCTCAGAATGTTGATCCCTGTTTAATTACAGTGCTGTATTGTTTATGACCTTGTTTGTGTTTGCTACAGTATATTTGATACGATTGTGGTACTTTGGACTGTATGTGTCAAATTTTGATTAATAAGCTTGCTTTTTTTATGTTATGTAAGGTATGCCACATTGTACCCAAATTTTTTTTATATCTTTTTTTTATTTTATTTATTTTTTGACAGAGAGAGCTTTTTGTTGGTTTTTAATAACCAGTAGTTTTTTTTTAGTTTTTTGCTATATAAAAGGAAAAAAGACCAAACATTTTGGAAAAAAAAATATTATTATTTAGTTTATGTAATAAAAAATTTCAAATAAAAGATACAAAATCTTTCTTCATAATTTGGGCCAAACTGTATTCTGCTACATTTCTTTGGTGGTATAGAATCTACAAACTATTCTACATATACTTGAAAATTGATCAATCCTGCCTAATCTAATTTTCTGATTAACTATCATACATTTGGAGACCCTGGATCACCATGACAGTGGAAACATCAATACATGTACTGTAATGGTCACCTCTGTACGCAGGCCTAGGGGTGGACCACCAGCCCTCCTGTAGGGAACCCCAGCACACAGAGGGGCCCAGACAGCAGGAGGGTTGGTGGAGAACAATGCTCTCCATGTCTCTAACCCAGGTTTCTCCCCCTGTCCCTCCTGTCTGCTTTTAGCTGCTGGATGAGAGACATGGAGGGATAATGAACCTGGCCAGCCCCCGCTGAGCTTCTTCCCCTGCCCCGAGAGGGGGCTGTGCTAGGAGGAGGGATTTGTGGGAATGTGTCCTAGGAGAGGGATTGAAGAAAGAAGATTTGTGCTGGAAGAGGAGATGCGGGTGATTGTGTACCAGGAGCTGATGAGGGAATTCGGGGCTAATAGGAGGGATTTGGGGAATTGTGCAGGCAGGGGAGATTTGTACTAGGAGGGGGAATTTGAAGTGGCATGTGTGTCCATTAATAATGTATTTTTTTGTCAAAATATTGTTTAGAATACCGTCAGGTGTGTGTGTGGGGGGGGGGGGGCTGTACAGGGCCCCATGTATCCTAACAGCGGTCCTTTCTGTACGAGATATCAGGGAAAATAGTTTAGAATAGCATCACCTATAGCAGTATCTATTCCTATAAGCCAAGCAAGCCAGCCTACTGGTCTGTGGCTGCCCCCAGGAATGCCATGTTTACTGGCCAGGAAGTACAAGAGGCTGAAGGAAGGAAGAAAAAACAGTTTTGCTGGGGTTGTAGGAGTGCAGTTATCTTCAGGGAATGGCTGGAATTGGAGACATGATCATCAAACAGGCAAAAGAACGGTCCAGGCAGCAGGCAATAACGTGGTAAAAAAAAAAAGGCCAAGATCAGTATAGGAGGCAGATAGAGGAAACACTGCACTGGTATGGTGGTGAAAAGAAACGTATATTTGAAAATTGATCAATCTTTCCTCATCTTATTTCTTGAGACCCTAAATTCATAGCCGACTCCGTCGCAAAAAGCTCAGCGGGAGATCAGAAATACCCCCTCTGCTCAAAGGAGCTTGTCGAATGGAGCGATCTGATGAAAACGGACAGCATGTCCGTTTTCATCAGATCTTTCCCGATCCGATCCGCATGGACGGATGGGGACGTGAGCCCCATACGTTTGTTTTTAGCGGATCGGATCAGGTCGGATGTCAGCGGACATGTCTCCGCTGACATCCGTAAGAGGGATGGTGTTTTTTTTTTTTTTTTTGTAGACAGTCCAAGGTGTTTAGTAAGAGGGATGGTGTTTTTTTTTTTTTTTTGTAATTTTTTGTCACACTTTCTTGGAAAATTAGGAAACTAAATAAAATGTGTTACAAGTTATTTCTCACACACTGCAGACCATACGAAAAAGCAAATCCACTTTGCACTACAAGTGCACTGAAAGTGCAATCCCTATAGATCTGAGGGGGACATGCAATGGAAATAAAAAAATAGAAGAGCTTCCCCTCATTTCAGATCTTCCCCTAAGATATCCTGCAAATGCACTTTCAGTGCAAAGTGGATTTGCCTTTTGTAAATAACCCCCACAGTGTTTTGCTTTTAGGCCAAAAAGTTCAATTTTGGTCTCATCTGACCAAAGCAACATTCTTTTACATGTTTGCTGTCCCCCACATGGCTTCTCACAAACTGCAAATGGGAGTTCTTATGGCTTTCTTTCAACAATGGCTTTCTTCTTGCCACTCTTCCATAAATGCCAGATTTGAGGAGTGCACAACTAATGCCGCGTACACATGACCGTTTTTCGGGTTGTAAAAAACAATATATATATATATATATATATATATATGTCATTAAAAACTATCGTGTGTGGGCTCCAGAGCATTTTTCACGATGTAAAAAATGGCCATTAAAAATTTAGAACATGCTCTAATTTTTCATGTTGTTTTTAACATTGTCGTTTTTAACGTTGTAAAAAATGGTCGTGTGTGGGCTTTAACGACGTGAAAAAAATGTGCATGCTCAGAAGCAAGTTATGAGACAGTAGCGCTCGTTCTGGTAAAACTAGCGTTTGTAATAGAGTAAGCACATTCATCATGCTGTAACAGACTGAAAAGCGTGAATCGTCTTTTACTAAAACAAAATTAGCAAAAGCAGCCCCAAGGGTGGTGCCATCCGAATGAAACTTCCCCTTTATAGTGTCGTTGTACGTCATTGCGCTTTGCTAGAGCATTTTTTTTTCTTGATCGTGTGTAGGCAAGGCCCGTTTAATAAACGGGTTGAAAAAAACGTACTTTTTTCTAGACCAATAAAAATTTCTTTTTTACAACGGTCGTGTGTATGCGGCATGATCCTGTGGACACATTCTCCCACCTGAGCTGTGGATGTTTACAGCTCCTCCAGAGTTGCCAGGGGCCTCTTGGCTGCTTCTCTGATTAATGTTCTCCTTGCCTGGTTTGTCAGTTTTGGACGGCCATGCCTTGGTAGGTTTGCAGTTGTTCCATACTCTTTCCATTTTTGGATGATGAATTGAACAGTGCTCCATGAGATGTTCAAAGCTTGGGATATTTTTTTTAACCTAACCCTGCTTTAAATTTCTCCACAACTTTATCCCTGACCTGGTGTTTTCCTTGGCCTTCATGATGCGGTTTGTTCACTAAGGTTTTCTAACAAACCTCTAATGCCGCGTACACACGATCACTTTATGTAATGAAAAAAAATGACGTTTTTAAAAACGTCAATTTCATTGGCCGTGTGCAGGGGAAAACGTTGTTTTATGTCTTGTAAAAAATGACAAAAAAAAATTGAAGCATGCTTCAATTTTATGTGTCGTTTTTCAAAACGTTGTTTTTTGTTTCACAAAAAGTTACCGTGTGTAGCAAAAAACGTCGTTTAAAACGACGTTTTTCAACCCGCGCATGCCCAGAAGCTAGTTATGAAGCGAGCTTCAATGGAAAAGAGTGGTGAACATAACCTCGCTTTTTGTGAAAAAACGATGGTGTGTATGCAACATCGTCTTTGAAAAGTGAAGTTTCAAAAACGTTGTTTTTTACTTCACAGAAACCGTCGTTTTTTTTCATCACATAAAGTGATCGTGTGTACGGGGCATTAGGGCTGTGTTTATACTAAAATTAAATTACACACATGTGGACTCTATTTACTAATTAGGTGACTTCTGAAGGCAAATGGTACAATGGTACAAATACACGCCACACTTATACACTGATATTTTATTTGTAAAAAAAAATTAAAACCGTTTATAATTTTCCTTTTACTTCACAATTATGTGCCACTTTTTGTTGGTCTATCACATAAAATCTCAACAGTGGCGGCCCAGAAATACTCATCATTAAAAAAAATAATAATAATAGCCCTTTAAGTGTGTGCAGGACGCCGGACACACAAGTGTATGAGAAGCATGACGTGCTGCAATCACTAAAGAAAATAAAATAAAATAAATAATGGCCCTTTTAGGCCGCGAACACACGATCAAATCTGTCTGCTGGAAACGGTCTGCCAGACCGTTTCAGCAGACAGATTCGATCGTGTGTACGGGCAAACAGTCGGATTTGGCCAGCCGACAGATTTGAAAGCATGCTTTCAAATCTGTTGGCTGGGAACCCATCCGCCCGACATGTCTGCTGGTTAGTATGCTAACCAGCAGACATATCTGCTCGCACACGCGTCGAATGGTTTTGACGCATGCGCGGAAGTGTTTTACTTCCTGGTGCGGTGACGTGGCGGCGACAACGTCACCGCCACGTCACCGCCACGTCAGCGCGCTGTCTGCCGGCGGGGATTTTGGTTTGATCGTGTGTACACGATCAAACCAATACGTCCCAGCAGACAGATCTGTTCAAATCGGTCTGTCCGACCGATTTGAACAGATAGATTTACTCGTGTGTACGGGGCCTAAGAGTGTGTGGGGTATCGGATGCACAGGTGCTATGGGAAGCATGACATGTTTGCAATCACATGATTGCAAACAAGAAGCTCTATTGGCTTCCTTTAGAATGTCCTCGGGGCGCAGATCTCTGCGCCCTGAACACTCCCACTATAGCATTGTTTTCTGCTGTGGTTAGTGATTGGCGAGTCCCACGGACACCTGCTGTAAAGGGAGACTCTGCTGGGGACACCTGGTGTAAAGGGGAACTCTGACGGGGACAACTAATGTAAAAGGGGACTCTGATGGGGACACCTAATATATAGGGGGACTCTGATGGGGACACGTGATGTATAGGGGGACTCTGATAGGGGCAGCTGATGTATAGGGACTCTGATGGGGACACCTGACCTGATGTAATAGGGATGCTAATGGGGACATCTGTTGTAAAGGGGACTCTGATTGGGACACCTGATGTAAAGGGGGCATCTGCTGTAAAGGGGGACTCTGATTGGAACCCCTGATGTAAAAGGCGACTCTGATGAGGACACCTTATGCAAAGTGTTTTTTTCTTTTACTTAAAATGTGGATGTGATTGGCTTAATGTGACGTGCACAGTGAGGCTGCATTTGATGGCCACAGTGAGGCTGCATATGATGAGCACAGTTTTATTTAGCAGTATTGATAAATAATCACCTGATAAATGGCTATTTACAGTCCTGCATTTCTAACAGGTTAATTTTTAAGTTTTTTTTGTGCCCCTCAAAAATTTTGAGCAGTAGCCGCCACTGAATTTCAATAAAATACTTTTTACATTTTTGGTTGTAACATGACAACATGTGGAAATTTTCAAGGGGTATGAATCTTTTTTCAAGGCACTGTAAGTCTTTAGAGATTTGTTCAGGAGTTACATTTTAGTTGGGTGTCGCAGCAGAGGTAACCAGGTTTCAAATTGTCAATATATTAATTGAAAACTCCAACAATACCTTTATCGTTTTTGCGATTTATGGTCTGTTAACCACTTAAGACCCGGACCAATACGCTGGTAAATGACCCAAGGTGTTTTTGCGATTCGGCACTGCGTCGCTTTAACAGACAATTGCGCGGTCGTGCGACGTGGCTCCCAAACAAAATTTGCGTCCTTTTCTTCCCACAAATAGAGCTTTCTTTTGGTGGTATTTGATCACCTCTGCGATTTTTATTTTTTGCGCTAAATACAAAAATAGAGCGACATTTTTGAAAAAAAAAACACTATTTTTTACTTTTTGTTAAAAAAAAAATCAAATAAACTAAATTTTAGTCAAACATTTAGGCCAAAATTTATTTAGCCACATGTCTTTAGTAAAAAAAAAAATCGCAATAAAAAAAAATAGCTACCTAGCGGGAACAGCGGCACTAATACAGCGATCAGAAAAATGATCGCTTAGTGACGCTGGCAATAGGGAGTGAAAGGGTTAACTAGGGCGGTGATCAGGGGGTTAAAACTTTATTAGGGGGGGTGGGGGGGCTATCCTGAACCTAACACTAACTGTTTTTTACACTGCCTGTCACACTGACACTAAATGCAGTGATTAAATCACTGCATTCAGTGACACTGTGACAGGGGGGTGGGGGGGGGGCGATCACAAGGGGTTAATATGCCTATGTGAGTGTGTGTCAGTGTTGTGTTGGTGCACACTTACTTGTGATGTCTTCTCTCATCAGCAGCGCTGGGAAACAGCGCTGCGATGAGAGAATACATCATTTCCTCCTTCCTGTGTAAACACAGGAGGAGGAAGTGACAGGCTGGGAGCGCGCTCCCATTGGCTGGGAGCGATCGCGGGGGGGGGCGGATATCACGGACATCCGCCCGCAGATCCCGGATCGCTCCCAGAGGTAGGGGGACCCCCGCACGCCGCGGAGGGGGTCCCGATGGGACCCCCGAACCGCACTCAGGCGGGGACGTAAATTTACGCCCTTGTGCCTGTACGTGCCATTCTGTGGCCGTATATGTGCGTGCGGGGGTCCTTAAGTGGTTAAATATGCCATTGAAAGCATTTTGTTATATCTGTTCAACAAGTACAAAAAAATAATAATTGTTCATCCAGCCAGAAATCGGATGAGCTGACAACTTCCTGTAGTCTCTCCCTCTGTAGACAGTCATCAGTTATTGTTCCCAGCTCTTTCTGTTAACTACAAAACACCTCCCCCTATTTTATGAAGAGGGGTGTGTGTTATACAGTCCTAATACACTCCCTTGCTAAGGTGCACTATGATTGTAATTCTAGGACAACAGTAGGGATGAGCCGAACACCCCCGCGTTCGGTTCACACCAGAACCGTCGAACAGACAGACCGTTCGCGCAAACATTTAGAACCCCATTGAAGTCTATGGGCCTCGAACTTTCGAATTCAAAAACGATAATTTTAAAGACCAATATTCAATTTACTGTTGGAAAACATCTTTCAGAACCCGGGTCTTGCCCCAGGGAACATGTATCAATGGAAAAAAGTTTAATAAAAGGTTGTTTTTTCAGAAGCAGGACTTTTTTTTCCATTGATACATGTTCAGTCGGGCAAAACCCAGGTTCTCAAAGACGTTTTCACAGGCAAATTATAGACACACAGCAGGTACAATATTTAAAGGAATTTTTCTTTTCTTTTCTTTTTTTAAGTTAAGCATCATTAAAATCACTGCTCCAGAAGCAGTGATTTTATTGATGCTTAAATAAAAATAAATAAAAAATTCCTTTAAATATTGTACCTGCTGGGTGTCTATGCCTGTGATAACGTCTTTAAATAGCACAATCACCTGCCTGCCAGTAAATTAGGAATAGCTGATCTAGCTAAGCTATACAGTGTATAAATATATGTACAACTCCTGGGATGTATATATATTCTCTACACACTGTAATTGAAGCTAAACTGACTAGTCTGCCTGCTCTATCTAGCTATCTAAAAAGTCAATCTCTCTGTCTCTCTAACTCCTTTCATGAACAAGCCGAAACACACTACACAAGGCCACCCAGCAGGCGGCCTTATATAGTGTGGGGCGTGAGCTAAAGCCCTGAGCCATAATTGGCCAAAGCCACCCAGACTTTGGCCAATTATGGCTCTTCGTTTTTTGCCCGCTGTGATTGGCTAAGCATGCGGGACATACAGCATGCTTGGCCAATCATCAGCGCGCAATGCCGCAGTGAATTATGGGCCGTTTTGCGTCACTCGAATTTGGCGTAAACGACCGCTTTTGTTCGAATTTCGACAAACGTACGAACAGACAATGTTCGAGTCAAACATACGTTCGTATCGAACGCAAAGCTCATCCCTAGACAACAGTGTTTCCTGGCAGGATAACCAGGTAAAAATAAATAATGTGCTAAGGCAGGGGTCTCCAAACTTTCTAAACAAAGGTCCAGTTTACTGTCCTTTAGACTTTAGGGGGGCCGGACTGTGGCTATTGGGAGTAGAAAGGGTCCTGGGTTCAGTGGGAGTAAACGGTGCATCTTTAGCATTAGGGGGAGGAATAATGCCCCAGTTTTGGTGTCAGTGGGGGAAATAGTGCCCTGTTGTTAAAGCGGAGGTTCACCCTAAAAATCATCTATATACCATTACATCCAGCATACTGCTGAGATCTACAGTATGCTGGTATTTTTTTTTCTATCGCTGTACTTACCGTCTTACCGTCTTTTCAACCGGCTCCGAGTTCTCACTCCCGTGGGGAATAGGCGTTCCTATGAAGAGGCGTAGATGATTGACGTGCGGGTAAGGGAGCGTCACACGTTCCAAAAATAGACAAACAGGGACTCAGCTCTATACGGCGCTATACCGTGCCTGCGCCTGCCGTGTAGAGCTGACTGCGCAGGCGCCGTATAAAGCTGAGTCCCAGTTCGTCTATTTTCGGAACGCGCGACGCACCTAACCCGCACGCCAATCATGTACGCATCTTCATAGGAACGCCTACTCCCCGGGGCAGTGAGAACCCGGAAGCCGGGTGAAAAGACCTATAAGAAGGTATGTACAGCAAAATAAATAAAAATACCAGCATACTGTAGATGTCAGCAGTATGCTGGATGTAACGGTATATAATTGTTTTAGGGTGGACCTCTGCTTTAATGTCAGCAGCAGGAATTATGTCCCATTGTTGTGTTTTGCATCAGTTAAAGGAAAAGTGACCCAAGGGCTGGTAAAAGGCAAGCAAAGGGCCACATCTGGCCCCTGTGAGGACCACTGTGCTAGAGAGCCAGATCAATACAGTGCTTGTGAAGTGTTCCTTGGTCTATTGGAGGGTTCAGAGATTAGTGAAATTACCATGTTTATTGTTTGAGACTCCTTTATTTTTACAATATATTTATATACTTTGATAGCACTTGTTTATGTTGCTTTTCTTGAACATTTTTCAGTATATATTTGGCTATTCACACAGCACAGGTTTTTGGTGCTTCTTGACACCATTTGGTTGCAGTAGTAAGAACTGGGGTTTAAGTTTATCTCTTTGATTTATCACTCTAAGGCCGCGTACACACGAGGGGATATGTCCGCTGAAAACGGTCCGATGGACCGTTTCAGCAGACATCTCCGCTCGTGTGTATGGGCTAGCGGACAGATTTGTCCACCCGACAGATTTCAAAGCAAGCTTTGAAATCTATCCGGTGGGAATCTGTCCGCCCGACATGTCTGCTGGTTAGTACACTTACCAGCAGACATGTCGGCTCCCACCGCCGCCGCGCCGCTGCCGAATGGATTCGGCGCATGCGCGGAAGTGTTTTACTTCCTGGTGTGGTGACGTGGCGGTGACGCGGCGGCGTCAACGTCACCGCCGCGTCATCGCCACGTCACCGCGCCGTCCGGCGGCGGGGAATTTGATCCGATGGTGTGTACACGCCATCGGATCAAACTCCCGATCGGACATATCCGATGGAAATGGTCCGCGGACCGTTTTCATCGGATATATCCGATCGTGTGTACGCCGCCTAAGATGAACTTGTGCCCAGATCATGCATGAAAATGTGTCAAGATAGTGTAGTTATATATTCTGAACAAGCAGTAAAAGCACAAGCCCTCATTCAACTCTGTATCTATAAGCATTGTGGAGAAAATCATTTTTAAATGGCATCACAGAGGTACAGCTTATTTTCTTTGAAAACACAACTTGGCAGGCTGCAAGCCCTGTAATATAAGGTGTTTCTAGGCTGTTAGAAATTAACCAACTTTGGGGCTTATGTACCCAGGCACAGGGTAAAAACCAGCATTATTTCTCTAGCAAGAATTTTTTCCTACAACCACCTGTACAAATCAACCACAGGATGCAATTGTACACTTGTAAATTCAGATCTGATATATTCATAGTTATATTACAAGTCAAGTTAAAAAAAGGCTGTCTTGTTCAAGAAACGTTAATATATGAAATCCTATACCCACAGCTGATCCAGAAGAAGGTAAAAAAACAAAGAACAGTACAATTTGCTCCAGCAGGGGAAAAATAAATTCTTTTGTGATCCCCAGAAGGCAATTGGATGTTCCCTGGATCAACAATCACTGATGTTAAACCTCTAAATGTTAATGTGCAGTTATATTTTATGTATTTAGGAATGCATCCAGGATGTACGCCCTCAGACGCAGACAAAGCAATAAACAGAATCTAAAGTTCAAATCTCAGGCTCTATGATTAGTATATCCATCTTGTCACCAAATAAGTATGTTTTATAGGAAGACTGGCAGGTTTCTCTAAAATAGTGGGATTATGCTATAAATATTTTTGTTCTACAAAAGAAACCAATAAGATTACAGTTTACTAAAATAAACAAATTAAGGATACATTTTGAGCGGTTCCTGACTATTATGCCGCATACACACGATTGGGTTTCTCGGCGGTGAGAACACCGCCGAGAAACCCGACGGGAAAACCGAGGACCGGTTTGGTCCCTTTTCTGTACACATGGCTGGTTTTCCCGACATGTTTTTTCTTTGTCGAGAAAACCGGCCGTGTGTAGGCTCCACCGCATTGTTTCCCTATGGGAAAACTGCAGAGGAAGAAAACACTGCAATTTGCGACGAGAAAATTTAGAACATGTTCTAAATTTTCTCGTTGTGATTCTCTGCGTTTTTCTCGTCAGGAAAACTGCTGGAGAGCCTACACATGGCAGGTTTTCTCGTCCAAGAGAAAACATGACAGTTTTCCCAAAGAGAAAACTGATCGTGTGAACGCGGCTTTAGGGTTTAGTGGAATTCATTGAAATTAATCATTTGCTGTGATCTAATTTTCAGTGTGACTGACTGATGTAAAAAAAAGCAAAAGTCTGTTTTCTTTTAAATTAAGTTAGAAAAACATCTGTGCTGGTTAAATCATATTCATCTACCTCCTGCTCTTAAAATGACCATACACTATACAATCTGATTGTACGATCAAATGACGCATTATATTTCATTATATTGCGCAAATCATATCACCCAGCGCCCAGGACATGAAGTTCTGGGTGCCAGACAGGTGGATTTTTTTACATTTAGCCCTGCTGCAGGCAAGCAGCCAGTTTACAGTGCCTTGAAATTTTTTTATCTCAGTATAAATACAGCTGTTCTGTGAAGCCCTCAGAGGACTGTTAGAGAATCTTAGTGAGCAAACAGCATCATGAAGGCCAAGGAACACATTAGATATGTCAGAGATAAAGTTGTGGAGAAGTTTAAAGCAGGGTTAGGTTATAAAAAATATCCCAAGCTTTGAACATCTCATGGAGCACTGTTCAATCCACCATCTGAAGATGGAAAGAGCACAACTGCAAACCTTGCTTATAATGGCCGCCCTGTACTGCACAGGTGCAGCGCTTGCGCAGTATAGAGCACAACTGAGCACAACGGAGCCGCTGAAAATGAACAGCTATGAATCAGCTGTACGCGGTGCCTGCGCAATGAGCACGACATTGTGCCACACAGTGCCGCATGCTCCCGATGCTCATGCAACTCTGCAAGGGGCGGGTGTATTACTATTATATCGTGTAAAAGGGCGGATGCCATCTCTGTCCATCAATTTAAAATACGACCTCTTCTGTACCCATCTGCCCCTTACACGCTTCTCAATAACACATCCGCCTCATTGTGTTACTTCTGTAGCACTACCCCTGTAGAAGCTGCTGAGAATGATTTTGGTACTGCCGTTACCCCACTGTTCACCGTCCCAGAACCAAAGAGTCTATGTTAGGAAAAATGTCAGACAGATGTGAGCGCCAATCACTTCAGTCTTTTTTCCAAATGCTTTATTAAAGGGTCACTAAAGGGAATTTTTTTTTAGCAAAATAGCTTCCTTTATCTTACTGCAGTGCTGTTTTCATGTCCTCATTGTTCGTTTTTTGCTTTGATGTTGCTGTAATTCTGCTCTGATCTCCACACTTCCTGGTTGTCTGTTTCCATATAACCACAGTGCTGGGAGCTTTCTCACTGTGGTCACTAATCAAGGAGGTGTGATTACTGTGTGTAAACTGAAACTGGGTTGGTGCTGAGGGGTTTTAGACAAACCATCACTGCCCTCTATTGGCGCTCTGGCTCTGTACATCAGAGAGACAGGAAATAACAGCAAAAATGAAACTAGAACTGTAGGTTGATTATATGATTTTTATCTATTTTTAATCATTTTTAAAATGAATCAGTTAACTTTTTTATGTCTCTATACCCTGTAAACAGTCATTTCAGCCCAATTTTTTTTCCTTTAGTGACCCTTTAAACACAACTTGCAGTAGTAGAGGGTGGCGGGTTAGGGAAAGTTCAGATACCTTATTGCAGATCACTGAGGAACTTTAGGATCCAAAAGACAAATACCACTTTCTATGAGTGGATTTCTTGCACACCCGGATAGGCCTCTCTCTCCGACCTAGCAGCCGGTGTGATGCACGGACAAAGTCTCTGCCACAGACTTGAAGAATATAACAAAACTGCTGGATAATCCTCTGCCACCGAATTGCGTGACCAGTAGTTGGTAGATTGAAGCACAACTACACAGTACCACAGCCTTTTCCCCTAAATAGCTTCCTTTACCTTAGTGCAGTCCTCCTTCACTTACCTCATCCTTCGATTTTGCTTTTAAATGTCCTTATTTCTTCTGAGAAATTGATGGTGGTCTTTATGCGCTGGTCAAAGTGAATGAGATGAATAAACGAATGAGTGTGAACGAGTGAATGCAGCTCAATCTAAAGTGGAAACAACTCACTGTGTATATAATGGATATAAGAAAAGCGATGAGCACAAATAAATTAAGATAAATAAATAAAGTAAAATAAAATAGAATAAAATAAAATAAACAAAAATAAAACAAATAAAATAAAAATAAAGATACTCCTCTGATGAAGTCACGTGACGTGATGATACATGTAAGGAATTAGGTACTCACGTGACCGGAAGTGAAGTCCGTCCGTGCTACAGCTACACCAACCTTAGGATTGCTATTTTAAACTTTTTCTGCTCTATGTAAGCCTTGTAAATAAACTTTTTTGGCTTAACGTACTTCACGATTCGGAACCTTTACTTTTTCCCTGATTGGACCTGTGGACGCTTGGGATTGGGTCAGAGGCATCCATCATCTTGGAGACCAGCCTGGTTCACAACAGACGCCCACGCAAGCTGACACGCCGCTCGGGAGAGGATTTCTCTACACCGTTCTGAGCTACTGCCCGGTTGGGCTAAGGTAAGCGCTCTGTGAGCCCAGTATCAGGAAGAAAGAAGACTATCCACTATAAGAATTCATTTGAGCTTATGAATGATACCGGTTTCTGAACTTTACCCTTAGGAATTGTTTCTTGTTGTCATGTCATTGGACATCTGAAGCATCATCCCTCATCCACTAGCACTTGAACTGATTATTGCATTAGCACTTTATTAGCATTGTGCACACCAGCACCAGTTATAGGCAGGACTACTTATTCAGCATATTGTACTCTGTGTCACAGTATTTATTGAGTTTGTATTCACTCTTAATTGTCAGTATTTTATTCGCTTTTATCTTTTGATTATTTAGCACCTGCATCACCTGGTATTATATTTGGATTATATATAATATTCATACACGGCATATTATTCTCTAATTAGTTAGTTTTTTTTTATTTATTTTTTGTTTATTTTATTTTATTTCATTTATTTATCTTAATTCATTTGTGCTCATCACTTTTCTTATATTCTTCTGAGAAATGCTCACTTCCTGTTCTTCTGTCTGCAACTCAACACCGTAATGCAAGGCTTTCTCCCTGGTGTGGAGAAAGCCTCTTAAGGGGGCAAGCAGGAGTGTCAGAACGCCCACTTACACACAGCTCCTTTCGCTATCTGCAAAGTAGAGTGTCCTGACTTGCCTGCTCGCTCCCTCCCCCCTCAAGAGGCTTTCTCCACACCAGGGAGAAAGCCTTGCATTACGGTGTGTAGTTACAGACAGAAGAACAGGAAGTGAGCATTTCTCAGAAGAAATAAAGACATTTAAAAGCAAAATCGAAGGATGAGGTAAGTGAAGGAGGACTGCACTAGGGTAAAGGAAGCTATTGAGGGGAAAAAAATCCTTTACAACCCCTTTAAGCTATCCGGCAGTACTGTGAGGGTAACTTGGTTTAGGTGCGTCCTCCAAATGAGTCACCAGGCTCTTCCTGAGAAACCAGTCTTCCGCTCTCCAAAAAAAGTCCTCCCATGGGTCTTCTCAGAAGCTCGGCTTCTTCTCGCAGGCAAGACAGCGCAAGACCACCTCTGGACACCTCTGGACTAGTATAAGGTGACCAGATTTTTAAAATGAAATCCGGGGACATATTTTTTGTTTACTAGTAATGGCAACACTCAGCGACTCTCTGCCCATTGCCGCCCGCCTCACAGCTTCTCAAGTCTTACTCTTCATGCCCCGGCTACTACTGAGTGGGGAGCGGAGGAAGATCACTCCCCCAGGGAAGGCAAGGAGATAAGCAGGTGGCTGGCCAAGATTTGTGCCAAGGCAGAAGAACATGTGAGCGAAGCTGAATGGGCATGCACCCGAAACTGAAGAAATATTCCCTCCACTCCGACCAGCACATGATCATCAGAAAGGGGCACAGATAATGGGAAAACTACAACCCCCCTATGCTAGTAGGCACGGCAGAGCGGGGGGGTGTAATTCTAATGTTTTTATTTTAATTCTGCACTGACTGTCTTTGAAATTGCCCCTGCCCCCTATTAAATCCAATCTGGGGACAAAACCAGGGACAGACTTGGTCCAGGGACAGTGTCCTCAATCAGGGGACTGTCCCCTGAAACTGGGGATGTCTGGTCACCCTAGACTAGTAGGCCCCCAGCCAGAGTTCTAGGCCTACATGTAGTAACACAGCCTCGAGCCAGCAGGGCCCGGGGGAGAAGAAATGGTGACAACGACACCTACTGGCAACAGTGAGAAATCTAATTTAGCTTTGAAATATAACTTCTGAACTATTTACAATTCAGTAAAACACTAAGGCCCCTTTCACACTTATACGACTTCAAAGTCGTGCGATTTTGCCGCGATTTTGGATCAGTACAACTTCAACTTTGCCAAAACGTTGGCATTAACAAATGAAAACATACATGGTGTGAATCAATTCCTTTTCCTGCCACCGCAATTGTCATTGCTGCTGCAGCAGTAGCAGTACATGAGGAAGAAGAGGAGGAGAAGCGGAGGTGGAGAAGACGTCAATATTGGGTACATCCCATCATTGCCAATTGTGAAGATAGGGGTCAATTTTGGGTCCTTTATAATGAAGAATGAGAAGAATGCTCTTTACATTGGTGGTCAGTGGGAAGAATGCTACTTACATTGATGATCAGTGGGATGAATGCTCCTTACATTGGTGATCAGTGGGATGAATGCTACTTACATTGGTGGTCAGTGGGAAGAATACTCCTTACATTGGTGATCAGTGGGAAGGATGTCCCTTACATTGTTGTTCAGTGAGAAGAATGCTCCTTACATTGGTGGTCAGGTGGAAGGATGTCTCTTACATTGGTGGTCAGTGAGAAGAATGCTCTTAACATTGGTGGTCAGTGGGAAGGATGTCCCCTACATTGGTGGTCAGTAGGAAGGATGTCCCTTACATTGGTGGTCAGTGAGAAAAATGCTCCTTACATTGGTGGTCAGTGAGAATAATGCTTCTTACATTGGTTGTCAGTTGGAAGTATGTTCCCTTCATTGGTGATCAGTGGGAAGAATGTCCCCTTCATTGGTGGTCAGTGGGAAGAATGTCCCCTTCATTGGTGGTCAGTGGGAAGAATGTCCCCTTCATTGGTAGTCAGTGGGAAGAATGTCCTCTTCTTTGGTGGTCAGTGGGATCTTGTCTTTGTAGTTTGTCTTTGTAGTTTGGGTCACACAAATCATAAATAGCTGGGCACTCACAGATAAATCTAATGATCATTATCGAGGATGTCTCTTTTTTTTACCTGTTTAGAGCACATTGTTCCTGGGGGAATAACCAGGAAGTGAATGTGTGGTGGAAAAATGTGATTAAGAGGGGCTACTATGCTGAAAGGATTGGGTGGAACAAGGGTTAAAAAGCTGCTTGTGCTTACAAAGTTGTACTGAAATCGTACTGAAATCATGTCTATATTATATTATTCAGGTACGATTTGCATGCTACTCGAGGGTTTAACATTGAGGTCTATAGACATCGCGATTTTGCCGCAATTTCAATGAATGCCTGTGTAAGTGGCATCAAAATAAGACCTAAGTAGTGCAAGGACTACTTTGAAGTAGGCACAACTTAAAGTCGTGCCAGTATGAATGGTAGTCATTGAAAATAATGGAGAATGACTTGTCATACGATTTTGCAGTCCAAAATCGTGGGACAAGTCGTATAAGTGTAAAAGGGGACTAAATTTACATTATAGTGCCTATTCCTTATTTACCTACATTATTTGCCTACACTTATTTAAATAGGTCCTGCAAACACGCCCATCAACATTGCAAAACCCGCCCTTCAGTTGTTTAAACATGCCCCTCAAAGACCTGTAGTTTATTGATAAAACCACCCCCAACTTATCAGCTCAATTTAACCACTTGACCACTGGGCACTTAAACACCCTTAATAACCAGACCAATTTTCAGCTTTCGGTGCTCTCACAGTTTGAATGACAATAACTCGGTCATACAACACTGTAACCAAATGAAATTTTTGTCCTTTTTTTCCCCACAAATAGAGCTTTCTTTTGGTGGTATTTGATCACCTCTGCGTTTTTTTTTGTTTTTTTTGCTATAAATGAAAAAAGAACGAAAATTTTGCAAAAAATAATAATTTTTCTTCATTTCTATTATAAAATTTTGCAAAAAAGTAATTTTTCTTCATAAATTTGGCCTAAAATGTATACTGCTACATATCTTTAGTAAAAAAAAAAAAAAAATGTTGGATATTATTTAGTCTGGGTGAAAGTTATGGGGTCTACAAACTATGGTACCAATTACTGAAAATTGATGAATTTCATCACACCTAATGTACTGACAGCCTCTCTCATTTCTTGAGACCCCAACATGCCAGAAAAGTACAAATACCCCCCAAATTACCCCTTTTTGGAAAGAAGACATTCCAAGGTATTTAGAAAGAGGCCTGGTGAGTTTTTTAAAGTTGTCATTTTTTCCCACAATTCTTTGCAAAATCAAGATTTATTTTTTTCCATCAAATTTTCATATTATTAGGTTATTTCTCACACACAGCATATGCATACCACAAATTACACCCCAAAACACATTCTGCTATTCCTCCCGAGTATGGCGATACCCCATGTGTGAGACTTTTACACAGTGAGGCCACATACAGAGGCCCAACATGCAGGGAGCACCCAGGTCAATTCTGACATTTCTCTCCTACATGTAAAAATCATCATTTATTTGCTAGAAAATTACATAAAACCCCAAAACATGATATAAAGATACCTCACATGTGTGGTTTGAACACCGTTTTTATATGTGGGCGGGACTTGCGTATGCGTTCGCTTCTGCATGCGAGCTCACGGGGACAGGGGCGCTGTATACCCAGAGTATTGCGGAGTATGCCCAGAGTATTGCGGAGTATGCCCAGAGTATGCCCAGAGTATTGCCAGAGTATTGCCAGAGTATGCCCAGAGTATTGCCAGAGTATTGCAGAGTATGCCCAGAGTATTGCAGAGTATGCCCAGAGTATTGCAGAGTATGCCCAGAGTATGCCCAGAGTATTGCCCAGAGTATTGCCAGAGTATTGCCAGAGTGTTGCAGAGTATGCCCAGAGTATTGCAGAGTATGCCCAGAGTATTGCAGAGTATGCCCAGAGTATTGCCAGAGTATGCCCAGAGTATTGCCAGAGTATGCCCAGAGTATTGCCAGAGTATGCCCAGAGTATTGCAGAGTATGCCCAGAGTATTGCAGAGTATGCCCAGAGTATGCCCAGAGTATGCCCAGAGTATTGCATAGTATGCCCAGAGTATTGCAGAGTATGCCCAGAGTATTGCCAGAGTATGCCCAGAGTATTGCCCAGAGTATGCCCAGAGTATTGCCAGAGTATGCCCAGAGTATTGCATAGTATGCCCAGAGTATTGCAGAGTATGCCCAGAGTATTGCCAGAGTATGCCCAGAGTATTGCCAGAGTATTGCCAGAGTATTGCCCAGAGTATGCCCAGAGTATTGCCCAGAGTATGCCCAGAGTATGCCCAGAGTATTGCCAGAGTATTGCCCGAGTATTGTAGAGTATGCCCAGCTGAGGTATTGCCGAGTATTGCAGAGTATTGCAGCAGGGATGGCTGAGCAGGGAGGGATGGATGGATCTGTGACTACATTTGTCACAGATCCAGCCCGCAGCACTGCCGCTGCCATCCGCTCCCTCCCCTCTCCTCTCACACTGTACCGATCGGTACAGAGAGAGGAGGGAGGAACCAGCGTCAGCACATGACGCCGCTTTGTTGACAAGTGATCGCGCCGTCATTGGACGGCGCGATCACGTGGTAAACCGCCGCTATCAGCGGCGATTTACCGTGATCCGTGATGCGCCGGGTCCTCTGGACCCGGCGGTCACGGATGTTCCCGTGTGCGCGCCTCAGGGGGCGCGCGGGAGCGCGATTCTAAAAGGCCGTTAATTAACGGCCACTTAGAATCAAGCAACCGCCCTATAGCCGTACTTTCGGTATAGGGCGGTTGCAAAGTGGTTAAAATTCAGCCTCTTCTGTAGCCATCTGCCACCTAAAACTAATAACAGTAATACACCCGCCCCTTGCAGAGTTGCACGAGCATCGGGAGTGTGCGGCAGTGTGTGGCACAATGTCGTGCTGCAGAGAAAGGTCCCCACGGCGGATAATGCCCACCCTATAGAGTACAACAGAGCTGCCGAAAATCGCCGAAGATGAACAGCTGTGAATCATGTACAGCTGATTCACAGCTGTTCATCTTCGGCGATTTTCGGCATTATCCGCCGGGGGGACCTTTCTCCGCTGAACACCGGCGCCTCTGTGCATTAGGAGAGCCTGACACTCCCCTTTCCTGACGAGCACCCAATCAGTGATTGTCACACTGCAAGGTCTCTCCCCTCTTTGCTAGTCCTTGGGTACGGTGCTGGAGACAGACAGGGAGTGGAGTAGGAGATAAAAAGCGCAATGTTAAAAACATTCAAAGTTTAAGCCACCATAAACTTCCTTTCATTTTTAAAAGCCCCAGAATTTCTTAAAAGCACCTCTGCCTGATAAAAAAGATCAACCTTTCATATTTTGTTTTTCATCAGGACAAGTAGATTGGGACCCTGATTTAGTCCATTGGACAAGTAGTTTTAACCGGTAGACCTTGGACATGGAAGGCTGCTATTACTGAAAACATGACAATCACTACAGTGAATTGAATCTTCCCCATTGATCGCTCAGATATTAGATATCAATATTTACCTTGGTCCAAAGGTGGACTGACAACTCATGGGGCCCCCGGGCAATAGGAAATTATGGGGCCCCTGGGCAATAGGAGATTATGGGGCCCCCGGGCAATAGGAGATTATGGGGCTCCCAGGCAATAGGAGATTATAGGGCCCCCAGGCAATAGATTATGGGGCCAAACAGTATACACACACATACAGTATGCATACACAGTATACACACAGTATATATACACATAGGATACACATACACACACTGAAAGGGTACTGGAGGGGGGGGGGGGCAGCTATAATCTTGGGATTTTTAGACCAAATTTTTACATACTGTCCCTGGTTTTACTGAGGCTGGCAACCCTGATGGGGCCCCCTAGTGGCATGGGGCCCTCGGGCAGTAGATTAAGTAGATATTTGTAGAATTACAAATATGTATTTCTCTGCAGATATGTTTATATGATTAAAGCCAAACTCCAGGTAAACACCTTTTCCAGCACCAACCTACAGTATAATGGATCAGAGTCATAGTTTCCTTTATAAGCCAAACTAATATCCAATCCTGAGGACCAGACACTTTTGTCTGCTAGTTATCTCCATAGGCACTGGTCTCCTCACTGCCCCGTGAGTTCTCATGCCTCCAGAGCCTATGAAAGAGGACCTGGTCACTAGAGGGGTTTCCTCCGCCTATAGGAGGTGTCTACATCATACAGACAGTGATGTGGATACCTTAAGAAGGACCCCAGGACCAAACTAAGCAAAGAAGATAGAAGGATTGTTTTGTGACTGTAGCTTCAGATAAGTAAAATACCATGGTTATTTTTTTTATATATACTTTGACCAGATTAAAGGTAAATCTAGTGACAGCAAACTAATAATCCAACCACACATTGGCCAAAAACAAATTATACTCCTGAGGATTGGCAGTGTAATTGAAATTGAATTGAAAAGCATTCAGTCTGCAAAAAGAAAAAAGGTCAGTATCATAACATATACTGTAAGTACTAGATCGCCAAGGTGCCCAAATCATTATCCTGTTAAGGTCAGTTTTTCTGAGTTTATACATAATACAGACAAGACAGTGGGAATGAGGGAAAGGGGAAAAGCCTGTGTACAAAAAAAGATAAGGGGAAATGTTCAGGAGGCACAGGGAGAGAAAGACCACAGTTAAAAAAGGAGGCGGGGGGAGGCTTCACAACTGGCAGCCCACTGCACATGTGCGAACTATGGAATCATCCCCTAGTCTGTGACCTGTGATATTTCCTAGAAGACAGGAGGGAGAAGGCAATCTGAGCAGTAGTGGGAGCGGGTACCTGTCAAAACTAGTTAACCACCCCCCCACTCCAAATTGACATGCCAAGTTAGGTAGAAGAGGGGGAAAGGATGTCTTAATGGGGAACTTCCCCTTTTGGGTGGAGCTCCACTTAAAGTACATGCAAGCCTCAAGTTGTGGGGTTAGATGTGGCCTGACATTGTCCAACACACGGCTCTGGAAGCTTTGAGCAGTGCGCACCTGTTGTCACAGCCCAGCTTGAGATGTTGCCCACAATAATCAGATTTTCTCATTTAGTCATTATGCCTTGCTCACAAGGGCATACTTAGACTGGGTTCACACTAGGGCACAGAGTGGCTCACAGCAGGGGTCCGGTGCATCTCCATTCACCGGTTCAGGTCTGATTTCAGCCCGAATTTTTGGCAGAATTGGGACCTGAAACAAACCAAATGACACACAGGACTCTTGTGCAATTCACACTAGGGCCGCTCCATAGAGATGTGCGCACCGGCTCCATATAGAGATGGCCACAATCTGCTGCAAAGCAAATTGCATGTGGGGAAACCTGCATCCAGTTCACATTAGTGTGAGCCCAGCCTCAAAGGGGTTGTAAAGGTAAAAGCTTACCACGGTATCACGGGAGCGCGCTCGCAAAAGATTTCCACCATGCAAGCTCGCTCGCATGATGGTAGAAAGCTTTTGCCAGGATCAGCTGAGACAGCCGCCGAGGGACCCCAGAAGACAGGATTCGGGGACACTCTGTGGAGGTAAGTATAACATGTTTGTTATTTTTAAACAAAAACATTTCTGACTTTAGTGTTCCTTTAAAGTGTAACTCCACTTTTGTTAAGAAAAAAACATTCCCCTCTGAGTGATCAATGTACATTGCGAGGATTGTAACAAACTTTTTTTCAGATTCCTACCCTTTGTTATTTTGAAGAAATGAATGTGTGTTTGTCTGTGTTTCTGTACCGAGTGGGTCTAATGAGAGTGGTTTCATAATTAACTGTCAGATGTGCAGCTGCAGGGCACTAATGAGGCAATCTGCTGGGCCTGCATCCCTTTAGACGTGCTCCTAATGAAAGTATCTCTTCAAAAATGACATTTTTGTTGCAGGGATGCCAGAAATCTGACTTGTATCTTAGGCAGACTTCACAGACGCAGGAAATGATGTTTCTGGGGAGTGGTCAGTACACACTCTGTGTACAGAACAACTCCCAGGTAGCCATAATGCAATGTATTCTCAGAAAATTACAGTGGCTGCAGATTGAAAAAGAAAGGTAATTTTTAATAACATTCAATTACAACATTAGTGCTGCAATTATTTGTGGTATATTATTATTTTTTGATTTGCTATTTTTCCCCCCCACGAAAGCTGAGTTACCTTTTAAGCGTACACCCATGTGAGGGCTGTGTTTTTCCGGCAGGGGGTGCCTAGATGTTCTGTGCATCGCTGTGCAGGCTATCCTATTCATATGAAATCAGATGCGGCGGCTGAACGGACGCCCAATATCCACAATATTTGAATTCGGGGACACACGCCTGCACCCACACAAGAAAACTGTGTAATATTGGGCCTATAAACTTTGCTCCAAACCTTTCTATGAATCTACAATATATCCCCCTTCCTCCTTGGACTGTCACTGAAATAGAAAATACAAAGAAAAAAATAAAAGCAGCTAAAGGAGTTTTGAAAAGTAACTTGCGATTGTGTATGTTTTGTTTTCCAAAAGTTACAATTGTAACAATCCCAGCATTACTATGGAAACCCCCCAGCAATACTATGTGTGTTCCATATTTGGAGTCTCTCACCTGGGGATAAAACCTGGTCTGCTGTGTGGCAGGAAACTCCCAGTCTGCATGGGTTTGTCTTCTTCTACAGCTGGGTCAGCGGGCGCACACACATTTGGGGAGCGGTGGTGCCCCAGTCACTTAACTTCCTTTAAGGTGTTCTGGTCAAGCAATCTTTTTGATTGTAGTAAGGAGAAGAGTACAAAGCTTGAACTTGAAGAATGAGCTGAGCTTCTTCCAGCAGTTCTTCCTGTTCTTGCACCTGTGCTTTTCTTCGGCAGATCCTGCTTGGCATGGCTAACAAACAATAAATGTGTTCACTGGATTACCTTCAGAGGTGTAACCAAACGCATCTGCTTTGCTCTCTTGCCAGAACTGATTGAGCTGACTGAATTCATTTCCCTGAGAAGTCACATCTTGCACACAGTAAACACTGATAAGGTTGAAAATTTCTGGGCTGTGATGTGGTCAGATCAGAAGCTACATGGAGCCACCTAGTGGTTAACCTTCATATTGCTAATACTTTTCATGTTTTAAAAGTGCTATGGCTAAGAAGGTACTTGATAATGTGTGTTCGATTAATCATTCAAGTATGACTAAAAAATTATTCACACACAAAAATGCATCATTATACTTTCTTCGATTAACCTCCTGTTGACTGTGTAACATACAGCTGTGGTCAAAAGTTTTGAGAATGACACAAATATACATTTTTACAAAGTCTGATGCCTCAGTTTTTATGATGGCTAATTGCATATACTCCACAACGTTATGAAGAGTGATCAGATGAATTGCAATTTTTTGCAAAGTCCCTCTTTGCCATGACAATTAACTTAATCTTATAAAAAAAACACTTGTAGCGCCGGGTTACTACCAGGTACTGGTGCTGTTCGAAATTTAACCACTTGACAACCAGCCCATTGCCAAAGTACGTCCTATTTTTAAAGATGGATATCTCGGTAACGGCAGCAGCTGCTGCCACAACCGAGATATCCATCTCTTCATGGGCCGGTTGTGTTAATGATAATGGCGGTCTCCGCGGCGGATTCGCCGCGAGATCGCCGTTATCGGTGGCGGGAGAGGGTCCCCCCCTCCCGCCGCTCTCCCGCGCCCTCCGCCGCTTACCGTTGCTGTCGGTAGCGGCGGAGGCGATCGGGTGTGTGCGGCTCCTCTGCGGGGATACGAGTGAGGGAAAAATCGCCCCCACCCGTCCCCAGAGCTCTGCTGGGCGGAAGTGACGTCAAAACGTCAGTCCCGCCCAGCGTCTTAAAGAGACATTTTTTTTTAATGCCATTTAAAAAAATGACATTTTACATTTCTTATTTTTTTTGTTGCATTTAAGCCTAAATATGAGATCCGAGGTCTTTTTGACCCCAGATCTCATATTTAAGAGGACCTGTCATGCTTTTTTCTATTTCAAAATTTTTTATTGGTATTTCGGAATAAAGTATAACAACAAACATGACATCACGTAAGAACACAAAATACAACTGAGCAACACATAGGAGCGTATGGATACTACATTGAACAGGTATATAATCCAAATTAGAGAAAGCGAATCCATACTATAATTAATAAACATTCATGTACGTAATAAACCACAAAGTAACAAAGGGGGAAGTAAAGGGATGGATGAGGGGGAAAATAAAAAGTAAGCATTGCTTAAGTAATTAATAAACAATCACATTCAAGACAAGCAATATTGGTTTATATTATGGGGAGTCTAAAACAAAGATAATACATTCAGGAAGTAATTATGTTTGTGTATTCATTAGAATTGGTAAAATGGATCCAGCAAGCCCATTTTTCATAAAAAGATTTTGGGGAGTCTCTAGCTTGCTGGATCAATTCCTCCATCTCAGCAACTCTAATAATTCTCTGAAACCATTCCGAAACGGAAGGAGGAGACGGGTCCTTCCATCGAGCTGGAATGCACAACTTGGCAGCATTAATCAGATGAATAATAATAGACTTCTCATAAACATAGCGGGGTAGTGAAGTGTGATGCAGTAAGTATTGGGCTGCAGTAAAATCCGGAACATAGGTAGTGATAATAGGAATGATTCGATGTACCTCCTTCCAAAATGTTTGAATGAGAGGGCAATCCCACCATATATGCAGAAGAGTGCCTACATTGGTTTTACACCTCCAGCACAAGGGGGAGGAAGTGTGGTCAAACTTGTTTATCAAGTAAGGTGTTTTGTACCACCTAGAATAAATTTTATATCCATTCTCTTGAGCCAACACGTTCAGCGAACCTTTATGTATATATGTGAAAATCTGTTCCCAATCCTCAGGTGAAATATCTATCTCAAGTGATCTTTCCCAGTAATTGGAGGCTATATCATCCTTGGGATTAATATTCGAGAATAACAAAGCGTAATTTCTAGAAATTAGATGTCTTTGGGGAGCCATTTCTGTACATAAGTTTTCAAAGGGCGTCTTTTCCCTGCACCAAAGGGGAGAGCGGATAGTTGTGAGAAAGAGTTGTTTAACATTTTCAAATTCCTGGAGAGTAATTCCTGAATCTTTAAAGTGTTTATGAAATTCGTCATAAGTGGTAAAACTGCCCTTCATAAAGAAGGATTCAGCTCTCAACATTAAAGGTGAGTATGAAAGAGGCGCCCCTAGAAGTTTAGAGGGAAATCTTGAACCGGGATCAATGAGAGTCATAGGTCCAGGAAACGAGGAGATATTTAATTTAGCACACAGAGATTTAAAGATCTGCAAAGTGGCATTAGAAAGAGGATGGTTTTTAGCGGATCGTGGAATCTTATTAGGGTCTGACCAAGGCAATTGACGGAGCAAAGTATTACATGTTAGTTCTTCAAGATTAATCCAGTCTTTCGAACTCCTGTGTAACTGCCAATCCACAATTCTGGATAGGTGACAGGACCAATAATATCTTTGGATATCTGGTAATCCAATTCCCCCTAACATCTTGGGACATACGAGTTTATCCCACCTTATTCGAGGGCGCTTGGAGAACCAAATAAACTTTAAACAAAGTTTTCTGTATGTGTTGAAAAAAGAGGCAGGTAATTTTATTGGAATTGTTTGGAGTAGGTATAGAATTCTCGGAAGGATAGTCATCTTAATGATAGCAGCTCTACCAAACCAGGAATAGAAACCAGCATCCCACTTCAAAAGATCGTCTTGAATAGATTTGAGAATGGGAAGGAAATTGCAGGAGTATAGATCCTTTAACTTCAATGGAATATTTTCCCAGATATGTGAGTGCATGGGATTCCCATCTGAAGGGGAAATTTTTCTGACAAAGAGAAACTATATCTGGTTTTAACGAAACGTTTAAGGCTCTAGATTTATCAAAGTTAATTTTTAAATTCGAGACTAGTTTCAAAAAATGAGAAATCTTTTAAAAGGACTGGTATCGTGGTAATAGGTTCAGATAGAAAAAGGATGATGTCATCGGCGTAAGCAGCCAATTTATAATGTCCGTCTCTGATCCCAATTCCTTTAATATCAGGGTTATTTCGTATCTTACAGAGAAAAGGTTCCAGAGTCAGTATGAAAATAATAGGAGAGAGGGGACAACCCTGACGTGTCCCATTCGACACGGAGAAAGCGTCCGACAGGCAGCCATTTATCTTAATTCTAGCTGTGGGTGATGAGTACAATACAAGGATGAATTGTAACATACGGTCTCCAAATCCCATAGCTTTTAAAGTTTCACGCATATATAGCCAATCAACCCTGTCAAACGCCTTCTCTGCGTCAAGGGAGAGGAAAAATCCTGGTTTAGACGTGTTATTCAACCAATGATGAATCGTAATGACCTTTTGGGTGTTGTCCCTAGCTTCCCTACCGGGAACGAAACCCACTTGATCTAGGGATATTAAGTTAGGAAGTAAGGGCAAAATACGGTTAGCTATTATTTTGGCATACAGCTTTAGATCTACATTGAGCAGGGAAATGGGCCTATAATTAGATACTAGTAAATCATCTTTTCCTGGTTTCGGTATCATCGTAATATGGGCTTCAAGAAGATCTTTTACATTACAAAGGGGTCGGTCCGGAATTGAATTAAAAGCCTTCAGGAAGTATTTCATTGTGATCTCAGAAAATGAATTATAGTAGGAGACCGACAGACCATCTGGACCTGGGCATTTTCCAATCTTAAGTTGTTTGAGTGCTCTGGATGTTTCTACTGCATCAATAGGTCTATCTAAAAGTTTTGATTCTTCTTTAGAAATTGGTTTAGGGCCGTAAGTCGCTAAGAATTCCGTAATTAATTGTTTCCTTTGGGTTTCTGCATCAGAAAGAGTATTTCTCTGAATATTATATAATTTGGAATAAAAATTTACAAATTGTTTAGCTATTTCGGAGGAGGAAGAGATTTTCTTACCAGTAGAATCTAGAATTGAGTGTATGGTAGATGCAGATTTCTTTATTTGTATAGCTCTGGCAAGTAACTTCCCAGCTTTATTGCCAAACTCATAGTAGAGCTTGCGTGATAGAATGAATTTTCGTTTAGTGACTTTTTCGAGTACCTCTAATAGGAGTTTTCTAGCCTCAAGGAGCTCAACATGTGCCTCTCTTGCCAGTGATAACTTGTGTTTGCTTTCAAGAGAATGAATACGATCAGAAAGGGATTTTACATATGCATCACGTGCTTTTCTTCTTCTAGAAGCAATCGAAATTAATTCTCCTCTTACAACACATTTGTGTGCTAACCATAATGTCATGGGATGTGTGTCCGGGGAGTGATTTTCTTCAAAGTATTTTGAAAGGATCGAATTCAAAGCCTCAACGTCCGCAGGATTATTGAGGAGTGAACTATCAAGACGCCAAATTGGGGATCTAGCGGGGATCGAAGAGAATTTGAGTGATATAGAAATTGGGTGATGATCTGAGAGAACCATGGGTTCAATGGTTGCCAAAATCAGAGAATCTAGATCTGATTGGGATATAAAAAAATAATCGATTCTTGAGTATTTATCATGTGGTGGAGAGAAAAAAGTATAATCTTTAGTGTTTGGAAACAAGGTACGCCAAGTATCATGTAGGTTCAGATTTTTAAGAAGTGTCTTGACCGATTTGAGTGCAGAGAAGGATATTGTGGATGATCCCGATGAGGTGTCTATCAGTGGATTAATAGCTAAATTGAAGTCCCCCCCCAGAATCAGTATACCCGATTGAAAAGAGCAAAGCAAATTTAAAGTATTCCTGAGAAATGGGACTTGACCTTTGTTGGGAGCATAAATATTAGCCAATGTGATATTCTTGTTATATAAGGAACCTTTTAAAAATATGTATCTACCCTCAACATCAGAGAGGGTGTCCTGAATTTGAATGGGGCAATTTTTCGAAATAAGTATAGAGACTCCCTTAGATTTGGATTCGGGATTGGTGGCATGAAAAACAGAAGGGTACCATTTGTTATTAAGATTAGGGATGTCATTGTTTCGGAAGTGAGTTTCTTGCAGGAATACTATGTCTGCTTTTGCCTTCTTCAATAATAAAAACAACTTAGATCTTTTTTCAGGTATATTCAAACCCTTAATGTTCAAGGAATAAAGATTGACCAATGGGGACGGAGGCGAAACGGCCCCTTTGTGCGTCATAGTGCTATCAGAGGAGAAAGAGAATCTGAACACACAAAATTTGTCAAAAACCGATTGTAAAAGAGCGACAGCAGGGGAAACACAAAAGGGGAATTAAAAACAAAAACAAAAATAGGGGACGGGGCAAGGGGTAAAAAAACCCTTGAATAAAAACAACACGTGGGAAATCAGATAGAGTTCCCAAAAACGATCTTATCTAAGGTGATACGGTACAGAGTAGAGCGAACAGGCACTGATACCAAATATATAACACCCAAGGCTCTACTACTGTATGGGGGTTGACAAGTACTAGCCGGAAAAAAGAGAAAAAAAAAAAGAAAAAACAGCGCCACGACCGGTCTCCGCCGCTACAGCATGAGCAACATGTAGCATAGGTGAAGGCGTGCACATTCATGACAATAAATGAGCTCCTAATCATAAAGGGAACAACATTACAGTGAAATAACAAATAACAACTATAATACTAATAAAAGGAGCTAACCTTCAAGTGGAAATGTGTTGATATTAATAATCTCAACATAGTATACGACTACGTGACAGTCATCAAAGTTAATGCTTCAATAAAGGGTATCACACAAGTAACGAACTTAAAAAAGTACCCAATATTGAAAGGCTCTTGCAGGCAGTAGCGAGCAAGGGGGCCTGATACATAGCATATTAAATTGAGTAGGAGCTCATAGGAGAAAAATGAAGAGAGTGGGCCCAAGTAGGTCAATAGTTGCGTCGGGCACGTCTTGAGCGCGGTGAGCCTGTCGAATCATCCTTACGACCATGCGTTGAAGTAGACAGTTGGTCGTTTGAAGGGGATCGACGTCTACGAAATCCAGTGGTGTGGGTCTCCATGACTTCCGGTTCGTCGGCTATTCTAGTCTTATAATTAGGCCGGAACTCCGCATACCAATCAGGGACGTCGATCAAAGGAATGTTCATGGCGTTACAGAACATTTTAAGGTCCTCAGGGACTCTTAATAAAGCAGAGCGACCTTGAAAAGTGGCCGAAAGACCAAACGGGAACTTCCATTTGTACACAATATTCTTACTGCGTAATGCTTCCAGTAAGGGCTTGAGATCTCTTCTATTTTGCAAGGTGATGTTAGAAAGGTCTTGAAAGATTTGTACAGAAGCACCTTTGTATGATATTTTAGATTTGCCCCTCATCTTTAGCAGGATATCTTCTTTCAGTTTATAATCAGTCAAGCAACAAATTACGTCCCTGGGAGGATCACCTGGTTTACCTCTGGGTCTGAGCGCACGATGTAAGCGCTCCATTTTGATTTTAGACGCAGGGGGTCTGCCCAGAAGGTCATTAAGTATATAATCAATGGCAGGTTGCAGATGCTCATTTTCTATTTCTTCCGGTAGACCACGTATACGTAAATTATGGCGTCTACTTCTATTCTCCAAGTCCTCTGTTTGACGTTGCAAGTCTCTCATTTGAAGTAATTGCACGTTCATTTTGCTATCCATTCTACGTAGGGCATTATCATGCTGTGTACTAACTTTTTCCACATTTTGCACACGATGCGCCATGTCTTGTATATCTATGCGGAGTTCCGCAATTGCTGCTGTCAGTGTAGTTTTAATGTCATTTTTAATATCAATTGCAACAGCTTGGAGGTCCAACAGGCTGGGTTGTTGGTAGCTCATCTCAGTGTTGTTTCCTATCACCACAGCTGGCATTTTAGTATGAGGCATCGAATGCGCCATTCGAGCGTCTATCGAAATTTCCTGTGACGCACTTACATTAGGGGCCGCCATGTATGCGCCTTTATCGCCGTCGGAACGGGACAACCGTCGATTTAACGGCGAACGTACTTGTTAGTTCTTGTACACTGGCGTCACAGGATCGAAACCGTACAGTCAGCGGGTATCGAAAACAGCGGAAAGCCTCCGGTGTGTAAAGAGAAGACTGCAGCGGCGGGAGCTACGGATTCAAGCTGCCATCTTCCAGCGTGTCCAGGCCACGCCCCCGTCATGCTTTTTTCTATTACAAGGGATGTTTACATTTCTTGTAATAGAAATAAAAGTAATAATTTTTTTTTTATTATTTATTTCAGTGTAAAAAATTATAAACTAAATTAAATCCCGACGAGCTCGCGCACAGAAGCGAACGCATATGCGAGTAGCGCCCGCATATAAAAACAGTGTTCAAACCACACAAGTGAGGTATCGCCGCGATCATTAGAGCGAGAGCAATAATTCTAGCCCTTGACCTCCTCTGTATCTCAAAAAATGCAACCTGTAGAATTTTTTAAACATCGCCTATCAAGATATTTAAGGGTAAAAGTTTGACGCCATGCCACGAGCGGGCGCAATTTTTAAGCGTGACATGTTGGGTATCATTTTACTCGGCGTAACATTATCTTTCACAATATATAAAAAAATTGGGCCAAATTTATTGTTGTCTTATTTTTTAATTCAAAAAAGTGATTTTTTTTCCAAAAAAAGTGCGCTTGTAAGACCGCTGCGCAAATACGGTGTGACAAAAAGTATTGCAATGACTGCCATTTTATTCTCTAGGGTGTTAGAAAAAAAAAATATATATATATAATGTTTGGGGGTTTTAAGTAATTTTCTAGCAAAAAAAAACAGTTTTAGTCTCGTAAACACCGAATCTGAAAAACAGGCTCGGTGGTCAAGTGGTTAAGGGGGATAAGAGAGTTAGTTAGCTCTTATCCAATTAATCTGTTCAAATTGGGTCTCTGTCTCGGCTCGGCTGTATTGTGGGCTCACTCTGTTGTGCCTGGGGTGCTGTTCCCACCCCAGGACAATAGGTGTCACCTGTGGAGTCGAGATTTGGGTGCTCTCTCTCTGCGGCCAATAGGGAGGGCTGAGCCTTGCTAGGCATGCCAGGAGAGGGTATTTAGGAGACAGACTTCTTCTGGAAGTGCGTCACCCACCTTTAGGGTGTCTGCACCATGCGCCCCGGCGTTATGGCCTACCATCTCGGTTCTGGGACCACGTTGGTTCGGGACATCCGAGTTGTGGCTGGGCCCCAGTGATCGACTGGGGACCGAGGTAACCAGACACTGAAAGGCTGGATGTGGGTCGTCTGTCAGTCGGTAACCTAACTAAAAACTACCTGAAGTTGATTTAAGCACAAAGTCTATCGAGGAGGATTGTCTCGGTGATCTAAATTCTAGGGAGGATCTGTGGCAGAGGCCCTTTTCCCTCAAAGTTCCGAGTGATATTCTGGCTGCCAGGTCTGTGGCAGAGTCCTGTGAGGGTACACTAGACCCACTCCGGCTGGAGTGGCGAAGACGACAAAGTGTTGTTGGAACCAGGATTGTTTCCTCGTTGTTATGCCAGAACCTGCTATTTCTTCTTCTAATGCATCTTTACTCTTCACTGCAAGTTTTACTGTTCTACCCTGTTGGCTAAATAAAAGCACAAGAAAAGGACACCTGCTGTGTGGACATTCCATTATTACGGCTCTCATCAACTACCCTAGACGGTGGAGTCACAGAGGTAACATGCCACCCAAATCTAACCAGCAGCTCCTTCGGGAGTGAGTGCTACATGTGGGGGCTCATCCAGGATCGGCTGTTGCCTCTGACAACGGAACTGTGAAATTTTATTCTGCCATTGAGAGCCAGGAATTGTCGTGGTGTTGGACTGTGCGGTGAAGAAGGAGTTAACTTTAGGTAGTGAGAGTCTGGGCGCACGTGCAGCGAAGTGACGTGTGCCTGTAAAGGGGGCCAGAAAAGAATCAAGGTGGAAGGAGCTACCCACCCCTGCGTGAGACGTGGGGCGAGTTTGGCGCCAAAGAGTGATTGCCGGCCCACGAGATAGGACTGTGCAACATGTCTGTGCCCCTGACACTGTTCGAAAGATTGAGACCTCCTATGTCTACACTTGGAGTCTATCTGATGCCTGCTGTTACCGGAGTTTCCCTGACCGATACTGGGATCCGAATGGGGACGCAGGGGCGGTTCGTGCTGTTCACTAGCGGCGGCGTGGAGGCCCTCGGTTTGTCTTGTCCCTGATGTGCCGAGTTAGCTGTCCGAATCCTGCCCTTTTCTCGGTGCAAGAGGTGCTGGGAATATCTGTTCCGAGTGGAACAACCAACATAGTCTCCCCACGAGTACCGTATCGATTGGATCGCCGGAGTGGTGACAGCGGAAGAAAAGATTCCCTGGCCTGCACCTACTACCACAACGATTGACACCGATGCTGTTACGTCTACTACTGCTACAGTCACCATGTCATTAGTTATCACTCCGATGGTGTCACCTGACGTAAGTTACTCTGATACAAAGAAATGTGTGCCTGCTTTGAAGGTGGATGCTGCCACCAAGACTGCAGGTATGGCGGTGGTTCCTGCTTGGCTCATTTCGGGGAAGGCGGACCCCGTGAAGGTCTTCCACAGCTGTGGTCGAGGCCTACCTCTGCGCAGACCTGAACCGGACTCTAGGGAGAATGATGCCCCCGTCCAGGCTGCCTGAGCTACAATGGGGCAGAGGGTTCCATGCTGCAAAACCCCGTAGATCTAAAAGACACTCCAGGGATACCGCGTCACGAGCGGATGTCCCACAACCAACTTGGGAAGTCACCGTGCCAAATGCTTGTGACCCAAGAGAGACTGTACCTATCCCAGCTGCACCCCCTGTGATAAAAAGGGCCCCGGACGCCCTGGTTCTGCCGGGACACCCCCGTACGCTGCCAAAGTTAGCCCGTCTTCAACGTATTGTCATGAAGAAGGTAGCCCTGGATTACGGATGGGAGTTCCCATATGTGCCCGCAGATCTGATGCAGGATATTGAATCAAAGTGGGAGGAGTGGTGCAAAGACCACATTTGGGAGTACTGGAATGTTCCAAAGAATGCTCGCAATACCGACTATGCTTTTGTTTCTATTGGCCACCGGTTTGAGGGTTGCCTGAAGGACTGGGGCCCTGGCCGATTTATTTATCATGACAGAGTGGTCATAAAGAGTCCTGGAAAAGTTGATCGGGTCTATTCAGTTACCACAGTGAATGACCAAGGGGACATTATCACTCTGCCAAATCCCAGGTTTTACCTGTAGGCCTCATGCCTGCATTGCCACTTTCATTTGCTGCTTTGGAGAAGTCAAGGACGGGAATGATCACCCTTTTCAGTTTGTTTTCATCTCCACCGGATCCATGTTTGGGCCCAAATGTGCAGAACTTTGGGGGGGATGATAGTAAGATTAGGGTCCCAACGGCTTCATCCTACAAAAGAGAAGAAAGAAGAAAAGTTTCTTTCTCCTGTTTATGCTAATTTGAGTATGGACTGTGTAACGGATTGAACCGTGACAACCAGAGACTTTGGAAGGATGAGAGATACTCCTGTGCCAGAATAACTCCTGGGTCTAAGTCCACCCTGTGCCCTTGTAGGCATAGGGTGGCTAATTAAATCATAATTCATGTATTACATGAGGTGGGACATTAATAATAATTCATTTTTGCCGGATGACTTGAAATATCACAAGTTGTTGGCTATTCAATGTGGGCACACATGCTTTTGAAAGGTGTTAATTGCGTCTACTCCTAGACATTACACATTACATTGTCCATTGTATAAAGGTGTTAATTCAGGTCTGCTGCTTGACCTTTCAATTGTCTGATAACACGGTTTAAAGCCTATTGATGCCCAGGTGTCAAGGCCCTTTAGAGACAGTACGTCTGTCTAGATATGTGGATTGAGGTCAAGGCAATGTGTAATTGTATTTTGGAATGTGATAGATCTCGTCAGTATCGGTGCCGAAATGTCTGCTAGAGAATTAGCCATAGTGTGTGAATAGGGGGGTGGAGATTGCATTGTCCTGTGATTAACTGTAACATGCTGTACTAGATATATAAGCAAGCTAAGATACCAATAAAGTGTTCATACATTTTGAAACAAGTACAGAGCAGAGTCTCGTCTTGATTATGGGAAATGGAATGGATCATGTCTGCTGGATTGTTGTGTGTCGGATAAGCTTGTCGTGGGTGGATGGAAGGTCGTAAATGGTGGTGACCGTTACAGACTGCTTGTACTGGTAATACCAGCGCACTGACCACTAGGAATGAATGAATGAATGAAAAACTTATATAGCACGGCACATGCGAACTTAATCGCCTCTGGGCGCTTGTTGTTCCTGTCTCCTTTGATATCAAAAGAGATGAGTCTTGATCTTTCTCTTAAAGGCTAAGTGGTTCTCCTCCAACCGAATGGTGGTTGGTAAAGCGTTCCATAGTCTGGGACCTTGGACCGCGAATCTTCTATCTCCTTTGGACTTATATCTGGCTTTCGGTATCTGGAGGAGATTTTGAATGGTGGATCGCAGAACGCGATTGGGGTTATGGGCTTTTATTTTTTCGCATAGATAATGGGGAGCATTCCCATGGATAGATCTATGCGTTAGACAGAGTGCTTTAAAAGCAATTCTGTCTTTTACTGGTAGAAAATGAAGGGTTCTCAGTGAAGGTGAGATTGATTCCCAGGGCTTTTTCCCAGTCACAAGTCTGGCGGCCGTATTTTGAACGACCTGCAGACGAGCGATTTGGTACTTAGGGAGTCCGAGGTAAAGGGCATTTGCGTAGTCCAGTCTGGAGTTCACAATTGCTCCCACCAATGTCTTCTTTTGAAAGAAAAGGATTAAGTCTGCGTAGTAGGCGCAGCAGATGGTGAGATCCGCTGACTACTGACCCTACTTGTGCATCCATTGTCATGTAGGAGTCGAAGAGGACCCCAAGACTTTTGACTTTGGCGCTAGGGGTGATGATTTTGCCCAGAATGGGCGGGGGTGTCCACGTTGTTGCGGGTTGATTCATACGCTTGGCATGAAACAGGAGAAGTTCTGTTTTTGCTCCGTTGAGTTTAAGGTAACTCTTTGTCATCCAGTTCTCTATCAAAGAGAGGCATGTCTCTAGATTGAGGTGGTGATCCTTACTATTGCAGATGCGGAAATATAGTTGCATGTCATCTGCATATGAGTGATAAAGCAGTTTTTGGCTGCTGATGATTTCAAAAAGAGGACGAAGTTAGATGTTGAATAGCACCGGCGATAGAGGGGATCCTTGAGGGACTCCGCATGATACTGTGCGTTTTTCAGAAGTGAAGGGTCCTAACTTCACTGTTTGCAATCGGTTTTCCAAAAAAGAGGAGAACCAAGATAAATCGCCTTCTGCGACTCTGGCTACTTCAGTAGGCAGTGTTCTGCAATTTCTGCCACTGCGGAAAGAAAATCTTATGTATATTTTTCTTTTAAGTTCATGCAGTTTGAGAAAATCTCAGCACTTATTTGAATGTGTCTCTTTGGGAGGAAAGGAGGCTTCATCTTTGCTGGAAAGGTGCAGTTTCATTTCGCCCTCAGTGACTGTATGTGTATATTTTTGTGTGTGTTCTTCTATTTTGTTTTGCAGGTTGTTGATCATCTATCAAAACTGTTGAAAAATGGGGCAGGATAGATAGTCAGGAATGTTCGATGTTATAAATGTATCACTGTGAAAATTGTACAGAGTAATGTTTTACTATATTTTTATATTTATCTACTCTTTTCTATTTCTTCTCTCTACTGTCAAAGCAGGTTCAGGACAGGTGTTCAGGCTTGAACACCAGTTGTTGGACACTGGGGACAGTGTCTATTCAAGTGGGGGGAGTGTGTAGCGCCGGGTTACTACCAGGTACCGGCGCTGTTGTAAATTTAAGGGGGGATAAGTGAGTTAGTTAGCTCTTATCCAATTAATCTGTACAAATTGGGTCTCTGTCTCGGCTCGGCTGTGTTGTGGGCTCACTCTGTTGTACCTGGGGTGCTGTTCCCACCCCGGGACAATAGGTGGCAGCGGTGGAGTTAAGATTTGGGTGCTCTCTCTCGGCGGCCAATAGGGAGGGTTGAGCCTCGCTGGGCATGCCAGGAGAGGGTATTTAGGAGGCAGACACCTTGGGTTCGGGGTTCTTCTGGAAGTGCGTCATCCACCTTTAGGGTGTCTGCACCACGCGCCCTGGCATTATGGCCTACCAGGCCGGGGTGCGTGTGCCACGCGGTGCTCTCGGTTCTAGGACCACTTTGGTTCGGGACATCCGAGTTGTGGCTGGGCCCCAGTGATCGACTGGGGATCAAGGTAACCGGACACTGAAAGTCTGGATGTGGGTCATCTGTCAATCGGTAACCTAACTACAAACTACCTGAAGTTGATTCAAGCGCAAAGTCTATCAAGGAGGATTGTGAAAGAAAAATAAGTGCAGCGCTGGTGAACGTGAATTTGCGTGAAGCAATAAACACCAATCCCATTCAAATGAGTGACATTGTAATGGGGTAGTCCAAAAACACAATACCAAAAAAGTATAAGAAGGGTGGTGAAACCCTATAGATGCAAACGGTGAAATGTACAATGTAAACTACAAAGAAAGTCCTTTGGATCAAAACAGGCAAGTCTTCATATGGAACACTCCTATACACCGCTCCTGTGTTACTGGAGAAACTGATGGTATGCGTGATCCACTTAGATGGGCATACAGGATAACCAAACAGATATGTGAAAAAGGATGGGTACTCTTACCACAAAAGTTGGACACATATGCCAGGAGCACTGTGTCAGATGCGCTTGTAAGAGCTCCTCGGATGGACGGCTCTATGAGGAGTGATGATTGGAAGGATTGTAGATCATTCCCAGCGATCACAGGGTCCAAGATGGAGAGTAGTTCCAGGTTTTCAGATGAAACAATGCTTATAGGTATCCAAAAAAGAAAAAACAACTCCACATGGTGTAGTTTGTTTTGAAAAGGGAAGCCTTTATTAGGCTAATGAATGGTAGAACAATAAAAACAATAAAAAATGAAAATGCCAGTACTCTGGAAAGGATCTGGCACACGTGATCACATGAGTATAAAAAAGCGTGGTAGTTGGGTATGAAAAAGCTATGTACCCATGTACCCATGTACTGCTCTTTTCTTTTTATATTTTTAGCAGCGCAACTTTATTTTTGTTTTGTTTGTTCTATCAAGGAGGATTGTCTCCGTGATCTAAATTCTAGGGAGGGTCTGTGGAAGAGGCCCTTTTCCCTCAAAGTTCCAAGTGATATTCTGGCTGCCAGGTCTGTGGCAGAGGCCTGTCCAGATACACTAGACCCACTCCGGCTGGAGTGGCGAAGACGACAAAGTGTTGTTGGAAGCAGGATTGTTTCCTCTCCTACCGTTGATTCAGCTGCTGGATCGGGGCATCACCGATGCAGAGCTTGCGCAGGAATGGCAGCAGGCAGGTGTGAGTGAGAGGACTGGGGTAAAGTCATTTTCTCTGATGAATCTCATTTCCTATTGTTTGGGGCATCCGTAAAAAAAAAAACCTTGTCTGGAGAAGAAAAGGTGATCTCTACACATCCATGGATAAAGAATGGTACAAAAACATCCTCCAAGAGAACTTCTCCCAACCATCCAAGAGAAGTTTGGTGATGAACAATGCCTTTTCCAGCAAGATGGAGCACCTTGGCCATAAAGCAAAGTGATAACTAAGTGGTTTGGGGTAATAAAACATCAACATTTTTGGTCCATTGACAGGAAACTCCACAGACCTTAATCTCATTGACAACTTGTGGTCAATCCTCGAAAAAGGCTGGTGATCGACTTTGAAGGAGCAAGCGGATAAAAATTGGAAGATCTGGACTCATATTTTGTCTACAGAGACCAGACGCTACTGGCTTCACAACCACTGGAGCATCCTGGAGAGTGATCTGGTCAAGATGGCTTGCCTAACCCTGCCCTTCCTTACTCTCCAAACCCCCTACGCCTATTGCAAGTTTTTTAACCAAAAATATGCAGAATACTGATGAATAAATTAGTTTTTTTTATATTTTTTGGGGATATGTATTATAGCAAAAAGTAAAAAAAAAAGTTTTTTTTTTTTTCAAAATTGTTGGCCTTTTTTGTATATGGCGCAAAAAAAAACCCCGCACAGGTGGTCAAATACAACCAAAAGAAAGCTCTATTTGTGGGTAAAAAATGACATCAATTTTGCTTGGGTACAGCGTCGCACGACCGCACAATTGTCAGTTAAAGTGACGCTGTGCCGTATTGCAAAAAATGGCCTGGTCATTAAGGGGGAAAATCCTTCCAGGGCTGAAGTGGTTAAAGTATATCTAAAGCCAGTGGCGACTGGTGTTTTTTTTCTTTTGGGGGGCCGCAAACAGCCACCCAGGCGATTCAGTGTTAGAATAGTGAATGTTCATTTGCTTTTCTAACACACCTGGGTGGGCTCTGAGCGCAATGTTCTGTGCTCCGAGTCTACCCTATTTTGAAGCCTATGGCTCTAATCAGGTGCTTCAAAAAACACACCAGCTGCTATAATCCTGAAGGGTCCGGACGCATGAATATGGGGCGGCCGTGGATAGATTCATCCTATGAATGAATCAATCGATTAACCATATAGGGGGTGGCGTGGATAGAGGGAGCCGTGCCCATGCACCCATAATGGATGGGCCGCCCCTGTCTAAAGCTAAACACTTTTTTTGGATGGGGGACAAATGGTTAAAACCCCTATAATTTTTTTTCTTGCTATATGTGCCCCTTTGGGGTAATTTTTCTCTACCTCCAATCTGATATTTTTATTATACAGCATTTATTTGGATTTATTTGACACCAGCAGTTTGTGCGCCACTCATTTAGACAACCAGAGCAAACTTCCCTATTGGAAGAGTTAACATTTTTTGCCTGTTCCAGTGACAACTCCAGCAACAACATCTGATCCAGCGATGTGCACGGGAGCCTTGGCTGTCCTGGATCTCTCTCCTCATTGGCGGACACAGCAGCAGGAGCCAATGTCAATCACAGCCAGTGAGCCAATAAGGAAAGAGCAAGGATGGGCCCGAGCCACAGCTCTGAGGGGGGTTATTTACAAAAGGAAAATCCACTTTGCACTACAAGTGCAAAGTGTACCTGAAATTGCACTGAAAGTGCACTTGGAAGTGCAGTCGCTGTAAATCTAAAGGGGTAGATTTGAAATGAGGGGAAGCTCTGCTGATTTTATCATCCAATCATGTGCAAGCTAAAATCCTGTTTTTTATTTTTCCTTGCATGTCCCCCTTGGATCTACAGCGACTGCACTTCTAAGTGCACTTTCAGTGCAATTTCAAGTGCACTTTGCACTTGTAGTGCAAAGTGGATTTGTCTTTAGTAAATGACCCCCAAAGTGTCTTATGGACGAATAGAGTAGGGCTTGGGAGCGAGTGCCCCCATAGCAAGCTATTGAGGGCACTGGTCAAGGGGGAGAAGCACCAGCAGGGGACCCAAGAAGAGGAGGATCAGGGCTGCTCTATGCAAAACCACTGCACAGAGCAGGTAAGTATAACATATATTTTTTTTTTAAAGCTAAAGCTTTAATATCACTTTCATTGTGGATAAGCAGAGAATATTTAATTGGGCTGATTAGGTAAACTAGCACCAAGTACAGGTCAGTAAAATAACAAATCAGTGTTACAGGTTAATTTGTTACATTCATTTGTGTCAAAAGAAATCACAAAACTTTTGACCACAGCTGTATGTTACACAGTCAACAGGAGGTTAATTGAAGAAAGTAGAATGATGCATTTATGTTTGTGAATAATTTTTTAGTCATACCTGAATGATTAATCGAACACACATTATCAAGCATTTAGAATTTTTACACACATATATATGTACGGACATTTACAATTTGACTGTCACATTCCTGAATGCACACTAGCTCCTTTCGGGACTATTCACCCATTCCTGGACATCTGTTAGATTTTGACAGGCAGCTGGGCCTGTGCAGTCGCTGAGTCTCTATCCACCTCCATAGGCTTATACAAGCAGAAAATTACCAAGCACAATTGAGAAATACTTGCTGAGATTCGGTGCTCAGGCTGGGGGGATACCAACTCCCCTAAACGAACATCCAAACAGAAATTCAGCTGGCAACTCTATAACTCCTTAGTATTATCCTTTAGTTGGCTACATCATATACACAGGATCGATGCTGACAT